>CAMTDV010000010.1:73872256-75134256 GCA_947069175.1 Scalesia atractyloides | reverse complement strand
AGCTTTCAAAAAAAACATTTATATAACTTTTTTATTGTTTAGAAACAATATGCGAAAAAAGATTATATTCGGATCGGAAGTTACGAGAACATATCTTCCTTCATAGAAGACACTAGTTGAAGAGCTAGTATAATGTGAAATATATAATCTATAAATTTGTAAACAAGTTTTTGAAATGAAAATATTAAATCTGTAAAAATTTAAATTACAATTAATTCACAAACAAATAAGCAAAATCGCAACTCTACAAAGATTTCTTATTCACTATATTTGTTGTTTTAATTAAGTTTTCCATAATTGTTTAACATTTGTAATATGACTCCGTCTTTACTTTTTACTCTCGATTGTGCAAAATACAATTGTTCATGAATGAAAACCGGTTCTTTCAAGTACAAACCAACCCACACTAATGATTGTCAATTAAACTATATTTGTTCATGAGCATTAAGCGTGATATTGAATCGGTTATAAAGAATTAAAGAATAAACAAACTTGAGTAGTATGAATGTTGAAAGCCGAACTGCAGGACATTTAAGACAATATTTTTCTCGTGATGGTGATGATAATTTGTAAATGAATTATGTAATGATTTTATAAACGTGAATATTCATGAAAATTTTATTTCCTTTCTTGATTCAAAACCAAAGAACCTTTTGTTTTATGGGTTAAAAGTTGAAAGTAGCAAGTTAATTAGTCTATTAATAAAAATATAAACGTTGGTATCTAGCTTTCAATAAAAAATAGTTAATTAGTTATGTAACTTTTTTATTGTTTAGAAACAGCATGCGAAAAAGGATTGTATTCGGATCGGAAATAATGAGAACATATGTTCATTCATAGAAGACTAGTTTAAATGCCCGTATAATGTAAAATATATAATCTATAAATTTGTAAACAAGTGTTTTATCATTGCATCAACAAAACTAAATTAAGGGTAAGTAAATAAAATGATTTGACGTTTAATAATACAATGATGTATAGCAAATAACCTTTTTATCCATTATTATTATATTTTGAAAGAAAAATTACTCTTACTCCTACTTACACCTATTATACTAAAATACTCCCATTGTCCATGTTTGAATCTCTAACATTCCCTTTTAGAGGCATATGTTGGATTCGTAGGCTTTGATAGTCGGCCCTAATTAGGTGCCCACTTAGTTAACTTGTTAACTAAGGAGTTAACCCTAATCTTATTTGATAAATACCTATAATGTAATTGTAGTATGTGTCATTATGTTAAAAGTTGTGAGCATTTAATAAAAGTGAAACCCTAATTGCAACCCATGAACGTAGGTCACCTTGACCGAACTATGTAAATGCTGATGTTTTTTTTATTTTTTGCTAGTGTGTGTATGTTTTTGTTCGCTTCCACTCGAGCCTACTCTGATCTGATACACTAACAAGTGGTATCAAAACCAAAGGTTCAGTTAAACACACGGTTATCACAGGAGAGGGAGAGAGCTAGACGAGAGATCTAGATTTGTTGTTGTTACCGCCGTCGCTGACCTGGTTACGGCCCGTACCTAATCTTGGGTTACAACTTGTAAGGTTTAGGGTTTGGGCGTCGGGTTCCTGTTGCAGATTTGGTGGTTTGGGGGTGTTTAGCGATTAGGGATTCGGTTCTTGAACCCTGGTTATTCGATGGTTTATGCTCGGGTTTGAAAGAGAAATTGTCGGTTTGGGTGCTTCGAGTTTCTGGTTTATTGAAAGTTGCTCTGGCTTCGGATGTTTGGTTTCTGTGGTTTTTAAGGTTTTCTCGTTTGCAATGGCTGAAGACAGGAAGTTCTGAATCGAGAAGTTCAATGGTACTGATTTTGCATGGTGGAGAATGCAAATAGAGGCGTTGCTTGGTGAATGCAGTTGGATATGGTACTTGAAGAAAAACCTGCTAGAATGGATAAGGTTGCTGAAGCAACTTAGGACTCAAAGGACAAAAGGGCGAGAAGTAAAATTACATTGGCTTTGACGAGGAGCGTTGCCTTTAATATCATGAAAGAAACAACTGCTCGTGGTATGATAGTAACTATGTCAAATATGTATGAGAAGTCGTCTGTCGGCCTGTTCACGATGAGAATGAACAAGAGGAGTCCAGTTGCTGATCACATTAGCGAAATCAATTTGTCTAGGTTAGCAAACGTGAGCATGAAATTCGATGATGACACTCAGGCTGTGATTTGTTATCTTCCTTACCTAATAGTTGGTCAGGGTTTGTGACAATGGTCACTGAAACTGATGGAACTCGAAATTCGAAGTTTGATCAGATCTGTGATAGTATTTTGGGTGAAAATATTTGTCGGAGGAACTCTAGTGGTGGATCTAGTTATGGTATGTTCAATGTTAGCAGGGGAAGAGGTAATAACATAATCAGTGGGAGACGTGGGAAAAGCTTTTCTAAAGCTGGGAAGAATATGAGGTGGTGAGACTATGGTGAAAAGGGGCATGCTAGATACGAGTGCCCTGGTCCTCAGAAAGAGGATAGTAAACAATATTGTGTTAGACGGAGAATCTAATGGTGACGTACTAGTTTGTTGTGAAGAGTCTATAAACTCTTGGGCTATGGATTCTGGTTCTTCATTTAACGCCTTGCACAGTGGGGAGATGATGGAGAATATGAAAACTGGAGACTTTGGAAAGGTATGATTAGCTTTCGGTCATGTTCTTAACGTTATGGGTATGGGAGATTTCAATCTGAAGACTCCATTGGGCACTACATGGAACTTATAAAATGTCAGGGTAATTCCAGGTTTAATGAAGAAACTTATTTCTGTTAGGCAACTGGATAAACAGGGACTAAATGTTAAGTTTAGTGGTGGGAAGTGGAATGTGATTGATGGAGATCTTGTTGTTGCCTGTGGGAGGGGACGCTGATCGTTGTATCTAGCTGAGGTACCTATAGAGGGAATAAGCGCCCCTGTACAGCATAAAGTCTGGTTCACTGAATCTAGTAACCAGGAGAGGGTTCAAATTGCAAACGTGAATCCTGGTGCTTGGGGATGGCATTTGAATGTGGTCGGGGTCTAAGTTTAAGCCAGTCAGGGGATTTGCTAACAGTGGGGCATTGGTCGTGTTCCAGGTAGAATCACAAAGAACCGTTGGGTTTTGAAGACGAAGGTTCCGACTGAATAAAAATGCTCTCCTGGAAATAGTTTACAAAATGTGGAGAGTGGTATTAATTCTCGGTGCATCTCTGGAGTTGGTGGATCGTGCAAGCCAGTTGAGATGGAGAATGGGTTAGTGGCGGTTTTAGTCACACTTGGGTCTGATGAGACTTTTGGGTTGGAACTTGTGGGGCCTTCAACTGGTATCTCAGGTACTTGATGAGAGGCGTGGTTGCAACTAGGTAGATGTGACTGGAGTTGTAGCCTTTTCTTGGGAACTGGAGGCTTGGATGACTGGATTTTTAGCTTGTTCTTGGAATCGGAGGCTTCGAAGACTTGAACATGAAGATTACTGAACTTATTGGTCACATGGATGGAATTTGTGGTCTATGCAAAGCCTCCGAGTGCGAGATTATTGGGTTCGTATGCTTTGGTAGTCAGCCCTAATTAATTAGGACAACCGGCCCTAGTTAGGTTTTAGGCTCACTTAGTAACCTTGTTGACGACTGAGTTAACCCTAATCTTATTCTATAAATACCCATGATGTACTTGTAGTTTGTGTCTGTGAACAGTTGTGAGCATCTAATAAAAGTGAACCGTAGTTGCAACCCGTAGACGTAGATCACCTGATCGAATCATGTAAATTCTCGTGTTCTTTATTTTTTGCTAGTGTGTATATGGGTTTGTTCCTTTCCCTCGAGCCTACTTTGATCTAGTGTGTATATAAGATATGAATTGATACGGCTAATCAAATAACATTAAGCATAATAAATTTTATTAATCACAAATAATGGATATTTGTAAAGGTTCGGCATTTCATAAATACGTATATTAAGAACATGCTTGTGTTCCAACGAACTAACTTTACACGAGCTGCATATATAATAGAGTTTCGCTTTATATTTAATTGAGTACGTACATTATCAATATTCTTATGTCATATAAGCATTTTTTTCATGTGTCACTATACGGTAGAAGTAAGTTGTGAAAAGTAATGATAAAAAGGTTGTATCATAATATATATAAATATAATGTGTAAATCTATAAGTATAGTCTAAAAATATCTATTAGTTCATGTTCACTACCCTTCCGATAACATCTACAAATATGCATAATTCACTACGCACACGTAACTTATTGGTCAAATTATAAAGTGACAAATATATAAAACGTACTAACAATAAATTTTTGATACCTTCTATCTTGCGTTATTGTTATAATACAGGGTACTGACATCTACAATGTAAACCCTTAGGGAGGCTCAATGATAAATGGAGACAACTTGGGTTGTTCGTTACTTAGAAATGTTTCAATGAACTTACAAAAATGCCATTTTACTATTAGCGTATAACTAATTGATGTGTGATTATATATATATATATATATATATATTTAAATCTATCCAATTTTCAAAAGAAAACAGAATCATCAAACTCAACCACACACTACGGAAAGTGTACCGATCACAATATAGCAAAGTATAGGCAAGACCAAATATCGAACTCGTGGACATTGTAGGCGAACCTCTATCAACTTCTAGTCTATTTAATTGGATTTAAAATTAGAAGCTACTTAACTAAGAAGAATACGAAACTACATTAACTTTAAACTAAGGAAACAAAACTAAAGATAGTAGACTGAAACGGGTTTGGTTTAAATCAATGAGAATAAAGAATCACTTAGGTATCAACTCCTCCTTATATGCAACTGACTAAGGTAAGACAATTGGTTTTACATTAGATCTCTAATCCTATGGATACTAACAATGCTAGGGATGTGTCACACCTCTTAGAACTTAATATCCGAACAATGAAGAAGAGCACAAGTGTTAAAGTGTTAGATGGATTCAAATACCTATGTTAGGCTTTTTAAATCTCACAACTATCAAAATACTAGTGTCATAGACAACACTAACAATTCTCTAACTTGGAAGCACACTCAATTTTTACACCTACTGACTCAGAAGACACTAACTCACGAATAAGTGAACAAATTCCTGATGTGCAAGACAACAGTTTACTACCCAATAAATCACCGACTTTTAACACACACAATAGTTTAATTAACTTATTATTTGTGGAAATACACACTTGCAAATTAGATTTTAGTCTTTAGTTTATCAATTAACGTATGTGATGAAATTGTCCTAAGTTAATTAGTTAGACTAATTAACCTAAAATGATAAAAATTGATCTAAGATTTTATGTAACAAACTAAAACCAACCAACCACACAAATCACAAACTAAAATATAAAAACAAATTAAAGAGTTCAAATCGAATGATCCCGAACCAATAGATTTCGCTACAAAACTTCAAAGCTTCAATACTAATGCGTTCTCTTTGTTGTGTCTCGAACAGTCGTCACCAAATTGTGTCTACCTCCGTTCCGAATTTTGCCGTCATAACCTACATGTCGTCCAAGTCATATATTTCCCAATTCCCAAAAATGTCCCAACTACGTTTGTTTTGTGAATTGTGGGCCTTCGTTTGGTTTTTAATTCCAATATAATAAAGTCCACATTCAAATTCAATCCAACCCAATACTTTCACTTTATAAATAAGAGTTAAATGTTATTAGTCCATGTGGTTTGGGCTATTTTTCCAGTTTGGTTCAAATGTTTCATTTTTTTCCCTGTAGATCCAAAAAGGTTGCACTGTTACCATTTCAGTCCACTGGGTTAACTTCATCCATTTTTTCTGTTAACCAGAAGAGAAATTCGGTCATTTTATATGTAATTCTGTTAACTAGAAGGACAATTCGGCTATATAAAATGACCTAAATACTCTTCTGGTAAACAGAAAAAATGGACGAAGTTAACCCAGTGGACTAAAATGGCAACAATGAAACCTTTTTGAAACCACATAGGAAAAATTAAACTTTGAACTAAACTGGTAAAATAACCCAAACCACAGAAACTAAAATGACATTTAGCTCTACAAATAACTTGAGCCCATATGTATTTAAATCAGTCCACCAATAAATTGATCAGCCCATAAGTCTTCTTTCATTTTGATTTAGCTCTAGAACTAATATCAGTGGATGTTGTCAACTTTCATATTTGGTCTTCACGATTACTGGTGCTCATCTAATCGAATATTAAATTATTGAATTATTTGAATCGAATTATTCAAAGAATTCTTATTTTTCCTTGAATTTGTATTCGATTCGAATTCGAGTTAAAACCTACCAAATTCGATTCGAATAAAAAACCTAATTCGTATTTGATTGAAAATTCAAATTCGAATTGAATTCGAATAAATTCGATTTGATCTAGATTCTTTTAAAACATATAAAAAACTATCAAAATGAAACATAAATTTTAAAGCAGCCATAAAGCACGATATCACATTAAAAAGTTTCAAATAAAGTACCATACGACTAAAATTCAAGATAAGAAGTCGGGATAACCACTCCATATTATTAAGATTGGAAATCTATTGATAGATATGTTACTTAGGTTTTAGTTATAGGTCATGTAGTGGGTTTGATGATGGGCAATTTTAATACATGGAATAATTTATGAAGTAATTTATAGTATATCCCAATAAAAGTTATATTTGTATTATATATAAAAATCATAATAAAAATGTATAATTTTCATTCGAATTTCGAATGATTTACTTGACTCGAATTCGAATTCTTATAATCGAAACGAATTCTTGATGATCGAATCGAATTTTTCGAACTCAAAACGAATTCTGAATACCCCTATTCACAATCTGAAAGCAGTATTTGAAATTACATGCCACATGTGACTTCTCGATTTAACCTGCAACAAAATGTCTCTTTTTATTTTAATTTCAAAATCAATCACCATAACCATATGATTTAATTTACTTAATACTTGCTACATATAATAATAAAAAATACATCCTAAGATGATATGATGTAGCTTTAATCTTAGTTACTAATTATTAATATTTATTTTTATCTCTAATTTACCTATTTTAGCCCATTTCCATCTTAATACGTGTGATAATAAAACCACATCAAGAAATCATATTTTTAATATGATCAATGCATTTATAACATAATTGACATATTATGGAGTGTGTCTAAAATGCACCAATCAAACAGGTGTAATAATGAATATAAACAACCCAAAAGCTAAATCAAAAGTGTAGAAAATATTTAGGGGAGGCTCTAAGGAGGGGTAATGTGGGCGCTCGGCCAGGACATGTTTTCTTCAAGGGGCATAAAAACTTTAAATATTCCTAGTTATATATAGATGCGATAATCGTTTGGTAAAACTTAGACGATTTTCTTTTGTAGCTAACGTATTCAAAGTGAAAAAAATATAAAAATATGATAAATTGATTCTTGATTTACAATGACATATATGATAGGTTGATTATCGAATAGCTATTAGTCTATTATGGTATGCCATACACTCATTCTAATACCATGATTTTGCAAATTTTCTATGTTTATTGCTATAACTTTAATGGTCAATTTAAAAAAGTAGTTTACATTATTTAAATTGTTAAGGCCTTAGGATAAGGGGCATATTTTTTTGGCTCATTCAGAGCACTTAAATCCTCAAGACTGCCTCTGAAATATTTATAAAAACACGTATAGTTTAGAGCATATAACTAGTACAAAAGAATCAAATGATGTGAGATGATTGATGTGATTTTTTTTTATCTCTAAAAGATGACACAAAAAGATATATACACAAAATTAAATATGTTACCTATAAAGATGATGAAATCTAAAGAATGAACTTTCTTTTTTATCAAGAAACACAACCACAAATATCTATTGTGTATGTTATGCCAAATGAAGTTAATCGTATCAAAGATAATATTATACCATATTTCATCTTCTTTAAGGGAAAAGAATGCATCAACGGTGTTGTGGTGAGGCATGCCATAAGGGTTGTTTAACGACGTTTAATTATAATATTAAAATTTTTGGATTAGTGATACAAACAAAATTGGTATCATATGATGACAAAATTAAATATTTTGAGATATAATTAAAACAAATATTGAGAAGCGAAAATAATAAAAAAATCAAAAGAGAAACATGTAAATAGTAAAAAAAAAATATAGAATGTTAAAAGATAGAATTGGTTTGAATTACTTTGGAATTTGTTTACATAGTTTGACAGTGTTGATGGAACACAAAATAAATATTTTTAGTTCTTTTATAAGTAAATTGAAATAAGCTTGAATATGAAAATCAATTAAATGTCCTTATTTTGGGTAAATATTAATAAATGAAAGATTTAATGAAAACAATAATTTTGGGAGGGAATTGCAATGCTAGTGGCCTTTAAGAGTTTTACAATGTTTAGGTAAAGCACAGGATGACCCCTCCTTGTTGATGATATCTAAAGCTTTAGTAACTTCAGAAGCGTTGCCAATAATTATTCCATCATCCAAGTACTAAGTATAAAACGAGAGATTACACCGGTTCTGAACCTGAAGAATAAAGGGGTATTAGACAAGGGCAAAGAGAAAGGCCGAAAGGTATCCCCTTGTTGCATATATATAACTTAAGACATGTGTGTGGTTTATTTCATTATGTAGGCTAACAAAACCAAACAAAACGTGTGGTGTTTATTTTAATTGTATTTCTTTATCATTCTCCTTTTGTAGTTGTGGACCACCTTTTCAGTTGAAAAAAAGAACATAAATTTTACTAAAGATGATTAAGATCATAATCCTAATAAAGTTTGGAAACATGATAATTAAGATGTTAATGGCGATCTCAAATCGCTTTCGAATCATCAAAATCTTAGATATAAACTAACTAGCTAACAAATCGACAAGTAATAGTGTAATATACACATCTATCATAATCATATACTTCAACCAAAATTGTATCAATAACTAAAAATAATCCTACGATTTAAATATTCCACGGCTGAATTATCGTTGGACACAAAGAGATCCAAAAGTAACCCAAGTAGACCCAATGCATAATAATTATTTTTGAAATGTAATTCAGCAAAATAAGTTCCTTTTATTGACTTCATATCATTTAAAAGCAAAATAAGTTCCTTTTATTGACTTCTTATTATTTAGAAGGTTCATATTATACTTCAATTTAAAAGTAATATTGCTAAAAAATTGTTTCTTTTTTAACAATTTCCTTCGAGGAATGTTTGCCAACAACTTCTTAAAAGTTGTTTAATATGGTTGTGTTTTTTTACAATAATTTCTTATTTCTCTAAACCTGCGTTCTTATATTGAATAAATAAATTTAGATAAAAATCAAGAAAATTAGAAATATGGAAAACTTTATATGTATAACCTATAAGTTCAGATAATATATTATTATCAAAATTTTATTAGAGGTAACTTGGCATCTTGTTTGTATTTTTGAGTGTTAACCCAAACCCTAAGGTCAAACCATAACTCGAATCGTAACCCAAAAACAGTCACACGTTTATGAACCAAATGAACAAACTAAAACACGCAACCATAAACACAATATTCAAAACCTGTCACGATAGTTATATGGAAAATTTAGTTTCTGTAATCTTTATTTAAAAATGTATCATAGCATTTTTTATAACGACGACTTTTATTAGAACAAGCTTGTTAACAAGCCGCTAGCTAGGGATGGTAACGGGTCGGGTATAGCTAATCCATACCCATACCCGGCCTATTACCCGTCAAGTTTACCCGTCTAGATTTTCATGTGAGTGTATATATTATATTAAATTATGACATATAACATACATATCATCATTACCGTAATAATATTTGACATATTAAGAAATGTAAATATATAATAATACTAACCTCAAAAAGTATTTTTGTATTTCATAACAATAAATATGAATTTTATATTTAATAACGATAAATATGAATAATGTCATTAAAATATATATTTCAAATGAATAGATAAAGCTGCGAGAATAAAATATATCTAAACAATAGTTAAAGTAATAGTTAAATAAATATTTCAAATGAATATATATAGCTACGGGAATAAAATGTTACTAAATAATAGTTAAAGAAAACTTTTTAGTTTTATATACCCATTACCCGAAACTATATACCCATTTAACCGAAACATATACCCGGAAGCTTTTTAGTTTTATATTTATTTTTCTTTAACTATTGTTTAGTAACACTTCATTCCCGTAGCTATATATATTCATTTGAAATATATATTTTGTAACACCCCAAAAATAATTGATTTATATATATATATATATATACACACACACAGAAACACACACACACATGTTTGATTATGACTTTATAGACAATAACTAGAAACATCAAACCTAGTTAATGACATGTAGTAAAAAATGAAATCATGAGTTATGGCCCCTTTTAAAATAAATAGAATATGATGGATTAAAATGGTAAAGTGGGTAAACTTGTTTTATTAAAAACCAAAAATAAAAACCCTGCACATAGATATGTGCGTATGTGTGTGTGATCAGATCCAAAGGAAAACCCCACATCTTCAATCACCAAATTGATCAATTGGAGGGTGAACTGGGAGTATCTTTGATGCATGTATCAAGATTTTTGATCATCTACATGTGACTTACATAAGGTATGTCGAAATTTTAAAAATGGTGAAGCAAATAGTTTTGATAAACACTTGCAAATGCAATTATAGTATGAATTGTGGATGTTAGAGTAAGAACCTATGATGAAATCATGTAGATGATCAAACAGTCTAAAGGGATATCTATGTAATGACATAAGCTTGATGAAATTTTATGATAATATGATGTGTAATTGAACTTGTTTATTTGAAATTCTAGATTGATCGAGATTTAAATTAAAACTAGAATGACTAGCTAAAAATATGCACATAAGGTGCTTGACGAAATGCCTAAATGAAATGCCAAACCTAAATCAATGAACGAGATCGTTGATGAAACATGTGATATTGTGTTTGGCAAATTTACTTGCCTTAGTTATGGCCAAGAGATTTAATAACACTTGGCTTGTATACTATCGGCAACACAAACGAAGTGACGGGAAGTCAAGCGGGTGCGGACGACCGTCTAAAGGGAAAGCTTTAAGGTACGTAGCTAGTGCTTCGTAGTTATGGCAATTTAGAATTTCATAATTTGTTTAATTGTTTATTGATCTTTGGTGTCTAAGTTAAACGAGGCATGACGTATGGGTTGTGGAGTGATGGATTTCACATGTACAACCTAAACGAGTCATGTTGGAAATCAAAACACGCAAACCGATAATGGGAGCGTGGAACGTAAGTTAGTGAGCCCGGGAATTGGGACATAATTATGGCGGGGTAATGCGTGTTTAAAACATTACTTGAGCTCGGGCATTGGGACATGGTTATAAGAATGAAATTCGAGCCCGGTTAATGGGACACGATTATAGTGGACTAAATCCATGGAAGAACATGGAAGGTTCGCGTTACTATGTTCGAACCTAATAAATGGATAAAGGAAACTATGCGCATACCGAGTAACGGTAGCGTGAACTGGTTGTAAAGCAAGCCAGGAGAATGAGGCAATGTATGGGAAGTAAGCTATGTGAGGTGGAAGCAATTGGTTTAGCTTGATGCACCTAAATATTATTAGCGGATCAAAATAAACCTTACGCAAGCCGGAGACGGAGGTGTAAGTGAAAAAGAGTTAGAAATTTAAATTAATATTTTAACACTATAATGTAGACAATCGAATTACGATCGCGTGGAATCGAAAATGAAGGAAAACGGACTTGTAATGAAAAAGTCATGAGGATTAACGAAAAAAAAAAAAGAAAGCTGCAGATAGGGCCAACCGTAAGTTACGGTTCAGACCGTAGCTTACGGTCCAAAAGTCCTGTTTTTGGGTGTTTATGCCTATCGTAGGTTACGGTAGGCAGGCAACCGTAACCTACGGCGAGTTTTCAAGCAATAATTTTGATTTTGTTGTTGTTTCTTTTGAGCTTTCGTGTCTGTTTAGACGGGTTCTAAGGTCTCAATTACTAATGGTTATGATAAATATATAATGTAGGTGTGTTTAAACTTAGGATGGGTGAAGATCAAGCTCCAAGGTGAACCGAACACAAAGAAATCCAAGCTTCCGCAATGGACTAAAATGTTTTTGTTAAACTAAACTACTAAATGTTATCTTTAGGTGTTTTGAAGAAAAATTTTAAAGTTTGTAAACTGATCTATCTAGGATTAGTATTTATAATCTATAATGCTTTTATGAATTTTGTTAAATTACTAGAATGGGTCTTACAACTTGGTAATCAGAGTTTAAGGTTAAAGGTTATATGTGTTCGGTTCGAGCTTGATCAAGATATCTGGTAAGAAAGGTTATGAAATAAATCTTAATAAAATATTGAGTTAATTACTGTTTTCGTCCCTATGGTTTGTCAAAAATCACTATTTCAGTCTATTAGTTTAAATTTGTGATTTCAGTCCCTGTGGTTTCACTTTCGTAACCATTTCAGTCCACCTCGCAACCATTTCAGTCCCTGTACTTACAGAATAAATTGATTGAAGTGGTTACGAAAGTGAAACCATAGGGACTGAAATGGTTACGAAAGTGAAACCACAGGGACTGAAATCGCAATTTTTAAACTAATGGACTGAAATAGTGATTTTTGACAAATCACAGGGACAGAAACAGTAATTAACTCTAAAATATTTTAGTAAAGAAATGGATTAAAAGTACATGGGAGGAGTGTGTTATACACTCAAACCCGGAAAAAAATGCACTAAGCGTGAACGGTTAAGGCAAGTACTATACTTGGTCAAACCAAAGAAGAAAGATACACCAAATGTAGAAACAAAAGTAGAAAATAAATTTTCATATAGTGATGTGAGAATAATGAAATGCAATGTTTACCAATTTATCGTAAACGTTTCAGATAAACAATGTCGGGTGGAAATGGTGATGACACGGTACCTCTAATTACGGAGCAAATAAAAGAAAAGATTTATGAGGAAGTCGGAAAGGCCCTCGAAGCTAGTATACCGGAATTCATGGAAAGGCTACAAACCACATTGCTCTCAACTATTTAGGAAAGAATAAACGAACTGAAAGAGTATCTTACCAATGAAAGAGATAAGATCAAGGAAAAGAAGGGTTGTTCATACAACATATTCGTAGCATGTAAACCCCCAATTTTTAACGGGGAGGTAATTCCGATTGCTTGTCAAAGGTGGATAGGCGACATTGAAGGTGTTTTTGAAAGAACACGTTATGATGTGAGCGACTTCGTGTCCTATGGAACCGGCCAACTAAGAGGTCAAGCCAAAGATTGGTGGGATAACCTCAAGAATGAAAAAGGGGTTGAAGCTACACGAGCTATGACTTGGGATGATTTCAAAACACCATTCCTCAAACATCATAGTCCCCAGGCGGTGATCAACAAGATTAAAGAAGAATTTATGCAGTTAAGACAGAAGGGGGAGACGGTAGATAAGATTATGGGAACTTTTCTCGATAAACTGAAATTCTATGACGAATTGGTCAAGACTGAAGAGCAAAAGAATATTACTATTATAACATGCTCAGAGCTGAATTTAGGAGTTTATGACTCCCTCAAAATATGAGAACCTCACGGATATCATTAATGTTACGCGGGAGCACGAAATAGAGTTAAAAAACAGATTGAAAGAGGAGAAAGGAGAGCATTTGATGCTAACCCGAGCCCTACAAAGAAACAAAAGGTGGCGGAGCCTTCAAAGAAAGCAAATGTGAAAGGGGGTTCACCAAGTTGTAAAACTTGTGGTCGTGCCCATCGGGGCGAGTGTTATTTCAAGAACAAGCCTTGTGTTATATGCGGGAAAACGGGGCATGTGGCTTCAATTTGCCCCGGCAAGGTGTCGGTGTGCTACAAGTGTTACCAACCGGGTCACAAGAAGTCGGAATGCCCTGAGTTGGTAGGAAGGAAAGAGATAGCCGACACAAAGCCGGAAGCTCCAAAGTCAAAGGCAAGATCCTTTCACATAACTGCGGCCGAAGCAAAGATCGAACCCGATGTGGTTTCAGGTACATTTACCGTAAATTCCATACCCGCGCGTATTTTATTTGATACGGGTGCAAATAAATCTTTTGTTTCACATAGATTTATTCAACATCCTTCGTTTACTTTAACAAAATTACATATGCCTATGGAAGTAGTGATAGGTAATAATAAAAGTTTTATTGTCTGTGATATATGTCGAAATTGCAACTTGAACGTGGATGGAGAGGATTATCTAGTAGATTTAATACCCATGTCAATGGGGGAATTCCAAGTGGTGATTGGATGGATTGGTTGTCTCGACACCATGCTAAAGTAATATGCTTCCGTAAGGAGATACAACTAACATCCCCGAGCGGGAGGCATGTTACTATTTATGGCGAAAAGAGTTGCAACCCTATACTATGCTCGTTAATGCAAGCCAGTAAACTCATCCAACATGAGTGTAAGGCTTACTTAATCTACGTGCGTGATGCGGAAAAAGAGTTGCCTAAATTCGAAGACGTACCAGTTGTACAAGATTTAAAAGATGTTTTCCCAGAAGATTTACCGGGGATACCTCCTGAGCGCGAGGTAGAGTTCGGAATCGAACTAATCTCGGGTGCGAAACCGGTGGCCAAGACGCCGTACAGATTAGCACCATCAGAACTTCAAGAATTAATGTCTCAATTGCAAGACTTACTGGATATGGGATTTATTCGACCAAGCGTCTCCCCTTGGGGAGCTCCGGTACTGTTTGTAAAAAAGAAAGACAGAAGCATGCGTATGTGTATCGATTACCGCGAGTTAAACAAACTTACGGTAAAGAATCGATACCCGCTTCCGAGAATCGACGACTTGTTCGACCAACTACAAGGTGCAAGTTGGTTCTCAAAGATCGATTTAAGGTCGGGTTACCATCAACTGAGAGTGAAGGAATAAGATATACGAAAACAGCCTTCCGTACACGGTACGGGCATTTTGAGTTCCTTGTAATGTCCTTTGGGTTAACGAACATACCTGTGGCATTCATGGATCTTATGAATAGGATTTGTAAACCTATGTTGGACAAGTCGGTGATAGTGTTCATCGACGATATTCTAGTCTACTCGAAAAGTGAGACGGATCACACTCGTCATCTACAAGAAGTGTTGAAACCCTTAGACGAGAAAAACTTTATGCTAAATTCTTGAAGTGCGCCTTTTGGCTTCGAGAAGTACAGTTCCTCGGACACATCATAAGTTCCGAAGGGATACTAGTGGATCCGTCTAAAATAGAAGTTATGTCAAACTGGAACCCTCCGAAGAATCCGTCGGAGATTAGAAGCTTCTTGGGGTTAGCAGGTTTCTATAGGAGATTCATTCAAGATTTCTCCAAAATCGCGTCACCTTTGACCAAGCTAACCCGTAAGGATGAAAAGTTCGTCTGGAGTGATGAGCAAGAAAGAGCATTCCGAACGCTTAAAGAGAAGTTAGCCTGTGCTCCAGTATTGACTTTACCAGATGGCACCGAAAACATGGTAGTGTACTTTGGCGCATCACACCTAGGCCTTGGGTGTGTACTTATGCAACAGGGCAAGGTGATTGTTTATGCTTCGAGATAGTTGAAAGTGCACAAAAAGAAATATCCTACACACGACCTTGAATTGGCGGCAGTTGTATTTGCTTTAAAATTTGGAGGCACTACTTGTATGGGGTGAAGTGCACTATCTTCACCGACATAAGAGTTTGAAATACTTCTTTGACCAAAAGGAGTTGAATATGAGACAAAGGAGATGGCTAGAAACTGTAAAGGATTATGATTGTGAAATCCATAACCACCCGGGAAAAGCCAACGCAGTGGTGGATGCCCTTAGCCGAAAAAGAGATTATACTCCTATACAAGTACGGTCCATGCAACTTGTGGTGACCTCGGGTTTACTTGAATGAATCCGAGAGGCTCAACTCGAGGCGGTAAAAGAAGAGAATTGGAGAAAATAGCGCGTTAAAGGGTTAGTGAAAGATATTGTGGAAGGTGACAATGGGTTGAAATCTCAATTCGGTAGAATATGGGTTCCAAACACATGTGGTGTTAAAGACCTATTACTTGACGAAGCTCACAAATCACGTTATTCGGTTCACCCGGGAGCAACCAAGATGTACCGAGACTTGAAACAAAATTATTGGTGGCCTGGGATGAAAAGAGATGTAGCGAAATATGTTGAAAAATGTCTAACTTGCTTACAAGTAAAAGCAGAGCATCAAAAGCCCTACGACAAGCTCCAACCATTAGACATACCAGTTTGGAAATGGGAACATGTTACCATGGACCTATTAACCAAATTGCCAAGAAGGTTCGAGGTTTCGATGCCATTTGGGTGGTCGTGGATAGATGAACAAAAAGCGCTCACTTTATTCCCATTCGTGAGACGTATACGTCTGAAAAGATGTCGGAAGTGTATTTGAATGAAATAGTAGCGCGCCATGGAGTGCCGGTGTCTATCGTGTCTGATAGAGATACCCGGTTCACTTCGAACTTCTGGCGCGATTTTCAAGAGCAAATGGGTACTAAATTGTTAATCAGTACAACATACCACCCTAAAACCGACAGACAAAGCGAGCGAACGATTCAAACATTAGAAGATATGCTTCGAGCATGCATTATTGATTTTGGGGGTAGTTGGGATGCTTACCTACCTTTGGTCGAGTTCTCATACAACAACAGCTACCATTCGAGCATTGGTATAGCACCATATGAGATGCTTTACGGCAGAAAATGCTGGACCCCGGTATGTTGGGGCGAAGTGGGTCCGAGAGAACTCGCCCACAAAGACGTGATAAGGGCCATAAATGAAAAGATTGACGCGGTGTGAGCCCATTTAAAAGCAGCTCAAGATCGACAAAAGTCTTATGCGGATAAAAGACGAAGACCTATTGAATTTCAAGTAGGTGATAGGGTAATGCTCAAGGTGTCACCGTGGAAGGGATTATTCGGTTTAGAAAGAGAGGAAAGTTGAGCCCGAGATTTATCGGGCCATTCAGGATTATTAGCCGTGCTATCGACTAGAACTTCCAGACGAATTAATTAACTGGGATACATAACACTTTTCATGTATCGCACCTTCGCAAATGCTTGGCAGACGAGACGGCTTATATACCACTTGATGATATTGAAGTCGATAACAAACTTAACTACATAGCTAAGCCGATTGAAATTCTTGATCGAAAGGTCAAAGGATTTAGAAACAAGGATATTGACTAAGTGAAGGTCAAATGGGAGCATCGAAAGGGATCTGACACCACCTGGGAGTCCGAAGAGGAAATGAAGAAACTGTACCCTTCACTTTTCGGTACGTAAATACGTTTCGGGGACGAAACCCTTTTTAAGAGAGGTGGACTTGTAACACCCCAAAAATATTATATTAAAATAAATATAGACACACACACACACACCTACATGTTTAATTATGACTTTATAGACAATAACTCGGAACATTAAACCTAGTTAATGACATGTAGTAAATAATGAAATCATGAGTTATGGCCCCTTTTAAAATAAATAGAATATGAGGGATTAAAATGGTAAAGTGGGTAAACTTGTTTTATAAAAAACCAAAAATAAAAACCCTGCACGTAGATATGTGCGTATGTGTGTGTGATCAGAGCCAAAGGAAAACCCCACCTCTTCAATCACCAAATTGATCAATTGGAGGGTGAAGTGGGAGTATCTTTGATGCATGTATCAAGATTTTTGATCATCTACATGTGACTTACATAAGGTATGTCGAAATTTTAAAAATGGTGAAGCAATAGTTTTGATAAACACTTGCAAATGCAATTATAGTATGAATTGTGGATGTTAGAGTAAGAACCTATGATGAAATCATGTAGATAATGCTATAAAATCAAGTATTTGAGCCATTAATCATGTTTATGTAAGTGGGTTTTGATTCTAATTTGAAGAACCCCATGTTAAGATGAGAAATCTATGTAATGACATAAGCTTGATGAAATTTTATGATAATATGATGTGTAATTGAACTTGTTTATTTGAAATTCTAGATTGATCGAGATTTAAATTAAAACTAGAATGACTAGCTAAAAATATGCACATAAGGTGCTTGACGAAATGCCTAAATGAAATGCTAAACCTAAATCAATGAACGGAGAACGTTGATGAAACATGTGATAGTGTGTTTGGCAAATTTACTTGCCCTAGTTATGGCTGAGAGATTTAATAACACTTGGCTTGTATACAATAGGCAACACAAACGAAGTGTCGGGAAGTCAAGCCGGTGCGGACAACCATCTAAAGGGAAAGCTTTAAGGTACGTAGCTAGTGCTTCGTAGTTATGGCAATCTAGAATTTCATAATTTATTTAATTGTTTATTGATCTTTGGTGTCTAAGTTAAACGAGGCGTGACATATGGGTTGTGGAGTGATGGATTTCACATGTACAACCCAAACGGGTCAGTTGGAAATCAAAACACGCAAACCAGTAATGGGAGCGTGGAACGTAAGTTAGTGAGCCCGGGCATTGGGACATGGTCATAAGAATGAAATTCGAGCCCGGTTAATGGGAGACGATTATAGTGGACTAAATCCATGGAAGAACATGGAAGGTTCGCGTTACTATGTTCGAACCTAATAAATGGATAAAGGAAACTATGCGCATACCGAGTAACGATAGTATGAATTGGTTGTAAAGCAAGCCCGGAGAATGGGGCAATGTATGGGAAGTAAGCTATGTGAGGTGGAAGCAATTGGTTTAGGTTTATGCACCTAAATATTATTAGCGGATCAAAATAAACCTTACCCTAGCCGGAGACGGAGGCGTAAGTGAAAAAGAGTTTAAAAAAATTAAATTAATATTTTCACACTATAATGTAGACAATCGAATTATGATCGCGTGGAATCGAAAATGAAGGAAAACGGACTTGTAACGAAAAAGTTATGAGGATTTTAGTGAAAACAAAAAATAAAGAAAGCTGCAGATAGGGCCAACCGTAAGTTACGGTTCCGAACTGTAGCTTACGGTTCAGCAATTCTGTTTTTGAGCTGCGCGAACCGTAAGTTACGGTTTAGACCGTAGCTTATGGTCCAGAAGTTTTTGGGTGTTTATGCCTACCGTAGGTTACGGTAGGCAACCGTAACCTGCGGCGGGTTTTCAAGCAATAATTTTGATTTTGTTGTTGTTTCTTTTGAGCTTCCGGGTCCGTTTAGACGGGTTCTAAGGTCTGAGTTACTAATGTTTATGATAAATTTATAATGTAGGTGTGTTTAAACTTAGGATGGGTGAAGATCAACCTCTAAGGTGAACCAAACACAGAAATCCAAGCTTCTGCAATGGAATAAAATGTTTTTTTTGTTAAACTAAACTACTAAATGTTATCTTTAGGTGTTTTGAAGAAAAATTTTAAAGTTTGTAAACTGATCTATCTAGGATAAGTATTTATAATCTATAATGCTTTTATGAATTTTGTTAAATTACTAGAATGGGGTATTACATATTTTGATGACATTATTCATATTTATCGTTATGAAATACAAAGTTCATATTTATTGTTATGAAATACAAAAATAGTTTTTGAAGTTAGTATTATTATATATATACATTTCTTAATATGTCATCGGACTCAGGTATTTTTGTCATTCCTACTGCTAGCAAAGATGGAATCAAGTCAACAACTACAAGCAACACAAAAAAACAACGGATTATACATCAAAATGTTTCCACTTGAAGCAATCTAGACTCAAAGATTTTGAATGATTGTTTGTAAAATACTTTTAGTTAAACCCTAAAGCCTATTATAAATATAATACATTCATTCAAGGATTCACGTCCCGCTTATGGTATGCGCATATAATGTATATATGTATGGGCGTTCGGGGAGCAAAAGTGAAAGTGCACTAATTTTAACGTTTTTTTACTAATTTCGTGAAAATAATGTTAAAAGAGGTGGATGGTTAATCATGAATCATGTGGTGGCGTTGATATCCGAAAGACAATGGAGTACATGCACTAATTGGCCTTTGTCTTAGTTGCCGAGTGTTATATGCCTTATGTCCAAGGCTTGAAGCAAAACTACTATCGAGTCAGGGGTCTCACTGGAGAGCAGTCTCTCTATATTTACGGGGTAGAGGTAAGACTGTCTCATCTTACTCTTCTCAAACCTTACCTTAGTTTTTCTATTGATGAGATATACTGAGGATGATGATGATGCATTCAACGATTATTAGGCCCAAATCCGTCAAAGAATGCATATCAACTCTACATAGTTTATATATTTTTCTTGAATATAGAATAGTTTAGTTATGGGACTTTGGGAGTAAAGGAAGAAGCATGAGCATTGGTTGTATGGGAAAATGAAAAAGAAAAATAAGAGAGGAATTAGGAGGCATGGTTCGTTAAAAGATGGGTCTTATCATCACTCCGGCAGCTTTTTCTCCCGCAACACTTACATATTTTATAATTATTAACACAAAATTATAAAAAGTGTCAAAACCAATGTATAATACTTTGTATATTCTGTAAATACAACACATTCCAATTGTATTTTTATTATATTTTACAAAAAAAAAATCATGCTTCTTAACCCCCCTAATAAATAGATAAGTAGATAACAAAGTAACAAATTCATTATAACAAAATATATAAAAGAGTCTATTTAAATACAAGTTGATCTTACTGATACGAATATATTTTATGTATTGCTAAAAGTACCATAAAGTTTCTTTTTTTCGATTTCCCCCCTCGTTTACCCCAAAAGCACAAACACGCCCTTCAAAGTTCCACTTCCTCTGCTTAATTACCCAAAAAACATAAACACCCTTTCAGAAAATGTTCACTTAAAAACCTACAACCCAATCTCATTCCACCTACAAAACCATACATTAGTACCTCGTATGACAACACATCTTTCTTTCCTTGTATCATGGATACTATGTTCAACCTTAATCAATGCCATCATCAATCATTCAACTCCACCATAACAACCTCCGGCAGTAGTTCTAGATCCTCCACCGAACATCACACCACCCACCACCACCACCAACCACCACAACAATGCTTCTTCATGGAAGAAGACAATCTCTCTTCTTCTTCATCTGTACAACCCTACTACTCACCTAACCAATTTCCACCACATGATAATAATAATAATAATAATAATAATAATAATAATAATAATAATAATAATAATAATAATAATAATAATAATAATAATAATAATAATAATAATAATAATAATAATAATTTCCACCAACACTTAATTTCTACTTCCCCTCCCCCACAACCGAAATCTCAAGGGTTTCCGCAAGATGTAGTCAGGGAGTTATCAGACTCCCTGCAATCTTCCAATTGCTGGAGCCGTGAGCTGTTATCTGAAACAGCACGTGCATTAGCTGACAACAACAGCTCACGGCTCCAGCAGCTGATGTGGATGCTCAACGAGCTTAGCTCTCCATATGGAGACATAGACTCGAAACTTTCATTTTATTTTCTCCAAGCGCTTTTCGCTCGCATGACAGAGTCCGGTAACTCAATGTACCGGACTCTCTCATCAGCTTCTGCGAAAACATGCACATTCGAGTCCACTAGAAACTTGCTTCTCAAATTTCAAGAAGGCAGCCCGTGGACGACTTTCGGCCACGTGGCGTCCAACTCAGCCATCATGGATGCATTCAACGGAGAGACAAAACTACACATAGTTGATTTCAGCAACACATACTGCACCCAGTGGCCAACTTTGCTAGAAGCCATCGCCACCCGCACAGACGACACACCTCACCTCCGATTAACCGTCATAACAACTACTGGAAGCAACGGGACAGAAACAGTTATGCAAGAAATCGGTAACCGAATGGAGAAATTCGCCAGATTAATGGGCGTCCCGTTTAAGTTCCACGTAGTTCACCATTCTGGTGATCTATCATATTTTAATTTAAACCAACTCGATATCGAAACTGACGAGTGTCTTGCTATTAACTTGCAAGGCACGTTACGGTCAGTTAGTTACGACCGTAGGGATTATTTAATCTCCATGTTTCGGAACATGAACCCTAAAGTTCTAACAATCGTTGAAGAAGAAGCTGACATGGATGTCGGAACTGACGGAGTTAAATTTTTGAAAGGGTTTGAAGAGTGTTTGAGATGGTTTAGGGTTTATTTTGAGGGTTTGGACGAAAGTTTTCCGAAAACGAGTAACGAACGGTTGATGTTGGAGCGGGAGGCGGGGCGGGCGGTGATG
The DNA here is from genome assembly GCA_947069175.1 of Scalesia atractyloides. Classification (NCBI taxonomy): domain Eukaryota; kingdom Viridiplantae; phylum Streptophyta; class Magnoliopsida; order Asterales; family Asteraceae; genus Scalesia; species Scalesia atractyloides. The sequence goes on along the minus strand of CAMTDV010000010.1, from coordinate 75,112,033 downwards.
GATGTAGTGGGACGGCGGCCGGAATGTTCGGTGGAGAGGCGGGAGACGGCGGAGAGGTGGTGGAGGAGGATGAGGGGAAGTGGGTTTGATGGGGTTTTGATTAGTGAAGAAGGGTGTGATGATGTGAGGGCGTTGTTGAGGAGGTATAGGGAAGGGTGGTCGGTGTTGCAGCCGGAAATGGGTGCCGGAATATTCTTGATAAGGAAGGAGACGCCGGTGGTGTGGGCTAGTGCATGGAAGCCGGTATGATGATTGTGATTGTGACTTCCACTAGAAGAAAACTGAAAAGGGGAAGGAGAGTAGGTGGCACGTGCATGGGATTATGAGATGAGGTTAAGGGTTTGATTTGTTGATTTAATCTTGTTTAGCAAATGGTAATATTTTTCTTTTTCCTTTCGGATGTCGATTAGTTGAAAATTTTGTGGCAAACTTCTTTTAAAACATGAATTAAGGTATTCTTTATAAAATATGTTGTTCAGTTGTATGGCGTCTTAGAGTCATAAATTTTGAAAGCAAGCAACCTATTTTTTCGTTTAGAAAAAGGATAACTTTTGCCTACATCTCCTTCATGAGCGAAGATTTTAAGAGACGGGAGGGGGCGGCCGACCATCTAAACTTTTCGCTCAGTAGTGGAGAGTATCCAGTTTTCGTATAATTTTTTTTGGCATATACGTTTTCAACCCCGGTTTTATTGAAATTTTTAGGTTCGGTGACTTCCGCCTCCGATCGGAAATCTCAAGCTTCATCAATGATCCCCTTCCTAGACCTATCAATAGCTCGGCTATTTGTGGCGTTCTCCTAAGTTTGGTTGTTTTTGCAATTTGTAGATAATTATTTATGTTTAACAAATTTGTACTAAATAAAAAAGGTTTGGCAATGTATCACAACTCCATAAGTGCAAGTTTTATTTTTCTGTTTCTCTTATTTCATATTTATGGTAATAAAACATCACTTCACTATATTAAATATAGTTATTTGTGTGATATATTTTACTTCCAGTATATTAAATTATTGATTAATAGCTTATGTGAAAATTTAATCATATATTTTATTTTAATTATCAGTTTGTATAATTTATAAATTTTCTTTCTAAGCTAATTAAATTTTCGTGATTCACATACTTCTAAACTAGTCAAATAAATATAAAAATAGATGCTTTAAATAGCCCAGGTATAAATAAGTGATAACAATCATTTTAGTAGCCCAAGTCCACTATCCAATATACATGAACTTAAACAACAACCATGGGCCTACTTTTGGTTTCTTTAAACATGTCAACTCTGAAAAAAGTCTCCCAGTGGGCCTCATATTGAAGATTCCGTTTACAAGTGCGTAAGTGCGTTTTTAAGCGTAAGAAATTTTACGTAATGAATTTATAATTTTACTTACATCTAATTAAAAAAAATAGTTCATTTGTGTGTTAAAAGTAAAACCTTTATATTTGAGATTTCTTGTTTTTAATTTCTAAGATATTAAGGATTTTACGTTAATTTCTATTAAAAATCTGTTAAATTTGAGTAAAATGACTATTTTACCTTTTTAACAAACCATATAAACCATTTATATAACTTAGACTATCTCCAACATCACCAGCCCACCACCGTCCTTCCTGGCTTCCCTGTCAGCTGCCACGTCCCCTTGCCCAACCATCATTTCCCTCCTCTTCTCTCTCCTCTCCCTCTCACAACAATCCCACAAGCGCGCCTTTATGCAAGGGTTGCCTCTACAACCTCTCTCTTTCACGTCCTCCTCCTCTCTCTCTCCCCGTTGCCACGTCTGAATAGGCGGCCATTCTCTTCTGGCATTGAAACACACCCAGTTCAGCTTACTCAAAATTATTAGAAGGATAACCCTCTAGAACACCGACGTCATCATCAAAACCATCTTCTATTACGCCACCCTCTACCATCCGATATAATTGAAACACACCTGGTTCAGCTTTTCTAAAAGATTACTATATCTCACATGAATGGCCAAGAGTAACCATCACATCCCCTGTAAATGCTAGGAGCATAAACAAGTCAAGTTGAGTTTGAGCTCACCTAAGCTCGAGACTTATTGGTTTAACTTAAGAAAACTCGAGCTCAATCTTGACTCATTTCAAGTTATATTCTAAGACTTAAGTTAACCCTTAAATATATTTTCAACTTTGGTTTGAGTTGTTTATAAAACTAGCTTCATTTATAATTTGAGCTCCTTAAAACCCAGCTCGATTCAAGCTTTGGTCATTTGAGACATTCGCGAACGGCTCAACTGGTTTACTAGTTTAAGTTTTGTAGAATTTTCAGAAATTTCGTACAAACATTATTGTGGGTCATACTACTCAAAACTGCACCGTTTCAGTAACTTTAGAGAAAATTGCACTTTTCGTCCTTTATATTTTAAAGTTTTTGTAGGCGTTGTCCTTTAACTTTAAAGATTACATTGGTTTTCCTTTACGTTTGCACATGATTACAAACGGTGTCCTTTTGACCTAACCCAATTAAATTTTAGAGTTAGGTTTGATCATTTACATTGCACATGAGGGCATTATAGTAATTTCTTCTTCGTAACAAAAAAGTTAAATTAAATTAATCAATATAAATAATATTTACCATCCCCATCCCACCCCCACCTCATCTTTCTTCTCTACAAGAACCATCACGGTACACCACCACGGATGAACCCCGATGGCCGTCACCCGCGATCTCCTTTACACCGGAAAAAAAAATTCGTGATCACCACGGCGACAGCACCCCTCCGGATCGAGAAGAGGTGGGCTAATCACCACCAGAAACGCAACAACTCTGAACAAACATAAAAGGGGCTTTTTGCAACAATTACTGACGATCCAAAAAACAATCGTTTGTTCTCTGCCATCATCTGGTTGTTTCCGCACATATAGAACAATAAAGCGGGAGAGAGAGGAGATATGAAGAAGAGAAAGAGGAATAATGATGGGAGAGAGAGAGAAAGTGAGCTCTTTTATTAAAATATTTTTTGAATTTTAATACTAGTATTAATAAAAACATTTTAATGGTAAAAAGACCATTTTGCCCTCATGTGCAATGTACATGATGAAACCTAACTCTAAAATTTAACTGTGTTAAGTCAAAATGACACCACCTGTAATCATGTGCAAACGTAAATGACGAAAAGTGCAATTTTATGATAACTTTATTTAAGCTTTAGTTATGAAATAAACTAGGGTTAAACTACTAAACTTTACACCCAAACCTGCATCTCAACTCAAAGAACAGGGTCTCAAACTGCCATTAAAAAAAACACAAGGTCCATAAACCACTTACACCATAACCCATCATCTTCTCAAGATCTACAACCCTACACCGCCCCACTGTTAACCACCACCCAAAAATGCTGTCAAGAATCGCCCCAAATCCATCCCTATACTCCGCACACTTTCCCACTCTCCACACACCTTCTGCACCCTCGCCGAATCCCAATCCCAAAAGCTAGAAAGAATCGCCGACGAGATTCTCAGCCTCACAAAACTCGAAAGAAACGACTATGCAGTCCTCATGCGCTACAAAATGGGCTTCAATAACTACGGCCCATCTGTAACCGGTCTGGGTTCGATGCCCGGTGCCGGTGATAGTGGAGCGGCGGCGGAAACGAAGGCGGCGGAGAAGGTGATATTTGATGTGAAGTTAGAAAAGTTTGATGCGGCGACGAAGATTAAGATTATTAAAGAGGTGAGAGGGTTTACGGATTTGGGGTTGAAAGAGGCGAAAGATTTGGTGGAGAAAGTGCCGATTGTTGTGAAGAAAGGGATTACGAAAGATGAAGCGGAAGCGATTATGGCGAAGCTTAAGGATTTAGGTGCGACTGTGTCGTTGGAATGAGTTTGATTTCTGGTACGCTATTACTAGATTAATTAATAATATTTTTGGAATCATAGAATGTTCTTGTGTTGCTGTTTGTTTGGTTGAGGATTGATAATTGATTGATTCTGAAGCTCGAAGAGGGTGTATACCTTAAGAACATAGAAACATCATTGCATTTTAACGAATCAATAGAAGCAATTGAGGATGGATTTCTTTTTTTAGGATGGCTTTATCTAACTTTCTATCATAAAATCGTGCTCTGACCGTTTGATAAGTTATTAGAGTGATACATCATCACTCCCTGATTGATCATGTGATTGTACATGGTTCCAATGTTTTTGGATCATCATCGTTGATAAAATACCAATGATTCGTATTGATGTCTCCCTGTTTTGTTTTGCTGAGTTAATGAATTGGTTCTCATAGTTCAAACTTTATGCATTAACTGGATACATGAAATTTAAGGGGAATACACATCAAATTCATCCGAAAAACATTGTCTTGTTGATGATATGCGAGGGTGGTTTCGCATACGACCAAACTTGAGCATTTCAATGAGTAAAGATGCTACATGGTAGTAAAGGTGATTCACAACATACATGTGAGCATTATCTGGCAATAAGAGTAATTTATTTCTGACATGACTATACAGGTATTGTGAATCTAAAAATAATTTGTTTCATAGTTCTCTTATTTTATTTTGGACTTGACATGATGACATCATCATGCACATATACAACACCGTCTTCAAATTAGTCACTGACTCAAATGCGAGTACAACTACGTCAAAATTACCTTTTTTTTGTTTTTTTTGTTTGAACGGCGACTTTCCACGGCAGGCCCTCCACCCCACTTTCTACTTCCTCAAGTTTACCTAATATGTCTAAATCTACTTTTATATGTATGATTTGAGCATCAAAAGGACTTTTAGCAAATAGTTTGAGAACATTATCCTTATGAGGGAACCACACCACACCTTTTCATTATGACCTAAACATAGATAAGACTAAAGAGATGCGTTAAACATATGGTCTTTCATATGGTTTTTCCTGAATGTACTTCATCGCCCCTAATAAATCAATCATATCGTCTCTCTTTTTCTGGTTTTTACTGAATGTACTTCATCACCCCTAATAAATCAATCATATCGTCTCTCTTTTTCTCGTAAGAGTGCTTTAAACATACAAGAGATACGTTTAGCCAAATCACAAGAATCTTGAATTCTAGAACCAACTTTTGTAAACCCAGGATACATATGGAACAATGATTAATTGTGCACAATAGCAAACATCATAAGCAAAATTGACCCATATCACCATGTTGGAAGACGTAAAATTGTTTACCAATTTTTGGATTCTATGGAAAGTTACATTAAGAAAGAAAGTAAAATTGAATCAATTTTCAAGAAATTAAAAATGAATAAATATTCGTGTCACCACAACAAAAATAGCAAGCAATTCAAGAACAAGAACAATGCATTTAGCCTGACTTTGAAACACCAAAGTTAGGATTATTTATTAATCACACGCCTCAAATAGATTGGATATACCAAACAAGATAGCTCCAAGATTAACACTACATTTGCCCCCAAAGCTTCCTTCCTTTAAGGCTTATTCAAGATATCCAGTTTGGTTTTGAGGCTAAGAGACATGACTCCAGATTAACACATACAAATATTCTCTAACCAACGAAATTATCTCTCACCATTCAAACCCATACGTGGCTATACTCCGTTGGTCTTAAGCAAACATACTGTTAACACGAATACCACTCGTGTCTGGTAGCAGTTGCTTCATATAATACTTGGATCCACGGGACAGGTTTATCCTTTTTCGCCTTTCCACTGGTATATCTTCAATCGAGCACTCTGTAAACCCACGCCTTACAAACCTGTCAAAGCGCCAACATTTCTAGTTAACTTCATATTTCCATACTATTTTTTTTTTAACTTTTGATTAGATTAAAGGACACACGAAAGTAGAAACATACCAGTCTGCTGTGCGAGTCGTCAGCAAAAAAAGGCTTTGCAGTCCTATAGAAGATGCTTTTTTCTCGATATAATCTGCAAGTTTGCAGCCAGGATCAATACCAATTTGCAACACTCATATGCATAGCACGTTATTTTACGTTGTTCAACAAAGAATTGGATTAACCCAACTTGACGTGTATGCAGAAACAAGTTAACAATTATACCGAGTAATTTGTCTCCTTGTCCTTGTCCTCGACAATCAGGAGAAACAGCAATAGCCGCAACCTCCCCGCATTTATATTCATAAAACGGAAACAAAGCGGCACATGCTATAATTTGCCCCTCTCTCTCCACAACAATGAAAGAATCCAACGCGTTAAGCAGCTAAAAACACAACACAGTGTACAATTAAGTTATTCAAAGATAATCTAATATTATCAGAAAGATACAAAATTTAGTACAAACCTCCTCATCAGTTCGCCTGACCAAAGTTCCAGAATCTTCTAACGGTTTGAAAATTTGTCGTATTCCAGGAAGGTCATCCATCTTTGCCATCCTTGTACCTTCATATAGATCACTGCAGAGCACAGAATACACATTTAGTTAAATTTCACATCGCTTGAAATTCATTTAAGAGTAAATTGCCATTTTCGTCCCTGAGGTTTGGCCAGTTTTGCGACTTCCGTCCAAAGGTTTGTTTTTCCGCATCCGAATCCAAAAGGGTTTGAAATCTTGCCGTTTTCATCCGGCTCGTTAACTCCCATCAATTTTTCTCTGTTAATTCAGGGGTGTGTCAGTCTTTCTTGCTAACTATAAAGGCAATTCGGTCTTTTTCACTTTACGTAAAAACTGAATACCCCAAGACGAATTGCCCTTTAAGTTGATAAAAAGACAGAAATACCCCGGATGAAAATGGCATGATATTAAACCTTTTGGATCCAGATGCGGAAAGACAAATCTTTGGACGAAAGTCACAAAAATTGGCCAAACCTCAGAGGGACGAAAATGGCACTTTACTCTTTATTTAGTTATAATTACGCATACCTAGCGACCATAGTCCCTACCCCATCTCTTTGAAACAGTTCCTTCAATAGCACTCCCGCTACATTCCCATCTAGCAGATGAACTCTCTGAACACCTCCCTAATGATATATATGACGAAACGCAATTAGTGAAATTAATTAAATAGTAAACGTAACAATAATTAAATCTATAAGGACTTACTCTGCACACAAAAGCAGCTGCAGCCAGCTCTGATAAATACCCGTTCGATCTACTCAACCTTTCTTGTCCTCCAATGGCAAACCCTTGTTCACTTGACCACAACCCGTTTCCGTTATCAAAACCAACACCGTTTTGAAACGTAGCGGTATACCTGTCATTAGACGTCATTCCAATCTTTGGAAGAATGGAACTAGTTTCCTCCTCGCCAATGGCTTTTACGTAATTAGCAGCGATCTCGCTTTGCTTTGCTCGCCTACGTATTAACATGTCAGCATCTTCAAGTGTCAAAAATCTAATTAACCGACCCCATTCATCCAAAATTGGACCGTCGATAATGCAGATAAGCTTCTCTGCTCCAAGAGCCAAAGCACAAGCAGTAGCAACTTCATACGTGCTGCATTATTTACCACAAAAAAAACAATTAGTAATTAAAACCTTTGCAATATAGTTACAGTTAAACAGTTAAACGTGTAATTTCTTACTAAGAGCATATATATAATGCTTTAATAGGATACCAGAGTAAGTGGAATGCAAGCCATATGGGTCAAAACTATGTCTCCAGCATAACCGTGGGTCACCCGAAACCTATCTTTATTATTCGGGTCAACAACTTAGGTGCAATGGAGTATAATCTTGTTATTTTATATTCGTTTAGATCATGGCAAACAGTAACAAAAAATACCTATAATAACTACATAGCATACTTGCAATTCAGTACACCTCCAGAGCTGGAATATCCAAGGTTGCTTAAGATCACGATTGAATCATTATCCAGCCGCTCACGTATGCGAAGAACATCCACTTTCTTTACTTCACCAGTCGCTTCATAATCAATGCCTTCGACAACTCCTCTTTTCTGTCAAAAAACCTATAACTTGAGCCACATAACTTTCTTCATTTATTGCACATTTGCAAGAAACAGAAAGACATTACCTTGGCAGCAAGAAAATTACCACTTGCAACACTGACATTGGAATGCAACCGCCTGTTCTCTCCGTGTCTACGAATGCCGCATAAAGACGGCCCTGGTGACAGCTTTGCCTCGATCATTAAACGGATTCTTCCAGCTGAATCCATGGCTGCCTTGAGCGAATCAGGGTCTGTAATTCTGTATCTTCCAACATATTTCGGTTCGCGTCCTGAAATGCTAAGTAGTTAATGCGGTAAAATATCGGATATCGGTCAAGGACCAATATTTGAGACATCGATTTTCGCGGTGGGATATTTGTGATATTAATATCATGCTAAAGTCATATATATAGCAATTTAACACTAACAATTCAATATAATCTCCTACCATTTACAATTAACCTTTCGCAACTTGCAAAACATAAAATTGTGGCAAGTATGAACTGACTAAGACTTAAAAGACTGATAGCAGCAATAAGAAGAAAGGCTAACGGTCAGAAAATCTGTGATATATCGGTCAAATATCAGTTGATATCGCTGATATTATCGGTACTTATATTCTGACCGATATTTTGTACAAATATCTCGGCAGAGGACCGATAACTGATATATTAACTACATAGCTAAAATGGTTACCAAGTTACACCAACATTTACTAAACTACACTCAAAATTGCTCATCAATTCAGAAAAAAAAAACAATCTTTTTTATGAAAGAAGTAAGTTTAACTAACCCTTTTCAGCTAAAAGCTTATCAATCTGTACATGTGTCCCGGGAACAAGAACAAATTTGATACCTAAACCATGAAGAAGAGAGATATCCTGCATACAACTCAATTAATTTAGAAATTCATGTTATTAATTCCTACAATTAAAAGTATTATTATTCAAAAGTTAAGGGTGAACATTATAAAATCACAATATATAATCTCACACAAACTTGCCATTAAAATGGGATCCAAAAGTGAGCTATCAAGAACTTCAGCAGAAAGAAGAACAACAAATGTGCTTCCTCTATGAGCAGTGAAATATGGCCACGCTTCTCGAAAAAACGTGACGAAAACATCGTCCTTAATATTATTGTTCATGCTGGAATCATCTTCACCTCCTTCGCTCTCATACTCGGCCAAAACATTACACGTGGTTAATGAAAGCTTCTTTTTTGATAAATTAAGATGTGAACGGAAGACCGGCACTGGTACCGGTTGACTGAAGGTTCGAGAAACATTTGGCGGCGTGGGAAGAACGTTGGTGTGACGGCGTAGGGTTTGGAGAGAGATGGAAGAAGAAGCGGCCATAGGAGAGGAGAGTTGAATGGCTGCAATGGAGGTAGGGTTGGTGGCGGTGGTGTGAGAGAGAAAGAAGACCCCAACTACTGATATTTGCCGTTTAGAAAAAAGAAAAGAAAGAAAGTGGCGATATTATATGTCTTGGTGTGGGACACATGGAGGCTCCTAGGGTAAGCATTAGACGCTCTACAAATTTGGCTGAGAAATCTTTATCTTGGTCAATTATGGCTTTAAAATATTATTTCTAGTTTTCATATAAATAAATAAATGGTGGTTTGGTTAAGATTAAGAATGGTTAATGAGTTAGTGGTGGACTGGTTAGGGAAAGACTTAAGGTTTCTTATGATACAAGTTCGACTTTTACTCTCTTTATTATTTTCTGCGGCGTCCAGGTGAAGAGCGAATACGGTTGGCGCCGATTCGTCTTGGATGGGAAGCGAAGTTCTACCGATTATTCCACTGCCGTGCCTTTGGGCGGGTGGAGGTCGGGTTTCCGCGCAGCTGGGATAGCCAAGGGGCTGGCGGCGGTCGAGTAGTCGACCTTAGCCACATCGCCTGGTGTCACGGTGGTTGACACGTCGTTCCTTGCCGTTCAAAAAAAAATTAAGATTAAGAATGAAAATGAAATGGGTATTGATGGTCTGAGTTGGAGGTGTTTAACGGTTTGGTTTATGGTTAAATTAGGGTAATTTGGTTCAGTTAATTAGGTTTATATTTTTTCGTGTTGCAACCGAACACCAAACCGGATCGAATTGGAATATTTCCGAACCGAACCAAATACAGTTAAGATTTCGGCTAAAAACAGAATTAACCAAATTCAACCAAATCAGTTGTTTTTTGAGTAAATTGCACAAAACATCCTTTATGTTTCCTTAAACTTGCAGGTTTCAGCCTTAATGTTTAAAAGTTGCTAAAAACAGCCTTTAAATTTATTTTTGTTGCGAGTTCAATCCTTTACAGCTAACCATGTTATTTTCTTCAGTTAAGTTCCCTCACATGCATAACATGTGAGGGTATATTCGTCATTTTGTCACACACATAAATCATTCTCCACCAAAATCCGGACAAAAAATGGTTGAACTGCAACCACCGTCGGACGTCCAACTTAACGGCGTCAACGGCTGCGGCTCTGCCGCCACAGATCCGGCCACCGTCCCGTTGACTAAATAGCGACGAGGTCCGAATCTCCTCCTTGACAAACTCCAACTGCTCATTATTCTGAATCAAAACCTTCTTCATAGCATAAGTCCCATCATCTACACACACAAACCATTTTACTCAACAATCACACACATTGCAAATATTTCAAAACCCTAAATCGAATAACAAATTGGGGATACCAGATATGTGAGACGGATCTTTGATCTTCTTGGAGACTCCACCATCCGAAGTGTCATTAATAACCTCCTTAACTAAAAAGACGTAAGCAAATCCACCTTCACCGAGCTGGCGGATGATCTTAAACCAGTGTTCGTTGATCCAAACATCACCGGATGCGGAATCGTACAGCGCGTTGAGTCCGGAAAACGAGCACCCCATTTTCTACACCTGTCAATGACGATGCTCTCTGTTGTGAAACCCCTTCTCTCTCTCACACACAGACACTTCTCTCTCTCTCTAGATTGGAATGAGTGATGCAGCAGATCTGCTGCTGGTGCTAGCTAGTATTGTATTGGATCTGGTGTTTCTCTCTCTAGAAATAGGAGAGATTTGGAATGTGATTGGGAAATTGTGTGAATCTTAAACAATTGTGAACATGGACGGTGGCCGGATCTCAAATTATTAAAAGAGTTTGCAGATAAAGAAAGTGGAGAGAGAGATGAAAAGACGGTTTTACCCTCACATGCTATGCATGTGAGGCCATTTAACATGGATTAGTAACTGTGTTAGTGATAAAAGGATGAAACCTGCAACAAAATTAATCTTAAAGGCTGGTTTTGGCAACTTTTAAAAATTAAGGCTGAAACCAGCAAGATTGGTGAAACTTAAAGGACGTTTTGTGCAATTTACTCTTGTTTTTTCGACCATATGTTTATGACTCGAGAAAAATATATAACTTATGGTTTCTTTTATGGTCAAAAGTATATAGTCATAACAACACCACATGTTAGGATTAGGATTTATGTTTTTTTTTGGTTGTTTTGATCCATTGAATGATCAGTGGGCTAAAGATGGATTTGGGCTTAGGTATAGACATGGGCTAAAATTAACACTTAACATGTATACATATATATAATTTTATAAATTAAAAATTAAAAATCGTTTATTTATTTCAGTTTAATCAGATTGTCCGAATTTTTTTAAAAAAATGCTAAACCAAATAACCGAATTTGAATTTAGTTCCGATTACAAACCAAACCAAATAACCAAAGTTTTATTCGGTTCATTTTTTTTTCAGTTTCGAATTCGGATTGTTTTTTGATTAATTCGGTAATAACCGAATAATGAATACCCCTTATTCGAGTTTTATATCTAATTGTAAAATTGGGTTTTATACTCGTTCGGTATTGTTATACATCGAGTATACATACGGGTATCAGATATCCGAATTAGTTTGTTAGAATATAACTGTTAAGATTCTAAATGTATTTTCTTAACTATAGTTCTTATATTGTTTGACTATCCAAGAAAAGTAGATGTATATAAACCAAAAATTAGGGTAAAGAGAGATGTTTTGGGTGATCGGTTTGGGTATTACTTAGCACCGGACGGTCCCCGTCACATATTGACAAAAGTTTTAAAATTTTTGTCCCATGGACGCATACTCGTACTAGTTGTTTCGAATTATGAATTTACCCATCGAGTTTAGGTTCAATGAATCTGCCCTCCCTCCCTGTTTTTATTTCTTTTATGTGTTACACTTTTACATACTAATCGTTATAATGAATTGTTTGGACATATCCCGCACTTTCTCGATTTAGGTCCGACACAGAATTCTTCAAAGAAAACAAGAATCTATTTAACATTTTGCCCGAAGTGATAGACATGAGGGACTCGAAAGTCGTCCATGAAAAGAGAAGATAATTGGCACTTTTAATTGTTACTTTGTTTTCACTGTTTCTTTATTTTTACATTAGTAGTAGTATTCACTTTGTCAAAAAAAATTATGTTAAAAACACTAAAAAAATAATAGGTAGAAACGCTAAATCCTAAATTTTATAAAAGGTCATGTTTTACAGGTTGTAAGAGAAAAGGCCTGTATAAAAAACGAAACCTTGAAGCAGTTTTGTCGACTTATATGTTTGTGTTTTGATAACTTGTATATTATCACTGAAACTTGGTTTAGAAAGAAATTTACGTCGAGACGTGGATAAAAATACGCATGTCACAGCAGTTATTAGAAATTTTATAAAACATCATATATTAGAAGTTATAAAAGAACTGGCCTCAGTCCATGAAGGTGCTTGTTTTATTGGTTGGCAGCTTGGTTATAGTCGTTATGAAGAATGAATATGTCTACTTAATGCCTTCTATTGAATCGATTGGCATGAATCTCTTTAGAGGTCTATTATAAAAGAAGGGAAAGAGGGTCCTATGTGTGAAAATAAGAAAGAGGGCTATTGTAGCATGCTGTCTTTTTTTACCGGGAACGAATCAATCCTTTTTCATTTTGCTGACATTCATTTCTAAATCATTCACCTGATGAGAGATAAGGCCTTGGTCTATCCCACTTAGAAGCAGAAGCTGAGGGATTCCAACGGCTCTAGCTGAGACAATCACTTCACCATGTTCACGAACCATTGTGTTCCACTCTCGGTTAGCCTTCGTCAGCCACTAGAGCAAGAGAACCCACAGTGAACGCCGCATATTTTGACTAGATTGTACACCTTTCTGTCTGGCTATGTACATGGATGTGCGGCTCCTATGCCCTGCTTGGTTCCCCGGCATGGTAATTTTGTATAATATTTACCATGTTGATTGTTTTGTGTTAACTTTTTTTTAATTATCCTATATATTATCCTATATGTTAATAGAGAAAGCTTATGATAGTAAAAGGATATTATATTATAAAATATAATATATTAAAACACATCATGTTGCTATAGTAGAGTAAAACTGCTTATTTTTCATACAAGAATGCCATTATTTATTGTGAAGTAAATTTATGTTGATTTTTTACAAATAGGGGTATAAAGGTTATAAAAGGAAATGTGGAATGGGGTCTATTCCCATTATGTCTTCTCTTATTTATTATTTGTTATTTTTTAAAGTTTCTTTAAATAAAATAATGATTAAAAGAATTTTAATATAAAAAGAAATAAATAAAAGGAAAATTCTAGAAAAGTAGTATGAAAGAAATATTGATTTTGTATAAAGCGGCGTATAAGTACGAACTCGCACACACATTTTTTTATGATAATCATAAATTTTTTTATAAATATAAGTATTTATTTCAAGTAAATAATAGTAATATTTGTCATTAACAGAATTACGACAAAAGAAGTAAATATTTGTACTAAAATATTTCATGTACTCTTTGCGTTTTCTTTTTTCTTATGCTATCTGAAGTTGATGATTTAAACGAATCATTGTTAATTAAAACAAGTTGATTTTTAATATTTGTGTGTATATATATAAATATAATTGCTTAAGATTAGATCTTTATTATTTGGTTTGTACACAAATTCTCCGCCGCAACGCGCGGTTAGGAAAATCCTAGTTATCTTAATTTTATCATATTAGTGACGGTTTTCTTGAACGCTTGTGAAAATTGTGTCATAAATAAAAGTTAATAATGAAAATGTACTTTAGCATTTAATATTTTTTAACGAAGTATAGAAGGACATTACAAGTGTATCACCGGTTAATTAAGTTAAGACGATTTAACTAAACTATTACCTCTAAAATGGCCTCCAGGTTAGGTCCTTCAATCACTTCCGCACTCAACATAACCACAAATACAACCACAACCACAGCCACCCCACCGCCACCGCCACCGCGACTGTGATCATGACGAGATCTACTTCCATTACATCTCACAACAAGACTAGACTGAACCTTCTTGATGGCAAAGTATGTGGAACAAACAGATGTTTTCCACTCATTTTGGTTCACTTGAAAGTTGGGGGTAGGTTGTTTTAATATTATTGCCATGAGAATGAACCGGAATCAGAGAGGCATTTTATGTGCATATTAATAATTTATAAGGGGTTTGTTTTTCATGTGGAAAATGCCGTGAAACGTTTGTGGTTTTAACAAGGGTTGTATTGTTGGCACACTTGAAATCCTTAAATCGACACCACCAATACGGGTCGTAGAAGTCTATACAACCCGTATTATACAAAAATCAAATCCCAAGGTCAGTCAAAAGCTGACAATGTCTTTACATGCGCGACCTATACGTGTTGTATACGGCTATACGACACGTATCATACGAGGTTGTCACTCATTCATAACGGAAAGTACTAACGGGCAAAGTATGCAGATAGATGGGTCGGTGTGTGAATAGAATAAAAGAAACAATTAGGGTCCATTATTTTGTATTTGGAGAGTGGGGTACGTAAACTTAAAATCAATAGCGATGTACTACCACAAAATTACATTCATATTCTCATAGTGGCAGGAACGAAGTAATTTGAAATGATCGAAGGTTGATGTGCCGTGTTAATCTTTTATAACAAGTGATTAGCAATGTGATTATTGTTAAAGCTAAATACGTTGAATTTTAAAGCTCAAAAGTATATGTTGAAAGAATATAATTGTTTGCTGAAATCAATTATCATTTAAAAAAATGAAAAAAAAATACGAGGTTGTTCTTGTGGTATGCGGTATGCCCATATTACGGTTTTAATCTATAAGTTTCATTAATTACACATTTAAATTAATAACTTGTCAAAACGTAACTCGACAAAAAATAGTTATCGGAATGGATGGATGTTAACTTTTGCTTTTAAGTAGATATAAAATGACCAAAATACCTTAAAACTAAAAAATAAAAATGATAAATCTTCTTGCAATGAAAGTGTCACTTGCTAACCTATTTTTACTGGCTCGTTGATGACATGCGAATGAGAGGAAAAAGTTTGAAATCGTGATCTGCAAGGAAAAAAATGACAGATAAAGAATAGTGATCATCTGAACGAGTTAGGTTTGGGTTTTTGCAATATATATTGTTATTTGTTAAATTTATTTAATTCGTTGTTAATAATATTTGTTACTTTAATATTAAGTGGTTCCCATCTAATTTACTTTTATATTTCTTTTTTTATTAAACCTGAGGGTATTGTAGTTATTATATACAAAGTTTAAGAGAACAATTAACGTATATCCATTTCAAGGACCCAATGTGTTATGTTTTAACAAATTATTAATCAAAATGTGTTTCAATGACCAAAACAGCAATATGAGATAACCCACAAGGGCCATTCTTATATTTAAAAAAAATAGGAGTACTGCATTTAAATCACTGGTTGGAATGATGCTATATTCTTTGCTATGATTCGATGGGTATTACTAGCATCCCAATGGTCCTTGTAAAAATATACTGGATTTCATGGTATATTATTCTTGTTTAATTTTACTAAGAAATATATAACTTCTTAATAAAATAAAATAAAATAAAAGAGTTTACAGTCTATTGATATAGAAGTTTTTATAAATAGTGTCACTTCTTATGAATCAGCCACATCGTAAACAAAGAGAGTTTTTCTTATGAATCAGTCACATCGTAAACAAAAAGAGTTTATAGTCTATTGATATAGAAGTTTTTATAAATAGTGTCACTTCTTATGAATCAGCCACATCGTAAACAAAGGATGTAGATTTCTAAGGTGAATAGGTGCGTAGTGAATTATTTGTTTTAAAATATATAAAGATATAAATTCAGTTTTGATAAAGGAAGTTGTAGACACGATACCGGACTCCATGTCCGGCACCGAAAAATAAAATGTTCTATCCACTTCGGTGATCAACTAAGGATTTTCCGGCCACAATAAAGGATGCATATCAAATAGTGTGATGGAGCCGGAGGTCGTCATTTAAATTCACAAGTATAAATACATGACCTAAAGTACACCACAAGTATGTTGTTCTGAACCTTTGTCCTAACTCTCTCTACTTTCTCTCTCTATACATATACTTATCCTCAAACCGGGGGGGGTCAGAGAGTGGCCCTCCCACCTCTACGAAGAGCCTAACGGTTTTTTTGGTCTTGTAGGATTCAATTCTTGTAGGAAAAAAGGTTCAATCCACTAGTCTGATCCTTGGTCTGTTTTTGGATCTTCGAAAGTATAGAGAGGTTTTTCATAAGATATAAGGGAAAATCCACCAACCTTTCATTTTGATAGCTCTGGGTCCTGAAACTAAAAAATGTTCCTTTATTATTTAGTGTTTGCTAATATATAACTATGACTTTAGTTCTTATTATATGAGTCAATCATACGGTATGGTAATACCATATTGCCGCTTTAATTCAAGGGTGTCGTTCGGGTTCATAGATCTGACTTCAGGTTCTTAAAGTCCAGTTAATCAGATTTTGGGATATGAAATTCCTATCCGAATACCAACCCAAACAAGGTTCGTTTATTCAGTAATCGAGTTTTAATAATTTGGTTTATACAGGTCGGTTTAATTGTATTTGATTTGTAATTGAACATCTCCACAAATGATCATGTTATTAAGAATAAAAAAATATATACAGCTTGTTTACAATACATGTTAACCATATATATACTTTCCTACTTAGGTTATGTATCACTCACCTTTGCTCATAGGATAAACTAATCCTTAATTTCTTTACTAGCTCATTAACTTCATAAGCTAAAACCATAGCATATCAAATAACAAGTCATTGATACATCACACCATTTCATCATATATGGATCAATTTGAATTTAATACACTTTCAACTTCCCTTAACATGTTCATCCAAAATGTTAGGCTTCTTTTCAAATCATATTATTATCATCATAGTTAAGTTTACATCCCATTTCACCTTAGAGGATGATTTCACCAATACTCATGATTTTTAAGGCTTTAAACATCAAGATTCATTCATGCTTTCAAAGTAGAAAAGCCGCGCATAAATGGTATATCACACAATACAATGTATGTTACACAATGCACAACATCACTAGTTAAGCACAACTAAATCTCCACCTTCATCACACTATATTAACTACAAACTTCAAGTTTATGACAATAGGAAGATAGAACTTTATTCAACTTTCATTTTCGGAAATACTCTTCAAGGCCGGTTTCCATTGATGCTGATGGACATGATGCTTCCTGTTCCGACCCCCTACCCCGCTCCTGTTATATCCGCCTTTCTGGCTCTATGCATTTCACAAAAAGAGTATAAAAATCTAATCTTTTGACCATATAATCATGTTTCATGTTTATTATTTATCATGAAAGTTGTAAATTTTGTCCATGACATTATGGAAGAGTGAATTTCCAAAATCTAAAGTACTAGCTAGAATAAAAGATTATGTGTACAAAAAATGCAGCAATATATTAATATTTTACAGCTTTTGATGCATCAACAGTCACGTACAAAGGTAAATATATATCTTTTGGTACAAGAAAAAGCTTTCATAAATTTGGAAAAAGGCAAAAAGATTCTTTGGTCCATCAACCACAAATACGAATGTCGACCCTGGGTTCACAGCCCAGTGGTCATGGCAATGAACAGGTAGAGGCTTGGTCACAAGTTCGAAACCCGGGAGCCACCCCGAGTTTTCTAGCAGGCGTGAATTAACCGTCTGTTGTGAAGTTCATCTATAAAAAAAAAATACGAATGTCGAAAATAAATTACAACTTGGTACAAAATCACTATTTCCATTTGAATTTACGAAACTACCCCTTACCTCCCCAAGAACATCAACGAAGAATGTTGAGTTTTCAAAATCTGATGAGTGTGATCATAGCATACCATTCTTACCGTACAAAAACCCTTATATTTATTATATAAAATAGCAAAAAAGATATATATATATATATATATATATTAAGTGGTGTGCTCCACAACTAAAAGATCTGGGGTTCAAATTCTATAGTGTGCATGTTGTGATGTATTAATCATATAAAATCTAGAAGTCGTTCTGTTTTGTGCAAATGTTGATCGTTATGATATTATAGTTAGGTGGACGATTGTTGATTGAAAACTAACTAGCTTACCTTCAGGGATGATGCATTCGGTTCCTTCGTTGGAGCACCGGCGAGGCCTTTCGTCTCCAACGCTAGCACTCCTCTTTCCTTCAACAATTTCCCTAGTTTTACGCACTTCCTCGCTACAAACTCTTTCAGTATATCTAAAAATAAATTGAACAAAACATACAGTAGCAGAACCAGAACCTATCATGGGTCATTGTAAGATTCTATACTCTACTTGTTATTACTAAGATTTCAAAATCCAACTCATGATTTTTTTTTATAAAAAAAACTAGGAATTTATTTATAGGAATACAACAAATTCTATAACCGGGGACCTTGGAGCCTTGAGCCTTTGATTCCAAATTGAACTTGTTTCATGTAAATTAATCAACTCATTTTTAGTCACTTATTTGTTTGTTTTCACTTTTTTATTTTTTTAAGAATCATGATATAAATAGAAAATTACATAATATGCAGTACTTAAACGGGCAATAAATTGCGCCGCAACCCCTATTTAAATTGCATTTTTTTATTACATATACTTTTTTTTTTATGATTCAACTATTCTAGAGTGTTAAATCATAAAAAACTCAGTATGTTATGTGCTCAAATCCTTGCAAAGTACATGTTTAAGTGTGAAAAAACTGTTGTTAACAACAAGTACCTTCAAAGCAGATGAGCCTATAAACTTTTCCAACAAGCAACAAATCTTCCGGCCGAAGAAGCTTCAACCGCTTCACAGGCGATCCGTTTTCATACTTGGCTCCATGTGACGTCACAACAACCGCCACGTAATGACCGAGGTGTGAATTCATGACATGTCGAACACTAACTGACCGGTAAATCCTCTCGATCTTGTTACCTGGAAGCATGATGACCACCGTCTCCGCCTCGGCCGCTTGGCAATGGCAATTCCCCATAGGTGTTCACTTCATTCCCTAGAGCAATTACACATCCAACTAATGTATATGGATTGGCAAAGAGGCGTAATGCTTACGTTATCCAGCAGTTATTAATATGGGTGTGTAGTTATCGAGAACGAATATTGACGATGCAGAGGGAATGTACGGGGGTACTGTAGAAATAATAAATGGAGAAAAGGGTGTGACGTCAGCACATGTAAGGTTCCATTGAAGAGTGGTAGGTGTGGATTGAATTAATTATTAAATTATATGATCGAAATGGAGAAGACGATATGGAGGAATGAGGATTGTGATTCATTCGAGTACTGCAATCAAACCAAGCAAGATTCCTGAGGTAAACGTAAGTTTTTGTGAGTGTTGAATTATATTATTAAAGTATTTTTTTTTTCATAAAAAGGTTATAATACTAAAGAGGTATGGCCCCAAATCACGTGTAGACACGTAGCAATCGGACCACACCACTCCAGAGTTGCGATCTTGTCACACAAGGAAATCTAGAAGGTTCTAGAAAGAAACACCTAGCAATAGAAAGATGCTCCCAACAGGCAGGAAAGGAGGATAGGTGGCACCAATCATAAGGCGCCAATGCCTATCACAAGACCTTCATGGGACAGACCAACAACAGGTACAAAAGGACGCTACGCTGGTGCAAATAACCATTCGCCACATCACCTCCAGTACACGAGCAGGCCTGGTTGCGTCAGAGGGGACAGAATGTATATTATTCCTAGTCGAACCCTTATCCTTTACAATTCTCCGGCTATATATAGAAGGCTCAACCTCCAGGTTTAAAGGTGGGTTTTTTTACTCTCTCACTCTATATACACGCTTATCCTCAAAATTCACGCCGGAGGGTGGTTATAAGGAGAACCCCATCTTCTCCTCCTTGTGACGAGTCACCGGTGTTCATTTTGTAGGATTGTTGGGAAGATTCAGTCATTTGTCGAGGGAAAGAAGGAGACTGAACTGATATACACGAGATAGTCAAGTTGAGTAGCCTAGTGTTACTTAGGGTTTCTTCATTTTGTTTTTATATAATAACTTTTAAACTATCTCTGATGCCACCAACGCCTTAGATGTCATGTTATCTACCACATCATATTCTTACAAGCCTTTATTCCATCTCTAACCCTACAAATATATTTACACATCTTAATTTCCACATCATCATCTATCTATCTGTCTACTACACACGATATCACCCCATTTGCAAAACCCAACAAAAACAAAGTCTTTGTGGAAGTGCATAGATGCTAAGCACCTAAGGACAAAATTTTATAGGGCTTGTAAGTGTCTCCAAGAGCATCCTCCAAGAGATGCATCAGAGTTAGTCTTGTAAATGTAAAATTATAATTGCTATTTGATTTCAAACTTACTTTTACCTAAAACAAACAAAGTTCCTGGTAAAAATTGTAACAAGAGATATAGAGCTTGCTCCGAGTAAAAATCCTAACAAGAGATAAAGAGCTTGCTTCCATTAAGAGCCCGGCTCATAAGGTTATTTATTATTCAGTTCGAAACCCGTTAAACCAGAAACTGAACCCAAACTGAATAACCAATTTGGTTTTTGGTTCTACACTTTTGTTTAATTCTGTTTACCAGACTAACCTAACCTGTATTCGTTACACCTCTTAACCCTTCTCTTAGCCCATTTCATTTTTAATTGTTAGTTCAAGCCCACTTATATCTCAGCCCTATTATTGTTATATAGTTAGCCCACTTTTAAGTTTTATTCGCATGTCATCTAAAAGACTCCATATTCTTAGATCAACGATTTGAATTGAGGATTTCCCAAATCAACCAAATTTCATCACTTTTCTACATACTCGATTTGATTCAGTTGGTACCTTTGCTTCATGTTTAGCCGCTCAAGGGTAAACAACAGTTTTTTTTTGCCTACCGCTTCATGTCTACCTTCGTTATTTTATCGATTGACTACCCATCTTCAAGAGTTTCTGCTCATGTTGCAACAGAATCGGTAAATACAAAACTTGAAATTGAAATCTTGGCTAATGTCGGATAACTTGGTTAATGTCCTATGTTTATGTAATAGGAATTGGCTTCTGCGTTGACAAATTGAAATCAAGGCAAGTGTATAAATTCAAAATTTTCGATTTTGTAACTGTGGGGATGAATTCGGTTTGTTCAGTTGAAAACCAATAACTGAACCGTATTCTTATTCAGTTTCGAGTTCCTGTTTGGTTTTCAGTTCCGACCAAATATTTCCCAAACTAAAAAATCTGAACCGATGAATACCCCTAATGAAAAGGTATCGTTTTATTTTTGTTATCTTATTAGATATATACATTAAATATGACGTTACAAAAAGGTATGGTTTTAATATTGTTAATGTTAATTTCGACTTTGGAGCGACCGAAGAGGCGAAGACGATTATTAGTATTTGGGCCGCCCATGGTTTTATAGCCTATTGGCATATTGGTGGTGGGACAAAACTTTGGGACCAATAGGTCTTGGGTTCGATTCCCACAAGGGGGTTTTCCCATATTTATTGGGTTTCCTCCTGAATTAGTGTATAGGCAATATGCCTAGTGGAGATGGATATGATCGGGTGGTTCCGCTGGTGGCACGATGATACTCCAACAGTCCGTCAGTGATTCAAATTTGTCGTTAAAAAAAAGTATTTGGGCCCAAAAGATATCAAAATTAAAGCAGTCTTATTATACCAGCCATTTATTTCCGATAACGGTATCGAATAGTTTTTAAAATGGAGGTGGTGCAAAAAGCTTAATTTTGCTCTTGTTGAGAGTCGAATTCAAGACCTCCCGCTTACTAAACGGGTGCTCTAACCAACTGAGCTACAAGAGCTACTTGTTAACTTCTTTCGGATTTGTTATATAACCATATAGTTCTCAAAATCAAAGAAAACTTTTAAAGGGAGTTGCGTGTTTTGGGTCATTACGATGGCCATTGGGCCTTGGGTGCTTGACATCAGTTATTACTGAACGATGAATAAGTTGACCCAACCGAGATCCTTAACTGGGTTAGCCGTTAGACCACAGTCACACGACTAGTGTCATGTTGGCCGAATATTATCCATTCATTAACCGAAGTATGCATCAATCATAGGATTGTATATGACTGTGATTACCTTTTAAATGCCATTGATGTCACCGCTACCACCACATCATCTCTATCATCGTTTTTGCCAATAGTAATTACTTTCCAACATAAAAACAATTACAATAGGTGTACCATTTTGATAACGTTTACCTTCCAGAATGACCCATTTCAACCCGATTTCATTTTGCCATAACCAATTAGCTGACTCAACTCGTATGTTCTTCTACGCTCAGTATCATTCCATCTTGCGCTTGTATATGGTAGGATATTCAATATTTATACATCTCAAACTAGTTTTCGATATGGCAAGTACCACGTAAAATCCACAAAATCTAAAGTGTACATAATTATTTGTTTTGTCCAAAATAAAGTTCTATTAATGGTGTATGCTTTTGTAATAACTTTTAGTTCTATTTTTGTTTTGTTATCATATTTAATTAACCTGTTTTTAATTTTTATTATATATTGAAATAAAGAGTTACTGTATTATATCATAGTTGAGAACACTTTGTTTCCAATTTCGAACCACTAGAAATTTAGTTTGACCTTCTTGATCCCATGGGCCAAGGTGATGGTAACCTCACACTGAATTTTAATTCAGTGTTTTATGATGATTACGAACGCATTAATTGGTAATTTTGTATATAAAGACAGAATTATTTACTGGGGGGGTGCGAACGTGGGTCTTAACCAACATTTCAAGGAGTGCGATCGGGATTTTTGCCTATAAAATACACTAAAATTTTCTTTTTAACGCCCACCCAGGCTATAACCTACGTCTCACCTTGATAATGGGTGCATGTATTTTTCACACAATACGAATAATCTCATAATAGAAAAAATGTAATATGAATGAGGTTTAAAAAAAAGAAGAAAAATCACATAGATTGTAGATCTTATGAACTTACACGTAAAGTGCCATTATTAAACTGAATTATATTTAATCATAAGAAAACTATTATTAATGATCTAGAGACAAACTTACACGTAAAGTGCTTTTTAAGCCTTTAAGACGTCAAAGATACGAACATTCAGAACTAGCAAAGAATCCAACAAGCCGTTTTTCGTTGATCCAAATATGTGTAGTATATAATTTTCTTGAATTTAAAAATTAAAATTTAAAATGAAATACAATATGAATTAAAAAAATCATATATGAGAGAAATTTATAGTATGAGCTACAATGAAATAAGTAAAATATGAAGGGGCCATGTTTCACACGATTTCTTTGAAGCTGATTTCATGATCCGTTGGAGAACACGTATGTATCAGGGTACAACAACACAATCAATTTATTGTAATGTTTTAAATTCACCTAAAAAGAGTATATTGTAGTTGTTGAAAATCTTTGGTGTGTTTTCTTAGCGTGCGAGAGTTTTTGAGAATTTCAAGTAGTTCAACGGTCTTTAAAACATATATAAAGAACGTATCAAGAAGCTTCATTGCGTGACCTTAAGAATGTCAATAGGGGGATCAAGTGCTTCTATATAACTCTTGTTTGCGTGTTTTTCCTAAGAAGTTAAGATCTAGATAGATCGGACCATTTAGCATCACCAAAGTATTTCCTTAGGGCACTATTGAAATAAAACCACCCGATCAAGGTAAATGGTCATAAGCTTAAACTTTATCAAGGAGGAGGAGGAGGTTGCTTGAAATAAATAAGAAGCTTAAAAATAACCTTGTAAATAAATTGTTTTTATTTTTAATTTAATAATAATAATCCATCTCGTAGGAAGATGTTGGTAATACGCACAGAAGAAATGATATCAAGTAAAATTCACAAACCAACTCGGTGGAGAGGAACCAAGCCATGCGTTGAAAAAGGGGGGCTCTAACACAGCAATGTTAATAGTGGGGTGGTTAACTTAAGGGAGCTTTTGTACCTATACTGTACATCACTAGGACACCCCAGACCTCACATACCTCCTTCCTCTGCCTTAACCTGCTCAGCAAATGTTACCTTAACCAGCTCAATAATGCCTTAGCCACCTCTCCCACTCCTATATTTTATGGTGGTTGGATAACTCATATCTACCGTGCTAATCATAGGAGGATTCCCCACAGTTGAGGATGGCAATGGGTCGGGCATCAGTAATCTCAAACCCATAATCGGTTATAAAATCGTGTCCCACACCCGACCCAATACCCGTCGAGTATTTGTCGGGTAATTACCTGTCGGTATCAGGTATACCCATTAGTTTGTTAAAAGATATATTTTGGGTATACCCGTCCCATTTGTGTCGGGTTTCGGGTATCCTCGTCGGGCTCGGGTATTTTTGTAATTCCTACCCACAGTTTCACACCTGGAGTCACCATCACCAAAGCCGAAATCAGTCGTTGTCGGAGCATTCCCATCATTGCTGACCTCCCAGATGGGATCATGAGGTTCAAACCCCTTGTTTAACCTTATTTTTCATTTATCCCTTTAACAAAAACATTTCCCCTAGTTAGCTAACCTTGAGCCTATCCCATTTCATTTCAACAACCACAAAAGTTTTTACAAAAACAACCTACTAATCAAAAAGCGTTTCATATTTCTCACCCCTTATTTTCACAAAATATGTCTTTTTGATAAAAAAAAAAAAAGAATAATGTGACTTTGCTTTGATTGTAACTAGGGTACTTCTCCGTGCGTTGCGGCGGTACGCGACAACGAACATTTGATGGGTATTGGTTCGATTCGTTACAGTACTGTTACGATACATGCACTCGGTATAGAAATCAACATGTGCTTTACATCATCCGAAAATAATAAAACAACACTGGTACCGGTACCGACACCGATGTTCGAACCGGTACCGGCACCGATGCTCGAACGGTATCAATCAGTTTAGATCCTCATGGTATTGTTACCGATATTCCTGTATCTTTGCAGACCGAGTTAAATATATAAATGAAATATTATCGAAATTAAAAACCATAAAAATAATCCATTTAGAAAGTGCTTTATTCTTGCCTGGTAACTTTGGGTAATACCAAACAATATTTATAGTGATATACGTTTATCTTATATTTTATAATATAAAAGTACATAAAAGAAATATATGAATTATATATATCATAAAAGGAAGCTAAGAATATTAAAATACCATTTATATAAAAAAAATATTAAAATACTATTAAAAAATACTTTATTGTTCATATCAGTTTAAAATAATATGTATAACTAGTTATAATTCCCCGCGCTTCGCGGCGGAAAATCGGTTGGTAGTAGTTCAGTTTGTTATAATACCGACACTTGTTATTGTAATCCAAAGAAAAAATCTTACAATCGAAAACAATAAAAACAAATATCGAGACCGATATTGATGTTGTTCAGTTTATATTGGTTTGATTCGTTTGTGTTCTTGCTTTTTTTTTCAACATTGCGATATAGATATCATTGAAAACGAAAACTATGTTGCAGTCGTACCAAACTGAAGCGAAACCGATTGAACAACATTTGCATCGATACCGGTATTTATTTTTATTATTTTTGCTTTGGATAACCTCACACTTTATCACTACCGTACCGTACCAAACTGAACTGAACTGGACAACATCAATACTGGTATGAATATCTGTAATAGTATTGTCACACCCCAAATGATTACGGAATCATCGGGGTAGTGGCACTAGGCGACCAGATTGTCTCACGAGAAATTTCCATAACACTATTCAATCAACAATATTTTAACGTCTAATATCCCATACTATTAAACAATACGTCATTAACAATGTCACGAAATACATGATTTTTCCCATAAAACAATAAGGTTCGATTTTCCCTAGATTTATTACAACTTGAACAAACAAACTAAACTAAGCAAAACTATGTCCAAGGCATCCAAGCTAAAATCCTCAACCTGTTACATTCGTTAAAATACAAGTCAACACAATTAAGTAAAGGTGAGCATACGGGTTTTAGTAATACTACCATAATAGAGAAACCGTTCGTGAAAATTGTCCAATTACATATCATGATACACCAAAACACATCACACAGATAAACATAGACTTATTTCTCATGCTAACTACTGTGAGAAGGCTTGCGCGTCCATCCTAACTAGACCCCGTCGGGTGTTAGCCACACTATAGTACCATACTAGCTAAGGAGGCAAGTTAACGAAAATAAGTCCTAGTCACATGTTTCTAGAATCACGTATTGAGCATACATAATCAGATTATTCGCGTGTGATAAACAGTTTGAGTTGTAAAGTGATTTTGATATAGGAA
Organism: Scalesia atractyloides; assembly: GCA_947069175.1. NCBI lineage: Eukaryota > Viridiplantae > Streptophyta > Magnoliopsida > Asterales > Asteraceae > Scalesia > Scalesia atractyloides. Next base: position 75,085,507 of record CAMTDV010000010.1, on the reverse strand, counting down.
CATATGTAACACCCAAAAAGTGCATTAAAGCGAAAATGGGTCAAGTATACTCACAGTCGGTGCGTTTAGAAGAGAGTAGACGACTGTCGAGAGGTGAAGAGGAGCGTCAGATCAGCCTGCATACGCGAACGGAAGTGCATCAGTCTCCGAAAAGCTGAAACGGTTAAGTTTGGATTGAACAGTAGGCAAGTTCGGCCGAACTTGTATGTAAACATACAAGTTCTTAAGTTTTGGTGATTTTGATGTCAAGTTCGGGCGAACTTGCAAGTTTCTCAAGGAAACTTGACAAGTTAGAGCGAACTTGTGGGTAACCTTAACAGGTGAGACAAGTTCGGCCGAACTTGTGAAGTTTCCTGAGAAACTTGACAAGTTCGAGCGAACTTGGGAGGCTTTTGAAGAAAATTTGAACATTCCCACTCAAGTTCGGCCGAACTTGACCCCTTGAGGGCAAGTTCGAGCGAACTTGACTACTGTGCTGTCAAAAATAAGTGCAATCTCAAGCGAACTTGATGTTTTCGGGTCCAAAATCTTGCGTTTTCGCGTCGTTTGCTGAGGAAATCGAGTGCCCATCTGTCACACCCCAACCGATGGCGGAAACATCGGGGTGAGACGAAAACGAGATTTGCTCATTGCTCACAATGCTAATAAATGACAATATTTAATTTACTCCAAATTTCATTTCATAACATTGTCAAGTACAACATAAAGCAATACAACAAGTCTAATAAATATAGCAAAATTTGATACTACATTATAAATCTAACGTCTAAAATGTGTGTATCTAAGTCCTCGCTATTTTGATTTCTTAGCATCATCTTCATCGACCTGTAACATGTTTTAAAATAAAGTCGATGCGAAAGCAAAGGCGAGTACACAAGTTTAAGCATAGCATACGTATATGAATAAAGTTAAACAAATACTCATGGCAACTATAATCCATACAAGAGCAAAATCAAGGCATGCAATACTACTAGTCAAACCCTTAACACAACACGTAGTTTTAACATGACCTCACGTATAACATGATGGAGGTGGATGCGTGATTTCCTATAGCGCTATGCATGTCAAACGAAGGCTAAAAATAGTTAATGACTAAAGCATAGCATAGCGAATATCCAAGACAAGCAACAAGTATACGATTCAAGTATTCATGGGTATAGGATTGTTTGTGCGTTTCATAAAATTTAAGTGTTTGTGATTTTTGTATAGGTAAAACATGTTACACCCAAAAGTGTTATAACCGAAAGTGGGTCGAGTGTACTCACGGTTTTGCAAGCTTTCCAACTTGAATCCGTGAAGAGTTGTTTGGTTGATGGAGGAACACCGAGTTATCCAACAAGAGGAAAACGTAGGTGTGTGAGTATTCGGATGATAATGGAGGGTTTGGAATTCGAAACAAAGTATAAAAAGTATGTATATGAAAATATGCACCAAGGTCTAGCACTCGTTTTGACACTATGGGAACCCATTCGGGTTTATGTGATTTCATAGGTTATCACACCTATTAGAATCGCAACAAGGAAGTAAACACTTTGGTGATTAAACTTAGTAACTTGATAAGTGATTATTTAGTCATCATCAAGGTTTCGACTTTAAGCATATTACACAGTTCATATATATGTATTAGTTACATAGTCAAGTAGGAGGTGGGAGGATTGACCATCCACTTAAGACCTCTTGGTGTCACATAAGTCAAGCATGAGGTGGGAGGATTAACCATCCACTTAAGACCTCTTTGTATTCACCACTACACATGTTGTCATAGACAACAAGGAGGGTCATGAACATATAATAAGTAATGAAATACTATCACTTATCGATGAAGACATCAAGTGATGTGTGGATTTTCCAAGTAGGATAGCCCAAGCTAACCGTAATCACACAAACACGAGTTCAAGACTTGTTCATCACTTGTGGGTTTAAAACCCTTGTAAAATCAGAATGTTTATGAGGTTTTAACCTCTGATTTTAGATGTCACAACCTTGTTTTTAAGCTCACTAATCATAGGTTTGTTTAGGAGCATAGGAACATAGGTTTGTATGAGTAAAACATAAGTTTTTCTTTCAAAACATGAAGAATCAAAAAGATAAAAATGAGTAGAATTTTAAGAGCACTTTGGACCTTGTTTTGGATGAGGATTCACCTTAGTTTGCCCAAGCAAACTTGTGAAAACCTTCCTATAGGTTATCCAAGTGTTGTAGAAGAAAGAAAAAGAAGAAATTAGAAGAAGAAGTGAGTTAAAACTCACTTTTAATGGCTGAAACTTGTGAAAATGCAGCTGAGTTTGGGAGGGTTTTTGTAGTGTTTGGAGGCTTGAAAAGTGGGATAAAGGTTGGGGAAGTGTTCATTATATAGGGAAGGGATTAGGGTTTTAATGGGTTGGGCTTTGGACAAGGTTAGTGGGTCATTAAGGCTTGAAACAAGCCCAAACACACTCTAAAAAGTGGGCTGTCCACACTTTATTATTTTTTTTTATTTTTGTTAGTTAATTGATATATAATTGTTTATTTGATGCCATTTATTATATAATTAACATTTATTAAGTTGTGGCATGGTATTTTTGAAGTACATACGTCATATGCTAGTGTTTACTTGGTAAAAAGGACAAGTTTATAAAAGTCTAATGTCACAAAGTAGATAACAAGGGTAAAATTTATAATGAAGCGTCGAATAACTATAGTTTTCGCGATTGAATAACCAACTATATTGTATGAATGAAGTTGTGAAAAGCGAGACGTTACACCATCCCTCCAACCTTAAGCCACTGAGTAAAACTTAGGTTGGAGAGGTCTTTTGGAGCGAACTTAGCCACTTTACAGAAACTCGGGCTAATCCGGGCGAACTTGATGTTTCGTACGGGTTAGTCCAGCTTGTGTAAAGTGATGATTTCGTCCTTGTGCTTCCGGATCTAAGATCTAGCTTCTACAATGCCTCGTTCCACTCAAAAGTGAACGAAACATACGTCATTAGTCCGAAAATGGTGTAAAAATCAAGGATTTAAAAGGTTTTGCTCAGATACAGAAGTTTTTATGGAAAAAGATGAAGATTTTCGTAAACAGAAGAGATTTGATGAAAACGAAGGCAATGCCTTGTGCAAAATCGTTGTAAACTGTTGTAAAACGTTGTTGAACATCATTGTAGTAGAAATCGGGTTGATTCTTACTTAGAAACAGAGGGTTTTTGGGTTCGGGAGCTCTGGGCGAACTTACAGCAAGTTCAAATGAGAGAATGGAACTGAGTATTTATAGGTGAAGGCAAAAAGTGAGAGCTGGGGAGTCAAGTTCGGTCGAACTTGCTAGATGTGCAAGGAGTCTCAGTCAAGTTCGGCTGAACTTGTACATATTTGTACAAGTTCGAGCGAACTTGTGGAAAGTAAAGGATTCTTGTGTCTCAGGCAAGTTCGGGCGAACTTGTGGCAGTCAAGTTCGGCCGAACTTGGTCTGGTAACCAAGTTTCGTTTGCTGATTTCGCATTAAGTGTTTGTTTGGCGATTCGGTTCGAATTAGGTACTTATATTAAGCGTTATAAGCGATGTAATAGTACGATTTAAGGATTTGAGCGTGCGAGAGCGATGCGATAGCGAGCGTAATCATAACCACAAACATACATAACACATAAATAATATAAAATCATATAATTAACTGCGAGTTGCGATACGATTTAATAAGCGGTTAGTTACGATATGACACACATAATTGTAATTAATTAACATAAACTTTTCTCATAAACGAATCTCGAGATTTACAAAGGATAGATACAATCGATAATAAAAGGAAAGATAACAACGAAATTCTGAGTTGTTACAGTCTCCCCTACTTTAGGAAATTTCGTCACGAAATTTAAGTAGTGGCCGTAACAAAGTGATGCGGGTACTTAGCCTTCATGTCACTTTCCAATTCCCAAGTGAACTCTGCGCCGCGTTTGCCCTCCCATCGGACCTTCACGATAGGGATGCGAGAGCGCCGTAGTTTCTTGGTTTCTCGGTCCATGATCTCAACAGGCTATTCCACGAAATGGAGAGTCTCGTTGAGTTGCAGATCTTAGAGAGGTACATGGAGATTTTCTTTTGTTAGGCATTTCTTGAGGTTAGACACGTGGAAAGTTGGATGAACGTACTTAAGTTCCGCTGGTAGTTCGAGACGATAGGCTACTTTACCGATCCTTTCCAGAATCTTAAAGGGACTTACGTATCGAGGCGCTAGCTTTCCTTTCTTCCCGAAGCAGATCACTCCATTCCAAGGGGCAACCTTTAGGAGTACGTGATCTCCCACTTCGAACTGTAGGGGCTTACGGCGTTTATCGGCATAACTCTTTTGACGACTCCGAGCTTTCAAGAGATTGTCTCTGATCTGGAGGATTTTGTCTATCGTTTCTTGGATCAGCTCGGGACCGGTGATTTGTGCTTCTCCGATCTCGTGTCATACAATAGGCGATCAACATTTTCTTACGTAAAGTGCCTCAAAAGGAGCCATTTGAATGCTGGTATGATAACTATTATTGTACGAGAATTCGATTAAAGGTAAATGCGTATCCCAATTACCACCGAAATCTATAATGCACGCACGAAGCATGTCTTCGAGGGTGCGGATCATGCGCTCAGTCTATCCGTCGGTTTGAGGGTGAAAAGCGGTACTGAGATTGAGGGTAGTACCGAGAGCAGATTGAAAAGTCTCCCAGAGACGCGAGGTAAAACGACCGTCTCGGTCAGAGATGATGTCACGAGGCGTCCCGTGTCGACATATAACTTCGTCGGTATAGATTCGGGCTAATCGTTCAACCTTAAAGTCTTCTCGTATAGCAATAAAGTGCGCGGATTTTGTAAGACGATCAACAATAACCCAAATGTTATCATGACCAGAGGAAGTGCGAGTGAGTTTCATAATAAAGTCCATGGCTATACTTTCCCACTTCCACATCAGGATTTCGGGTTGTTCGAGTAAACCAGAGGGCCTTTGATGTTCGGCTTTAACTTTCGAACAAGTTAAGCACTTTGAGACGTACACGGTAATATCCTTTTTCATACCCGGCCACCAGTACTTAGGACGAAGGTCCTGGTACATCTTGTCGGCACCGGGGTGAATGGAATATCGAGATTTATGAGCTTCGGTCATTAGCAATTCACGAAGATTGTTACGGGTAGGAATCCAAATGCGATCGAGATAGTAATAAATATCGTTAGGTTTAACAAGGAGTTGAGTTTCGGCACCACATTTCATTTCTTCCTCCAAAGTATTCTCATTAAGGCAGGCGAATTGAGCGGAGCGAATCATTTTTCGAGATCATTCAAAGCTTGAGAGTCACGAACACTATACACATAGCTTCGTCGACTTAGAGCATCGGCGACGACGTTTGCTTTGCCGGGATGGTAGCGTATCTCGCAATCGTAATCGTTGAGAAGTTCAACCCATCGGTGTTGGCGCATGTTTAGTTCTTTTTGATTAAAGATATGTTGTAGGCTCTTATGGTCGGTGAAGGCCGTACACTTGGTACTGTAAAGGTAGTGTCGCCATACCTTCAATGCAAAAACAACTGCACCGAGTTCGAGATCGTGGGTTGTGTAATTCTTCTCGTGGATCTTGAGTTGTCGAGACGCATACGCGATAACCTTGTCTCGTTGCATAAGGACACAACCAAGACCAAGATTAGAGGCATCGCAGTAAACAACGAAATCGTCGTTTCCGTCGGGTAAAGCGAGGACAGGAGTGTTGCATAGCATACGCTTGAGCGTTTGAAAAGCTTCCTCTTGCTTGGAGTCCCAAACAAACGGTTTGTCTTTATGAGTTAAAGCGATAAGCGGAACGACGATTTTCGAGAAGTCGGCGATGAATCAACGGTAGTAACCCGCCAATCCAAGAAATGAACGGATTTCGGAAGCATTCTTCGGTGTAATCCAACTCTTGACAGCTTCAATCTTTGCAGGGTCGACGTGAATTCCTTGACTATTAACGATGTGGCCGAGAAATTGGACTTCTTCGAGCCATAATTCACATTTTGAGAACTTAGCATAAAGGTGATTTCCTTGAAGAAGTTCGAGGACTAAACAGAGATGGCGCGCGTGTTCGTCTCTCAACTTCGAGTAGATAAGGATATCATCGATGAAAACAATGACGAAACGATCTAAGAAAGCTTTACACACACGGTTCATCAAATCCATGAAGACCGCGGGTGCATTTGTAAGACGAAAAGGCATGACGACGAATTCGAAATAGCCATAGCGAGTACGAAAGGCAGTTTTCAGAATATCTTCATCCAACACGCGTAACTGATGATAACCGGAACGTAAATCGATCTTAGAAAAGCAAGTAGCACCTTGAAGCTGATCAAATAAGTCGTCGATTCGAGGAAGAGGATAGCGGTTCTTTATCGTGAGTTTGTTAAGTTCACGATAATCGATGCACGTACGGAACGATCGATCCTTCTTTTTCACGAAAAGGACGGGTGCTGTAACATTTGTCGAAAAACGGGTTTTCCAAACCCGCTTCGTTTGTAATCGGATATCAAGTTATAAAAATTTCGTTGCGTATTTATGACTTAATATAATTTTAAACTATACATAATTAATAAACAAATTTGAATTTATAAGCTATAATTGTTAAAAAGTAAAAATAAAATAAATAAAAAGAAAAGCAGGCTGCCGGGATTCTAACCCGGGTCAGCCGAAGAGTCTTAACATCAAACATATAACCACTCCGCCACTAGTTGCCTTTGTGAAATGTAGGAAACAAATAACACATATGTTCACCTGAGAAATCACCTGTTTGTGCCAAAACTGAAACCGATATCGGCTTTCGACATTCCAGTCGATTGGGTGATTGTATTTCTTGTTTATAACCGATAAACCGACATTTTTAATCAATTCAGCCATGAATGAACTTGAATTCATGTGATGTTCGGTTTTAATAACCGAAAACTTTCACTTTCTGAATTACTCCATCAATAACATCTTCTCGCGACTCAATAACATTCACAGTACCTCTAATTTCACTTTTACTCTAATTTCTGATCGTCGGAATCGCTTTTTGAACTCGCCGGACTTTCGCCGAAAAACCGTATCTTTCATCAAAACGGTAAGTTTCTCAATTCTTCCATCTTCTATCAGTTGTTAGGCTTTTACTAACTCAAACCCTTCAATCAGAATCAGTTCCAGGCGACGATATCGGATAATCAGCACTCGCCGGAAAACTTCTGAAAATTCCTAGATTTTGCTGTGAAACGGTATAATCTTTTAAACCTTCTGATAACTCTTGTTTAGTACTTCAATTCCACAACTAGCTAATTAAAACTGTTAATTGGTCCGCTCAGACGAAGTTCATAAAAACAGAGCCGACGACTTCGCCGGAGTTCTGAGAAAAATCATTTTTCCGGTATGTTCATTCCCAAAATCTTCCCTGTCCTTTTCATTTTAATCAATTATATGTTTGTCAATCGAATTAAACAAGATCAGTAGAGTAATTGTTGTCTGTGTTATTGTAACGAAGAAGATGAAGTTAGTTAGTATATAAGTTTAATATAAATTGGATTATATCTCGGGTTAGACACACAGTCCAGCGGTGGACTGTGTGCAAACAACTATCACACGTCGCGAGTTCGATCCTTGACACAATCTCATTCTCTGTAATAAAGATGTTTCCTTTTTAACTGAACCGGATCAACTCACAGAGAGATGTTAAGTATAATAAAAACCAGAATATTAACCAGGTTAGACACACAGTCCAGCGGTGGACTGTGTGCAACGTTAATCCACAGGTTCCGGGTTCGAGACCTGTTACGCACACCGGTTCGATGATTAAAATCCTTTTTAAAAATAAATGAATTTTGAATAAATTAAAAGAGTATATAAATATAATTAAAAACAGAAATATTTCGGGTTAGACACGTAGCTCAGTTGGTAGAGCTGCGTGCACGCGTAAGGGAGGTCACGAGTTCGAACCTCACTCAGTGCAAACATTATAAACGACCGAACCGGTCAACAAGTCAAAGTCAAAAAGTCAACGGTCAACTCAAAAAGTCAACATATTTTTTTTATGTTTTATTTATTTATTTAATTCAAAAATCAATTAAAATTACTTAAAAATAATGTTTTTAAAGTTAGAAAATAGCCTTAAACTCACAAAAATATATCTAAAAATCCTATTAAAATTATTAATAAAATCCACTCATTTACCATACCTTTCGTTGTTATTTAGGTTAGTTAATCCTCGTCGATCAACCCTCTAAACTCGTGCGCATTCATCATCTTCAACCGAACGCACCCAATGTGAGTGAATCTCTACAAATTCCCCGTTTTAATCACGTTTTTGGGGTGTATCATGTGTCTTATCATTATTTACATTTAAACAATTGTGCATCCATCATGTCCATGATCAAAAGTGTATTCAATATGTATCAACTGTTTGTGTGGTTATTGTTTAGATTAAATTTATCATTTTCAGTACATACATTATCATAGGCCACCGCTCCCCATTACATATGAGCGTTGAGCTGTTCCCCATTACCTATGAGCGTGAACGAGGCGTTGCCAACATACGATCGGCTCCGTTTGATTGAGCCTTGATCGCACAGACATTTATCATAGGCCGTCCGTTCCCCATTACCTATGAGCGTGAACGTGACGTTGCCAACATATACAGTATCATTCATGTTATATATTCATACAAGTTGGTTTGTTATTGTATATTATTGTTTGTTATTGTTATTGTATGATTATTCACGTTTGCTCACATATGATTATTGCACAATTTTCCATAATAAATATAATAAGAAATCAATAATAAATATTTTCTAACAAGGTTCACTCGCCAACTTATGTTGACCCAAAAACCCCCATTTTTACACATGATACAGGTGATCCAGCTGCAGCAAGAAACATATAGGATGGCTTAGAAGAATAAACCGGATTAGACTTTGGATTGTTTAGTTGATTATCTTTCTTTGTAATTGTATGAACATGTTTGGAATATTGAGGATGTAATTTTGAATTTAATAAATATGAAACATATTAGTAAATATCATGAGCTTTGGTGATAACCCAATTATGCCTCGACTCTTATTCCGCTGCGGGTCGGGGTGTGACAGATTGGTATCAGAGCCATGACTATAGGGATATAGGATAGGTTATTAGACCCTTAGAGCCTATACTATAGTTGATTAGAATTTTTAAAAATTTTTGTGTGTTACATGCAAAATTCTTGATGTTTGTATGTTTTATGTTTATTGTTACATTCAATGTTATGCAAGCATGTTCATAAGTACATATTATTATACAATGCCTATCATGAATCATATTCTCATAACATATCATTTCCATGAGAGCACACACCACATCATTTCCATGATTTTTTTTTGCAATGATTTTTGTATTTTCAAATCACATCAAAGTGAGTTCTCATGATGGGCATGTAGTAACTGGAAGGGTACAAGTACCGGTATTCGGAACGTCCTGTCTAGGCTTGGCATTCGTATAAATCCAAAATAAAGGACCAGTTTGCCTACCTGGGGACTAACGATGAGAGTACGAAGGACCTATTAGGCCAAAGCATGCTATACCAAACGTCGTGTGAGCTAACCCCACTTTGAGTTGTCATTGTGTCTACACCTGGACACCTTCCGACCATACATCTCGTAAACATATTTCATGGTTTTCATTCGGGTGATGCGAGTGTTAAACCGCCAATACCAATGTGAATCCTACTAAGCCAATAGCCATGGGGGCCCACATGACTATACAGGTGAAAGTATGGGGGACATTTGAGGCCCAACATGAGCAAACCCAAGACATCCTATAGATGTAGTTGCATTATTGATGTTTATGTTATTTTTATTTTATTTTTATTTTTTTAAGACACATGACACCTAAAAAGACTCCATAAACTCACAATCTTCTTATGTATATTCCTGTAGATATCGGCTAGGCAACAACGAGGGGTAGAAGGTCAGGAAGGTCAAACGAACGCTTGGCCACCCAAATCGCAAAACAAATGGCCGCGGTGCTTCCTGACATTGTAGTTCAAGTCCAACAAGCTCTCGCCGCAAATCTCATCAATCCTCCCCAGCAAGAAGACCAGAACATCGGCAACCCTCCTTCCAAAAAGTGCTCATATAAACATTTCAAGTCTTGCGATCCTCCGAAATTTGAAGGGACCGAAGGTGTCACTGCTCTCCTCCACTGGTTTGAGGAAATGGAAAACACCTTCCTCAACTACGATTGTCCCGAGGATCGCAAGGTACGTTACGCAATCGGGAGGCTATTTGGGGTAGCTCTTACCTGGTGGAATACTGAAAAGGGTAAGAGGGGAATCGAAGATGCAATGGCCTTAACGTGGGAGGAATTAATGGAAATCATGACGAGACGCTTCTGTCCTAGAAGTGAGATCAAAAAGTTAGAGGATGAATTTGATTCGTTGAAGCAAAAGGAGGGAGATCATACTTCCTACAACAACAGGTTTTTAGAGTTGAACCAAATGGTCCCTAACTTGTTCACCCCCGTTTACCGCTTAGTCGAACATTATATTCGAGGCCTTCCCTCGAAAATTCAAGACTCAGTTCTCAGCACTTCGCCTGCAACACTTGAAGCTGCTATGGAACTAGCTACCGAGCTTACCGAGAATCGAATTCGCAACGGTAAATTTAAAGATGAGAAAAAGAAAGCCCTCGTTGAGGGCCAAACTTCAAACCATTCCACCTCCTCCTCAAAGTTTGCTAACAAGAGGAAACGAAACACCAGAAACTTCGCTGTCACACAAACAAATTTCCCTATCCCTGCTTCACCCATTACCCAAGTTGCCCCCTCACCTGCACCATATAAAAGGCCATACTCCGGCCCATATCCAAAATGCAACCGTTGCCAATACCATCACTTTCCTGATCATCCCTGCCAACATTGTACCGTTGTGGTCGCGCAGGTCACACCATTCAAACCTGTCGCATACCTCAGCGAACGAACCGCCACCAGCCCTCAACCCAAACCCACCATCAGATAGTGGGTCAAGCCCAACAACCTCTACTACTACCACCTACCCAACATGTAGCCCAATCCTACTACCAACCCAACTATCCCATGGTGCAACCTATGCGGGCTTGTTACAATTGTGGAGACCCAAACCACTTTAGAAACACTTGTCCACGCTTGGTGAACATTATACATGCTCAAGCTCAAGCAAATCCGGTGAATCAAGCTAACCAAGCTACTCCACCTGCTAGAGGAAGAGCTTTCAACATCAACGCCAATCAAGCTAGGGCCGACAACAATGTGGTTAACGGTACGTTCCTCATCAATGGTAGTTATGCATCCATGTTATTTGATACTGGCGCGGATAAAAGTTTTATGTCCTTAGAATTTGAACCCATCCTCAACCAAACTCGTGATAAACTCATGGAATCCATAACGGTAGAAGTTGCTGACGGAAAACCGGTCTCATTAAACTCTATTATACGCAATTGTACTCTCACCTTAAACGATCACGATTTTCCAGTTGACCTCATTCCTATGAAGTTGGGAAGCTTTGACATTATAATTGGTATGGACTGGCTCAGCCAACATCATGCTGAAGTTGTATGCCGCGAAAAGTTTATACGCATTCCTCTTACAAACGGTCAGACTCTACGAATCTATGGAGAAACCCCATCGAAAGGGCTCAAATTAATGTCCTGTCTTCAAGCCCGAAAATATCTCCGCAAGAATTATGTCGCATTTCTAACTCATGTCGTCAAAAAGGGTGTCACACCCCGACCCGCAGCGGAAATAAGAGTCGGGGCATAATTGGGTTATCACCAAAGCACATGACATTTACTATTATGTTTCATAATTAATGAAGTCAAAGTTACATTTTCAAACATCCAAACATGTTCATTCAATACAAAGGAAATAATCAAAAGGTAACAATCCAAAAACTAAATTGATTTATTCTTCTAGTCCAGGTCCTATGTGTTCCTAGCTGCTGCTGGTTCACCTGTATCATGTGTAAAATGGTAGTTTTTGGGTCAACATAAGTTGGCGAGTGAACCTCATTAGAACATTTGATAATGATTTTATGGTTAGTTTATCAATAAAATATTGTGCATAATCATAAAAGAGCAAATGTAAGTAATCAAGCATTGGCAAATAGCAGTTACAATTATAACATACAATAACACTTGATAGCATACATGAATATACCAATAACATACGATAACTAACATAAATGAACTGTGCGATCAAGGCTCAATCAAACGGAGCCGATCGTATTGCATGAACTGGAAATGTAAATTGAACTGTGCGATCAAGGCTCAATCAAACGGAGCCGATCGTATTGCATGAACTGGAAATGTAAATTAAACTGTGCGATCAAGGCTCAATCAAACGGAGCCGATCGTATTGCATGTATTGAAATGTAAACTGAAATGACCGATCAAGGCTCAATCAAACGGAGCCGATCGTGCGGGCACGCCACAGTTCAACCGCATAATAAAATGGGGAACAAGCTCAACCTCATGGATGGGGAGCTGCGGCCTCGGCAAATGCATGTACTGTAATAACAATTTGCATCCAATAATAACTACTTAACAGCAACAAACTAATACACATGTCATGATATGATGTATGCACAATAGTTTCGTTATAATATGTAAATAAACAAAGACACATGATACACCCCAAAAACGTGATTAAAACGGGGAATTTGAAAGGTTCACTCACATTGGGTGCGTTGAATTTGAGATGGTGAGATGCGCACGATTTAGATGAGCGAGTCGACGAGGAGTACTAACTTAAATAATAATGGAAAAATATATTAAATGGATGGATGTTAATAAGGATTTTAATGAAATTTTTAGATATATTTTTTATGAGTTTATGGCTATTTTCTATCTTTAAAGATGTTATATTTTTAAGTATTTTTAATTGATTTTTAAATTAAATTAAATAAATAAATATATAAAAAAATATTATTTTTTTTTACTGTTGACCGTTGACCGGTTCGGTCAGCGGATATTTCTGCGCCGGGCGGGATTCGAACCGGCGACCTTCCGTTCACGTGCACGTAGCTCTACCAACTGAGCTACGTGACTAACCCGTTATAAACTCAGTTTTAATTATATTTATATACATATTTGAATTAACCGAAAATTCCTTTATTTACAAAAACGTTTTAATTCAACTGGACCGGTGCTCGTGACAAGATTCGAACGCGCGACGTGAAGTTCATTTTGCACACAGTCCACCGCTACTGTGTGTCTAACCCGGTTATATTCTTGGTTTTTATTATACTTAACAACTACCTGTTTTAACCCGGGTTAGTTCATGATTAAAAAGGAATGTTATTACACAAAGCGTGCGCGTAGCAAGGATCGAACTCGGGACGTGTATGTGAAATTTGCACACAGTCCACCGCTGGACTGTGTGTCTAACCCGTTTATAATCCGGATTTTAATTACTCTTATATTCTGTTATAACTTCATCTTCTTCACCGATTACACAGGCAACATAACTCGACTGATTAAGATTGATTTGTGATTTACAAAGTTCTCCGACATCAACAGTAACTCAAAAGTAAGGAATGGAGAAAGTTTAAGGAACATAATATACCGATTGATGTTATTCACTGAATTCCGGCGGAGGTTCGTCGGTACTGGAAATGAACTCCGACTGTTGAACCAATTAACAGCGTTGATCGATTACTCATAAAGTTGTGTCACTTAAACAAGGTTTAAAAGAAGTTTTGGATATCATACCAGTTCACAGTTGGATTCCGTCAGTCTCAGAAACTTTCCGGCGAAGATAAGATTTCCGATAAACGTTGGCTAGGATCGATTCTGATGATGGAGTTGTGTTAGAGACGGACTAATCACATGTTTTAAACAAAAAGGGTCGAAGGAATTACCGTGAGAATGTAAGTCCCGGTTTTCCGGTGACTTGCAGAAATTTTCCGGCGAACTGATTCAGAAGATCTTATGATTCAGGAATGCGACGAAAATGAAATTGAATATTGTTGTGATAGTTCTGAATCGTGCATATGATCGGAAACTTGAATTAAATCAGAGCTTGATAAATTTTCGGTTTCAAAAGCCGAAAATGATAGGACTTTAAAGTTCATTCAATTCTGACTTAATTAGAATCCGTCGCACATCGGTTATAACTGAACCAAAATGAATTCACAACGATTTGGCGATTGGTTTGCCGATTACCGTTATTCAGATGGCATCATCGGTTAAGTTGAGTTTGTGTATAAGTTCCAATTGTTTTCCTAGTGTTAACAGAAAACACATTGTGGCGGAGCGGTTTGGGGAATGGATGTTAAGTCTTGGGGCGACTCAGCTGACCCGGGTTCGAGTCCCGGCAGCTTCACTTATTTTTTTTTGTTTTATTTTAACTTTTTATCAAATATGATTTTTATAGTTTAGTTCATTTATTAATTATGTAACGTTTTAACTCAAAATAACCATAAATAATTAATGCTCTTTCATAACTTGGTACTTGATTACAAAACGGAGCGGGTTTTGGAGACCCGATTTTTACAAATGTTACAGTATCCCCTACTTTTAGGAATTTCGTCCCGAAATTTAAATAGTTGAAGTAGTAGGAAAAAGATGCGGGTATTTTTCACGCATTGAGTCTTCACGTTCCCAAGTAAACTCAGGTCCCCGTTTCGACTCCCAGCGTACCCTAACAATAGGAATGCGACTTCGCCGAAGACGCTTCTCTCCGTAGTCCATGATCTCCACTGGTCTTTCAATAAAATGCATGGATTCATCAATCTGAATATCTTCCAGTGGAATATGGAGGTTCTCATCAGCGAGGCACTTCTTCAAGTTCGACACGTGGAATGTGGGATGAATCCTGTCGAGTTCTTCCGGTAGGTCAAGCTTGTATGCTACAGGACCTACTCTTTCGAGTATCTTGAAAGGTCCTACGTAACGTGGTGCTAGCTTTCCCTTTTGACCAAAACGAACTACTCCCTTCCACGGTGATACTTTTAAAAGCACATGATCACCAATGCTAAACTCCAAGGGCTTCCGTCGTTTATCTGCGTAACTCTTTTGACGACTTTGAGCTACTAAAAGATTGTTTCGGATTTGATGAATCTTGTCTGTGGTTTCTTGGATCAATTCTGGACCAGTAATTTGTGCTTCCCCAATTTCGTGCCAACAAACAGGAGATCGGCACTTTCAACCATATAAAGCTTCAAAAGGTGCCATGCCGATGCTCGAATGATAGCTGTTGTTGTACGAAAATTCAACTAACGGTAGGTGGGCGTCCCAATTTCCCTTGAAGTCTATGACACATGCTCTAAGCATATCCTCAAGAGTTTGAATGGTGCGCTCAGACTGTCCATCAGTTTGAGGATGATAGGCGGTACTGAGATCTAATCGAGTACCCATAGCGGATTGTACTGCTTGCCATGTTCGTGAGGTGAAACGACCATCACGATCAGAAATAATACTTAATGGTACCCCGTGTCGGCTTACGATTTCGTTGATATAAATACGAGCAAGCTTTTCGTTCTTGAAATCTTCTCGAATAGGGATAAAGTGAGCTGATTTTGTAAGTCGATCTATAATCACCCATATAGTGTCATACCCACTAGAAGTGCGAGGTAACCCGGTAATGAAATCCATGGTTATATTTTCCCACTTCCATACAGGTATTTCCTGTTGGACTAGAAGTCCTGAGGGTCTTTGGTGTTCAGCCTTCACCTTAGAACATGTGAGACACTTGGAAACAAAAACGGCAATATCTTTCTTCATTCCAGGCCACCAATAGGTGTACCGTAGGTCTTGATACATCTTATCGGCTCCTGGGTGTATAGAATATCGCGTTTTATGAGCTTCATGCATGAGTGTTTCACGAAGATTGATGTGGTTAGGAATCCAGATACGATCTAGGTAATACAAAATACCATCAGATTTAGTTTCAAGCTTTAGCTCGGCTCCACAGGACATCTCTTTTCGTACATCTTCCTCTGTTATTGAAACGTGTTGGGCTTCACGAATTTGATCTTTAATATTGGTTATAATTTGCGAACATAGAAGATGAATGGAGTTCGCATAACCCTTTCGACTAAGTGCATAAGCCACCACATTTGCTTCACCAGGGTGGTATCTAATTTCACAGTCGTAATCATTTAGGAGTACGACCCATCTTCGTTGCCTCATATTTAACTCTTTTTGATTGAAGATATGTTGAAGACTCTTGTGGTCAGTGTATATTTCACACTTAGTACCATAGAGATAATGTCTCCATATCTTAAGAGCGAATACAACGGCTCCAAGTTCGAGGTCATGAGTGGTGTAGTTCTTTTCATGTGTCTTGAGTTGCCTCGAGGCATAAGCTATGACTTTTCCTCTTTGCATGAGAACGCAACCTAATCCTTGCCCTGACGCATCGCAATAGACTACAAAATCATCACAACCTTCAGGAAGAGTGAGGATTGGTGCATCACAAAGTTTTTGTTTAAGAGTTTGAAAAGCTTCATCTTGCTTGGGTCCCCATACGAATGGTTTTCCCTTATGGGTTAAAGCCGTGAGTGGCACCGCAATGCGAGAGAAGTTAGAAATGAACCGACGATAATAGCCAGCAAGTCCAAGAAAAGACCTTACTTCAGTTGGTGTACGTGGAGCTTGCCATTCTTGAACTGCTTTGATCTTTGATGGGTCAACATGTATTCCTTTGTCATTGACTACATGCCCGAGAAATTGCACCTCTTTTAACCAGAATTCACATTTAGAGAACTTGGCATAAAGCTTTTCCTTTTCTAGAAGTGCAAGGACGAGTCGAAGATGACGCTCATGATCAGCTTTAGATTTTGAATAGATAAGAATATCGTCGATGAAAACTATAACAAATCGATCAAGGTAAGGTTTGCAGACTCTGTTCATTAGGTCCATGAAGACAGCTGGTGCGTTGGTTAATCCAAACGGCATAACCATGAATTCGTAGTGGCCATAACGAGTTCGAAAAGCAGTCTTAGGGACGTCTTCTTCATGCACTCCAAGCTGATGATAGCCAGATCGTAGATCGATTTTTGAAAAGCAACTGGCACCTTGTAGTTGGTCAAGAAGATCATCTATGCGAGGTAAAGGATATCGATTTTTGATGGTTAACTTGTTGAGCTCTCTGTAGTCGATGCACATACGAAAAGATCCATCTTTCTTCTTTACAAAAAGGACAGGTGCACCCCAAGGCGATGAGCTGGGACGTATGAATCCCTTGTCAGTCAATTCTTGCAATTGACTGGCTAGCTCTTGCAATTTCGGAGGGGGCTAACCTATAAGGAGATTTTGCCACTGGTGTAGCACCAGGTATAAGATCGATACGGAATTCGACATCTCTGATTGGAGGAAGTCCTGAAATGTCGTCAGGAAAAACTTGTGGGAAATCTTTTACTACAGGAATATCTTCAAGCTTCTTCTCTGTGGTCCCCTTCTTGATGATATGGGCTAAAAACGCGACATAATTCTTGCGAATGTATTTTTGAGCTTGAAGACATGACATTAAGTTGAGCCCTTTCGACGAGGTTTCTCCAATGATTCGAAGCGTCTGACCGTTTGAAAGAGGAATACGAATAAATTTTTCGCGACATACAACTTCCGCATGATGTTGACTGAGCCAATCCATACCGATTATGATGTCGAAACTTCCCAGCTTCATAGGAATAAGGTCGACTGAGAAATCGTGGTCGTTTAAGGTGAGTGTACAGTTGCGTAAAATAAAGTCTAATGAAACTGGTTTTCCGTCCGCAACTTCCACCGTTATGGATTCCGCGAGCTTATCCCGATTTTTGCTTAAGATAGGTTCAAATTCTAACGACACGAAACTTCTATCCGCACCAGTATCAAATAACATAGAGGCATAACTACCATTTATGAGAAACGTACCGTTGACCACATTGCCGTCAGCTCTGGCCTGGTTCGCGTTAATATTGAAAGCTCTTCCTCTAGCAGGTGGAGGAGCTTGGTTCGCTTGATTCACAGGGTTGGCTTGGGCCTGAGCATGAATAATATTGACCAGCCTTGGACATGTGTTTCTGAAATGACTTGGGTCGCCGCAATTGAAGCAAGCCCGCATAGGTTGGCCCATAGGGTAATTGGGTTGATAGTATGTTTGGGCTAAATGTTGGGTGGGTGGAAATGGTAGTGGTTGTTGTGCTTGACCCATTAACTGTTGGTGGGTTTGGGTTATAGGTTGGTGGCGGTTTGTTCGTTGAAGCGTGCGGCAGTTTTGAACAGTATGTCCTGCGCGACCGCAGCCGGTGCAGTATTGGCAAGGATAATCAGGGGAGTGGTGATACTGACAACGGTTACATTTTGGTAATGGGCCTGTGTAGGGTCTTTTGTATACGCGGGTGGAGGAGTGACTTGAGTGATAGGTGCAGCAGGAATAGGGGTGTTGGTTTGGGTGACTGCAAAGTTCTTGGTGTTACGCTTCCTCTTGTTAGCAAACTTAGAGGAAGGATTGGGGTGGTTTGAGGTTTGTCCCTCAATAGGGGCTTTCTTCTTTTCTTCTTTGAACTTCCCATTGCGAATTCGGTTTTCGGTCAGTTCCGTTGCCAACTCCATGGCTGCTTCGAGTGTTACCGGTGAAACGCTGAGAACCAAATCTTGGATTTTCGAGGGAAGTCCTCGAATGTAATGTTCGATCAGACGATAGGTTGGAGTGAATAAGTTTGGAACCATTTGGTTCAACTCCAAGAACCTCTTGTTGTAAGTAGAGTGATCACCCTCTTTTTGCTTCAAGGCATGAAATTCATCCTCCAATTTCTTAATTTCACTTCTAGGACAGAATCGCCTAGTCATGATTTCCCTTAACTCCTCCCAAGTTAAGGCCATCGCATCTTCAGTTCCCCTCTTTCCTTTCTCAGTATTCCACCAAGTGAGAGCTACACCAAGTAGTCTCCCGGTGGCGTAACGAACTTTGCGATCCTCAGGACAATCGCAGTTTAAGAAAACGTTTTCCATCTCCTCAAACCAATGTAAGAGAGCAGTGACTCCCTCAGTCCCTTCGAATTTTGGAGGATCACAGGACTTAAAATGTTTGTAAGAGCATTTGATGGTAGGAGGGTTGTCGATGTTCTGGTCCTGTTGTTGAGGAGGGTTAGTAGGATTTGCAGCAAGGGCTTGTTGTACTTGTACCACGATGTCAGGCAATATCGTGGCCATTTGATTCGCGATATGAGTGGCCAAACGTTCCCGAGACGTTCCCGATTTCTTACCCCTCCGATGCTGTCTAGACGACATCTACAGGATCATAAAATGAGAAGATTGTGAGTTTATGGTGTCTTTTTAGGTGTCATGTGTCTTTAATAAAATGAAAATAACATAAATATCAATAATGCAACTACATTCATAGGATGTCTTGGGTTCGCTCATGTTGGGCCTCAAATGTCCCCCATACCTTCACCTACATAGTCATGTGGGCCCCCATGGCTATTGGCTTGGTAGGATCCACATTAGTATTGGCGATTTAACACTCGCATCCCCCGAATGCAAACCACAAAATATGTTCATGAGATGTTTGGTCGGAACGTGTCCAGGTGTAGACACAATGACAACTCAAAGTGGGATTAGTTCACACGACGTTTGGTATAGCATGCTTTGGCCTAATAGGTACTTCGTACTCTCATCGTTAGTCCCCAGGTAGGCAAACTGGTCCTTTATTTTGGATTTATACGAATGCCAGCCTAGACAGGACATTCGGACTACCGGTACTAGTACCCTTCCAGTTACTACATGCCCGTCATGAGAACTCACTTTGATGAGATTTGAAAACACAAAAATCATTGTAAAATCAATCATGATGTGGTGTGTGCTTGCATGGATGTGATATGTTATGATCATACGATTTCATTATAGGCATTATTTGGTAATACATACTTATGAACATGCTTGTACAATATCAATGTAACATTTAACATAAACATATAAACATCATGAAATTTGGCATATAACACACAAAAATCTTATAAGTTTCTAATCGACTATAGTATAGGCTCTAAGGGTCTAATAACCTATCCTATATCCCTATAGTCATGGCTCTGATACCAATCTGTCACACCCCGACCCACAGCGGAAATAAGAGTCGGGGCATAATTGGGTTATCACCAAAGCACATGACATTTACTATTATGTTTCATAATTAATGAAGTCAAAGTTACACTTTCAAACATCCAAACATGTTCATTCAATACAAAGGAAATAATCAAAAGGTAACAATCCAAAAACTAAATTGATTTATTCTTCTAGTCCAGGTCCTATGCGTTCCTAGCTGCTGCTGGTTCACCTGTATCATGTGTAAAATTGTAGTTTTTGGGTCAACATAAGTTGGCGAGTGAACCTCATTAGATAAACATTTGATAATGATTTTATGGTTAGTTTATCAATAAAATATTGTGCATAATCATAAAAGAGCAAATGTAAGTAATCAAGCATTGGCAAATAGCAGTTACAATTATAACATACAATAACACTTGATAGCATACATGAATATACCAATAACATACGATAACTAACATAAATGAACTGTGCGATCAAGGCTCAATCAAACGGAGCCGATCGTATTGCATGAACTGGAAATGTAAATTGAACTGTGCGATCAAGGCTCAATCAAACGGAGCCGATCGTATTGCATGTATTGAAATGTAAACTGAAATGACCGATCAAGGCTCAATCAAACGGAGCCGATAGTGCGGGCACGCCACAGTTCAACCGCATAATAAAATGGGGAACAAGCTCAACCTCATGGATGGGGAGCTGCGGCCTCGGCAAATGCATGTACTGTAATAACAATTTGCATCCAATAATAACTACTTAACAGCAACAAACTAATACACATGTCATGATATGATGTATGCACAATAGTTTCGTTATAATATGTAAATAAACAAAGACACATGATACACCCCAAAAACGTGATTAAAACGGGGAATTTGAAAGGTTCACTCACATTGGGTGCGTTGAATTTGAGATGGTGAGATGCGCACGATTTAGATGAGCGAGTCGACGAGGAGTACTAACCTAAATAATAATGGAAAAATATATTAAATGGATGGATGTTAATAAGGATTTTAATGAAATTTTTAGATATATTTTTTATGAGTTTATGGCTATTTTCTATCTTTAAAGATGTTATTTTTAAGTATTTTTAATAGATTTTTAAATTAAATTAAATAAATAAATATATTAAAAAAATATTATTTTTTTTTACTGTTGACCGTTGACCGGTTCGGTCAGCGGATATTTCTGCGCCGGGCGGGATTCGAACCGGCGACCTTCCGTTCACGTGCACGTAGCTCTACCAACTGAGCTACGTGACTAACCCTTTATAAACTCAGTTTTAATTATATTTATATACTTATTTGAATTAACCGAAAATTCCTTTATTTACAAAAACGTTTTAATTCAACTGGACCGGTGCTCGTGACAAGATTCGAACGCGCGACGTGAAGTTCATTTTGCACACAGTCCACCGCTGGACTGTGTGTCTAACCCGGTTATATTCTTGGTTTTTATTATACTTAACAACTACCTGTTTTAACCCGGGTTAGTTCATGATTAAAAAGGAATGTTATTACACAAAGCGTGCGCGTAGCAAGGATCGAACTCGGGACGTGTATGTGAAATTTGCACACAGTCCACCGCTGGACTGTGTGTCTAACCCGTTTATAATCCGGATTTTAATTACTCTTATATTCTGTTATAACTTCATCTTCTTCACCGATTACACAGGCAACATAACTCGACTGATTAAGATTGATTTGTGATTTACAAAGTTCTCCGACATCAACAGTAACTCAAAAGTAAGGAATGGAGAAAGTTTAAGGAACATAATATACCGATTGATGTTATTCACTGAATTCCGGCGGAGGTTCGTCGGTACTGGAAATGAACTCCGACTGTTGAACCAATTAACAGCGTTGATCGATTACTCATAAAGTTGTGTCACTTAAACAAGGTTTAAAAGAAGTTTTGGATATCATACCAGTTCACAGTTGGATTCCGGCAGTCTCAGAAACTTTCCGGCGAAGATAAGATTTCCGATAAACGTTGGCTAGGATCGATTCTGATGATGGAGTTGTGTTAGAGACGGACTAATCACATGTTTTAAACAAAAAGGGTCGAAGGAATTACCGTGAGAATGTAAGTCCCGGTTTTCCGGTGACTTGCAGAAATTTTCCGGCGAACTGATTCAGAAGATCTTATGATTCAGGAATGCGACGAAAATGAAATTGAATATTGTTGTGATAGTTCTGAATCGTGCATATGATCGGAAACTTGAATTAAATCAGAGCTTGATAAATTTTCGGTTTCAAAAGCCGAAAATGATAGGACTTTAAAGTTCATTCAATTCTGACTTAATTAGAATCCGTCGCACATCGGTTATAACTGAACCAAAATGAATTCACAACGATTTGGCGATTGGTTTGCCGATTACCGTTATTCAGATGGCATCATCGGTTAAGTTGAGTTTGTGTATAAGTTCCAATTGTTTTCCTAGTGTTAACAGAAAACACATTGTGGCGGAGCGGTTTGGGGAATGGATGTTAAGTCTTGGGGCGACTCAGCTGACCCGGGTTCGAGTCCCGGCAGCTTCACTTATTTTTTTTTGTTTTATTTTAACTTTTTATCAAATATGATTTTTATAGTTTAGTTCATTTATTAATTATGTAACGTTTTAACTCAAAATAACCATAAATAATTAATGCTCTTTCATAACTTGGTACTTGATTACAAAACGGAGCGGGTTTTGGAGACCCGATTTTTACAAATGTTACAAAGGGAACCAAGGAGAAGAAACTTGAAGACATCCCAGTAGTAAAAGATTTTCCGCAAGTTTTTCCTGATGACATTTCAGGACTTCCTCCCGTGAGAGAAGTCGAATTCCGTATTGATCTTATACCTGAAGCTACACCAGTTGCAAAATCTCCTTATAGGTTAGCCCCCTCCGAAATGCAAGAGCTAGCCAGTCAATTGCAAGAGTTGACTGACAAAGGATTCATACGTCCTAGCTCCTCGCCTTGGGGTGCACTTGTCCTTTTTGTGAAGAAGAAAGATGGAACGTTTCGCATATGCATCGACTACAGAGAACTCAACAAGTTAACGGTCAAGAACCGCTACCCATTACCTCGCATTGATGATCTTCTTGACCAACTTCAAGGCGCCAGCTGTTTTTCAAAAATCGACCTTCGTTCTGGTTATCATCAACTCACAGTACATGAAGAAGACGTCCCAAAGACCGCCTTCCGAACTCGTTATGGTCATTATGAATTCATGGTCATGCCATTTGGTTTAACCAACGCTCCAGCTGTCTTCATGGATCTAATGAACAGAGTCTGCAAACCCTATCTCGATCGCTTTGTTATAGGCTTCATCGACGACATCCTCATCTACTCAAAGTCTAAGTCTGATCATGAATGACACCTTCGACTCATCCTTACACTCTTAGAGAATGAAAAGCTCTACGCCAAATTCTCCAAATGCGAATTCTGGTTAAAAGAGGTACAATTCCTTGGACATGTCGTCAATGACAAGGGAATACATGTCGACCCCTCAAAGATCAAAGCAGTACAGGAATGGCAAGCGCCACGTACACCAACCGAAGTAAGATCATTCCTTGGTTTGGCTGGTTATTATCGCCGTTTCATTGCAAATTTCTCTCGTATTGCTGTACCACTCACGACTTTAACTCATAAAGGAAAACCCTTCATATGGGGACCCAAACAAGAAGAAGCCTTCCAAACCCTTAAACAAAAACTCTGTGACGCACCTATCCTCACTCTTCCTGAAGGTTGTGATGACTTCGTGGTTTATTGCGACGCGTCAGGGCAAGGACTAGGCTGTGTTCTAATGCAAAGAGGAAAGGTGATAGCTTATGCTTCTAGACAACTCAAAACTCATGAGAAGAACTACACCACCCACGACCTAGAACTTGGAGCCGTTGTGTTCGCTCTTAAGATATGGAGACATTACCTCTACGGTACTAAGTGTGAAATATACACTGACCATAAGAGCCTCCAACATATCTTCAACCAAAAGGAGTTAAACATGAGACAACGGAGATGGGTTGAACTTCTTAATGACTACGACTGTGAAATTCGGTATCATCCTGGCAAGGCAAACGTGGTGGCCGATGCACTCAGTCGAAAGGGTTATGCGAACTCCATTCGTCTTCTATGTTCGCAAATCATAACCGACATCAAAGATCAAATTCGAGAAGCCCAACATGTTTCAGTAACGGAAGACGACGTATGAAAGGAGCTGTCTTGTGGAGCTGAACTTAAAATTGAAACTAAATCCGACGGTGTCACACCCCGACCCGCAGCGGAAAAGGTGATTGGGGCATGATTGGGTTATCATCAAAGCTCATGACATTTATTATGCGTTTCATACTCATTAAATACAATTTAATGGAAATTTACAATAATTGTTACAACATATTCTAACTATCAATCTAAGCTTCTTTGTTCTCTTCTAAGGCATTTCCTAGGTTTTCTTTGCTTCGACCTGTTCACCTGTATCATGTGTAAAAAGGTTTTGGATCAACATAAAGTTGGCGAGTGAATCCTATGGAAAACATTTGAACAAGTTTATTTGAATTGATTATGAAATATGTGCACAACCAAACATGAGTAAAAATAGATGTAAACTTATTCAACAATCATAAGATATTAAATAAAACACACATGAACAATAATGGAACATTTAGAGGCACGCGATGCTCAACTCGTCTCTCACGAGGAACTGAGGGGCCTAATGAATGAATTGCATAAACATGATGATATGAATGACACAACTACAAACAATATAAACTCAAAGATACACACATGAACAATAATGAATTTGATTTGAGGCACGCGTTGTTCAACTCGTCTCCCACGAGGAACTGATGGGCTTAATGAATGAGTTTCATATAATTTGACAAAAGGAAATAAGTAATCACAACAATATAAACAATCTAAGTTTAGATCATGATGTGGTATGGCACAAGTTTAAATAAACCAGTTAATTATTTTTATAACACATGACACACCCCAAAACGTGTAATTTAAAAGGGGGAGTTGTAAGATTCACTCACAGTGGGTGCGTTCGGTTGATGATGTTGAATGCACGCGAAGTGGTTTTAACCACGAGTGAGATTAACCTAGATAAATCGCATTATGGTTTGGTAAGTAAACGGATTTTATTAATCTATTTTAGTAAAATTGTTGGGTGTATTTTTGTGAGTTTGAGGCTATTTTCTAACCTTAAAAATGTTATTTTTAAGTATTTTTAATTGATTTTTAATTAAAATAATTAAATAAAATAATAAAAAATTTTGACTTTTTCTGACCGTTGACTTGACCGTTGACCGTTGACCTGACCGTTGACCGGTTCGAGTGCGTATTGTTGTGCGCTGAGTGAGGCTCGAACCCGAGACCTCCCGTACGCGTGCACGCAGCTCTACCAACTGAGCTACGTGTCTAACCCGTTATACATCTGATTTTAATTATATATATATATTAATTAGATTTAAACAGAAATCCTTTATTTTAAAAACGATTTTTAATCCAGAGAACCGGTGCGCTCCACAGGTCTCGAACCCGGGACCTGTGGCTTGTGTAACACACAGTCCACCGCTGGACTGTGTGTTTAACATGTTATATAATCCAATTTTTATTATACTTAAATACAAACGACTTGTTATCTTTACTGATTTATTTAAAAAGGTAACATAATGGTCCGGGTCGATGCAGAAGACCGGACTCGAACTCGTGTGCTTTGATTAAGCATACACACAGTCCACCGCTGGACTGTGTGTCTAACTTGGTTATTATTCCGGTTATTAATATACTTAACATATACCTGTGTGACTCCGGTTCAGTTTAACAAAAAAATGATTTTTATTGAAGCAGCGTGTGTGAAACAGGATTCGAACTCGAGACGTTTGTGTTTAATGTGCACACAGTCCACCGCTGGACTGTGTGTCTAACCCGAGTAATATTTTGATTTAAATTATACTTAAACGTTACAGCAGTCATCGTCTTCTTCACTGGTTTTAACCAGAATCGGAAATCGACTGGTTCAAAGTCTTAATCGGTTTCTTTAGTGTTTTAGGTTAATTATAGATGAGATAAAAGTATAAAGAAAAGAAAATAAGCGTGAGGTATACCGACTAGCTTTCCTCTGTTTTCCGGCAGAACTCCGGCGACAGCAATCCCTTCCGGCGACGAGTGTCTTGCAGCAGCGAGTCTCCAGGAAGCTTACAAAGGGTGTGGGTTACTTCGGTATAAGCTCAAAGGGTTTAGTAAGGCTCAGGAATGGGAAACCGGTTTTCCGGCGATGAACAGAAAAATTCCGGCGAGAGAGTTTTTGCCGAGAAAAGGTGTGGTTTTGAGCGAAAGTGTTTGCAGAGGTTCGAGGTGGTTTTTATAGGGCAAATCGTTGATGAACTTGGTCTGATTTCCGACTGGATTCGTAAGTTATAAAAACTCCGGCGGTTATGACTTTGGTCGCGGACTCAAACATCGGTTATAACCGATATGGCGTTTATGATTTACGTTATAACGGAAGTTATCGTTAAAACTCGCGAGATTGCCGGGATTTCCGACGACTGAACTTTTGGGCGCCGGTTTTGAATTCGTAACGTCATGATATCAATTAAATGATTCTAATAATTAACAAATAACATCTGTGGCGCTGTGGTTTGTGTGTTGTGTGATAACTTGTTTGCTGGACCGGTACTGACCCGGGTTCGAAACCCGGCAGAGACCTTTTATTTTTATTTTGCGATTTTCAACAGTTTTTCAAAAACAACTTATATATTCCCGTATAATAATTGATTATGTATCATTTAAAATTATTTTGGGCATTTAATTGGCAACGAAAATTTTGACTGACTGTTCGGTTGATAAACGGAGCGGGTTTGGTAAATCCGTTTTTGACGGATGCTACAGACGGTATTCTGTACTATCTAGATCGCATATGGATTCCTGACCACAACAACCTTCGTGAATTCCTTATTAATGAGGCACACAAAACACGATACTCTATACACCCAGGAGCCGACAAGATGTATCAAGACCTTCGATACACCTACTGGTGGCCTGGAATGAAAAAGGATATTGCTGTTTTTGTTTCCAAGTGCCTTACATGTTCCAAGGTAAAAGCTGAACATCAAAGACCCTCAGGACTTCTGGTCCAACCTGAAATACCTGTATGGAAGTGGGAAAACATAACCATGGACTTCATTACCGGGTTACCTCGCACTTCTGGTGGGTATGACACTATATGGGTAATCATTGATCGTCTTACAAAATCAGCTCACTTCATTCCGATCCGCGAAGATTTCAAGAACGAGAAGTTAGCTCGTATTTACATCAGCGAAATTGTAAGCCGTCATGGTGTACCGTTAAGGATTATTTCAGATCGTGATGGTCGTTTCACTTCACGAACATGGCAAGCCGTACAAGCCGCTTTGGGTACACGATTAGACCTCAGTACCGCTTATCATCCTCAAACTGATGGACAATCTGAACGCACCATTCAAACTCTTGAAGATATGCTTCGAGCATGTGTCATAGACCTCAAGGGAAATTGGGACGCTCATCTGCCATTAGTTGAATTTTCGTACAACAACAGCTATCATTCAAGTATCGGCATAGCACCTTTCGAAGCTTTATATGGTCGTAAGTGCCGATCTCCAGTATGTTGGCACGAAATTGGGGAAGCTCAAATCACCGGTCCAAAATTGATTCAAGAAACCACAGACAAGATCCATCAAATTCGAAACAATCTTCTAGCGGCTCAAAGTCGTCAAAAGAGTTATGCAGATAAACGACGAAAGCCTTTGGAGTTTAACATTGGTGATCATGTACTTTTAAAAGTATCACCGTGGAAGGGAGTAGTTCGTTTTGGCCAGAAGGGCAAGCTAGCACCACGCTACGTAGGACCTTTCAAGATACTCGAAAGAGTAGGACCTGTAGCATACAAGCTTGATCTACCAGAGAACTCAACAGATTCACCCCACATTCCACGTATCAAACTTGAAGAAGTGCCTCGACGATGAAAACCTCCATATTCCCCTGGAAGATATTCAGATCGATGAATCTATGCATTTCATTGAAAGACCAGTAGAGATCATGGACTTTGGAGAAAAACGTTTAAGACGGAGTCGTATTCCAATTGTTAGGGTACGCTGGGAGTCGAAACGGGGACCTGAGTTTACTTGGGAACGTGAAGACTCAATGCGCGAGAAATACCCGCATCTTTTTCCTGTTACCACTACTACTTAAATTTCGGGACGAAATTTCTAAAAGTAGGGGATACTGTAACATTTGTCGAAAAATGGGTTTTCCAAACCCGCTTCGTTTGTAATCGGATATCAAGTTATAAAAATTTCGTTGCGTATTTATGACTTATTATAATTTTAAACGATACATAATTAATAAACAAATTTGAATTTATAAGCTATAATTGTTAAAAAGTAAAAATAAAATAAATAAAAAGAAAAACAGGCTGTCGGGATTCGAACTCGGGTCAGCCGAAGAGTCTTAACATCAAACATATAACCACTCCGCCACTAGTTGCCTTTGTGAAATGTAGGAAACAAATAACACATATGTTCACCTGAGAAATCACCTGTTTGCGCCAAAACTGAAACCGATATCGGCTTTCGACATTCCAGTCGATTGGGTGATTGTATTTCTTGTTTATAACCGATAAACCGACATTTTTAATCAATTCAGCCATGAATGAACTTGAATTCTTGTGATGTTCGGTTTTAATAACCGAAAACTTTACTTTCTGAATTACTCCATCAATAACATCATCTCGCGACTCAATAACATTCACAGGACCTCTAATTTCACTTTTACTCTAATTTCTGATCGTCGGAATCGCTTTTTGAACTCGCCGGACTTTCGCCGGAAAAACGTGTCTTCCATCAAAACGGTAAGTTTCTCAATTCTTCCATCTTCTATCAGTTGTTAGGCTTTTACTAACTCAAACCCTTCAATCAGAATCAGTTCCAGGCGACGATATCGGATAATCAGCACTCGCCGGAAAACTTCTGAAAATTCCTAGATTTCGCTGTGAAACGGTATAATCTTTTAAACCTTCTGATAACTCTTGTTTAGTACTTCAATTCCACAACTAGCTAATTAAAACTGTTAATTGGTCCGCTCAGACGAAGTTCATAAAAACAGAGCCGACGACTTCGCCGGAGTTCTGAGAAAGATCATTTTTCCGGTATGTTCATTCCCAAAATCTTCCCTGTCCTTTTCATTTTAATCAATTATATGTTTGTCAATCGAATTAAACAAGATCAGTAGAGTAATTGTTGTCTGTGTTATTGTAACGAAGAAGATGAAGTTAGTTAGTATATAAGTTTAATATAAATTGGATTATATCTCGGGCTAGACACACAGTCCAGCGGTGGACTGTGTGCAAACAACTATCACACGTCGCGAGTTCGATCCTTGACACAATCTCATTCTCTGTAATAAAGATGTTTCCTTTTTAACTGAACCGGATCAACTCACAGAGAAATGTTAAGTATAATAAAAACCAGAATATTAACCAGGTTAGACACACAGTCCAGCGGTGGACTGTGTGCAACGTTAATCCACAGCTCCCGGGTTCGAGACCTATTACGTGTCACACCCCGACCCGCAGCGGAAAAGGTGATCGGGGCATGATTGGGTTATTATCAAAGCTCATGACATTTATTATGCGTTTCATATTCTTTAATACAAATTAAATGAAAATTTACAATAAATGTTACAACATGTTCTAACTAACAGTATATGAATTTTGAATAAATTAAAAGAGTATATAAATATAATTAAAAACAGAAATATTTCGGGTTAGACACGTAGCTCAGTTGGTAGAGCTGCGTGCACGCGTACGGGAGGTCACGAGTTCGAACCTCAATCAGTGCAAACATTATAAACGACCGAACCGGTCAACAAGTCAAAGTCAAAAAGTCAACGGTCAACTCAAAAAGTCAACATATTTTTTTTATGTCGTGCTACTTTGAAATCTGATGGTGTTTTTCGTAGCAGTCCAAGGGGTTGGTTTACTTTTGGACATGCTTCATTTGCTTTGCTCTTTTTCAGTAGCACTTCTAGTCATTACATTTAGAAAGATTTTTTATAGTTCTAAAAGTAATAATTTATTAAAATTAAATGAGTCGTTTTCATTTGGTGAAATCCAATACAAGAATGAAAGAAACAATATTTATTTATTTATTTAATTCAAAAATCAATTAAAAATACTTAAAAATAATGTTTTTAAAGTTAGAAAATAGCCTTAAACTCACAAAAATATATCTAAAAATCCTATTAAAATTATTAATAAAATCCACTCATTACCATACCTTTCGTTATTATTTAGGTTAGTTAATCCTCGTCGATCAACCCTCTAAACTCGTGCGCATTCATCATCTTCAACCGAACGCACCCAATGTGAGTGAATCTCTACAAATTCCCATTTTAATCACGTTTTTGGGGTGAATCATGTGTCTTATCATTATTTACATTTAAACAATTGTGCATCCATCATGTCCATGATCAAAAGTGTATTCAATATGTATCAACTGTTTGTGTGGTTATTGTTTAGATTAAATTTATCATTTTCAGTACATACATTATCATAGGCCTCCGCTCCCCATTACATATGAGCGTTGAGCTGTTCCCCATTACCTATGAGCGTGAACGAGGCGTTACCAACATACGATCGGCTCCGTTTGATTGAGCCTTGATCGCACAGACATTTATCATAGGCCGTCCGTTCCCCATCACCTATGAGCGTGAACGTGACGTTGCCAACATATACAGTATCATTCATGTTATATATTCATGCAAGTTGGTTTGTTATTGTATGTTATTGTTTGTTATTGTATGTAATTGTTTGTTATTGTTATTGTTATTGTATGATTATTCACGTTTGCTCACATATGATTATTGCACAATTTTCCATAATAAATATAATAAGAAATCAATAATAAATGTTTTCTAACAAGGTTCACTCGCCAACTTATGTTGACCCAAAAACCCCCATTTTTACACATGATACAGGTGATCCAGCTGCAGCAAGAAACATATAGGATGGCTTAGAAGAATAAACCGGATTAGACTTTGGATTGTTTAGTTGATTATCTTTCTTTGTAATTGTATGAACATGTTTGGAATATTGAGGATGTACTTTTGAATTTAATAAATATGAAACATATTAGTAAATATCATGAGCTTTGGTGATAACCCAATTATGCCTCGACTCTTATTCCGCTGCGGGTCGGGGTGTGACAGATTGGTATCAGAGCCATGACTATAGGGATATAGGATAGGTTATTAGACCCTTAGAGCCTATACTATAGTTGATTAGAATTTTTAAAAATTTTTGTGTGTTACATGCAAAATTCTTGATGTTTGTATGTTTTATGTTTATTGTTACATTCAATGTTATGCAAGCATGTTCATAAGTATATATTATTATACAATGCCTATCATGAATCATATTCTCATAACATATCATTTCCATGAGAGCACACACCACATCATTTCCATGATTTTTTTTTGCAATGATTTTTGTATTTTCAAATCACATCAAAGTGAGTTCTCATGACGGGCATGTAGTAACTGGAAGGGCATAAGTACCGGTAGTCGGAACGTCCTGTCTAGGCTTGGCATTCGTATAAATCCAAAATAAAGGACCAGTTTGCCTACCTCGGGACTAACGATGAGAGTACGAAGGACCTATTAGGCCAAAGCATGCTATACCAAACGTCGTGTGAGCTAACCCCACTTTGAGTTGTCATTGTGTCTACACCTGGACACCTTCCGACCATACATCTCGTAAACATATTTCATGGTTTTCATTCGGGTGATGCGAGTGTTAAACCGCCAATACCAATGTGAATCCTACTAAGCCAATAGCCATGGGGGCCCACATGACTATACAGGTGAAAGTATGGGGGACATTTGAGGCCCAACATGAGCAAACCCAAGACATCCTATGGATGTAGTTGCATTATTGATGTTTATGTTATTTTTATTATTTTTTATTTTTTTTAAGACACATGACACCTAAAAAGACTCCATAAACTCACAATCTTCTTATGTATATTCCTGTAGATGTCGGCTAGGCAACAACGAGGGGGTAGAAGGTCAGGAAGGTCAAACGAACGCTTGGCCACCCAAATCGCAAAACAAATGGCCGCGGTGCTTCCTGACATTGTAGTTCAAGTCCAACAAGCTCTCGCCGCAATCTCATCAATCCTCCCCAGCAAGAAGACCAGAACATCGGCAACCCTCCTTCCAAAAAGTGCTCATATAAACATTTCAAGTCTTGCGATCCTCCGAAATTTGAAGGGACCGAAGGTGTCACTGCTCTCCTCCACTGGTTTGAGGAAATGGAAAACACCTTCCTCAACGGCGATTGTCCCGAGGATCGCAAGGTACGTTACGCAACCGGGAGGCTATTTGGGGTAGCTCTTACCTGATTCACGATGGGAACATCTTTGAAAGTCTTCTTTTCTTTCTCCTGGTTCACGATATGGGTGAGGAAAGCAACACATCGCTTTTGCAATCATTTGTGTGCTCGGGTACATGACAAAAACATCAACTTCTTTGAGGGGGTTTCACCATAAACATGAAGTTGATAACCGTTGGGGAGAGGAAAGCGAATCATCTTATCAAAGCATACAACTTCAGCATGGTTTTCAGGAAGAAAGTCCATACCTATTATGATATGGAAGCTACCTAACTGCATAGGTATGAGATTGATCGAGAAGATGTGGTTGTTGAGATTGAGAGAACAACCACGTAGGACGGAGGTGACGGTGACGGATTTTCCGGTGGCGACTTTGACATCGAAAGTCCTTGGGAGTTTAGTGCGCTTACATTTTAAAACCTTTTCGAATTCTAACGATACAAAACAATTATCGGCACCAGTATCAAATAAACATGAAACATAAATACCATTAACGAGGAACGTATCATTGACAACATTGTTGTCATTCTGGGCCTGATGGTGATTCAGGTTGAAAGCCCTTCCACGCGCAGCTTGTTATTGCTGCTGAGGCTGCGGTGGTGGCTGCTGCTGGGGCTGCTGTTGCTGCGGCTCTTGCTTCACGCTACGATTTGGGCAAACATTTGCAAAGTGGTTCGGATCACCACACACGTAACACACACGTGCTTTTGGAGCGGCTGCTTGTTGTTGCTGGTTGTTCTGGGGAGTATGCCGAGGAGCTGGCAGTGCTGGAGCTTGAGGAGCTGGCTGATGAGGGCCGGTACGGCAACTGATAGTAAAGTGGCCGTAGATATTGCAGTTTGTGCAAAAACAACAGTTTCCACCCACCACGTGATGATATATGCACTTAGGGCACAGTGGGTGAGGACCGGTGTACGCACGTCTAGTTGGGGGTGCGTCCTGAGCAGGAGCCTGATAAGGCTGAGAGTTGAGCGGTGTAGAAGCGGCGTAGTTTTTGCTAGGGTTTCCTCTTTTGCGTCCCTTACGCTTTCCTTTCGGGTCACTGGATGGTTCGATAGCAGTAGTTGGTTCCGTGACAGCTTGATTGGCAAGTTTCACAAAGTTCTTGAAGTAACCATCTTGAACTCACTGATCATTGATCTCAGCGGCGAGCATGTAGGTTTCCTCGATGGTTGTAGTACGAGCAACTTTCACAAAATTCGCGACACATTCGGGTAGACCACGTGTATACTTGTTGATAGCTTTCTCAATAGTATCAACTTGGCTGGGACAGATGATGCTCAAAATCTTGAATCGAGCGGTAAATCCAGCATTGTCGGGACCATCTTGCTTTATACCCCAAAACTCATTCTCGAGCTTTTGTATCTCATGCGGATGACAGAACTCATTCATCATCACTTCCTTGAGCTCCTCCCAAAATAGATTATAGGCTTCATCATTACCCCGCCTATTTCTTTCGGCGGTCCACCAGTCGAGAGCACGGGAGTGGAAGACTCCGGTAGCGTTCACCGTGCGACATCGGGGCATCCACTTTGCCTAAAGGTGACCTCAAGGCGTCAAACAAATGGAACATAGAAGTCGGTCCATCGTTGCCCGTGAAGGTGAGAAGTGCACAAGCCTTGAAATTTTTGAAGCTGAATCGTGACTTGGGGTTTTCAGCTTTCGAGTCGACCGAGGAGTTAATGCTCACATCATGAATTTCTGAGACGATTTGCAGGATGACCCGGCGTTGCTGCGCTGGAGATTCCTTCAGGTGTGCGATCCCATTGAAGACATCTACATTGAAGGATTTTATAGGATGAGATTCGATTATAATAAGTTTATGTTTAAAATATTTATTATTATTATTCATACAAGGCACATAAACACATAGGCAAGTAAACATGTAGGCAGGCAAACACGTAGACACATAAGCACATAGCACGTAAGTACATAATTCACGTAACCACATATTTTGCACGTATATACCTTCTTATAAGTAAAGCATAGCGCGTATGAGATGCGATATATATAAGCGATATACATAAGCGAGTAATACCGCTCATGAGGCATACATGTCCTCATAGGCGTAAGCGAGTTAAGCGATTAGTTTGGTTGGCGTATTAATTTAGCGTTTTAGATTACGAGAGCTGTGCGATTAGTGCATGTTATGGAGCGTAAAGCTATAAAGCGAAAAATCGATAATACGAGAAATAAATAAAGCGAAAATTCTCAAAGTTTTTAAACACATAAATAATAGTAAACTCGATGATGCGTAAATCGACGATATAGGCTTAAATCAATTAGGAGTGTCCGAGGTTTTGAGACGTTGACTACCCAAAGTAGTATGAAAATTCTTTAAGTTCGGACACACAATTTGGCCTAATAGACAAATGCTCTCGCTGTACAACGGTTAACGGCATTTATCCTTCCAGTTACGTCGTGTTCCGAGTCATCGAAATAATCGAGACTTTAGTGAGATTGAAAATCGAAATGCGGAATTTATTACTAAGATGCGGGTTTCACCCCTAACTTAGCAACGTCGTTCCTAGCTGTGGCTACGCGCACCGATCACATCGGGCGTTCCACTAGATAGAAATGGAGATTTTCGTCGAGGTTTGGATATCACTCCTAACTCAACGAGGTATCTCGTGCGATAGAGATTGCGCGGAGTGAATAATCTCATCGAGAGTTCTCGGTTTCACACCTAATCTTGACTTGATCACTCATTTTGTTTGATACGAGCGTCTCCAAGCGTGTATATTGTGTTAGCCTTAGGAAAAGCACATTTAAGCATTTATGGCAAGTAGTTTAACATTTAAGTCAAAGATAGGTCAATCGGGTACTTAACCATGCTACTAGGTCGAATCATGGCAATTCTACCTATTATCCTAATGTTATGGGCTCTGATACCAATCTGTCACACCCTAACCGATGGCGGAATCATCGGGGTAGTGGCACTAGGCGACCAGATTGTCTCATGAGAATTTCCATAACACTATTCAATCAACAATATTTTAACGTCTAATATCCCATACTATTAAACAATACGTCATCAACAATGTCACGAAATACATGATTTTTCCCATAAAACAATAAGGTTCGATTTTCCCTAGATTTATAACAACTTGAACAAACAAACTAAACTAAGCAAAACTACGTCCAAAGCATCCAAGCTAAAATCCTCAACCTGTTACATACGTTAAAATACAAGTCAATACAATTAAGTAAAGGTGAGCATACGGGTTTTAGTAATACTAGCATAATAGAGAAACCGTTCGCGAAATAGTCCAATTACATATCATGATACACCAAAACACATCACACAGATAAACATAGGCTTATTTCTCATGCTAACTACCGTGAGAAGGCTTGCGTGTCCATCCTAACTAGACCCCGTCGAGTGTTAGCCACACTATAGTACCATACTAGCTAAGGAGGCAAGTTAACGAAAATAAGTCCTAGTCACATGTTTCTAGTTTCACGTATTGAGCATACATAGTCAGATTATTCGCGTGTGATAATCAGTTTGAGTTGTGAAGTGATTTTGATATAGGAACATATGTAACACCCAAAAAGTGCATTAAATCGAAAATGGGTAAAGTATACTCACAGTCGGTGCGTTTAGGAGAGAGTAGACGACTGTCGAGAGGTGAAGAGGAGCGCCGGATCAGCCTGCATACGCGAACGGAAGTGCATCAGTCTCCGAAAAGCTGAAACGGTTAAGTTTGGATTGAACAGTAGGCAAGTTCGGCTTATACAAGTTCGAGCGAACTTGTTAAGGTTTGGTGATTTTGATGTCAAGTTCGGGCAAACTTGCAAGTTTCTCAAGGAAATTTGACAAGTTCGAGCGAACTTGTGGGTAACCTTAACAGGTGAGACAAGTTCGGCCGAACTTGTGATATTTCCTAAGAAACTTGACAAGTTTGAGCGAACTTGGGAGGCTTTTGAAGAAATTTGAACATTCCCACTCAAGTTCGGCCGCACTTGACCCTTTGAGGGCAAGTTCGAGCGAACTTGACTACTGTGCTGTCAAAAATCAGTGCAATCTCAAGCGAACTTGATGTTTTCGGGTCCAAAATCTTGCGTTTTCGTGTCGTTTGCTAAGGAAATCGAGTGCACATCCCTTCAACCTTAAGTCACTGAGTAAAACTTAGGCTGGAGAGGTCTTTTGGAGCGAACTTAGCCATTTTACAGAAACTCGGGCTAATCCGGGCGAACTTGATGGTTCATACGGGTTAGTCCAGCTTGTGTAAAGTGATGATTTCGTCCTTGTGCTTCCGGATCTGAGATCTAGCTTCGACAACGCCTCGTTCCACTCAAAAGTGAACGAAACATACGTCATTAGTTTGAAAATGGTGTAAAAATCAAGGATTTAAAAGGTTTTGCTCAGATCTAGTATAGATCTGAGTGAAAACAGAAGTTTTTATGGAAAAAGATGAAGATTTTCATAAACAGAAGAAATTTGATGAAAACGAAGGCAATGCCTTGTGCAAAACCATTGTAAACTGTTGTAAAACGTTGTTGAACATCATTGTAGTAGAAATCGGTTGATTCTTACTTAGAAACAAAGGGTTTTTGGGTTTCGAGAGCTCTGGCGAACTTACAGCAAGTTCAAATGAGAGAATGGAGCTGAGTATTTATAGGTGAAGGCAAAAAGTGGGAGCTGGGGAGTCAAGTTCGGTCGAACTTGCATGAATTTCATTCAAGTTCGGGCGAACTTGCTAGATGTGCAAGGAGTCTCAGTCAAGTTCGGCCGAACTTGTACATATTTGTACAAGTTCGAGCAAACTTGTGGAAAGTAAAGGATTCTTGTGTCTCAGGAAAGTTCAGGCGAACTTGTGGTAGTCAAGTTCGGCCGAACTTGGCCTGGTGACCAAGTTTCGTTTGCTGATTTCGCGTTAAGTGTTCGTTTGGCGATTCGGTTCGTATTAGGTAGTTATATTAAGCGTTATAAACGATGTAATAGTACGATTTAACGATTTGAGCATGCGAGAACGATGCGATAGCGAGCGTAATCATAATCACAAACATACATAACACATAAATAATATAAAACCATATAATTAACTGCGAATTGCGATGCGATGAGATTAGCGATGCGATTTAATAAGCGGTTAGATGCGATATGGCACACATAATTGTAATTAATAACATAAACTTTTCTCATAAACGAATCTCGAGATTTACAAAGGATAAATACAATCGATAATAAAAGAAAAGATAACAATGAAATTCTGAGTTGTTACAAGTATCGTGACAATCTGAACCGACGTTCAAACAACATTGGTGCAGGTACAATGTTCGTTTTTATAATTTTCGCTAGATGTACAACACATTCAAATTAAATAATAATAATAAACAATATCCATCATAATGTACCGTCACAATGCCTGAGCAAACAACTTAAAATGGTAAAAATAAAAACAGGTGCAGATTTAAAATTACTCAACGATTAATAATGAATGCATATATCATACTGGTATTGTAACGAACCGGATCAATATCGATCCAATGCCCGCGATAACGTATTTCGTCACAATACTAGCAAATAACTTGGAATGGTAAAAAGATAGATAAACATAATTGCGGATTTAGTATTAATTTTAACATTACTAAAATTTCAAATGAAATAGTAATAAAATTATTCACGGGAACGTACCATTACAATACGTGAGCAAACAACTTAAAATGATTAAAAATAAAAAATAAAAAATAAAAATGAATCATATATAAAGTTATTAAAAGATCAAATGAAAATTACTACTAATAATTAAATACTTTAATATTTTATTTACTATTCACGTATGTATAATTAAATACTTCAATATTTTATTTACTATTCATATAGAGAAAAGAAGAAAAAAAGAGACAACATAGAAAAGGCGAAAAAATGAGTAAAAGGGAAGAAAAGAAACAGGGATAAATTGTAAAGCACCAAATCTTGTCAAGCCTATAGTACATTTTTTTCAGCCACAAAAATAAACGTATCTCATAAGATCAATATTTTTATACTTTTAGCCAAGTTTACCCAAAAATTCTACACCCCTAGCGTAATACTCGTCCCTGTTTATTCCGAACATCTTAAATATTTAGATAACTAGGTCGTAGACTTCATATATATATAACATAGAACTTACGAGTCTGGGTTATCTGATAACCCAGAAAACTCACATAATGGATTATTACCCATATATTATAGTCTAAAAACATTTAGGTTTCAGACTCAAAAATTATGTCACGCTTGATCATACTTTATATTTTTCGGAAAAGATGTTCCCACGGAAATAGCAGTTTAAAAGAGTTTGGTTCTTTGCGTGCTTGATCGTCTGTTTGATGGCCACCTTTATATAAGCCTATCATAAACAAACAACGATCAGTGCTTAAGTTAAATGATCAAACGCGTTTAAAAACAACAAAGATAAACAATTTTCTTAATCTGGGGTGCCCCCACGCCACACGAAGGGCTGGGCCTCCCCCTCACGACGCACGAGGATATCATGTTGACTTTTCAGTTGACCAACTCGCTGTTACCACGTGGAGGAGCTTTGGTCTCCCCCTCGCTGTCACACCCCAACTGATGGCGGAAATATCGGGGCGTGGCACTAGGCGAATCAGATTGCTCGAGAGATTCCATAACAACTACTTAAGCGATAATATTTAAACGTCCAATATCTCATACTATTAAACAATAAAATCCTCAAATAAGTTATTACAAACATCAAATAATCTCTCAAACATGTCTAATTTGATCTCCCCTAGATTTTATTACATGATTTTTTAAAAGATAGTCCTAAATCCATTTCAGTGATGTCATCAACCTGCCACATATGTTAAAAAAACGTCAATACAATTAAGTAAATGTGAGCATACATGTTTGCGTACATAATAGATATAAAAGCGTTTAGCATACACCGCATGACATACGTAAGAGATGTGAACTATGTAACTACTTAGATTCAAGTAAACCAACAAACCGCGAGTGCGAGGCACGCGAAAAAGTGTCCACGTCCTAAAGAGAAAATAAATGAGAAATAAAAATGTGAGCCTTAACAACCCCGGCCCTCCGGGTGGCGGGTCAACCTCTAACAAGCTATCATGTTAAGGGTTGCGTACTAGCAATCAAGTAACACATACAATTCAGCAGATTTCACGTATAGTCATGTATTAGCGGGTTGCGAGTAAGCGTTGAGTTGTGTGGTGTGTTTTGATATACGAACATATGTGACACCCAAAGGTGCGTTTAAGCGTAAAAGGGTTCAAGTATACTCACAGTTGGTGCATTTAAGAGAGAGAGATGGGATCTGATGTAGATTGAGGGAGCACCGAATCAGCCTGTAAGTGAACAGAAGTGCATCAGTCTTCCGAATTGCTGAAACGGTCGAAACGTGAAGGAGCAGAGTACAAGTTCGGGCGAAGTTGTACCAAATCTCTTGGATTTGGTACAAGTTCGGGCGAACTTGACTGTTTTGACTTACTGGAGGTACAAGTTCGGGCGAATTTGTCTGGTTTCCTGAGAAACTGGACAAGTTCGGGCGAACTTGCCCTGTTAACTTGTCCTATTTTGATGAGGTTTGATACAAGTTCGGGCGAACTTGTCTGATTTCCTTGGAAATCATGCAAGTTCGAGCGAACTTGGTTAAATTCCTTAGGAATTTGACAAGTTCGGCAGAAGTTGGTCACAAACTTGTGACAACTTCGAGCGAACTTGATCAATTTGGTCACCAATACGTGCGTTTTTGCGTCGTTTGCTGAGGAAATCGAGTGTCCATCCCTCCAACCTTAAGCTACTTAGCAAAACCTAGGCTGGAGAGGTCTTTTGGAGCGAGTTTTAGCCATTCTACAGAAACTCAGACTAATCCGGGTGAACTTGATGGTTCGTACGGGTTAGTCTAATTTGTGCAAAGTGACGACATCATCCTTGTGCTTCCGGATCTGAGATCTTGCTTGACAACGCCTTGTTCCACTTCATAGTGAACGAAACATACGTCATTTAGTCCGAATTTTGTGTAAAAATCGATGTTTAAAAAGGTTTTACTTAGATATAAGTATAGATCTAAGTGAAAAGAAGAAATTTTGTAGAAAAAGATAAAGGTTTTTGTAAACAGAAGAGTTTTGATGAAATCGAAGGTAAAACCTTTGCAAAATCGTAGTAAAACGTTGTTGTTTACATGAAAACGGGTTGATTCTTACTTGGAAATCAAAGGTTTTCGGTTTCGGGTGATTTCGGGCGAATTTGCAGCAAGGAGTGCACGAATGGAGGTGTTTGGTATTTATAGGTGGTGAAAATATAGCTGATTGAGATCAAGTTCGGCCGAACTTGTCACACATTCAAGCGAACTTGGCACAACTTCGGGCGAACTTGGCCAGTTCTGCTTGAAAGTGTGCAAGTTCGAGCGAACTTGCTGGATTGAAGGAATTTTGGAAGCCTGGTCAAGTTCTGCCGAACTTGTGATGCACAAGTTCGGTCGAACTTGGCCTATTGGCGAAGTTTTGTTTGTTATTTTCGCGTTAAGCGTTCGTTTGGCGATTCGGTTCGTATTAGATAGTTATATTAAGCGTTTAAATGATAAAATAATGCGATTAAGCGATTCGTGCGAGTGAGAGCGTTGCGATAGCGGGTATAATCCATAAATCATAAAACACACATATACATAAATAACATAAAGTAACATAATCAACTGCGTTGCGATGCGATGTGATAAGCGATGTCGATGGCACAAGTGTTTATTAAACAATAACACACTCGGCTCTTAAAGTAACATAGTTGTTTGCGATTGCATTGAATTGGCGTTTAATAAGCGATTGGATGCGTTATAGTTGTGACAAAATACATTTACTTAACATAAACTTTTCCATAATCAAATCCCGGAGTACAACGATTGGTATAAACGAAATACACTGAATTAGAATAAAACAAATTAACAACGAAATTGCGAGTTGTTACACTCGCGATGCGCAGG
Organism: Scalesia atractyloides; assembly: GCA_947069175.1. Classification (NCBI taxonomy): domain Eukaryota; kingdom Viridiplantae; phylum Streptophyta; class Magnoliopsida; order Asterales; family Asteraceae; genus Scalesia; species Scalesia atractyloides. Next base: position 75,044,128 of record CAMTDV010000010.1, on the reverse strand, counting down.
GGAGACAATTTTCTAAAGAGTTGCCAGCATCAGCTCGTTTCTCCCTCACTTAACCAATTTTGTGATTTTCCACCAAGTTTGCACCTAAGTTGGTCCAAATCCAGATTAATTCGCTTGGAACTTTTGCTTTCAAGCTCTGAACCTGAACTCCACCACCCGAACCCAGATTCTTTAAAGCAATTTGCATTCAAGCTCCCAAACCAACCTGTTTAGAGCAATTTGCATTCTAGCTCAATCTTCCCATTTCCCTTATTACCTTTCTCACATTCCCAACTCGTATGAAATCATTTTTTGTTGAGCATTTAGCTTGATTTGGGTTTATCTGACCCGTTATGGAGTTTTGAGCACTCAAGTCTCAAATCCTCAAATCCCCTTGTTTCCAAACCATTTTCAACGTATAACAAGTCAAGTCCCAATTTATCAATTGGACTTAGTTTACACTTTCACCTCCATAAATGTCCCGACGTAAAAAAGTAGTTTGGTCAACTTTTGGACAGTTATGGCGTGAACTTGCCTGTGACTTACCAAATGATAACTTTACTCATTTCTAGTTCATGAGAACAACTATTAAGGTTTGACTTATATGTTTTACCTCCGTAGACTATTTTACCCAATGACAGCTATAAGCACCGCTTAGAGGTTAGTATAATATAGTCAATAAGTTATTAACTTTCATCAATAACCCTCTTGAGTGATTGAACTCCCATTGTGGTTTAATGGAACCGTTTCATTATCAAACGGTCGTAATTACACTATTATCACAATCAACTTAATATAAGCGTAATAACCATATAGATTACAATTGCTCATAATTTTACTCATTTGATCTATTCATTGTTTACACATAGGGTCTTATCTGAATAATTCATCGTTTATCGCCATTATGTGATTTTTTATAATTTTACCCATTGGACCCGTTTCATGATTTACACCATGGGGTCTTATCCTAAGAAATTCATCGTTTCTCACCAATACATGGTTTGTCATAATTTTACCCATTTGAATCATTCATGGTAAACACCATATGGTCTCATTTTAACAATTCCTCATTTATCACCATTATATGGTTCACTATAATTTTACTCATTTGACCCATTCATGGGTTACACCATTGGATCTTCTCGTAAAAATTAACCGGCTAACCACATCCGGTTCTTAGTTAACCATCATTATCAACCAAAATATTTTCCATCACATTAGTAGTCGTTCTACTCTAGAAGGCGTAAGCTTTACTTACCTTGCATCCGTTCGAGCTTCCTTGCGCAATTGACTCGTTTGTGACTCATTCCTCTCCAAGCTTCCACCAAGCTTGTCAAAAGTCAAACTATTACATCATATCCACAAGATGATTAGATTAGTCATTCAACATCATGATCATCACACCTTACGGATTTCCTACCACATTTATCATTCAATTATATTATATGTCAGTTGCCAATTGACATATATGCATGCACCCATATTTTACTCCCCTTATAGTTCTGATTGTTAGTCGAGAACTAGTTAAGAGTTTGATTAATAACAATCAACTTAAATTCGCTTAAACATTTGTACAAGATATACGAGATAACCACTTCTCACAAATAAATCTTCCAGTTTACATACTTCGTGATTTCTTAATTAAAAAAGAAGGTTAAGGATTCTTGTGGAGCCAAAATCAAGAAATGGGTCATGTGAATCTAGTCAAACGGCAGTTGGCAGCATCCCCGAATTTAAATTATAGCCAGATTTGATCTCCTTTATCCATATTTAAAATAATTCCAATGGAGCCATTTCCCGCTGTTACGAAAACAAATTAAAAAAAAAAAAGATGACACCCATTTCCCAACTGTTCACTATATTTATTGTTTCTTCCATTTAAAAATAAAAATAGCTAAGATAATTATTTATGCCACATTGGAAACTCAGTTTATCACAAGTATTATTGCATTTTGTTTGTTTCTGAAAGTGATTTATCTTTATTACCTTTTTAAATCATTTAAACCACAATTTCCCCTTTTTTTCATTATTATTAAATGTCTGGTAGAATTTTGCTTTTGCAAAATTGTAACTCTTTAATGTTCTATAATTTTGGGTATCACTCATATTTTATTGCATTTTGGGTTCAGAGAAAACTATTTCATGGCTAGTCAGGTTGTGTTGAAGATAGAATTAAAGAAATTGCTAAAAATGATAAAAACTTGTGTTGAGAACTAACATGTCTTTATTTCTGTTGTCTTTGATACTTTTGAGTCTTTTGCCCCCGAAGCTGTCGGTTTCCTAGATAGAGTGCAGAAGGTCGTGCACAACAATTTCTCGACGCCAAAGAACTAGAGTTTTCTTTTTAATAGAATTGGATTTGCTATTCAAAAGGGGTGGGGTTGCAACGCATCTTGTTGACCATTTACTGCCATTGTTATGTAATTTTCCTCCTAATCAATCTCAGTAATATTTCTTATGTTATGTATTTAAAAATCTAATAAATGTTTTAGTTGACTTGGATCTCCCTTTTAAGAGACATATATCTCTGTCAAGTAGGCTAACTTTACATTGGCTTAATTAACCTGTAATTGATATATATAATATAATTTCATTCCTTCTCCCCGGTAATTTTTAGAAGTTGTTTTATTAAATGAAACTATAATTTGTTTGTAACAAATAGTTCATTTAAAATGGCCGATATATGTCAATGATCTCTAGATCAAGTGGTGGAAAGCTTGGATTTTTCTTGAGAGATACAAATTTAACTTCCACTTGGTCAGAATGAGGCACTGGTGAGTAATGATAGGAGACCTAGGAAAATTTTGGTTCGATCCTTGAGCCAAACGAGTTTTACCGGTAATTCCACCATCATGTAGTAGACTTGGGTTACTCTTGAAGTACTTTCTTGATGTAGTAGATGCCACAAAAGTGCTCGGAATCAATTAATTTTGTTGGTAGTTAAAAAAAGAGTTAACTGCCTTTTAGTCTCTGTTGTTTGGGCCATTTTGCCAGTTTAATCCAAATGTTTCATTTTTTGTCTATGGGTCCAAAAAGTTTTCACCGTTGCCATTTTAGTCCATTGGGTTAACTTCATCCATTTTTCTGTTAACGAGAAGGTCAATTCTGTCATTTCATATGGTCGAATTGCCTTTCTAGTTAACAAAATTACATATAAAGTGACTGAATTGTCCTTCTCGTTAATAAAAAAATTGGATAAAGTTAATCCAGTGGACTAAATAGCAACGGTGAAACCTTTTTGGACCCATAGTAGAAAAATAAAACATTTGGACTAAACTGGCAAAATGACCCAAACCATAGAGACTAAAATGACATTAACTCTTAAAAATATAGACGATATATATTATGTAGGGAGTAAACAAGGTAACGTGTCAGAAAATAGAGTAAACTGCCATTTTGGTCCCTGAGGTTTAGCCAGTTTTGCCACTTTAGTCCAAATTTCAAACATTTTTCCATTTTGGCCCCTGTGGTTTCGTTTTTTGTCATTTTGGTCCAAATTTCAAATTTTGTCAGATTCCCCACTAATGACCCTGATATTTTGTCTTTACCCTCAGGGGTATTTTCGTCATTTTGGAATTATTATTACATTAAAACATTACAAACTGCCATTTCACAACCATGTCTTCATCTTCCCTAATCCAAACCCTAATTCTCTGTTTCACAACCAATCCAAACACAATGATCGGCAACACCACCGCCACCATCAGAGAGGAGAGAGAATCGGCTCGTCAGAGGCTGATAACCTCGCCGGAGTTATGCTTTTCAAAGGCGATGATGAACAGATCTGAGCCATGGCGATGATGAACAGAATCGGCGATGTTTGTAGCCATCGGTTCCTATTTATATTGATTATTATTAACATATCTGAGCTTCTTCTTTTTCATATTTTCGTTTTTATTTTTATCAAGTGTTGATGGGTGGGTGTTGATGATGGCGGTGGTGGTGAGAAGGGGGAGGAGGTCGCGGTGGTGAGAAGAGGGAGGAGGTGGCGGTGGTGGTGGTGCTTGAAACCGTTGTCGGAACCGGCTCCGTCACGTTAGAAAAAAAAACTCAATTGCGTGTTGGAGTAGGAACAACGACTGATTCGATTTCCGGTTGAATCGGCCGTGAGAATATGCTGACGCTTCTGCTTCGATTTTCGGTTGAGTCTGTTGACGGTGAGGATGTGGTGATCGGAAGGACGTTGACGGTGAAGATGCCGGAATCATCACGGCTGGGTTAACAGTGCAGAGGAATTAGGGATTTTGAACAGGAATTAGGGTTAACAGTGCAGAGGATGTTATAATAATTCCAAAATGACGAAAATACCCCTGAGGGTAAAGACAAAATATCAGGGTCATTAGTGGGGAATCTGACAAAATTTGAAATTTGGACCAAAATGGCAAAAAACGAAAGCACAGGGGCCAAAATAACAAAAGGTTTAAAATTTGAACTAAAGTGGCAAAACTGGCTAAACCTCAGGAACCAAAATAGCAGTTTAATCCAGAAAATAAATAGATGAAAGTGGGGGTGTGGACCGGGAATATAAACTTTCGGTCAAACAAAAGACATATGACAGTCAAACAAAACACTGTCATGGTCAAGCTGTTTCCCCTTTTTTATATTTTATTTTTATTATTTTGCCCAAAAAGAACTCTAACCCTGACCCACACGACACACCACTTCCAACTTTTATCATCATACTAATATGGGAAAGAAAACCACGTAAATGTAATCGAATGTATACATCACCATTTCACTAATTTTAAATAAAGTTCTATTTTTCTTTTTTACTTTAGAAAAAGTTCTACGATAATATAGATATAGAATTGACATAGCGTTACCGTGTCTTCTTTTATCTACGAATCAAATGCTACAATGTGTAATTACAAAAAAATTAAGAGAATGTTAGTTTGTTGTTAATAATAAAAAATATAAAGTATACCAAACAATCAAAGCATGGCATGTGTAAAAAAATTATAAATTACTTTATGTGGTCTCTATATATTATAATCACGTTTTTAAGGTCATTTCATATTTTCATTATGTATTACATGGACACCCGAAGTAATTCGCTTGGCATCATATTTGTAAGAGTGTGTATTGTCTAAACTTCTCAATAGGCTTGTTTAGTTATATAATTGTCTTAATGATAAGACCTATGCTAATAGAACCTTTTGAGTTTTGTGTTTGGAAGTCATGCTACTACTTAATGAATTATCATTATCATCAAACTCAGTAAATTCATTAATAGCAAAGCTATGGTAGGGTCTGAGAAGGTTAAGATGTAGACAGCGTTACCTCTCTCCCGTATGAATAAAGAAGCTGCTTCTAGTGAGACCCCTAGCTCAATAGTAGTTTTGCGTCAAGCCTTGGGTGTAAGACACATAACACTCAGCATTTAAGACAAATGCTGATTAGTGCATGTGCTCCCTTGTCTTTTGGTTATCAACGACACGGCATGATGCATAATTAACCATCCCCTTTTTAACGTTACTTTCACGATATTAGTAAAATAACGTTTCACTTTTGCCCCTGAGCGTCCACACATATATATATTATATGCGCATACCGTAAGCGAGGTGGATATTATATCCAGTGATATAAAAATTATTAATTTAGATTTAAGGAAAATATAAAAGATATCGCATTTTATGTGTGTTTAGTTGCTCCTGGAATGAGAATCATTGTTTCAACCAAGAAAAACGGAATAAAATCATTCTTTAGTAATAAATTAATATTTAAGCTTAAGATTTGTTTGGATAAAACAATGAATATACCATGAGATATACTTGAAGCATTAGAATTATATATACATAGTGATGTATCTAATTTTTGTTATCAAGTTAGTATAGTGGTGTGTTTTTAACCAAGTGGTTGTATAGTGAGTATAAGTATTGTGATTTTAGAAGTAAAATAAGTGTAAAGTAGAAAATGTGTGTATTTGTCAGTAAAAAAGAAGAAGAAAAACTTAGCATCATCCTTCGATAGGTTTAACAGATTAGTATCACTCGATTGTCAAATACATATATAATGAATACAATGAACTAGTGCCATTCCCTCGTGCGTTGCAATGGTTATCGGTTCGGTTCGTTACGTTATTGGTTCTAATACTACTGAGTGATGTTTGATCAGAGCCAATACCAGATGACCAATAATAATGTATTGGAAAATTAAAAAGAATGCAAGAAACTTATGAATTTTGTGATAGGTGCTTGATATATACATATATTGTAAAAGAAGCTGTTTGTGTGTGAAAGTAATAAAAGTAAAAGGGGCAAAGTGAAAGTTTTCTGTTGAAGCATATTTAACCCTTTTATCTGGAAGGGTGTTTCGAGATATGCTGGTTCACTTTTTTATGGTCTTGGTTCGTGCGGGCTGGCTAACCCCAGTCCTCGTGCGGTGTTATTGTTCACGACTTGAACCGGCTTCCCACGTGCGGTGCTTGTTATTACTATTTTGCCCTTGATTTTTAAGTGAAATTAACATGTTCCATACCCTACGTTAACTGCTAATTTATTTTAAAAATTGTTTTAATGATTTCTCATGAACTTATCATTGTATATATTTACACATAAAATCTTTTAGTTTTAAGAGAAACATAAATCTTTTAATTTTAAGATAAACATTGTTGCATCACATGTAATCAACCTAAAACAATCAACTTTTATTAGATGTTTCAGTATTGACATATTTCTATAAACGCTACCATCTTTCAAAATTATCTGACCTAAATAGACATATAAATCGTAGCAACTATTTAATGATTATGTTTTCAAATTAACAACGTTAAAATCTTCCAAAGTTATCTGACCTTAATGGACATATATAAATCGTAACAACTATTTAATGATTATGTTAGATTAAGAAAACAGTGAAGAAAATAACTTCACTAAATAGTAAATACTTATAAAGTCTCATAATTCTTTAATTTAAGTCGTAATAGAAAAATAATCGTTATATAATACATTCAAATATTTTCCACTCGCTCATGACTTTATAGCCTAGTGGTATTTTGGGGTGGGATAAAGCTTTGCGACCAATAGGTTATGCGTTCGATTCTCACAAGGAGGTTTTTCTTATATTATTGGGTTTCCTCCTTTTTTTGAACGGCCAACAAATCCCTCAAATGGGTTACTGGCGAAATTCACCACATCGGGATACACTCGCCTCCGACTCGGGGAAAACCCTCACCTAGGACCGAAGCCCGTGAACACTCGTCCGAAAGCACAACAGTGCGGTGAGGTAAAACCCGCTCAGTTCAAGGATCGAACAAGCGATCTCCACCTATTCGCCTAGTCTCCCATCATCACCAGGTGCCGCAGAAAATAGTGGGGAGAGTAAGAATCGAACTTGGGTCTTTTAGAACACCAAGTCTCTCCCTTACCATTCCACCACCACCTCATTGGCTATTGGGTTTCCTCCTAAATTAGTGTATAGACATTATGCCTTGTGAGGATAAATATGATTGGGTTGTTCCGCTAGTGGTACGGTGATACTCCAGTGCTCCGTCAGTTATCCAAATTTACGGTTAAAAAAATGTTTCATTAACTATTAAAACATAACATATTTCCTTTTATACAAGAATGAAACATTTTAGTAATATTTTCCATTGAATTTTTCTAAAATATCATATAATAAAATTCTATACAACCGGAAACATAAACTCACGCGTGGTACCGTTAACACGTGCAAAGCGGTCTAAATGGCTTATTAACCGGCCCCATTTGTCACCCTTTCCGGTTTCCCAATCTTTTTTAACCAAATAAAAATTCAATATCTTGAATACCCCCAAAAAAGCAGAGTAGACCAGAGGTTTCAACTTTGAACCCCTTCTCTCTCTCTCTCTCTCTCTCTCATCTTTTCTTTATTGTTGATGCACCAACACTCAATTGATCCAATCTGGTCTCTTTCAATTTCATTCATTTATTATTATTTAGGAAATCCTCTTTTTCATTCTTTTATTTTTCACCCTACTTTAAAAAAGCAGCATATATGGATGGATCTTTATGTGGTCTAATTATTTTCCCATTGACTGTTCTCCAATTGGGTTCATCATTCAAACCTTTTAAAGCTTGAATACGACGTCAAACACTTTGATTTTATCATTTTTGGTTTCAATGGTCATCAGTCTTTTGACCCAACAAACAAAAAGAGATAAATCAGTTAAAGTGAGCATGAAGACTGATTGTGAATGAATTTATTCATGCAACGTGCTCCCATTGAAGCCTGGTGAGTTGGGTTTATTTTATTTCTTTCTTCTGAGTATTGCACACCAGGTGTTTGATAAAATGCGTCAAAGAAAAGATGGGGTTGATGGGCAGGTTTTAGATCTAGAAACTGCTGTAAAAGATGGGGTTTTGGGTGGAGGAGTTGGGTTTGGTGGTGGGTTTGCTGAGAAACTGGATCTGAATAAGATGATTGAAGAATTGGATCTGCCTGATGTCCCATCTGTGTTCATTTGTCCAATTTCTCTTGAACCAATGGAAGACCCTGTTACCCTTTGTACTGGTCAAACGTACGAGCGGTCAAACATCTTGAAATGGTTCAGTTTGGGTCATTTCACTTGCCCCACTACTATGCAAGAGCTTTGGGATGATTCCGTCACACCAAACAAGACCCTTCATCAGCTGATTCACACATGGTTTTCCCAAAAGTACCTGCAAATGAAGAAGAAATCAGAAGACGTTCAAGGCAATGCATCAGAGATTTTGGATACCCTTAAGAAGGTTAAAGGTCAAGCGCGTGTTCAATCGTTGAAAGACCTCCGCCGGATTGTAACGAATCACGCTACTGCGAGGACCGCGGTTGTTGATAAAGGAGGGGTGACTGTTCTGTCATCCTTATTAGGTCCTTACACATCTCATGCCATTGGTTCCGAGGTGGTTTCGATTCTTGTTAATTTGACGCTCGATTCGGGTTCAAGATCGAATCTGATGCAGCCCGCGAAAGTGTCATTGGTTATCGACATGTTAAACGAAGGGTCTATCGAAACAAAGATCAATTGCACCAAATTGATCCAATCATTGACGGAACAAGACGATTGCGAGCAAATCGTTTCCAGCCACAGTTTATTGGTCGGTTTAATGAGGCTGGTGAGAGATAAACGACACCCGAGTGGACAGTTACCCGGTTTAACGCTGCTTAAATCCGTATGCGCGCATAAACAAGTGCGACTGTTAATCGTTAGCATAGGAGCGGTTCCTCAATTGGTCGAATTACTGCCTGGGATGAATCCCGAATGTTTGGAACTCGCACTGTTAGTTTTAGAATCCGTTTCGACTGTAAAAGAAGGTAAACTAGCCTTAAGCAGCTGTTCAAATACGATACCGAACATGGTTAGAATCTTGATGAGGGTATCCGAAAGCTGTACGCAGCTTGCGTTGTCGATTCTGTGGTCAATTTGCAAGCTTTCACCTGAAGAATATTCGTCGATAGCTGTTGACGTGGGTCTGGCGGCGAAACTACTGCTTGTGATCCAAAGTGGTTGTGATCCATTGCTGAAACAGAGATCAGCTGAGCTGTTGAAGCTTTGCAGCTTGAATTACACGGATTCAATCTTTATTTCTAAATGCAAGTTAACAAGAACCATAAGGTGAAAAGCCTTGAAGCATGATTGTATATAGTTGGCTTTGTGGATTACCAAGGGTAAAAAAAAATTAAAAATCACCTTTTTGTTCATTTTTTTCTCTTTCAAATATCATTTCAGTTTTCAATTTTGGAATATAAATATATTTCTTTAGTCTACTGTTGTAATGGATAGAGTTCTTGAGCTTTGTGGTGATGTGCTTGTTTGATTGTTGGACTCAAAGTTCAGTGAATAATTGTGAGGGGGGGGGGGGGGGGGGGGGGGTCAGTTCATTAGGTGTATTGGGACAATCTGTGGAATGAGCATGGAGGATGAGGGCCATTGTGTTTTTGACCATTTGTATACGAGGATGATAGATTGGACCCATAAAAGACTCGATGCATTAAGCCAATGATGTCTTGGAATGGAAAGCTAGTTTGGTGGCGCCTTCACTTTAAATTGATCATGTTCAAAAGGCTTGATGATTTCCGGGTTACTAGCAACGGTCGGTGTTTATCGTTCTAGATTTAGTTCTACATTTTGGGGTAAACGAGCCAAATCGCTTGTGATCTGTTTAGAATTGGCTAACTAAAAGCTCGGACCGAACATAAACGAACTCGTGCCTGAAGTCAAGTCTAAGATAGAGCTCATTTAATAAACAAGCTCAAACTCGATCTTTATACACGAGTTTGATTTAGACTTGTGATACTAAATGAGCCACTAATAAATTTTATTTAATATAATCATCATAATAATATATATAAAAATTTGTTTTTCTAATGTATATGTCAAAACTATAATTATGTTTATAGTAAGCCGAACTTGATATGGTAACACTAGTGATGAGTTGGGCTTGAGCTTTCGGATATAAAGCCTGAAACAAGTCGCACTCGAACTCTAACACCGTTGAAAATGCACATACACACATAATTTGATCATGCCGTTAAAAAAAAAAAAAAACAAATAATTTCATTAATAGCTTAATAGAAATAATAAAATATGTAATTTGGAAGTCACACTCAGATTAAGACCACACTACTTGTGAAAGTGAGCCCAGCTTGTCGAACATTCCTTCAACACTCACGTGAGATGTCAGTTCCGTAGTTCTTTGATTTACCAACGACCCTCATCTATCATCTTATTTATTTAATTTTTATCTCAGTTTTTTTATTATGTAACAATATATATAGTTATATAATGTAATATATGTAAGAAAATATAAAATAATGATAAATACATTGCATAAGTTAATTAGAATTGAAAAACAATGTATGCAAGGTATATATATTATTTACTGATTTAACTTCTTGTTATTCATCCCTATTCCCACATTGTACTTTTTAATTGGGTTAACATGACATGAGACCACCCGTAGCGAGGTTTTTTTGACGTTTTTCCCTAAAAAACGCCAAAGCACGCCCTTCTAGGCGTTTTTCATGGTAAATTGGGTTCGGGCATTTCAAATAAAACGTCAGGTCGATGTAGATTGGGCCAATCAGATCATTTCAAATCAAATAGCTTAGTTTTTAATTAAAAAAACAAAATAATAATTATTGTGTAACCATTAATGGGGCATTCTACCACTACATCCATTTTAAAAAAAAAGTCCCATAATGCCTCAATCCTGACTGGACCGTCACATGGCATAAAACACCCAAGGGTGGGGGCATTATCTTCCCCTCCCACTACACATGTTATGAGGATGAGGATATTGATAAGCAATAAAAGCCATATATCGACTTAGGTGATGTTTGTTTTTTGCAAGAAGTACTTCCTGACCTCTTATGTCTGCGCCGCGCAGACCATGCGCAGACATAAGGTCTGCAGCTTGTTTGTTTTTTTGAAGAGTTTTCATTTAAAAAGCTCTTCCCCACCTCTTTGTGATGCAGACCTTGACCTAGCTCTTCTTGCTTCTTCAAAACACTTCCCCACCATCAAAACATAACAACAACCCTAATCTCTCCTCAGCCGCTCCACCACCTGCTGCCGCCCTGCTCCACCCTGCTGCCGCCCTGCTCCTCCTCCTTCGCCGTCCCCACCTCGTCGACCTCCACTCTACCGCCGTCCCCAACATCTGCCCCACCCCACATAGGCCTTCGACCTCCATCTCAGCCCCTAGACCTCCTCCTCAGCCGCATCACCACCACCTCCACACCTCCACCATCTGCTGAGACACAGGTATGTTTAATTTATGTAAAGTGTTAGGTTAATTTTTGTTTATTTTGTTAATTTATCAATGTGAGTTCATAAAGTGTTAGGTTAATTGTTGTTTATTTTGTTAATTTATTAATTGTTGTTTATTTTGTTAATTTGTTAATTTCAGCAGTTTGTAGAAGTAAAAAAACAAACAGTCTTTTTCTTGCAGACTGCAGACATTTGGTCCAGCACTTCTGCTACAGACGTCTGCAGATGCGGTTCGCAAACTGCAGACGTTTTACCTCAGAAAAAACAAACAACACCTTAAATTATCAAGCCATCTAGGCTGGCTGGATTTGGGCCTTGGCACCTTTCTCTACTGAGCCCAGATAGAAAAAGACAGCAAGTTTTGGGCTTTTGGCAAAGATACTTTTTTTTTCTTATCAAACTTGTAGGAAAAACGCATTGTTTCTTGGTGAGGTCCATAGCGTTAAGGCTTAAGGTTATTGGTCACTTAATAAGTTGATATTGATTGTTTATATGATATTTTGAATTCGAAGAAGGGTTACATCTAAAAGATGAATTTATTAAAAAAAAGCTTATTTAATAATCATGCAAATGTTTGTTATGCTAGTTTTAAAAGCATGTAATTTGTGGATATTAAATACTTAAGAACTTGGTGTGCACCTCTAAAATGTGAACATCTTACTCTACATTGTGAGGATGTTATCACATAACTATATTTGCCTGAAAGTTATTTTGTCTTAGATGTTATTTGGCATGAGTTTAATATAACCGTAAAAGCCTTTGTTGGTAGGAAGGTTTCAAGACATCAATGAGTGGTTTAGGAATGCATAGTAAGTAGTCATCATGGTTAACTATTCTAAGATATGCACATATATAAAATTTATAACTATTGTTCGAACATATATGAAGTAAACTTCTCATGAAAACCATGAAATTTACTAGCCGAGGCTTCCCAAAAATCTTTTAAAACTATGTAACCTAGTAAACTATATCACAAGCCCCAACACACAACAGGTTTAAAAAGGTGCAAATAAGTGAAAGTGGGAAAAATTGCGGGTTAGGTCGGGTTGGCACCAGTTTGGGTCAAACCGGTTTTTCATGTGCTACCGGGCCGGGTTAGAAACCGGTTTGGAAAACCAAACCAACTTTTTTTTTGTACACCTTTATCAATGATTAGGAGGCCTAGATTATACCAACGCGTTATTTTGTGGTTGTTTATTTTTAGGTTATATTTATTAGAACAAAAGTGTAAGATCATTAAATTCCATCAATCTTTTTTTACCCTATAATTTCACTAAAAACAACAAAATTTTCTCTCTCCTTTCAATTAAATAATATTTTTTGAGTTAATTGCCCGGATGGTCCCCGTGGTTTCACGTTTTTTCACATTTAGTCACCACCTTTTGGAAATAGCAGGTATGCTCCATATGATTTGTTATTTTGTTAATCGGATAGTCCCTGAGTAAATTTCAGTTAGTTTGGGAATAGCAGGTATGCTCCCTATGGTTTGTTATTTTGTTACTCGGATAGTCCCCAGACATTTACTCAGGGGACTATCCGAGTAACAAAATAACAAACTATAGGGAGCATACATGCTATTTCCAAAAGATGGGGGCTAAACATGAAAAAACGTGAAACCACAGGGACCATCCGGGCAATTAACTCTATTTTTTATACTTTTATTATTATCTTTTCTATCTCCTCCACTCACAACCACTTTCAAAATATATTAAAAAATTATAGAGGGTAAACAGTGTCCCCCAAATTTACAGATGAACAGTAACATGATCCCTCTCTTCTACTCAGAACCACTTCCAACCACCTACAATCACTTTTCATAATATAAAAAACTATCTCATAGAATTTAGGGGACGAATTGTGAATGCTCTAATGTATTCCAATGTAATCCCGAAATTGCATTAAACGAATATGGGTGTTTATATTGCTAACAAGTTTGCAACTTGAAGTATGTAGTGGTAAAAAAGAAAGCATAAGTGCATAGTGTATTAACAGTCACATATGAACAATGTTATTATAGATACATGGTACTTCAAACTTAGAAGGGATATCATCTGTCTAAGAGGGACAAATTGTAGGTAGTTTGAGTAGAGTTATTTTAAGCTACCCATTATAGATATACGCGTCTATCCATATTTACAACTTTCACGTGGCATACCTACCAAGTAGAATTGCCTTAATATAATAACACACAAAAATACAATCATTACGAAAAGAAACAATGGTAAGGGTAGTAGCAAGCCACAAAGATGGCGAGGAAGTTAATACCAGTAACAATAATATGAATTTAGAACTTCTTCGGGGCGTCCAATATTGAACCAACTTGTGGACAAACGATTCAAGAATGGTATCTTTGAGGTATGACACAAGTCGAAGTTAGGGCGATCATTCAAAGATGCCATTCATTACTTTGTTACTTGCAACAGAGGAGAAGGATTGATCAAGAAGGAAGTTTCTATGTTGAGACCAACAATGACAATGTTGACCATGACCCACCACATGGTAATGTTGGGACTTGGGGTTGCTTATGATGCCCCAACGGTTGGTCTAGGAAGCATGATTATGATTTGTCTGAGAGTATTTAACTCAAAAAAGTTGGGAATACACATAAAGAATCTGCTCCTTTCCAACTACCTTAGTTTATATTAGTTATAGGAATATTGTTGGACTAATTCACTTGCTATTTAGTTAGGTTTTCTTAATTGTCAAGGCAACAATAAGTATTAAACATAGTTAAACTATTAAATGATCAAGAACAACTAGAATAAGTAACTTAGAAACAATAAAACTCAATCGCGATTGACAAAGATTATCTACCACCATTCTCAGTCTTACAATTTTCTATGACAAATACCTTATAATTATCTTAGTATCGCTTTACTGTATAATCTAAAGGATACGTAGTGTAATACAACAACCCGATTATGGTTGACATATGGCTTATAAGTAGGGGCGGACCTACCTTAACGGGTGGGTGGGCAGACACACCCCTTGAAATAAGTGTAACAACTCCAGTTTTTTTGTTGTTATTTATTTCTGCTTACTTTGTGTACCTCAATCATCTTTACTCCGAGATTTGTATTATGAAAAGTTATGTTAATGGAATTACATTTTATCACATCTATATCGCACTTAATCGCTAATTCAACGCAATCGCAACTAATTATGCTACTATACGAGCCGAGTGTGTTATTGGTTAATAAACACTTGTGCCATCGCATCGCTTATCTAATCGCATCGCAAAACGCAGTTAATTATGTGTATTTATGTTTATATGAGTTTATGTTATTGTTTAATATCGCTAAAACGCTCGCACGCTCGCGTAACTCGCTCTCTCTCAATTCAATGGTAATATAACGCTTAACACTTTGCTAAAACGCTTAATATAACTATCTAATACGAACCGAAACGCCAAACGAACTCGTAACGCGAAATAATCGAACAAAACTTGGCCCATAGGTCAAGTTCGGCCGAACTTGTATATCACAAGTTCGCCCGAACTTGTCTGAGCCACAATGATTCTCAAACAGCCAACAAGTCCTCCCGGACTCGTCCCAAAAAGCATAGAACACACAAGTTCGCTCGAACTTGTAACAAGTTTACCCGAACTTGATGTCTGCCCTCACATTCTTACCTCACTTATAAATACTCAGCTCCATTCCTCATTTGAACTTGCTGCAAGTTCGCCCGGAGCTCCCCAAAACCGAAACCTTTTGTGTTCTAAGTAAGATTCAATCCGTTTTCAACTACAACAACGTTCAACAACGTTTTACAACGATTTTGCACAAGGATCTGCCTTCGTTTTAATCAAATCTCTTCTGTTTACGAAAATCTTCATCTTTTTATGCAAAAACTTCTACTTTTCACTCAGATCTATGCTTAGATCAGAGTAAAACCTTTAAAACCTTGATTTTTATACAGCATTCGGACTAAACGACGTACGTTTCGTTCACTTTGAAGTGGAACGAGGCGTTGTCAAGCTAGATCTCAGATCCAGAAGCACAAGGACGAAGACGTCACTTTGCACAAACTGGACTAAACCGCTCGAACCTTCAAGTTCGCCCGGATTAGTCCGAGTTTCTGTAAAATGGCTAAAACTCGCTCCAAAAGACCTCTTCAGCCTTGGTTTGGCTCAGTTACCTAAGGTTGGAGTGATGGACACTCGATTTCCTCAGCAAACGACATGAAAACGCATGATTTGGATGCCAAAACAGTCAAGTTCGCTCGGATTACATCAAGTTCGCTCGAACTTGTCACCAAAACGGTGACCAAGTTCGCCCGAACTTGATCAACACTTCAACAAATACCACAAGTTACAAGTTCGCCCGAACTTGTATCTTCCCTCAACAAAAGGGACAAGTTCGCCCGAACTTGTTCACTCAGTAAGCTCAGTTATACAAGTTCGCCCGAACTTGTACTTTCAGGTACAAGTTCGCCCGAACGTGTCTGCTGTTCTCTTAAACCGTAACCGTTTTAGCAATTCGAAAGACTGATGCACTTCTGTTCACTTACAGGCTGATCTGGCACTCTCCGCAACTCTTCTCAGATCCCTCATCTCTCCCGAAACGCACCAACAGTGAGTATACTTGAACCCTTTTACGCTTAAACGCACTTTTGGGTGTCACATATGTTCGTATATCAAAACACATCATACAACTCAAATTCTTATTCGACATCCTGCTTATACATGACATTACGTGAAATCTGTTGAATTGTATATATTGCTTGTACGCCACCCTTAACATGATAGTATACTAGAGGTTGACCCGCCACCCGTAGGCCCGGGGTTGTTAAGGCTCACATTTTTATTTCTCATTTATTTTCTCTTTAGGATGTGAACACTTGTTTGCATGCCTCGATCAATCGCGGTTTGTTGGTTTACTTGAATCTGAGTAGTTACATAATTCACAACTATTACGTATGTCATGCGGTGTATGCTAAATGCTTTTATATCTATATTGTAAGCAAAACTCGTATGCTCACATTTACTTAATTGTATTGACGTTTTATTTTAACATATGTGGCAGGTTGAGGACTTTAGCTTGGATGCTTAGATTAGGTTTTGCTTAGAAATCATGTAATAGAAATCCAGGGAAGATCGAACCTGAATTTGTTTTATGAGATATGGATATTTTGTAATATTGTTTGAGGATTTTATGTTAATACTATGGGATATTGGCCTTTGAATATTATCGCTTAAACAATGTTATGGAATTTCTCGTGAGACAATCTGGTTCGCCTAGTGCCCCGCCCCGATGATTCCGCCATCGGTTGGAGTGTGACAGATTGGTATCAGAACTATAACTATAGGGAAATTTAGGTAGAACTGCCATGTTTGCCTTAGACTATAGTTAGGATACCAAGTCAGACCGTTACGCATCGAATAACGCCGAAAACGAATACGAACAGACAAGTCCGCCCGAGCTTAGGGGACAAGTTCGCCCGAACTTGATTCGCCCGAACTTGATCAAGTTCGCCCGGACTTGACCAAGTTCGCCCGGACTTGACCAAGTTTGCTCGAACTTGCCTGTCCCCTCAACAAACAACAAGTTCACTTAGAGTTAGACAAGTCCGCTCGAACTTGACATCAGGCTGATGCCAAGTTCGCCCGAACTTGACCAAAATCCTTCGACACAAACTTTAAACATTGCTTTTCCTAAAGCAACCACAATACACGCTGAAGAATGCTCGTTTCACGCAAAACGAATGATCAACTTGAGAATAGGTGTGAAAACCAAGAAATCTCGATGAGATCATTCACTCCGCGCAATCTCTCTCGCACAAGATACCTTCGTTGAGGTTAGGAGTGATACCCAAACCTCAACGAAAATCTCCATATCTATCTAGTGGAACTCCCGATTTGATCGGTGAGCATAACCACAACTAGGAATGATGTTGTTGAGTTAGGGGTGAAACCCGCATCTTAATAACTAGTTCTGTTCCTGGATTTTCAATCTCACCAAAGTCCCGATTATTTCGATGACTTGGAACACGACGTAACTGGAAGGATAAATGTCGTAAACCGTTGTACGGTGAGAGCATTTGTTTATTAGGCCAAATCGTGTGTTCGAACTCAGAGAATATTCGAATCACTTTGGGTAGTCGCTGTCTCAAAACCCAGGACGCTCCCAAATTAATTTAAGCCTATAATCGTCGATTTTACGCATCATCGAGTTTATTTATTATTTATGTGTTTAAATTTATGGATTTTTACGCTTTACTTGATTTCTCGATTTATCGCTCTTACGCTCCATCGGTATATGCATTACTCGCACAGCTCTAGAAATCTAAAACGCTAATTAACTCACCAACCAAACTAATCGCTTAACTCGCTTAGGCTCATGAGGACATACATGTCTCATACGCAGTGCTATTTGCTATTTACGCTATTATATCGCATCTCTTACGCGCTACGCATGTTTTAGTTTGAAGATGAATACGTGCAAAATATGTGTTTATGTGATTATGTGCCTACGTGATTATGTGCTTATGTGTATACGTGCCTATGTGTTTTTGTGCCTTAACTGTATAAGAATAATAATAAACTTTTGAACATAAACCTATCATAATCAAATCTCATCCAATCAAATCCTTTGTGTAGATGTCTTCCATGGGATCTCACACACGGAGGAACATCCAGCGCAACAACGCCGATAAGCGTATCGCTTCTCTGGTAGCCAAGCAAATGGCTAAAGTTATCCCCCAGATCGTCAGCGAGATCCATGCCGGCAGCAATTCATGGGTCGATTCCAAAGCCGACACGCCTAAGACTTCCTTCAGCTTTAAGCAGTTCAAAGCTTGTGGACCCCTTACTTTCTCAGGCACTGAAGGACCAAGTGCCCATGTTCCACTGGTTTGATGCTATCGAGGTCTTATTCTGAAACACCCATAAGTTCATGTTTACAATAACGACAATAACTAGAAGGTTATGAAAATACGACCAAATTTGAACTTTAATTAAGTTCTTAAGAAAACATTGCACATAGTTAAGCTTTTCTAGCTAATTACATAATTTTCAATTCTTGTAAAAGATGTAAAACATAAGTCTTTTACAACTACACATGATCTACCTAATACCCAAAAACCATTTTGACCAATTTACATAAAGACATGAAGCGCGCTGATAGCATGATGAAGTGTGTTCGTTCCGAGCAAAGCGTGGCTGATTAAGTGAGAGCTTTACCTAAGAAAAACATAGCAAATATGGTTTACAAATTCAACCATGGTTAAACATTAATATCTAATAAATTTAAAAATTTTCTATTGTCACATCCTTTTACTTTCTCATTCTAATTCGGTTGACGCGTTCACAACGAGTCATCGCGAAACCATTCTTTTTACATTCTCATTCTAACCCGGTTGACCCGTTTATAACGAGTCAATGCAAAACCATTCTTTTTCATTCTCATTCTAACCCGTTGACCCGTTCATAACGAGTCAACGCGAAACCATTCTTTTTATATTCTCATTCTAACCCGTTGACCCGTTCATAACGAGTCAACGCGAAACCACTCTTTTTCATTCTCATTCTAACCCGGTTGACCCGTTCATAACGAGTCAACGCGAAACCATTCTTTTTACATTCTCATTCTAATCCGATTATCAATCATCTAATAGTCATAGACTCAAACAAACTGTAATCTTTCATATAGTTATATAATGGTTTGGCTATATCTAATCTTAACTACAAGTAAGTTTACGAACTTACCTCGATCTTGAGCTCCTTGTTGCCTTCCGGAACTTGATCCTTCTTCTTTCGATCCTACACATTACCCATCCTTATTTAGATTATGTTGTTCACTTAAACGTAAGCACTTTCAAACATAGTTCGCATTCCATATCAATTTCATTTACCATATCATCCTTAGGCAACAAAACTCTCATTTCATTCAAGATCATATAATTTTGTCATTTAGGCATTTTATCGAACACTTCGAGTGCGTACAACATTTTAAGCTCCATGTACATGTATTCTATGCATAACCTACTAATTTGCATCATAACTCATTAATTTAACTAATTTCACATATTTCCTTCATTCTATCTCAAACTATCTAACAATAATCTAATACATACATATTCAAACATCAATATTATGAAATTTCCATTACTACAAGATCATCATACTTCATCATAATCCTACTTCAAGTGGGTTTTAATTTTTAATCATCAAGAAGACCACATTCAAGCAAAATTCTTGTTCTATGAAGTGATTCTAACTCATAGCCATACTAAATTCACATGAATTCATGGATTAATTGCAACCCCCTTTCTACAATAATCACCAAATTGTGAAATTAAACTTACCTTGTGTTTAGACAAGTATGGATGATTGATTATCTTGATTCATGCATGAGTTCTAGCCCCATTTAGTCTTTCAATTTATTGATTTTGAGTTTGAGAAGGGTTTCCTTTCTTTTCTTCTTCTCTGGTCGACACCCACACCACAACTCTGTGTGTGTTGGGTCTTAATTTTTGTTTATATAATTTATCTTTCCATTCATTCAATTTTGGTCCTTCATGTTTGGATATTTTTATTTTTATGGCTTAAATATATATTCTTTTAGTTAAATCTTACTTATACTCTAAAACATTTACATTTATAAGTACTTATTTTGACATTTATACATATATAAGGACTTTGGGGTGTTACAAGTCCACCCCCCCCTAAAGGAGGTTTCGTCACGAAACCTAAATACGTACCAAATAGTGTAGGTAGTGCTCCCGCTTTTCATCTTCTAATTCCCACGTTAGATCCGATCCCTCCGATGTTGCCATTGGACCAACACTTGCTTAATAGTCTTATTACGGAGGTGCGTTATTTTGGAATCCTTTATGGCAATGGGTTTTTCAATATAGTTCATTCGTTCATTCAGTTCAATGTCTTCGAGAGGTACATAAGCTGCTTCATCCGCAAGACATTTGCGTAATTGTGATACATGAAAAGTGTCATGAATTCCATCCCAGTGTCGGGGGAAATTCTAGCCGGTAAGCTACCTTTCCAATGCGGGCTAGGATTCTGAAAGCTCCAATGTATCGAGGGCCTAACTTTCCTCGCTTACGGAATCAGATTATGCCCTTCCAAGGGGAGACCTTTAACAAAACATGATCCCCACTTGGAATTCAATGGGACGTCTTCTCTGATCTGCATACGCTTTTTGTTTATCTTGTGCCTCTTTCAGTCGTGCCCGAACTAGATCAATCTTTTCGTTCATTCTCGACACTATATCTTTGGATGCAAGTTCCCTCTGCCCTACTTCTCCCCAACATACGGGAGTTCTACACTTTCTTCCATATAATAGTTTATACGGAGCCATTTGAATGCTGTTATGGTAATTGTTATTATAGGAGAATTCCACTAATGGTAGATGATCATCCCAATTACCACCAAAGTCTAACACGCAGGCCCTTAGCATATCAACGAGCGTCTGGATTGTCCGTTCTGATTGACCATCCGTTTGTGGGTGGTAGGCGGTACTAAAGTGGAGTTTCGTCCCCATTTGTTCATGAAACTTTTGCCAAAAACTTGATGTGAATCTAGTGTCTCGATCTGACACAATAGAGATGGGTACTCCATGACGAGCTATAATTTCATTTATAAAAATCTCTGCCATCTTTTCTGACGAATTGGTCTCTCGGATAGGTAAGAAATGGGCACTCTTGGTGAGTCGATCTACAACTACCCATATGGCATCGTGCCTCTTTCGTGTTTTAGGAAGCTTAGTTACCAAGTCCATTGTCACGTCTTCCCATTTCCATACCGGAATTTCTAAGGGCTGTATTTTACCATACGGCTTCTGATGTTCCGCCTTCACTTGTGAACATGTTAAGCATTTAGAAACATACTTAACGATATCTCGTTTCATTCCGGGCCACCAATAATTCTTCTTTAAGTCCCGATACATTTTCGTTGCTCCCGGATGTATAGAGTATCATGTTTTATGAGCTTCTTCGAGTATTATGGCCTTTAATTTGCAGAACCAAGGGATCCAGATTCATCCAAATCTTGTTTTGATTCCATTTGCATTATCCTCCAATTTATCCGCTATTCCTTTTGTTCTTTCCTTCTTAGGATCATCCGCGTTTAATGACTTGATTTGGGCTTCACGTATCATCTCGAGGAGATGAGGCGTGATTATTATTCTCATAGACTTCACTCCAATCGGGGGTGGATGGTCTTTTCTGCTTAGTTCATCCACTACTACGTTTGCTTTCCCCGGATGATAAAGGATTTCACAATCGTAATCCTTTATCAATTCTAACCACCTTCGTTGTCTCATGTTGAGATCTTTTTGTTCGAAAAAGTACTTTAGGCTTTTATAATCCGAGTATATGGTACACTTTGTTCCATATAAATAATGCCGCCATAGTTTTAATGCGAATACTACAGCGGCCAATTCCAGATCATGTGTTGGGTAATTACCTTTATGTGGTTTGAGTTGTCTTGAGGCGTATGCTATAACTTTACCTCGTTGCATTAGAACACCTCCCAGCCCTTGACGCGAGGCGTCAGTGTACACAACTAGATCTTCCGTTCCTTCTGGCAAAGTTAGCAGTGGTGAATTAGACAACCTCTCCTTCAAATTCTGTAATGCTTTCTCTTGTTCGTGCCCCTAAACAAACTTCTCACTTTTCTTTGTCAGCTTAGTCATAGGTAGGGCTATTTTGGAAAAATCTTGTATAAATCTCCGATAATAGCCGGCTAACCCAAGAAAACTTCTCACTTCGTTTGGATTCTTTGGAGGAAGCCATTTCATAACTGCTTCTACTTTTGACGGGTCCACTAAAACACCATACTCATTAATCACGTGGCCAAGAAATTGTACTTCTCTGAGCAAAAAATGCACACTTAGAGAATTTCGCATACAACTTTTCTTTGCGAAGCGTCTCTAGTACTTCACGCAAATGACGTTCATGTTCACCCTTGCTTCGAGAATACACCAAGATGTCATCAATAAACACTATTACCGACTTATCTAGCATGGGCCGGCATACTCGATTCATGAGATCCATAAATGCCGCCGGCGCGTTAGTTAACCCGAAATACATTACAAGGAACTCGTAATGCCCATATCGAGTTCTAAACGCAGTTTTTGCCACATCTTCTTCTCGTCCCGTAATTGGTGATATCCCGAGCGTAAGTCGATCTTTGAAAACCAACTTGCCCTTTGCAATTGGTCAAAAAGATCATCAATTCGGGGCAGGGGATATCGGTTTTAATCATTAATTTGTTTAATTCTCGATAGTTGATGCACATACGCTTCAAACCATCCTTCTTTTTCACAAATAATACGGGGGCTCCCCAAGGTGACATGCTCGGACGTATAAATCCCTTATCGAGCAATTCTTGTATTTGTGTCATTAACTCTCGCATTTTCGTAGGAGCTAATCTATAGGGAGCCTTAGCCACAGGCTTAGCACCCGGGTTTAGTTCGATGCGAAACTCCACGTCTTGCTCAGGTGGGAGTCCTGGTAATTCATCCGGAAACACATCCGGATACTCATTTACAATTTCGACATCTTCAAACTTTGGTGTGTCCTTAGTGGTATCCACTACGTAAGCTAAGAACGCCTTTCCTTCATTCTGTACATACTTGACTGCCTCTACAATGGTACATAGTTTCGTCTCGAGCTTTCTTTCCCCATAAATAGTTACCCATTTCCCACTAGGCGATAGCACTCGAATGGTCTTAGTCTCACATTGAATTCCTGCATGCTATCTGGATAACCAATCCATTCCCACAACTACTTTGAATTCCCCCAAAACCATGGGCACAAGATCTATATCAAATTCCTCGTCTTCTATAACAATCTTACATCCTTTACATATTTCGTTCAATAAGTAGCTCTTGCTATCAGCTACTTCTACTTCTAAAGGTATAGACATTCGTTCAACTTTAAAAGAGGGATGACATATAAGTTCATGTGATACGAATGACCTACTAGCTCCAGAATCAAACAATACATTCGTAGGTATTAAATTAATTAAGAAAATACCTGACACAACATTCGGGAGTGCCTTAGCTTCTTCGGTAGTGAGTTGGAACATCCTTCCCTTAGCTTTTGGGGCATCATCCTTCTTTCCATCCCTACCCCCTTTTTGTTTTAGCTTTGGGCAATCTGCTTTGACATGTCCTGGTGTAAAATAGTTGAAACATGTTCTGGCTGGGTTTGGGCATTTGTAATACGGGTGCCCTTCTTGTCCACAATTGTAGCATCCTTTCTTGCCCAACAGACATTCCCCCGAGTGAAGCTTTCCACAGTTTTTGCATCGGGAAACCTCACTCTTCACGTTATCCCTCTTGTTGTAATCATGGGTTTTTGTTTTCTTGGACAGGCTCGGGTTACTACCCCTTTCTATCGTTCTCTTTTCCCCCGTTCTATTTGACGCTTGAGCTCTAACTCTCGATCCCTTGCCCAATTAATTAATTCATTTAGGGACACTTCGAGGGAGTGATAAACTCCCTAAATTCCGCCCTAAACATGTCATGATACCGGTTAATCTTCATTCTTTCTGTCTTTATAAAGTCTCCACAAAATTTACTTTGTCAAGAAATATGTTTGTGATTTCATCTATGGACTCCTTTCCTTGCCGAAGACGTAAAAACTCCTCTTGGATTCGATCAACTGCAGATTGCGGGCAATGGAACTTCAAGAAAGGTTCCTTAAACTCTTGCCATGTTAGCTCTTGAAGCTTCTCTTCTCCCAATTCCTTGCAATGGGCGTCCCACTAATCCTTGGCTTGTAGTTGGAGTTGACCCGTTGCAAACATTACTTGATCCTGTTTCTCACACCTACTATGTATAAACACGGCCTTCATGTTGGAGATCCACCTTTAACACACAATAGGATCAATTTTTCCATCATATGTTGCGGGGTTACAAGCCATGAAATCCCTATATGTGCATTTGCGGGTCCCCTTTTTACCTTGGACTCCGCTCATCCATTCCTTTAATTCTTCTATCTTGCTGGTCATGATCGCGTCCACTGTTTCTAAGACACGGCTTTCCACCTCTTGTGTTAACTTAGGCAGGTTGGCTTGCATAGCTTTTTCAACTTCCTCTGAGATCTTTTCGTTTATCGCATCTTGACGTGCCATGTTGTTATCAAACAGATCTCTTTCATCTGCCATCTACATAAGTATCATCTTTCTTTCATTAGGAAATTCATTCATTAGTTTTATTGTGGCTATTCGTAACCATTATTATCATGATTCATACTTAAATGTGCATTCTATAATTAATTAGTACGACGACAGATCATCTAAGTGCCAATAATAAGTCGAAGGACTTATTATTTTATACTTTCTTATCCTTCCTGCCGTGACACTTTGTTTTCCAAGACATGTTAACATAGCACGATGAAAGTTACACGACTTTTTATCTACTCGCTATTTACGCTATTATATCGCATCTCGTACGCGCTATGCATGTTTAAGTTTGAAGATGAATACGTGCAAAATATGTGCTTATGTGCTTATGTGATTATGTGCCTACGTGATTATCTGCTTACGTGCTTACGTGTATACGTGCCTATGTGTTTTTGTGCCTTAACTGTATAATAATAATAATAAACTTTTGAACATAAACCTATCATAATCAAATCCTTTGTGTAGATGTCTTCCATGGGATCTCACACACGGAGGAACATCCAGCGCAACAACGCCGATAAGCGCATCGCTTCTCTGGTAGCCAAGCAAATGGCTAAAGTTATCCCCCAGATCGTCAGCGAGATCCATGCCGCCAGCAACAATTCATGGGTCGATTCCAAAGCCGACACGCCTAAGACTTCCTTCAGCTTTAAGCAGTTCAAAGCTTGTGGACCCCTTACTTTCTCAGGCACTAAAGGACCAAGTGCCATGTTCCACTGGTTTGATGCTATCGAGGTCACATTCTTAAACACCTATAAGTTCATGTTTACATTAACGACAATAACTAGAAGGTTATGAAAATACGACCAAATTTGAACTTTAATTAAGTTCTTAAGAAAACATTGAACATACTTAAAAGTTAAGCTTTTCTAGCTAATTACATAATTCCCAATTCTTGTAAAAGATGTAAAACATAAGTCTTTTACAACTACACATGATCTACCTAATACCCAAAAACCATTTTGACCCATTTACATAAAGACATGAAGTGCGCTGATAGCATGATGAAGTGTGTTCGTTCCGAGCAAAGCGTGGCTGATTAAGTAAGAGCTTTACCTAAGAAAAACATAACAAATATGGTTTACAAATTCAACCAGGGTTAAACACTAACATCTAATAAATTTAAATTTTTTCTATTGTCACATCCTTTTACTTTCTCATTCTAATCCGGTTGACCCGTTCACAACGAGTCATCACGAAACCATTCTTTTTGCATTCTCATTCTAACCCGGTTGACCCGTTCATAACGAGTCAACGCGAAACCATTCTTTTTCATTCTCATTCTAACCCGGTTGACCCGTTCATAACGAGTCAACGCAAAACCATTCTTTTTACATTCTCATTCTAACCCGGATGACCCGTTCATAATGAGTCAACACGAAACCATTCTTTTTCATTCTCATTCTAACCCGGTTGACCCGTTCATAACGAGTCAACGCGAAACCATTCTTTTTACATTCTCATTCTAACCCGGTTGACCCGTTCATAACGAGTCAACGCGAAACCATTCTTTTTACATTCTCATTCTAATCCGATTATCAATCATCTAATAGTCATAGACTCAAATAAACTGTAATCTTTCATATAGTTATATAATGGTTTGGCTATATCTAATATTAACTACAAGTAAGTTTACGAACTTACCTCGATCTTGAGCTCCTTGTTGCCTTTCGGAACTTGATCCTTCTTCTTTCGATCCTACACATTACCCATCCTTATTTAGATTATGTTGTTCACTTAAACGTAAGCACTTTCAAACATAGTTCGCATTCCATATCAATTTCATTTACCATATCATCCTTAGGCAACAAAACTCTCATTTCATTCAAGATCATATAATTTTGTCATTTAGGCATTTTATCGAACACTTGGAGTTCGTACAACATTTTAAGCTCCATGTACATGTATTCTATGCATAACCTACTAATTTGCATCATAACTCATTAATTTAACTAATTTCACATATTTCCTTCATTCTATCTCAAACTATCTAACAAGAATCTAATACATACACATTCAAATATCAATATTATGAAATTTCCATTACTACAAGATCATCATACTTCATCATAATCCTACTACAAGTGGGTTTTCATTTTTTAATCATCAAGAAGACCACATTCAAGCACAATTCCTGTTCTATGAAGTGATTCTAACTCATAGCTATACTAAATTCACATGAATTCATGGATTAATTGCAACCCCCTTTCTACAATAATCACCAAATCGTGAAATTAATCTTACCTTGTGTTTAGACAAGTATGGATGATTGATTATCTTGATTCATGCATGAGTTCTAGCCCCCTTTAGTCTTTCAATTTATTGATTTTTAGTTTGAGAAGGGTTTCCCTTCTTTTCTTCATCTCTGGTCGACACCCACACCACAACTCTGTGTGTGTTAGGTTTTAATTTTTGTTTATATAATTTATCTTTCCATTCATTCAATTTTGGTCCTTCATGTTTGAATATTTTTACTTTTATGGCTTAACTATATATTCTTTTAGTTAAATCTTACTTATACTCTAAAACATTTACATTTATAAGTACTTATTTTGACATTTATACATGTATAAGGACTTTGGGGTGTTACACATTCCGTCAGAGCGGGTGTCCCGAAACCCTTCGCACTATTAATGCTACCGGCGTTTTCCAGTCTAGGGCTCTAGACAGGTGGACCGCGGAGCATAACAGGAAGGGAAACGATGAAGCCTACAGACTCACCTGGGAGGAACTCAAGGAAATCATGATCAAGGAATTTTGTCCTATCTATGAAATCCAGAAGTTGGAAAACGAATTTTGGGGAATTAAGCAAGATGGACCCGACAATGCTGGTCTAACAGCTCGTTTCAAACAGCTGAGCATTATCTATCCCGGTCAAGTGGACACGACCGAGAAAGCAATCAAGAAGTATCTCAATGCTCTGCCCGACTACGTCGCTGACTTTGTTCAAGCAGTACACCCTGCTACTATTGAGTAGACCTACCAGCTAGCCGCAGAGATCAACGACAAACGGGTTCAGTCTGTTTACTTTAAGAACAACAAGGTCGCAAATCAGGCCATCACCGAAACAGCAGCTCCTACCGATCAGTCTCGAGAGTTGAAATCTAGCTGCCGAGGTCGCAAAAGGGAAAACCCGAGTAAGAACTTTGCCCTTACCGCTCCGCAAAACCCTCAGCCACTCCAGTCTGCAGCACCAAACGCACCACCGGCAAAGCGTGCGTATACTGGCCCACATCCTTTGTGCTCAAAATGCACCTATCGCCATGTGATTGGAGGCAATTTCCGTTTCTGTACCAACGGTAATATCTACGACCACTTTACTGTCAGTTGCCGTTCAGACCCTCGTCAATCAGCTCCTCAGGCCCCTGCAGCACCAGCCTTACCAGCTCCCCCTCGCACTCCTCAGGCTAATTAACAGCAGTACCAGCAGCAGGCGCCAGCCCCAAGGGCCCGTGCTTATTACACATGTGGGGACCCAAACCACTTTAGCAATGTCTGCCCTAATCGAGCTATCAAACAAGAGCAGCAGCAGCCACCACCACAGCCTCAGCAGCAATAACAGGTTGCGTGTGGACGAGCCTTTAACCTCAATCATCGCCAGGCTCAGAACGACAACAATGTTGTCAACGGTATGTTCCTTGTCAATGGTATTTATGCTTCATGTTTATTTGATACTGGTGCCGATAATTGTTTTGTATCGTTAGAATTCGAAAAGGTTTTAAAATGTAAACGCGCTAAACTCCCAAAGACTTTCGATGTGGAAGTCGTCACCGGAAAAACCATTACCGTCACCTCTGTCCTACGTGGTTGTACTCTCGATCTCAACAACCACATCTTCTCGATCAATCTCATACCTATGCAGTTAGGTAGCTTCGATATCATAGTATGTATGGACTTTCTTCGTGAAAACCATGCTGAAATTGTTTACTTCGATAAAATGATCCGCTTTCCTCTCCCTAACGGTGATCAACTCCATGTTTATAGTGAAACTCACTCAAAGAAGTTGATGCTTATGTCATGTACTCAAGTGAGCAAGCATCTGCGAAAGCAATACGTTGCATTCCTAGCCCATATCGTGAACCCAGAGAAAGAAAAGAAAACCTAGAAAGATGTACCCGTTGTTTGTGAATTTCCCAAAGTTTTTCCCGACGATTTACCCGGTTTACCCCCTACTCGAGATGTTGAATTCCGTATCGATTTGATTCTTGTTGCTAAAGCTCCCTATCGTCTCGCACCATCCGAAATGCGCGAGCTATCCAGCTAACTTCAAGAGCTTCTTGATAAAGGCTTCATATGCCCGAGCACTTCGCCATGGGGCGCACTCGTTCTTTTTGTGAAAAAGAAAGACGGGACGTTCCAAATGTGCATCGGTTATCGTGAACTTAACAAACTCACGATAAAGAACCACTACCCACTTCCTCGAATCGACGACTTATTTGATCAGCTTCAAGGTGCTACTCGTTTTTCTAAGATCGATCTTCTTCCGGTTATCATCAGTTGCGTTTACTCGAAGAAGATCTTCCGAAAACCGCCTTTCGTACTCGTTATGGCCATTTCGAATTCGTGGTCATGCCCTTTGGTCTTACCAACGCACCCGCGGTTTTCATGGATTTGATGAACAGTGTGTGTAAAGCCTTCTTAGATCGTTTCGTCATTGTGTTTATCGATGACATCCTAATCTATTCGAAGTCGAGAGACGAACACGCGCGCCATCTCCGTTTAGTCCTCGAACTTCTCCAATGCAATCGCCTTTATGCTAAGTTCTCAAAATGTGAATTTTGGCTCGAAGAAGTCCAATTTCTCGGCCACATCGTTAATAGTCAAGAAATTCACGTCGACCCTGCAAAGATTGAAGCTGTCAAGAGTTGGATTACACCGAAGAATGCTTCCGAAACCCGTTCATTTCTTGGATTGGCGGGTTACTACCGTCGATTCATCGCCGACTTCTCAAAAAATCGTCGTTCCGCTTACCGCTTTAACTCATAAGAACAAACCTTTCATTTGGGATTCGAAACAGGAGGAAGCCTTTCAAACTCTCAAGCATATGTTATGCAATGATCCCGTACTCGCTCTTCCCGATTGAAACGACGATTTTGTTGTTTATTGCGATGCCTCTAATCTTGGTCTTGGTTGTGTTCTCATGCAACGAGACAAAGTTATCGCATATGCGTCTCAACGACTCAAGATCCACGAGAAAAACTTCATAACCCACGATCTCGAACTCGGTGTAGTTGTTTTTGCATTGAAGATATGGCGACACTACCTTTACGGTACTAAGTGTACGTTCTTCACCAACCATAAGAGCTTACAACATATCTTAATTCAAAAGGAACTAAATATGTGCCAACGCCGATGGGTTGAACTTCTCAATGATTACGATTGCGAGATACGCTACCATCCCGGCAAAGCAAACGTCGTAGCCGATGCTCTAAGTCGACGAAGCTATGTGTATAGTGTTCGTGACTCTCAAGCTTTGAATGATCTCGAAATCATGATTCGCTCCGCTCAATTCACCTGTTTTAACGAGAATACCCTAGAGGAAGAAATGAAATGTGGTGCTGAAACTCAGCTCGTCGTTAAACCCAATTGTATTTATTACTATTCTATCGCATTTAGATTCCCAGCCGTGATAATCTTCGTGAATTGCTAATGGCCGAAGCTCATAAATCTCGATCCTCCATTCACCCCGGTGCCGACAAGATGTACCAGGACCTTCGTCCTAAGTACTGGTGGCTGGGTATGAAAAAGGATATCACCGTGTACGTCTCAAAGTGCTTAACTTGTTCGAAAGTTAAAGCCGAACATCAAAGGCCCTCTGGTTTACTCGAACAACCCGAAATCCTGATGTGGAAGTGGGAAAGTATAGCCATGGACTTTATTATGAAACTCCCTCGCACTTCCTCTGGTCATGATAGCATTTGGGTTATTGTTGATCGTCTTACAAAATCCGCGCACTTTATTGCTATACGAGAAGACTTTAAGGTTGAACGATTAGCCCGAATCTATACCGACGAAGTTATATGTCGACACAGGACGCCTCGTGACATCATCTCTGACCGCGACGGTCGCTTTACCTCACGTCTCTTGGAGACTTTTCAATCCGCTCTTGGTACTACTCTTAATCTCAGTACCGCTTTTCACCCTCAAACCGACGGTCAGAACGAGCGCACGATCCGCACCCTCGAAGACTTGCTTCGTACGTGCATCATAGATTTCGGTGGTAATTGGGATACACATTTACCTTTAATTGAATTCTCGTACAATAATAGTTATTACACCAGCATTCAAATGGCTCCTTTTGAGGCACTGTATAGAAGAAAGTGACGATCGCCTATTGTATGGCACGAGATCGGCGAAGCACAAATCACCAGTCCCGAGCTGATTCAAGAAACGACAGACAAAATCCTTTAGATTAGAGACAATCTCTTGAAGGCTCGGAGTCGTCAGAAGAGTTATGCCGATAAACGCCGCAAGCCCCTACAGTTCAAAGTGGGAGAACACGTTCTCTTAAAGGTTGCGCCTTGGAAAGGAGTGATCCGCTACGGAAAGAAAGGAAAGCTAGCGCTACGATACGTAGGACCCTTCAAGATTCTGGAAAGAATCGGCAAAGTGGCCTATCGACTCGAACTACTGATAGAACTTAACAACGTTCATCCGACTTTCCACGTGTCGAACCTCAAGAAATGCCTAGCTGAAGAAAATCTCCATGTCCCTCTCGAGGACTTGCAAATAAACGAGACTCTGCATTTCGTAGAAAAGCCTGTCGAAATCATGGACCGAGAAACCAAGAAATTATGGCGCTCTCACATACCTATCATGAAGGTCCGATGGGAAGGCAAATGCGGTGCCGAGTTCACTTGGGAATTGAAAAGTGACATGAAGGCTAAGTACCCGCATCTCTTTGTTACGGCCGCTACTTCAATTTCGGGACGAAATTTCCTAAAGTAGAGGAGACTGTAACAACTCCAATTTTTTCGTTGTTATTTATTTCTGCTTACTTTGTGTACCTCAATCATCTTGTACTCCGAGATTTGTATTATGAAAAGTTATATTAATGGAATTACATTTTATCACATCTATATCGCACTTAATCGCTAATTCAACGCAATCGCAACTAATTATGCTACTATACGAGCCGAGTGTGTTATTGGTTAATAAACGCTTGTGCCATCGCATCGCTTATCTCATCGCATCGCAAAACGCAGTTAATTATGTGTATTTATGTTTATATGAGTATGTTATTCTTTAATATCATTAAAACGCTCGCACGCTCACGTAACTCGCTCTCTCTCAATTCAATGGTAATATAACGCTTAACGCTTCGCTAAAACGCTTATATATAACTATCAATACGAACCGAAACGCCAAACGAACTCGTAACGCGAAATAATCGAACAAAACTTGGCTCATAGGTCAAGTTCGGCCGAACTTGTATATCACAAGTTCGCCCGAACTTGTCTGAGCCACAATGATTCTCAAACAGCCAACAAGTCCGCCCGGACTTGTCCTAAAAGCATAGAACACACAAGTTCGCCCGAACATGATGTCTGCCCTCACATTCTCACCTCACCTATAAATACTCAGCTCCATTCTCATTTGAACTTGCTGCAAGTTCGCCCGGAGCTACTCAAAACCGAAACCTTTTAAATATTATCGTTTAAATAATGTTATGGAATTTCTCGTGAGACAATCTGGTTCACCTAGTGCCACGCCCCGATGTTTCCGGCATCGGTTGGGGTGTGACACTAAGAATTAGTGTATTTTTAGCAAAAAATCCCAATCGCACCCCTTAAAAATATTGTTGAACCCTTCATCCGCACCCCTAGAAAAAAATTCATGGGTCCGCCACTACTTATAACAACTTATAAGTAAACTAGAAATCAAACACCATTCTATGAGCACTTAATATGATACAATATATTTGAAATAAATTACAACTTTTTCCACACAATTATTGCTACATAGATCTTTTCAGCTCTTCATCACTCCATGTATTTCTAAAAATGTCTCGGTAACCTAATGTGTCTGAAAACCAAAAACAAAAAGCACACCTGAGCATATGAAACTTGGAAAACACCTATAAAAATATAAATTTGTAAACCCTTAGGGCAAAACGTGTAAACATATATAGGTTATGTATAATAAATATTAGCAGGGCCGGCCCTGAGAATTCGTGTATCATGTTTGAGCTCGTAAAAACATGTCCTTATGCCTTAAAGAAATTGGGTATTGAGCTCAGTAAAGGTCTAAACCTAATGCCAATGGGCTAATAACTAATCTAAACCATAAAAATAGTTGTGTAAGTGGGCCTATGTTGGTGTTTGTATGGGTATACTCTATTAATTTATTTTTTTTACATATACATATTGGGATTTTTTTTAAATATCATGCCTTTCGAAATATCAGACCCTGGCTGATGGTCCTCCTCGCCCACGCTCAGGGCCGCCCATGCTCCCTAGAGCAACATATAACAAGTATTCCCTAATACACTCCTCAGAGTACGTAACACATAATAGGCTACTGAAGAGTAACACATTATAGACACTTGGTAGAGCAACATATAACATGTGGTGCACATGAGTTCATTGCCTTAAGTCCCTACCCAAGCTATCAAGTTATAGTGGATGTTATCATCAGAATATTTCTTGAAAGCACAATTCTACATATATATTCTTGTTAATGTAAAGATGTCAACATGTATCATACTTACCTAAACGAAGAAATCGGAGAGTTCATTACTCCCTCAATGCATGAATCAATGAATGAAATAATTGAGAGGGTAAAAAAGAAATTATCCACAAGAGGAGAGGAAGGCAAGTCATTTGTCATAGAAAACGAAGTTTGTAAGTCCTTTGAAGTGTATTTATGAATTATAGTAACTAGTGTTTTCAGACCCGGACCGGTCGGTTGGACCGGTTCGGATCAAGGTATCGGACTGGAATAACATAAAACTGGTGACCTGACAGTTGGATCTGGAAACCTATCAGTCGAATCGGTTTTTAAAGAGGTTGGATCATTTTTTTATATATTTTTCAGATTTAATCCTATTAACTTTTATAATATTTACGACAACTCCCAGTTCTTACTTGCAGTCCGACCGATCTGACAGGTCAGACCCGTGAACGGGTAAGTCGACCGACTCGACTTTCGTTTAGGTTTTGAAAACATTGATAGCAAGAACACCATGTGAAAGTCTGAATCTCCGTATTGTCATTACCATGATGTTTCATTTCCTGATAATTCTAGTATCATATACGACAAGTAATCATTCAATTTCCACAATAAACGACAAACGCATTATCATCACTATTATCACCACTTTTAATAATTGTCGTGTGCACATTCATCGATTTTAGCAATCTATCCTTTAACCCTTATCGATTTTAGCATGTTATCTTTTCCACATGATTACAACACAAACCCTATGTCACGAACCATCGAACACCACCGTGTTCCATGGATCTAAACACCATAAACAAATGTCTCAATCACATCACAAAAAGAAAAAAAACAATCCTTCTTCTCGGAGCCATGGGCTTCACAACTTACGGCGCTTACAAACTTTATAATTCTCCGTCCGCCGTTAACACCCGGAACAAAGTGTTAAAAATCTTAACGGCGTTAGCTTCCGTCATCGAATTCTTCGGCGAATCGGCCGAAACATTAACCGTTATCTCTAACGACCTGAAAACCTTTATCAAATCAGATTCTGATCAAATCCCATGTAGTTTGAAGCAAGTGTTCAAGATTACAAACTCTGATGAGTTTGTTGAGTCTGTTATCACGGTTACAACGGCTTTAACGGTTGGGATATCACGTGGGTAT
The DNA here is from genome assembly GCA_947069175.1 of Scalesia atractyloides. Lineage (NCBI taxonomy): Eukaryota > Viridiplantae > Streptophyta > Magnoliopsida > Asterales > Asteraceae > Scalesia > Scalesia atractyloides. The sequence goes on along the minus strand of CAMTDV010000010.1, from coordinate 75,009,446 downwards.
CATGTTGGGCCTGAAAAAGCCCATTTAGGCCCAAGTTTTGCAGACAGGGCTTTAGATAAGTTGTTTTCTCCAGCTGTTACTGGTTTTGCTGCTGTGGTTGTTGGTAGTTTTTCAAGGAATATGGTTATGGGGTTATATGCTGTGAAGAATGGTGATAGGGAGGTTGGTACCGGGTCGGGTGACCCGGGTTTGAAATGGGTTGATGTGGTGTGTGATGATAAGTTTAGGAAGTTGATTGGAGATTGTATACAGCAGTTTGTGACCACTATGGTGAGTGTTTATCTTGATAAAACAATGGATATAAATACTTATGATGAGATTTTAGCAAGTTTGACTGACCCGAAACATGAAGAACAAGTTAGATGTTTGATGAGTTTGATTTGCAATGGGGCTGTTGAGACATTTGTCAGGACTTCACATCAAGTTTTGACAAATTCAAATTCAAATTCAACTTATTCATATTTGATTAGGCAAAGTTCGTCTAGTATTAGTAAAGTTTTCGAGCGGAAAGAACTCGTGTTGAGTAAACTGAAGCCAAGAAATGTTCTTGGTATAACAAGAAGGGTGACACTTGCAACTGTTAAATCCGTTTTGGGATTTATGTTAAGTCGATTATCCGAGGGGATGAAAACACGGTTTCTTGAAGCTTACAGGTATCTAAATGCAAAATCTTTAGTTGTTATGACGATATGGATTTCGATGTATTTACACATGATTAGCGGACCATGGAGTTTGATGCAAGTCTAGCATTAAGTTCAGTTTTTGTGTTTGATCATGTGTGTGTGTATATATATATATATATATATATATGTTGTTGTAATCATTAAAGAATCGCGAAATAACAATATACATAAATAAAGATAGAATCTATTTCATGGGTTTTTGTTTTTGTGTATAGATGTAATCTATATGCGCAACTAGTGTTCTTCGCATCAAACACGCGTCTTGATCAACTCCTTCGCACCCTTCTTCGATCTCCGCAGTTTCCACAACACCCTACAAAGAAAGTTACAATATTTTGAGATCTTGTAAAAGAATTAAACAAACTAAAATTTAGTGTTACCTTATTTTGATGTATTGTCATGGTGTCGGCGAGTGGGCGGGCGGCGTAAGACGGTTTGGAGCAAAGGAGAAGGGCTAGAATGAGGAAGAGGGTGGCGGGTCTAGACATGGTTGTTGTTATGTTTTAAGGTGATTAAGGGTACATGGAGAGATGCATGAACATATGAATTTATAGAAACCAACAAGTTTGGTGTGAAAGGTAGACTTTGGGATGCAAATATTATTGTAATGAAGTAAACCCGAATCTAAAATCATTAAATGTTGATAAAAATAAAAGATGGGTGTGAAATGATTTGATTAAAGGGATAAAGAGGACATGGAATATGACCTGCAGGTCAGCCAAAAAGTTGGCTTGTAGACAAATTGATTAACATGAAGATGTCCACCCGTGAAGGCTGTGATCACCCGACCCGTGGTGTTATGATCATGGTCAAACCCAATGGCATGTATTAAAGTGCACTAGTGGTTGGTTGTTACGAGCTACATATAAGAAATTTATACAAGATTCGGTGGTTATGGCATTTTCTCAAAAACTTGTGGTTTCAGTAAATTCATACGATCCGCTTGCGATATGCGTGTATAATATACACATGTGTGGATGCTCGGGGAACAAAAGTAAAAGTGTACTAATTTTAATGTTATTTTACTAATTTCGTGAAAATAACGTTTAAAGAGAAGGATGATTAATCATGCATCATGTGGTGGCGTTGATAGCCGAAAGACAAGAGGGTACATGCACTAATCGGTCTTTGTCTCAATTGCTAGAGTGTTATGTGCCTTATGTCCAAGGCTTGATGCAAAACTACTATCGAGCCGAGGGTCTCACTGGAAGCAGCCTCTCTATTCCTGCAGGGTAGAGGTAAAATTGTCTACATCTTACACTCCTCAGACTCTATCTTAGTTTTGCTACTGATGAGATTTACTGAGTATGATCAGCTACATTTTGGGTCTAGATTTGACCAGGTTTAATCGTGTTTGTATAGAAAAACGAATAAAAAAAAATCCAATTTAGTTAAGGTTGATTATTCACACCTTCGAATCTATGTTAAAAGCGCGTTGGCATTGTTTTTAACCTGTCGGCTGCCAAAGGGAATGTGCAAGTTGGAGCTTTGTGGATGATAAAAAAATGTTTAAAACGAATATATTCTATATTGCTATTAATTTAATAAAAATATTTGTATATATTCTATATTGCTATTAATTTAATAAAAATATTTGTATCTAGTGGTAATGCTTTAAGCTCTTTTAGGAACGTTGACAAAGTTTTATGATTTTTATCAGTAGTCATTAAAGAATACCGACGGTCTTTCGAAAAAAGATGATGTACATTTTTTATTATTTTGTTAGTTTTTATAGGTTATGTGATTTATGGATTTGAAAGTCTCTAGGTGGCTTATGTTCTACTAGAACCACTTTTTTGTCGCCTTGAAATCAATTTTCACATATGGATGTCGTCACATCTCTTGCAACAACAAATTTCTAGAACCGATACTCCATGCCAATCGATTTTAGGATTTTGCGTACATATTCTTTAGAGGGAATTAGTAAGTAACTTATAATCATTTTGGTCGTGTTAGATAAGTATAAGTGTTTCATGCTGGGGCGGACCTACCCACACCTGTGGGTAGGCGGCCACACTCATTGAAAGATAAATTTAGTGTTAAATTTATGGTAAAATCCCGATTGCACTCTTTGGAAATTTTCACCCGCACCCCTTGGAAATTTTCAACCCGGCCCCCTTAGAATTTTTTTTTATTCTAAACAAACGTAATAAACACTGATTTTTATAAAATATAACCTAAACACTGCTTTTTATAAAATATAACCTAAACACTGTTTTTTATGAAAAAATATATAACCTATTTTATAAGTTTGTAACCCACTCAATTTCATTAAACAATTTAGCCCAAGCCCACTTAACCCAACCCAACAAATTTGAAATATAATAAAATAACCCAACCCAAACTACCCCTTCTTATTCCGTTTCAGTCTTTCTCCCACTCTCTCTTGTCTACGATCCCCAGCTTCACGCTGCCCAGTGACGGCAACAACAACGAACCCCTAATTCTCACCGGAATTGGTGAATATCCGGCCATCAAACCCAACGAATCCAAACAATACAAGGCACTATTGTTTTTTAATGTTATATTGTCATTTTATGTTTGATTTTTTTAAGAATATAGAGATGATAAAAAGGTTTGAAATTTTATGTCTTTTGATGTTTTTTTTTTTTTGTTATCCTAGACTTTAGAGATGACTTTTTTGTTGTTACAACTTACCAGATACAAGTAATCAACAAGATAAAATGCTAAGTCTTGTAAGCTTAATGGTTTCAACAAATATTCACCTTTCATTTACATTGGTGTATCGTTTATTGAAGCTTGTTCTCGTATTACCCGTCGCAACCGCAACCGTTGAAATATGTTTTTCGGCAATAAAGAACGTGAAGACCGACTTGCGTAATCGGATTGGCGATAAGAATTTAAATGATAGTTGTATATGTTATTTTAGAAAAAAACTTGCTTAGGGAAGTAGATCTACAGGATGTTTTGGATATATTTCAAAAAATAAAAACCTATAGGGCGACATTTTAAATATGTTCGTAAGGACGTTTGACGTGTTTTTGATGATTATATATATATATATATATATATATATTAGCTTGATGTTCTTTTGTTTTACATGACCCGCCCCGACCCGATATAAACCGATTTTTTAATATACCTGGAGGCCTAAAAATTTTAAAAATATTCCACACCTCATGATTTTTTTGGGTCCACCACTGCTTTTATGTGACTTTAGATTAATCTATGTAATGTTGATCGTAGTGATAGTGGTAAACTATGACCTAGTGGTATAGTGTTTGCTCCTCTAAAAAAGTAAAATGAATTTAAAATATTTCGATACAAGGTTACCTAGTATTTTGTGTAAAAAACTATAAAACTATACTAGGGAAATTTAAATTAATTAGTAATAATAAATGACTGAAATTCAAATCTAAAATATTTAATGTAGTTAATGATTAAGTCATACTATGAGTGAAGATCATAAATATCCTAATTTGGATTATTTATGAGAATCTCTGGAAATTCGAGGGCCGTTGACAAGTAGAAAAATGGCCTTCATACGATTATCGTCCTTTCACCAATTTGTCTACCCTTTAATTTTATTACTTTCAGCCTTTATGTATTTTAAATGGGCTTTAAAAAAGTTATAACATTGTCGGGTTCAGTTTGATTAAATCAAAATTGGGTTTATATGAGCCTAAACTAAATCATCATAATCATTGTCATACTCTGTAAATCTTATCAAAAGCAAAGTTAAAATAGGGTTTTAGAGGGTAAAATGTAGACAACATTTCCTCTACCTCATAGGAATAGAGAGGCTGCTTCTAGCGAGATGTAAAATAACTTTAAAATTAGTGCAGTTTCACTTTTACCCCCGGAGCTCCCCACACATATATACATTATATACGCACGCCGCAAGTGGGGTAGTAAATTCCACGCGCATTAGTAAAATAATGTTATATGCGAAATTAATAAAATAACGCCAAAATTAGTGCAATTTCACTAAATCAAATATAATAAGTAAAGGAGTTTCAAAACATATTGGGTTTTAACTTTTAAAAATCACTAGTAAAATTCCACGCGCATTGTGGGGGGAAATTAGTCGGTATCGGTTTGGTTCGTTATGATACCGACACTTAGTATAGAAAACAAAGATAAAACCCAAAAAATAAGGTGGGATATGCCCACAAAAATAAAGACATGTGTTTTATTTCAATTAAAAACAATAAATGAATACCTATGCCAGTTTTGATAACATCGATAATATTGCCGACGTTGTTTGGTGTGTATTGGTCTGGTTCGTTATGTTACCAATACGGTACCAGGATCGGTATAATTTACGACAAAAAATGCATTATTTTGAAAAAAATCTTGTACAGTAAAAAAATTGTTTACAACGGCTTCGTTGCACAAAAGTTGTCTAATGTAACTCAAAAATAATTTAAGTCATGTAACACAAAAAATAAATTCATACTTTGTCACACCCCGCCAAGGCGAAAATGCGCGGGTATAACCAAAATGGTTCTCGGAGCATATATTAAGTAAACACTTACATGATATAAAACTAAACGTTTACAAAACATTTTACAATCCCAAACATGACGATTCTAATACAAGCCTACACTAAAAGGCTAACATGAGACTCTTCTAAGAGCTTAGTATTCTAACAAGCATGCAAACTTAAATATTGTCTCCCACTTGGGTCAAACACATAAAAACATGCTTAAAATTGTCAACATAATGTTGGTGAGTTTACATGTTTGTTTAGTAAAATGGAAATCGTATGAAAATCTGATAACTATTTGAGGAAGTACCTCAAAAACCATTTTCATGCAAAACATTGTATGAAAATCCGGTACATGTTCGAAGATTCACGTCACAAACCATTTTCATGCAAAACATTATATTAAAATCCAGTACCCATTCGAGGATTCACCTCGCAAACCATTTTCATGCAAAAAACTGTATGAAAATCCAATACGCGTTCGAGGATTCACTCGCAAACCATTTTCATGCAAAATAATTGTATGAAAATCTATTACCAATTCGAGGTCCCACCTAATAAACCGTTTTCATGCAAATCAATTGGATGAAATAATATAACTATTACCCATCATAGATGAGATCCCGTCCCCTTGGAATACTTGGCACCACAAATACTTCCCTGGACGCCATGTGAACTCATCAGTGTATATGGCAATAAAAAGTGTGCGTAGCCAATGAAAATCACGATGATTAAATCAATGGCTAGCTAGGGCACTGACGTACGTGCCAACATAAGCCCTTACTAAACCATGACAAGCGTTTCCTCGTACAATACACTATGATGATGTCTAACTAATTCGACCACAATTGCACTCACACAGGGTCACGACTGACCAGGAGCGGAGATTGCCAGCCCCAATAGATCTATTCGACTGTTCCGCGGTCACACCGACTAATGGTTACTAGATACCAACACGAAGGCTTTCCGTGCTCACATACAACCAAACTTGGCTCAGCCGTAGTTTTCTTTTTTGTGTTTTTCTAATTTATTCTACAGGTACTCTAGGAATATTTAGGGAATCAGTAAGGAGTGTTAAAAGAAGTTGGAGATATAGATTATTTAGTTATTTATTGTAATATAATAAATTGAAATTAAGATTCTTTTTATAGAATGTTATGATTTGGCTACTTAGATTTGATATCGGTCAGAGTGACACACCAGCCATAGTAGGGTTTGTGTGTTACATGAATGTATATCGCTGCCCACATTTTGACCCATATATCAAATAAGGACTATGACGACACCAACAATAATCTTGAAGTCATTAAATTTCTTATTAACTGCAATTTAAAACTTCATGGCCACGATTGCCCACATTTTCAAGCTATATATCAAATAAACACCATGGTAACTACATAAAGGCACAACGCAAACACCATAAACAGTAACATCTAGGTAAAAAAAGCAAAAAGCAAGACATTGAGAGTCTAAAAACCCAAAGAAATCAACTAACACATTCCTTTCCTTAAGTCACCCCTAACCCTAAACTTTTTAAGCATGCAAGAAAATCAAAGTATCAAACAACCATATCTCAGATCAGAATCGTCTGATCTTCATCGACATTTTCACAACCGGCGATAATATGATTTAGAAACCCCAACCACTAAATGTATAAGCCAAAGGTACAACATATTTTTACGTATCAAATTCAAGGATCTACAATTGACAACATGGAAGAAAGCAAAGATGATCCTAGAGGTGTTAAAAAAGCTCGCAACTCGCTCGGAAAAGCTCGACTATAAAAAGCTTGGCTGTAAAGGAGCCGGCTTGGCTCGACTTGATTTGTAAACTAGTCGAGCCTGAGCTAGGCCTCGCTCGGCTCGTGAACCGTCTCGAAATGTTTTATTTTATATAGATTAATATTAAATGTTTAAAAAAATATGTGAGAGGGGGTTAAATTGTTAACATGTGAAGTTTAACTAATCAATAACATATAAAAATATGAGAAAATATACAAAAAATATACGTATATTACTTTTAGTATGCCTTTCGGTCTATAAAATGTAAAAAAAAATACATATAGATATATGTATATTTTTTATTTTGTTTTTTATGTTATCAATATTTGTAAAAATAAAAAAGGGAGCCATCTCAAACATTTTACGAGTCAAGCTCGACCTTTTAGCTCGATAAATATAAACGAGCCAAGCCAAACTGGCTTGCTTAAGTTTGAGCTCGAGCTCAACCTTGCTCAACTCAACTCGGGTCGATAACAACCCTAGATGATCCCTATCAACAAGCCCACAAAAAGACAATACAGCAACCATAAGCAGTCAAGGCAAGTGCAAACACAAATATAATGTATCCAACAACCATAAATACGAACACAGATATGACTACCCAAGCTCAGGAAACCGTTATCGCTTCGTCGACGGCCACATAAAAGCCACGATCGAAAGAGAGAGAAGGAAAAAACCATCAAATAACAAACTCACGTTGATTTGATAATCTAAAGAGAGACCAATTGTCGACCTAAAGCAACCACCAGACCTACATATCCAATGTTTAATCAAGAAGAGAAGCAAACAGAAATAAAGGCAAAACTTCTTCTGAGAAAAAAAAAACAATCGCCAGAGAAGACAAGAAGAGCAAAGCGTCAAAATTGACAACGTGTACACTCAAGGCAAAGACGTTTAAGTCAAAGGAAAGAAGGGCCATAGGTGACAAACCCATCAAACATCACTGGTTTAAATGTAAACATCAAAAAAGAGACCAAATCTGTTAACACAAAGTGGAAGTGCCAAAGTCAGGAGGTGTTTTCACCACCGACTTTGATTTTTAGTATATATATGGTTATTAAACGGTAATCGTAAAAAAGAACAATTATAAAAGTACTCTTCACTCAGTTTCTAATAAGAATGATAATTATATGCTTTGTTTTAGTAAAAATATCTAAATAAAACTTATAAAAATAAAAAAAATGTCCTCATAGGAGAGTGCTTGGACGGTCGCTCACCTTGTCTGTTAAAAGTATATCTAAATCATTATCGCTATAAAATTCGACGAAGCTTCAAAATCACATTAAAAGTTACAAGACTTGCCTCTCATCTATTTAGTTTTTCTAAATCACAATTTTTAATTGTATTTTTAAGGAAACTCAAGAGTCTGTACTTCTAGAAAAAAAGAGCTTTAACCACTCAATGTTATTTATGAAGTTGTCAAGTTCTTTCTCGTTTGACTTACTATTAGGATTTACGGTTCGGTTTAAAATCGTAAAACTGTCTAAATTGATTATCAATTTAGTTTTAATGTCGGTTTTTTTCTATTTCTAAATTTTCAAACCATAATTAACGATTTAGTTTACGGTTTTATAAAAAAACAGGCCCGTATAAAACTGGACCGAACTTAAAAGTGCTATTTACGATGCATGTAGCTATTAACTTTAAATTTTGCATGTATGTTTTAACTGATGCTATAGAGTATAAGGTGCTACTTGCTAGACAAGAGAAACAAAAGTTACATGATACAAATGAGTATTAACGGTGTTCATTCAATCGCGAATAAAAATACATAAAATTATTTTATACGTGGTTTTGTTTTATAGGTAAAATTCTTGTAACATTGACGATATATTATGATTCTCTTTCACTATAATTAAATGACTTAAGAGTATTCCTAATTAATTCTTTTCTTTTATCTGTATAATTATACTAAAAGACACTACATTTTTTTCTCTTTTTCAATTAAATAATATTTTTTTATATTTTTATTATTACTTTTTCTCTCTCCTTCACTCACAGCCATTTTCAAAAAATATTAAAAAATTATAGAGGTGAACAATATTTCTTCCAAATTTACTGATAAACAGTAATTTTTTCTCCTTTTTCTCTCTCCTCCACTTACAACAATTTACAATCACTTTCAAAAGATATAAATGTTACACTCACATAAAAATGAAGGTTCCATTATAAATGCTCTAAGTTATAATATAGTTTATCTAATATATGATTGGGTTAAAACAAATAAATAGATTTAATAAATAAAGACTAATGAAAAGAATAACCAAAATGAGTCATATTATTCAATTTAAATCGATTTTGACAACTTCATCCTATTAATAAATAAAGACTAATTAAAACAATAACGTGTCCCTGGCCCTTGGCGCAGTGGACACCAAAACCAATGATAAGGCTTGGGAACCGACCTTTGTCGGGGTTCGAGTCTTGGAGTCATCAACGTTTTACACATAGGTGGGGTTCACTCCTTATTAACCACTTGCATGAGAGTATCTGTGTGGGTTTTCATTGAACGCCTAGCCAAACTCTGATGCCAGTATGGGCCCGGTTAAGACAACATAACTGGCAAGAGTAGAAAGCTGGGTCTCCCATTTCGGGAGATGCGACCTTGGTTGCATAAATTGAAAGTCGTTGTTCTACAAAAATGAGTCATATTATTCAATTTAAACCGATTTTGACAACTTCATCCTAACTATCTATAGTTTTCACCCCTTAGATAACTACTTTTAGCTAACTAAGTCTCCCCGAACCTAACTACCATTTGCCCATTTCTTCAATGGTTGTGCCTTACTTGTGCATCGCTAGTTGTTCACTGGTTGCATCATGTTCATGCCTTTCGTGCGTGTTGTCTCAGGCGGACCCCTTCCATGTATGCTAGCTTTCGAGTTCCCCTTTTATGTCGACGGCCTACCTCATAATCCCTTTCACTCATCGTCAAGGGTGGACCTAGTAAGGGGTTGGGTGGGCGCGCACCCTTTGAAAAAAAAAACATTTAGTGTATGTTATAGGGAAAATCCCGTCCGCACCCTAGAAAATATTTCCTGGGTCCGCCACTGCTCATCGTTTTTCGTTTTTCTTGTCTTCACATGCTCTCAACAACCTACAAGCTTAGTAGAAATTGGGCAAAGTTATTATACACTTAGCTATGTGTAAATAGTTATGCCAATGTAAATGCAAGAACTTAATTAGAAACATATTAGGTGAAGGTTTGAATTCATATCAAAATATTATATATCAATAAGTAATTGATCACTATCGTAAATGTTCCATAACTTAAACGTTTCAAGGACCATGTTCATAATTTAATAGATAAAAAACCGTCATGCTACATTTTTTTATGGGATATTTATTTACAAATGGTTTAATTAGTTCACAGTTTTTGAACATAGGAAACGATTTATAATTTATATTATCAAGTTTAATTTAAGTGACGAGATGATTATGATGGAAATCTAGAATATATAGACTCGTGCCTGAATTGATTTGAAGTATGCTATTGCTTCATCAAATGAGGAAGATAACGACAGAAATGGTCATAGTCATAGTTGACACAAAACTAAAATAAAGACAATAACATAAAGAAATGTGAAGACGATAATTATGAAAGAATATAGTCCAAGCACATTGAGTTGTTTATGTCTGATAGGGGTTCCCATTTACAGTTGAAATTGAGAAAAAATAATCAATGTAATAAGCCGACTTTTCAATGTTTTAAAGGTTATATGACAAAACATATGCATGTTCTAGATAGTTTGGAAATATTTGTCAAGAGAAAATTATAAAAATGAATCATATAACCTTTCATAAATGAGTAAATTGCACAAAACATCCTTTATGTTTCCTCAAACTTGTAGGTTCCAGCCTTAATGTTTAAAAGTTGCTAAAAACAACCTTTAAGTTTATTTTTGTTGCGGGTTCAATCCTTTACAGCTAACCACGTTATTTTCTTCAGTTAAGTTCCCTCACATGCATAACATGTGAGGGTATATTCGTCATTTTGGTTGATCTTCCACCCACGTCAATTATAAGAAAAAAGAATATTTAAGGTTTAACCTATTTTAGAAAATTCTAACCGCAGGGACTAATGTGCAATAAAACCAAACTTTTAAAAACCAAACACCCTCTTTTCCGGTCTTCTTCTCCAGCGACTTCGCCGGATTCCGGCGAACTCGGAATTAAGATAAGAATCTTATTAAGCTAGCCCATTAAGCTGTAAAGATTAACACATATTTTGATCATGCCAATCAAAGTCTTTAGGATTATCATCAGTTGGAAGAATCGGCGCCTTATTCGTATCAGACGGAAACGACAAACGATTCTTCAACCCTAGATACCTCTCATGGAACTCTGATGTCGTCAAATCAGAGAACTTCGTAACACCGTGTTCAGTAGTCGGATCCAGGAACTGGTGACGCTTAGGACACCGCAAGTTAGACTTAAACACTATCAAACGGTAATCGTGCTCCTCTGTAGTCGCGTACGTTTTACCAAACTTTGTTTAAACTAGGTTAAAACTTAAATATTTTTTTTATAATTGAAGTGGGTGGAAGATCAACCAAAATGACGAATATACCCTCACATGTTATGCATGTGAGGGAACTTAACTGAAGAAAATAACGTGGTTAGCTGTAAAGGATTGAACCTGCAATAAAAATAAACTTAAATGCTGTTTTTAGCAACTTTTAAACATTAAGGCTGGAGCCTGCAAGTTTAAGGAAACATAAAGGATGTTTTGTGCAATTTACTCTTCATAAATAGAACATAATTGTTTTTTTTTAACGGTAAATTTGGATCGCCGACGGATCACTGGAGTTCCATCGTGCCACTAGCGGAACCACCCAATAATATCCATCTCCACTAGGCATAATGCCTATACATCAATTTAGGAGGACAGAATTGCTTTTACTTCAATATTCATATGATATATATATATACACACACATATAGTTACGTCGTTCACGAAAATTTCTTTCCATAGATACTGGTTATCACTTGCGTATTGGCGTCGATGGAACATAATCATACGTCCCATCGATGTTGTTTAGCTAACAAAAGTTCAAAACATATGTCCAAGTCAAGAATCATCTATTTTCATGGTGCATCACTACCGAAAATGACAATACAATATTCCATTGTTTTAAGTTATTAAACCTACTATAAACGTTTCACATGTTGGCAACGCATAAACCATCGGTTTGATGGTGAAAGGCCATGTGTTGACGAGAGACGAGGTACAAAACTGAAAATTCTGTTTAACCAGATTTCAAAAACCAATTGGTTTTACTCAAGCGGTTATTGATAGTGGTTGATCAGTCTAGTTATGGTTCATTTGGGCCTCACAACATAAGGCATACCCATTCAAATCAGTTTTTGGTTCATAATAGAGATGGGCATAATCGGGTTTTCTTAGTACCTAGAACCGGTTTCAAACCGAACCCTGTTCCATTTGGTTGATAATGGAACCGGGTTTGATGTGGAACCGGGTTCGGTTCCTACCCGGGTTACACAACAGAATCTGAAACCGTTTGGAACCGGGTACGGGTACTGTGTGGAACCGGTTACGGGTACAATGGGGAACCGGTCATGTGGAGATGTTTATTATATTTAATTTTTACTAATGTTTAGTGAGTTTAGTAAATTTAATGTTTTTTTATTCATTGATAAATAAATTAGTTACATGAAAAACATTAATAATAACTAATTATTAGGAAACGGGACCGGGTATAGGTGGAACCGGGTACATTAGGAACCGGGTACGGTTTGGAACCGGGTACGAATCGATTAAAATTAAAAAATGTGGAACCGGGTAGGAACCATCGAGTATTTTGAACTCGGAACCGGTTCTATTTTATGTCGGGTAGGAACTGGAACCGGGTCCAGTTCGGTTCTACCGGATCGGGTTTGGAACCGGTTATTATGCCCATCTCTAGTTCATAACCAAAATTTGGGCTTGAGCAAAAAAAGAATAAACTACTATTTAAGACCATAGGGCTTGCATTTTATAATGGGTTTGCTCACTTATTTTTTGCTTATCGATCGATGTGGATGAACAAATTTAGGAATTCATATTGAGTTGGTTCCACTAATGTACACCTATCTTCATACTTAGTATCTTAAAGAATTCTAATAATTATTAGGAACTCAGCCGTAGAGTAGCACACGTGGTTTCATTATTTGTGATTAAGATCCAACAAGTCTCCTCACTGATGGGCATTCATCTTTTGACATCAGTTTCAGTGTTAGCTTTCAGGGTCGACTCTGAGAATTCATGTACTCTGTTCGAGCTCAAAAAACACGCCCTTCGGCCTTAACGAAAATGTTGGGTTCACTAAAGGTCTAAAACTAATGTCAATTGGCTAATAACTAATCTAAACCATAAAAATAGTTTTGTAGGGCATATGTTGGTGTTTGTATGAGTATATCTTATTAATATATTTATTTTTACATATACATATCAGAGTTTTATAAAAATTAGCGCCCTGGCCGGTGGTCCACCCTGCCCACCTTCAGGGCCGGCCTTGTTAGCTTCCTGCAAGTCCCAATAGCTCATCACTATTGGGGTTGTGAATGACAATCAAGTCCAAACAATGTTCGAACTTGGTTTTAGGAACTGGTTTAGTAAACATACATGTCGGTTTATTTATCATACCAATATATCTCACATGCATAAGTCATGTTGGGAAAATCGAAATTTGCTTGGATAAATCTGAAGTCGTGTAATCACTTTCAGATCAAACAATTGGAGTGGCTACCAATCTTTGATCGGATAAAATGAGATTTGATTCTAGATTTCTGTATGGGATTTTGATTGTGAGATTTTGGGGATTAGTTCCAAAATCAAAATTCGTCCAGGGTTTTCTCTAAAAATTTGGGAGCATATTTTCAGTTTTTCACAACTGCTTGCAGTTTCAATTTTGAACAAAAACACCTTTAGTCCCTCAAGTTTCAAAATTGCACATTTAGCCCAAAAATGAGTTTCTAATGCTCGACCCCAGCCAGGGGCTCTGCCACTTGGACCCTGCTCCCAGGGGCGCTGCCCCCTTGGATCCCCCGTTAGTCCCGATGACATTCAAATAAGCGTGCACTCTTATTTGAACGTCACACGCAATCTCAAATTACACTAAAATATCCAACATACCTCCCCCATTTTAGTGAATCAATGATTACCTAACTTGTTCACAACAATCAAACAAACTAATGCATAAATGAAATGTCGTGATGATTAAATTTCATATTAGTATATTACACATTCCAAATATTCGAATTTAAGGGTGTCTCTAAGGATTGAACCCTTAATATACATACTGAATACATGAAGATAATATACACATTAGTTTACATACATAGATCTAACTTGACACTGTCTTTTACTAGCCTATGTCCCTATCCTTCATAAGCATATCAAAACCAAGTCCAAACTTCTTGAAGCAGCTAAACTTCATGCTCATATAGGTAGCTCTTTTACTCTTGTACCTGCAAATGCAATTTTTCAAAAGAGCTATTAAGAAGATATACCTCAACCTTACTTAACTTGCAAATCTAAACACATACCTTTGGGATAATTTTAATGTTGTATTCCAAACTCTAGATGTTAAGCTTTCCACATTGAATTCTGCACCTAACGTCATATTAGGTGGGAATTGGGTATCTTAACATGAGAGTTTTCAGATGGACTTTAACCATAATCCCATAGCTGATCCTTTCACGAGATCTCTAGTTAACCCTTTGGTTAAGTGATCAGCTAAGTTATGTTGAGTTCTCACATACTCAACCGAAATCGCACCATGCATGATGAGCTCACGAACCATGCTATGTCTCATACCTAAGTGTCTTGACTTGCCATTATACATTTGACTATACGCCTTAGCAAGTCTAGCTTCACTATCGCACCTTATAGAAATGGGAGCCATTGGTTTTGGCCATAATGGAATCTCATAAATCAAGTTTCTTAGCCACTCAGCTTCTTTGCCAGCTGCGGCTAACGCTACAAACTCATACTCCATTGTTGAATCAGTTATGCAAGTCTGTTTCTTTGAAGCCCAAGAAATTGCACCTCCCCAAGTAGGAATACCCAACCACTTGTGGAAGAATGATCTTCCTTATTGTTTATCCAGCTTGCATCTGAATATCCTTCAATCACTGAAGGAAATCCAATGTAAGTTAGACCATAATCCATGGTTCCTTTCAAGTATTTGAATACTCGACCTAGTGCTTGCCAGTGATGAGTACTAGGATTGCTAGTAAACCTACTAAGTTTTCCAACAGCATACGCTATATCTGGTCTGGTGCTGATCATAGCGTACATAAGTGGTCAAATCGCTCTTGAGTACTCAAGTGGAGATACTGCAATGCCTTTATTAGGTAATAGCTTCAGACTAGGATCAACAGGAGTACTTGCGGGAGAACAATCCTTGAAATTGAACTTGTTCAAGATCTTCTCAATATAGTGTGATTGAGAGATTGAAATGCCCATGTTCTCACGTTTGATTTTAATACCTAAAATCACCTCAGCCTCCCCCATATCTTTCATAGCAAACATAGATGATAAAAATTCTTTTGTTCTATTAACTTGATCTTGGTTAGTGCCAAAAATCAACATCTACATACAAACAGATCAAGACTCCGTTTCCAGAAGCATCAAACTTGCTATAAACACATTTATCTGCTTGGCTTAAAGCAAAACCATTAGACAATACAATCTCATCAAACTTTTGATGCCACTGTTTGGGTGCTTGCTTCAAACCATAAAGATATTTAATTAGTTTACACACCTTGTTTTCACTTCCAGGCATAAAAAACCCTTCTGGCTGTTTCATGTAAATCTCCTCATCTAATTCACCATTTAGAAATGCAGTTTTCACATCCATTTGGTGAATTACAAGATTATGTATAGCAGCAAGTGCTAATAATAATCTAATGGTGGATATCCTTGCTACAGGAGCATATGTGTAACATTTGTCAAAAACGGGTTTCCAAAACCCGCTCCGTTTTGTAATCGAATATCAAGTTATAAATGTCACGTTGTATATTTGTGGTTATTTTAATTTTTAATGATACATAATTAATAAACAAACTAAACTATAAAAATTATATTTGATAAAAAGTGAAAACAAAATAAATAAAAATAAAATGTTGCTGCCGGGGCTCGAACCCGACTCAGCCGGAAGTGAAATCCAAAGACTTAACACACACACACATCACCACTCCGCCACTTGTTTGTTTTCTGTCAACTCTAGGAAACAAATGATTCTTATATACAAACCTAGATAAACCGGTTACGCCAACTGAGAAACTGAAATCGGCTATTCAACCGTCTAAACGTTTGAATAATCGCGATTTCAGGTTTATAACCGATGCACCGACGATTTTAATCAATTCAGACTTGAATTGACTTCAATTCTGAGAATGATGAGTGTTATAACCGAAACAATTCAACAGTCTGAATTACTTCAATCAAGACCCCTCTCGCGACTCAGAAACATCATAAAAACTTTCCATTTCACTTTCGTCACACATTCGGTCCATCAGAAAGCTTGAATCAACTCGACGGAAAATTCTGCAAGTTCGCCGGAAAACCGTATTTGTCCTCAAATCGGTAAGTTCTTCAATACCATCATAGACTAACAGTTGTTAAGCTATTTCTAACTCAAACCTTCCACTTGAGATCGAATTCAGGCACTGTTATCAGATAATTCCAGTTCGCCGGAAAATTTCTGGAAATCTTGATCTTCGTCTGTGAATCGGTAAGGACCTTCAAACACACTGATAACGTTTGTTTAGCACTTCAATTTCATGATTAGCTAATCAAAACGATTAATTGATTTGCTCAGTTGAAGTCCTTAAAAACAGAGACCGACGCCTTGCCGGAACTCTGAAATCAATCGTTCACCGGTATGTTTTTCCTCTAATTATCATCTCTGTTATCTCATATTAGTCCGTGCAATGTTTAACAATCGAATTAACAAGATTTAATGGTGTAATCTACTGTCGGTAAAATTCAACGAAGAAGATGAACTGTGATAACACTATAAGTATAATTAAAATTGGTATTTTAAACGGGTTAGACACACAGTCCAACGGTGGACTGTGTGCAAATAATACGCACACGTCACGAGTTCGATCCCTGATACACGCACCCTCTAAGTAATAAAATGCCTTTTTGATTAAAGCTGAACCGGGTTAACCCCGTTAGTTGTTAAGTATAATAAAAACCGAAATATTAACCAGGTTAGACACACAGTCCAGCGGTGGACTGTGTGCAACACTAAGTCGCACGTCACGCGTTCGAGTCTGGTTAACGGCACCGGTTCGATGATTTAAAATCTTCTTTTTAAAACAAATGAATTTTGAATAAATCGAATTAGTATATAAATATAATTAAAAACAAGATTATTTCGGGTTAGACACGTAGCTCAGTTGGTAGAGCTGCGTGCATTCGTACGGGAGGTCTCGGGTTCGAGTCTCACCCAGCGCATACATGCACATTGACCGAACCGGTCAACAGGTCAACAAGTCAACGGTCAACGCAAAAATAAACAATTTTTTTATATTTTATTTATTTAATTTAATTTAAAAATCAATTAAAAATACTTAAAAATTATATTTTAAAGATAGAAAATAGCCTTAAACTCACAAAAATATATCTAAAAATTCCATTAAAATCCTTAATAAAATCCACTCATTTATTATATTTTTCCGTTATTATTTAGGTTAGTAATTCTCGTTGTTCAACTCTCCCGACTCGTGCGCATCTCATCATCTCCATTCAAACGCACCCAATGTGAGTGAATATTTACAAATTCCCCGTTTTAATCACGTTTTGAGGTGTATCATGTGTCTTGTTATATATTATATTTAAAACATTGTGCATACATCATATCATGAACTTGTGTATTCAGCTTGTTACAACTGTTTGTGTGGTTATTGTTAGATTCAATTTATTATTTCAGTACATGCAATTTCATAGGCCGCCGCTCCCCATTACATTATGAGCGTTGAACATGTTCCCCATTACATTATGAGCGTGAACCTGGCGTGCCCACATACGATCGGCTCCAACTGAAGTAAGATCTTTTCTTGGTTTGGCTGGTTATTATCGTCGATTCATCTCAAACTTCTCACGCATTGCTGTACCACTCACGGCTTTAACTCATAAGGGAAAACCTTTCACATGGGGACCCAAGCAAGAAGAAGCCTTCCAAACTCTTAAACAAAAACTTTGTGATGCACCAATCCTCACTCTTCCTGAAGGTTGTGATGATTTTGTGGTCTATTCCGACGCGTCAGGGCAAGGATTAGGCTGCGTTCTAATGCAAAGAGGAAAAGTTATAGCTTATGCTTCGAGACAACTCAAGACGCATGAGAAGAACTACACCACCCATGACCTAGAACTTGGAGCCGTTGTGTTCGCTCTTAAGATACGGAGACATTATCTCTATGGTACTAAGTGTGAAATATACACCGACCACAAGAGTCTTCAACATATCTTCAATCAAAAGGAGTTAAACATGAGGCAACGAAGATGGGTCGAACTCCTAAATGACTACGACTGTGAAATTCGGCACCACCCTGGCAAGGTAAATGTGGTGGCTGATGCACTTAGTCGAAAGGGTTATGCGAACTCCATTCGTCTTCTATGTTCGCAAATCATAACTGACATTAAAGACCAAATTCGAGAAGCCCAACATGTTTCAGTTACGGAAGATGATGTACGAAAGGAGATGTCCTGTGGAGCTGAACTTAAAATTGAAACTAAATCTGACGGTATTCTGTACTACCTAGATCGTATCTGGATTCCTAACCACAACAATCTTCGTGAAATTCTTATGAAGGAAGCTCACAAAACGCGATACTCTATACACCCAGGAGCCGATAAGATGTATCAAGACCTACGATATACCTATTGGTGGCCTGGAATGAAAAAGGATATTGCTGTTTTTGTTTCTAAGTGCCTTACATGTTCCAAGGTGAAAGCTGAACACCAAAGACCCTCAGGACTTCTGGTCCAACCTGAAATACCTGTATGGAAGTGGGAAAATATAACCATGGATTTCATTACCGGGTTACCTCGCACTTCTGGTGGGTATGACACTATATGGGTAATTATTGACCGACTTACAAAATCAGCTCACTTTATTCCTATCCGCGAAGATTTCAAGAACGAAAAGCTTGCTCGTATTTATATCAGCGAAATCGTAAGCCGACATGGGGTACCGTTTAGCATTATTTCTGATCGTGATGGTCGTTTCACTTCATGAACATGGCAAGCAGTGCAAGCCGCTATGGGTACACGATTAGATCTCAGTACCGCCTATCATCCTCAAACTGATGGTCAATCTGAACGCACCATTCAAACTCTAGAAGATATGCTTCGAGCATGTGTTATAGACTTCAAGGGAAATTGGGACGCTCATCTACCATTAGTTGAATTTTCGTACAACAACAGCTATCATTCAAGTATCGGCATGGCACCTTTTGAAGCCTTATATGGTAGTAAGTGCCGATCTCCAGTATGTTGGCATGAAATTGGGGAAGCTCAAATCACTGGACCAGAATTGATCCAAGAAACCACAGACAAGATCCATCAAATCCGAAACAATCTTTTAGCGGCTCAAAGTCGTCAAAAGAGTTATGCAGATAAACGACGGAAGCCTTTAGAGTTTAACATTGGTGATCATGTACTTCTAAAAGTATCACCATGGAAGGGAGTAGTTCGTTTTGGTCAAAAAGGCAAGCTAGCACCACGCTACGTAGGACCTTTCAAGATACTCGAAAGAGTAGGACCTGTAGCATACAAGCTTGACCTACCAGAAGAACTCAACAGGATTCATCCCACATTCCACGTATCAAACTTGAAGAAGTGCCTCGCTGATGAGAACCTCCACATTCCGCTGGAAGATATTCAGATTGATGAATCTATGCATTTTATTGAAAGACCTGTAGAGATCATGGACTTCGGAGAAAAACGTTTACGACGAAGTCGCATTCCAATTGTTAGGGTACATGTCACACCCCGACCCGCAGCGGAAATAAGAGTCGGGGCATAATTGGGTTATCACCAAAGCACATGACATTTACTATTATGTTTCATAATTAATAAAGTCAAAGTTACATTTTCAAATATCCAAACATGTTCATTCAATACAAAGGAAATAACCAAACATAACAATCCCAATTCTAAATCGTTTTATTCTTCTAATCCAGGTCCTATGTGTTCCTAGCTGCTGCTGGTTCACCTGTATCATGTGTAAAATGGGAGTTTTTGGGTCAACATAAGTTGGCGAGTGAACCTTATTAGATAAACATTTATTAATGAATTAATGGTTAGTTTATCAATGAAAAATTGTGCATAATCATAAATGAGCAAATGTAAGTAATCAAGCAATGGCAAAAAGCAGTTACAATTATAACATACAATAACACTTGATTGCATACATGAACATACCAATATCATACGATAAATAACATAAGTGAACTGTGCGATCAAGGCTCAATCAAACGGAGCCGATCGTATTGCATGTACTGAAAATGTAAAATGAACTGTGCGATCAAGGCTCAATCAAACGGAGCCGATCGTATTGCATGTACTGAAAATGTAAAATGAACTGTGCGATCAAGGCTCAATCAAACGGAGCCGATCGTATGCGGGCACGCCAGGTTCAACCGCATAATAAAATGGGGAACATGCTCAACGCTCATAAATGGGGAGCGGCGGCCTCGGCAATTGCATGTACTGAAATAATAAATTGCATCCAATAATAACTACTTAACAGCAACAAACTAAATACACATGTTCATGATATGATGTATGCACAATGGTTTAGTTATAATATGTATATAAACAAAGACACATGATACACCCCAAAAACGTGATTAAAACGGGGAATTTGTAAGATTCACTCACATTGGGTGCGTTGGATTGGAGATGGTGAGACGCGCACGATTTAGATGACCGGATCAACGAGGAATACTAACCTAAATAATAATGGAAAAATATAATAAATGGATGGATTTTATTAAGGATTTTAATGAAATTTTTAGATATATTTTTGTGAGTTTATGGCTATTTTCTATCTTTAAAAATGTTTTTAAGTATTTTCAATTGATTTTAAATTAAATTAAATAAATAAAAAAATATAAAAATATATTATTTTTTTTAGCGTTGACCATTGACCGTTGACCGGTTCGGTCAGCGAATAAATCTACGCCGGGTGGGATTCGAACCGGCGACCTCCCGTTCGCGTGCACGCAGCTCTACCAACTGAGCTACGTATCTAACCCGAAATAATCTCGTGTTTAATTATATTTATACACTTATTCGATTAAACTGAATTTCCTTTATTTGCAAAAACATTTTAATTCAATCGAACCGGTGCTCGTGACGAGTTTCGAACGCGCGACGTGTAGTTCATGTTGCACACAGTCCACCGCTGGACTGTGTGTCTAACCCGGTTATTATCTCGGTTTTATTATACTTAACAACTATCTGATTTAACCCGGTTTAGTTCTTGATCAAAAAAGGCATTTTATTCCACAAAGTGTGCGTGTAGCAGGGATCGAACTCGGGACATGTATAGTTTTTGTTTGCACACAGTCCACCGCTGGACTGTGTGTCTAACCCGTTTAAACTTCCGATTTTAATTAATCTTAAGTCATTACTGAACTCGTCTTCTTCATTACGAACGCAGACATCAATCAACAATCCGATTCGTGATTAAATTAGTTAATAAACATGATGTCTAGTTTGAATGCATTAAACCGAACAGTTTGGGGAAAGAAGATATCGAACAGGTTGTCTTCTTCAGAGAGTCCGGCGAAACTTGTCGGCTCTGTTTTTGAACCTTCGGCTGAGAGAATCTATCAACAGGCTTAAGGGATTAGATATGAAATTGAACTAGTGAGTATTGATTATCAGTACGTTGGAATGTGCATACCGGTAATTATCGAGTTTCCGGCAATTCCAGAAGTTTTCCGGCGAAGATAAGATTTTCGATAAACGTTGACTAGGATCGATTCTGATGGAGGAGTTGTGTTAGAGACTGATTAATCACATGATTTAAACAGAAAGAGTCGGAGGAAATACCGTGTGGATGTGAGTCCCGGTTTTCCGGTGACTTGCAGAATTTTTCCGGCGAGCTGATTCAGATGATCTGGTGGTCCGAAAATGCGACGAAATTGAAATGGAGTATTGATATGATAGCTCTGAATCGCGAGAATGGTCTGAAGCTTGAGTTATTCAGAACTTTGATGACCTTTCAGTTTCAAAAACCGAAAATGAAGAAACTTTAAGTTCAATCAATTTCAGCTTGATTAGAAACCGTTATACATCGGTTATAAGCTGAATATGCGAATTAAACAACGATTAGACGATTGACTTGCCGATTACCGTTTCTCAGATGGCGCCATCGGTTTTACTGATTTTGTGTATAAAATTCATTTGTGTTCCTAGAGTTAGCAGAAAACACAATGTGGCGGAGTGGTTTAGGGAGTGAGTGTTAAGTTGTTGAAGAGTCTTGGCTGACCCGGGTTCGAGTCCCGGCAGCTTCAAATATTTTTTATTTATTTTATTTTAACTTTTTATCAAATGTAATTTTTATAGTTTAGTTTATTTATTAATTATGTATCGTTTTAACTCAAAATAATCATAAATATTTAATGCAACTTTTATAACTTGGTACTTGATTACAAAACGGAGCTGGTTTTGGAGACCCGATTTTTACAAATGTTACAGTACGCTGGGAGTCAAAACGGGGACCTGAGTTTACTTGGGAACGTGAAGACTCAATGCGTGAAAAATACCCGCATCTTTTTCCTACTACTTCAACTACTTATATTTCGGGACGAAATTATTAAAAGTAGGGGATACTGTAACATTTGTCAAAAACGGGTTTCCAAAACCCGCTCCGTTTTGTAATCGAATATCAAGTTATAAATGTCACGTTGTATATTTATGGTTATTTTGATTTTTAATGATACATAATTAATAAACAAACTAAACTATAAAAAATATATTTGATAAAAAGTGAAAACAAAATAAATAAATATAAAATGTTGCTGCCGGGGCTCGAACTCGGGTCAGCCGGAAGTGAAATCCAAAGACTTAACACACACACACATCACCACTCCGCCACTTGTTTGTTTTCTGTCAACTCTAGGAAACAAATGATTCTTATATACAAACCTAGATAAACCGGTTACGCCAACTGAGAAACTGAAATCGGCTATTCAACCGTCTAAACGTTTGAATAATCTTTATAACCGATGCACTGACGATTTTAATCAATTCAGACTTGAATTGACTTCAATTCTGAGAATGATGAGTGTTATAACCGAAACAATTCAACAATCTGAATTACTTCAATCAAGACCCCTCTCGCGACTCAGAAACATCATACAAACTTTCCATTTCACTTTCATCACACATTCGGTCCATCAGAAAGCTTGAATCAACTCGCCGGAAAATTCTGCAAGTTCACCGGAAAACCGTATTTGTCCTCAAATCGGTAAGTTCTTCAATACCATCATAGACTAACAGTTATTAAGCTATTTCTAACTCAAACCTTCCACTTGAGATCGAATTCAGGCACTGTTATCAGATAATTCCAGTTCGCCGGAAAATTTCTGGAAATCTTGATCTTCGTCTGTGAATCGGTAAGGACCTTCAAACACACTGATAACGTTTGTTTAGCACTTCAATTTCATGATTAGCTAATCAAAACGATTAATTGATTTGCTCAGTTGAAGTCCTTAAAAACAGAGACCGACGCCTTGCCGGAACTCTGAAATCAATCGTTCACCGGTATGTTTTTCCTCTAATTATCATCTCTGTTATCTCATATTAGTCCGTGCAATGTTTAACAATCGAATTAACAAGATTTAATGGTGTAATCTACTGTCGGTGAAATTCAACGAAGAAGATGAACTGTGATAACACTATAAGTATAATTAAAATTGGTATTTTAAACGGGTTAGACACACAGTCTAGCGGTGGACTGTGTGCAAATAATACGCACACGTCACGAGTTCGATCCCTGATACACGCACCCTCTAAGTAATAAAATGCCTTTTTGATTAAAGCTAAACCGTGCTAACCCCGTTAGTTGTTAAGTATAATAAAAACCGAAATATTAACCTGGTTAGACACACAGTCCAGCGGTGGACTGTGTGCAACACTAAGTCGCACGTCACGCGTTCGAGTCTGGTTAACGGCACCGGTTCGATGATTTAAAATCTTCTTTTTAAAACAAATGAATTTTGAATAAATCGAATTAGTATATAAATATAATTAAAAACAAGATTATTTCGGGTTAGACACGTAGCTCAGTTGGTAGAGCTGCGTGCATGCGTACGGGAGGTCTCGGGTTCGAGTCTCACCCAGCGCATACATGCACATTGACCGAACCGGTCAACAGGTCAACAAATCAACGGTCAACGGTCAACGCAAAAATAAACAATTTTTTTTATATTTTATTTATTTAATTTAATTTAAAAATCAATTAAAAATACTTAAAAATATTATTTTTAAAGATAGGAAATAGCCTTAAACTCACAAAAATATATCTAAAAATTCCATTAAAATCCTTAATAAAATCCACTCATTTATTATATTTTTCCGTTATTATTTAGGTTAGTAATTCTCGTTGTTCAACTCTCCCGACTCGTGCGCATCTCATCATCTCCATTCAAACGCACCCAATGTGAGTGAATCTTTACAAATTCCCCGTTTTAATCACGTTTTGGGGTGTATCATGTGTCTTGCTATATATTATATTTAAACCATTGTGCATACATTATATCATGAACTTGTGTATTCAGCTTGTTACAACTGTTTGTGTGGTTATTGTTAGATTCAATTTATTATTTCAGTACATGCAATTTCATAGGCCGCCGCTCCCCATTACATTATGAGCGTTGAGCATGTTCCCCATTACATTATGAGCGTGAACCTGGCGTGCGCACATACGATCAGCTCCGTTTGATTTAGCCTTGATCGCACAGACATTTTTCATTTTCAGTACATGCAATACGATCGGCTCCGTTTGATTGAGCCTTGATCGCACAGTTTCATTCATGTTATTTATTGTATGATGTCGGTATGTTAATATATGCTATCATATGTTATTGTATGTTATAGTTGTGATTGCAAATTGCTACTGCCTGATTATTCACATTTGCTCATTTATGATTATGCACAATTTTTCATTGATAAACTAACAAGTAAATCAATAATAAATGTTTATCTAACAAGGTTCACTCGCCAACTTATGTTGACCCAAAAACCCCCATTTTTACACATGATACAGGTGAACCAGCTGCAGCCAGAAACACTTAGGATTGGACTAGAAGAATAAAATGATTTAGAGTTTGGAACTATTTTGTTTGGTTATTTTCTTTGTAATGTATGGACATGTTTGGATTATTTGGAATGTCACTTTGACATTAATAAATATGAAACATATTAGTAAATATCATGAGCTTTGGTGATAACCCAATTATGCCCCGACTCTTATTCCGCTGCGGGTCGGGGTGTGACAATATGTGTCAAAGAAGTTAATACCCTCCTTTTGTCTAAACCCTTGGATTACTAATCTGGCTTTGAACTTATCAATAGTGCCATCCACCTTCATCTTCCCCTTGAAGATCCATTTACTTCCCAATGGTTTACAACCAGGAGGTAAATCCACCAATTTCCGAGTGTTATTTTGCAAAATAGAATCCATTTCATCTTGGGTGGCTTCTTTCCAAAATAAAACATCCCGTGAAGCCATTGCTTTACTATATGTCTTTGGATCCTCATCAACATGGAAGCAATATTGATATTGAAAATCAATATCAATCCTAGATCCCTCTACTAAGTAGAGTTGAAAATCGTCACCATAAGACTTGGCCTTTCTTTCTCTTGAACTCCTTCTTGGTTCAGTGCTAGTTGAAGGCATGATTTCTTTTTCACTAGAAATCTTAAGAGAAGGATTCATATCCTTTGGCCTAGGTATAGATGTGAATCTTTCTTCATCATATTCTACATTTTCACTTCTTGCCTCAATAACCGTATGTACTGAAACGTGGTCATTTGGTTCTATTACATAGAACCTGTGAGCAAATGAGTGCTTAGCATATCCAATGAAAATGCATTCTATACCTCTTTCCCCTAAGTTTCTTATCTTAGGATCATTGAGCCTAACGATGGCTCTACAACCCCAAACTCTTAGTTTTTGCAACTCGGGTGGCCTTTTATAACAAATAACAGGCTGTCAACATAGCCTCTCCCCAAAACCCATTATTTAAACCCGAATGGGACATCATGGTTTTAGCGTCCTATTCTTCCTTTCCGCCACACCATTTTGTTCCGGTGTGTAAGGAGCTATGGTAAGGTGTATTATTCCAGTTGATTGGAAATATTCCGGATCAAAATACTCACCACCTCTATCCGTATGTAGGGTTTTGATCAATTCACTTCGATGAAGCTCCACTTCTTGTTTATAGATTTTAAACTTTTCCAGAGCTTCATCTTTTGCATGTAATAAGTAAACGTAACAGAATCTAGTAGCATCATCTATAAAGGTTACAACATACTTTTTATTACCTAATGATGGTGTACCATGAAAATCACATAGATCACTATGTATCAAATCTAATAGTTTACTTTCTCTAGTAATATGTTGCATGAATGGTTTTCTAGTTATTTTATTCAACTTGCAGATATGGCACTTTTCATTTGTTAAATTAATTGCCGGAATTAAGCTCATTTTAGATATTTCCATAAGTCGTTTATAATGTACATGTCCTAGTCTAGCATGCCATAATTCAGATTTAGACGAATTTACACTAGATGAGGAATCAATCATACAAACAGAATTATCACTAAACGACACTTCTAGATTTAACATAATCATACCATTACATAGATAACCAAATCCGATAAAAGAACCATGTCTTGACAAGATATACTTGTCACATTCTAACACTTGTTTGTACTCGCAATTATTTAATACGATGCCAGATAACAAGTTTTTCCGAATGCCGGATACATACAATACATTACTTAAACTTATAGTTTTTCCCGAAGTAAATACTAGTACTACACTTCCAATTCTGTGGATTGGCTCGGTTGCAACATTTCCCATCTTTAAAACAGATCCATCTTCAATTAATGTAAGGTCCTTGAACCATCTTCGATCTTACATACGTGACTTGTTGCTCCCGAGTCGTACCACCAAGCAACAGAATCATCATGCACATAAAATGCTTCAGAAATTAGTGACACATAATTCACATCCGAATTATAATTAAAGTTTAATTTCTGACCTTGTTGCTTTGGATCCTTCGAGGATCCACTAGTACCAGCTTCATTATTGGCTTTACCAACACGACAATCTCTCTTGAAGTGTCCCAGTTTACCACACTTTCAATAACCTTGATCCTTGGTCTGTTTTGCATACTTCATAGTCTTGTTCTTCTTGTTAGGTCCACTTTGAAACTTCCTTTTGTTGTTTCCCTTGTTAGAACTTTTAAAACTAGGACCACTTTCTTCAACCATGTTAACAGAAGAGCCACCAACGTGTTTATCTTTGTTAATATTTTCCATGGCCCGACAAGACTTCTCAATTCGAAAACAACTTCCAAGTTCAACCAGATTCATTTCCTCCTTCTTATGTTTTAAAGTATGTTTAAAATCTTTCCATGAAGGAGGAAGTTTATCAATGATAGATGGAACAGAAATTGCTTCATCCATCTTCAAACCAT
Source organism: Scalesia atractyloides (assembly GCA_947069175.1). NCBI lineage: Eukaryota > Viridiplantae > Streptophyta > Magnoliopsida > Asterales > Asteraceae > Scalesia > Scalesia atractyloides. The sequence goes on along the minus strand of CAMTDV010000010.1, from coordinate 74,981,793 downwards.
GTTGTTCAAATTGACATAGAATTCTTAGACATTCATTGTATTGTTCCATGATGGGTCTACCATTAACCATTTTATAATTCATAAAATCACTGACTAAGAATTTCTTACTAGATGTGTCTTCAGCCATGTATTTGGCCTCTAGTAATTCCCACAGTTCTTTTGCAGATTCAACATTTTGATAAATATCGAAAAGAGAGTCACACATACCATTAAGAATATGCCCACGACAGATGTAATCAGCATTCAACCACTTTCCACGCTTCCTAGTTTGTTCCAGCGGTTCATCCACCACTTCCTCGGGCATCGGGGTACTCAGAACGTACACCACTTTCAAAGTCGTCAACAGAAAATGCATCTTCTTTTGCCAGCGACGAAAGTCTTGCCCTTCAAACTTGTCTAATTTCGCAAATTTGTTCGTCATAGCCTTCGAAGATTCACCATTGCTTGTCATCTTCACTGAAATTGTTTGATCTTTGTAGGGAAAATCGAAATTTGCTTGGATAAATCTGAAGTCGTGTAATCACTTTCAGATCAAACAATTGGAGTGGCTACCAATCTTTGATCAGATAAAATGATATTTGATTCTAGATTTATGTATGGGATTTTGATTGTGAGATTTTGGGGATTAGTTCCAAAATCAAAATTCGTCCAGGGTTTTCTCTAAAAATTTGGGAGCGTATTTTTAGTTTTTTACAACTGCTTGCAGTTTCAATTTTGAACAAAAACACCTTTAGTCCCTCAAGTTTCAAAATTGCACATTTAGCCCAAAAATGAGTTTCTGATGCTCGACCCCAGCCAGGGGCTCTGCCCCTTGGACCCCGCCAGGGGCTGCCGCCCCTTGGACCCTGCTCCTAGGGGCGCTGCCCCCTTGGATCCTCCGTTAATCCCGATGACATTCAAATAAGCGTGCACTCTTATTTGAACATCACACGTAATCTCAAATTACACTAGAATATCCAACAAGTCACAGCCCCTAAGATATTACTTCATGAATGAAGTGATACGACTCATACGAGCACTATAACATGCTTGATTCTCTCAAGATACATTTGGTAAATTCACATTTTCTTTAAAATCTACTTCAAAAATCCACTTATTATTTACGTTTGGATTTACGTTTATGGAGGCTTGAACTCGCACCATTATAATCGAAATAAACATCTGATGCCTAGCTAGGGAATCGGCTTTTGCAAAGCTGATACATAATAAATAAAAAAATAGTTATCATCAATTATAAGCTGCAACAATTAAGGAACCAATTCCACCAAACCACTAACCTCTTTAATGTTTTTTCCCCTCACCTTTAAATAGCTAATTCTCTTTGTATAAACCCTACTTTTATATCTTTCTTTTTTTCGACTTCAATTAACTTACTTAACTACCTTCTAAAACAATTAAGTTTCTTTATCATTGTCACGTATATTTCTCCCAATCACACACAGATGGAAACAGCAACTTTGTAACTTTATCAACTCTTTAACATGTTGTCGGCCTCATGCATCCAAGAATCGTCCTTCGTTCTTTACAAATATTAATACATTATCTTCTTAATTATTATCATGTTACTTTACCCACCTTTCCTAATCTCACCTTAAAGATCAATCAACTTAAATAATTCATATGTAGAAAAACTATATACAAGAGTACGCTAAATCATGAGACCAAAGTATATACAGATTCGTCGTTTTTTACATTAAACCAGTCACACATATATATAGACACACACAAAACAAGGTGGCATGAGTTAAGCTAGCTATTCGTTTATTATAAGTTTATCGACTTGAAAATATCCAAAAAGTTCATACTTCTAGACTAAAAACCTAACAAATTTTATAAATCTTAACTCCTAAAATGTGGATAAATTTGCTACATCTGATAGGTTTTCAATCTGAGTTGACTATTTTCAAACGTAATTATACGGCTGGGGTGTGGTTTAAAGTCCCTAGGGCTTTATGGTGCCACGTCATAGCCACATATGCACCACGTAAGCGAGAGGCTTTATCATTAACATGCACAGTATGGTTTAAAGCCCCCTATTAAACAAAATTAAAAAAAAAAACAAAATAAAGAGAGAAAAATTGATTGGCTGAAAACAATAGATCCCACCTGCAGCAGCCATTAGCGCTCGTTACTGGGATGAAGCCCTCTCAAGGGTGCCCAGGGGTGGCTATGGGGAGCTTAATGGCTTGTGGCTATGGCGGCATACCACAACCCTGGCCTAGACATTAACTTATTATTTATAAACAGTAGTCATATCGTACACAACATTTTTACATCTTTACGTACAAGTGTTTACAAGTTAATTAATTAATTAACTTAAAATGGATCGTGGAAGATATCATGTTTCTGTAGTGATACATTGTCGTCATTTTATGCAAATAAGTATATATAGTTCAGGCTTCATTATATACTAAAGAAATTAAATTAATTTAATTAAATTACAAGAAAAATGTACATTGTTTGAAATAAATGATAAAAAATAATGTCTAGATAATAATTTATAAAAAAATAAGATACTATCATGTATGTTTTACCTACATTATATATGTAATTCCATATTAGAAGACTAAAGGCAAGCTATTAAATGAAAGCCATGTCAATATTATATTGCAAGCTTAATTGACTAGGAAAAAAGAAGAAGACATATAGATATAGAGCATAATATGTTTTACACAAGGATTAATTACCTCTCATATTAGATCAAAATGTAAGAAACTCAAGTTTAAAAACAACTCTAAATTGAAATAAAATTAACCACAAAAAACTATATAAATAGTTGGATCAGCTATAATTATTAAGTTTTTGTTTCAAAAAAGTTTATGGATCAACACGATCCAGAACCTATCTGACCCTAACCCGCAAACCTGACCTCAAAAAGGCCGAAAGTGGAGCACGTCTTCTAGTTGGTTGAAGAGCAAGAATAGTAATTTAAAATTTAAACTAATATATAGTTTTAAAATTTTATTATATCGATATATTAATTTTAATATTTACTTTTTACTTTTAGCATATTTTTATTTTTTCCTGTTTACTTTTAGCTTTTAACATATTTTTATTTTTCTCTTTTCTAAAATCATATTTCCTTTATCATTTATTTTTGTTTTTAATAATTCTTTTTCCTTTTTTTAAATCATCTTTACTTTATCAGCTAATTTGATATTTCTTTAATAATTTATATTCGTTAATTTTTTTTCTAAAAACTTAAATATGTAGTTGTGCTTATTTTTTACCCTCGATCAGTAGTTTTATTAAAAACGAATTTATATTAAAAAATAAAAGTATTTATTTGGTATCGTAAAATGATACACTGAACTGATTCTAACAGTTTGGCTTTCTAAACATCATGCTAGATTTTCAAATAACGTTTGTTTTACATTATCGTTTGCTCTGTTTCATCGCAACGCGCAACAGAAAAAAAAAACCTAGTTTCAAATTAGTTGTATTGTTTTCATATCCCACGATGCATGCATGTAACTAGGACCGTTAATTGCATTTCTCCATTACTTGCATTAATTTGGAACAAGTTCGTAGCCCTCATATTTCCTTATAAATTGTAATCCATTTTGCATTGAATATTAAGAAGAAAATTATTGAAAAAGTATTGTTGTGTTTCTCTAATATAGTTCTTGGAGCCTAACCCACTCAACGGGTCTTTTGAAAGATTAACCATCTCGAATCGGCTTCTATCACTATACTTATTACGTACAGAACTTGAAGCTAGTCTTTACGTGCAACTTATCCTTGGAAAAAAAGCATTACCGCAATTACTAAAAAGCCATAATAAAGTTTCGATATATAAAAGACGTATACGTAAAAATGAATTTCAAATAAACTTCAAAATTAATACTATATTTTAAAATAAAATAATGTCGCCAAAATTTTTTAAATCTCATTATCTCTTCACTTTTGTTTCATTGTGTAACTTTATTGAATCCAAATTAATAGCTGTGTGTAACTTTCGATGGTAGATGGTTTAGTTTTGCGTCATAACTTACGACATTGAGAGTCATAGAGACGTGGGTGGAGATGGATCGATTGACTATGGAAGTGATGTAAGGCACTTCGTGTTATACCTATTCTCCATCTCTATACCTATTCTCCATCTCTAGCTCATTTTTTACTCTCATCTTAGCGGCACATAACCATTACTTGTTATCCAACATCTACACCACTCAACGTCTCCAAGGGCGAAGCTTAGTGGGGGCTGTGGGGGGGGGGGGGGGGTTTGACCCCCCGAACTTTTCGTTCAGTAGTGCCCACTATGTTGTTTTCGTATAGAATTTTTTGGGTATATACGTTTTCGACCCTCCGGTTTTATAATTTTTAAGGTATAATTTTAGATTCGATGACTTCCGACCCTCTAGGTTAAAAATCTCAAGCTTCGCCACTGAACGTCTCAACGTGTTAAACTCACCCTTTCCATTCACTCATTTTAAATGAGTTTTTAATAGATATTATAGAGAGAGAGCGCACGCGCACGCATGAGGTACGAGAGACCCATGTGATGCTCTCACCGTGATGCAGCAAAGGGAGGGGAGCCGGCATGGTGTTCCCCGTTCTCCTTCCCGCAACCATAACACATAGCATAAGGGTGGTTTACATTGGTTTTTAGGATTAGATGATGATCTTGATGGTAGCTGTGATTTGGTGTGAAGGTAACTAACTATAAACAATGGTGTAATGTGTGTGTGACTGTTGGTGATTTGATTAATAACAAATTCATGAAGCCGTAAGTTGGCTTGGTGCGTCGACTCAAAGCCGCGCCACCACCTACGTGTTCCCACGTAAGCAACTCATTATCCTATTGGCTTCCATCATGCCACCCATGGGGTATTGACAGCTGTCCGACATTGATTGTCACCCCTTTTGTTTCTTCGTTACTAAGTCATAAACATCAACAACCTAGGACCCACGTTCCTGATGTCACTCCCTTTTCTAAAGCCACTCTTGAGTGCCAACTAACTCAAAAGCATTCATTAACTATAATTAGTTGCTCTTTCAGTTAATAATTAATACTTTAAAACATTGTTAAACTTTAACCACTTTTTGTTTATATCTCTCAAATTATAAAGTCTGAGATGTCATGCCCTAATTAAAAAACCTACGTTACAATAAAATATATTTTCTTAACAATAATGCCCTTTGGTAGACCCCACTTAACACTTGATGTTTGCCCTTAAATACCAATTTTCAACCCATCGTTAACTCCGTTTCCCACTCCGACCTCCCTACGTCATATAAAACCCTAATTCCGACAATGTTGTCATCGGTTTTTGCCGCGACCGACAACGGTTTTTCCGAAACAACGTTTTTTCCATTGGACAATGAATCCCAAGAAAACCCCTTTGGTGTCCTATCCTTTTCTGGTTCAGATGACTCCACACCAAAAACCAATAGCTCCAATTCGGATGACGGGTGTCCGGTGGTTGTTGACCTGATGGATGAACGAAAGAGGAGACGTATGATATCAAACCGGGAGTCAGCAAGGCGATCACGGATGAGGAAACAAAAGCACTTGGAGAACCTGAGGAACCTGGTGAACCGGCATAAGTCTGGGAACCGGGAACTAATGAACCGGTTACGGTTTGCAGTTCATCATGGACAAGCTCTTGGGCAGGAAAACGAGCGGCTTCGATCCGAATCGGTGATGCTTCGGCAAAAGTTATGGGACTTACATCAAGTGATACGCGTATGGCAGCTCCCAAACGAGTTATTATCGTCTGCATGGCCATGCAATGATAATAGCGAGACCTCTAGCAAGAACAAAAGCAACCGCCATTAATTATATATAATAAGGTTTATATATATTTCACTTAATTATTAAATCATAACTACGTGCATGAAAACGTTAGTAATGGTGATTTATAAGTTTGTTATTTAAGTTGATCTTCGAGAATTGAAGGTGTTAGTAGAACGATGGGTGCTTTTGTCATAACCCGAGTTGCCATTTTGTAAAGTTTCACTACGTAGTGTTTGGCTAATTATGTGAAAAGCCAGTTTGGACTTTGGTGTATCATCTATCTATGATTGCCTATTTCTTTAAATTTGATATTATTTAAATGATTTTAATATGTAAATTACATTCCAATAGATCAATTTATGACCACTAATTCTTTTCGAGAGTATGCAAAAACAATATACCTAAAGCCATTTCGATGTTTGATTAATAGTTAATATTTACCTCTTTACCGATTAATTACATAACTATATATTGGTTGTTGGTTATAAAAACCATCAAACTAGTTTGTTTTTTATATATATTTTTTAATTTCGCATCGATTACTTGCACATGTGTAGGTTTACATCTTGGATCTTCGGCAAGCTTCACGTAAAATTACTTTGTAGAGTATTTTGCCCGGCCATATGTGTGTGTATGTGTTGTATGTCCTTTCAATGTATATTTGTTGAAGTACGAGAAGTTCAAATAAAAAAGAACAAAAATCATGAGTAAATAACACTATAACAGTGCACCATTGATCAGACAAAATTGTAATTAATATAAAGTTAAATACAACTGAAAGTGAAAAGAGGAAAACATAGTTGCTAAGTTTAACTTTTCATGTAGATAGTTACATCTCTAATATCCTTATAGTATACCTTAATGTTTAAAAAAAACCATCAATAAACCCTAGGTGTGAAAAATAATATCTTACATTTTACTTTTCTTTAATTTAAGCATAAAATTGTTATATAAAATTCATTCAGATGTTTGAGGAAATGTTGATTAAAACTGTGTGTTCCTATCACCAAGCTTTTCGCTTTAACCGAGTCAGCTGCGTATTCACCGCCAGATAGCGTTGCCGGGTCGCTAGCTTGGGAAGGGTTATCCCTTTCACGGTCAGATGTACCGTGAATCTAGCCCCTTTTTTTATCACCACAATGTGTCTAAATTTTCATAATCTAATTTATGATGAACTATGTGATTACAATGTTGCGCCCAACACGCCATAAAGTACAACAAAAACAATTTGTAGCTAAATGAACACAACTACTGGTACCTAAAAACTCATGAATGTAAGTGTTGCATTATGAATTGTTAAGAATGGTAAAATCAACAAGAATATGAAGAACAACAAGAAGTAGCGACAAAAACGTGACGTAAAATCTTATTTAACCCAAACAAAAAAAAACCCCAAATACCCTAGATCTTACTTTAAACAAGTAAGATCTATATGAACAGAATGTTCAATACAATCAACTGATCAAACTGTCAGTTGATAACATAAATACAAGAAAGATAACACAGATCACGTAGGATCAACACGAAGTACAGACCATTGTCCTAACTACCAGTCACCAGGACTCTCTTTGATTTCAAATCCTGTAACAAACAGCTATTTTCATTAAAGACCACTAATCTTATTGTCTTTAGCAAGTTTAGACACAGACAACAAATTTACACTATAATCAGGGACATAGAATACATCTTGTAAAACAACATCATCTATCAGTTTTAGTTCACCAATTTTTAACACTTTAACACTTGTCCCATTTGGATGACTGACTTTTAAGTCAAAACTTGAAACATCAATACAGTTAAACATTTCTTTATCAGTCTTAACCATATGTTGATTCGCCCCGGAATCAACAATCCAATTATAGTCATAACTAAAGTTAGCTATGCTAGAGAAACTAACAAAATTATTTATAAGGCTACAAGAACTAGATAATTTACCTCCCATATTAGACTTTGACTGCTCTGTTTCAGATTTCTCTCCAACAAGACTTAGAATTCTAGAAATCTGCTCAGGTGTAAAGGGTAAAGAAGAACTAGCAATAGTAACATTAGCTTTATTACTTGACCAATTACCCTTACCAGCCTGTCCCCAGGTCTCCTTTTAAACCGAGGAGGATACCCTACTATCTCAAAACACCTATCCACAATATGACCTAACTGAACAATAATAACAACACTCTCACTTATATACCAGCGAGACAAAAATATTACATCCAGCCCCTTAGAATATTGCACTTGAATACCCAGACTTATAGCAGAGATGATCGCAGTCCTTAAAGTATCACCAAAGATCCATATAAGACCCTCAACTCTTTTAACCTGTTCAACACTTGAACAAACTTCAGTAACAATAATATAAAGGTAAAAATATGAATGAAATAATAACATAACATTTGTTATGCTCTTTTCAACAGCCCCCATCATTCATATTTTGTACAGGTCAACAAGACCCAACTTTTCACACAAGACCTCATACTGAGAGTCACTGAGGCCTTTTGTAAACACATCAGCCTTTTGATTATCAGAATCAATCTTAACTTGTAAGATCAATCCACATGCTATTTTTTCCCTCAAAAAAATACAAATCAATCTCAAAAGTTTTTGTCCTCTCATGGAAGACATGATTTAATGAGATTGATATTGCAGCTTTACTATCACAATAAAGTTTTAAAGGCAAATTACAAACTATATTTAGCTCACTTAAAAGATTTTTTAACCATAACAATTCACAAGCCGCTGAACACATTGCCGGATACTCCGCTTCACCAGTTGACCTGGCAACTACACTTTGTTTTTTGTTTTTCCAGGAAATTAAAGAACTTCCCAAAAATATACAAAAGCCAGTAACAGACTTTCTGCTCTTATTACATTTTGCCCAGTCAGAATCTACATAACCTTCCAGATTAGTCAAAGACCCACTTTTAAAGATGATACCTTTTCCTGGTGATAACTTTAGATATCTAAGCAACCTCAATGCAACCTTTAAATGCATTTCTAAAGGCTTGTGCATAAACTGACTTAAGTACTGAACAACATAACTAATATCTGGTCTTGTTAATGACAAATATATTAGTTTTCCTATCAATTTTTGAAAACTAGTGATGTCTTTTAATTCCTTTTGTGTAGTATTATCAACATTATTAATCACATGGTTTAATTCAATAGGAGTGTTAATAGGCTTACACCCTAAGTAATCAAACTCACTCAAAAGTTCCAAACAATATTTTCTTTGGTTCAAATTTACACTATCTTTATCATACAAGACCTCAATTCCTAAAAAATACTTTAAAATACCTAAGTCTTTTATCTTAAAACTTTCACTTAACAACTTTTTTATTTCAACAATTTTTTGTTCATTATTTCCAGTTATAACTATATCATCCACATATACTAACAAAACAACAAACACATCAGCAGACTTTAATACAAAAAGAGAATGATCACACACACTTTTTTTAAAACCAATACTTATTAATACTTCTACAAGTTTCTCATTCCACTGCCTAGGTGCTTGTTGTAACCCATACAAAGATTTAATTAACTTGCACACTTTAGTTTCATTTTTTGAGTAATAACCTTGAGGCAAGGTCATGTAGACATCCTTAGAAATGGAACCATACAAAAAGGCGTTATTAATATCAAGTTGAAAGAGTTTCCATTTGTTTCAACAACTAAACTAATAATAGTTCTAACAGTGACCATTTTTACCACAGGTGAAAAAGTCTCACCAAAATCAACTCTTTCACGCTGATTATATCCTTTGGCAACTAATCTTGCCTTAAACATTTCAACTTCTCCATTTGACTTGTACTTAACTCTATAGACCCACTTACACCCTATAGCTTTTCTACCAGCAGGTAAATCAGTTAAGACCCATGTATTATTATTATGCAAGGCTTCCATTTCAAGGTTCATGGTCTCTATCCACCTAGGATCTTTAGAGGCCTCATAATAGGAATTAGGTTCAGCAATCTTATTTAGATTACTAACAAAACACAAGTTTTCAGCAGACAAACATGAATAATTTACAACTTTATTAATATCATACTTGACTTTGCTATTCAAAACAAAACCATCAAATTTCTTAGGCAAAGATGATATCCTAGATGATCTTCTAAGATTTAAATTTGTACCCTCAGATAGGTTGGTCTCATCATTTCATAATTCAGTGTCCTCTGCCATGCCACTACTACCCTGAGTACTACTACTCACATTTCCAGTTTCTGAACTTTGTTCAGCATTGCTGGAAGTGGCAGATGTAGAGGGTTCTAGTGGCTGCTGATCATCACTTGAAAGATCATGAGAACCACTTATACCCTCTTCATCATTGGGTGTTAAAGAAACTTTGGATGTAAGAGTTTCATAGTTATCAAAAAAATTTATATGATTTAAACCATTATCAGCTGAAATACTGACAGTTTCATACTGTTTAGTTTTAAAAGGGTATATACTTTCATAAAATTTAACATCTCTAAAGAAAAAAACCTTTTTCCATCCAGATTCTACAATTGATACCCTTTCTTCACATTAGAATAGCCAATTAATACACACTTATCAGCATGATAAGCAAATTTGTCTGATTCATTTAACATAGTGCTAAAACACAAATATCCAAAATTTCTTAAGTGTGATAACGAGGGTTTAAAGCCAAACATGACCTCATATGGACTCTTACCTACTAATACAGAACTGGGCAACCTGTTAATTAAATATACTGCAGTTAGCACACAATCAGTCCAAAACTTTAGTGGTAGACCACCCTGAAACATCAAGGATCTGGCAACATTTAGAAGGTGTCTATATTTTCTTTCAACTAAACCATTTTATTGTGGTGTATATGAACAAGACGTTTGATGTCTAATACCTTTGGATTTACAAAAACTTGTCATTTGATGATTAACAAACTCAGTTCCATTGTCACTTCTAAACAATTTAATTTTTCTTTTAAACTGAGTTAACACCAGGTTATAAAATTCATTTAAATTCTCAAATACTTCCATCTTGTTTTTAAGTAAATAACACCATACTGTTCTAGAGAAATCATCTACAATAGTTAGAAAATACTTGTAACCTTCATAGCTTGACACTCTATATACCCATAAGTCTAAGTGAACAAGATCACCAACATTCTTAGTTTTATGTTCACATAAAGGAAATGGAACTCTAACCTGCTTTGCCTTATGACACACTTCACATGGACTGTGATCAGTTTTATTAATGTTTAAACTCCCTTTTAATCTGATGGGTGACCTAGCCTACTATGCCAAACACTAGATTCAAGCATACTATTAAAAACCACATTAACAGAATTACCATGTTTTCCAATAAAGTGCAGACCATTGTCCTGACTACCAGTCACCAGGACTCTCTTTGATTTCAAATCCTGTAACAAACAGCTATTTTCATTAAAGACTACACTAATCTTATTGTATTTAGCAAGTTTAGACACAGACAACAAATTTACACTATAATCAGGGACATAGAATACATCTTGTAAAACAACACCATCTATCAGTTTTAATTCACCAATTTTTAACACTTTAACACTTGTCCCATTTGGATGACTGACTTTTAATTCAAAACTTGAAACATCAATACAGTTAAACATTTCTTTATCAGTCTTAACCATATGTTGATTCGCCCCGGAATCAACAATCCAATTATAGTCATAACTAAAGTTAGCTATGCTAGAGCAACTAACAAAATTATTTATAAGGCTACAAGAACTAGATAATTTACCTCCCATATTAGACTTTGACTGCTCTGTTTCAGATTTCTCTCCAACAAGACTCATAATTCTAGAAATCCGCTCAGGTGTAAAGGGTAAAGAAGAACTAGCAATAGTAACATTAGCTTTATTACTTAACCAATTACCCTTACCAGCCTGTCCCCCAGGTCTCCTTTTAAACCGAGGAGGATACCCTACTATCTCAAAACACCTATCCACAGTATGACCTAACATATTACAGTGAGTACATTTTAAGTTTGGATTAGGTCCCCTAAACATTTTTTTCTTTGAATCAAATGACTGATTTGTTTTAGTTAAGAAAGACACACTTTGACTTTTACTATTATTACTTGACAACCTATGTGATTCTTCCCTAGAAACAATAGAAAAGGCAACTTTTACAGATGGAAACGGTTCTCTAGTGAACAGATTAGTTCTAACAGGCTGATAAACATCATCCAATCCCATTAGAAACTGCATTAGTTTAATCAAAGTAGTAAAATCATTATAGTCTTTAGCAGCTTGACAAGAACAAGAAGGAAGATGCAATATGGCATCAAATTGCTTCCACATATTTGACAATCTGTTATAATATTCTGCTACAGTACTACCATTTTGAGAAATGTTATTTATCTTTTTATACAAATCATAAACAATTGAACCGTCCACCTTATCATAAGTTTCCTTTAAATCCAACCAAACCTCAGAAGCTAATTTTGAAAAAACTTTCCCTAAGAAAAGCTCTTCTGAGATTGAGTTTAATAACCATGTAAGAACCACAGAGTTACATCTATCCCATTGACTAGCTAATACATCATCATCAGTAGATTTCTCACATTTACCATTGATAAAACTAAATTTATTTTTACCTTCTAAGGCTAACTTCATTGCACTGGACCAAACATAGTAATTTTCTGTCCCTTTAAGTTTAGCACTAACTATAGTGAGATTAATAGAGTCATTTGGATGAAGATATAAAGGGTCCCCTATATCCAGTTTACCAATTAAGGTCTGAGAAGTACTATCTGAGTCTCCCATTTTTACAACACACAAGAATACAACAGCCAAACAGAATCAAGACTTACAAATAACAATGATCAGCCAAAAAACACTACAAACTGTGTCAGAGGCCAAATTCCTGGTCATCACTCAATAGGTGCCAGGACAAGCATAACACAGGTGCATACCAACATTATCAACATCAAACAATATACCAGACAAAGAACTACAACAAGCAAAAGACCGGTCCTCACTACCCCGATATCAACTATACCAACAATATAACAACAAAAAAGCAGAGGATAAAGAAGAACGTTCTTACAGAAGCGTTTAACTCCCTCCAAGCAGATCTGTGTTTGTAACCTTCTAGGGTTACAGAAACACAGTTCAGAAAACCAGATCTTAACCTGGTCAGTTTGCCCTGTAACTTTCTTTAGTTACAGAGACTGACACAAGACTAAGAAGAAGAATCCTCTGAGCGATTATAACCCTTGATCCGGATTATTCTCACTTGATATTCAACAAGCACCACAAACTATGCGAACAACAGATCCAAACCAGATCTGAACCAGAAGTTCACCGACAACAGGTTTTCGAGAATAGAAACCCTAAAATCAAACAACAAACACAAGTCAGTAAAAAATACACAGCGGAAACTCAACAATCAAGAGCACTTAGCTCTGATACCATGTTAAGAACGGTATAATCAACAAGAACATGAAGAACAACATGAAATAGCGACAAAAATGTGACGTAAAATCTTATTTAACCCAAACAAAAAAAACCCCCAAATACCCTAGATCTTACTTTAAACAAGTAAGATCTATATGAACAGAATGTTCAATACAATCAACTGATTAAACTGTCAGTTGATAACAGAAATACAAGAAAGATACAACAGATCACGCATGATCAACACGAAGAACTCAGGATCACGCAGGATCAAAACCACCAGAGCTCAAAACCCTAGCTTCTGGAAGAGAGAGAACAGAAAATACAACTAACTGAACAATAATAACAACACTCTCACTTATATACCAGCGAGACAAAAATATTACATCCAGCCCCTTAGAATATTGCACTTGAATACCCAGACTTATAGCAGAGATGATCGCAGTCCTTAAAGTATCACCAAAGATCCATATAAGACCCTCAACTCTTTTAACCTGTTCAACACTTGAACAAACTTCAGTAACAATAATATAAAGGTAAAAATATGAATGAAATAATAACATAACATTTGTTATGCTCTTTTCAACATGAATCTTTCCTATGTTTGGTATGATTACCTATACCGTAACCTATATGTGTGTGAGAGATACAATGACAAAATTACACCATTTTTTTCATCGAGTAACTTTATACCACAAATCAATATTTTTTACTGTTGTAATGAGTTTTGTACACAACTACCCTTCACCATTACAACAGTGAGCCTAACTAAAGCTAGTACAATGTGTTCAGCTTAGGTATATTGCTGTCAAACTATACATACTTAAATGGAAACTACGGGTTCTTGTAAAATTCAAGCATGTACAAATATCTCATATCCAAAATTATTTCAACCATTTCCTTAAAAAGAAAATCCTTTTTTTCTCATGTTCTCTCTCTATACATATACACACACATTGATGTACTCAAATAATAAACACTAAGATCACGAATAGTGGCTCCTGTGGGGGCGTTTTTTTTTTTTTGCCCAATCACGCCGGGGAACCACCCCCTGGGCGTGTTTGGTCATTTTTTTTTTGTTTTGGCGTTTTTCAAACAACGCTTGAACGAATTTAAAACAACCAATCACATTTAATCTTCATTTTTATTCTAATACTCTTTTTTGGTTTTTTTATTTTTATTTAATTCTTTACACCCTTTTAACATAATGCCTACATCCCCACTACACCAATTTTAGAAAAAAACGTCCAATAATACCCCTTGCTGACTGTACTGCCATATGGCAGAAAACACCCGAAGGTGGGGGCATTATTGACCCTTACCACTACGCATGGTATAAAAATTTAGGAAAAGTTGAAATGCACTTTATTACTAATAAATAAGAACATTGATTCACTACTATCTATACTACCGCTCCAATTTATATTTTCCTTGAAAAATGCAGGGGTTTTTTTAAAACAACAATTTTGTTAAAACCTATTAGTAAGGAGTTAGAAGCAATGCCAAAAATATGTAGTGGATACACATTGCTCCTTATAATTACTAATAGTGTATTACCCAGTGTATATGTATATATATACATAATACATGCACACACAATGTATAATTTGAACTGGTTAAGTTGTGAGAACCGTAAAAACTGTTTATCACCCAAAGTTTTAAAAAAACACGGTTTTAATGACTATTTTCGACAATTTATTGACCAAAATAATGTCGTAAATTTGAAGGAAATTTCTGACTAAGTTCCGACCAAAAAAAATTAAAGAAAAAAAACAATGGTCGGCAAATGGTCCGAAGAGTTAATTTTTTTTTTCGGAAACTAGTTGGAAAACGTAAAACAGAAAGTTATTATTGTTTTGTTTTCTAGTTATTGTATATAAACAACAATAATACTAATTAATATATATATATATATATATATATTGATAACACTAATATATACTATTATATAACAATATTTGTGGTCAAAAATATTATTTAAAAAAATATAATTGTTGGAAAATAGTGTGTGGGTGTGATAGGGTGGCATGTAAGAAGGTTTTAAACAGAATTAATAATTAATAAATAATTATGAAGCAAGATAATCAATGGAAAGGACTAAACAATTAGAACCATTTAATTGATGTTTTACTTTTCTGTTGTTATTTTGTTATATAATAATTAATACTAAATTTTATTTAAAAAAAATTAAAGTCAGTCGCTTCAAAAAACTGATCAACTATATATAATATATGCCCATTTGCATAGACATGTGTAAAAGCAATTATTTAAATTGTTTTCTATACTTCTCAAAAAAACATTTCTTTGTATTACGCCAAATTATATATTATATATAAATAATCAATTGAAATAAAAAAACACCAAGTTAAGTTAGTGAACTAAAGCAAAAACACACCAACAAATTAAAAAACACCACATACAAAGAAACAACTCATTTTCTTACGGTATTTGAATATTTGATTATGTTTGGCATGGAAATAGGCATATAATACCTAGAGATGGGCATAATCGGGTTTTATTATTACCCAGAAACGGTTTCAACCCGGACCTGGTTCTGCTTGGATGTCATTGGAACCGGGTATGGTGTGGAACCGGGTCCAGTTCCTACCCAGGTTCACACCCAAGAATATGAAACCGTGTAGAACCAGGTACGGGTATTATGGAACCGGGTATGGTGTGGAACCGGTTTCTGACAGTATTAGGAACCGGTTCCTGACAGTCAAACCTACCCTTTACTATTGGGAACCGGTTCCTGACAGTCAAACCTGTCATTTTACTATTCAGAACCGGTTCCACATAAATGTTACCGTTGGAAACCGGTTCCTTATTAAAAAAAATCGGTTTTTATTGTATACAAACCCCTTCCTACTTACCATTTCTAAACTTAACACTCACCATCATCAACTTACAAAATCAATCAACTTCTAAGTTCTTGCAAATACCTATGGCATGCAACGATGAAGTTGTTACGGTCATAGAGACGAAAAGAAACCCTGCTATATGGAAGAATTTTGATCTCTGTTTAATGTCCGATAGCCACGAGATGGCTAGATACAAAGATTGTGAAAAATTTATGAAGGCCGCCGCCAACTCAATCCTTAAGAAACATACTGAGCGGCATTGCCCATTGACGAAGGTAAAGAAAAATAAGACGGGAGAAGGTTCCGGCACCGGTTCTTCAAATGTTTGATGTAACCCGTTTGGTTTGGTGTTTTTATTAAAGTTTGTGTAATGTTTCGTTCTATTGTGTTTGTTATGTTTGATTTTTATTATTAGTTACATTGATAAATAAAAATAGTAACAATAATCGGTTAAAATTAAAAAAAATAATCGGTTACAATATATAAAAAAAGTTAACCGGTTACAAAAAAAAATAAAAAATTACTCAGAACCGGTTCCAGTAAGATTTTATTTCTTTGATCGTTTACTAGCGGCAGGTGCAACACTTTCTGATGAGTTTTCTCTAGGTGTAGTCTCCACGTCTTCGTCCTCCTCTTCGTCAACAATTTTATGCTCTAACTCAACTTCATCTTCTAGACTAGTTTTATGTTGAACACGATCAACGGCATCCAAATGGTCCTTTAAACATATTGCCATCTCTAGCGATTCCGGAGTTAGTCTTGTTCTTCTAATTGACAAAACCCTGCCACTAAGAGAAAACACACTTTCCGAAGCTACCGTGGAAGCTTGGACCGTTGGTATATCACGAGCCATGGTGGCTAGAATCGGGTATTCGGATTCTTCGATTTCCACCAAGCCAAAACATCAAATTTCCTATACTTCTCGGTGGTCATAGTAAGCGAATACTGATTTTTTTTTATATCTCCCAAGTTCACTTGTTGGTTCACTACCCCTTTGTTGTCTAGCCGTCTCGTCTCTAACGACATTCAACATGGTTATAAGTGGATCTCCGCTTGTTTCATCGTTAGAGGCCGTGGACCGGATGTCATTTCCTTTAAAGCTATGCAATACTTATTAATATGTTTCGTTAACGTTGAGTTTGATTCCTTGGCTAATAACGATCCACAATGTTTACATTGAGCTTTTTGCGAGCCGTCACTCATCTCGACCAACTCCCAATTGCTCCAAACTTCCTTATTGCGATTATGAGACAATGTTCCAACCACATATGGAACCGATTGATCTTGAGGAACATTGTTAACGGATTGGGAATTTGCGGTTTTGGAACTCTTTGAGGCCATTTGTTGATTAGTATGTGAAAAAGAACAAGAAAGAAATGTAACAAGAAGAATAGATATGAGAATTGTGTGCTAAACAATAGATTTCTAAACATTATATATAGAATCGGTTCCAACGGTCAGGAACCGGTTCCAACGGTAACATTATAACGGCTATAACCGGTTCCAACGGTAACATTATAACGGCTATAATCGGTTCCTACTGGAACTGCATTACCGGGTACTGGTGGAACCGGGTACTAGTGAAACCGGGTACGGGTAGTAACCGGGTACGACCCGATTCAAATGGTAAATTGTGGAACCAGGTTGGAACCAACGGGTATTTTGAACCCGTAACAGGTTCTACTTAATGTCGGGTAAGAACTAGAACCGGGTCCAGTTTGGTTCTACCGGTTCGGGGGTTCAGAACCGGTTTTTATGCCCATCTCTAATAATATCGATTATTATTGATCGTTTAATTTTAAATCCCATCAAGTGCGAATGTGAGTGCATTGTATAATGCAACAAGCAACCTCCACCTCTTATTTTCTTTCTTTTAATTTGTTTTTCTATTTTATTTTTTCCTAACGCCTTATTTTGATTGTCGTTTGGGCTACGTGAAGTGTCGTTTTAAATGGTCTACATATCCAAAGGGAGTATACATGCGTCTAACACAATTTAAAAACATGTACGTTCTAGATGGATACCATTAAAACTATTTTTTATGGGTCAAGGTGGTCCATTGGTAAAGGTAAAGCCTTTAAAAACACTTAGGTGGGAAGGAGAATGTCTTGGGTTCAAGTCTCACATACAACATGGGATTAAAGAAATTAGCCGTTAAAAAAAATAGATTGATAAAAATGTATTTTAAATACCAACGAATGATCAAGGAGACCATTTGACGGACTTATTCAATGGACTTTCTTGCATTTCATTTCTATCGCAATCAAAACTAACAAATTATGTTCCATGTTTTCTCAATCTGAACATCGTTTATGTTGATTTAGCCAATAAAGTTGTTGCTAGTTATTGATGGATTATTCTATCAAAAATCCTAAAAAACGGCGTTGATCACTATGTACCAAACACACATTTAGCTAAAGTCCCTCGGTGAAAGTTGGAAGTGTCAGCATCCGTCAGAGATACCGTGTCGGAAAAGATGACGCGTGTAAAGAATTTACCGATGGGTTACTGGTGGAATTAAATGAGCGATGTAAAGAATTTACCTTTGGTACTTAGTAATTATCCTCAAATGTTTCCATAGGTATATATTTGTTTTTGAAAGTCTCTCTATTTTAGGCTATCTCTTGATGATTACCAAGTACTAATAGATATATAATGTAAAATAATTTTTAAAATATAAAAAGATTAAACTTTGATTGGAATTTTGGATGATGGAATAGATATGAATTATTTTTACATATATAACTATTAATGATACATCCGATTGTGATGGCCAATTCTTGGATATCATTCGAGAGAGACCCAATGACTAAGAAAATACGTACAACGGAAGTGTTTGCACTTCCTGCGTCCCACTAAACGGAAGTTGTATGCCACTCATGTGATGAGTTCATAACATGACGAAACCAATGACCCATATATCAATATATGGGTCAAGATAGATGGTTATCAGCCAACCGAGGGCGCTGCATTAGGCCTTAGTAGATTACCCAGTGATAAGTGGTATCAGAACGGGTTCAAGCTTTCACGTAACTGGCCAACAAGTTGTAATCACTGTCGCAAAAGTTTTTAAAAGATGGCTAAATAATGGTAGTGAAATAAGATCAAATGTGGGTGCTTACAACAATGAGTTAAGCTAGTGAGTGACCATCTTTGTAGGTCGTGAGGATGAGGTTGAAAGGTTCGCTCAAGATCCTGAAAGAGTAATGGATAGGTCGGTATGACTTGCCTTCGAGCAACCGAGAGTGCCGCATGAAGCCTCACTATACGATCCGGTGCTAATGAAACTTCAATAAAATTCTCAAAATAGTACAAATAGTTACTAATAACTAAACTAGTTAATGAAACCTAATATAATTCTCGAACAATTAAGTTTTCTAGATATGCTCGTATCTACTTTTTTAATACCTTTTACACTTTTTTCGGTTTAAAAGTAAATGATTATGTGTTTAGGGGACTTTTTATCTAAAGAAAAAACAATCATATTTTTTATAAACCTTTTTAAGACGATAAACAAACCAAACATTTATTGAACCCTTTGGCATAGAGTTTATAGATTTTTATTTATTTAATAATTGAGTGATAACATCTTTTGTCGTCTACTTAATTCAACAAATTTGTTTTTTCAGTTTTTGTTAATTAGGGTTTGTTTATATTTGTTTACATCGCTTATACACACACATATATATATATATATATATATAAAGAATGGTTATCTTAGAACGCTATATATATACATAGGGTAGTGATCCTAAAAGAAGTCTACCTTATTTGAGCTGAGTAACTTGAGAAACATTCTAAACTACACATTTTACCAAGTTTTTCATAATATACACATATGTATAATTTAAATTTAACTATATATATATATAAATTGTCAAATCTTGAATTATACACATATGTATATAGTAAATTTTAAACTATACATATGTTTACACTACAATAAACTTAAAAAGTGAGTGGTCCTGAATGTTTCTCAATTAGCCTAGTGTTTCTCACACGATCCTATTTCAAAAGGTTTTTTCATATTTTTTCTTAAAAACTTTTAAAAAATCACGTGTTCCAACAAAAAAATAAAAATAAAAAAATGACGCCTGCAAAAATTTACATTATGCGTAAACAAAATGATGGCCAACTCGCGCGAGAAATAGGAGTTCTCATGGTTCTCACAACTCGTAGTGGTTCTTTCTTGAACCGATGTCTCTCTCTCTCTCTATATATATATATAGGATAAAGATAAAATGAAAACCCTGAATTTTGAGAAAACCCTATATTACCCTAAAAAAACTCAACCTCTCGACTTTTTTTTTGAAAAAAATAACACATGTAATATACGTGTTTTTAAGAGTTTTGGACCAAAAAAAAACAAAAAAGCGCCGAAGGAATATTTAAAAAAAAAATAAACAAAATTTCAGCAACTAACGTGTGTTAGACAAAGATGCTGAAACTTATTTATTTTTTTTAAAAACATCCCTTCGGCGCTTTTTTATTTTTTTTTGGCCCAAAACTCTTAAAAACATGTATATTATGTGTTAGTTTTTTCAAAAAAAAAAAGTCGGGAGGTTGGGTTTTCTAGAGTATCTCAATTTTTAGGGTTTTCTATCTAGCCTTACCCTATATATATATATATATATATATATATATATATATATAGGACTCGGTTCAAATGAGAACCACCACGAATTGTGAGAACCGTGAGAACTTTTTGTTCGCGCGCGAGTTTGGCCAATTTTTTTTGCACAAATTTAGATGAAAATAATATAAACACATCTGTAAAAAAAGTAAAAAAAAAATCGTTGAGTTGTTAGTTTTGACTGATGCAAGTTTTTTTACGCGCTAGAGTACACTATTACAAAAAAGGGTTTTCGCCACCATATTTTTGATAGCAAAACAGTGGCAATTACCCGGTTGCCACCGCTTTGCAAGCGAAAATAGGGTGGCAAAATCACCCGTGTTACCACTTTTACATTTTTGCTACCATCTTTTTGCCACCACCACTTTTACATTTTTGCTACCGTCTTTTTGCCACCACAAGTTGACACTATTTTTTTTGCCACCAATATTGATATCCTTTAGCCACCATTTTATTATAAACTAATGAACATTTGCTACCATTTTGGTACCGCTTACATTGAATATTTGTTACCTATTTGCCATGAGATACCATTCCTCTGTTGTTTCCAAACGTTTTCCCTATGTTTCTAGATTTCCTCATTAATATTACATTTTAATTAAATTATAGAATTACATAAAACACGAAATAAAATTACAAACACCAAAAAGTATATAAAACATCACTGATTCAGTTTTTCTAGTTTGAAAATCATATAAAACGTTCTAATAAAAGTGCCAACTAAATATCAATTAACTGAAATTATCCTAATATGATAAACATTCGAAACCAATGTTTATAGCCTATATTCGAACCATAGCTGTTAACATTTAGTTTGTGACATCCTATTAAGCACAACTCCATTATCCACCTTATAGTTTCCTTTCTTAGCCAATAGCCCCGCAACAATCTCATTTAATCTTTCTTGTCCTTCATCTTTTTCCTAGCTGAGCTACTTGTAATCAAGTTCAACTTTTCGGTCTACAAAACAACAAATAAATAGAATCAAGAAGTCAAAATTAAAATAAAACTGATAACAGGTCAATTTGGTTGACAACAAATGAATAGAATCAAGAAGTCAAAATTAAAAAAAAATTGATAACGGGTCAATTTGGTTGAGGAATAATAAGATCGAATTGTGAGATAAAATACAAGTGCTAGAAGCCAAATAACATGCTCCGTATGTTTACATTTTAAGAATGAAATTCTATCTAACTTCAACTCAATAAGAAACTCCCAAAGATTCTCACTACATTAAAAGCATCAAATCTAACATTTAAAAGAAAGACACCACAAACCAAACCAACACAATAACAATTGTAAACAATGCAAATGTACACATGATGATGAAAGAAGTCAAGTATTGTCAGGATGCCTAGTATATTTAATCTTAAAAAAAAAGAATGTAAAAAATGTTACCTGAAATTGAAGGTTTCTCTCTTGTCAATTAGTAACTCGATCTTCTTACCATGATCCAAAACCTGCAGTAGAGAAAGAACATGTTCGTAAGAAAATTTAGCTAGCTTCTTAGATCTATTTCCTGGTTTAACAATACGATTCTTAATTAACAAAGAGACTTGAGGTATTTAACCCCATTGGTTCGATTAAGTTCTAACTGAAGCTTTTATATCGTCTGTTGTGTACACACGGGTCACTAACATTGCCTAACCATACACTCAGTGGCGGACCCAGGATTTTTTTCAATGGGGTCCATTTTTTCGGTGTTCAAATTTTTTATAACAAAACGTTAAAATTTTCGATCCGGTCCTCGTTCAGGTCGGTCATAGCAAGGTTTGAACTAGATTTACAAAAAAAAAACAAGAAAAATGAGCTATACAAGGATGGAACCCATAACCAATTGTTGGAAAAGAGGGGGATTTACCACTACACCAGTTTTCCTTTTCTTTCTATGGTGTCCACCTTATTGTATTTATGGGGTCCTTATACAATTTAATATACCGAATCTACTATTTTTTTAAAAACATTAGGGTCCGGGGACCCCGACCCACTCTATGTGGGTCCGCCCTTGCATACACTTTTCCTCCTTCGTAGCTCGTGAAACAAGTAATTCGAGTAGTATCAAACGATTAAAATGATTAGCTGAAACGGTATCAAAATTATTACCAATAGTAAAAGGCATCAGGTTTCATCATACATGATAATTCAAATCACTTACAAATTCAAAATTTCTAATTCATCCAAAACCGTATTCAGTTGATATAAATAAAACTCCACATGTAACGAATAGCTAATCTTTACCTCAGTTTCACTAAACGTTTGCAGTATTATCACTTGAGTCGATGAAGCCTAATGTCAACATCCCTGCTACAACCAAAGGAAAATATATAAACAAAATATAGAAACAAATCAAATCAAGGGAGAAACATGATAACAGTAATTTGACAAAAGCTAGTTAGCATGCATTCAATCAACTAAAATCATATAATGCTTGGTCCAAAAAGTATCAGTTAATTGTTCAAATCATGAATACTAGTTACATTTTTTATCAGTACATTCCTCCATGCTTTGAATTCCCTCATAAGCAAATAAGCTTTCTACAGACCTGGAAAACGGGTCGGGTTGGGTCAGTTCAGGTCATGGGTTCGGGTCAAAACGGGTCAATTATAAAAAAAAGGTTGTTTTGGTCCTGGTCCGGGTCAGAACGGGTTTCGGGTCGGGTAGAAGATGATTGTAGATCTGTAGAAGAACAATCAGTTTGAACAAACGAATTTGTAAAATAGAAATTCACTAAAATTCAATCCATAAACCTAAATTTAATCCCTAATAATCAAGCGAGTTTGTGAAATAAAAAGTCACTTAAATGTTATCTCTAATCTAAAGAAACAAACTAATTTGTGAAATAGAAATTACAATCATAACTGAATCTGTAACTCGTGAGCCAGCAAGTTTGTGAAAAAATAACATATCCAATATTCAAAACCTATACAATGTCTGAATTAGTAGGGGGGAAAACATCAAACATATTTATCATTGACCAGATAACAATCAATTTCTTTCGGTGATAAAAGAATCATTTCAAAATTCTCTCTTTTATATGCGATTTCTTCTTAACATGTTCTTGAACATTGTACTGAGAGAAAATTAGTACCTGGTTCGCTGACAAATCGAGCAGATCGAAAACTGTGTAGCGGCAGTTCGGATTCGGATGGTAAAGCTGGGTTCTTCGATCTGGTAGAAGATCTCAAGGATGTTGGGGTTAAGAGGAGGAGGAGGAGGTAATTATTTTTTGGGGAGTATTCGCCTAATTAGATAAAAACCCTAGCTATATTGGAGATTTGGAGCCATGTGAAGAAAATAAGAGCGGGACTCTACAAATTAAGCCGGCTAATTTAAGTTTTCATCTTGTGACCACTAAGACGGTGGGTGGCAATTATAAATATTCCTTTTACTTTTCATCTAATTCCGATGTTTATATTTATTGTTTTGTATTTTTCTCACGAATTCGTGACTAAAAATAAATGGTGGTAAAATTTCCAACCGTTTAGCTACCGTATGATAACATGTACGCTTGATTTGTATTTTCGTGAGAAATTGGTAACTAATTTTGCTATCGTTTTTTTTCGGTGACAATTGCCTAGTTTTCTAGTAGTGGTAAATTTTGTATGAAGATAAATATTTTTTACGTCTCATGTAAATGTGTCTCTGATGCATTTTTTTTTTTGTTAAAAAGTGATTTTTTATGACTATTGAGAAAAAAAAATTCGGAAAAACCTTTTAGATAGCTTAGTTCTCACGGTTCTCACAACTAATGGTGGTTCTTGTTTTAACCCGTCCCTATATATATATATATAATTCTCGTTCATTAGCAAACAAAGTAATAAAGGGAGAATTGATAACTAATAAACATGTAGATATTTTTTAACGGTAAATTTGGATAACTGATGGACCACTGGAGTTTGTCGTGTCACCAATTGAGCCGCCAAATCATATCCATCTCCACTAGGCAATAATGGTTATACACCAATTCAGAAGAAACCCAATAAATATATGAAAAACCCTCTTGTGGGAATCGAACCCAGAAACCAATGGTTCCTAAACCTTATCCTACCCCAGAGATTTCACAAGGCTATAATGCAATGTAGATACTAATATAGGATATGGATAATTAGAAAACTTTGAGAAAACCATTTAAAAAACCAATTTTTTTATTCTTTATTATATGTTAGTAAAAATCTAAAAGCGAAAACCTAAAATCTTATATCGTAGAGTTTGATAAGACGGTTTCAATGCTAATTGAATGAATTCAATCAGAATACATTTGATACCCTTTCTACGACTTATTTTAAGAGACTATGTATTTGGCCTAACCCTTCATTCTGATACACTTTTTAGGGCTGCAAACTAACCGAACGAACACGAACAAGACCTTCATTCTGATACACTTGTTCGTATTTGTTTGTTAAAAAATATATGTGTTCACGAACACTTATCGAACGAGGTTTTATGTTTGTGTTTGTTTGTTAAGGAAATAAACTTGTTCGTGTTCCTTTGTGTTTGTTTGTTAATTTTAGGAAACGAACGTTGGCGAACACAAATGAGCACAAACTAATATTCGTTAACACAAATGAAAACAAACGAACACAAACAATCGTTCATGAACATAATATATAATACACTGACACTTATTAGATATTTAATTTGTCGGAAATTTGATATATTTAAATAAATATAATGTAACGCCCGTCAAAATTGCATCCATGAAAACCCGATCCTCAAAAAAAAACCATTTTTATATTTCCGCAATGTATTCAACTTTTTAAATAATCAATGAGACTTTGTTATGATTGTTTATACTCCATAAGTATACATATATATTTATGTAATCATCTATGCAAACACATGAATATATGTCTACATATAAAGAATACAATATATGTTTGTGAAATAACTAATATTTCAGTATTACATAAAATTACGATTGAAATTTATTCTTGTAAATGTTCACCAAAAATAAAATGGTTGAATTAATATGGAGTGCCATGTTTCATCGATATCGTCTTTATCGCTTTTCCTAATCTCGATTCAAACTAACGCGACATTTCCTTTTGATATTCAAATCACCAAAATCATTTGTTATCATTTCCATACTTGTGTGTTCAATCACAGTAATCACCACTGAGCAACCTAATAAAGCAGAATGAGATTTGAGGTTACATAAACTCACCACAGCAACACTGCAAAGGGCTATTGTTTGGTCGCCGGGCGCACACAAATCGGACCGCACCACCACAACTGATTGACCAAGTGCCGCCATTGCTGGGTTCTTTTAGTCGTCTTCGCCGTCTAAACATCTTCATGCACCTGCTTCCCCGCACCGTCGTCTCTTTTTTCGGCATAAGGTATCGACACTAACTCGCTATTCTTTGAACATCGTACATGAATGATGGTAGACAATGCAAATTGTTTCTTATAACTTTTTGTCTTCGTAAGAACATCACAAACTAAACACCTTTTATCGACCATTTTTCCGAACACCGAAAGAAATAACGGGTTGTCTCTGATACAATTTTTTATTATCCGTGATCTTTTCGAACCGTCTTATAGGGATTAATTCAACACCCATGCCGTTGTTGGGAACTCCAATATATTTCATTCCTCGTAAACATTGCGTTTGTAGACACGCCTACTCACGCTAGAACACAAGGTTTTTGGATCATAACTGGTTTCCGGTCACTGTCGATCTTCATGCGAAAGAGACGAAATATATTAGTTTCATATTTTTCAATGCGTAGTAAAATGGAGACATGCTCTTTTCATTAAAACTTAATGATACCAGATTTATATATTTATTAATAGTTTTAGACTATGTATTTCCTCATCTATTAATCCATGACTTTGGATATTATAACTTTATAATGAAGTTTTATAATTTCATTAACTACTACGTGCAGATTGCTCGAATTAAATTATTAGAACATCTTGTTTCTTGATTAAGCCATGGTGATTACAGTGGTTGTGAAGGAGTTCAAAATATATTTAATTTTACATATATTTTCTTTTAGTAAGTTGGGCTGTCATCGAATGCATGGGAACCCCAATTTAAACTCTTTTATATAACATACACTATTATTTATTTATTATTATTTTTACATTTTCCTCATCATCAGTTTTCAATGTGTGTATATATATATATATATAATAAGTTCATATATAATGAAAAGGTAAAAAAAATGAGTTAAATAACTTAGTCTTACAACCCAATAGTTATCAAATAAATCTTGTTTAATTGATAACAACCCCGCACAATAATGGTTTCACAAACTTTTCGCAACAGTATATATTTGGGAAAGTTTCTAATCTTCTACGAGGCGATATATCTTAATCTCACCCGGATCCTCCGGACCTAGGATACAATGGTGACACAAAACATACCTTGCGATTCATAGATATTCGAAATAATTAAACCTTGCTATTCACCGTGGTTTCGTATTCATTAAGTTTAGTATTTGTATTTTATTACTCTAGGATAATTCACATCATTCGAGTGCTCCTTTTTCATCCGTACGCTTATTTCAAGGAGTCGCATGGAACGCAAACACTGTGAGTAGATCGTACGTTTCCCCTTTTTGTCACTTTAACTTTTTGGGGTGTTTCACATGTCATGTTTCATATGATCGGTATACTTTTTCAATAACATGCCAAGTTAAGTGTCATATGTGCTCTTGTTTGTTTCGTATGTTGCATTACTTGTTTCATCTTACGTGTTTACCGCTTTGTGTCATGGATTACATAGTTTTGCTTTTCGCCTTTCGGGGCTTGAATCGCATCATTGTTTCATAGTACGCTTTTCGCCTTACGAGGCTTGAATCGCATAGTTGTTTCATAGTATCGCTTTTCGCTTTACAAGGCTTGAATCGCATCATTGTTTCATTTATTATGTTTCGTTATGTCATGTTACATTATTTATTTATGGATTGGTTGATTTTCGGATTATTTGATTTATGTCACTTATTACACTTAATATTGCATGTTAAATGATTTTTATTAAATAAAATCAACTAAACTTTTAAAGTTAAATAAAAACAAATAAAGATCTATTCACCAACCATTGTTGACCCAAATTTCTTTTACACATGAAACAGGTACACAAGGTCGATAGCTACTTGAGAAGACACATAGGATTGTGCCTTAGAATAATTAAATCAAGACTTATGTTATCTTTTGTATTTTGAATATTGTATGGTTTATTTGGAATAATTATTTGGTTATGTAAGACAAATTAATATTCATGATAACAAATATTCAAACGTTCAATAAATGTCAAAAGCTATGAAACAATCATATCATACCTTGTGCCATATCCGATGCGGGTCGGGGTGTGACATATAAAAACTAAAAACACTAATGAACTATCGAACACAAGCGAACACGTTCACGAACATAAACGAACGAACACGACCTCTGTTCATGTTTGCTCATTTAACTAAACGAACGGGATTTCTTCTTCGTGTTCGTTTGTTTAATAAATGAACGAACACAAACGAACTTCCCACCGAACAATTCACGAACTGTTCGCCAAACGTTTGGTTCATTTGCAGCCCTAACACTTTTATGTTCCTACGTAACTAAAAGTGTCGTTATATTTTCAAATGAAGATAGGTATTATTATTGAATTTACCGAATTAGAATTTTCAGCACAAATTGTAATTGTAATTGTTATTACAAATAGGTGACTTTTCCAAATAATAATTTTAAGGAAATGAGCTTTCTAGGCTATAAAAAAAGGAATGTTATTTTTATAATAACTAGGTTATCATCGTCGTCGCGTTGCGGTGAACTTCTTTTATTATTTAGTTTGTGTTTACATGTATTTTAAAAGCACTACGAGCGCGTTGCGAACGGAACCGCTTACAAGAATAAAAATAAAATGTAGAAAAAAACGCTAAAAGATAACCGAAAGAAAATCAACAAAAAAAGTTATATGGTAACGATGTTGTTTGTATGAAACTCGTGGTCAGAGATGAGCAAATGGTACTAAGTACTGGCACCGAATTTCCCGAACAGAAAGATCTGAAGTACCAATTCGGTACCGAATTTTGACGTTCCCTATACCGTTTGCTACTGGTTTTTACCTTCGTATACTGGTACCGTAACCGGTACTTTCAGTACCGATACCGATTCGGTATCGGTTGGCACCGAGCTCATCCCTACCTTGAAACTAAAAAAAAGAAATCATTAAAAGTTGAATAAAATCAACAACAAAAAGTTGTACGATACCATTGTTGTTCGTACGGTACCTGTGATCAGGGACAGACAAATGGTATCGGATAGCAGTACCGAATTTCCGAAACTAAAAGAATTCAACATCAATTCGGTACCGATTTTTGCTATTTTTTGTACCAGGCTGGTGTCGTTTTTTACCTTCATATATCGATACCAAACATAACCGCACCAGAAAAGAAAAAAAATTGCCACATGGCAACCAATGAATAGACCAAATACTATTTATTGGCTTGCTTTATTAATATACTAGCGGTAAGACCTGTGTGAATACACAAGTCGGTTTGATAACAAATGAAATAAATGATATTTTTTATTATGTCATCTGTAGTGTTGTATTTCTGATTCGATAATTTAATATAAGTAACAATGTACAGAAACAAATGGTTAAAAGTACCAGCAAAGTTGAAAATAAAAAAACTAGCATTTTAATCAACACCCTTGTTTTATACACCACACCACAAATTTTATATAAAGGTTCAAGAAATCCAAAACCATGAAACCAAAGCAGAATCAAACCGTTAATAAGGATTGGTTGGGTTTTTATTTTGGCCGGTTCGCTTTCGGTTTCAATAATTTTCAACCGTATTTTGTATCTATTGTTTGTTAAAAATCATTAATAAACAAACTAAATAGAACATCATAATTTTCTTAATACATAATATAACTTTATTGAAGTATCTTATATGTTACAAATAAACCCCCTCTCTTATGTAATTATTAAAAAATTAAAAATAACCGTTCGGTTTCCCATTACCAATGCTATTTGTTCCATATCAAAACCCTAGATCCATTAATCGCTGCAATCTTCTTGAAGCAACATTGATTCAAAACCACCGACAGCTATCAAACAATCCATCTCGGATCCTTTTTTCGTAAACGACGGTAATATCTTCCCAATAGTTGTTTCAATCATCCCTTTTACTGTCTTTCTTTATGGTTTATAGTGTTTGGTGAGATAGGATCCGAGATTTCTTATCTCTATTTCCTCTAATTTCCGCCGGCATATGTATGTGTAGTTTACTGTTTTTGATTTTTTGTATCTTTGATACTAATACAGTATGAAATCAGTGTTCTTAACATTGATAGGGATCTAGATATAGATTTTTAGAGTAGAACTCGATTGGTGATTAGATTATTAGATTTTGACGGATTATGTTTATTTGACTACTGATTGGTTATCTCAGGCTGACTCTTGATAGTTTGAATATCCGACTTTTTTTTTATTAATGATGATTTTAGGTATTCGTATTAATATTGTTAAAGTTGATAGATTTTCTGGTATGTATTTTTAAACATGACTTGAGATCGATTGGTTAATAGATTTTTAAACCCTAAAATGATTTAGTTATAAATTTTTAGTCTTTTTTGTATTATTTTTGTGGACATTGATTTGTGTATGTTCATAATGTTGACTGTTATAGTATAGAAATTTATAACTATTCTTAACCATTTTATCATGACTGTTTAGTTGAATATTAAAATTTAGTTGAATATTGTATATATCATGACTGTTTAACCATTTTATTCATATTCTTAACATTTTATATAGGGGTGACTTGTGTATTTTATCTACTGTGGTTTTTTTTTAGATTGCATTAAATAACTTAAAAGTAATTTCATAATTGTTTTCTTTTTCTATTATTGAGATTATTCCAGTTCATCATTAAAAGTAATTTCTGTTATTGAGATTATTCCAGTAATTTCAATTGTATCTTGTATAATATAAAGTTTGGCATCGGTTGATATACTATACACTCGTAATCTAAAGTGATGTTAGCTACATAATTGTTATTTTCTTTCTGGATATTAAAGTAGTAGTTAGCTATTGAAACATGATATTAATACTATTTGTTAGCAATGATATGGTAACGTAAGTATATATAATAGCTGAAATGAGATTTTAAGTGTTCTTTTTCAGGTTATTAAGTCACATATAAATTGTGCATCTTGTAAATTTTATTTTCAACTGATTACAATAAAAGTTTTTTATTTTCTCTTTACTTACTATAAAATACATAGCATAACGTACAAAACGGACAAAATTGATCTTCTTACAAAACGTACAAATATTATTTGTTGTGTTCTGTGTGGTACTACATTCATTAAAGTAAGTCAAACTATCAACACGACATATAATACCAAAAGGTAAACCATATAAAGGTTTACCGGTAGATTCCATGTTGTTAAAACATACCCATCAAAAGTTACAATAACTTAACAAACCAAACAGTTTTAAAGTAGCAACTGAAACATGTTTACGAAGACATTCAAAAGACAAAGTAGCTTAACTTAACACCAAAAGACAATAAGACATCTAAGCTTCTAAGTGTTAGACTTAGACTGTTTCTTGCGGTATTTTTTGTTCGTCAAAGATAACTCTCCAACATTCAGCGGTTCCACATCTTGAATACTTCTTTTACCATTCGGACTCGTCCCAAAATCTTTCTCGACTTCTACGGCAGAAGAGTCGGCCGTACCAGAGACAACATCCTTGAATTACATCACAAAACAACTAATAAAATATTAAATAACAAATTTTTCCAATGACCAAAATCCAGTTGAACGATAGTAAATAGTCCTAACTCACCTTTGAAATCGAATCACCAACCCTTTGTGAACACTCGGATAGCTGCACAGGTTTGAAATCTGAACCTTCTTGACTAACCTATTAACACAATATAGATAGATTTCAGGTATTTGTTAGTTAGGAAAAAAGTTATAAATTTGAAAGGTATATTATTGATCATCGTCTATGAGATCGTACCTCATCAGCAATCTCAGCAACATGAACATTACTAGGAACTAACTCAGCAAGTATCTCTGGATCATCACATATTTTCTGAATAGTGTAGACATGGTAATCATGATTAAGATTGTACTCAGAAACATCAAGCTTAAAAGCAAGTTTCTTTTCGAGCAAGCGAGATATCTCGTGTGGAAAACTATCAGTATCATTAGCTTTCAATTGCCTTTCTCTGATATCACTTGCAGCGCAGCCAACAATCTTCATTACATCTTTATCAAACATAACAAAAGAAACACTTCCGGTTTCATCTTGAACCCGAACATGGACCTTAAACCTGAAATATATATTAGGTTTCACATTAGTGTTTCTGAACTGTGAACTAATTATATTTTGCAAAGTAGTAAATAAAAGTGATTCTCATATGTGCACCCTTTCGGTGTCATGTTAAGATTAACATGGATATAACAGGAAATGTCATTTGGAAATAGTAAAGCAGTCTCACTTTATAGTTATGGAAATACATTCGCAATCGCATTTGGGACAAACCAACGAAGTGGGTGTAAGATTCATCACCGATTCTGAAATAGTTGTAGCATATTGTAGATATTCAGTTTTGGTCAGCACCTTCTTGAAACACTTTCGACACGCAGGATAAAACTAACCGCAATTTTCTTGAACAATTTTGATGGTTGCAACTACCACACATGACATGACCTATAAGAAACACAATTTCAACGGTATCAACATGTTCAAATAATAAAAAGCAGCAAGAATTAAAACATGAAACGAATCTATTATAGATAGAAAACGTGCAAACCCTGTCGATCTCGATAATCTCATCAACATATTTCCTTTGGATCTCTAGAACTCTTAACGAAACATAAAAATAGTTTGCGAAGACAGTATGGTTTGAGACGAAGATCCACCAGCCTGGTTTTGATTAACTAAAAGCCTAAAAAATGATTTGGTTTAACATTAGTATCTGTCATTCACATGAGTAAAACAATTATACCAAGTTTCAAATATTCAATGACATGGATTGAATTACTACCTCCTCCTAAGTTCATTAACCTCATTGATATCTTCATTAAGAAACATTCGTGATCCAAACTTATCACTCTCAATTGTGAAATCTCCTGGATAATTTTAAATAGATAACAATTAATATGAGCATGATCCATATGAATGATAGTCAAGGTGTTAAAACTTTGTGTAAGTACAAATAGATTGAAGAACTTACCCCTCCATTCATTAACCTTTGCATACTGAATGACAGCCATGACATTCTCAGCCAACGATTTTTAAGACACAAAATCTTTCACCTTTTGAGCATATTCATTCCACATGGTGCACCGCACTATATTACCACTGCACGAGATACATAGATGTTCTACAATTAACACAAAACTGTTGTAATTTATTCAATGCAATAAATACAACCTATTGAGACACAAAGCTGTTGTCATTATTGTTTATATCAATAAATAACACTCATTTTCAAATTATTGCACTTGTAATCAATCATGTACATGAAATTCTTTGATATAAATGCAATTTATCTACAATAAACAACAATCATTTGTAATAAATGCAATGTTTACTACATTAAATATTTCAAATTTTTAGTATTATATCAATATATGTGTAAAACATATCTATAAAAGGTTAATGAAAATTCATACTCCACGTCTTGGAGTTCAAAGTTGATCTTTTTAGTCTATTTGGGAGGTTTTCCAAAGATATTCATATCCCACACCAAACAACAGTACCAGCAACACCTGAAATAAAGGAAAATATAATCACTTGCAATATAAAAAGATACTATTTGAATTTTTTTATATAAACTAAAACCTAAAACACATACCAACAGTCAAAATGTGTTTTGCTTCTCCTTTATCCATAACCGAATGTGAGATGAAGTTAAACCCATAATCAACACATTGCCAACCAGAAGCCGGTGTTACAGTTGTACATCGATAAAAGTTGATTTTGTAATCATGCTTTACAAATTTGTATGGATCATTATTTTCACCAGCACCAAACTTTGCCAGAATAACAACTTTATCCTCCTGCAGTTGGGCATCAAATAGAGGGATCAAAGGTCCCTTAATACCGGCTTGAATCTTGGAGCCCTGACATATGAAATTAAAATCAGAAACTATACAAAATACAAACAATATTCCAGAAATCTTAGAGGTTGATAAGAAACTAACATATATTACAACTTTCTTGAACCATAAAATCGAACATTGTTGGAAAGTGTAAACAGAAACTATATATTCTAGAAACAGAAACTAACATATATTACAACTTTTATACCACTATGTCCACAAACAGAAACTATAAAAAATACACACAATATTCCAGAAATCTTAGGTGTTTCATACGAGACTAACATATATTACAACTTTGAAAAGCATAAAATCGAACATTATACGGAAGTTCAAACACAATACAAACAGAAACTATAAAAAATACAAACAATATTCCAGAAATCTGAACTGTTTCACAACATACTTAACATATATTACAACTTTAAAAACCCTAAAATCACACATTATACGGAGGTTGAAACAGAAACTATACAAAAAACAGAAACAACATTCAAGAAATCTTTAGGGTTTCGAAAGAGACTAAACCAATACAAACAGGAACTACAAAAAATACAAACACACAAGAGACT
Organism: Scalesia atractyloides; assembly: GCA_947069175.1. NCBI lineage: Eukaryota > Viridiplantae > Streptophyta > Magnoliopsida > Asterales > Asteraceae > Scalesia > Scalesia atractyloides. The sequence goes on along the minus strand of CAMTDV010000010.1, from coordinate 74,947,511 downwards.
TAACATATATTACAACTTTTTGAAACCCTAAATCTTAACTGTTTCACAAAAACAGAAACAACATTCAAGGAATCTTTAGGGTTTGGAAAAAGACTAAACCAAACTATACAAACCAAATACAAACACAAACCCTAATTTTGACCAACAACAGAAATCTTAACAGTTTTGATAAAGAACACGGCGAATAAACCAAATACCTTCTCGTCCAGCAAGATCATGTCCATCCTAAACGACTGAGCCCACTTTCGAATGATTCGAGCCTTTAGGTTCCACATGTCTTTAGCCGGATTCAAGTCATCGATGAAACTAAGAGGGAGTGATGAAGAACCACCGTCAATCTGAACTGCCTTAGACATTTCTATGTTTGGAAGTACTGGTCGGCAGATAAAGAAGATATGAAGGGTGAGAGAAAGAAAAGGTTGAAGATATATAGATATTAGAGAGATTGTAATGGTAATGAAGTTACTTGTTCAGGAGATTTAAATGCACATATATCTTCCCCATGCACATTCAAACTTCTCTCCCAATTCTTTTATTATTTTACATTAGTTATTATTATTAATAACTCCCCAATATGACATCAGCAGAAGAAGACGTGACCTACCTCTTTAAACGACAACTAAGCATTATGATGTCACATGTCCATGTCCTCTTATAGAGAGGAGAGATAGATAAAATAGCAATAACGATGGAAATATGTGTATAGGTAAAACGAAATTAATATGTTGTTTACAAAAGATGGTATGCACATGAAAAGGTTGGTTGATGACTTAAAATTTCCAAAAGAGTAAACGGTCAAAATCGTCCGTGAGGTTTGCATATAATTGTCAGATTCATCCAAAAACTTTTATTTTCTTAACTGGACCACTGAGGTTTTCAAATCATTGCCAGATCCATCCACTTTTCTAACCTTGTTAAAAACTAATATTAAGTGAGGATTATTTTAGTCTTTCTCTTTATTTATTTATTTTTTCCAGATTTTGCTTGATTTTTCCCCTTTAAATATTGTATCATGTTCAAAGTAATTTTTAATCTCGAGCAATTTGTAAATAACAACTTTAGTGATTAAAGTTTACGAAAAAACAATACACTGTGCATTTTTGTATTTTATGTAAGTTATTTTATGGTTAAGGACGTATACAAGAAGTTCGATTACCAATTACCGAACAATAAATGGCCAAAAACTAACCCAAAGATTTATACACAGGTTTTGGTATGTATGAATTAACATGAATATTCAGCAAATTAATTTGTATGTGTGAATTTTACATTAATATTCATCAAATTAATGCATCTATCTTGATTTGTTATAAAGGGATAATGAAAGAATACACTTGCGCAAAAAAGATCAAAATAAATCAATTTGTGTTTTTGAACACTTAATTTATAGTTTTTCATTAGTAACTAAGAGAGCAATTTAGGGTTAAACATATAAGAGTTAAGAGAATCATCAAAATACCCCTTATTTATATTAGTTTTTACAAGGTTAGAAAATTGGATGGATCTAGCAACAATTTTGAAACCTTAGTGGTCCAATTGAGAAAATAAAACTTTTTGGATAGATCTGTCAATTGTATCTAAGACGATTTTGATAATTTACTCTTTCCAAAAATTAGAAAGTCGCTCTCAAAAATAATTACAAGTGTTGGAACTTAGCATAAAGTAGGTATGGAAAAGGAATATATATATTATATATATATATATATATATATATATATATATATTATAAAGAAGATAACGCATTGCTTTTAAAAATATTTAGATAATTAGATACTTATATCCGGTGGTAGAGTTTGAACAAAAAAATATTAGAGTCCGTACTTTTAAATCCAAATCAGTGAAGGCGTACTCTTAATAATCTAATATTTTACAAAAAAAAATAGTAAAACTAACACTACAAGCGAAAAATTAGCGGGCACCGAAGCATCTCGGGCCACCAAGAAGATGCGCCCTACCTACATCACTGGTTATTTTCTTTATATGTACCATTAATTTGATCTTTTTCTCTTTTATTAAATTCATGATAGTGAGATTTTAAATTTATTAGATATTTCATTTTTATAAAATAAAAAAAACCAAAATATATACCTTCTAGTTTTAAATTTTTGGACGTTGAGTATACTTGTAGCAATTTAGACACCTATGCTCATACAATTAACAAGAGTTTGAATTGAGCTTAGCATATTTTGAACTCTATTTATAGAAATTGTGCTCAACGCATAGATTTCAAACTTGAATCTATCTTGTTTATGTTTCTTTAATATTTTGTTTATGTATATATACGTTTAAGATATTAAATAATAATTATATTAAAATTAATATAAGCTCATTCTGGGTTACAAGTCTAGTTAAATTCGACATGTAAAACTCATCTTCGAACTCGTTTAGTCCAATATGATCTCAAGTTCATTTATACTAAGATTTACTCGTTTTGATATTTGTTGAACTCACTAAGAGCTAGCCTATATGCCAAATTTGATATTTGTTGAACTCACTAAGAGCTAGCCTATATGCCAAATACACATTTCTCCTCATCTACCATAAAATAAAGAATCTATTTCTATTATATATAATAAATAAAAGTTATTAGGGCTTAGGTGTTCCTGAATTCATTTAGGCGGGAAAATGAGTTGGGTTTTTCCTTTTTGCAGTGAAGCCCCGTTTTCCTGATCTTGACCCACTTTTTTGACCCGAGACATCTAGAAAAACCTAAATTTCCCTATGGCCTCATTTTTCTTTTCACTGGTTCATATCTGAAACCCTAGATTCGCATCTCTGCTACGTCGTTGCAAATCATATCGCCTCTTCTGCAATTTCTCACATGTCAATTCTCCCAGGTATGTCGATCTATTGATTTTATACCTTCATCCGTTTCACGTACATCCACCCACGTGAAAATGATTACTATAATTTTTGGGAGGTATGTTTGTCGTAGTGGTATTTTGGGATTTAATTGTGTGTATAGGTGGTTTCAGTTGAGGGGCGGTAGGTGTGTGATTATGGTGTTTAGGGTTTAGGTTTTCATTATTGTGTTGGTACATATCTGACTTCGGGTGTTTCAAGGTGGTTATTGCGACACTGGTGGTTAACTGATTTCACAGGCGCCAATTGTTTGTTTCGCATGGATTATCCGATTTTTGGTGCGAAGCTGAGGAGGTTATCGCAGAGGTAATAGTTTTGTAAACCCTATACTTCCATCGCTTTCATCATCGATGTTATTCTCTTCTCTAATCGTTGAACAAATCAGGTACGAATTCGGATTTACTATAACAATCAAAACAGTATCAACTAGAACCTGTAGTCTTCATATTTGATTCTTCTCATCAATCAACAAACAAAAGTTAGGATTTACTCAATGAATTCATCTCAATTTGCTAATTACCGTATCACACTACTCCAAACATCTTCATGTAATCAATACAGGTTCGTTCAATCTTTGAAACTCTGTTTTCCGCATTTGAATTCATTCAAATTCGAGATTTCAACGCATTTTTTATCGATTCCTGTTGTTTCATGATGATTTATTTTGTCTTTTTGTGTAATAATCATCGTTTGATTTTCATATTATAGCTGTTGAATCGTTGACTGTAGTTCAATTACTTGAATATGAAGATTAGGTTATGATGATGTTCATGATGTATAGATTATGGTAAAAAAACTAAAAAATAAAAAGATTTATAGAAGAATTAGTTGAATTTGGAGATTAGGTTATGATGATGTTAATGATGTGAAAATTAAGTCACTGTAAAAAAAACCCTGATCTGTACAAAGTTTGAATAAATGAGAGGAACTTTAGATATGCCTTTTGAATATGTTGCTTTGAATGTTTCTTTCATGATAAAAGTTGATTTTAGGTAACTTTTACTATCAGAATGCAGCTGCAACCATAATTATAGAGATGGATGCAAAGCTGGACAACCAGCTGGTACGCGTTTAGATAGTTATCCCCTTTCTGACCTCCTCGGTGTCGTATTTGTTGTATTTATTTTCCTAATACTACTGTTTATAATTTCGTTTTATTAGTCAGAGGATGCCTCACATACAACAAATGGGCCTTCGGTTCGATGAACAAAATAGTGCTCAAGAATTTCACTCACTAAGAGACCAGTTGCAGAGTAAAATAGAATAATGAGGTTTGACTTGCGATTTTTACCAAAAGCCGAATGTTTAAAATTGGGCCGAACCGTATAACTTAACTATATTTAACTTTAGAACGTCTAAAACTAGATATATAATATATTTAGCTACTTAGATTTATTTTGGAATAAAATGGTTCTTTTTTACTTTAATTGAGTTGTAGCCTTGAGCCCATTTTAAATTCTAAATTGGCAGCTTATGAAGTACATATAAATTATATAATAACGCATTAATCAAATAAGCTAACCTAAAAAGTTTGACCACCAAGTGTCAAGTTGCTTGTAGTCATAAACTTTCTATTAATTTTTTTTCCAGATGACTTTCGATTTTCTGTTTTTCCCGTTATTGTATTGCATTGAACATTTTACTATGTTATTGATTTTCTCTTAATATGTTGCTAATGACTATTAATAACTTGATATCTTAACATGTATTTGATTTTCTGTTTATTTGTTGTTGATTCTCTGTTAATAATTGCCGATATGATTTTTTGTTAATATGTTAAGAAAAGCTATGTTTATCATCTAAATAAAGCATAAACCGTGAAACCAAACCGTTACTAACGATTCGGTTTGGTACGGCTTCAAGTATTAACAGTTTGGTTTTGGTTTTCAATACTCAATAACCATTGGTAACGGTTTGGATCACGGTTTACCTAAAAACCGTCAAAACCGTACCGTGAGCACCCCTACGTATAGCTGGAGTAATAGTGGGATTAATTTGAAATTTTATACTGTTGTTTGTACCCATGCTATTTTGTCAAAGAGGTGCTTGGACATGGGAGATGCTGGGAGCATGAAATGTGGGAGTAAGGGTAGATGTCACTGCAAATAGAGGTCAATATCTTTGCTTTGTTACTCATAATCCATTTTAATATTTTATTGGCTATGTACTTATTACCATCTGCATTTTTTCAGTTACCTACTATGTACTAGACAACCATTATTCTACATATAAGAAGGGACAAGCAAGACAACTATAACCGAAGATCCGCACCATCATGAGTAGAAGTTAAGTTCTTTTACTCACGTTCTCCAAGTTGTTTTCATTACCGTAAACACAATTTTAACAATTTACTTTTGTGCCAGCATTTCTTGCACTTATTTTTGTACCATGGACGTTGATTCCAAAGTCGTTTCTTTTTAAGAAGCAACACGAGGCAGTATGCACAAAACTAAACTTTCTACAGATCCTTATCCTTATGACAATATTGCATTTCTCTGATAATTACTAGCACTTTTATTATTAGAGACACTAGGGGAAGCCTATGCACCCCTCTTGGCGCTGTTGCTAGAGTTGACCGTCCATCGGGTCACACGACGGACATGAAGAATTTGGTAACAACTGATTACTATTCTAAGTTTTAACCGGCATGAGCATAGTCGAGTAATTACTTTTCTACTATTTCAACATAAAAATCATTGCCTTGGTGTTTTCGTAGTTTTTACTTGGGATAGAAAGCTTCATGTTGCGAATTTTTTTTTGGGATTCTTATTTACTTTTAGTTTTAATTATAAATCATTCATGATGACAAATGCAGACCACCATGGTTGGTGGATAACAACAGAATTGCAATAAATATTAGAAGTATCCCAGGCTTGATAAAGGTAGGGGTTCTAAAGAGGTATTTCTTTGCCTACATGTTTCATGTTTGTATTCATTATTGCATAATTATTTTTATATATACTAAATAAGTAGTGATTTGGAATATGTTTCGCTTAAATACACCACTTCTCTTTTGGTTTTGGCGGACGAAAATTTTTGGGAAGGGATTTTGTTTCACGTTGACCGTATACATACTATTACTGCAGATCCGCAATCACAATTAACCAGACCCATCGTATCCATATTCTCATTTCATCGATGATTATCACTCTTCCCTTTCTATTGATCCCGTCCAATACCCTAACATATGAATACCCTAACAACATTGTTGTTTACTATACTACATTCGAGCCGGTGGTCTCATTGGAAGCAGTCTCTCTATTCCCACGGGGTAGAGTAAGGCTGTCTACATCTTGTCTCAGACCCAACCTTCGCTTTGCTATTAGTGGGATTTACTGAGTGTGATGATGATGTTGATTTACTATACTACATATGAAACTGACATCTACTGATTTGTTTGTCTTTTTATTTTGCAACCATGACAGGGCCGAGTATTGTTTTTTTATGATATGCTGAAATCTAACCTTTCTCTAAGAACCAAGGTTTATTCTTTTACTTACTTTTCATTTCTAATGTTATCATTTAGCTATTAACTAATTGTTAGATGCTAATCTAATCTCATCCCTCAAAAATAGCAACCAAACATGAAAATTTATCCCATCCTTTTTTGTCATTTTACCTTTTTCCACTACAAAAGATAATCCAAACACGTTTTTAAAAATTTATTTTAAAAAAGTTATAAGTTAATAAACACTTATAGGTTATAACAAAAAAACACTTTTGAAGTTAAATAAGCAAATTCCAAACACCTTCTATGTGTTAGGATGGTGAGTTTTTGCTTTTTTTTTTTTGTTTTATAAATCTTTTATTTATGCTTCAAAACTAATAATACAAAGCCACATGCAGTTAAAGATTGTAATATGGCAAGTTTGTTATACCGCAAGAAAGGGAGTAGAGGTTAAAATCTGGGACCTTGCAACACATACGAGAAGTAATTCCAATTTTTTTTTTACAACATGTTTATTACCCCAACACAATGCGGATGTTATATTTGTGACATATCACATACTTTCCTTTTTGTTAATATTTAGGTTGTGAGAGTTTGAAGTGGCACGAGAAGGGAAGGCCATTTCAATGATAGGCCAGTGAATAATCTACCAAAATATTTATGTTATATCTTTTGCACTTTTAAACGTATTATATCCAACAAATTCTGATAGAGGTGGCAAATTGGTCAGGATGTTCGGGTTGGTAACATGTCAAAGAGGGTTGGGTCACACACACATCAGTTTGTTATTGCTTTCTATACAGTTTAACCTGCTTTGTATTGTAAATATGATACATGGTATATAAAATTGTTTATATTTGTTTTAATTTTTTTTCATCTTTTTCTATTGCAGTTTCTTATTCCATTATCACACAAAATGAATGATCAAGGTGAAGTAATTGTATTGAATGATTAGGAGGAATTGAAAATTAATACACAGGAAGCTTTTATTTCTACAAGGTATGTGGTTTTATTAAGTATAAGACAATTTTATTTATTAAATATACATTAATATGTATATTTTTGTGTTCCCCTTAGGTATAATGTCACTGGTTTGAGTGATTTGAAGAGAGGTGACGACATGTCAATTGGTGATCGTTGTGTTTTCTAAGGTCAAGGAGCTTAGGAAAGCTTTTGGTTGCAACAATTCGAAAACCTTTAATAGCTTCTTAAAATTTGCTTTTAGCAACTTTTACTTTATCTTCAGTATCGTGTTTTTACTGTTTAAATATTTGTGTTTTTTATTGTTTAAATACTTGAATATTCCCAATTGTGTTTTTATATTGTTTCCATTATACTATTCCAAAACATGTAGTACCAAACTATAATTGTCTTAAGAACTTTGATGTTTTCATTGTCTATTAACTTATTGTTAGTATCGTAGTGATATTTTATCGTTTAATTTTTAGCAGGCTTTTGTGCGTAATACGTAACGTATTATTCAATTGTTTTTACAAAGACAATAAACTTTTAATACAAAGTAATTTATAAACAAGAATCATAAGCAATTAACAAGACTATAAATTTTAGTACACGTTCACAACCCTTCATTAACTTTATGAAAAGTTTATATAAGTCTTTAACGGTAAAACATTTAATATAAATAACTTTCTCGAGCCCGGGAAGCAATCCCGGGTGATAACCTAGTATATATATATATATATATATATATATATAAAGGAAATCTGATGTGGGACACGTGTCATTCATTGGATGCATCTACCTTTTTATTTTCCCGCCCTTTCTCCTGTTTATATTATCTTAATTAAATAAAAATATATAAATCAATATTAAAATTTTATCACGTGGCCTTTATCTCATAATATTACAACTCTTATGATCTTTATATCTCATTATTAATAGATATTTATCAATTCAATTAAAATAACGTAGCTCATGGATAAATATAATACCAGAAGATAATTATGTTGCAATGTTAATTTTAAATACCAAGAGGTATGAACATTAGACGGTTCTAAGTTTTCTTTTTTATAATAGTCTAATATCATAAAAGTGATATGGCTTTGTAAAGACATTTTATGCTAATTTTAATATTTTATTTTATAGATATTTCAACCGAATAGTTTGATATAACACTTATAAAATTATTGCCAATTAATAATTTTAGCAGGAGATGTTTATTTTATTTTATCACTAGGTTAGAATCCGGATATTACACGCATTATAATAGTCAGAAACTGATATTCAAATCACTCTATAAATGTTGCACCTAATTTTACACAAGAATTATGTAACAGGTTTTATAAAACCATATTTATCGAAAAGTTAGATGTATTCAACTCGTGTAACACACGAGGGTAACTTTATTATTATTTAGTATACAAAATTACGTTTATTCAATATACAGATATAACTTTTTCCTATTATTTGTAATGTATAAAATTACATTTATTCAATACAAGGTTTTTAAAGATATTTTTTTATTATTTAGTATAATTCAACCCGCACAATACACGAAGTTCTTAAAGATATAATTTTTTATTTAATATATATAATTACATTTATTCACCCGTGTTAAATGAGGTTTTAAAGACATATTTATTCAGCCCGTGTAATACACGTGGCTCTAACCTAATATAAAAAAAGGGTAAATGCACGGTACCCCTGACCGCGGGAGGGTTCTCCCTCCCCAAGCTAGCTTAGCCTCATAGCTGCCTGGCGGTTACTACCCAGCAGGATTATTCGGGCCGAGCTGGACTCGAACCCGCGTCCTCCCGTTTGGAATGGGTGAGGCTGGCAACTGGGCTGACACCCCGTGGTTGGCTCTAACCTAATATATATATATATATATATATATATATATCAATTATAAAGCTAAAAAAAGTTATATGTTTGTTGTGATAATGTGATCTGTATACAGACAGCTTTGATAAGCGATAAGGGAGGGGTGCACTTTAATTTGTAAAGATATAAAGACATTATTGACCAACCCTTCTTTTTTTAAATAATAAACAATTAATGAAGATATGATCTTAAACTTAAAAGGCAAAATAGATATGCCAATGATCTAAGACTTCAATCAGTCATGCATTTGTTTTGCCATCGATTTCAACAAAAGCAGCGTTACGATCAGTATCGGTATATTGTTTTATAATTACCCGTCGGTGTCATCCGTGTTATCTTGACTCCGCCAACGTTCTTTCCTGCATTTCCACTAATCAAAGTTTAGATGCTAGTTAAGGATCGGATGTATAGATGCACACTAAGATGTATGGTGTTATGGTTTCTACTTTCTAGGGTTTCATTTATAAGTAATAACATCATACATGTGAGTTTTTTTTTATTTGTTAGGTGGTTCAAAAAAGTCACAAGTGCTTTTAGAGGGTGTTTGGGGTTGAGTTTTGAAAATAGATTATGCGTTTTGAATAATCAGAATCAGATAATTAGCTGTAACAAAACGTGCTGCAGAAAAGATAGTGTTTGGATTTGATTATGTTGTTTGATATCACAATAATCAGATAATCAATTATTTGAGTGTTTGGCAAATATATATATTTTAAAAACTAAATAAGCTTTGATCTCTACAAAACGTAAAAAATCAGTTTTTGTGGAATCTCGTTTTCCTGCAGTAAGGGGTGACCTACTTTTGGATTATCACGTTTTGATCTCAACAAAACATAAAAAATCAGTTATCATTATTTTTTTTACCAAACACTCAAAATAGATTTTTTTGCAATTTCAAAACACAATAATCAAAAAATTAGGTTGAAAAAGGAATCTCAAACACACCCTTAGTGCTTTTACGTAGTTTCAAAAAGTATTTGGGTTTCTAGGTAAGCCACTCGTGGAGAGTCTGCTTATTTAGATAACAAAATTAATATTGAATTTTTTTTCAGGTAATTCTTTATAGTAATTTCATTTTGTAGCAATAACTTGTAATTTTTGACACTAAAAAACTAGAGTAAATTAAATATTATATCTTTATTAATATATATAATATCACATGTTAAATGTCTTTTAATTTCAATAATTACCATAGATGTCCTTTATCTGAAATTAAATTGTGCACACAGCCCAACGAGGCAGTGGTGGAGTGGTCGAGCGGCATCCAGGTGAAGGGCGAATACGGGAGGTGCCGGTTCGTCTTGGATGGGAGGCGATATTTTACCGATTATTCCACCGTCGTGCCTTCGGACTGGTGGAGGTCGGGTTTCCGCGCATCTGAGAGAGTCAAGGGGCTAGCGGCGGTCGAGTAGTCGACCTTGATCACAGCGCCCGATGTCACGGTGGTTGACACGTCGTTCCTTGCCATTAAAAAAATTGTGCACAAAAAATGTCACCTGCACCAACTCTCATCCATTTGCACGTTAAATAATACATATGGCCCTTATGTAAGGCGCATTTATGTCATTTTAATGTAATTAAGGAAATTAAAGGACACAACATATAACACTATCTATTAATAAATGACATAACCTATAATTTACTCTATATTGAAAATGGATGTGCGGATGTGCATTGTATGTATTAAAATTGGACAATATAGTTTAGGTCAAAATTCAACAGCATAAATGATGTGAAAAATTATAGCAAGATACACTAGACTTCCGAAATACATTACATCATTTGCCATTTCATAATCATTGTTTCAAAACATATAATGTTTCAATAAAACCAACATACATTTGACCCAATACCAAAAGACTTCCAAGTGACATAGGGGCAATAATAGCAAGGTACCAGGATGATAACGATATAGTACCCGTATTTAGTCATATTTACCCAACCCTAGTTCAAGATTATTTGTTTGATTTCAAAAGTCAAACTTAATCATTCTACAGGTTGTAGTTGATTCACAAACTCCATGTTACCGGGTTTACTGAAGTGCAATTGAAAGAATCAGTGCTTACAGGCGAAGTAAATACTTCTTTAAATCATTAAGAGAAATTATATTAAAGAAACCTCTTTATGTGAACACGGAGCATATGGTAAAGTTTATAAAGGTAAAACGGTGATACAAAAGTTTTTGCATGGTTTCAATTGCGTCAAGTGAGAAAATGAGGCTTGACCAATGAAAGTCAGGCGATGTGCAAAAGCGATTGTGCAAAAAAGAAAAGAAAAGCGATGTTCAAAACAAGATTGTGCAAAAAATCAGAAGCAATGTTCACGTATTGCCCTTAATCTCAGGATAGTTCTTGGGCACCATCGTTTTCTTCTTGGGTGAAGAGTTCTGGTCAATCGTAGGAGAGTTCTTCGGTGAAGAGTTTTGGATTAACACTACAAATGGACGGGAGTTAGTGCAAAAATTTTAGTTGAAATGAAACAGCATGTACTATCATATATTAATAATGGACATAATCTGTAATTTACTCAAAAAACTAAATACGCAGTTTTGTGTACTTTTTTCAAAATTCGATATAAATTTTATTTTCTTTCCAATTAAAGTATTTTTTTTCTTTATGTGACAAAATAATTCTTAGTTTTGTTAAAAAAGAACTCGGTCTTTAATAATTTCTATATACGCATTTTGACAGGAAAGACTAAACAACACTTTTTATTTACAAGATGTAAAAAAGATAGTAAGTTTAATAATCCAAACCAGGTCAGAAGGTAATTTATATGGAGTTGTGAACAATTAAATAAGTTATCATATAGATAAAATATAAGAAAACAAAGACGAATGAAACTTAATAATTCATATACCAAATGGATTAGATGGGTTATCTGATAAACATCCGTTACTATATACACTTTGACAATATAGTTTTTGTATAATTTAGATCTATATTACTATATACACTTTTCATTATGTTATTAATGATGAATAATGAATTACAAGTGTCCATAAGAATCTGTTTCAAAAAGAAAAAGTTACTGAAATCATTGCAATTTCGGATGGTAAAAGCAAAAAAAAAAAAAAAAAGAAAAAAAAAAAGCAAAATCCTCCAAAGAACCCGGATTCAAGATCCTCTAGATCTCTTGGGCCCAGCCCAAAATTCGGTTACTTTTCCTTTTTCTACTGATAAAAAATGAAGTTTAAATTTACTTTTATTATTTTTTTAAAGTGGACCATTTGGTTATTGACTTATTGGTGAACCTGGGTTCGGATCCAAATAGTTGGATAGGTGGACAAAAGTATATCCAGAGCTGAGGTCCCAAAGAAGTTAATATTGTAGGGAACAAGCCGGAAATAGTCGGGGGTGCATGCAAATGACAGTGGTCCGATGCCTTTTGACACTCAATGGACCGCTTTTGTACTACAACAAGATCACGTGGAGACCACCCCCAGGATTCTCGCTAGGCTGTGGTATGACTTTATTGTCTTCTTAAAGGTGTGACCATCTTCTTCTACATAATACATTCTATCTTTATTTTACCTTTATTTTGTTGTATGCATGGTTTAACCTTACAATACTACTACTACTACTACTTTCCACGTTGATTCAAGAGTGGAAGTTATTTATTTATTTTCAATGTTTTTGTAACTGGATCGGTTATTAAAGTGGTAGCTTTATCGATATATCGGTTAGATCTGTCAGAGATATTTGAAAAATAAAAGACATGTATATGTTTTTTTCTAAGAAAAATAACATTATAAAATAATGAGTATATAAGAGATTGTATTATTTGAAAGTATATTTAGTTTATAGATGTATTTACAATGGCAAAGGCTCTCTCTCGTTGAAGGTATTGGGTTTAAATCCTAATAATTACACAACACTCATATTCACCCGCTTTGACTGCAAACCACCCTAATGGGTACGGCCATAACAAGATGGCCAACCGCCAACCCTCCCGAACCTAATTCTGGTGTGTCCAGTATCCGGTGTAGTCGTCTAGTCCGTTCATGTAAACACCCCTGTTTTCACTGATTTGAGTTCATGTGGCAAGTTTGTTACTTATTATATATATATATATATATCAAGCCCATTAAGTCTAACTACTTTTCAAATCAATACCCACTGTCCGATCAAGCTGAAACGAAATCTCATCCGTTTAAACTCCAAAAAATAACCGCTATGACAGCGGTTTACAACAGTTTTTATCAATTTTTAGTGGGTGGTTATTTCCACATTTTCCTGCCCATGATCTCAAAAACTGCTCCTATAAATATGGGTAATGTTGTTAGTTTTTATTCAGTTTTTTTTCCCGGTTTTTATTTAGGTGGTTAGTTCCACCTTTTCCTGCCCATAATCTCAACAACTACTCCTACAAAGCTGGGTGATGCTTTCAATACACTATGGTTTTTTTTAGTTTATATTTACCCTAAATGAATGGTCCATGTTCTCTACCTTCCTAATTTTTAGTAAATAAGCAGTTATATATGTGTTTATATATATTCAAACCTGACCATAAAAAACTACAGCCTGCGAACTTATTACTCTACCTTCTCTCAACTATCATTTAAACCTAATTGGGGAGATTATAGTCAGTAAACGATGGAGCAGCACATTCAAGATGCAACAAAGGATAATGATGTTAAAGTAAAGCTTCATATCTACCCATGAATTGCGGCAGTTTGTCAAGTCCACCTTTCTTATTTGTTTTTTTTTTCCTTTAGGTTGCATCCATAGGGTCCTTCCATCTTTGCTCACTCTTCCCCCTTCCATCGTTTGCCCGATAATGTGTAAACCTACATATGAATCGGCTGAGGTAAGTATAATTTTTATAGTCAATTTTAGATTACATTTTTTCTAAGCCTATGATATAATTGTTAATATTTATCCTGTTCTCAGATAATATTTTGTAAAAAGCAGGAAATTGATGACGTAGAGTTTGAGGCATTAGATACTTCTCACATTGACATAAGTGTTCCATTAAGTATTGTGGATACCCATCAAACATTCATGTGTAAACCTTTATATGAATCGACAAAAGTAAACATATGTTTCTACATTTAATTTTTTACACTTATTATTGTACTATTGTTCTCATGGCTTAAATGTTTTTTTAGGTTTGCAACTTTAAAAGAATCAACAAAAGGACAAATGCATTAAAGAATTGGAAGTGGGATGAGGTGATACACATTGATAGTGAAACCGAAGATCTGGAAGAGGATATTACGCCTGTGATAAAAAGAGCTAAGCATGCTTGTGTCGCTAAATCAAATGCTGGATTTATGCAAGTCGGCGGAAGGTTTGAAGAATAAAAAAGGAAGCCATGTATACAGTCTTCTAAATGACAATTTAGAGGATATGGTTGGGTAGAAACATAAAGGTTTTAAGTGGGGTCCTGTAGTGGTGTTATAAATTATGGGTTTTAACTATTGTATTCTTTCATTCTATTTTTTGGCCACTATAACTTCTTGCTAGGCTGCACCATGTGTATGTATGTTTCGTTGTATTGAATAAAATTGCTTCGTTTTGATGTTTAAAACAATTACATTTGCATTGACAAAATATGTGGATTTGGTAGGCTTACGTTATTGTTAAACAAGGCGGTTGTCTTTTTAAAGCTCCTCATTGCAAAACCAACCAGCCGTTTCAAAGGAACATGCCCAATGGTTGAAGGCCATTTAGCTCAACTTCTGCAATGCAACTGAAGAAGTTACGAAACAGGAATTACTTTTAAAAAAAAGAAGTTGGTTATTGAAATATTTAAATAACTTCTATATTTATGGTTCCACTCTCCATTACCCACTGACTATTAACTTTTTAGAGTCATTTTAATGGCTTCCTGATAGACATGGGGATGTTGTTAACTGATTGTACCTGAATTTGGATGGTTTTTAGACTCATTTAAATGATGGGTCCTAAAGAAAACATTTTTAAAATATATATGGTCTAAATTTCTGTTTCTGAGATCGTCTTTTGTAATGTGAATTGTAAAAGTTGTTTTGCTTCATTTAATATTTTAGTGAGTAATGTGGCGTAAACCATTAATATGAAACTGAGTATTAAGTTTTTAGACTCATTTTAATTCTTTCTAAATGTTATGGAATTACTTAGAATGCCTAATAATTAATGCTATGGAATTTGTACATAACTGTTCAATTCTTTCCAAATGTTGTTTTCTTAAATATAACTGATTAACTAACCCATCACTCCACTAACCCCATGACTCCACTAACTCCATGGTAGTTTACAGCCCATGCCATGTTTAAATTGCAGTTTTACTACAAGTAACCGTTCAATTCTTTCCAAATGTTGTTTTCTTAAATATAACTGATTAACCAACCCATGACTCCACTAACCCGATGACTCCACTAACTCCATGGTAGTTTACAACCTATGCCATGTTTAAATTGCAGTTTTACTACAAGCAACCGTTTAATTCTTTCCAAATGTTGTTTTCTTAAATATAACTGATTAACTAACTTATCACTCCACTAACCCCATCACTCCACTAACTCCATGGTAGTTTACAGCCCATGCCATGTTTAAATTGCAGTTTTACTACAAGCAACCGTTTAATTCTTTTCAAATGTTGTTTTCTTAAATATAACTGATTAACCAACCCATCACTCCACTAACCCCCATGACTCCACTAATCCAGGGCAGTTTACAACCCATGTCATTTTAAATTGCAATTTTACCACAAGTAGTTTGTCTTTCAGTCTATATAATAAGGACCCCCTTCATAACCAAAAAAAATAATAATAATACCTACTATTGAAATTATGGACGAAAACACAAATAAAAAAAGTGATCACTCTGTCCATGAGCATATATTGATTAACCAGGTAAATGAACAAGCAAAGGTTTACTTTAGTCATCTTATCAGTTTTTACTTATTGTCACCATATTAATTTATTTTTCGTTTCTACTTAATTGCAAACATGTAGTGACAGTGTAGAGATTATTTCATTCCGCCCATTTAGTCCTTACATATCGCATCTAGCTCGTGAGTTCAGTGTTAAGGTAATACATAATGAAGTTTTAATTATTTTTAGTTTAATTACTCCTGTTAGAGTATTAGCACACCTACATTCAACCTGTTCCGATTATTCAGGATCGAGAGTTTGAGAAGCAGCGAAAATGAAGTAGAGCCTTGCTAAATTGGAAATGGGATGACGTTGTAGAAATCAGCAGCTCTAAAGAAGAAATTGAGTTTCATAATATGACTATCAACGTAGAAGAAATTGAGTTTCATAATATGACTATCAACGTTGATGGGAATGAGGTTACCACATCGTATGATGATGAGTATGCGTAGCCCGAAGGTGAATTTGATGATACTGCTGATTCGCTAGAAACTTTTAATAAGAATCTGAATATTCCAAAAGTTAATACGTCATTTTTTATTGTTTGGATAATGTGTTGAGAATGAGTTTTTGTACTTTGAATAGAAGAAAAAGGAAAAGTTAGCGAAACCCGTCCACCAGACGTATCTTTCTTTGTTACGTTGTTAGCGAAACCCGTCCACCGGACGTGTATTAAACTAGTTTGAGTGCCTTAACTAGTTGTAATTTCTTTTGCAAAATTTTGTTACTTGTTTTATATGATATAAAAAATATAAGGGTAATACAAATATTAATATTGTTGAAAAGTTTTTGAAACTATAAAAACACAAATGTTTATTTTTATTTTTTTTGGCTGTTTTACACAAAAGTGAGAACTTAGCAAAATATTTATACTATATGAGGAAAAGGTGCATCCATAAGGAGGGCGTAAGTTACATCCATAAATCGCGAGTTCGAATTCGGACTACTGTGTCTTATTGTCCTGAGTAGCTACTGCCCTCTCGCCTCTTCCTTAGTCTCTGACGGGTGAGGACCAACGGGGGGACGCCCTCACCAATCATCGGGGCGATGGTGGTGGCCGGTTTGCGTGTCCGGTTATACACGTTTTGCATCCATATAAGAAAAAGGTGAAACTTAGAATTAGCTCGCAACAATTTGGTTAGATAACATTTCAGTTGTTGATAGACGGGGCAATGGCCAGTGTGGATTGATTTAGGGGTCATGACGCGGCACACTATAAACTTTTGCCTCTTGATTGCGATCATATATGTCCCCTCCGTCAGAAGAAGCTAGCATATTTGCTGATGATGAATCTTTACTAGTGGTCTGTGAAGTTCCAACTTGATATTTTTTCGAATTTCCGCTTTTTGAAAGACTTTTAACTCTGTTTATTTTAACTTATTGGTACATAAGAATAGGCACAAACAGGAAAACATAATATAGATAAAAATAACCATATGTATAACAACAACAACAACAACAAAATAATAATAATAATAATAATAATAAGAGTAAAATATCAAAATCGTCATTGAGGTTTGGATACTTTTGCCTGTTACATTCAAAATAATATATATTTTTTTTGTAACAATACCTCTAATGTTTCATTTTTGTTGCCATTTCCATCCAAATCACTAATCACTAAATCAGTTAAAATGCATCGTTAACTCAGGGACGATTTTGGCAGTTTCGTTAACTCGGGGACGATTTTAGCAATTTACCCATTTATTCTTTTGCTTTTAATTTTCTAAATTTTATTTTTATCTTTTAATAATAATTTTATTTAGAACTTATAATCATGTTTGGTATTGAACATGATTTCTTGTTACTTGAAATGTTTGGAAACGTAGTAAATTAGTCAACTTGTTAGCACACATGCATTGTTGATAAAGTATATTACACATTGCTTCACTTTATCTTACGAAACGATTATTTGCAAACGCAAAGCATATTGTTTAATTTACTGGTAAAGAGGGGAAGATCGAAAAGGTAAAATAGATAGGACTGAGATAAATGAAAATGACTTGATTACCACTATGTAAATATGTGCGACAAGGACAAACTTATAGGCCCCTTAAAACGATACTCAAACTATGAACCATTTAGAGGGTAGGGGTGGTCATCACCGATCACTCATCACTCACTCACAACTTCCAATCTAGTTCCGCCATGTCATCAACCATTATTCCATCACTCACAACCATTTTTAGTGGAAATGGTCATCACTTGTTTAAATTCCATCACTTGCAACTTTTTTAATTTTTATTTTTAGATTAATAAATTAACAATAAAATTATAAAATTCATTTAAATAAAACCTAAATTACATACTAAAATATAAAATAAATAAAAAAATAAACATTGGAAAAAATAACCTAAAAAACTGACTTAAACGGAGAACTTTTTGGGTATATACGTTTTCGCCCCCCGGATTTCGAGGGCAAAGCCTCGCCACTGAACATAAGTGCTATTTGCTCAATATGTTTTCTAAAAGATATGTCACTAAAATATATATCACCAGGCCACTTTCTGTAACATTTTTTTAACAGTACCTCGCAATGGTTTTACAGGTTTAACCAGACATAATCATTTTTCAATCATTACTTTTTTTTGTTAAAGTCTTGTATAATCATAATCTAATTTGTAATTAACTAGGCAAATAAAATTGAAAACTCCATTAAGTTTTAAAAAAGTACAATAAAATTTAAATCCTAAAAAATGCACAATAAAATTTTAATTTCTAAAAAAGTAGAAATAATATTAAACACCTTAAAACCTTTAGAAAAAAAACTATTCGTCGTCTTCCTCGTTCTCATCCTCCTCTACAAGATGTGGAGTGAAAAGATTGGACATGTTTTGACTTTCGGGGTTGTTCGATTCGGATGGGTTTGACCATAGGGGTTGTTCAGTTCAATTTGAACTAATAACTCATGTGGTTATTTATGTAAAGTTTTATAAAATGTAGATGAATAATGGTTGATAGTTTAAAAGGTGTGGGGTAAAAATTTGAAGTTATATATGTATGTGTAGTGTAAACTTGTAAAAAAAATTAATTATATAATCCAGTAATATTTACCGTTGTTGCCCCACATCAATTTAAACATCACCTCCCTCACGCTGGTTAGCCGGCTAACCTCCACCTCCATAACGCCCCTTATAATGCCACATGGAGCATTGTTTAACGCCCTGGTTTGGCCACATGTGATGGGCATGGGCGTTAGCCCATTAAACACAGTCTAATTTCATATTTAGTATATAATGTACAATTTAATTTATTTTTTTAAGTATTAATAGATAAGGTTGATTGGTTGTGAGTTGTGAATAATAAAAACAAGGGAAGTATAGACTATAGAGGATTAGAGGGGTGCTAGTCTGCTAGACAAGGCAGCCTTGGGCTAAGTGGCTAACCTACTATGTAGCTCAAGGCAGGCTTGACGTACCCACCCACTGTTTTTCTTACAACAACCGGAACTATTATATAATAGGATTAATTTCATATATTTATAGTAAATCAAGCCAGTAAGAAACTGAAAGTACCAAAACAAAACAGCAAATATGTGATTAGACATGTCTTGAATATTGAAATCACACCCGCGCTCCCAACTCAAAGAAGATACTTAGACCGATATTTCAATCACACGGATGAATCTTCATTGATGTTATCCATCACCTCCATAATGGAACTTGGTCTCCTCTCAAACACTGTGTCGTTTCTGGCCGATCAAAGTAGCAAAGTAAACAGATTCGACCAGTTTCTTCCACTCTTTTGACCCCAGCATCCTATCTTCCATCATCGGTTGAATTAAGATAATTGTTGCTTGCGGACATGGAATCTTTAGCCAAATCAAAATATTCCACTACACGGCAGTAGCCCATAAGTATCAAGGCCCACTCACTGTTGGTTTGTTCTTTAAATCAGCCCATGCAGAACCAGGCCATCTATTCAAAAGACCAATGATGAACAATACACTTTTTAAACTAACGTTTCATTGTAACATATTCTAATATTTTAATTTAATTACCACTAGCCTAATATTTTAATTACCACTAATGTATCAGATGATGATCATCATCATAAATCCCACTAATAGCAAAACTAAGATAGGGTCTAAAGAAGGTAAGACGTAGACAATCTTATTTCTACCCCATAAGAATAAAGGGGCTGCTTCCAATGAGACTCTCGGCTCGATAGTAGTTTTGTATCAAGCCTTGGACATAAGGCACATAACACTCAGCAATTGAGACAAAGGCCAATTAATGCATGTACCCCCTTATTTTTCGGCTATCAACGCCACCACATGATGCTTGAAATAATCAAATTAGTGCACTTTCAAAAAATTAGACATAATGCACATAACACTCATCAAGTTATCTTTAGTGATCATGCTATGTCATACTTCTTACTCTTCCCTCTAAATATTGTTTATGTTTCTTTTTATTTATGGCAGTTTGTTTTATTTTAACAATATCTAATTAAATAAACTAAAAGACACAATTTTATATGAATAAGTTCAAACGTAATAAAGATATAAGATGCTATATGAGCTAAATGTAATGTAACACCAACAAATAAGTTGGATTTATACATAGATATTGGAGGTGAATGAAATATATTTCACCATTCTAGGCTTCAAGCTTAGCTCTTTGTTATTTTGAATAAATGCAAATAAAAGTTATTTGCTTTAAGCCAATATATACCAGTCAACAGATATTAAAGATTTGAGGTGTTCAGTATTAGGCTTTAAACGATATAATCGAAACTAGAACCAAAATAAAACCGTTTAAAACCCAAACCCAATTACATATTCAGTTTTCGGTTCAGTTTCATACTGAAAACTAATTGGGTTTTTGGTTCCAAAAATCTGAATTCGGTTCAAAACAGATAAATTGAATAATTAATAATGGTTATTTTAAGTTTTGTCATATAACACAACCCATTTGCAATTTCAATCAATCTTATTTAGCTAAAACAAATAATGGTTATTAGGTCAAAACCGAAACCAAATCTTTTCAAAATTTGGTTTTGAACTACTGGACTCGGTCTAGTTTTGGCCAAAAAGACTTTCACACCGAAAACACCATATTAAGAAGAACCAAAACAGAATAAAAAAAAATTAAAAGAATAAAATTAGTAAGAGTTAATTTCTATTTGACTCTCTGACTTTACCTATTTTAACCATCTGAGTACGAATTCTTATTTTTTCTCAAATCATGGCCTCAGGTTTATGAATGTTAAATATTTGACTCCTTATGGCTAACTCCATCCAACTTTTACTTTAGTTCTTAAGGGTATAATTGTCCATTAAGTTTTAAGTGTTTAATAAATCAAACACAAATACAAATTCATACTTGATGATTGTTTCTATAGGAAATATACATTTTCTTCATGAAGGATTAAAATTCTATGCGATAGAACTTGATTATGTAAGCAAGAAATCAAATTTTAAATATTTAATGTGGTTGGATGGTAACAATGTTAAAATGCAATAGGTTAAATAATAAAAATAGGTGATATTAAAAAAAATCAAAGTTAATATCTAACTAAAAGAGATTATGTTTTCAAAATTAACTTAATAAAATTTAGGGTTATTGGATTTTAATAATCCTAAGTTTCACCCGTTGAACGATAATAATCTCAACTTAAAAAATTCCCTCCAACAATCTCAACTTTTAAGAATTTGGCTCCCATCGATCCTAACTGGGTTATAACCCAGTTAGTTTTTTGCTGATGTGGCTGATGACGTTGACAAAACTTTATTATTTGTTGACTTGGCTGCTTATGTGGCACCATCACCACCTCACCTCATCCTCCTCCACCACCACCATCACCTCCGACCACCTCCACCTTTTCTTTTGTGTATAAATTAGAATCCATTTTTTCTTTCTGATGTAATCAAGTTCCACCATTTAATTCATCACATGATCTTTAGTAATTCATGTGCAAAATGTATATTTGCATTAGAAATAATCGTACACTAATTAGTATTTTATTTAGATCTATTAAACATACTAAATTGAACGGGCAATTATACCCTCAAGAACTAACGTCAAAGTTAGATGGAGTTAACCATAAGGAGTCAAATAGTTAACATTCATAAACCATAGGCCATGATTTGAGAAAAAACAGAATTCGTACTTAGATAGTTAAAATAGATAAACCTCAAAGAGTCAAACAGAAATTAAGAATCAATAGATAGTACACAAAAAATAGGTGTTATCACACACACTTCTTTCATCCACCACACTAGAGAGTGTTTTAAATTAGTTGTTTACCATTAAATGTCTATGTATTAAATTTTTCTCAGCCTAACTCATAATGTGTATTAATTTTTTTCAGCCTGAATGGTAATAAAAGACTAGTAGGGTGTGTGTGCGGCGGGGGTGACACTTTATATACTTGTTTCTAGTAGTTTTCTTATTCGTAAATATTTATGGTAGCATCATCGCAGCGGATATATGTCATAAGTATTACACATGTTTAGTAATTATGAAATTTAGAATTTAATTTGTCAAGTACTACAAGAAACCAACCATTGATGCAATAAAGTAACATACGAATAAGAAAAAAAAAAGTCTTAAACATAAATAAAAGTATATAAAGTAGCACAAGAATAATGAAAGATAAGTTTTAAACATAAAAGTTGAAAACTAAGAGCTCAAGTGTCAAGTACTTTGCATCATGATGAGATTAATTTAGTAATCATATGCCTTAAACATCACAAGGATATGAAGTTTCTATGAAAACTAAATTTGAAGTGTAACTACTGGTTAAAAAAGACCAAACTATCAGTTATTAGTTTAGGTAAGTTATTTTGATTTGCTTGTTTGCTTTTGTCAGCTCTTTCGGTTTTAGTTCGTTAATCAATTATTTCAATTGTGTTCTTAGTTATGGAACTTGTAAACTATCATTGATTATGAGCTACAATTTTTGATATAAAATGATGATTTCATTATGTTGTTTATAATTAGTGACTGTCTTTTTTGTAAATAACAACAGTATTTTTCAACGGCTTAGGAGATCATGTCGAAATTATCTTCATGGCAGTTGGCTGGACTCAGTCTTCTGTCGTGGGTTTGTTGTTGATCTGACTGCAGGATTTTTTGGGTTTTATTTTTCTTTGTCGTTATGTTTGTAGGAAACACGTTGAAAAGGGTAGTGAGGAGTTGTAACTGGATGGTTTAGTGCAGATCTAGATGCAGGCTTTTCTTTGGATATATGTCCGATACTCCTAAAATTAACGTATTACTCCTATTTAGTTTTTGTAGACAAAGAGAAGTAACAATAGGCAACACAAACATATTACTCACATTTCCTAAAAAACATGGTTCAAAATATAATTGTTTTTCAAAATAGTCTAAGTTTCTAATTCTATTTTTAGATAATAAACATGGTTCAAATAATAATTGTTTTTCAAAATAGTCTAAGTTTCTAATAATATTTTCTTATATATGATATTATAGCACTCCAATAATTATTTATTATGTGTATACTTCAAATAATAAAGCTAATAGTCAACTATTAAGTATTAAATGAATGCAATGTTTATATATTTTTTTAATATAAGTGTGTATCGGATGTCACTTTTTGTTGTTATTCTTTTAGGAAACACGCAGAAAAGGGTTGGAATGTGACAGTAAGCTGGACAAACCTGAACAAGGTACCGTGTTATGTTCTGGATATTTGTGACAACGTTGAAATGGGTTGAAATATTATTAAATTGATAATAATGATAACATAGAGAGTCTTGGGCATTTGAAATGTGATAGGACACATTGCTTTAATCACTTGTATTGGAGTGTATATACCTGGCTCATGATAGTATGATAAAGCGGTTATTGATGGTGTAGGTTAGGTTGTTAGTGGGTGTAGGATTAGCTTGTTTTGGTTATAAATACTGTATCCATTGTATTCAAATATAATAGAATGATATATGATATTTTCTCTCTTTCTCTTTTCTCCCAGTCTGATACATGAAAACATTTAACTTGTACACTAATGCATCATCTACTTGTATATTTTAGTCTGCACAACAATTCTGAACGAGACAACTATCAAAACGTTGACAAAATGAGTAAGTCATCACGGTACTTTTGGATTTTTTAAAAACATTGTAGTTTATAAGACAAAGAATTATAAGGTTGTTGTGGAGGGGTAAAAGTGTAACTAATTATCTATAATTTTGTTAAAACAAAAGGATTTAAATGTAGGTCATTTACATATTTCCCGTTACTAAGATCATTTTATATATAATTACCAAACCTATAAAATCAATTACATATTTCCCTTCCTAAACCATATATATGACATATTTACCCAATTCATTATATAACAATATAATTTTCAACATTTCTATGTATTGACTCTTGTACTTTTGGCTTTTATTATTGTAGAATGGTTTTTCTTGAAATATGGGTTATTTGATGGGTTGGGTAAACCTAAGAATATTCACATCCAATCCATAAAAAATATACATATATCCCACTAAAAAAAACTCCTATATCAATATATTTTCACTAAAAGCAAATAATTTTTCTCTCTCATTTTCAATTAAATAATATTTTTATACCTTTGTCATTACATTTTCTCTTTACTTCACTCACAATCACTTTCAATATATATTAAAAAAGTATAGGGGGTGAACAGTGTCCCCCAAATATACAGATGAACAGTAACATTTTCTCTCTCCTTCACTCACAACTACTTTTTATACTCTTTATATTTTAAAAAACCACACACATAATTTAATTCTCAGGATGTGAATGCTCTAATATGATATCATTTCTCTCTTCCGCTTTCTCTCTCTCTCTCAAAAAGCGTGAGACTCATTCTCTCTCCCTCAAAAGTGTGAGAGCATCTGCTTCTCTCTCTAAAAATCTCCACCATGCCGCGCCATTGTTTCCGGTTTTATAGTCACCGGTATATTGGTGTAACGCCTCGTATTTTCAAGATTTATTATTTTTATAAAAATTCACGCTCGTTTTCTATTTCCTGAGTCGCAACTACAATCGGATCGAAAAACGGTGTAAAAACGGAAACAACGCATTTTTACGTGTTTTTAACGAAACGACAACCGAACGCGATTTTTTTTATGTCTTACATTTAATTCCCGTGTTTAAAACTTAAATAAAATTATACGCTATTTCATAACATTCGGGCGCAGAAATGAGCTTCAGAATCGCGTTCGGGCCACTCTCAGGCTTTTAAACCCAACCTATCAAACCCTTACCACTTAACCTACCTATTTAACCCTCTCAAACCTCATCTTCTTCATTTGTAGAAAACCCTAGCCCCCCTCAAAGAACCCCCATCCCTGCTCTCCCCTGCATTTTTCCATCGACACCTTCCCCTCTCCAGCCACATCCATCACCTCCAACCTTCGCTCTCCTCTCTCTCTCTGTATTCGAGGCCGCCGGTCACCATTTGTGGTGGCGGCGCGCCTGTAACCAAGCCGCTGCGGCAGCACACGGGGACGAAAGCAATGGGGCGGCGGCGGTGGTGGCTTAGCGACGATGGTGCAGCAGCGGCGACGGCGATAGCAATTCGCGACGCGGCAGCAACAGTGTTAGCCGGCTCGGGTTCATCTGGGTTCAGGTCTTGCTTATTCTCGGTTCTGATTTCAGGATTGTCGAGTCTATAACCCGGTTCTTATTCCACTTCTTAATCTCAGATCTTGTTCGTTTGATTTCAGGTTTGAGTTCCGGCCGACGTCAATCAACTCCGGACGACGTCAGCTTGGTTCATGTTCAGTCCAACCCGGTTCTAGTTCGAGTTTCAGCTCAGTTCCGGTATCGACTTCAAGTTCAGGTTTCGGTTTCTCGGTTCAGGTAAAGTTTTCAGTTTATTCGGTTCGAGTATGTAGTTCAGTTTCAGTTTCAGTTTCAGTGTCGTTCGGTTCAGGATAGAAATGGTTCAGGTTTTGTTTGTTTATATTTCGATTCAAGTTCAATGGTTGTTGTTTCAGATTCGGTTCGGTCTTGGCTCGGATTTTAGTTCATGTTTGGCTCGGGTTTCGGTCAAGAACAGTCAACCGACTTAGTTGGGTGTTCCGGCTCAAGCTCAGTCAATTCGGGTCTCGTTTCAGTTTGGTGTTCGGTCAACTCAGGTCAAACCTGGTCAACTGTGGTCAAACAGTCACGGGTTAGCTTCGGTTCAAGATGCGCTCGGGTCAGATTTCATGTTCAAGATACGAGTTATGGTTAATCGGTTCAGCCGCGATTCAAACTTGGTTTGGATCATTTTTAGTTCGGGTTTGTTTCGGGTTCATGCCCTGTTCGGATGTCGAGTCAGCGGGTCAGATTTTGGGTCAGTCAACGCTGGTCAAAGCAAGTCAACGCTGGTCATCAGCCAACTCAGTTAACTGTCGGGTCAAACCTGGTCGACTCGGTCAGTTCGGGTAACACACGAGACTTGTATCGACGCTAATATTCTTTTTATTTATTTATTTATTCTATTTTGCTAACGCGACCTCAAACTTTATATGCTTTATTTATAAAATCCATAGAAATATATGTATAATCATACTATGTTAATTGATGCGTTTTGTAAAATAATCGACAACTTGTGTTGTCGGGATCATCCAAAAACAAGGGGAAACTCTGCCCGTTTTCTGACAAAAATATACATATATTTATTATACTTCCCGACAAAGATATATTTAGTTAATACGTTTTTCGACAAAATATATTATCTAACGACAAAAGAGATATACTACGGTTTTCGTAAAAAATATATACAATTAACTATTATTCTTTTCGTAAATATATATATACACATATATATTATTCTTTTCTTTCCTTCAAAACATATATAGATCTAGTAATCTTTCCGTCAAAAAAATATATATTTTGCTTATTAGTTAAACATCAAAGATCGCGTATCACATCCAATGGATTTTTATATAATAATAAATATATCGATAGTTAGCTTATTTATTATTTTTGACAAACACTTCCATGACACTTTCGACGAAATTAAATTTAGAATCGTTACATGAGCCATGTTTTATATGCATGCGTACATTCAATTCCAATTCAAATCCTCGGTCTTAATTCCGAATACTCATACCTTATCGTTTGCTCGTTAAGGTGACCTCGGTGTCCCCTTTCTCCCACTCATCAACTCGTCGCAGATTACCAAAGAAGACTTAGCAATTCTGTGAGTACACTCGACCCACATTTGTTTATATCACTTTTTGGGTGTAACATGTTTCCATATACAAAAATCACAAACACTTAAACTTTATGAAACGCACAAACAATCCTATACACATGACTACTTGAATCGTATACTTGTTGCTTGTCTGGAGATAAACGTTATGCTATGCTTTAGTCATTAACTATTTTTAGCCTTTGTTTGACATGCTTAGCGCTATAGGAATTCACGCATCCACCTCCATCGTGTTATTCGTGAAGTCATGTTAAAACATCGTGATTGCGTTACGGGTTTGATTATTAGCATTGCAATGCCTTGATATTGCTCTGGTATAGATTTGGTTGCCATGAGGATTGTTAAAACTTTATTCGTATACGTATGCTATGCTTAAACTTGTGTACTCACCTTTGCTTTTGCATTGACTTTATTTTAAAACATGTTACAGGTTGAAGGAGATAACGCTATGAAAACAATATAGCAAGGACTAGATACACACAAATTAGACGTTAGGTTTAATGTCGACGTATCAATCTTGTTATGACTTTGCAAATGTTAGGTTGTTCTTTGTTTTGTTACATTGATGTATTTGACAATTCTTATGAAACGAAAAATGGTTTAATTAATTATTGTCACTTAATAATGTTGTGAGCAATGAGCAATCTCGTTTTCGTCTCATCCCGATGTTTCCGCCATCGGTTGGGGTGTTACAATTGGCCTTCGGCTGGTGGTGATAAATTAGTGTGGTGGCGGTCGTTGGGGCGCATCCTCCTTTTGCGCTGCCAATCTCCGCCATTGTTGCCGGTTTTAGATTCACAGGTATGTTGGCCTTCGGGCGGTGGTAATGAAGCGGTGTGGAGTTGTTTTGTGCTCTTTGCTTATGTAGTTTTTAAAGTGGTTTTGTAAGGAACCATGGCTTCATTTTTTGTGGGTGTCTTTTCAGTTTAAAGCTTATACCCTCTTCCGTGGTGATGCCAACCCATCTGCCGGTGGTGATGAACCCGGTGTTGGATATTTTAGTGTAATTTGAGATTGCGTGTGACGTTTAAATAAGAGTGCACGCTTATTTGAATGTCATCGGGACTAACGGGGGATCCAAGGGGGCGCCCCCTTGGCGAGGGTCCGGGGGCAGCGCTCCTGAGAGCAGGGTCCAAGGGGCGGCAGCCCCTGGCGGGGTCCAAGGGGCAGAGCCCCTGGCTGGGGTCAGCTTGGAAATTTTTTATTTTGGAAAAAAGTCCCTTATCAAAAATGCATCAGAAATTTAATTTCGGGCTAAATATGCACTTTTGGAAACTTAAGGGACTAAAGGTGTTTTTGTTCAAAATTGAAACTGCAAGCAGTTGTGAAAAACTGAAAATACGCTCCCAATTTTTTTAGGGAAAACCCTGGACGAATTTTGATTTCGAGACGAATCCCCAAAATCTCACAATCAAAAATTGCCATACAAAAATCTAGAATTTTTCTGATTTTATCCGATCAAAGATTGGTAGGCACTCCAATTGTTTGATCTGATAGTGATTACACGACTTCAGATTTATCCAAGCATTTTCGAATTATTCCCAACACCCGGTTTGGACAGTTGGTGCATACGAGTATTTTAACCGGCGATGATGGTTGCCTGCTACTTGGCTTGGCAACTCCGGTTGCAGCCGTCGCGGCACTGAGCCGTGCGTTGATGATGGCAATGATGACGTTCGTGTTTGAGCCACTTTGTTTTCGTTTTTTTCTTTTGTTTTTTTCCGAGTTTAAGGAGTTGTTTATGATGGTGGTGATTGGTGTTTTTTGGGCGTTTTGGTGTTATCTGGGTTGCCAACTCAGTTGGTTTGCATATTTGTGAGCTTTCTTTTGGATCCCCTTTTGGTTACATCTTGCACACTACTTAAATGTTATGTAAACTTTTGAATCTTAAAATGAATATGATATGTTATGTCTTGAATTGGATTTCGTCTTTTATCAACTTGATATTATAGACCATGTATCTATCTTTATTTTGAGCTTGGTTAAAGAAAAGGTATGGTGGAAACGAGATCCTCCTGAATCGTTAAAAATTGTGTTTTGCTCAAATGACAAAGAGTCATATTATAAAAATATGTTTTCCTATTAATGTGATACTGTGGATTGTCTTTCATCTCGAAGATTACAGAGTATAGTAGTGATTTTAATAGGATTATTTTGATCATTTAAGCTACTTGCCTCCTTTTACGTTTGGTACACATGCACTTAGAAAAACTCACCATGTCCTGATGCCTGTGTGACATGAAGTAAGGTCTACCGCCGCAACACAAGAGGACAACTGAACTTAGCGAACGCTCTATCCCGTCACCGCAACGCGCGGCAGGCTAAAATCTAGTTAATATATATTTCATAATTACCCCTTTCATTAAAATTACTCTAGTTAATTTACTATTTTACCGTTAATGAGCTTATTAAATCTATTTACACATTTTCCAATCTAATACCATCAATTATATTTGAACCTCCATAAACTAATTCTGGTGATATGTTGTAGCGGATAGATTTCTCCCAATAGATATGATTAACACCTACAAACTCTTTGATATTAGTAACGCTTTTCTATTTTCAATAATCAAAACTGAACCGTTGAACTTTAAAACCAAACCACACTGAACCGTTACTAACATAAAATACGATATGAAGATTAAAATAGGAACAAGCAGAAAACATGTTAAACAATTTCACTGGCATATCAAGAACTTGTATGAACAACAATATGAAGATTAAAATAGGAACAAGCATGGAAAACCTAAAGAAACAAGAAGATGGGTTAATCTACTGTTAGTCTGTTACTAAACCTTGAATAAAAAAGATTAAAAAAACAATATAAAAAGAAACAAACAGATGTTAAAGTCAACTAATCTAATATAGATATTTTATTAATTGAAAAGTTTTTGTTGAAGACTTGATAATTGATATCGGTGACGATTCCTTCTCACCACAAAACACTTTCTGCTTCACTCCAAAAAGAAGATTTGTTGTACGTTGAACAAGGTAATCAGAAGGTGGGATCTAGACTCCATTTTACACCAAACTCGACTATTTGTTCACACGAGACCGACGTGAAGCTCGAAACAAGGTTGTTTCGCAGGTGAAACAAGCGTGTACAGGTTAGGGCTCGTCACCAAACCCTTGGGGTTGCTTGCAAGTGGAACAATGTTGCTAAGGATGGAGGAAATCCCACATGCATTTCTAGAAGGAAACAAACTGAAAGTTGGTATAGTTTTAGAAAAGAGTTATAAAAAGGGTAATTGGGTAATTTTATAGAAAAAAAGGAAATGTGTAATTACTTTTAAGGATAGGATAAATATGTCATAAGAGCACTTAGTAAGGGGACTCAAATATGAGGAATTGGCATGTAATAATCTCACCTAGACCTTATTGGCCATTAATAATCCCACCTCAAAATATTCCCCCCACCAGTCCCACCTTTCACCTATTTTTCCTACAATGGTCCACCGTTAAAAAAACTTAACGGAGTTAAGCTTTTTTTCAAATTACAAACAGATTTTTTAGGGTTTTTGATTAGAACGACGATACGAGTCCATTGATGTAAAACTTGCCTCGAAACGGTGCTCCAAACAATGAAAACGGCACTTCAATTCGGGTGTTTAAATTTCCAATTAACCAAAATCAAGTCACTTGGAGCACCATTTTGAAGTAAGTTTTATATCAATGGACTCGTGTCATCGTTCTGATCAAAAGCCCTAAAAAATCTGTTTGTAATTTGGAAAAAAGCTTAACTCCGTTATGTTTTTTTAACGAGGGACCATTGTAGGAAAAATAGGTGAAATGTGGGACTAGTGGGGGGAATATTCTGAGGTGGGATTATTACATGCCAATTCCTCAAATATAATTGGTGTTTAAAAGACCATCTAACCCTTATTTTAAGAGTGATTTATAAATAAAGTGACAATAAATTTTTATTTTTTTAGGTATCTTAAAATTTTACTCTCTCATGCATTATAATACATAGTATAGATAGAACTAAATTAAATATCCACTACATAACAAAATTACACATTAACACACTAAGTTTTAATACTCTAGTATATAATCAACAACAAATTACTAATCGAATATACCAACAAATCAACATATTGATCTAATCATGTTCTAACAATAATTACACTGATCATACTAATCAAATAATATAAAGTTCTATAGAGTTTTTTCCCAAAAGGGTGGTGGTGGAAAAAATATTTACTAAAATGGATGATTTGAAAACTATTTACTAAAATGGTTGTTTTTTGTAAGTTTTTTTCCAAAATGATGGTGGTGGAAAAAAAATATTTACCAAAATAGGTGATTTTGAAAAAATATTTACCAAAATGAGTATTTTTATTTGTTTTATTAATTTAAACTAATATATTGTATTTTTTTCTTTTGTTTTTTTGTTCAATATCACGTTTTTTTTTTCAAACAACTCAAAATGCTTTTTATTTACTTTTATTTAACTTTTTATGTCTCTTTTCTTTTTTCTTTTTTAACGTTTTTTTTTATTTTCTTTATATTTACGTAAGTTAAATAATTCAACTATAAAGTTTACTCTCCTCATTATTAATTTCATAAAATTAAAATTAACAAGAGTATTGAATTGTTAATTATTTATACAAACCAAATAGTTAATGAAATATTACCTCAGCAAATAAATAAAAAAAGTGGGTGAGAGGTCTTACTCAATAGTTTCAATTTGTTTTAACATGGTTAGCTCATAAAATAAGAACAAATAAATTATATATATCATTAATGAGTTGATTGAAGAAAAAGAGCATAAAAGTGATAATAGGTTAATTGAACTAAAAAGGGAAGATTTATAATATAATTAGTTAAAAATAAAGAAAAACACCCATCTTAGTAAATATTTTTCAAATCATCTATTTTGGTAAATATTTTTTCTACCTACATCTATCTGTTTGGGAAAAAACTCAAGTTCTATAGTACTGTTAATAATAAATCAAATAGTTAATCTAATAACCTATCAAAATTCCAATAAATAATCATGTAAATCAATTGTTTAATTATAATTTGGAAATTAGTGAATTAACGGTTAAGAAGAATGGAACACGAATGTGGTGAGGGCATAAAGCTCTCAGCAGCAATGGAGCTTTAGCAGGCGACGACAACGATGCAGCAGGTAAGGGCGGCAATTCGTGAATAATGAAGTGTAATTCCTGAACAACACGTGTCTATCCCCTTTGCTTTTGATATATTTGATTTGCTAGACTCGGAGGTTGTGGAATTCTTGAACAGGGTCCAACGGGTTGTCGATAGTAATTTCTCAAGCCCTAAGACCTATAGCTTTGTCTTCAGTAGGATTGTGTTTGCTGTTAAAAAGGAGTTGTGACGTAACTTGTTGTTTGTTTACTTGCCACTTGTCTGTAAGTGTAACATTTCCTCTAATCATCTGTTTTCTATATAAGATGCTTTCATAGGTGGCGCTAATTAGGAAGGTTAATGTTTTCGCTTGGAGAGTGTAGTTGGAAAGGATTCCTACTCATATTAACTTGGGTGCTACTTTTACGGATTCAGAGTATCCAGAAGATATCATAATTTGGATTGAGTCATATAGAGGAAAGAAGATGATAAAGGAGTTGTTGGAAGCTATCATATTCTCTTCTCGGTGGGTTCTATGGAGATTCAGAAACAATGCAATTTTTAATATTATGAGTAATTGGGAAGTGACGATTTTGTTTTGATAGTTAATTACTCTTTTGTGCCGTTTGTTAATCTTACCGTAAGATGGACTTGAAGTGGGTTAAGTTAAACTGGCTTAAAAGTTACTGGGCTTTGTTAATTAGTTTCGCTTGTATTATCCAAATTATATTATTAATTGGGCTTTGTTACATATACTAATGGTTTCATATTTGTTAATCAGTTTATCATAGGTGTATATTTGTGAAATTTTAAAATCCAAATTTTTTTCTTGTGACCGGTGTCAAAATTTAACGAGATTGATCAGGATCAGACTGTCAACATATCGTTTTAAAATGAAATTTCACGTGTTGTGGAGAACCCTATACCCATCAAGTAGGTTCGCCAAAGTGTGTATTTGTGCAGTACCTAGATGTGTACAAAAAAACCGGTTTTAGAACCGAAACAGGGAAAAAAACCAAAACCGTTTTAACCGGTTTTTTCGGAATAAACCGGTTAAAAACCGATCCAAACCGGTTACACCGAAACCGGTTATTAAAAAAAACCGGTTTTTTATTTGGATGAAATAAACCGGTTTGGTTAAAAACAGAAACCGGTTATTGAAAAAACCGATTTGTACACCTCTAGCAGTACCTTTTGTTGTATTCCTCTATTACGTGACGACGGACTAAGCATCAAGACTAGTCTTGTGACACCACTAAGTTTTATATGTATTTAGTAGTATCTTATATTTATTTTTCATGTGTTATTAATATCAGATAGTAATGAAACACCTAAAAATACGAAGAAAAAAATGGATCGTCCAGTTAACACAACCACTAATCAATACATGGCTATGATGTACCTAACTTGTCTTTACTATCCTTGTACTACTCACTCCAAAATCTTCCATATGATCAATGTCTTTTAGCTATCCCCCAAAAAACAAACATGTAAATTAATTGGTTAGAAATGTTTTGATACATTCTAGACCACCCTGGTCTAGTGCCAGGGGGCAAAAAAACCTCTCTTATTTAAACCATCAACATCATTCACTCAACAAGTGGACTCAATTTGTGATTTTTCTTAAGCCACGACCTCAATAACTAAACAAATATTATAAGTCACGTGTCCATAGCTTTATAGTCTACTGGCATCTTGGGGTGAGATAAGGTTTCGAGACAATAGGTTTTGGGTTCGATTCTCACAAAGGGGGTTTTTCCCATATTTATTGGGTTTCCGTCTGAATTGGTGTATAGGCATCATGCCTAGTGGAGATGGATATGATCGGGTGGTTCCATGCCAGTGATCCGAATTTGCCGTTCAAAAAAATAAATAAATAATATAGGTTGTTTTATTTGTTATTGTTTTTTCCACTGTATCCAAGTAGAAATATTATATGGGAAATAATATAAACAACCAGATTTTATTTCAATGGTTATTAAGAAACCAACAATGATTAAACATTCACTCGGCAACATTGTATGTGGTTGATGATAAAAACAAACTGTTGTGGCTAATGGATATGCTTACTTATCTATTTAGCTTTCTTCTGTTGTAAAAAGTGTTCGTTAACGGTTGATCTTTCCTATAAATATGCCATAACAAGTTACAGAAAACCTGTCAACAATGATAAATAATTAAGTTTAATGGGTGATATTGTAAAAAACTATGATGAGAAAAGATACTTTTTCTTAAATGTGTTATTTCATCTCTTAATATTATAATTTTGACATGTGCTTATTTCTTTCTATTTTTATCTACTCCACATATTTTGACATTTGTTTTACAGGCGGGTTGATTGTGCTCTTAATGGACCTCTTAAGAGTAATTCAGCATTTAATGGTTTAGACTGTTTGTTTCGCAAGCAGATGTTGAATGGTTCAGACATTTGCCTCTGAATGGTTAAGCATTATACTGAGTCTGAATGGTTAAGACCTCTTATCTGAATTGGTAAGACATTTGTCTCTGAATGGTTTAAACAAATATTTGACATTAATGGTTCAGACTTTTACTGGTTCAGCACTTGCCCATTCAGAAATTGTCAAAAACCCATGTTATTAGAAAGATAACAAATAATAAAAGTATAACCTTTTTTGTTTATAAATTATTTGATAGAAAACGAATACTATAATTTAAATTTGTTGATATAAGTTGGGAAAAAGGTTTTGTAGAAAGTTGTGAAATGTCATTGTCCTTGACACCATGCTAAAAGCAATTATAGAAGCACGCACGCTTGACTGATGCGTACATTGTCGACCATATCCCCGCATATTAGGCTCTTGATATTGCACTAAAATTAGGATTTCCTTTTCATATTTTGTATCTTTAATCAAACCAATACTAAATCCTTATATTATATTACATAATTGATAATACTGTATGTCCTGTATATTATATCATGTAGTATAATCTTACACTACAACTGAGACAAAAATATATATAACTTCAAAGTTGAACAACAAATCCACTCACTTAATTAGTAACTTTCAAAATATTAAACAAGATATGATATATGTGGACTAAAAACCTTTTAAATTTCTAATACTGCCCGAGGCAGGGGCGCAACTTCTAGGGGGCGGCCGACCCTCCGAACTTTTCGCTCAGTAGTAGAGAGTATGTAGTTTTTGTGTAGAAATTTTTTGGTATGTACGTTTTCGACCCCCCGGTTTTATTGAAAATTTTGGGTGTGTACGTTTTCGATTCCTCGGTCGGAAATCTCAAGCTTCACCACTGGACCGAGCTGAAAAGAACTACTAGAAACATATATACGCGCATCTTATATTCGATTGTTGAATTGTTGTAGCTTATAAAAGTGGCATGAAAGTTTAATATATTATCACCATTGACTTTTTATTGCTACCTTGAAGATTAACTAATATGTTAATGATCATTTGGTGAAATTAGTAATTTATCTTCTAGGTTTTGCTAGTAGTCTCATGGTTTGCCTTGATGGACCGGGACCAGAGCACCTATATTGAAAGTGGTCCAAATCATCTATGATCCTTATTATAAGGAGCTTTATTGTAGGTTAGGATAGACATGTTCTATATCTAATTGACATAATATTTAATACGTTTGGTAGGCACTAGCCAGTCATGCATGTTACCCTCCAACCATCTTTTAGTTATCTTCATATGTTAATAAAACATATTTTTATATTAGTTACTAATTCTATTGATATGTTAATAATAAAACATGTTTTTATATTAGTTACTAGGATCTGGACTGAAAATGAAAGAGCCTTGTTATTGTTTGGAGAAAACCCTTAAAGGGTTGTTGTGTACGTGCACTTTTCTATCTATTAAATAAAAGTGTAAAGATGTATAAATTATAGTGAGATCGATTAGCATAGTATAAATTATAGTGAGACTGATTAGCATATACAAATAAGTATAGTTAACTTATTTTTAACATATCTCCATAGTCAGGGCTGGAGGTTTCCGAATGCTTAGATTGGACCTAGAGTAAGCTGTTAGTAAATATGTTTGCAAACTAATGAGCCTGCATTAATACGAGCAAAGAACGAATATTACCAAAGACAAGGCGTTCTAGTTTAACATGTTCGGTATGTTCACATCAAAATGCAGGGTTTTTCAAAAATAATGTGGCGGCACTTCCTCGGTGAAAGTCGTAACCTGTGGTACCATGGTAGCTTGCTGGAAAACATGATGTGGGTACAGAATTTATCAAGAGTTACTTATGCAAATTACCAAGGATCACTGATAGATTACCAACATAACTTTTGGCAGCTCACACGTCTAAAATCACTAAGGGATCAATGATGGAAGAATCGTTGATGCATATATACCGATGATTATCTATGTCAGTGATATTTAATTTTGTTATAAATTAAATAACAAAAGTAATTATTGTCGCTTTTTTTTAAATGCAAAATAACACGTTTCAAAAAAAAAAAAAATAATAATAATAAAAATAATAGTAGTAGTAGTAAATGGGAAATCAATAAATTATAATTACAATTGAAATATGTATTAATATTCAAAATATGTTTACACAATAACAAACAAACTATCTACCTAAATAGGGGAGTAGATGTTTATGGCTTTATAGTCTAATGGCATCTTAGGGTAGGATAAGATTTTGGGACTAGTAGGTCCTAGATTCGATTCTCACAAGAGGGTTTTTCTCATATTTATTGAGTTTCTTTCTGAATTAGTGTATAAGCATTATGCATAGTGAAGATGGATATGATCAGGTAGTTCCACTGGCGGCATTATTATACTCCAGTGGTCCGTCAGTGATCCAAATTTACCGTTCAAAAAAATAGGAGAGGAGATTGTAAGACCCTTTCTTAAAGATGTAAAAAATCTCATAAAAATTTCGCATATAAATGTATTTATACAAATACACGTCCGTTAAAATTTTCGAGTTTCATAAAACTTCTTAAAACTTAAAACAATGAAAACAATAATTTCTATAAGTACCTCACCGTAAGCTACGGTTTTGTACCGTAGCTTATGGTACATGCACTCTGTTTCATTCAATAGTTGCCTACCGTAATCCCTTGTCGAGAGCATAGTCACTACACATACCTGACGCGGACCAGTTAGCGATACTTTGTGATTCTATATACAAACTTGCGGCAATACATGCCCACGAATCATGCTTAGCTGTAAGCATGAAACATAACAAACGAAATATTAAATATCATTTTTAAATGGTGACAACATCACCATTTTACCCGTTTGACTTATTTCTTGGCTCGCCCTTTTCATATCGATAAAATTGTTCGACCAATTCGGTTCACGTCAGAAAGTTTTATACCAAACTCACCGTGCAAGCTCACCGGTACATTAACGAGTCAAATAAATGGAGAAAAAGCCATATATTCGGTGGTTAATGAGCGTTTGGTGCATTCGGAGATGTTGAAACAAGTTTATATTCCAGCAGGACAATCGAATTTCAAAAACGATCATGGAAGACATTAAAGCCTTCGGCTTCTTGTGGCTCAAAACCGCTCGAAAGCAAGAGACCTTACCTGGGTGAAGTGGCTAGAATTTGATTTAACCATTCTAGGTGTGTAAATTTGGTGTCCAACTATTGTTTTTTTTTCTTTGGCTTGCTGTATTGTTGTAATTTTCTGAGTTAACAGTTTGTTTAGCTTCAAATTTGGTTTTATAATATAATACTTTGTTGGCCGTTCAAAAAATAGCCATGTCTAAATATATGTTCTTAATTCTTTATTCTTTAAAGTTCGTATTCTCAGCTCTTGTGTTTTGACATACCCGAGTCTTCCCAACCAAGGTAACAGTTTTCACTACATGAACCATGTCTAAATATATGTTCTTAATTCTTTATTCTTTATATTCGTATTGTTTTTCTATTTCACATAAAAAGGTATTACGGTCAACTAAAATGCTTTTTTTTAAAACTTAAAGTATGTTCCATTTTAAATCGTAATTCCTAATCAATTAATAAATGCAATGATATTTTGAAGGTATAAATAAAAAACAAAATATAACCGGTCAGTTTGTTTGTATTATTTTATTTATATATTTATAACTAATTTAAATAACTTTCTCGAGGTCGTGAAGCAATCCTGGGGGATAATCTAGTTAACATATATATGCACTAATAAGATCAATGAAACTCATTTAGGCACTTTATCAAACATTTGGTGTGCATCATATTTAGGCCATGATTTTTACTAAATTTCTCAACCAAATTCATCTCATTACTTCAATTTAACAAGTTCATACGATTATTAATATCATGTCAACATAGTTTTTAGTCATCGTATGCTAATTCAACAAACTATCATAGTAGAATTTTGGGTTTTCATCTTGTATGCATAAACCCATTTCATCATACAATTGGACATTCATCCAAACATTTAGTTTAGTCAAATATCTCACATTTTCTTGTAAATTTGATGTTGTATGACACTTGAACATCACTATAACATCAATTTCATCATATCATCAAAACCCACTTCATGTCATGTATGAACACTTGACCTAATCTTTAGGTTGTTCAAGTATTTCATCTATACTAGTAAGTATGGTGATCATGAACACATATACATCATCAATTTTACCAAACTAACAATAATATTGAACTCAAGGTTATCACCTTCAAGTTCCTCTTCAAATGGAATTCATAAAATCAAGTTTTACAACATACCTTATGCTTGGTAGGCTTAGATGAACACGAATTCGAGATCATGCATTGATTCCATGACGAATCCTTCTTCAATTTTGACATTTTCTTGAGATTTTAGAAGAAGTCTTCTTCCTCTCTCTCTCTCTATACACGACCTAAACACACACTGTGTGTTTGTATTTTATTTCTTTTTCCTTTTTATGTTTTCACAAATGTAGGATATACAATTTTAGTCCCTCCATGTTTTGTTAATTATTAAGCAGGCCACAACCTACTTAGTTCCACTAATATTGTCTCTTATTAACTAGGTTAACATTCCTAGTTAAATTAGTAGGTTCCGGGAGGTTATAATCCGTTTCATTTTAAGTTTCGAAAACCCGACTTTTCTTCAACTTTATTTACTAAAAGCATTTTAGATATCTTTTAATTCACATTAGGTTTAATTAATTAAATCCTAATCCTTAACGGGTTAACTTTTACATCAATGGATTTTTTCATCTTTTTTTTCCTTCGCTCATTCTTAGTTAGTTTGGTTTAGTTACCAAATCCGTTTTTGAGGTGTTACAGAGACGGTCGTTGGATGCTGATAATGATAAAAAAACTATTAATAGGCAATTTTTAGGAATACTTAAACTTAGGCTATAGGGTGTGAGGGGCATGGTTGGGTCATCAATCGTCACGTAGGACCATTAATGGATTGCTACACCACCCCTTGCGTCATCCACCAAGAGTCCCATGGATTAAACCATGACAACCATGAGCCTCCTTTCCTTATTTAATAATTTCATTTCCATTTCTCAAAGATAAATTAAAATAAGAGAATAGTGGTTTGGGTCATGACCACATCCTTAGAGTAGTGGTTTTGAATGATGGATTAGAAGTATGTGATATGACGCTGATGTGAAGGGTCATGGTGATCATGAGGGTAATGACCACACCCTATAGCCTTATTAATTTGGGTCTCATTGAGCAATTCATGAAAATGCTTCTACCTGGCCTTTGACTTTGTGTTCATCATAGCTTCTTGTGCCTCGAGATCGCCTCCAAATGGCCCTACATCGCCATCGGTTTTTTGTTTTAAGTCAATAATCTATAAACATTAAACAAGCTCTTATTAGTTTGTTGCGATAATAAATAGTTAAATTATGAAAGAATATTGAATACCACTAGAGAATGATCCGGAGCGTAATATCTTGCAATGTTGTAAGTATCGCGATCACCAATGACGAAATAGCACGGATCATGAATGGTGCCAAAGTCGAAGAGGCGACCCTCTTTTAACCTCCAATATACAGTTGTGGGTCATAAACAGGTCAAACGTTGAGGTTGGTGCCAACATATCTTTCTTTATATCGCGAATCTTACGTATCCTACAGTTAATAAAAAAAGGAAAAGAAATGCATTGGTTTTTGAACTTTTTGACAACATAATTGATATAATTCTAACGTTTTAATCACATATGTTTAACAAGTAATATTAACCCTTGCCTAATAATCAGTTTACAAAAAAAAAGGAAAAGGAAAAGAAATGGATTGGTTTATGAACTTTTTGACAATATAATTTTTATAATTCTAACATTTTAATCACATATGTTTAACAAGTAATCTTAACCCTCGCCCAATAGTGGTAAATCACCATGCTCAACAGAGCTACACCTCCCTCCTCACACTCATTAGATACGAGTGTCCCATCACCAGTACTATCTCATTGTTACAACGTTCAAAACCAATTTCCACTATATCTTAACACGGTCACATTAGGTCAAACTTGTTTAGATTACACATCATATCATAATAACTATTCATCATATCATGCCATATCATTAAGTTCTCAATCTCACTTGGAACCAATGTTTTAAAAATCGGTTCAAACCGGCCGGTTGAACCGTCCGGAAGAACCGGTAAACCGCATGGGTACACCCAATTGAACCACCCGATACACTCGGTTAAACCGTTTTTGAGCCAAATCTTGTACGATATAAAAACCGGATTTTAAAACATTGCTTGGAACCAAACTTAAATAAAGTTTATAGCAATATCAAAGACACATACATGTACCATGAGAAATGTAGCCTAATTTAGAAATGTAATAGAACATATCATATTCACATATCACACATCATAGTAGTTTTATACCACCAAGCCCAATAATCTAATACGAACCCACATAGAAATCAATAAATTTTCCAAACAAGAACACCTAGTGCAATCACAATAGCACTCGTAATTAACAATGCAAGCACAAACATTCAATTCAATTACGAGAACACCTAATTCCCTTGCCAAGCAAGTTTTGTTTATATGAACAACAAAAATCCAAAACAACTTGTTAGGGCTCGGAATTGGAAACAACTTGTAACCATGGTTCTGCTATAGGTGATAGGGTTGGAGCAACTAATCTCAAACAATGAAGGTGCTCCGATGGGTAGTCATATCTTTCAAACAAATTTTTGAACGTAGGGTAATGGCTTATTAATAAATACAACATTGGAAACCTTAAAAAATACAAGTAAATATATGAGAAAGTTGAGGTTTGTAGCCTTTGATATCACGTATTGGGCACATGATAAAATCTTAAGAGATATCTTGGGATCCTTAGCCTTCCAATTTTGTTCGTACATGATACATATATCGAAGGTTAATGCTAGATATGTGCCAAGGTCATATCCTGTCATCTTGGTCTGAGAGTCAATGTTGCACTCGTGTCAGCTTGGTTGGCTGTGAAGGTTGGGTGGGTCCCACCAGGATTAAGGATACATTAAACAATGTTTTAAATTATGTAGATCACTCATCACATTATCACGACGAATAAGCATGATAATACCATACACTACACCTTGCTTTTATTTTAATAATTGACTGTTTCAATTATAAAGTCATTTATAATTATAATATTAACAGAAATTTGATATACATCTTATCATATATAGCATAACATGGAGGTTGGATTTTCCAAACAATCTGGAAGTATATGTGTATAAGTATAACCCCTTTCAAGTTTCAAGTAATCAACAATCCAACTTGCTCTTTGATGCTAAAATAACCATTATTTATGGAAAACAACATCAAACAAAAACAAATAAAATACATAATATATAAAAGTGAAAATAAATCATATACTGTTTTGATTGTTTGAAACTATTTATTTTACAAAATAACAGCTGTTTAGTTTTCCTTGTTGATTATGTCTTTCTTATTATTTATTAATTTTATATTCAGTTAGAACATAAATGATATTATAAAAAACGATTATGTGTTGCTTTTGGCGGTGATGAAAAGAAGCACCTTCCGTATTAATTTAAAGCAACCGAGTTCATGATATTGACCTACATTTATATTTTTTTGAACACCACTTATATTTATATTTATTTAATTAAGATATTATTGTTAAACCCAATTTATTTTTTTGAACACCATCTATATTTATATTATTTAATTAAGATATTATTGTTAAACCAAAAAAATACTAGATTTATTAACAAAAGTGGTCTATAATCT
Source organism: Scalesia atractyloides (assembly GCA_947069175.1). Taxonomy (NCBI): domain Eukaryota; kingdom Viridiplantae; phylum Streptophyta; class Magnoliopsida; order Asterales; family Asteraceae; genus Scalesia; species Scalesia atractyloides. The sequence goes on along the minus strand of CAMTDV010000010.1, from coordinate 74,905,099 downwards.
TGATGAACATTTTAGTGGTCAAGTGTCTTTTTTATATTAAAAGGTGAAAGAGTTCAAATATTACAATATCGAGAAAAGTGATAATAAGAGTAGATTATCATTAGACTAAAGGGTTTGGAGACGCCCCAGGATCGTCCATACCGCCCTCGTCTCTATCGTCCCTTCATTGTCGCTTGTGACGGGCTCACCTCTTTCCTATCCAACACACATAGATGTAAATACATACATCTTGTATCTATAAAGGAGGTTATCCTCTATACCCACTTTTTCCAAACATTCACTCATCATCCACTTCACATGCGCACTCCCTAATCAAACTCAACACCAAATTCCACCTTTCTTCACCCCCAATTCTCTCTCCACCCTTACTTCCACCCCAAATCCAATCAATCAAACTCACATTCTCCAAAAATTAACCCATGAAGTTTCCCAAACTAACCCTAACAATAATCCTAACCCTCATATCCACCTTCTTCCCCCCATCTTCCCCAGATCCCAACGACCAATCCTGCTTATCCAACCTATTCAAAACCCTTCAAGACCCAAACCACAACCTTATGAACTGGACCGAACCCAACTTCCAAAACCCATGTTCCGGTTTCCTCTCTAACCTCGCCGGAGCCACCTGCAACAACGGCCGCATTTACAAACTCTCTCTCCCCAACTTCAACCTTCACGGCTCCATCTCACCTTTCATCTCCAACTGCACCAATCTCCAATCACTAGACCTCTCCAACAACACACTCACCGGCCCAATCCCGACCGAACTCCAGTACCTCGTCAACCTCGCCGTACTAAAACTCTCTTCTAACCACATCTCCGGCACAATCCCGCCGTCGATTACCATGTGTGTGTACCTTAATGTCATCGATTTACATGATAATGATCTGACTGGAACGATTCCGGCTCAGCTTGGTTCGTTGGGTCGGTTGTCGGTTTTTGATGTGTCGAGTAATAAGTTGTCGGGTCCGATTCCGGTGAGCTTGGGGAACAGGACGGGGAACCTGCCGAGGTTTAATGCGACGTCGTTTTGGGGGAATAAAGATCTTTATGGGTACCCGTTGGGGCCGATGAAAAGCAAGGGGTTATCGGTGGTGGCGATTGTGGGAATTGGGTTGGGGAGTGGGTTGGTGAGTTTGATGTTGAGTTTTACGGTGGTGTGTGTTTGGTTGAGAGTTACAGATCAGAAAATGGCTGCCGAACAAGAAGGGAAAATTACCCAATTGATGCCGGAATATTGATCTTTTTTTTTCTTTTTTTTCTTTTTTTTTTAAGATTGGAAGGTTCATTGGTGTGGTTAAAGTAGGTTTTGGATTTTACTAAAGTTTGCCCAATTGTAGTATATATTTTTGGATTCTTGAATTGAGATTATTGTTATTATTTAATATTTATGTTATAATTATTTTGTAAGATTTTCTTGATAGCATAAATTATATGGGTTAAGTTATTGTATAAATGCACATTAACATACAAAATACCCTTAATATAAGGAGTGAAGAAGGAATTTTGTTTTCATATCTTATTAATTACCTATTTTAGTCACGGAATAAAAAAATAAAAATAAATAAATTCATGATTTTACCAAAGTTGAGTAATTATGTTTGTAAAGTAATTATACTTACTCCACTATTATAAAATCACGGTTTATTTTGCATTTAGAAATTCAACATCTTCAAAAATAAAAAATAAAAATAAATCTCTCATTTATTTTTATGTTAATGGTATTTTGTATCCGATCTTTACACTAAATTATGTATACCATTTTTTAATTGTGATTTACGAAGTAAAATAAAAACTCTAAGAATTTAGAAACAATACTTTTAATTTAGAAGTTTATTAAAGAATCATCAAACTTATTTATCAGTTGGAAAGACCTACGAGCCCGGTTAATTACCTAAAAATTATAGATTCAGTTGTGCATTGTTAAAGTTTTACCTTAAAGGGGCTAATAAGGCCCAATATACTCTTTTTTTTTTTTGACATGTCAAAGAAAGTGGGAAATAAATTGTGTGTTAGTGTAAGGTAGGGTCAGGGAATGAACTTGAAATTAAGTTTTGAACCGGAGCTTTTCAATCTATGGGTGGGTTTTATCATGAGAGACGCATTTTGATTTGACTACCATCACTATCATATATTCTACCATCTAAACTTTCTAGAAATTTTATTTAAAGTACACTGCCATTTTGGTATCTGAGGTTTGACCAGTTTTGCCACTTTAGTCCAAATCTCAAACTTTTTCATCTGGGGTCATGTGTTTTTAGTTTTATTGTCATTTTGATCCAAAAGTGAAATCTGACCGTATTCACTTAATTAAACCCTTAACTTGTGTCCTTTACCTCAGTGGTAGTTTCATCATTTTTGATTTATTATAACATATTATTAATTAAAATTAATAACTTCATCTTCCCAAAGCCATCTCCCAGAACCTTCTTCATCCCCCCCCCCCCCCAAATCCCAAACCCCAAACCCTAATTCACCTCAAACAATCTTGCCACCACCCCTCCTTCACTGCCACCACCTCCTCCTTCACCGCCATTTTTGGTTTCTTTTTCACCACCCTGACGTCCATCTAACGTCGTCTTCTCCCCTTCCACATCTCTAAACCTCTGTAAATACACCTTTAACGGCTCAACGTAATCCTCAAACCCTAACGTCGTCATCGCCCAGAGCAAATCGTCACCGTTGATCGTCTTCCGTTTCTCTCGCTGACACTTATCGAAAGTTTCGCCGGTGATGAAACTGATGAACTCCGATACACACTCCTGGAATGTATCTGTTGCATCCTTTGAGATCTTTGCGTTAGCCGGTAACGTTTTTTTCATGATCCGGCTTACGTTAGCTATCGAAACAAACCGGTCTTGTTCTCGGAGTGAGTGATCATTGTGACCTCTGTCGGATTCGTTGTCGGAATCCGCCATTGTTCCGTCGTGTACGGTTCAAAGTTGCGGTTCAAAGTTGAAACCCTAGGGTTTTGATTTGATGTGAAAAAACACTTGCAATTGAATGTTGTAGACGGTTATACGAAAACCTAGCGTTTTAACTGGATGATATCACAATAATCACCGATGAACTTTCTTCTAGATGAAATTCTGTCAGAAAATAATCAAAGAAGGAGGTGGTGGTGAGGGTGACGGTGGTGGCGGTGAGGGTGACGGTGGTGGCGGTGAAGGAGGGGGTGGTGGCAAGATTATTTGAGGGGAATTAGGGTTTGGGATTTGGAGGGGAGATGAAAAAGGTTCTGGGAGATGGCTTGGGGAAGATGAAGTTATTAATTTTAATTAATAAAAAGTTATAATAAATCAAAAATGACGAAACTGCCCCTGAGGTAAAGGACAAAAGTTAAGGGTTTAATTAAGTGAATATGGTCAGATTTCACTTTTGGACCAAAATAGCAATAAAACTGAAACCACATGGCCCTAGATGCAAAAGGTTTGAGATTTGGACTAAAGTGGCAAAACTGGCCAAACCTCAGGGACCAAAATGGCAGTTTACTCTTTTATTTAAGTTATTTTGGATGTAATCAAAGAAGAGACAACTTCCAAAGTTTGAGGTATGTCGTTGTGTAAATCAAACATTGAAATTGAAAAATATTATATAGTTGATTATAAAAAGATTTTAGTAAAAACAAAAACGACATTAGTAGGTCGTTCAGATTAATGTGAAATGTATTGCATGTTGCACTAAACAAGTTGTTCGAAACTTTGACTTCTTCTTTTTGGATTGTTAAGCAAAGGGGTCTTTTGATATCATAGGATCTAGTCCAAAAGTCATTAAGGTGGTGTTTGTTTTCTAGCCAGAAGCACTTCTGGCCACTTACGTCTGCGTCGCGCAGACGCGCGTAGACGTTTGAAGTCTGCAGCTTGTTTGTTTTCCGAAAGCACTTCCAACTTTTTACCTCTTCCTCACATCTTCCCCATGCAGACATAAGCCCACCTCTTCTCACATCTTCTCTCTTTCAAACCTCTGCTATACCTCTCTCCACCGCCACTCTCTACATCCCCGCCACCACCTCCACCACCACATCTCCGCACCACCACCTCCACCCCACATCTCCACCACCACTCTCCACAGCCTGCACAAGAGGGAAAGAAGAGAGAGACCCTAGAGAGAGAGAGAGAGGGAGCGGCAGGAGAGAGAGAGAGGGAAAGAAGAGAGAGATCAGCGTTGGTGGATTTGATGTTCTTCATCTTCAAACAAAACCCACAAATCGAACGACGACGGCGGTGGTGGGTTTTGATGTTCTTGGCGGTGGTGGAACGATGAAGGCGGTGGTGGTGGTTGCGACGGGGGTGGGTTCTTGGAGTGGGGCAAGGGTTTGCTTGACGGTGGTTGTTGGTTGTTGGTTGTGGTGGTGGCAGGTGGACGGTGGAGGAGGTGGTGGCGGATGGTTGTGGTGGTGGTGGTAGATGAAGGCAGAGAGAGAGAGAGAGGGGACAAATGAGTGTTCTGTGTGTGTGTTGTGAAGTGTTTTTGTAGAAGTAAAAAAAACAAACCCTCTTCTCCTTGCTGACTGCAGACCTTTGGTCCACCTCTTCTCTTGCAGATGTGGTCCGCTGTCACACCCCAACCGATGGCGGAAACATCGAGGTTAGTGGCACTAGGCGACCAGATTGTCTCACGAGAAATTTCCATAACACTATTCAATCAACAATATTTTAACGTCTAATATCCCATACTATTAAACAATACGTCATCAGCAAGCCATGAAATACATAATTTTCTCATAAAACAAAAAGGTTCGATATCCCCTAGATTTTATTACAAACCATTCTAAACAAAACAAAATAAACAAAAACAACTAAGCTCGGCTATCCAAAGCATCCGATAAGCTAAATCGTCAACCTGTTACATATGTTAAATACAAGTCAATACAATTAAGTAACGGTGAGCATACATGTTTAAGTACTACTAGCATAATAGAGAAAGCGTTCGCGATATAGTCTAATTACATATCATGATACACCAAACACATCACACAGATAAACATTGGCTTATTTCTCATGCTAACTACCGTGAGAAGGCTTGCGCATCTATCCTAACTAGACCCCGTCGGGTGTTAGCCACACTATAGTACCATACTAGCTAAGGAGGCAAGTTAATGAAAATAAGTCCTAGTCACATGTTTCTAGTATCACGTATTGAGCATATATAATCAGATTATCCGCGTGTGATAAACAATTTGATTTGTGAAGTGATTTTGATAGAGGAACATATGTAACACCCAAAAAGTGCGTTAAAGCGAAAACGGGTCAAGTATACTCACTGTAGGTACGTTTAGGAGAGAGTAGACGACTGCCGAGAGGTGAAGAGGAGCGCCGGATCAGCCTGCATGCGCGAATGGAAGTGCATCAGTCTCCGAAAAGCTGAAACGGTTAAGTTTGGGTTGAGCAGTAGCCAAGTTCGGCCGAACTTGTATAATCAGTGGGGACGTTGAGCCAAGTTCGGTCGAACTTGTGGGTTGGATTTGGGTGAGTGACAAGTCCGAGCGAACTTGCAAGGTTTCCTAAGAAACTTTGACAAGTTCGAGCGAACTTGTGATTCTTTGTGAAGTCTTGGCTCAAGTTCGGCCGAACTTGACCCAGATGGGCAAGTTCGAGCGAACTTGACTCCTGAGCTGCATAAAACCAGTTAAATCTCGAGCGAACTTGATGTTTTCGGGTCCAACATCTTGCGTTTTCGCGTCGTTTGCTGGGGAAATCGAGTGCCCATCCCTCCAACCTTAAGCCACTGAGTAAAGCTTAGGCCGGAGAGGTCTTTTGGAGCGAACTTAGCCATTTTACAGAAACTCGGGCTAATCCGGGCGAACTTGAAGGTTCGTACGGGTTAGTCCAGCTTGTGTAAAGTGACGATTTCGTCCTTGTGCTTCCGGATCTGAGATCTAGCTTCGAGAACGCCTCGTTCCACTCAAAAGTGAACGAACATATGTCATTCGTCCGAAAATGGTGTAAAAATCAATGTTTTAAAAGGTTTTGCTCAGATCTAGTATAAATCTGAGTAAAAACAGAAGTTTTGATGGAAAAAGATGAAGATTTTCGTAAACAGAAGAGATTTGATGAAAACGAGGGCAATGCCTTGTGCAAAATCGTTGTAAATTGTTGTTGAAAAACATTGTAGTCGAAATCGGGTTGAATCTTACTTAGAAAACAGATGATTTCGGGTTTCAGGAGCTCAGAGCGAAGTTGCAGCAAGTTCAAATGAGGCAATGGGGCTGAGTATTTATAGGTGAAGACAAAAATGGAGCTGGTGGAAGTCAAGTTCGGTCGAACTTGCTAGATTTGCATGGAGTCTCAGTCGAGTTCGGCCGAACTTGTACATATTTGTACAAGTTCGAGCGAACTTGTGGAAAGTAGAGGATTTTTGTGTCTCATGCAAGTTCGGGCGAACTTGTGGTAGTCAAGTTCGGCCGAACTTGGCCTGTGACCAAGTTTCGTTTGCTGATTTCGCGTTAAGAGTTCGTTTGGCGATTCGGTTCGTATTAATTAGTTATATTAAGCGTTATAGGCTATATAATAGTGCGATCTAGCGATTCGAGCGCGTGAGAGCGATGCGATAGCGATTGTAATCATAACCATAAACACACATAACACATAAGTAACATAAAACCATATAATTAACTGCGATTTGCGATGCGATGAGATTAGCGATGTGATTTAATAAGCGATTAGATGTGATATAACTTACATAATCATAATTAATTATCATAAACTTTTCTTATAAACGGATTTCGAGATTTACAAAGGATAGATACAATCGATAATATAAGAAAAAGATAACAACGAAATTTAGAGTTGTTACATTCGCAGACTGCAGACCTTTTACCTCAGAAAAAATAAACAACACCTAAGACATCAAGTTATATGTACGTTTGTCTTTCAACTGTACATGTGAAATTCATTGATTTCTATTGTAAAAGTAATAACTTTCAAGTGCACAATCCCTTGCAATAACTCGTAACTGTCACATATTACATTTGGCTTATCAATTTAGTATCAAACGTATCATCCTCATCTAAATATACACATATAATCCAAATCAAGTCAAACTATCAAATTGGTTAATTACATAATATTTAAGAAAATAAGTAACCTTGGTAATGCTTATCTATTCGCCTGACAATTAGATATATACTTCATTTTGGAAAGTAATATGCACTCACCTTGGGTATTCAAGTTCTCCAATTGCGACTCATATCCATGTAGAGTTTACTACCTTAAAAGCTAACCCGAAACTCAATTAGTGTCTGTAGCTTCATAAACCGATCCCGGATCTCCAAAATGGCCGAACAAGTGTGTAACCGGGCAGACACTCTCAAACGTCTGACACTTGGACCACCTCTACAAGTGAATTCTTATGGTTAAAGTAATCATCAGTGGTTGAGAATAAGTCAATGAAAACATTCCTTCATGAATAACTCATTTTCGTCTCAGTAGTACTTTGTGAAAATAAATATATACGTAAATTATTGTTACACTATAAAAGGATGCTTTTAAAAATCATAAACTCGATAATCATGTAAAAATGTGTGGTCCTTAACACCTCGTTGAAACCTGAAAGGTATATGAACCCGTGTGCTGCTATGAATAAAAGAAAAACAAATTAGTGACGAAATTGTATTTATCAAACAGAACAAGGACCTGACGTGTAACTATGTAAATTGTAAGAGCATTCACATCTTTCCATCAAAATATGTGAGTGTGCTCTTTATAATATAAAGAGTATAAAAAGTGGTTGTGAGTGGAGGAGAGAGAAAATGTTAATGTTCATCTGTATATTTGGGGGACACTGTTCACCCCTTATATTTTTTAATATATATTGAAAGTGTTGTGAGTGAAGGAGAGAGAAAATATAATGATAAAGATATAAAAATATTATATAATTGAAAAGAAGAGAGAAAAAATATTTATTTTTAATGAAAATATATTGATATAGAAGTTGTTTTTTTAGTGGAATGTAAATATATTTTTAAGGGGTTGGATGTGAATGCTCTAACTATTCAAACATATTCGAATCAATAAACAGCCGTAACTCAGATCGGACTGGAGCAGCAATTGACAAATGGGTCTCATAAAACCCGCCACATATTCCATCATATCTCTGCCGTGTCACCGTCATCCTACACACAATTACTTCAAAACTATCTTCACCGTCACCGCCCACCGATCAATCAAACAGTCGTTACCCGTTTTCACAACTGAGAACAAGAGCATGGAGAGTACCATTGATAACAGCAACTACGTTGTTGGTACTTTCTCCGTTTCACTCTTAGGCTTTCTTGTTCTATCCGTTCTCCGACGTCGTACCAGCAACGCAGTCTTTCACTCTAGGAAGTTTGTTTCCGGTATTACCAACGTTGTTAGAAATCGAAGCTATTCCACACCTGGAGAGTTCCGGCGCCGGTATGGATCTGCGGATGTTGACGTCATAATCGTCGGAGCTGGTGTCGCCGGTGCCGCCCTTGTTTATGCTCTAGGGAAGGTTAGATTCGGTATTTTACTTTATTAAAAGTTGAATTTTATCTTTACATGTATATTTGTTGATGATGATATATGTGTCGTAATGTGAATTGGGAGATTAAATTTGTTGAAAATCCCTAAGATTTTTTTAACACAAAATGGATTGATTGTTGCAATCAATGCATCAATGTGTCATATCTAATTCATGGATTTTGGTATTTGGCTGATAGAAATGTTAATTTAACTGGTTATAACAGGAAGGATGTAAAATTCGTGTGATTGAGCGAGATTTAACCGAGCCGGATAGGATTGTAGGTGAATTGCTTCAACCGGGTGGATACCTTAAGTTGATTGAGTTGGGTCTTGAAGGTATATATTCTAGCTATCATTCATCTAAATCTGGGTTTACAAAGTTATTAACATATGATCATAAATATATAAATATATGTATTTGTAGACTGTGTGGAGGACATAGATGGTCAGAGATACTCGGATATGCTCTTTTCAAAGACGGAAAGAGCACTAAGTTATCGTATTCCCTGGAGAAATTTCATTCAAAAGTTTCAGGTCGAAGCTTTCACAATGGGCGGTTCATTTGTAGGATGCGAGAGAAAACCACTGCTCTTCCTAAGTTAGTACTAAATGTTAATAATCTGTCACAAATGTTCTGTAAAAATATATACATTTTTAATCTTTATAAACAATTTTGAATACATTTTCAGTGTAGAACTGAAGCAAGGCACTGTGACATCCCTTGTTGAAGATGAAGGAATTATTAGAGGCGTTCAATTAAAACTAAATCTGGTGAAGTTACGCAAGCATTTGCACCTCTTACGGTTGTCTGCGATGGCTGTTTCTCTAACTTCGCCGTTCCCTCTGCAAACCACAGGTATCTGTAGATTTTCACTCTTTTTGGCTCAGTTTCAGTGTTGACTTTTGGTCAACTACAGGTTGATGTTCCCTCATGCTTTGTGGGGCTGGTTTTGGAGAACTGCGAGCTTCCATATCCAAATCACGGGCATGTCATTTTAGCAGATCCTTCACCAATCCTGTTTTATCCGATTAGCAGCAGTGAGATTCGTTGTTTAGTTGATATACCCGGTCGAAAACTTCCTTCTCTTCGTAATGGTGACATGGCAAAATATTTGAAATCCGTTGTGGCACCGCAGGTTCCACGAGAGCTGCATGATGCTTTTATAGCTGCTGTTGATTCAAGGAATATAAAAACAATGCCAAACAGTAACATGCCCGCTCCTCCTGTTCGGACACCTGGTGCGCTTTTGTTAGGTGATGCTTTCAACATGCGTCATCCTTTGACCGGTGGAGGGATGACCGTTGCACTCTCTGACGTTGTTGTGTTACGAGGCCATCTTAAAACGTTGCGTGATTTCACCAACACGAATTTACTCACTAAATATCTTGAATCATTCTACATGCTACGTAAGGTAAGAAGACACAAATGACCATATACTTGGTTACTAAAGTGTTAAATTTATTTTATGCAGCCAGTGGCTTCTACGATAAATACATTAGCTGGTGCTTTGTACAAGGTGTTTTGTGCATCTCCGGACCGAGCAATGAAGGAAATGCGGGATGCTTGTTTTGATTATTTAAGCCTAGGAGGTGCTTGTTCATCCGGGCCCGTTGGACTACTTTCTGGGCTAAACCCGAGCCCAATTTGGCTAGTCGTTCATTTCTTTGCTGTAGCTGTTAATGGCTTTGGCCGTCTTCAGCTACCTCTACCCACCCCTAAGCGGTTATGGATCACGGTTAGGTTAATTCTGGTGAGTAATCAAGATTCCCATACATATGAAGATCATCTTAGCTTATTTTACTTAACATATGAAGGGTTTTTATTAATTGAATATCAGGGGCATCAGGGATAATTTTTCCTATTATAAAAGCTGAAGGAGTGAGGCAAATGTTGTTTCCTGCTAGTGTGCTTGCATATCATAGAGCTCATCCAAAGAAAGGTTTACAATAGTTATAAAACTTATTATGTACTATATTAGTGCTTGAGAGGTAAATTGTAATCTTTTTTTTTTGGAAAATTTGTATATTTTCTAGTATGTAGCAAGTAGTAGTTGCAGATGCATATGTCATGTAGCGTTTTAGCTCGAAGGAGAAAACGTCACCTTTATGAGTGTAACGATACAAATGTGTTAGGATTGAGTTAGGTAAGTTAGAAGGGTCAAGATGTAAATAATCAACCAACTTACTGCCGGTTAGTTAAGGCGGGTGAGTCGGTTAATCAGTAAGTGTACTTAAACGATTGTATCGAATGAGAACTAGTAGTGTACCCGTCCGGTGGACGGGTTTTTAAATGTCACAATGGCATAAGTATTTTCTTTGCATTCTAAGCCTAAATAAATTGTTTAAAATAAACCAAAAACTTGTGGAATGTTACATCAAAAGGAACCAAGACACACATCAATATTCAATATATTTGGTTTAACAATAATAATGAAAATAACATAAACATAATCAAATTCGATGATGCGTAAAAGCGACAATTGTCGGCCTAAAAATGAACAGAGTGTTCTGGGTTTTGAGACATCGACTAGCCAAAATAATTCGACTATTCCCTTGAGTTCGGACACACGTTTTAGCCTAATAGACAAATGCTCTCGGCATTTATCCTTCCAGTTACTATGCGCTTCGAGTTACTGAAACAATCGAGACTTTGGTGATATCTAAAATCGAAGAGTGGAACTAGTTATCAAGATGCGGGTTTCACCCATAGCTTGACAACTTCGTACCTTAACTATGGTTGTTCTCACCGAACGAGTCGGGAATTCCACTGGATAGAAATGGAGATTTCTGTCGAGATATGGATATCACTTCTAACTCAATGAAAGAATCTCATGCGGAAAACAATACGCGGGGTGAGTAATCTTATCGAGAGTTCTTGGTTTTCAAACCTAATCTCGACACAATCACTCGTTTGTGTTATACGAGTATCTTCGCGGCTCCGTGTATTGTGTAGAAAGTCTTAGGAAAGACTTTGTATAATATTTAAAGACTATAGTGATAGTCAAAGAATCGAGATAACATTTTAAGCACATAGATAATGAGTAGTCAAATAGGTTCCTACTATAGACTATGTCTAATCATGCAATTAACCCTAATTCCCTATATTATGTCTCTCATACCAATCTGTCACACCACAACTGATGGCGGAAACATCGGGATGTGGCATTAAGCGACGAGATTGTTCGAGAGGATCCATAACGACTATTTTGCGCCGGATCAGCCTGGATGCGGGAACAAAAGTGCATTAGTCTTCCATGGTGCTGAAACGGTCGAAACGGAGAGTCGTGGGGGAAACAGGCAGTTCGTACGAACTGTACAAACTGGGTCAGTTCGTACGAACTGGACATTTTGTACGAGTTGTGCACTTCGTACGAGTTAGGCCTTGGTGCGATTTAACCTGTTTCGTGTCCAAAATCGAGTGTTTTTCGCGTCGTTCTTCAGGAAATCAAGTGTTCTTCCTTCCAGCCTTAAGCTCTTGATCAAACCTAGTGCCGGAGAGGTCTTTGGAGCAAGTTAGTCATTTGTGGGAACTTGGACTGGTTCGTACGAACTGAGCCAATTCGTACGAGCCAGTCCAGTTCGCACGAGGGACTGTTTAGCGTTTTCGTGCGTCCGAGACTGAGTTTCATCTGAAACGGATGTGATTTCGAGTCATTTTAATGACGGTTTTGACACTGCTTTGTCACACTATCTAGTGAGCGAAACATATGTCGGAATTGGAATAACAAGAGTTTAAAATAGTTTTCTTAAGATTGTACACTTCGTTGAGTTGAAATAACAAGATTTCTAACTTGGAAGCCAAAGCTAAGCCCAATATACTCGTTTAAGTGTGAATCCAAGGTAAAATCATAAGGTTTTACGAAAAAGATGAAGGTTTTCGTAAACAGTGTAAGTTTGGATGAAATCAGATATAAACTCATGTAAATCTTTGTGGAAATCGTTGTGGTTTGTGTAAAAATAGTTGTTACATCCTTGGAAAATAGAGAAATCCGGGTAGGAGACGTTCTGTGTGGAATGGCATCTAGGGGAGTGTGTTGGTGTGAGTGTGGTATTTAGGAGAGGAGGAAAGAGGATAGGGAAGCAATTCGTACGAATTGAAGATCATGTGCGAGTTGGGTTACCTCGTACGAAATGATCAATCCGTACGAACTGACCAGTTCGTACGAGTTGGTCTGTTTCGTGCGAGTTGTTTCCCGTTCGCGTGCCGGTTGTTCGTTTGGTGTTTTCGTTTACATTAGTTAGTTAGTTTAAGTACGTTAAGCGTTTTAGTGAGGCATTAAGCGTTGTGTTGTATATTAGTGCGATAAACTGAGTTAAGCGAGCGAGCGAGTGAGCGTTTAAGCGAGTAATAAACATATATAACACATAAGCACACATAACATAAATAAGCGCGTTGAGTTTGCGTTGTGATGAGCATCCAAGTATTAAGCGTCTAAATGCAATAATTAAGCGAAATAAAATGCGTTTAGGATATTGTGAACCCTTTTATAATAGCATCTCGATGTAACAACCCGCTTTTTCGCAGCTCGTTACTCAGTTACGCCTATCACCAGAGATTCGGATCATAATGTAAACTATATCGCTTACTACGCTACATCGCTTATTTCAACAAACTACATCGCACCTCACAACGCTTATAACGCACTCGCTAAACAACAAAACTACTGCTGTTTCCAAGACTATCTGCCCGGGCTTAAACAACGCGACTCTCGCAAGACTTGGGAACTAAGACACCTACTATCTCACTTAATTATTTTATTTAATTAAATTTAAACGCTTAATGATTCGCCAAAACTTTCAGCGCACTTAACCTAACTAAGCGAAGCCTAAAAAAAATTCGCACGAAAATTCTTATTTTCGTACGAAAATGTTGTTTTTCGTGCGAAAACGACGTATTTTGGGTGTTTTTGGCACGAAAATGGTATTTTTCACTCGAAAGTGCATTTTTCGCACAAAATGGACATTTTCGCACGAAAATTTCACCAGACTACCTCCACCCCTCTCCGCCTATAAATACAACCCTTCGTCATTCACTCTAACTTGCTGCCATTATGTACCAAAACGCTCTTAGCTCGTTTTCTCTGTTTCAAGTAAAAAGACTACGTTTTTCACAAAAATCACAACGATTTCTACAACGATTTTTCTCGAGATTATCTCCGATTTCATCTAAACTTCTCTGTTTACGAGAACCTTCATCTTTTTCATGAAAACTTTCTGATTTTAACAAAGATCTACACTTAACCGAGCATGTTTGAGTTAGCCTTGGCTTCTCAGATCTGAAACCGTGTTGTTTGGAGCTCACAAAGTGTTTATCTTAACAAAACAGTTTTATAAATCGATTTTTACACAAAAGCGGACAACAATCGTCTAAGTTTCGTTCACTAAATAGTGGAATGAAGTTTTGTCGAAACCGTCACGAAATGGACTCGAAAATACATCTGTTGCAAACGAATTCTCAGTCCCAAACGCACCAAGACGCAAGAACAATCACTTGTGCGATCTGGACTGGCTCGCGTGAACCATACTTGGTTCACATGGTCCAGTCCGAGTTCATACAAGAGACTCACTCGCTCAAAAGACCTCTCCGATGCTAGGTTGATCAGTAGCCTAAGGTTGAAGGGATGAACACTCGATTTTGAACACAAAAACAGGCATTTTCGCACGAAAATTCCATTTTCGTGCGAAATAGACTGTTCTCGTACGACTCTCCGTTCCGACTGTTCCAACACTCTGGAAGACTGATGCACTTCTGTTTCTACGCGCAGGTTAAACCGTCACTCTCTTTCTTCCCTCTCATCAACTCCCGGTGCTCTCTGTTACGCACGTGCTGTGAGTATACTTGAACCCTTTTTCGCTTTAAACGCACTTTTGGGTGTAACATACGTTCATAACAAAACACATCAAACGCACAAACTGATTTATCACACGCGAATATTTGTTATACATGTTACTACGTGATGCTAGATACATATAAGCACTCTCGACCTTTACTCATTAATTTCCAACTTAACTAGTATGATATCATAGTTCGAATCACACCCGACGGGGTCTAGTTACGCACATCACAAACGTGAATCACAGTCATCTCGGAACTTAGCTGGAGGATTTGTCCATCGATTTATATGTTAGGTTGTATCTCATTTATGTATATGTGGTATTTCGAGACATTTTTCTCTACTATGCTATTATATCAATACCTGTATGCTCGCCAATACATTTTTGTATTGACATTATTTTAACGTATGTTGCATGTTAAAGGCAGGTTATCTCGAATCAGGATTAGGACTCTCTAGAAACCCACTAAATAAATCTAGGTTGTCGGACTTGTTTTGTTTGAGAGATTATGTAATTCGTGACTGTTGTTATGGGATATTTGTTTAATTGTATGGGAAATTGAACCTTTTAAATATTGTCTTTAAATAGTTGTTGTGGATTCTCTCGGGCAATCTGGTTCGCCTAGAGCCGCGCCCCGATGATTCCGCCATCGGTTGGAGTGTGACACTCGAGTACAAAGCGGTTACAACGAAATAACGGTAAAACGGAGACATTTAGAAATGTCGGGTTGTTACACCTAACCCGGTCAAGAATGCCTAAACAGTATAAGTGTGTGACAATAAATGTAAATGAGCGATAAAATCAAAACGATCTAACCTCGGAAGCGCCCTTGTAGGGTATTCTTCAAGTGACAAGAACTATAACCTTTATTAAGGGTTATAGTTCAATAAAGAAAATATACAGATCTCCAGCTACCTTTGCCTTTCGATAAGCCTTCTTCTTTGTGATGAATTTATGAAGCAAACTTGCAGGTTTTCCGTTACCAGCGGGGTGGATGATGACAGTCTTTGCTAAAATAAATGCTTCTGAGTTCAGTTAACAAGAAAGGAGTTGTTCCTCTTTATAATCTCTCATATCCGGGAATAGTCGTCATTTCTCCTACTTCACGTTAGGGTACTGCTCATTCCCTTCAAATGACCAGCAGTGAGTGAAACACCCGATGACCCATCATGCCTACTTTCTTTGAATTTCGCCCCGTGTTCTTGCAACTCAATCGGGGAACTGTTCAGCAAGCTCATAATTGTTTTTCGCAATTAAAAATCGAAAGACCAGATCAAATTTAGCTTTCTCGCTTGATTCTGAATCGGCATTCTGATTCATCCCTAACAACAACACTCTTTGAATGTACCAATCTAGAATGAATTGCTTTTAATGACCAGAAACCTATCATATATAAACAAAAACTTCATCTGGACATAAACTATCGGACCTTTCCCTTCGGATGAGTTAATCACCTAAGAACACGAAAATTCCACTGCAAAAACAACAGAATTTGAATGTTTTCCACCTAATCCAGAGTTTCAATGTCAAAAAACCCTAAAAAAACAAATCAAGCACAACTTGGCGAAAGAACAACCGGATTAACATAAATCAGCGGAAGAACAACGGGATCTGAGCAGTGGTAAACCGGTGAGGAGACAAGTTTGCTAACAAAAAACCTTAACTCAAGAATATAAGGTATTCTTGTGTCAAGCAAACAATAGAGATTTAGCAACGATTGTCAAAAAAACACCAATAAGCCCCAAATTAAAAAAAAAAAAACAATGAGATTTGCAGACAATATCGAAGTTTCTTCAGTCCATATCCTAATTGCCAAAACCCTAACTACTAGTTCAGTGAAAGCAGTGTTTTTCCATCAAGACTAAACGAGTAAACAACGCTTTTAGAGGCAAGAATAGAAGTAGCAATCCGTGTAACATTACTTAGGGTTACAAAGTCGTATTCTTAACGTAAGAACTTCTACAGATATGTGAGCATCACGATCTTCAGTCAAGAAACAAAGGCATCTGGGTTCTAATCTAAACCCTAACAATAATATATCAAACACCTCATTCAATTTAGCTTCATTCGTGAAGAACAAGACAGTTGTGAGAAAAAAAATAAACACACCAAATCTATAGGGTTTCAGATCAAAATAATCAACATAAGAACCAAGAACCAGAATCGAACAGTCAGTGATAATTGATCAGAGCGTTAGGCTCTGATATCATGTCAAAATCATGATATCTTTATAGAAATAAAACAAATCTAAAAACTCTCAACAAAAATACACAGCTAAGCTAATCGATTAGATCATCAACATGATGGCCTATCTTCACTAACTCTCAATCTAACGAATAAACGGACGATCAACGCTCAAATTGTAGTAGAGGATAAACTGCAAATCGTAGGAGAGGATAAACTGCGAGACAACAACACTGAGACATAGGCTAGAAAAAATCATCCAGAATGTGAGAAATATCTGAAGGTGATCACTTCACTTCAACCCTATTCAAAACACACTTATATATACATGGATTAATAAAGCCTTGGGCCCATGTGAAGAATCAACATCCAGTAGTAGCCCATGAGTACAACTGCTACAAGCCTGATCTCCTCCTATTCAATCAGCCCACAACTCAGCTCCATCAGCCTACAACTCGATCATGTAATTCCATACCTCAAAATATAACAAACAAAATATTAATTACAATTATAAAGCGATACTAGAGATATTAAAACTGAAGTATAAAAGTATTACTTTTAACACTATGAATACCTATTAATTCTATTATTCATAGTTTGAGAATAAAAGCAATTATAAAACTTGCTGACACTAGAATGTGAGATATAAGTTGCTTACCAAGTGAAGTTTTTCTTATCTATATCGGTTCGGAATGATGAAATCAATCTTCAATTTTTGCTAGCTCCTCAATCCATCTATTCCATGTGATTTCGTGATTCAACGCACGAATTTATAGGTCTCTATCCTTTTTCTCCGAATCCGACTTGAAAAGAAAGAATACATGTCAAGGATTTGAACTTTGGTTAGAAGCACAAAGATATGCTCTCAAATCGTGAATTTTGAACACAATGTTGTTCTTATACAATATCTAGCATATATGAATCATAATCTTGTCCATGCATGATTGTCCACAACATTTTAATAATTTAAACCTTTTAAGGACGTGTTGTAGTGTGTTATTCACTTTAATTTCTATCACACAGGACTCAAGTTTGAATTCTGATCCACTCGTTTTTTGTCTTTAACTCCATAGTTCATTGAAAGCCACCTACCTAGCGTAATGTCACGGGCCAAATATTTGAAGGTCGCAATGCTGTGGGCTGTGCTTGAACGCTTGGGTTACTGGATAGTCCTGGACTTTATCGGAAGACGGAGTCAGTGTCAATGAAGAGGTGTACGTGCCTAGTCGTGCAAACGACAAACGCACCACTGGTCGAGAGCTGGCGCCGCTCTCCTGATGAGTCCAAGGCAGGACGAAACCAGTGACCCACACAAATAAGCGGGATGGATTGGCTTATCCCCGGGGACTTGGGGACGCCACGCGGGGTCGAAACCTAACCCCGTGACAACTTGGTATCAGAGCATAACGGTTCTCGATACGTTGGAACTTGACTCTTAACCAAACGAGCTTAACATTTAGAGTATGGTTGCGCAATGGTGGTGGGAGAAGACTAAATATGGGTTTAATTCGGCAAAGGTCTTTGTACTCCGCGAGTATGGGATCGTGAGAGCCGCTCAAGTATAGTTGCAGTGAAGCCCTCCGTGTTATGTTCAAAAATCTAAGGTAAGTAGCGCCGTAAAAGGGAAGTTTTGTGAAAGCTGCTACATTTATTCAGGTTTCCCGTATTCCTGAAACAAGGTGAATCATCGGCACCATATCCGATGCGGCGGACGTCAGGGCCACTTAAAACCAAAAATGACGTACTATATTGACCATGCACGACAGAAGATCATTGTTGATGTGCTTCCGGGTGTCCTACCCTCCCAAAGTGAATCATGCTCAACATAAAAGGATCATGCATTGTCAAGTATGCGAGCTGGTATGGGACGGCAAGCATGCACGCGGACGTGCATGAAATGGTAGTGGGAGAGTGTCATGGGCCAAATATTTGAAGGTCGCAATGTTGTGGGCTGTGCTTGAACGCTTGGGTTACTGGCTAGTCCTGGACTTTATCGGGGGACTGAGTCAATGTCAATGAAGAGGTGTACGTGCCTAGTCGTGCAAACGACAAACGCACCACTGGTCGAGAGCTGGCGCCGCTCTCCTGATGAGTCCAAGGCAGGACGAAACCAGTGACCTACACAAAGAAGCGGGATGGATTGGCTTATCCACGGGGACTCGGGGACGCCACGCGGGGTCGAAAACTAACCCCGTGACAGTAAGGTTGGTTTCTTATGGTTTAAACAATTATCAGTGTTTGATAACAAGTCAATGTATAAGTTCAATAACTCATGAAGTGGTGGAAGACGTGTATTTCTCTTAGGAGATGCAGGTTCAATTTCCACTTTGTGCAAAGTGAGGCCCTGATGGGCAATGATAGAAGATCCAGGAAAACCTGGGTTCGCTTCTTGAGCCAAATGATTTTTTACCGGTAATTTCACTGTCGTGCCTACGAGCGGTGAGTTACCAGGTTTTCTCCAGAATTGATGATGGGCTCAGATTACTCTCGAAGTACTCCGTTGATTCCTCAAAAGTGCTTAGGATTGATTCTGTTAGGCCGTAAAAGAAAATCATTTTCGTCTCAGTATGGAAATAAATACATAAATTATTGTTACAATCTAGAAGGATGATATTAAAAATAATAAACTTCATGCGTGGCCCTTAAAAAAAAGAACTCCGTGTGCTATGAATGAAAGAAAACCAAATTAGTGACGAAATTGTATTTATCGAACAGAACAAGGAACTGACGGTTAAGTATGTCAATTGTAAGTATTCAAATATATTCGAACCAAATAAACGGCCGTAAGTCCGAACGGAACGGAGCAACAATTGACAAATGGGTCTCATAAAACCCGCCACATTCTCCATCATATCTCCGCCGTTTCACCGTCATCCTACACACAAATACTTCAAAACCATCTTCACTGTCACCGCCCATCGGTCAACCAAACAGTCGTTACCCGTTTTCACAAGTGAGAATAAGAAGAAGAAGAACATGGAGAGAACGATTGATAACAACAACTACATCGTCGGTACTTTCTCCGTTTCACTTTTGGGTTTTCTTGTTCTACGGCGTCGTATCAGCAACTCAGTTATTCACTCTAGGAGGATTGTTTCTGGTATTACCAACGCTGTTACAAATCGAAGCTATTCCACACCTGGAGAGTTCCGTCGCCGGTTTGGAACTGCAGATGCTGACGTCATCATCGTCGGAGCTGGTGTCGCCGGTGCCGCCCTTGCTTATGCTCTAGGGAAGGTTAGATTCGGCTATTTGTTTCTATGTTGAATATTGTTGATGATGAAAATATGTGTTGTGATGTGAATTGGTAGATGAGTTTTCATTGATCAGATTACGTTTTTTTCTTATCACTTTTTTATAGTAAACGAAATATCATTAAAACGCCAAAACAACAAATTACAAGCGAATGGCAGGTAAACGGGCAACAAGATGCGCCGCAACCCCCTTTTGATCATTTGATTTGATCATCAGTTTTTGTGAATGTGATATCTAATTATTGGATTTTGCCATGGTTGTAAAGGTCGGTCGACTGGGGAGTTGATAGTAGTATAGTACTCGGCATAGGCGTAGAGTTCTCGGGAGTAGGGGTGCTAAACGGGTCGTGTTCGCGGGTTGGCAGGTTCAACCCGACCCGAACCCGAAAATTTTACATGAACCCGAACCCGACCCGAACCCGAAAATCGTATCATATATATGAACCGAACACGACCCGAAGTTTCGTGGGTTGACCCGAACACGACCTGTTTAACCCAAATTTTTTAATTTTATTCTGAAATTAATATATTAAAACTAAAAATTACTTAAAAAACACAAATGTATATAATATTATCATATTTAAATTATAAAATCTATGTTAATTTCTCTTTGTAAGTTATAATCATGACATAAAATACACGCCTCATTTAGTTTATGACATAAAATATATTATAAAAATACAATATAGTATAAATGTGTTAAACGGGTCAACCCGCCAACCCGACCAGGTTGACCCGAAACTGACCCGTTAACCTAAACGGGTTCGCGGGTTCAACCCGAAACTGACCCGAACCCGTTTAGACGAAACCTAAACCCGCGAATTTCGTGTTAGGTTCGTGTCGGGTTTTCGGGTCGTGTCAGAAATTCACACCCCTACTCGGGAGTACGCATACATGTTAAATTATAAAAAAAAATAGTTTCCAGAAATTAAATATACGTCAAATAGCATAAATTTACTAGTATTTGTAACAAAATACGTGAAAATGATATTATGATAGGCATGGAAATTAGTTTTATTTTTTTTAAAGTTAGACTCGGCCTGAGTTGACCTACTAGACCTGATTTAGGTTGATGTTGACCGCATTCAATCGATTCTGAGTAATTAGGCGGAGTTGAAGAAAGTCGCCTCAGCAACCTACCTTGTAGCGATTACTCGGAGAGTAATCGGCTTTGGAGACCTTGTTTTACAACCATGATTTTGCTGTTTGGATCTTGGTAATTGACCGATTTCGATAACATTAAGAAAGTTGTTCCGAAATTATTAATCCTAACTTTAAACATCAAGTATGGAGTAATCTTTTTGTATTAAGTTGTTGATTTGTAGGATCCAACCATGCTACATGAGTTATTTGACTGAGAAAAATTTTACTTTTAACTGGTTATGACAGGAAGGATGTAAAATACGTGTGATTGAGCGAGATTTAACCGAGCCGGATAGGATTGTAGGCGAATTGCTTCAACCGGGTGGATACCTTAAGCTGATTGAGTTAGGTCTTGAAGGTATGTGTTATAGCTAGCTTTCGTCTAAATGGGATTCCAAAGTAATTACCATATGATCATAAATATGTATATTTGTAGACTGTGTGGAGGATATAGATGCTCAGAGGGTACTCGGATATGCTCTTTTCAAAGACGGAAAGAGCACTAAGTTATCGTATTCCCTAGAGAAATTTCATTCAAAAGTTTCGGGTCGAGGCTTTCACAACGGGCGGTTCATTCGAAGGATGCGAGAAAAAGCCGCTGCTCTACCTAAGTTAGTACTAAATGTTCTGTAAAAGTATATACATTTTTAATCTTTATAAACAATTTGAATATATTTTCAGTGTAGAAGTGGAGCAAGGCACTGTGACATCCCTTGTTGAAGATGAAGGAATTATTATAGGCGTTCAATATAAAACTAAATCTGGTGAAGTTATGCAAGCGTTTGCACCTCTTACAGTTGTCTGTGATGGCTGTTTTTCTAACTTGCGCCGTTCTCTCTGCAAACCACAGGTATTTGTAGATTTTCACTCTTTTTGGCTCAGTTTCAGTGTTGACTTTTGGTCAACTACAGGTTGATGTTCCCTCATGCTCTGTGGGGCTGGTTTTGGAGAACTGCGAGCTTCCATATCCAAATCACGGGCATGTCATTTTTGCAGACCCTTCACCAATCCTGTTTTATCCGATTAGCAGCCGTGAGATTCGTTGTTTAGTTGATATACCCGGTCGAAAACTTCCTTCTCTTCGTAATGGTGACATGGCAAAATATTTGAAATCCGTTGTGGCACCGCAGGTTCCACGTGAGCTGCATGATGCTTTTATAAATGCTGTTGATTCAGGGAATATAAAAACAATGCCAAACAGTAACATGCCCGCTCCTCCTGTTCGGACACCTGGTGCGCTTTTGTTAGGTGATGCTTTCAACATGCGTCATCCTTTGACCGGCGGAGGGATGACCGTTGCACTCTCTGACGTTGTTGTGTTACGAGACCATCTTAAAACGTTGCATGATTTCACCAACGCAAATTTACTCACCAAATATCTTGAATCATTCTACACGCTGCGTAAGGTAAGAAGACACATAACAATCAAAATAGATTGTATATACATAGTTACTAAAGTGTTATATCTATTTTTTTGCAGCCAGTAGCTTCAACAGTAAATACATTAGCTGGGGCTCTGTACAAAGTGTTTTGTGCATCTCCTGACCAAGCAATGAAGGAAATGCGGGACGCGTCTTTTGATTATTTAAGCCTAGGAGATACTTATTCATCTGGGCCCGTTGGACTACTTTCTGGGCTAAACCCGAGCCCAGTTTGGCTAGTCGTTCATTTCTTTGCTGTAGCTGTTTATGGGTTTGGTCGTCTTATGCTACCTCTACCCACCCCTAAGCGGTTATGGATCGCGTTTAGGTTAATTATGGTGAGTAATCAAGATTTTCATAAATTTTCCTTTGCAAATTGTACGATCATCTTAGCTTATTTTACTTAAAAAATGAAGGGTTTTTATTAATTGAACAACAGGGTGCATCGGGGATATTTTTTCCTATTATAAAAGCCGAAGGAGTGAGGCAAATGTTCTTTCCTGCTAGCATGCCTGCATATCATAGAGCTCTTCCAAAGAAAGGTTCATAATGATATTGGTTGAAAAATAAGTATATAGTTTATTATGTACCATGTTTGTGCTTGAGATGTAAATTCTAATCTTTTTTTTTTTTTTTTGTGTGTGTGTGGGGGGGGGGGGATATGTGTACATGTAGCAAGTAGTAGTTGGAGATGCATATGTGTGTATGTGTGTAACGATACAAATGTGTTAGGGTTGAGTTAGGTAAGTTAGAAGGGTCTAGATGTAAATAATTAACCAACTTTCTTCCGGTTTGTTAAGGTGGGTGAGTTGGTTAATGAGTAAGTGTACAAGTGTACTTGAACAATTGTACCAAATGAGAATATGTGGCTGTGATTGAATCCTCTTCTTGATATTTTTTCTGCTTCTACAATCACCCTTTGTATATTTTTGTATTTTGTCGACAAATCAAGTTGTACATTTATAATTTTTCGAATTATAACAATCTAGTTCTATACCCGTCTGGTGGACGGGTACTTTGTTGAAAATAATTTAATCAAACAGAAAATTAATATTAAATTATTAATTACCGAGTTATTGGCCAAACCAGTTTGTTCCAACGTGAGCAAAATGATTGAAGAAAGGTAGAAGGAGAGTGTCCCGTTATCGGACGAATTAAAGAACAAACAAATTAAAACCAACCTAGCGATTAAGAAACGAGATCTTTGAACTGCACGGATGATTACTGTCCTTAAAGGATTTTACGCGCTCGTATTACTGTGAGCGGCAGCGTAAACTCCCAGGATTTAATCCAGAACTGATCTGGTATTTCAACAGCAATCGAAACCAGAAAACGCAGAAGCTGGAGAAGAAACTGATACAGAGGTGGGAGCTGTGAAAATATGTGTATTTGTATGCGTAGCAGGATGCCTTTATTTATAGCTGTGATTATTACAGAGAATGAGAAAAACGGGGAATGGGATAACCATTATTAACCAGATTCGAATTCGAATTGCTGGAGATAACTCATACGAATTCGAACCAGTAGAGATAACCCCCCTGTTTCGAATTCATCTCTATCTCAATCTTTATCCCATTCGATCCACAGTTCCGCACCTGAACCGGACTCTAGCTAAAAATAAAAGCTCCTCAGCTCCTAGCGACGATGCGTACGTGCGAAATGCGCCTCAAACGCACCCATTCGCGAGCTCGCAGCTCGGCTCGGCTCGACGCGCGTGTGGGCTTGACCCACTTTTCAACTCATCTAACACTTTAGTGGCCCATAAGGAGCAATCTCTTATAAACCACTTAATGTTCACTTCCCTCACCAATGTGGGATGGAGAAAACATACCAACTTGTATGTTCTCCATTAAAATTTCCATCAATCCCCACCAAGTTGGAATGTTTCATTTCACTTAGACAGATGATGTCACTAGGTGTCACGAAGATTAAACCCAGTTTATGTTGATAAACAAGAAGAGACAGATTTGATGGTGTCATATGGAATTAAACCATTAACCTGATAGCCCCCTTCGGTTTACCCCCACACATCACACGGCCGGCTTTGCGTTCTCACTGAGCGCGAATATGGACGTGCGCTATAAATCCTTTTCATGACCCTTTAGAAGATAAACCACTTATCTTCACTCAAGTCGGCACCACCCCTAGATCATATAAGGCAAAGTTTTACATCATCCACGTTGCTTGGATGCCTCCAAAACTTTGTTAAGAGCATAAGCTCACCCTTGCTCTCGGCAACGACGTACTATCATACCTCACATGTGTAACATCCATCGAAAAACGGGTTTCCAAAACCCGCTTCGTTTATTAATTGAATAACCAGTTATAATTTTTCGTTGCATATTTATTGCTTAAATTAATTTTAAACGATACATAATTAATAAATATATTAGAATTTAAAAACCATAATTTAAAATTATTAATAAATAATGAATAAAAAAAATAAATGCAGACGCCGGGTTTCGAACCCGGGTCACTCACAAGACAAAACACACCACACACCGCTCCGCCACACGCCTCCTTTGTGAAAATACTGAAGCAAATAATACTTAAAATAAAACCCGAATTCAAAACCGGAGGTCACCGCGCTCAGAACTCGCAATCAACGGAAAATCCGGCAATCCGCGACTTTGGCCAATTTCCTTTTAACCAAAACACGTTAACCGACTTCGACGTCGGTTATAACCGATGTTTGACCCTCAATTTTAGTCGTAACCGCCGGAAAATCCTTGACCGCGAATCAAGACCCAAAAATGGACCAAATTCACTCAGTTCTTCCCTATAAATACCCACTCAATCTTCCGGAAATCCTTTCGCTCAGAACCGCTCACCTTTTCGAAGCTTTAGCTCGTCGCCGGAGATATTCTGCATTCGCCGGACTTTCACCGGAAAACCGAGACTTACTTCAAATCGGTAAAATTCTCGACTCTTTTGTTTGCAATCCATTATTAGGCAAGTATTAACATAAATCGTTCAACCAGAATCTGTCTCAGACAACGTTGCCGGGAATTCCTGCACTCACCAGAAAATCACAGAGATTCCGAAGTCTCGCTGTCAATAGGTACAATCATCTAAACCCTCCTGATATCCCTTGTTTAGCAACTTAATTGCACAACTCATTAATCAAAATGGTTAATTGATTCACTCAGACGGAGATCACCAATCAGAGTCGACGACTCTTGCTGAAAATCTGAGAAAACACATTCTGTTCGGTACATTTTACTCCGTAATCCTCTTTATCCATTTCATTCCAATCAATTATAAGTTCGATGACCGATTTAAACAAGAACAGTCGGACATCACTGTTCTGTGTCTTTGTAAACAAAGAAGACGAAGTTGAATATGTGTATAAGTATAATTAAAAACGGATATTCGAACGGGTTAGACACACAATCCAGCGGTGGACTGTGTGCACAAACAATGCACACGTCCCGGGTTCGAATCGCACACGTTACCGAATTTCAGAAATAAAACCAACATTTTTAAAACTTAATCAGATTAAGTCACAGAATGTTTATAAGAATAATATAATCCATAAGTTAAACATATTTGACACACAGCCCAACTGGTTGGGCTGTGCGCACTCGAACCGAAGGACCCGAGTTCGACTCTGGGTCCCTGCAACCGGTTCGGCAATATAAACCATTTTTAAATAAAACCAAATAAGTTTAAAATTAATTAGTATATAAATATAATTAAAACAAAGAATATTTCGGGTTAGACACGTAGCTCAGTTGGTAGAGCTGCGTGCACGTAAACGAGAGGTCTCGAGTTCGAACCTCACTCGGCGCATAATTAAACACAATCCGACCGGTCAACGGTCAACGGTCAAAAAGTCAAATTTTTTTATTTTTTTTATTAATTTATTTAATCAGAAAATCAATTAAAAATACTTAAAAATAAGATTTTTAAAGATAGAAAACCTCCTTAAACTCACAAAAATAAATCTAAAAATCACATTAAGAGTATGAATTAAAAGTACCAATTTACCGAATCATTTCGTTATTATTTTAGGTTAGTTTTCCTCGTCGATCAAATCCTAAAATTCGTGCGCATCCAACGTCATCAAAGAACGCACCCAATGTGAGTGAATCTCTACCAATTCCCCGTTTTAATCACATTTTGGGGTGTATCATGTGTCGTTTAATTCCTTATTATATTTAAACACTTGTGCATCCATCATATCCGTGATCAAATGTGTATCAATTGTTGTGTGAATTATGTTTAGATTGAAGTTATCATTTTCAGTGCATGCATTTCATTAGGCCCATCAGCTCCCCGTGGGATACGGGTTGAGTATCAGGTGTCTCATTCGATCGGCTCCGTTTGATTGAGCCTTGATCTCACATACATCATCATTCATGTCATTCGATCGGCTCCATTTGATTGAGCCTTGATCTCATATACATGATCATTCATGTCATTTACTCATCCAATGTGGTTTGTGTTTTTGTTATATATATATGTTTGCTCACATGTGATTATTGCACAAATTTTCAATATTAAATACTACAAGAAATTAATAACAATGTTTTCTCAAGGTTCACTCGCCAACTTTTGTTGACCCAAAATATCCCCCGTTTTACACATGATACAGGTGATCCAGTTAAGGCAAGAAACACATAGGAAGGCCTAGAAGAATAAATCAGTTTAAGCGTTGGATTGTTTACATAGTTTCGTTTCATTGTAATTGTATGGATTTTGATTTGGATATTTGAGTTGTAATTTGAATTTCATAAATATGAAACATTTTAGTAAACATCATGAGCTTTGGTGATAACCCAATTATGCCCCGACTCTTATTCCGCTGCGGTCGGGATATGACAGATTGGTATCAGAGCCATGACTATAGGGATATAGGATAGGTTATTAGACCCTTAGAGCCTATACTATAGTTGATTAAAATTTTAAATTGTTTATGCGTTACATACAAAATTCATGATGTTTATATGCTTTATGTTTATTGTTACATTCAATGTTATGCAAGCATGTTCATAAGTACATATTATTATACAATGCTCATCATGAATCATATCCTCATAACATATTATATCCATGAGAGCACACACCTCACAATTCCCATGATTTTTGCAACGATTTTTGTATTTTTCAAATCACATCAAAGTGGGTTCTCATGACGGGCATGTAGTAACTGGAAGGGTACGAGTACCGGTAGTCGGAACGTCCTGTCTAGGCTTGGCATTCGTATAAATCCAAAATAAAGGACCAGTTTGCCTACCTGGGGACTAACAATGAGAGTACGAAGGACCTATTAGGCCAAAGCATGCTATACCAAACGTCGTGTGAGCTAACCCCACTTTGAGTTGTCATTGTGTCTACACCTGGACACCCTCCTACCATACATCTCGCAATCATATTTCATGGTTTTCATTCGGGTGATGCGAGTGTTAAACCGCCAACACCAATGTGAATCCTACTAAGCCAATAGTCATGGGGGCCCACATGACTATACAGGCGATGGTATGGGGGACATTGGAGGCCCAAACATGAGCAAACCCAAGACATCCTATGGATGTAGTTGCATTATTGATAGTTATGTTATTTTTATTCTTTTAACGACACATGACACCTAAAAAAACTTCTTAAACTCACAATCTTCCTATGTATGTTCCTGTAGATGTCGGCTAGGCAACTACGTGGAGGCAGAAAGTCAGGAAGATCCAATGAACGCTTGGCCACTCAAATTGCTAAACAAATTGCCGCGGTACTTCCTGACATCGTGATTCAAGTTCAACAAGCTCTCACCGCAAATCCTATCAACCCTCCCAATCAAGAAGACCAGAGCGTCGCCAACCCTCACTCCAAAAAGTGCTCCTACAAACACTTCAAATCTTGCGATCCCCCAAAGTATGAAGGGACCGAAGGTGTTACTTGCCCTCCTCCACTGGTTTGAAGAAATGGAGAACACCTTCCTCAACTGCGATTGTCCCGAGGATCGCAAGGGACGTTATGCAACAGGGAGATTGTTTGGAGTAGCCCTTACCTGGTGGAACAAAGAAAAGGGTAAGCGAGGAGTCGAAGATGCCATGGCCTTATCATGGGAAGAGTTAAGGGAACTCATGACAAGGCGCTTCTGTCCAAGAAGCGAAATCAAAAAGTTGGAAGATGAATTCCTCTCATTGAAACAAAAGGAAGGAGATCACACTTCCTACAACAAAAGATTTCTCGAACTGAACCAAATGATCCATAATCTGTTCACCCCCGTGTACCGCTTGGTTGAACACTACATTCGAGGCCTCCCCTCGAAAATTCAAGACTCGGTTCTAAGCACTACGCCTGCAACACTTGAAGCCGCAATGGAACTAGCTACCGAACTTACTGAGAATTGCATCCGAAACGGCAAATTCAAGGATGAGAAAAATAAAGCCCCCATTGAGGCCCAAACTCCAAATCATTCCGTCTCCTCTTCAAAGTTTGCTGGTAAGAGGAAACGAACAGCAGAAATTTTGCCGTCACACAAACAAACCCTCCTATCACTGCCGCACTAATTACCCAAATTGCTCCCTCAGCTGCACCATTTAAAAAGCCATACACCGGCCCATACCCAAAATGCAACCGTTGTCAATACCATCACCTCCCCGAAACTCCTTGCCAGCATTGCACCAGCTGTGGCCGTGCGGGTCACACTATTCAAACTTGTCGCACGCTTCAACGAATGAACCGCAATCAACCCTCAACCCAAACCCACCATCAGATAGTGGGTCAAGCCCAACAACCTTTACTTCTACCACCTGCACAACATATAGCCCAATCCTACTACCAACCCAACTACCCCATGATGCAACCCATGCGAGCATGTTACAACTGTGGAGACCCAAACCACTTCAGGAACACATGTCCACGCTTGGTGAACATCATCCATGCCCAAGCTCAAGCAAATCCGGTAAACCAAGCTAACCAAGCTCCTCCACCTGCTAGAGGAAGAGCTTTCAACATCAATGCTAACCAAGCTAGGGCTGACAACAACGTGGTTAACGGTACGTTTCTCATCAATGGTAGTTATGCATCCATGTTATTCGATATTGGCGCGGATAAGAGTTTTGTGTCCTTAGAATTTGAACCTATCCTCAACCAAACTCGTGATAACCTCATGGAATCTCTAACGGTGGAAGTTGCTGACGGAAATCCCGTTTCATTAAATTCTATTATACGAAATTGTACCCTCACTCTAAACGATCACGATTTTCCAGTTAACCTCATTCCTAAGAAGTTGGGAAGTTTCGATATTATAATCGGTATGGACTGGCTCAGCCAGCATCACGCCGAAGTAGTATGCCGCGAAAAGTTCATTCGCATTCCTCTTGCAGACGGTCAGACCCTACGTATCTTTGGAGAAACCCCTTCAAAAGGACTCAAATTAATGTCCTGCCTTTAAGCCCAAAGATATCTCCGCAAGAACTATGTCGCATTCCTAACTCACGTCGTGAAAAAGGGAAACAAGGAGAAGAAATTCGAAGATATCCCAGTTGTGAAAGAATTCCCACAAGTCTTTCCCGACGACATTTCAGGACTTCCTCCTGTGAGAGAAGTTGAATTCCGCATCGATCTTGTACCTGGCGCTACACCAGTCGCAAAATCTCCTTATAGGTTAGCCCCATCCGAAATGCAAGAGCTGGTCACTCAACTGCAGGAACTGACTGACAAAGGATTCATACGTCCTAGCTCCCTTTGGGGTGCACCTGTTCTTTTTGTGAAGAAGAAAGATGGAACGTTTCGCATGTGTATCGACTATAGAGAACTCAAGAAGTTAACGGTTATGAATAGCTACCCACTACCTCGCATCGATGACCTCCTAGATCAACTTCAAGGCGCCACCTGCTTTTCAAAAATCGACCTTCGTTCTGGTTATCATCAACTCAGAGTAAATGAAGAAGACGTCCCAAAGACCGCCTTCCGGACTCATTATGGTCATTACGAATTCATGGTCATGCCATTCGGTTTAACCAACGCCCCAGCTGTCTTCATGGATCTAATGAATAGGGAATGCAAACCCTACCTCGACCGCTTTGTCATAGTCTTCATCAACGACATCCTCATCTACTCCAAGTCTAAATCCGATCATGAACGACACCTTCGACTCATCCTTTCCCTCTTGAGGACTGAAAATCTCTACGCTAAGTTCTCAAAATGCGAATTCTGGTTAAGAGAAGTACAATTCCTTGGACATGTCGTTAATGACAAGGGAATACATGTCGATCCTTCGAAAATCAAGGCAGTACAGGAATGGCAAGCGCCACGTACCCCTACCGAAGTAAGGTCATTTCTTGGTTTGGCTGGTTACTATCGCCGCTTCATTGCCAATTTCTCCCGTATTGCTGTACCACTCACGGCTTTGACTCATAAGGGAAAACCCTTCATATGGGGACCTAAACAAGAAGAAGCCTTCCAAACTCTAAAGCAAAAACTTTGTGACGCACCTATCCTCACACTCCCTGAAGGTTGTGATGACTTCGTAGTTTATTGCGACGCGTCAGGGCAATGACTAGGCTGTGTACTGATGCAAAGAGGAAAAGTGATAGCCTATGCTTCTAGACAACTCAAGGTTCATGAAAAGAATTACACCACCCACGACCTGGAACTTGGAGCCGTTGTGTTCGCTCTCAAGATATGGAGACATTACCTCTATGGAACCAAGTGTGAAATATACACTGACCACAAAAGTCTCCAACATATCTTCAACCAAAAGGAGTTGAATATGAGGCAACGAAGATGGGTCGAACTTCTTAACGACTACGACTGCGAAATTCGGTATCATCCTGGCAAGGCAAACGTAGTGGCTGATGCACTCAGTCGAAAAGGTTATGCGAACTCCATTCGTTTTCTCTGTTCGCAAATCATAACCGACATCAAAGATCGAATCCGAGAAGCTCAACATGTTTCTGTTACAGAAAGCGACGTACGCGATGAGCTGTCATGTGGAGCTGAACTCAAAATCGAAACCAAATCCGACGGTATTCTATACTATTTAAACCGCATATGGATTCTTGATCGCGACAACCTTCGTGACTTCCTCATGAATGAGGCGCACAAAACATGATACTCTGTACACCCAGGAGCTGACAAGATGTATCAAGACCTACGCTACAGCTACTGGTGGCCTGGCATGAAAAAGGATATCGCTGTTTTTGTTTCCAAGTGCCTTACCTGTTCCAAAGTAAAAGCTGAACATCAAAGACCCTTAGGACTTCTAGTCCAACCCGAAATACCTGTATGGAAGTGGGAAAACATAACCATGGATTTCATTACCGGGTTACCTCGCACCTCCAGTGGGTATGACACCATATGGGTAATCATTGATCGTCTTACAAAATCAGCTCACTTCATTCCAATCCGCGAGGACTTCAAAAATGAGAAGTTAGCTCGTATCTACATCAGCGAGATCGTAAGCCGTCATGGTGTACCTTTAAGCATCATTTCAGACCGTGATGGTCGTTTCACTTCACGAACATGGCGAGCCGTACAAACCGCCTTGGGTACACGATTAGACCTCGGTACCGCTTTTCATCCTCAAACTGATGGACAGTCTGAACGCACCATCCAAACTCTTGAAGACATGCTTCGAGCATGTGTCATAGACTTCAAAGGGAATTGGGACTCTCATCTACCATTAGTTGAATTTCGTACAACAATAGTTATCATTCAAGTATCGGCATGGCTCCTTTCGAAGCTTTATATGGCCGTAAGTGCCGATCTCCAGTATGTTGGCACGAAATTGGGGAATCACAAATCACCGGTCCAGAATTTATTCAAGAAACAACCGACAAGGTCATTCAAATTCGAAACAATCTTCTAGCGGCTCAAAGTCGTGAAAAGAGTTATGCAGACAAACGACGAAAGCCCTTGGAGTTTGACATTGGGGATCAAGTACTTTTAAAAGTATCACCGTGGAAGGGAGTGATTCGTTTTGGCCAGAAGGGCA
This sequence comes from Scalesia atractyloides, assembly GCA_947069175.1. Classification (NCBI taxonomy): domain Eukaryota; kingdom Viridiplantae; phylum Streptophyta; class Magnoliopsida; order Asterales; family Asteraceae; genus Scalesia; species Scalesia atractyloides. The sequence continues at coordinate 74,872,836 of CAMTDV010000010.1, read as the reverse complement.
AGCTAGCACCACGCTACGTAGGACCTTTCAAGATACTCGAAAGAGTAGGTCCTGTAGCATACAAGCTTGACCTACCAGAATAGCTCAACAGAATTCATCCCACATTCCACGTATCAAACTTGAAGAAGTGCCTCGCCGATGAAAACCTCCATATTCCGCTAGAAGACATTCGGATCGATGAATCTATGCACTTCATTGAAAGACCAGTAGAAATCATGGACTTCGGAGAGAAGCGTTTAAGACGAAGTCGTATTCCAATTGTCAGGGTACGTTGGGAGTCGAAACGAGGACCTGAGTTTACTTGGGAACGTGAAGACTCAATGCGCGAGAAATACCCGCATCTTTTTCCTGTTACCACTACTACTTAAATTTCGGGATGAAATTTCTAAAAGTAGGGGATACTGTAACATCCGTCGAAAAACGGGTTTCCAAAACCCGCTTCGTTTATTAATCGAATAACCAGTTATAATTTTTCGTTGCATATTTATTGCTCAAATTAATTTTAAACGATACATAATTAATAAATATATTAGAATTTAAAAACCATAATTTAAAATTATTAATAAATAATGAATAAAAAAAATAAATGCAGACGCCGGGTTTCGAACCCGGGTCACTCACAAGACAAAACACACCACACACCGCTCCGCCACACGCCTCCTTTGTGAAAATACTGAAACAAATAATACTTAAAATAAAACCCGAATTCAAAACCGGAGGTCACCGCGCTCAGAACTCGCAATCACCGGAAAATCCGGCAATCCGCGACTTTGGCCAATTTCCTTTTAACCAAAACACGTTAACCGACTTCGACGTCGGTTATAACCGATGTTTGACCCTTAATTTTAGTCGTAACCGTCGGAAAATCCTTGACCGCGAATCAAGACCCAAAAACGGACCAAATTCACTCAGTTCTTCCCTATAAATACCCACTCAATCTTCCGGAAATCCTTTCGCTCAGAACCGCTCACCTTTTCGAAGCTTTAGCTCGTCGCCGGAGATATTCTGCATTCGCCGGACTTTCACCGGAAAACCGAGACTTACTTCAAATCGGTAAAATTCTCGACTCTTTTGTTTGCAATCCATTATTAGGCAAGTATTAACATAAATCGTTCAACCAGAATCTGTCTCAGACAACGTTGCCGGGAATTCCTGCACTTACCGGAAAATCACTGAGATTCCGAAGTCTCGCTGTCAATCGGTACAATCATCTAAACCCTCCTGATATCCCTTGTTTAGTAACTTAATTGCACAACTCATTAATCAAAACGGTTAATTGATTCACTCAGACGGAGATCACCAATCAGAGTCGATGACTCTTGCCGGAAATCTGAGAAAACACTTTCTGTTCGGTACATTTTACTCCGTAATCCTCTTTATCCATTTCATTCCAATCAATTATAAGTTCAATGACCGATTTAAACAAGAACAGTCGGACATCACTGTTCTGTGTCTTTGTAAACAAAGAAGACGAAGTTGAATATGTGTATAAGTATAATTAAAAACGGATATTCGAACGGGTTAGACACACAGTCCTGCGGTGGACTGTGTGCACAAACAATGCACACGTCCCGGGTTCGAATCGCACACGTTACCGAATTTCAGAAATAAAACCAACATTTTTAAAACTTAATCAGATTAAGTCACAGAATGTTTATAAGAATAATATAATCCATAAGTTAAACAGATTTGACACACAGCCCAACTGGTTGGGCTGTGCGCACTCGAACCGAAGGACCCGCGTTCGACTCCGGTACCCTGCAACCGGTTCGGCAATATAAACCATTTTTAAATAAAACCAAATAAGTTTAAAATTAATTAGTATATAAATATAATTAAAACAGAGAATATTTCGGGTTAGACACGTAGCTCAGTTGGTAGAGCTGCGTGCACGTAAACGAGAGGTCTCGAGTTCGAACCTCACTAGGCGCATAATTAAACACAATCCGACCGGTCAACGGTCAACGGTCAAAAGTCAAATTTTTTTATTTATTTTTATTAATTTATTTAATCAGAAAATCAATTAAAAATACTTAAAAATAAGATTTTTAAAGATAGAAAACCTCCTTAAACTCACAAAAATAAATCTAAAAATCACATTGAGAGTATGAATTAAAAGTACTAATTTACCGAATCATTTCGTTATTATTTTAGGTTAGTTTTCCTCGTCGATCAAATCCTAAAATTCGTGCGCATTCAACGTAATCAAAGAAACGCACCCAATGTGAGTGAATCTCTACCAGTTCCCCGTTTTAATCACATTTTGGGGTGTATCATGTGTCATTTAATTCCTTATTATATTTAAACACTTGTGCATCCATCATATCCGTGATCAAATGTGTATCAATTGTTGTGTGAATTATGTTTAGATTGAAGTTATCATTTTCAGTGCATGCATTTCATTAGGCCCATCAGCTCCCCGTGGGATACGGGTTGAGTATCAGGTGCCTCATTCGATCGGCTCCGTTTGATTGAGCCTTGATCTCACATACATCATCATTCATGTCATTCGATCGGCTCCGTTTGATTGAGCCTTGATCTCATATACATAATCATTCATGTCATTTACTCATCCAATGTGGTTTGTGTTTTTGTTATATATATGTTTGCTCACATGTGATTATTGCACAAATTTTCAATATTAAATACTACAAGAAATTAATAACAATGTTTTCTCAAGGTTCACTCGCCAACTTTTGTTGACCCAAAATATCCCCCGTTTTACACATGATACAGGTGATCCAGTTAAGGCAAGAAACACATAGGAAGGCCTAGAAGAATAAATCAGTTTAAGCGTTGGATTGTTTACATAGTTTCGTTTCATTGTAATTGTATGGATTTTGATTTGGATATTTGAGTTGTAATTTGAATTTCATAAATATGAAACATTTTAGTAAACATCATGAGCTTTGGTGATAACCCAATTATGCCCCGACTCTTATTCCGCTGCGGGTCGGGGTATGACAACATGTATCTATCAAAAATTGATAGTACCTTCTATCGTTAAGTGACTTCGTTTTACCCATTAAACTTGAGAAATAGGAGCACTAAGTTCAAGTTGGGTTTCCATCACTAACGATTCTATTGTGGTTTTAGACCCATGTCTCTCGCGGTATTCACAACCAAGTCTCTCGTCAGAGGTTTAGTAAACGGATCAGCCAAGTTCCTACTCGTCTTGACATAGACAAACTTGATGGTACCACTTTCAAGCACTTGTCTCATATAATTGTACCGAAGACCTATGTTTCTTGACCTCCCATTATACACTGCGTTGTATACTTTAGATAGTGTGGCCTCACTATCACAATACATGGGAATGGACGTCATTGGAACATCCCACAGAAGGATGTCAGTAAGAAGATCTCTAATCCACTTGGCTTCCTTACCAGCCGCAGCTAGTGCTATGAACTCAGCTTCCATAGTTGAGTGGGCAATACACGTCTGTTTCTTGCTCGCCCAAGAAATCGTTCCTCCTGCTAGAGTGTAAATCCACCCACTTGTAGATTTTGAATCACTGGTGTGATCAATCCAGCTTGCAACAGAATAACCTTCGAGTATTCTGGAAGAATGCGTGTATGTCAGTTCTAAGTTACTGGTCCTTTTCAAGTATCCAAGTACTCTACCCACTGCCTTCCAGTGTTCTGTCCATGGATTAACAATATACTGACTCAGTTTGCTTACTGCAAAAGCAATGTCAGGATGAGTGCAATGTGTTGCATACATCATACTTCCAATAGCACTCGCATACTCCAGTTGAGCCACTGCTCTCCCAGAGTTCACATTAAGTTTCACACTTGGATCAAATGGGGTATTAAACTCTTTAATGTTTAAGTGTTGAAACTTAGTCAAAATTTTCTCTATGTAGTGAGACTGACTTAAAGAAATCTGACTTTCAGTTTTTCACCTTGATCCCAAGAATGGTATCAAGTTCTCCTAGATCTTTCATCTTAAAGTTCGAGGACAGATATTTCTTAGTTTCAGAAATACCTTCAAGATGAGTGCCAATGATCAACATATCATCAACATAGAGACAAATCACGACTGTATAACTGGGTTCACATTTAGTATAAATACATCTATCAGCACTATTGTGTCGAAACCCGAAAGTAGTGTTCGCCTTGAGGGTGGGCGAGCCGCACCCCCGGCCGAGGCCCGTTTTTCTTAGGGGTCTAAATTTTAATTTTTCTTTTTTTACATTTTGTATATGATATAAGAAGAATACAATCTATAAAGAAAATATGATTTGTTCTAGTGGTTAAGGCCTTGCGTTTTTACTAGACTGATGACTTGAGTACAAATCTACTTTGCTCCACTTTGAGTGTTTTATTTCTTTTCTACTGCACTTAGTTTTCATTTTAATATTTTTTTGTTAATTTGCTTTTTTTTAATCCAACAACATAGACCAGCTTAATTTACATTGACCCACTTGACAATGCAACCCAAGCTCACATATGGATACTTTTAACTTTGGAGATTATTTTTTTTTCTATTTATACATTTAGTAATTAAATAATACCTAACTAGTGTTTGATTGGTATTTTATTTAGAGTTAATTGCGCGGATGCTGTGATTTCACGTTTTTTCATATTTAGTCCCAATCTTTTGAAATAGCATGTATGCTCCCTATGGTTTGTTATTTTGTTACTACGATAGTCCCTTGAGTAAATGTTAAGGGACTATTCGAGAAACAAAATAACAAACCATAGGAAGCATACCTGCTATTTCCAAACTAACTGACATTTACTCAGGGGACTATCCGAGTAACAAAATAACAAACCATAGGGAGCATACATGTTATTTCCAAAAGGTGGGGACTAAACGTGAAACCACAGAGACCATTCGAGCAATTAACTCTTTTATTTATTTATGTAGTTGTGGTGAAGGAATCCTATCAATGTTTTTTTTTGTTTGCATGAGAAATCGTACGAATAATTCATTTGTTAAGGAAATACATATGTTCATGCAAAGCTCATGAATACTTACCGAATACGATTTTATATAACTCGTTAGGGCCCAGGGGTTATTTTTTCGACTCGTACAAGACACTTGAATCCCCAGGACCGGCTTTGCCTAAGGTGGATTTTTTTATGGGCTCGAACAAGGCATCCGAATTCTAGGGCGGCCCTGAAGTTGAACCCACTAAAGGCCCAAAATTTGAACCCACTAAAAATGATTATTCCCTACACTACTATTGTTTTGTTTATTTTATAAAAATTAATCAGTTATCGTCGTATTGTGATTTTTAAAAATGATTACTCCCTACACTACTATTGTTTTGTTTATTTTATAAAATTAATAAGTTATCGTCGTATTGTGATTTTTGGATATATAATTGATAAGTTTATATTACAGGGAGGGGGCCCAATTTTTTGTGTCTCGCACGAGACCCAAAAGTTTTTTTTTTTCATTCTCGGGGATGTGTTCTCTGTGTTCAACAAATCCATAATTCCATTGCAATAATTCAAATCACTGGTTAAAAATTTGGGTGATTACGGCGGTGATCTGGTGGTGACGGCGGGAAGACGCCACAAACATTGAACGCGAAATTGTTCAACCACCTCAAAACAACCGTCACCCACACCACTCTGTGGTTGTTTTGGCTCACCGACACGTGCAATCCGGCTACATTGTACCGACAACATTTAAACAGAGCTTAGATTGTATGTCAAAGGCATGATTTCAGTGCAAAGAAAGTGAAATAGAAGTGTGTAAGATTCATTCTTCATTTGGACATTAAACTCCATTTCTCTGGTGATCTCTAGTGTGAACGTATGAGAAGAAAGAAGATGATATATGCTGTGTTAGTTGAGGGTGTCAGAGGGTTATAGGGATAAGATATGGGAGGTATAAGGTGTGGTGAATAAGCTTCATGGGTGAAATTACAAATGTACCCCTAAATTTAATAGTCAAACTAAAAGTTGACTAACGATTGGGGCATTAGGTAATGAAATAACCTTGGGAGTCATAGGGCAAAAAGTCAGAGGACAATCTGGACCAAACCTCAGGGAGGTAAATTGCACTTTAGTTTATTATATATAATAACTAGGTTACTTCCCCGTGTGTTACACGGGTTGAACAATTTAAACTATTTAATAAATATTTCTTGTAAATACAAACCAAAGAATGAGACATTTATATACTAATTTGACATAAATAAGTTAATATAAAGATCATATATGTTAGTATTATAAAATTCATCAGAAAAACATGTAATCAAACTGATATGTAAAATAACACAAAAATAAATATAATATATAATACATATTATTATCTTTACATATTACATTACCTTTAATTCGAATGATAAATAAAAAGTTAGAATGGATGTAAATTACAAAGACACAATGTTTCAAAAAAATGTAACATGAATAATGACATTTACGAATATTTTCATTAAATGTATTATTTGAAGATTTGGAAAGTTGTTACCGAGACATCAAGATTTTTTTTTAATTTAGGGTTAACTATTACCGAGATTTCAGGGTTAATTTTTTTTAAATTTAGGATGAACTGTGAAACTAAAGAGATAAGTAAACCAATGTGTGACACGTCATTCATTGGAACCATCTAATTTTATGTTTTCCTACCTTTTTATACTTAATTTTATATTAATTAAATAATAAATTAATATTAAATCTTATCATACTTTGAATTTAAAATAAAGTCCTTCTATTTTTCTAACAAAATATTATCTTCAAATTTAAATTGTTAATTTAAAATAAGATGTTTTTAATTTTTCTTTAGGAAAATAGAAAATTAGATGACTCTAATGAATGACACTTGTCACACATTAGTTTAATTATATAGTATAAATTTGGTATATAAAATTATATTTATTTAACCCGTACAATTCACGAAGTTCGTTAAAGTTTTTCTTATTTAACCCGTACAATTCACGTGACACCCTCTACTTCAACCTTAACAACAACAACAATAATAATAATAAACGTATTTATGCTATTTGGTAGATAATTTGTAGAAACACATTTATCACACGTTATAATAACGCTAGCTTATAAGTCAGTTACTTTTATGTAGTTTTAGTTGTGTAACATCCTGATTATACAACAACAACAATAATAAATCTTGAATGAAGTGAATTTTTTAGTTGGAATATAAAAGAAAAACGTAACCTTAAGAATTTTAATAATATTATGAAATTTATAAAGTAATCAAATGAATTTAGTTATAAAATATATAAAATAACTATCCAAACATATTGATATACAAATTTACGTACAAAATTATGGTTATTTACACAATATAATAAATACTTCTTTTTATACTTTTTGAATATGTTAGGAAGATTATAATAATTTTTAAACATAAAGAAAACATAAATTAAAAAAATAAACTTATCTATAATTATAACTTATCACTTATCAGTTATATAAATAATATTTAAATCTAAAGAATACGTAAAATAAAAATTAAAACCTATCTATAACTATGCTTATCACTTATCAGTTACTAAACTAGAGAAGAAAAGGTGCGGGAAAACAATTATGAGAATGCATATTAATACGACACGTGTCTCCCCATTGGTTTATTTTATTATATGTATAGATAAAAAGGCTAAAAGAAAAACCTATTTACCTATCAAATTCTGCAACAGGCCCAAATTTTGAACCCACTAAAATTGATTACTCGCTCCACTACTATTGTTTTGTTTATTTTATAACAATTAATCATTTATCGTCGTATTGTGATTTTTGAACATATAATTGATTAGTTTATATTATAAGAAGGGGAATCAATTTTTTTTTATGTTACACGAGACCCCAAAGCTTTTTATCATTCTCGAGAACAGTGATGTTCTCGTTGTTCATCAATCTATAATTCCACTGCAATAATTCAAGTCACTGGTTAAAATTTTTAAAATAAATATATAAAACCTGAAGTATTATATAGGGGTCACCTTATTTTACCAACACCAACAAGATCCAAAAGAATTTCATGCACCCCACTTTCACGCAACAGCTTACACATACTATATATTTCTTTCTACGATGATCACCGTGTTTTATACAACTTCCACTTATTTGTTAGATTTATGTTATTAATCCATAACATTGATGTGGTGATCTCAGGTAATTTTTACTCTCTAATTTCGCTTTTTTAAGAGTGCCTTGTTCTGTCTGTATATTCATTTACTTTAATATAATCTGATTGTTCATCATTCAATTTTTTATTTAATTCTGTTCATGGGTTTTCCCGATCTTGATTCATTTCGAGCAATGTAATCCTCTACTTATTATATACGGTAATGCAAACCAAAAAAAAAATAAAATAGATTACAGATCAATGCATAAAAAAAGACTCAAATGGTTTTATGCCCACCATGTGTTCGACAAAAAGACTGTGTGGTTTATGTATGTGGGGAAGCTTGTTTTTTTTTTACTTGTTTAGTCTTCTGATGTAAGAGGTTTAAGTCACAAACACTAGTGACACTTATGATTAGAATATTATAATGTTTTATTCTCACTTTGCACGACTAGTTATGTCGTCAAGAAGGCTAGGAAATCCAACACGAAGGCTTGTGGGTGGCGGTAGTAATTCGTTGGCGGGGATTTTTCATTCAAAAACGCGTCTTACGCCTCTATTACCCATCATCCTTGTCTTGGTAGTAAGTTCATGATCCCTTTTTATCACATTTGAATATTTGATCTTATTATGTTAACACTTACTTGCAGTAATTCTGATATTGTTTTGTTTTTCTTTAACAGGGAGCGTTCGCTATCCTTTCGCATCTTTATACGCACTCAGGTTAGCATTCGGCCATGGTGAATTCACATGAGTACCCCTGTCTACTTGACACGCACTCATGGATTGCAGGTGGCTTTAGGGATACTAAAGTAATTCACATGGTTGAAGGTAAACCTTGAAGTTTAACAAGATACCAAGTTAGTGAAACCGGTGGCTAACAGTTAACATATCCAGGTGATTTCGGTTGCTCATTAGATGTTCAAACGGCAATACCGTTTCTAAGAAAAACATATGGCGATGGAATGCAGAAAGTATTGCATGTGGGCCCTGATACTTGCGCGATAGTCTCCAAACTGATGAAGGTAAAAGACGTGGAAGCATGGGGTGTGGAACCATATGATATCGAGGACGCTGACGTGTCATGCAAACGTCTTGTGAAAAAGGGTATTGTGCGTGTTGCCGACATCAAGTTCCCTTTGCCATACAGACCGAAATTGTTCTCGCTTATCATTATTTCAGATGCAGTTGATTACCTATCTCCAAAGTACCTCAACCGAACCCTTCAAGATTTAGCAAGAGTGTCTGCTGATAATCTTGTTATATTCACAGGTTATTCGCCGTAAAAGTGTAAAACTTCTTTTTTTGAATCACACACTTTGCAAAATTACAACATTTTTTTTTAATTTGATTACAGGTTATTCTGGTAAGTCAAGAGCTAAAGTCCAACAACTATCTAATTTTGGACGCCCGGTAAACAAACATTTTTGCATTTGTGACTTTCATATGTGTTTATCTAGTCAAGATTATGATTAATGCGTCTTTTTTAGGCTAAAATGAGGAGCGCGTTATGGTGGGCCCGATTTTTTGTTCAAATGAGCCTCGATGAGAATGAAGCTGCAGCGATGAAGTTTGAACAGGCCGCTTATGAGGGTTCATATAAGCCGAAATGCCAAGTTTTCCACCTCAATTCGTATCAGTGATATGATAAGTGGATTGATCGTTGTGTTTATCTTGTTTAATTGCAACTTGTTGATGTTTTTAACCAAAAAACATTCAATTCATCTGAATTTGAGTTGGCTACTTGTGTTACAAATAAATATGAAATTATGTTCTTTTTGGCATAATATATATATCATATGTTTATGGATGTATAAAGGATAAACTGAACATTGGCTGACATATTAAATGAATACATTCTAATTTCTAAATTCATAATTGGCATGTTTGGGCCTATGAACCCAACTATAATAGCCCAAAGCTTGGAACCAACAAATGGAATTGGATAGCTTTTGGTTATATGATATACAAAGGCTATCAGGACATAGGGATAGCAATAGAACGATCAAATATAAGATTTTTAATCAAGCTGGGATTGTGTGGTATTGTTAGCCTTTTGGGCTTGTCTACACAAGTTATATTGGGCTATTAAATAGAAGGGACCCCGCTACAAAAACCTCACATGATCTAAACATATTGGGCTGAAAGTGGAACTTTTTTTGGACCCCAAATTTCTTTTTAATCGTCTGTTGGACTTAACCCAATACCTCCTTTAAAATCTAGGTGTTTAAAGACTTTGTCTTTACTAATGGATCATCATCCCATTAACTTCTAAACAAAAAAAAAGGGTGTGTGTGTGTGTGTGGGGGGGGGTAGCCTTTACTATATTCTGTCATTGACGGTATGTATGTCTTGAGTAATTAGGTCGGATATCACCTAATACTATGCCCGTCTTATACCGACAAAGTATTCCTTAAATAAATCTCATACCTCGTTCTATATCCACATACTTATCCCAAATATTTCAGAATTTTAATATTTAACTTAACATAATCTAATAAAGTACATGTAAAACACAAGACAAATAGCCGTCCCAGACCTTTTTGGTTTCAAGCTTTGGGCCTTTATTATAGTTGGGATTAGGGTTGTTACGAGCCGAGCTGACCTTTGCTCGTTCTTGCAGGGGCGAAGTATTGAAAGGGTCGGGAGGGCGCCCGATCCCCTGAACTTTTCACTCAGTAGTGTTATATATGTAGTTTTTGAATAGAAATTTTTTGGTATATACGTTTTCGACCCCCCGGTTCTATAGAAATTTTTGGGTATATGCGTTTTCGAGCCCCCCCCCCCCCCCCCGCTCTATAGAAATTTTAGGGTGTATACGTTTTCGACCCCCCCGTCCACCCATCCAAGCTTCGCCACTGCGTGCTTGGCTCGTTTACAAACCGAACCGAGCGGAGCGGCTCACTTAAAATCGAGCATTAAATCAAGCGAGCATTTTTCAAGTAGTAAATATTCCGAGAGAGCGTCGAGCGAAGTTCGAGCGATTTGGACAACCGTGTCGCCCGATTTAAATTTGCTGAGAGAGATAGTGACAATGTTGGGTCTCAAGTTTTTATGTTTTAATAAAAAACAGACATATTTCATGGTATAAAATTTTTCTTATGAATAACAATGTTGTGGCCGACGAGGCGATGATCGTATTGCATGAACAATGACGTTTAGACTAGGAGATGATGGACTTAGGGTAACGACATGAAACATTGAGGCGACGAGCAGACTGTCGTTTATCGGTTTAGGGTTTAACTTTTAGATTTGATATTAATTTTTATCGGCGTGATTGGGCTATTATGTATAAATATAGTTGTAAATTTGTATATGGTGGAACAAAATCTAATAGAGTGGTATATATAACTATAAATTTAATATATATTTAAGTATATATGTATGTGTAATGTGTGTATATATAGCGGGCTAGCCTTTACTATATTCTGTCATTGACAGTATGTATGTCTTGGGTAATTAGGTCGGATATCACCTAATACTATACCCGTGTTATACCGACAAAGTATTCCTTAAATAAATCTCATACCTCGTTCCATATCCGCATACTTATCCCAAATATTTCAGAATTTTAATATTTAACTTAACATAATCTAATAAAGTACATGTAAAATACAAGACAAATAGCCGTCCCAGACCTTTTTGGTTTCAAGCTTTGGGCCTTTATTATAGTTGGGATTAGGGTTGTTACGAGCCGAGCGGACCTTTGCTCGTGCTTACAGGGGCGAAGTATTGAAAGGGCCGGGAGGCGCGCCCGACCCCCCGAACTTTTCACTCAGTAGTGTTATATATGTAGTTTTTTATAGATATTTTTGGTATATATGTTTTCAACCCCCCGGTTCTATAGAAAATTTTGGGTATATACGTTTCGACCCCCGGTTCTATAGAAATTTTTGGGTATATATGTTTTCGACCCCCCCCCCCCCGTCCACCCATCCAAGCTTTGCCACTACGTGCTTGGCTCGTTTACAAACCGAACCGAGCGGAGCGGAGCGGCTCACTTAAAATTGAGCATTAAATCAAGCGAGCATTTTTTCGAGCAGAAAATATTCCGAGCGAGCGTCGAGCGAAGTTCGAGCGATTTGGACAACAGTGTCGCCCGATTTAAATTTGCTGAGAGAGATAGTGACAATGTTGGGTCTCAAGTTTTTATGTTTTAATAAAAAACAGACACATTTCATGGCATAAAAATTTTCTTATGAATAACAATGTTGTGCTCGACGAGGCGATGATAGTATTGCATGAACAATGACGTTTAGACTAGGAGACGATGGACTTAGGGTAACGACATGAAACATTGAGGCGATGAGCAGACTGTCGTTTATCGGTTTAGGTTAACTTTTAGATTTGATATTAATATTTTATCGGCATGATTGGGCTATTATATATAGATATAGTTGTAAATTTGTATATGGTGGAACAAAATCTAATAGAGTGGTATATATATAACTATAAATTTAATATATGTTTAAGTATATATGTATGTGTAATGTGTGTATATATAGGGGTGTGTGTATATGTATAATTCATATTTGTGTGTGTGTATGGCGTGAGGTTTGGCTACAAAGTCCATTTTTCCTACAAAGTTATAAAATACCACAATTTTAGTCATAAAACACACTTAAAACCCACAAATAACAGAGTAAAGATCACTAAAACACAATATCCAAACCCTAACAATTCATAAAAACGTCAAACACACCATCGTAGAACTATGAATATAAAACACAACACGATAATTACCATAAAACACAATAATGTTAGTCATTCGATAAATAAAACCTTATCATCCAAAACACAACACAAAACCCACACATATGTCGTTTTAGTAATCTTCACTTTGTTATTTGTGGGTTTTGAGTAAGTTTTATGGTTGACATTATGGTGTTTTATAACTTTTTACACTTTGTAGGAAAAATGAGCTTTGTAGCCAACTCCCACGCTATGTGTATATACATGTTTATATATGTATGTGTATATGTATATATATACTAATTAAAAATAATAATTCGAGCCGAACTGAACCGAGCCGAGCGGACCTTTGCTCATGCTTTGCTCGTTTACAAATCAAACCAAGCAGAACGGCTCGTTTACAACCGAGCATCAAATTAAACGAGCATTTTCCGAACAATTTCCGAACAATTTCCGAACAAGCGTCAAGCGATTTGAACGACGTTAGTTGGGATCATAAGCTATTAAAGTAAGTGTTTTCAATTAATCGACCTATGTGATCATTAATATCCAATTTTGAGATATATCCTAAGTGAACACAGTGTAACACAATCAAATAATAAAGTATATTAAAATTACTTGTTAGTTAAGGGTTGTTTATAAATTGATGAAACTGATTGACTCATCTAAATCGGGACAAGTCGGGTGGTTTAACTAGTAAATATGGTTTAGTTCACGATTTGAAACTTGGAAACGGTCGTCAAACTAACTCAGTCACTTAACATTTATTAAATGTTTTCTTTAATCTTAAATATGTAGTTAGGACAAAATAAAGAAAAAAATTTGAAATAAAGAAAAAATGGTTTAGAAGTGTTAAACCATAAAAATGTAAAAATATCAGTCCAACCACCCTTTGGCTATTTTTGAAAGAGTCATCCTATTGGGACACCCAAATTTCTTATTTTGACACCCTTCCATGTGGGTCGCATAGGCCCATGCGCCCCCGCATGGGGTTAGGGTTTCCCGACAAAGGCAGCAGACTGACATGTCTGCGTGGAAACACGCGAACCTCGTACCCATGCGCCCCGCAGAGGCCCATGCGGGTCGCATAGGGTTCCAAGAATCAAAATATAACCTCGTACACCTAATAATAAGAGCATTCCAAAAGATATACATAACGTTGTTCAAAAGATTAACGCCGGGAAGAGTTTAGGAGATTCTCCGATGCAAAAACTAGAAAACTTTCTTATTTCAAAACGTTTCACTTATGAAACTCGGGAGGATCCATCCACAAACAATCTTGAAGATATTTTTTTTGTCCATGAGCATCCCGGCCAAATGTGGCGTGCATTCAAAATAATCGCAACACGTTGGTTAAACTAGCGGGTTTCATCCGTACGCATCCGTAATAAAGAATGTAAATCCAGATGGTCATTGTGGATTTCGAGCTACAGCTTTGGGCTTAGGGTGGGAGGAAAAGGACTTCAGAGACGTAAGACGGCAGTTGATAGATGAGATGGTAAGAAACCCGAGCATTTGGTTCCCAATTTTCGAGGCGATGGAGCGTGAAAAATATAAGACCCTGTTAGACAGCATAAATTTCGACTCGTTAGAAATGGCATCATCTGAACATTTGATGGATATGCCTTATACAGGACTTCTTATTGCCGAGAGATTTGGTGTGATTGTTCATACTTTCCCAATTACGAAGGGTCCAGATGATGTCGTGTTCCCTCATCGATCTGTTACGGTTGCGTACCTTCGTGAATCCGAACATTTTATACATGTGAAGTTGGAAGGACAGTATCCGATGGCTACTCCGAACTTTTTATGGGCCGGGATTCATCAAAACGCCGCTTCGGGCTGGTTGACAACGTACGACAACCGACTAGATATGTATAGTAGTCGACTAAACCCTAAAATAGATTTTAACGCTATCGATATACCCGAGTCCTCACATGAGAGCTCACATGAACATTTGTAGATTTATTATTAACATTTACACTTATCAATTTTTAATGTAAATTAACAATCTAATTTTTAAATAAATAAAAAAAACAACCAATGCGCCCCGCAGAGGCCTATGCTCGGCGCATGGGATTAAAGAAACACAAAAGCACACGGATCGCTGATGTTTTCAAATAGACGGAGCCTTTTGAAACCATACTAACAGTTCAAACAAAATTTTGACAAAAAGATAACTGTTTTTTACACATTATTTTAAAAGCGAAAGAGAAAAGACAATTTAAAAAGAAAGAAAGTGATATAAAAAGGAAAAGAGAAAAGAAAAAAATAAAATCCTAGGAATTTCAAACCCACAATTATTGGCAACTTCTACGTACCACAACCCCGCAATCTAATACAATCTCATCCAACCAATCATTGTGGGTACCACCTCTTTTTTTTTTCTTTTTTTTAAATACCATATAAAGCCAAATACGATGTTCAAGTAGATTCCATTTTCTTTCCAAATAATGGTGTTGACAAAAAGTTACGAGTTACAAAAATGTTATAGTATGATATTACTTAGCTATCGGTAGTGAAAATATTAAAATTGACTCATATCAAAATCAAAAACTGGTATTGGTACTGATATTGTTCGAACGGTTTCAATACGGTAAAAATTATGTGTTTTACGAAATAAAAAAAAACTTTGTTTGAATAGTTTAATTACACAAAAGATGTCTCATGTAACTCAGAAAATAAGCTCGTGGTATAACCAAAAGAATATCAATACCTGTTTTACATCGATCAAAAACTATAAAACTCATATCGATGTTGGTTTCAATAGTACTGATACTGGTATCAATGTTGTTCAATCGACATCAATTCAATTCGGTTCACTACGGTAGCAATAGGGTACCCGCACTCGATATGGTTTACGATATAAAAGATGCTTTATTCACATACAACTCTACTTTTAACAAAAATTTTATTGTAATGTTGAAAAACAATAAACCAAATTATTTGTTTTTTTTAAGTTAACGAGTGAAAGTTAGTAGGAAAAAAAGGATAAAATTATATGGTAAATGTGTATATTACTTATAGTATAACTAGCGAAATTAAAACATAAAAAAAATGGTCACGTGACATCCCTAACTAGCCTAGGTTTTATTTATTCTATTTAGAATAGGTATATATCCTAATGAAAGATAAGTTTTTTTAGAGATTAGTATGATAAGATGGAAAGAAAAGTAAATAAGAAGAAATGAAAAGAGAGTTACTTCAATTCCCTTGTTGGACTCAGAAAATTGGGTCAAAATTCCATCTAGTTTCCTCAAATTTGATTCTTTACAAAAGAGTGAGGCAGGGAAAGGAAAAAACACTAAGAAATATTGGGATACTATTTATTTTATGAGTAAGAATCAACTAGGGCGTTCATCGAATCGAATCGAATAGCAAAGTTTCGAATTATTTGTATCAAATTTTTTATTTTTTTACCTGAATTCGTATTCAATTGAATTAATATTTGAAACTCGAATACGAACCGAATTTGAATAAGTTTAATTTAATTTAAATTCACCCTAAATAATAAATTATTTTACTTTCATTTTTTAAGACTACTACAAACTAATTATATTCAACATAAAATATAATAATCTGCAAAATTAATTAACTATGAATACGTCAAAACACCAAAATTTAGAAGATAAGTTGGTTACTCGTAGCGATATAAGTTTGGTAAAATTTTAGAAATAAGTAGTTTGAGGCTATTTGTCAATAGGTTTGATAATGTTATGAATAATAAACTTATCATTTATGGATGTAGTTCATACTTTGGCCAAGTTTAGAAGTTATATGTATATGTATATATATGTTTGTGTATGTATATACGTATATTAAAAAACTATATATAAATAGAATTCGAATTTCAACGAATCGCATTGAAAATCATAAATTTGTATTCGAATTCGATTACCAGACTTGAATATGAATCAACTCGTATCCGAACCTTATTAATTGAATTCGAATCGAGTCGAATTTCGAATTTTTGAATCCGAATCGAATTTCTGAACACCCCTAGAACCAAGTGGAGGGTTGATGTTCAGCAAACTAATTTTAAATTGAAGAAATATAGATAAAACGGGTTATAGATAATTCTTAGTGAATTATTTATTGTGTCTTTTATATTTTAATTGGGGATAATTATTAGTTTGAATTAGATATGTTTATCTAGTTGATTATTTTGTGAATTAAACATAGTTTGAGTTTGGTTTGGATTAGAATAAGTTTAGTATAAATAGATGGTCAAGGCTATTGTAATCAACGTGCTTTGGTTTAATAATAAAAAGAGTCGTACGAAGTTCGTTCTATCTTGTGTTATTTGTGTTTGATCAAGGTTTTGATTTACAACGATTGGTATCACATCTTAGCAGTTTTGAGAATGGTTTTCCAAGAAGAGGTAGCCACCCTTCGCGGAGCTGCAATGGCGGTGAAACAGGCAATGGTTATAGAAATATAAGTACTAATATAAAAGTGGTAATATAAAAATAGGGTGAGAGTTGGCTACAAAGTCTATTTTTCCTACAAAGTGTAAAAAGTCATAAAACACCATAATGTCAATCATAAAACACAACTAAAACCCACAAGTTATGATTACTAAAATGCCATATTTGTGGGTTTTGTGTTTTGTTTTGGATGACAAGGCTTTGATTATCGAATGACTAACATTAGTGTGTTTTATGTTACTTATCATGTTGTGTTTCTATATAATTCTACGATGGTGTGTTTGAAGTTTTTATGGACTGTTAGGGTTTGGATATTGTGTTTTAGTGATCTTCATTATGTTATTTGTGGGTTTTGAGTGTGTTTTATGGCTGAAATTGTGGTGATTTTTGACTTTGTACACTTTGTAGGAAAAATAGACTTTGTAGCCGAACCTACTCGATAAAAATAAAAAATATTTGGGTTAATAAAAATAAATATAAAATTGGTGATAATGTGAAAATAGAAGTACTAATAAGGTTGTTTGTAGTGTTAAAAGAGAAAATTAGTGTTCTTGCCTTCTTAGTGCATTTATGAAAATCTAATGTGACAGTTGACTAAACATATTTGTTGGTATTTTTAACACCTTGCATTAGTGACAATTTTATAAAACAAATAACGTCATACTTAGTTTTGTATAACTTGGGTAATATTTATATATTACATAAAACTTAAATAATATATTAAATTGAAACTTTAATGTAAGTATGTTGTCATGTTAGATAAACTTCATAAAATATAAATATATCTTTTTCTATAAAGAAACAAAATAAAGTAAAAATCTTTTGAAAATAAAAAAATAAAGAATTTGAAGTATAAAAAAAACTACAACATTGATATGTTGTTAGGGCGATTGGCAAAGACTATCACATTTATAAGAGAGATATTTAACTGTTATAAATTAACATTGTAATGGATAGAGTAGTTGTACTATATGTTTAGGAAGATTTTTTTTAAAAAATTGAGATAATTACACTTTTAACCTACAATTATTTTGGTTTTTTACTTTTGACCCTAAACCTTTCTATGTTTGTCAATTTAACCTCATAACTTTTTACTTTCAACTTTGGTACCATATACTCTTCATATATCGCAAAAATTCCGTTTTAAGTTTTGTTCTAAATTTTGCGAGTTAACACAACGTAACGTTCATGTGTGGTTCAACGTTTTTACGTTTTGTTTTACGCTTCGTTCTAAATTTTGCGAGTTAACATTACACAACGTGCGTGTATGGTTCAACGTTTTTATGGTCGTCTATTTTTTTCCCGTTTGATAGGTTCATCGTGGCGCACGGGTCATAAATCGACTTAGTTAGTATTTTCTATGTTTTATATTTCGATCTAATTTATCCGTATTAACATGTCGCAACTTCAGTGTTGGTGGTCGTTGGCGGCGTTGTGACCTTAGTGCTATTTATCACGGTTTTGCGCCCCACCGCAATGCGACGGATGAATACTAGTTAATTTATTAATTAAATTGATATGTCAATTATTACTATTAAATATGCAGAGTTAGTACTTAATTTCTTATTAATATAAACAAAAATACGACTTTATAGTGTCAAAATTATAAGTGGTAAATTTTAATTAGGGGTTGTTTGGCTAAGCTTATTTTGGAGTGACTTATGACTTATTGACTTTTTGAAAAAATAAATAAGTCAGAATGAAGTGATTTATTGACTTATTCCTCTCACGTAATAAGCTAACCCAAACACCTCACACATAATAAGCTAACCCAAACACCTTAGTATTATCATGTTTATATCTATATATCTCATATACTATACCGAAACATCTATGACACATGTCATTCATTTAATCATTTTTTATGAGCTGGCAAGTGCGGAGGTTATGGTTGCAATATGATACGCCACATAGGAACATTAATAGAAGGCTACACCTGTCACACCCCAACCGATGGCGGAATCATCATGGTAGTGGCACTAGGCGACCAGATTGTCTCGTGAGAATTCCATAAATCATTTAACAATATCATTCAAACATTAACGTCCCATACCAATAACATAACATTTTAAACAATCATTACAGAATCTAAGTTCTCCCACAAAAAACAACAAGGTTCGATATCCCCTAGATTTATTACACTTGGAAACTAAACAAAATAAAGTCAAAACAAAACTATGCTAAGCATGCGACATCCAAGCATCCATAGCTAAAATCCTCAACCTGTTACATACGTTAAAATACAAGTCAATACAATTAAGTAAAGGTGAGCATACAGGTTTAAGTACTACTAGCATAATCGAGAAAGCGTTTGCGAAACAATCTAATTACATATCATGATACACCAAAACACTTAACATAACATAGGCTCATTTCTCATGCTAACTACCGTGAGAAGGCTTGCATGTCCATCCTAACTAGACCCCGTCGGTGTAAGCCACACTATAGTATCATACTAGCTAAGGAGGCAAGTTACCGAAAATAAGTCCTAGTCACATGTTTCTAGTATCACGTATTGAGCATATACAATCAGATTATTTGCGTGTGATAAACAGTTTTGATTTGTGATGTGATTTTGATATAGGAATGTATGTAACACCCAAAAAGTGCGTTAAAGCGAAAATGGGTCAAGTATACTCACAGTGGGTGCGTTTAGGTAAGACTTAAGATTCTGACGAGAGTTGCGGAGTGCGCCGGATCAGCCTGTAAACGAACAGAAGTGCATCAGTCTTCCGGAAAGCCGAAACGGTGAAGTTTGAGTTGAGCAGTGGCCAAGTTCGGGCGAACTTGTATGTAAACACACATGTTCGAGCGAACTTGTTTAATTCTGGTGAGTTATGAGCCAAGTTCGGTCGAACTTGATAAGATTCTTAAGAATCTTGTCAAGTTCGGGCGAACTTGTGGAGAATCCTTACTAAGGAGGCAAGTTCGGGCGAACTTGCAAGAAAACTTGGTGAAAAGTACCCAAGTTCGGTCGAACTTGACTTGGGGAACTGGTGATTCTCGAGCGACCTTGATGTTTTCGGGTCCAAAATCTTGCGTTTTCGCGTCGTTTGCTGAGGAAAATTGAGTGTTCATCCCTCCAACCCTGTGTTACTGAGCAAATTTAGGTCGGAGAGGTCTTTTAGAGCTGTTTTAGCCGTTTTACAAAACCGTGGTCTAATCCGGGCGAACTCGGGGTTCGTTCGGATTAGTCCGGCTTGTGTAAACCAACATAAACGTCCTTGTGCTTCCAGATCTGGGATCTTGAATGATAGATGCTCCGTTTCATATCAGAAAATGAACAAAACATCCTCAAAAGCCGTATTTTGTGTCAAAATCGATATTTATCAAGGGTTTTTCTCAGATCTAGAACTTACAAGCCGAGATCTTGCAAATCTCGTGTTTGGGAAGCCTTTGCTAACACCAAACGAACTCGTATTGTGTAGATCTAAGTTAAAAACAGAACTTTTGAAGAAAAATATGAATATTTTTGTAAAAGAATGGGTTTTTGATGAAAATGAAGGTAGATCCTTGGGCAAAATCGTTGTAAACCTTTGTTGGTTGTTGATAAACGTTGTTGTAGTCGAAATCGGGTCGTTTCTTACTTAGAACACGAGAGATTTGGAATGAGGGAGCTCTGAGCGAACTTGATCAACAAGTGCAAATGAGAGGAATGAGCTGAGTATTTATAGGAGAAGGAGCTGAGGGTGACAAGTTCGGCCGAACTTGCATGGAGACATGCAAGTTCGCGCAAACTTACAAGGTTTTGAGGGGAATAACAGCTAAGTTCGGCCGAACTTGTACATTCTTGTACAAGTTCGAGTGGACTTGAGGAAAGAAGGGAGTTCTTTGGCCTGGTTAAGTTCGGCCGAACTCGGGGTCACCCAAGTTCGAGCGAACTTGTTCCAAAACTCAGAATTTCCTTCTTTTTCGCGTTAAGAGTTTGTTTAGTTATTCGGTTCGCATTAGATAGTTATATTAAGCGTTAAATTAAAGACGTTAAGCGTTATAGTTGATATAATATTGTGATTTAGCGATTTGAGAGTGCGAGAGCGTTGCGATAGCGATTGCAAACATAACCACAAACACACATAACACATAAATAATATAAAACCACATAAACAATTGCGATTTGCGAGGCGATGAGATTAGCGATGCGATTTATTAAGCGATTAGATGCGATAATAACGTACAATACCATAATTAAATAACATAATCTTTATTACTAACCGAATCTCGGGATTACAAAAGATAGATAAACGAGAAAGCAGAATGAAAGGATAACAACGAATTTTCGAGTTGTTACAGTCTCCCCTACTTTAGGGAATTTCGTCCCGAAATTAGGCAGTAGCTGTAATAAATAGATGCGGGTACTTGGCCTTCATATGACTTTCCAAAGTTTTCTCATAAAAACAAAACGGTTCGATTTCCCCTAGATTTATTACATTCCAACTAAACAAAACAAAAAGAAAATAAACTAAGCTAAGCATGCAATCATCCAAGCATCCATAGCTAAATCATCAACCTGTTACATACGTTAAAATACAAGTCAATACAATTAAGTAAAAGTGAGCATACGAGTTTGAATAATACTAGCATAGTCGATAAAGCGTTTGCGAAACAATCCAATTACATATCATGATGCACCAAAACACTTAACATAACGTAGGCTCATTTCTCATGCTAACTACCGTGAGAAGGCTTGCGCGTCCATCCAAACTCGACCCCGTCGGGTGTAAGCCACACTATAGTACCATACTAGCTAAGAAGGCAAGTTAACGAAAATAAGTCCTAGTCACATGTTTCTAGTATCACGTATTGAGCATATACAATCAGATTATTCGCGTGTGATAAACAGTTTTGAGTTGTGATGTGATTTAATATAGTAACGTATGTAACACCCAAAAGTGCGTTAGAGCGAAAATGGGTCAAGTATACTCACTGTGGGTGTGTTTTAGGTAGCTTAAGATTCTGAAGAGAGTTGCGGAGGATTGCCGGATCAGCCTGTAAACGAACTAAAGTGCATCAGTCTTCCGAAAAGCCGAAACGGTGAAGTTTGAGATGAGCAGGGGCCAAGTTCAGGCGAACTTATGTGTAAGCACACAAGTTCGAGCGAACTTGTGCAATTCTGGTGAGTTAGGAGCCAAGTTCGGGCGAACTTGTAAGGAGACTTCGATGAAGAGGCGAGTTCGGGCGAACTTGTGCAGTTTCTTAAGAAACTACGCAAATTCGGTCGAACTTGGACAAATCTGGTGAAGAAGCAGCCTAAGTTCGGTCGAACTTGCCCATTAAGGTGCAAGTTCGGTCGAACTTGGCCTAGTGAACTGGTGATTCTCGAGCGAACTTGATGTTTTCGGGTCCAAAATCTTGCGTTTTTGCGTCGTTTGCTGAGTAAATCGAGTGCCCATCCCTCCAGCATTAAGCCACTGAATACAACTTAGGCTGGAGAGGTCTTTTTGGAGCGTACTTAGCCATTTTACAGAAACTCGGGCTAATCCGGGCGAACTGGTGGGTTCGTACGGGTTAGTCCAGCTTGTGTAAAGTGACGACTTCGTCCTTGTGCTTCCGGATCTGAGATTGTAGCTTGACGACGCCTCGTTCCACTCAAAAGTGAACGAAACATACGTCATTAGTCCGAAAATGGTGTAAAAATCAAAGCTTTAAAAGGTTTTTCTTCAGATCTAGAACTTACAAGGCGAGATCTTGAAGATCCCGTGTTTGGGAAGCCTATACTATCACCAAACGAACTTGTATCTTGTAGATCTAAGCTTAAAACAGAAGTTTTAGAGAAAAAGATGGAGGTTTTCGTAAAAGAATGAAATTTGATGAAACGAAGGCTAAGCCTTGTGCCAAAATCGTTGTAAACTTTTGTTGGATGCTGATAAACGTTGTTGCAGTGAAATCGGGTCGTTTCTTACTTAGAACACGATAGATTTGGAGTGGGAGAGCTCTGAGCGAACTTGCAGCAAGTTCAAATGAGAGAACAGAGCTTGGTATTTATAGGAGAAGGCAAAAAGAGAGATGGTGGAGACCAAGTTCGGTCGAACTTTCATGAAATTCATGCGAGTTCAGGCGAACTTGCGAGGATTTCTTGAATGGATGGCTAAGTTCGGCCGAACTTGTACATGTATGTAGAAGTTCGAGCGAACTTGAGGGAAAGCAAAGGATTCCTGGTTATCAGGCAAGTTCGGGCGAACTTGTGGTAGGCAAGTTCGGCCGAACTTGGCCTGGTGACCAAGTTTCGTTTGCCGATTTCGTGTTAATAGTTTGATTGGTTATTCAGTTCACATTAGATAGTTATATTATGCGTTAAATTAAAGCGTTAAGCGTTATTGTTGGTATAATAGTGCGATTTAGCGATTCGAGAGTGCGAGAGCGATGCGATAGCGAGCGTAAACATAACCACAAACACACATAACACATAAATAGTATAAAACCACATAAATAACTGTGCATTGCGATGGGATGAGATTAGCGATGCGATTTAATAAGCGATTAGATGCGATAATAACGTAATACACCATAATTAATTTACATAAACTTTATTATTAACCGAATCTCGGGATTACAAAAGGATAGATAAATAGAGAACAAAAGAAGAGATAAAAATCGAATTTTCGAGTTGTTACAGTCTCCCCTACTTTAGGGAATTTTGTCCCGAAATTAGGTGGTGGTTGTAACAAAGAGATGCGGATATTTCGTTTTCATATCACTTTCGAGTTCCCAAGTGAACTCGGCGCCGCGTTTTCCTTCCCATCGGACCTTCACGATAGGTATGCAAGAGCGTCGTAGTTTCTTGGTTTCCCGATCCATGATTTCAACGGGTTTTTCAACGAAATGGAGAGTCTCGTTGATTTGCAGATCTTCGAGAGGGACATGCAGATTTTATTCGGCTAAGCACTTTTTGAGATTAGACACGTGGAAAGTCGGATGTACATTATTAAGTTCATCCGGTAATTCGAGACGATAGGCTACTTTACCGATCCTTTCCAGAATCTTAAAGGGACCAACGTATCGAGGCGCTAGCTTTCCTTTCTTGCCGAAGCGGACCACTTCCTTCCAAGGTGAAACCTTTAGGAGAACGTGATCTCCCACTTTGAACTGCAGGGGCTTGCGGCGTTTATCGGCGTAACTCTTTTGACGACTCCGAGGGTTCAAGAGATTGTCTCTGATTTGGAGGATCTTGTCGGTTGTTTCTTGAATTAGCTCGGGACCGGTGATTTGTGCTTCTCCGATCTCGTGCCATGCAATAGGCGATCGACATTTTCTTCCATACAGTGCCTCAAAAGGAGCCATTTGAATACTAGCATGATAACTATTATTATTCGAGAATTAGATTAAGGGTAAATGCGTATCCCAGTTACCACCGAAATCTATGATGTACGCACGAAGCATGCCTTCGAGGGTGCGGATCGTACGCCCAGTCTGACCGTCGGTTTGAGGGTGAAAAGCAGTACTTAGGTTAAGCGTAGTACCGAGAGCGGATTGAAAGGTCTCCCAGAGACGCGAGGTAAATCGACCATCACGGTCAGAAATGATGTCACGAGGCGTCCTGTGTCGACATATAACTTCGTCTGTATAGATTCGGGCTAACCGTTCGACCTTAAAGTCTTCTCGTATAGCAATAAAATGCGCAGATTTAGTGAGACGATCAATGATAACCCAAATGCTATCGTGACCGGATGAAGTACGCGGGAGTTTAGTAACGAAGTCCATAGCTATACTCTCCCACTTCCACATCGGGATTTCGGGTTGTTCGAGTAAACCCGAGGGCCTTTGATGTTCGGCTTTAACTTTCGAACAAGTTAAGCACTTTGAGACGTACAATGCGATATCCTTTTTCATGCCCGACCACCAGTACTTAGGACGAAGGTCCTGGTACATCTTGTCGGCACCGGGGTGAATGGAGTATCGAGATTTATGAGCTTCGTCCATTAGCAATTTACGAAGATTATCACGACTGGGAATCCAAATGCGATTGAGATAGTAGTAAATACCATCAGATTTAGATACAAGCTGAGTCTCGGCACCACATTTCATTCGCCTTCCAAAGTATTCTCGTTGAAACAGGCGAAAGAGCGGCACGGATGAGGGTTTCAAGCTTAGCACAAGCTTGAGAGTCACGAATACCATATACATAGCTTCGTCGACTTAGAGCATCGGCGACGACGTTTGCTTTGCCGGGATGGTAGCGTATCTCACAATCGTAGTCGTTGAGAAGTTCAACCCATCGTCGTTGTCGCATGTTTAGTTCTTTTTGATTAAAGATATGTTGTAAGCTCTTATGGTCGGTGAAGACCGTACACTTAGTACCGTAAAGGTAGTGTCGCCATATCTTTAATGCAAAAACAACTGCACCGGGTTCGAGATCATGGGTTGTGTAGTTCTTCTCGTGGATCTTAAGTTGTCGAGACGCATACGCGATAACCTTGTCTTGTTGCATGAGCACACAACCAAGACCAAGGTTTGATGTATCGCAGTAAACAACGAAATCGTCGTTTCCGTCGGGTAACGCGAGAACGGGAGCGTTGCATAGCATACGCTTGAGAGTTTGAAAAGCTTCCTCTTGCTTGGAATCCCAAAAAAAGGTTTATCTTTATGAGTTAAAGCGGTAAGCGGAACGACGATTTACGAAAAGTCGGCGATGAATCGACGGTAATAACCTGCCAATCCAAGAAATGAACGGATTTCGGAAGTATTTTTCAGGGTAATCGAACTCTTGATGGCTTCAATCTTTGCAGGGTCAATGTGAATTCCTTGACTATTAACGATGTGGCCGAGAAATTGGACTTCTTCGAGCCAGAATTCACATTTGGAGAACTTAGTATAAAGACGATTTCCTTGAAGAAGTTCGAGGACT
This sequence comes from Scalesia atractyloides, assembly GCA_947069175.1. NCBI lineage: Eukaryota > Viridiplantae > Streptophyta > Magnoliopsida > Asterales > Asteraceae > Scalesia > Scalesia atractyloides. The sequence continues at coordinate 74,846,832 of CAMTDV010000010.1, read as the reverse complement.
AAACGGAGATGACGCGCGTATTCGTCTCTCAACTTCGAATAGTTAAGGATATCATCGATAAAAACAATGATGAAACGATTCAAGAAAGCCTTACACACACGGTTCATCAAATCCATGAAGACCGCGGGTGCATTTGTAAGACCAAAGGACATGACCACAAATTCAAAATGGCCATAGCGAGTACGAAAAGCGGTTTTAGGAATGTCTTCTTCCAACATGTGTAACTGATGATAACCGGAACGAAGATCGATCTTGGAAAAAACAGGTAGCACCTTGAAGCTGATCAAATAAGTCGTCAATACGGGGAAGAGTGTAGCGGTTCTTTATCGTGAGTTTGTTAAGTTCACGATAATCGATGCATATACGGAACGATCCATCCTTGTTTTTCACGAAAAGGATAGGAGCGCCCCATGGCGAAGTGCTCGGGCGTATGAAACCTTTATCAAGAAGCTCTTGAAGTTGGCTTGATAGCTCGCGCATTTCGGATGGGGCGAGGCGATAAGGAGCTTTAGCAACGGGAGTAGCTTCAGGAACTAAATCGATACGGAATTTAACATCTCGAGTAGGGGTAAACCGGGTAAATCGTCAGGAAAGACCTTAGGAAATTCACAAACTACGGGAACATCTTTATAAGTCTTCTTTTCCTTCTCCGGGTTCACGATATGGGCGAGGAAAGCAACACATCGCTTTTGCAAGCATTTGTGTGTTCGAGTACAAGACAAAAGCATCAACTTCTTTGAGGTAGTTTCACCGTAAACGTGAAGTTGATCACCTTTGGGAAGCGGGAAGCGAATCATTTTACCAAAGCATACAACTTCAGCATGATTTTCACAAAGAAAATCCATGCCTACTATGATATCGAAACTACCTAACTGCGTAGGTATGAGATTGATCGCAAGACATGGTTGTTGAGATTGAGATTACAACCACATAAAACGGAGTTAACGGTAACGGTTCTTCCGGTGGCGACTTCCACATCGAAAGTCTCTGGGAGTTTGGCGCGCTTACATTTTAAAACCTTTTCGAATTCTAACGATACAAAACAATTATCGGCACCAGTATCAAATAAACACGAAGCATAAATACCATTAACGAGAAATGTACCATTGACAACATTGTTGTCATTCTGAGCATGGCGATGGTTGAGGTTGAAAGCCCTACCTCGCGCAGCTTGTGGTTGCTGCTGAGGCTGCGGTGCTGGTTGCTCTTGCTTAACTGGACGATTCGGGCAGGCATTGGCAAAATGGTTAGGATCACCACAAACATAGCACACACGTGCTTTTGAAGCTTACTGATTGGCTGGAGGAGGAGCAGGTAAAGCTGGAGCTGCTGGAGCCTGAGGAGCTGGATGACGAGGGCCGGTACGGCAGCTCACTGTGAAATGGCCGTAGATATTGCAATTTGTGCAAAAACGGCAGTTGCCACCAACTACATGATGATATGAGCACTTAGGGCACATTGGGTGAGGACCAGTATACGCACGCTTGGCAGGAGGTGCGTTGGGTGTTGCGGATTGGAGCGGCTGCGGGTTCGCTGGAGCTGCGAGGGCGAAGTTCTTGCTGGAGTTCTCACGCTTGCGACCACGACGACTGTTCTTTGACTCGCGGGGCTGATCGGTAGGAGGAGCTGCTGATTCGGTAACTGCTTGATTTGCGACCTTGGTGTTCTTGAAGTAACCAGACTGAACACGCCTGTCGTTGATTTCGGCCGCTAACTGATAAGTCTCCTCGATGGTAGCGAGGCGTGCTGCTTGCACAAAGTCAGCGACGCAATCGGGGAGAGCATTGAGGTACTTCTTGATTGCCTTTTCGGTCGTGTCAACCTGACCGGGACAAATGATGCTCAACTGCTTGAAACGAGCGGTAAGACCGGCATTGTCAGGACCGTCTTGTTTAATGTTCCAGAACTCGTTCTCCAATTTCTGAATTTCGTACGGAGGACAGAACTCCTTAATCATGATTTCCTTAAGTTCCTCCCATGAGAGCCCATAGGCTTCGTCGTTTCCGCGCCTGTTGCGCTCGGCTGTCCATCAATCAAGAGCCTCGACTAAAACACGCCGGTGGCGTTGATAGTGCGCAGTGCCTCGGGGAAGCCACTTTGGCGGAAGGTAACCTCAATCGAATCAAACCAATGGAACATGGCACTTGGTCCTTCGGTGTCGGAGAACGTTAGAGGTGCGCAAACCTTGAACTGCTTGAAGCTGAAGCGGGATTTCAGAGCATCACTCTTGGAGTCAACAGACGAGTTGCTGCTAACCACTTGAATTTCGCTGACAATCTGTGGGAACCTTAGCCATTTCCTTGGCTACGAGAGAGGCGATGCGTTTGTCAGCGTTGTTGCGCTGAGCGGTGCGGCGAGTGTGAAATCCCATTGATGCCATCTACATAAAGGATTTAGATTAGACGAGATTCGATTATAATAGAGTTATGTTTAAAATATTTATTATAATTATTCATGCAAAGCACAAAAACACATAAACACATAGCCATAACCACGTAAGCACATAAGCACGTAAGCACATAAGCACGTAAGCACATAAGCACGTATTCACCATTCTAATAATAACAATGCGAAGCGCGATATGAGATGCGATATAATAGCGAGATATATGCGATATATAATAGCGAGATAATACCGCGTATGGGGCACGTCCTCATAGGCGAAAGCGAGTTAAGCGATTAGTTTCGTTGGTGTATTAATTAGCGTTTTAGATTACGAGAGCTGTGCGAGTTGTGCAGACATTCGATGGAGCGTAAATGCGATAAATCGAGAAATCGATGATATGATAAATCATCAAAGCGAGAAATCGAATAAAGCGGAAATTCTCAAAAATTTTAAACACATAAATAGTAATAAACTCGATGATGCGTAAATCGATGATATAGGCTTAAATCAATTGGGAGTGTCCGGGGTGTTGAGACGTTTACTACCCAAAGTGGTTCGACTATCCTTTGCATTTGGACCCATGCTTTAGCCTAATAGATAAACGTTCTCACCGCAAGCGGCTAACGACGCTTACCCTTCCAGTTAATACGTGTTCCAAACCATCGGCATAACCGAGACTTTGGTGAGATTGAAAATCGAGAAGCGGAATTCATCATTAAGGTACGAGTTTCACCCCGACTACGTCGGGCATTCTACTCGAAAATAAACTAAGCTAAGCATGCAATCATCCAAGCATCCATAGCTAAATCCTCAACCTGTTACATACGTTAAAATACAAGTCAATACAATTAAGTAAAGGTGAGCTTACGAGTTTGAATAATACTAGCATAGTCGATAAAGCGTTTGCGAAACAATCCAATTACATATCATGATACACCAAAACACTTAACATAACGTAGGCTCATTTCTCATGCTAACTACCGTGAGAAGGCTTGCGCGTCCGTCCTAACTAGACCCCGTCGGGTGTAAGCCACACTATAGTACCATACTTGCTAAGGAGGCAAGTTAACGAAAATAAGTCCTAGTCACATGTTTCTAGTATCACGTATTGAGCATATACAATCAGATTATTCGCGTGTGATAAACAGTTTTGAGTTGTGATGTGATTTTAATATAGGAACGTATGTAACACCCAAAAGTGCGTTAGAGCGAAAATGGGTCAAATATACTCACTCTGGGTGCGTTTTAGGTAGCTTAAGATTCTGAAGGGAGTTGCAGAGGATCGCCGGTTCAGCCTGTAAACGAACAGAAGTGCATCAGTCTTCTGAAAAGCCGAAACGGTGAAGTTTGAGATGAGCAGGGGCCAAGTTCGGGCGAAGTTGTGTGTAAACACACAAGTTCGAGCGAACTTGTGCAATTCTGTGAGTTAGGAGCCAAGTTCGGTCGAACTTGTAAGGAGACTTCGATGAAGAGGCGAGTTCAGGCGAACTTGTGCAGTTTCTTAAGAAACTACGCAAGTTCGCTCGAACTTGGACAAATCTGATGAAGAAGCAGCCTAAGTTCGGTCGAACTTGCCCATTAAGGTGCAAGTTCGGTCGAACTTGGCCTAGTAAACTGGTGATTCTCGAGCGAACTTGTTGTTTTCGGGTCCAAATCTTGCGTTTTTACGTCGTTTGCTGAGTAAATCGAGTGCCCATCCCTCCAACCTTAAGTCACTGAATACAACTTAGGCTAGAGAGGTCTTTTTGGAGCGAACTTAGCCATTTTACAGAAACTCGGGCTAATCCGGGCGAACCGGTGGGTTCGTTCGGGTTAGTCCAGCTTGTGTAAAGTGACGACTTCGTCCTTTTGCTTCCGGATCTGAGATTGTAGCTTGACGACGCCTCGTTCCACTCAAAAGTGAACGAAACATACGTCATTAGTCCGAAAATGGTGTAAAAATCAGAGCTTTAAAAGGTTTTTCTTCAGATCTAGAACTTACAAGCCGAGATCTTGCAGATCCCGTGTTTGGGAAGCCTATACTATCACCAAACGAACTTGTATCGTGTAGATCTAAGCTAAGTTTTAGAGAAAAAGATGCAGGTTTTCGTAAAAGAACGAGATTTGATGAAAACGAAGGCTAAGCCTTGTGCCAAAATCGTTGTAAACTTTTGTTGGATGCTGATAAACATTGTTGCAGTGAAATCGGGTCATTTCTTACTTAGAACACGAGAGATTTGGAGTGGGAGAGCTCTGAGCGAACTTGCAGCAAGTTCAAATGAGAGAACATAGCTTGGTATTTATAGGAGAAGGCAAAAAGAGAGATGGTGGAGACCAAGTTCGGACGAACTTGCTAGGATTTCTTGAATGGATGGCTAAGTTCGGCCGAACTTGTACATGTATGTACAAGTTCGAGAGAACTTGAGGGAAATCAAAGGATTCCTGGTTATCAGGCAAGTTCGGCCGAACTTGGCCTGGTGACCAAGTTTCGTTTGCCGATTTCGCGTTAAGAGTTCGATTGGTTATTCGGTTCACGTTAGAGAGTTATATTATGCGTTAAATGAAAGCGTTAATTGTTATAGTTGGTATAATAGTGCGATTTAGCGATTCGATAGTGCGAGAGCGATGCGATAGCGAGCGTAAACATAACCACAAACACACATAACACATAAATAGTATAAAACCACATAAATAACTGTGATTTGCGATGCGATGAGATTAGCGATGCGATTTAATAAGCGATTAGATGCGATAATAACGTAATACACCATAATTAAGTTACATAAACTTTATTATTAACCGAATCTCGGGATTACAAAAGGATAGATAAACAGAGAACAAAAGAAGAGATAACAATCGAATTTTCGAGTTGTTACAATAGCTATTATTGTAGGAGAATTCGATTAAAGGTAAATGCGTATCCCAGTTACCACCGAAATCTATGATGCACGCACGAAGCATGTCTTCGAGGGTGCGAATCATGCGCTCAGTCTGACCGTCGGTTTGAGGGTGAAAAGCGGTACTTAGATTGAGAGTAGTACCGAGAGCGGATTGAAAAGTCTCCCAGAGATGCGAGGTAAAGCGACCGTCACGGTCAGAAATGATGTCACGAGGCGTCCCGTGTCGACATATAACTTCATCGGTATACATTCGGGCTAACCGTACGACCTTATAATCTTCTCGTATAGCAATAAAGTGCGCTGATTTGGTGAGACGATCAATGATAACCCAAAATGCTATCGTGACCGGATGAAGTACGCGGAAGTTCAGTAACGAAGTCCATAGCTATACTCTCCCACTTCCACATAGGGATTTCGGGTTGTTCGAGTAAACCAGAGGGCCTTTGATGTTCAGCTTTAACTTTCGAACAAGTTAAGCACTTTGAGACGTACAAGGCGATATCCTTTTTCATGCCCGGCCACCAGTACTTAGGACGAAGGTCCTGGTACATCTTGTCGGCACCGGGGTGAATGGAATATCGGGATTTATGAATTTCGTCCATTAGCAACTTACGAAGATTATCACGACTGGGAATCCAAATGTGATTGAGATAGTAGTAAATACCATTAGATTTAGATACAAGCTTAGTTTCGGCACCACATTTCATTTCTTCTTCCAAAGTATTCTCATTAAAGCAGGCGAATTGAGCGGCACGGATGAGGGTTTCAAGTTTAGCACAAGCTTGAGAGTCACGAATACCATATACATAGCTTCGTCGACTTAGAGCATCGGCGACGACGTTTGCTTTGCCGGGATGGTAGTGTATCTCGCAATCGTAATTGTTGAGAAGTTCAACCCATCGACGTTGTCGCATGTTTAGTACTTTTTGATTAAAGGTATGTTGTAAGCTCTTATGGTCGGTGAAGACCGTACACTTAGTACCGTAAAGGTAGTGTCGCCATATCTTCAATGTAAAAACAACTGCACCGAGTTCGAGATCGTGGGTTGTGTAATTCTTCTCATGGATCTTGAGTTGGCGAGACGCATACGCGATAACCTTGTCTCGTTGCATAAGCACGCAACCAAGACCAAGGTTAGAGGCATCACAATAAACAACGAAATCGTCATTTCCGTTGGGTAAAGCGAGAACGGGAGCGTTGCATAGCATCCGCTTGAGACTTTGAAAAGCTTCCTCTTGATTTGAATCCCAAACAAAAGGTTTGTCTTTATGAGTTAAAGCGGTAACCGGAACAACGATTTTAGAAAAGTCGGCGATGAATCGACGGTAGTAACCCGCCAATCCAAGAAATGAACGGATTTCGGAAGCATTCTTCAGTGTAATCCAACTCTTGACAGCTTCAATCTTTGTAGGGTCGACGTGAATCCCTTGACTATTAACGATGTGGCCGAGAAATTGGACTTCTTCGAGCCAGAATTCACATTTTGAGAACTTAGCATAAAGGCGATTACCTTGAAGAAGTTCGAGGACTAAACGGAGATGATGCGCGTGTTCGTCTCTCGACTTCGAATAGATTAGAATATCATCGAGGAAAACAATGACGAAACGATCTAAGAAAGCCTTACACACACGGTTCATCAAATCCATGAAAACCGCGGTTGCATTGGTAAGACCGAAAGGCATGACCACGAATTCGAAATGGCCATAGCGAGTACGAAAGGCGGTTTAGGAATGTCTTCTTCCAACACGTGTAACTGATGATAACCTGGACGAAGGTCGATCTTGGAAAAACAAGTAACACCTTGAAGCTGATCAAACAAGTTGTCGATACGAGGAAGAGGGTAACGGTTCTTTATCGTGAGTTTGTTAAGTTCACGATAATCGATGCACATACGGAATGATCCGTCATTCTTTTTCACGAAAAGGACAGGAGCGCCCCATGGCGAAGTGCTCGGGCGTATGAAACCTTTATCAAGAAGCTCTTGAAGTTGGCTTGATAGCTCTCGCATTTCGGATGGTGCGAGGCGATAAGGAGCTTTCGGAATGGGAGTAGCTCCGCGAAAACTAAATCGATACGGAATTCTACATCTCGAGTAGGGGGTAAACTGGGTATGTCGTCGGGAAAGACTTTAGGAAATTCACAAAAAACGGGAACATCTTTATAAGTCTTCTTTTCTCTTTCCGGGTTCACGATATGAACAAGGAAAACAACACATTGCTTTTGCAAGCATTTGTGTGCTCGAGTACATGATAGAAGCATCAACTTCTTTGAGAGAGTTTCACCATAAACATGAAGTTGATCACCGTTAGGAAGAGGGAAACGAATCATCTTATCAAAGCATACAACTTCAGCATGATTCTCACGAAGAAAATCCATGCCTACTATGATATCGAAACTACCTAACTGCATAGGTATGAGATTGATCGAGAAGACATGGTTGTTAAGATCGAGATTACAACCATGTAAAACGGAGTTAACGGTAACGGTTCTTCCGGTGGCGACTTCCACATCGAAACTCTTTGGGAGTTTAGCGCGCTTACATTTTAAAACCTTTTCGAATTCGAACGATACAAAACAATTATCGGCACCAGTATCAAATAAACATGAAGCATAAATACCATTGACGAGAAACATACCATTGACAACATTGTTGTCATTCTGGGCCTGGCGGTAATTGAGGTTGAAGGCTCTTCCACGCGCAGCTTGTTGTTGCTGCTGAGGCTGCGGTGGTGGCTGCTGCGGCTCTTGTTTCACAGTACGGTTTGCGCAAACATTAGCAAAGTGGTTCGGATCACCACACACGAAGCACACTCGTGCCTTTGGAGCTTGCTGCTGGTTGGCTTGAGGAGGAGCAGGTAAAGCTGGAGCAACTGGAGCTTGAGGAGCTGGCTGGCAAGGACCACTATGGCAGCTGACAATAAAGTGGCTGTAGATGTTGCAGTTCGTGCAAAAATGACGGTTGCCTCCAACGGCATGGTGATAAGTGCACTTAGGGCACAGAGAGTGAGGTCCGGTATACGCCCGCTTAGCTGGAGGTGCGTTTGGAGCGGCTGACTGGAGCGGCTGCGGGTTTGCTGGAGCGGCGAGAGCATAGCTCTTACTCGGGTTTCCTCTCTTGCGTCCCTGACGCTTTCCCTTCGGGTCACTTGGTGGTTCGGTAGCAGCGGTTGGATCGACGACGACTTGATTGGCGACTTTAGCATGATTCTTGAAATACCCATCTTGGACTCGCTGATCGTTGATCTCAGCGGCGAGCATGAAGGTTTCCTCGATGGTTGTAGTACGAGCAACTTTCACGAAATTTGCAACACATTCGGGAAAACCACGGATGTACTTATTGATAGCTTTCTCAGTCGTATCAACCTGGCTGGGACAGATGGTGCTCAAAATCTTAAACCGAGCAGTGAATCCAGCATTGTCGTGACCATCCTGTTTGATTCCCCAAAACTCATTCTCGAGCTTTTGCATTTCGTGCGGAGGACAAAACTCTTTCAACATCACTTCCTTGAGTTCCTCCCAAGATAGACTGTAGGCTTCATCATTACCGCGCCTATTACTTTCGGCGGTCCACCAGTCAAGAGCACGGGACTGTAAGACTCCGGTAGCGTTCACTGTGCGGAGGTCATCGGGGCATCCACTTTGCCTAAAAGTGACCTCAATAGCATCGAACCAGTGAAACATGGAAGTCGGTCCGTCATTGCCCGTGAAGGCGAGAGGTGCACAAGGCTTGAAGTTCTTGAAGCTGAAACGCGGCTTGGGATTCTCAGTTTTTGAGTCGACCGAGGAGTTGCTGCTCACAACATGGATTTCTGAGATGATTTGCGGGATGACCTTAGCCATTTCCTTGGCTACCATGGTGGCAATACGCTTGTCGGCGTTGCTGCGCTAGAGATTCCTTCGTGTGTGCGATCCCATAGAAGACATCTACACGAAGGATTTAGATTAGATGAGATTCGATTATAATAGAGTTATGTTTATATATCTATTATTATTATAATTCATACAAGGCACAAAATCACATAAACACGTAGGCACGTATCACGTAAGCACATAAGCACGTAAGCACATATTTGCACGTATTCACCTTCTAATAATAACAGTGCGTAGCGCGATACGAGATGCAAGATATAGCGAGATATAAGCGATATATAATAGCGAGATAAGCGAGATAATACCGCGTATGAGGCACACGTCCCCATAGGTGTAAGCGAGTTAAGGGATTAGTTTGGTTGGTGTATTAATTTAGTATTTTAGATTTCAAGAGCTGTGCAAGTTGTGCATACATTTGATGGAGCGTAAATGCGATAAATCGAGAAACCGATGATATGATAAATCATCAAAGCGAGAAATCGAATAAAGCGAAAATTCTCGAAATTTTAAACATGTAAACAGTAATAAACTCGATGATGCGTAAATCGACGATATAGGCTTAAATCAATTGGGAGTGTCCGGGGTTTTGAGACATTTTGACTACCCAAAGTGGTTCGACTACCCTTTGCATTTGAACCCACGCTTTGGCCTAATAGATAAACGTTCTCACCGCAAGCGGCTAACGACGTTTACCCTTCCAGTTAATACGTGTTCCAAACCATCGGCATAACCGAGACTTTGGTGAGATTGAAAATCGAATCATGGAATTAGTTATTAAGATGCGGGTTTCACCCCTAACTAAACGACATCATTCCTAGTTAGAAATGGAGATTTTCGTCGAGGTTCAGATGTCACTCCTAACTCAACGAAGGTATCTCGTGCGAGAGAATGCACGGAGTGAATGATCTCATCGAGAGTTCTCGGTTTTCATACCTATTCTCGACTTGATCATTCGTTTTGTGTGATGCGAGCGTTCCCAAGCGTGTATTATTGTATTAGCCTTAGGAAAGGCATATTTAAGCATTTATGGCAAGTAGTTTAACATTTAAGTCAAAGATAGGTCAATCGGGTACTTAAACATGCTACTAGGTCGAATCATGACAATTCTACCTACTATCTAAAGTTATGGCACTCTGATACCAATCTGTCACACCCCAACCGATGGCGGAATCACCGGGGTTAGTGGCACTAGGCGACCAGATTGTTCTCACGAGAAATTCCATAACAATCATTTAACAATATCATTCAAACATTAACATCCCATACCATTAACATAACATTTTAAACAATCATTACAGAATCTAAGTTCTCCCACAAAAACAACAAGGTTCGATATCTCCTAGATTTATTACACTTGGAAACTAAACAAAATAAAGTCAAAACAAAACTATGCTAAGCATGCAACATCCAAGCATCCATAGCTAAAATCCTCTACCTGTTATATACGTTAAAATACAAGTCAATACAATTAAGTAAAGGTGAGAATACAGGTTTAGGTACTACTAGCATAATCGAGAAAACGTTTGCGAAACAATCTAATTACATATCATGATACACCAAAACACTTAACACAACATAGGCTCATTTATCATGCTAACTACCGTGAGAAGGCTTGCGCGTCCATCCTAACTAGACCCCGTCGGGTGTAAGCCACACTATAGTACCATACTAGCTAAGGAGGCAAGTTAACGAAAATAAGTCCTAGTCACATGTTTCTAGTATCACGTATTGAGCATATACAATCAGATTATTCGCATGTGATAAATAGTTTTGATTTGTGATGCGATTTTGATATAGGAACGTATGTAACACCCAAAAAGTGCGTTAAAGCGAAAATGGGTCAAGTATACTCACAGTAGATGCGTTTAGGTAAGACTTAAGATTCCGAGAAGAGTTTCGGAGTGCACCGGATCAGCCTGTAAACGAACAGAAGTGCATCAGTCTTCCGAAAAGCCGAAACGGTGAAGTTTGAGTTGAGTAGTGGCCAAGTTCGGGCGAACTTGTGTGTAAACACACATGTGTAATTTTGGTGAGTTATGAGCCAAGTTCGGTCGAACTTGAAGAGATTCTTAAGAATCTTGTCAAGTTCGGGTGAACTTGTGGAGAATCCTTACTGAGGAGGCAAGTTCGGGCGAACTTGCAAGAAAACTTGGTGAAAAGTACCCAAGTTCGGTCGAACTTGACCCATTTGGGTACAAGTTCGGTCGAACTTGACTTGGGGAACTGGTGATTCTCGAGCGAACTTGATGTTTTCGGGTCCAAAATCTTGCGTTTTCGCGTCATTTGCTGAGGATGTTTCATCCCTCCAACCCTGTGCTACTGAGCAAACTTAGGTCGGAGAGGTCTTTTAAAGCTGTTTTAGCCGTTTTATAAAAGCGTGGGCTAATCCGGGCGAACTCGGGGTTCGTTCGGATTAGTCCGGCTTGTGTAATCCAACATAAACGTCCTTGTGCTTCCAGATCTAGGATCTTGAATGACAGGTGCTCCGTTTCATATCAGAAAATGAACAAACATCCTCAAAAGTCCGTATTTTGTGTCAAAATCGATTTATCAAAGGTTTTTCTCAGATCTAGAACTTACAAGCCGAGATCTTGCAGATCTCGTGTTTGGGAAGCCTCTGCTAACACCAAACGAACTCGTATTGTGTAGATCTAAGTTAAAAACAAAAGTTTTGAAGAAAAAGATGAAGATTTTCGTAAAAGAATGGGTTTTTGATGAAAACGAAGGTAGATCCTTGTGCAAAATCGTTGTAAACCTTTGTTGGTTGTTGATAAACGTTGTTGTAGTCGAAATCGGGTAGTTTCTTACTTAGAACACGAGAGATTTGGAATGAGGGAGCTCTGAGCGAACTTGGTCAGCAAGTGCAAATGAGAGGAATGAGCTGAGTATTTATAGGAGAAGGAACTGAGGGTGACAAGTTCGGCCGAACTTGCATGGAGACATGCAAGTTTGCGCGAACTTACAAGGTTTTGAGGGGAATAACAGCTAAGTTCGGCCGAACTTGTACATTCTTGTACAAGTTCGAGCGGACTTGATGAAAGAAGGGAGTTCTTTGGCCTGGTTAAGTTCGGCCGAACTTGGGGTCATCCAAGTTCGAGCGAACTTGTTCCAAAACTCAGAATTTCCTTCGTTTTTCGCGTTAAGAGTTTGTTTGGTTATTCGGTTCGCATTAGATAGTTATATTAAGCGTTAAATTAAAGCGTTAAGCGTTATAGTTGATATAATATTGTGATTTAGCGATTCGAGAGTGCGAGAGCGATGCGATAGCGATTGCAAACATAACCACAAACACACATAACACATAAATAATATAAAACCACATAAACAATTGCGATTTGCGAGGCGATGAGATTAGCGATGCGATTTATTAAGCGATTAGATGTGATAATAACGTACAATACCATAATTAAATAACATAATCTTTATTACTAACCGAATCTCGGGATTACAAAAGATAGATAAACGAGAAAGCAGAATGAAAGGATAACAACGAATTTTCAAGTTATTACAACACCACCCCTCAATAATTCATGGTGGTTGGCGTGGATTGAACCACGATTACCATGGGCCACCTTTTCCTAGTTAAGTTAAAATATTTTCATCTAAAAACCCATTAGATTTTGTAATTGCTTATTAAATAGACACTTGCAAATAAAATAGTTAATTTCGGTTTAATTTTCTAAGATTTACCCATTTTAACTACTTGAGTATGAATTCTCTTTTTTTTTTTCTCTCGAATCATGGCATTAGACTTATGTTTAACTCCTTATCGTTAACTATGTCCAACTTGGACGTTAATTCCTGAGACTACAATAGTCCATTCAATTTTAACGTATTTAATAAATCAAAGTTTTTCCCTACTTGGTGCAAATTGACACGCAACTTTTGTCCCCACAAATCCCATAAATGTGCATCATCATCAAGGTCGTTGTGGTTTCATGTGAAAGGAGCAATACACACCAACATCATCATCAAGTTCCTATAGATGCGATGTCATTTTGTTCGATAATGTGTATATCAATTTTTCGGTTCAGTTTAGTGGTTTCATCCCATGCATTGAAATCTCGTATGTTTACGTTGGTTCAGTTTTATTTATAGGAAAACTACATGGATTCGCCATGTTCTTGTAATTTCTCAATTGAATTTAATAGAATCTACGTAACTTTATTCGACTTATGCCTTTGCATCAATTGTATACTACATTTGTTTAGAACATAAAATATATTTGCATTTCATAAGAAACTGATGATACATTATTTCTGATTTTGATTTATTAAAGACACTAAAATTGAAGTGACACTTATACCCTCAGGAATTAACGTCTACGTTGGATGGAGTTAGCCATAAAGAGTTAAATAGTTAACATTCACAAACTTGGGGCCCTTATTTGATGGATGTTAAGAAATCATCATACATCATTGCTCAAAAGTTTGTTTCGTTGTCAACTTTGCTCTCAATTTCGAAGGGATACCCATCAACAACTTCTCACTGAGCTTGATCCTCGTCATTAAAATCACGTATACGTGTTCCTTATACACATTATAATGAATCATGAATGCACAAAGTTTAGAACTATTTGAATGTTTGACTGGGGTTTGAACTTCTCTCTTCCTTTGATCTTCTATTGCTTAATGATGTTAAGAAGTAAATTTGATTGTTTATAATCATTCAAAAATGAATTGTAAGTATTCTAAGGTTTTAGGGTTTGTAAGATATGAGTCAGTACGAAAATGCTAGTTGCATCATTGACTCAGTTGGGAGAAAGCAAAAGTTCGTTATAGTCTCCACAACTCATCATATGGTTGGACTGTGTATCAACAAAAAAAAATGTTCGCTACAGTTTTATCTTCAAATCTGTATCGTTTACAATAAATAAAAAATTTGTTTTTGTAACATTAGACAAAATAGAATTACCTAGATGGAGTTTGATTTAAAAGAAAGAAAACACATGTCAAATGATTAAGCATATTTTCTTATGCTAATGGAAAATGTTTTGTTCCACACTTGCAAATTTGTTCACACTTGACTCTTTGATTTATTTTTAAAGTTTAATAGATTGAACAATTTCTGAGTAATTATATCCTACCCATGGTTAGATTTCAACTTATCCATCTTTTTGCATTTGTTGCTTGGTAATTTTGTAAGTTGTGAATACTGTTTAAAATTGATTTTGAGAAAAATTTTCAAAGGCATGACGATCAATCCATGGTCGAACCGTGACACCAAGTCATCAATCGTGGTCTTGTTGTCAGCTTTTATCCTATAAATTTGAGTAGTCATCGACACTAGTCCTCATCTTCACACTTATGGAATTTATTGTACAAAATTGAAAAGGATATCGGTGGTCAACACATGGTTGGTGTCAATATCGACCATCTAGCTTCTTTGCAAATTTTGGGAGGGTTATTTTGACTTGTTTGGTTGATACAATGGTTTGGTAGCAAAACATATGATCATATATTTATCTTTTAAGTAGTATTTAACTTATACGATATAATTTTAAAAGAAAATATATTCATAATCGATTGTTAATCGCTTGTGGAACTCGTCACACCAAATAGAACTCAACTGATATTTAGAGGTATCCTGACATTGACCAAGAATACATTAACTTTCGGTATTCGTAGGTCAAGTCTTTATTATCAGTGAATATATTCTAATTTGTATGGAAAACATAATACTTAAAAAGTAATTATAACTTATCAAAATGATTTGTCATTGATGATTCGACCACTAAAACTCACACCACCGTTAATTCTTATTATTCCAAATAAAAAAATATGTATATCATATGTTTTTAGATCAATATTTGAACTCGAATGTTCTACCTAATCAAAATAAAGTGGGCCACCATGAGTACGGCTTACCCAAAATGATTGCACTAATTAATTTTACAAAGTTTAGATGTGATAATCGATGGATTTAAATTTCATAATCATGCTCTTAATTCTTGAGTGAACATTGGTTTTGTCATATTTGAGTTTTTCTATTGAGTAAAATGCTAAAATGTTTCTAAGTTTATGTCACATTTGACACTCCAGTTTAAAAATGAAATCTTTTATATCTAGATCCCTGCTGTTACATTTTTGTTGTCATTTTCATCTAATTTGCAAACTAGGTTAGAATTTTCTACTATCTTCTCCACTTTTTTGTCGTTTTCTTCATTAAATTAGAATATATTATGGCATAAAATGATAATTATACTCTTCATTTAAATGAGGAAAACGACAAAAAATGGGAAAAATTAACGGTAAATTCTAACCCGGTTTGCCAATTAGATGAAAATGACAAAAAAATGAAACCTCCAAGACCCAAATACAAAAGGTTTTATTTTTGGACTGAAGTGACAAAAATAGCTTAAATTCATAAACCAATATGACATTTGACTCTTTTTTTTATTTTATGAGCTAATGTTAAATTGAATAACTTATCAACACGAATTAACTCTCTTCTCAAAAGGAAATGGAAGCTTAATCTTTTAATATTTTAAAAGTGAATTTAACTTTTGTATAATAAGTTGTTGTTAAAAGACGAACACTTACTAAAATAAACATTAATTATGCTTTAGATCATATACAAGTTGACATAACATAAAGGAGTTTTTCATGGACTTAGAATGCACGCTTGTACACCACTAATTTGCCATATGTTCTTATCACTACATAGTGTAGTGTAAATTTTTTATTTTTTTTTATTTTTATACTAAGGACACCCCTAAACAACTACGAGGACACCCCTAAACAACTACAGGTGAAGATAGGTGAAGATGAAATGAAATCAAAATTTTCCATCGACGGAAACGTTTCCGGTCGACCTGCAAAAAAGTTGTTTTAAGATGGAGAAGATGAAGTATATAAATAATAATAGTGAGGAGCATTGGAACCATAAAAAGCAAAGCAAGTTGGAATGTCAGAAGTTATATTCAAGTCAATAGTCAAACTATTGCATTTAACCATTTACTCTATTTTTTTCTACGTGTTATTCAAATCAATTAGGGTTGGATATGTTATCAGGGGTTTTTTAGCCCAAATAATAAGCAGATTATCTAAGCCCAAAAGTCAAAACAATAAGCTATAGCCCAAATAAATACTTAATGATTAAGTTTCTAAGTTTGACCCATCAAAGATAGTAGCGTTTGCCGATATGTACCCGGATGATTTTACAACACAAGAAATAGGGACTCTTTTGGGTGATATTGAGGCATTTCGTCATACCATAAGCGATGATGATAATTTTGAAAACTTGAAAGGAATAAGTGATCTTGCGCGTCTTATGGTTGAAACGGAACACATAGCACTTGTCCTTTAGTTTATCGGGCAGTGAAGCTAGCTTTGCTTTTATCGGTTGCAACCGCAACCATTGAAAGATGTTTTCGAAATTGAAGCTTGTCAAGACGGATTTGCGCAACCGAATGGGCCCAGAATTTTTGAACAATGCTATGGTTTGTGCGGTCGAGAAGGATTTTTTGCAAAAAGTAAAAGACGACGATGTGATGGAACGATTTCAAGATGTGAAAAAAAGAAGAGGACAAATTTATTAGGTATTTGTTTTATTTTATTTATTTATTGTCGTTTTTTTAATATTGAATGATTGCACTGTGAATTTTTTTTGGGATACCCCTAAGTTAATGTTCTGATTTCACCACTGTTCTAATATATTTTAACTTTTGAAGTATGATAAAACAAAGTGTAGTAATATGAATATAGTAAAGAAACTATTTTAAAGAAATATGTGACCTAACATTGTGATGACTTGAACATCTATTCGAGCCGACAATGCGTTATTATTGGACATAGCCTTTATAATATGTATGTAACTTCAAACATTTAATCATGTAAGTTGGTCCCCTTAACACCTCAGCCAGGTTTTGTCTTCTATAGATCACCAATCAAAATTTGCCACCTTTATTTCATCTCTTGTTATCTTATTATCATGTCATCGCTTTTATATTGAATGCAACTCTAGTTTAGATATCAAGTAAATGATGAAAATAAAGATTATGATAGTAAACTAAGTTTCTTGTTCAAATAACTCAAATCTTTACATACTTTGATCACTACTACAAGTTACCATAATGTTTAGATATTTTAATATAATCAGGATTAACTTTGAAATTCAAGTGAATTGTAATACACATCAAGCAAGTTAGGAGGTGTGAAAGTACAACGTTTTTTTGAGTTGTTACAGTTATAAGCTTTCGAGCGGAGCCCTTAATCAGTGGGGGTTCCAAGAGGGCAACTCCCCTAGCTGGGGTAAATTGCATTAGAAAAAAATATTTTTTTTTAAATCCCTACTGATATTTGAGATAATGCCTTTAAAAGAAGAAATTTAAATTAAAATTCAGATAACTGTCTAAGGGCAATTACCAGGCCCTTTCCCCCCAAAATTTGAAATCCTCTTTTGATCACAGACTACTGTTTCATACGATTTCACAACAAAATCACATACTTGTTCTCTTTCTCAAATTCTGAGTTGTATCTCATAGGATTTTGCGGGTGAGCCACTGAGATAATTCGATCTGAAAGTGATTACACGTTTCTTAGATCATCAGTTGCATTCTCTATTATCCCCCAACAAACGTATTGATTAATAGATTGCTACAAATAACCACAATATATTAACTAATAGATCACTTTGCCAACATATACCAGTTACACAATTGTAGTTGTTTTTCAACGTAAATTTTGTGTATAGGTGGATTCATGGGCGTAGCTTTCTTGTGGTCCGGGGATGTCTCGACCCTTACTGATTTTTCGCTCGTAGTGTTAATTATGCCTAAAATTTTTGAATTTCTTTCTTTTGTAGTGTAAAAATATTAGAGTTTTAAGAGTCTGGCCCCCCACTGATTTGGATTTAAGAGTCTGACTCCGAGGATTTTTCATTTAATCTCCATTGGGGTGGATTGTTTGAATATTGCACTCCTTTTATGCAAGTGAATATGTTATTGTTCAAAATAGTACTCAAGTTGATTATTATTTGTTTTGAATACAATCCTCTTTGTGTTATGATCTAGCCAAACAATCCTCATATGCTAATGAATGAGATTTAGAATATTATATTTTTGCTAACGATCGTTCGTTATACATTGGCTACTTCTTTCTTTTTCATTGGCAACGCTTATTTTTACTTTATTATACCAATAATCCTAATTAATCACCTTTGCCCAGATTTGAACCTTTGACATCTTATCTCAGAGGCATATGCCTCTACCAAGTCTTTGGCTACTTTTGATTTGATTGTTTCAAATAACATATCTAGCTAGGGGAGGGGCATCTGGTTCAGCATGTGGTTTGCGTGGGTTGGGGAGGATACACCGCGACAACTAGTGCTGGTTGGGGGTATGGGTTGAAATGCAAGTTCATGAACCCGCTGAGGACAAGAGAATTTTTTTACCATTGCCGATGGTCTTCTAGCCCTAAGATGTTATCATTTTAATAAAATTTATCCCCTATTTTTATATTAAAAATACATATTTCATGAACCCGTTAAGGATGGATATTTTACCGTTGCCAATGATCATAAAATCCATCCCCTATTTTTATCTTATAAATACACATTTCATGAACCTGTTGAAGGTTGATTTTTTACCGTTGCCAATGATTTACTAGTTGTTGGTTGTTATATTTTTTAACATACACCCTATTTTCACACTAAAAATACACATATTTAATATATTCTCTACACTTCTCTTCTACTAATCGATTTCTTACCCTATTAAAAATACAAATGGAGGGTAAAAAAACTCGCATTCTCAAATCTAAAACCAATAAGGCCAAAGGTTCGAGCTAGCCAAAACAAACCATATCCAATCCAACCTAGATAACATCCTCTATATTACCCCCCCCCCCCCCCCCCCCCCCCCCAACAAAAAGTCTGCAATATCAAAACATATACATAGCCATATAAAAATGTTCATGGACCGTATTTATCAATTGTATTACAATGTAAACAAGAAATGACGGACAAAGGAGTTGGCCTTGCAACTTTCAGTGGTCTATTTTTCATTTTAATCAATGAATCAATCATACCCAGTGTAATCCCACGCATAGAAAAAGCTATATGTAGGGTCTGGGGAGGGTGGGATGTAGGCATGCCTTACCCCTATCTTTGGGATAGAGAGACTGCTTACAACGAGACACCCAGCTTCAACTTCAAGATTATTTATGTATTTTGTTTCAATTAGTGTAACTATTTTTTTTGTTTTCAGTTTTGGTTCTCTCTAATTCCTTTGAGATCAAACTCTAATCCAAAAGAGATTCAAGATCAAGAGCAAAAGGAAGCGTCGTTTCACAACTAAACCATTAATCACTCTAGTGTATGGGCATTGTATTGTGAACTTGTTTAGTGTTGTCGTTAGACATTTAAAAGGGCATCACTAAGTTTGTTTAGTGATAATAGAGTGGTGATCACTAGCATTTGAGATTAATGAGACGTAGAAGGTGATTAAGATTGAGACATTTGTACAAGCTGATCACTACCTTAGCTTAGTGAGACAATCGTGTAATTGATATCCCTATTGGATTAAGAGATGAGACTAGTGGAGCAACCCTTGATCGGATATCAGGAAAAGGACGTAGAGGGATTAGTTAACATCTCTTGAACCTCTATAAATCCGTTTTGTCATTCCTTCCCTTAACTCTCTAAATATTTGCATAGTTTGTTGACTAAGGTCTACAAGTTTATTTTGGGTTCTTGACAAGTGATTAACCAATCAAAACAAGTTTTTAACAATGAACTTTTAAGAAAACCTACCCCCTTCTAGTTTTCTTAGTAGTGCCCATTTTTATCAACATTTTGATATACTTTTTTTTTTGAAACATGGCTATAAGTGGTAATGTACAAGTAAGTGAAGCACAAACATACATGATATTAAAAGCTACATCACTTTTTTTATTTTATAAACTGACAGTGTCCATCTTTTTCTTATTCTAATAATACAATGTAATACTTTATAAAGGGAGTATAATATTCACAATAAAGTATCTTCTTGTATGAAAGGCCTCAAACCTAAGGGGTTTCTAGTGCTAGATTTACTTATCGGCAAATAATCTATAACCGGAAATTTCATTTAAATGCAGTGGAGAAGCTTGAGATTTCCGACAGGGGGGTCGAAAACGTATATACCCAAAGATTTCTATACGAAAACTACATATATAACACTACTGAGCGAAAAGTTCGGGGGCCGGGCACCCCCGACCCCTTTTATACTTCG
This sequence comes from Scalesia atractyloides, assembly GCA_947069175.1. Classification (NCBI taxonomy): domain Eukaryota; kingdom Viridiplantae; phylum Streptophyta; class Magnoliopsida; order Asterales; family Asteraceae; genus Scalesia; species Scalesia atractyloides. The sequence continues at coordinate 74,826,486 of CAMTDV010000010.1, read as the reverse complement.
CCCCTGTTTAAATGCAGCGGAAACTTTAGCACAAAAAGATACTAGATTACAAAAACAATTATTTGTATTTAATGGAAACATAATCATAACATATAATGGGATACTTGTTTCCAAATGGGAGCCTCTGTTGGTATCGTCTCCTCTAGTTATTCAAATTTAACCTATTGTCCATACTAAAAGTCAGCTACACTTGGTGAGTTTTAGTTTAATAAGACAATTGTCAACTTTAACAAACATTAAACAGTTAAGGGTAGCACATCCATACATCACATAACTTTACACTGTACGTTGTTGATCAACCACCAGCAAGCTACAAAGTCATGTTAACTTTAGACATCATGTGTGACCACAACCTTAATTTTTGACGTTGTTTGAGAATTCAGTGTTAACTTTAGAAACCTGCATTAACTTTAGACATGATAAGTCTTCTTTAGCCTTTAACCAATACTCTCTCTCTCTCTCTATATATATATATATATATATACTATGAAATACTTTGTACTTTATCACTGTAACACTTTAGCACTTTAAACTTTTATAACTACTTTAGCGAGTTTTATGATAATCTATCATGTTTGTAAACATAATACTTTACTTTGAAAAGTTTAGTGAGTATGCACATCGCCCTTAAACAATAATGTAAAGAGAGGTCTAGAAACTCATCTGAGTGCAATGATCTTCTTTACCAATTAACGAGCTTTCTAGACCTTCAGCAACTTTTGTGTAACCGTTCTAAGTTTACATGTGAAACGGGTCAACTATCATATCAACTCAGGGGTGAAAAGCAGGCTTTGCACTCCAAGCTATCCCACGTACAAAGTCCTACGCACAATGTGTTAAGCATGAAGTACTTTACGCCTTAACTATGAAGCGAAATCTATAAAGCGTGGCTTATACTATACGCGCGCAAACCAACGCACAAACTGTGAAGCGCAAAGTACCTGTTCGCTAATGAAACCCTTGATCTCAACTTTGATGGCGGCTATGAATTCCAAAAATGAAAGAGAATCAAGATGCTAACTTTATAAATCCAAGTGGTCTGAAAATTAACCCCCAGGCAATCCCATACAAAACCAACCACATAAAATAGAGCTTTGTAAGAAGTTTACTTCAAAACTGGGTTCAAATTGTATCCCTTGGAAAAATCGATGAAACAGGTTCTAAAACACCTTCTTCCTGATCGAGAATGAATTGAGAGTGTCGCTTGTTGCTATCCTTTTAATCTCTAACGAAACTGTCTTGAAACGAGGTTTCTCTCTCTAAAGCCTCCCCTTGCTCTCTCTAGAATCATACAAGATGGTCAACCAATTAAAGGTTTCATTCTTATTTTATATGCATGTCAAAATGACCAAAATGCCCTCTACATGTTTTTCCATGGTTCATTCCTTAATGTGCTTTTTTTAGCTTTATTGCCGCTTCCAAAATCACCAAATTTATTTAAAAAATTGGGATGTTACTTTGCATCGCATCGCATCGTAAGTTGTAAGGAGTGTTAGTACGGTACTGAGTACAGTAACGAATCGCACTGATACCATCCCAACAATATCGGCACCACAACGATTCTAAATTAACATTGGTACTGGTATCGGTATTATTAGATTCATTACTAATATTCATTTTTATGGTTTTCGATTGATATAAAACATGTATCGTTATCCTTTGGGCAAGTGACGACTATATTTTATGGCCTTTTCTCTTTCTGTTGCCATACCGAATGTCGGTACTGTAACGAACCGAACCGGATTCCCGCCATAACACAAAGGGATCTTTACTTGTATTAAAAATGTATAATGAAACAAAATATTATATCAGTGTATGATTCGGCCCCATAACCTACCCCACATTCCCATATGTGTATCATCCTCAATGTGTCTTAATATATGAAAGTTAGCACAAGAAGCAACTATAAGATAACATGAACACCATCTTCGCAAAATAGGACCAAATATGTACGAAAGGGACACTTCACGTGGTCTCACTCGATCTATTAGGAAAATCCATTACAGTTTGTATCATTCATAAAAATTCCAGCGCAAATAAACAAAATACAAACCATTATTCCACAAATAAAGACATTACAATCCATCTTTCCACGTATATAATTATTTATCTGCGAGCAACCATATACATACACATAGACATTCACAAAAAAAAAAAAAAACCCGTAATAACATACATTCATAAAAATTCCAGCGCAAATAAACAAAATATATTTTTTCGGTTGAATCATTGTTAGCCAGTTTAAGTTTTTTTATGATGATGCTAACATCAATTAAGTATTTCTCTATTAGTGTAAACTATGTTTAAATACTATAAAAATTAAAAAATATATATTTATTGAAAGTTTACAGATAATTAAGGAAAGTTTATATAAAATTCTTAATATTTAAAGTTTATAAAAACTAACCACAGCTCAAAGTCTATGGATTCTTAAATTTATTAAATAGATTCAAACATAACTTAACCCTTTTGTTATAAATTAATAAATAAATTTTCTAAAAGTTAATAAGTTTATATCTTTCTTACATGTTAGCTAAGGTATATCTTCCTCTTCGCTTATCTGCAAGATTTTTTCTTCCTATAATAAAAGTAATTTTGACACATTTTCTTATGAATGGGTTAACACGGGCCATAACTTTTTTCTTATGAATTGCAACAACAACCTTACCCACTTTAGTCCCACCTAATTTAACTATTTTCTCATGAACAAAACCATATCAAGTTTGCAAATTTTACGCCTATTTCTGGGTTTAGCTTGAGAGATCATGGTTGCTGAAAAATTAATAATGAGGCAATAGAATTCCGGCTAAGGAAGCGATGGTATGTGTAGTTTTATTTTATTTTTGTTTGTATATTTTGTTTATAAATGATCGATAATCTATTATATACGGGTCAGACCAGTCACTTTGACTAAGAAAAAAAGCAATCTTAAGGATGTTTTCGTTATCCTTATTCCTTAGTGACTGAGAATTAGTTCCATGTTCATTTAAGTAGAATCGATGTGCAACAGGGCTGATCACTCCTTTTATTGTTTTCTTTTATGATTATAATGATGTTTGACATTGATGTTCTAATGTTTTTTCAGATTCCTCTTATTAAGCGATTCCATATCCATTGTTAGAGAAACTCTATCTTGGTTATAAGGTATGATTTTCATCAATAAAATTTTCAATATTTTCTGTAATTGATTTATACTCGCGGATCTTTCACCAATATTGTTTTATCCGATTAGCAACACCGAGGTTTGTTGTTTGGTCGACATCCCTGGACAAAAGGTGCCATTCTATTGCCAATGGGGAAATGGCCAATTACCTCAAAACCGTTCGTTGCTCCATGTATTCAATTCACTAATCATTATCCCTAATTTATTTCTAATAAGTGTTTCATTTCCCCTAATAGACGAATCCTGCTGCCACTGGTTTCTACCTTAATCCCTTAAAGGCTTCCTTTACATGTTGGCAGTGTAGGGCCCTGGTGCTGGGTTCTCAGAGTTATTAAAAAACATCTTTTTTTTTTTTTTCTGCTAATAACATTTGACATGTGTTGATGAATGTTCGTTGCATTATCAGATATCGTCTTACTTCTCGAGCTTCTTAGACCACTAAGTAATCTACTAATCTTAATGATGCACCTACACTTTGCAATTATCTTGAGTGCTTCTACACTCTTAGACAGATAAGTCACAAGTAGATTTTAATACGTAACTAATAATATATTTACTACGTGTGTATTAACTGGCTTCGGGAATTGAAAATACTCAGGTACACTTAAAAAATTACCACACCATCCCCATATTATGTTGGAAAAGTGACTCTTCTCTGTCAAAAACTACAAACCAAGATCCTCATAGCATTTTCACTAAAATATCCGATTGCTTATATTTTCAAATTAAGGTTTATTTGAGGAGGAGGATCTTTCCCCTAATATTTGTAAAAAAAGAGGTAGTTTATTTTTTTTTATAGTTTTATAATATAATCCTTACAATGATTGAAATTTTGAAGCGCTCAAGGCTTTTAGTTACCAGGTTTGTGGGAATTTTTTTAACCAAAGATATTATTATTCTGATGATTTTTTTGAGGTAATGTGAAAGATATTTATCGATAAGAAATGTTAACGAGTGAAAGAATGATCCGACGACAAAACCTGCGTGTGAGTCGGGTTGTTGTAGATAGTACTTTTGTTGTACTGTGGTTAATTTTGGAGGTTAACGGCTAACTATCGTTGTTTTCCTTTGCTGGTGAAATCAAGTTTATCAGAAGCACCACTTGAATCCAGAGCCGCCTTAGCCGTGTTTCTATCTTAGGAGAGTTTCTCTTACAAGGGGTGGTAACATTATGATTACGTGAAGCCTTAAATATCTTAGTTGTTAGTCGATAATTACAAATCATTTTTAAATAAACATATCATTAATTGTTTGTAAACAGGTTGTGAAAGTCATTGACGCGGACACATGGTTAATTGAGAACAATTGGTACAAGTTATGGGACTACTCGGTATCCAAAATTCGACTCCGGTTTTCAGCATGGTTCTTTATATAATCTAAGACGTTTATTATCAATGAAGTAAGCTACTCCCCCACCCCCAATGATGCAGACACATTGGGAAAGAGGGAAAAACAGGTTGGAAGTTCAATGCGGAAGCCAACTCACAATGGAAATGAATTGCCTTATGGAGCGGGTTGGTGTTCTTAGTTGTGGTTTTTGTAATCAGCAATTAGATAGTCATTGTCACTTTGTTTATGATTTACGAAGTGACTTCAAAGATATATACACTTATGATTAATATAATATAAAATTTCCTACCCGGAAAGTATTCCCGGGTGATAACCTAGTAAACAAATGAAAGAAGAAATTCAATGCGAGGAGAGAGCTATGAGAAAATCATGGGATTTAATCCCTTGTCATTGTAATCACATCAATTTAATTAACTAGAATTGATTCCCCGTGTTGCGGGTTGATTTTTTAACGTGATTTAAACGTACTAGTTTTTTTTTTTTTTTTTTTTTTTTTTTTTTTTTTTTGTAATTGCTTAACGATTAAAGGGTAGATCAACGGAAAACGTTCATGAAAATAACCACGAAAATATATTATATTTAACATTTACTCATGAAACGTAAAGTAAATCGAATTTATAAAGTATAACGAAAATGTATTATATTGACCCGATTTGTTTCTGAACAAAATTTACGTGAAAATGTAGACCAACTGAAAACATCTATAAAAGTAAGTACAAAAACGTATTATATTTGACATGACTCATTTTCGATAAAAATAAGTTGAAACGTAAAACAATATGAATTTATACCCGACATGTACATAAAGATATCACGTAACACTCAAGGGGGTTAATATGACATGTTACAAAGTTTTTCGAAACTTTAAAGAGTTTAAATGCCAATATCATAAGTTGAGGGGGTGAAATTTATAAAAAGACAAAATATCAAGTTTTTGTAGCTAATAACTTGATATCATCAAAGTAAGAAAAAGAATAGTAAGATAAGGAAGAATATAAGGAATACATACATCATTATTGATTATAAGTTCTTCAAAGATGTTATGATGGTAAGACGTTTCCTATATATTCTAGATGTAAAGGGTTTAAATTCTACAATTAACAAAAATATTAGCTAATAGAAGTACATTAGAGTTAGAAGCCGTTCTAAAATATATTCTAGATGTAAAAGATTTAAATCCTACAATGTACAAAAATATTAGCTAATAGAAGTACATTAGGATTAGAAGCCGTTCTAAAAAAATACTTACATTTCTACCTTTACATCCGCATCATATCAGTTTCCACAAAGCTTCTATTGATCTCCACATCTAAGAGCGTTTCTTGAATGTTCTACTAATTTTATATTGCCTGCTGAATTTCCATTGCCAGGTCATTTTTTTAAAAGTATTTGTTCTTTGTTTTACCAATTTTAAAAATATAAATGAATTAGAAGTAACTTAATAAACGATTTATGTTAATTTTATGTTAATAAATAAAACCATTACATAATAATAATTAAAAAATATACTAATATGATAAATAACAACTACTAAACATAAAAAAATACAACCCTAGCCGTTTAAAAATATGTAAAATACAAAAAGGACTAGAAATACGAGTTACAAGACAAAAAATACTACATATTGAAACCAACTCGGTTTTCAATGAAATATATATATCTAAATGTTAATAAAAAAACAAAAAACACTGTGTTTTATTTTTTAGAAAAGTTATCAAGCACAGATTTTTAGACAAAACCAAATTAATTAGTTAATGAAAACATTATTAAAAGAACAAGTCTCTATGGAAGCCTCCACGCCACTGAATCAAGTCTGTGAACCACGAGGGAGGGGCGCAACGTCTCCGGTGGCCACCATTCCAGCTAGGATCCCAACACCCCCGGGGAACCAAATCGCATGGTCTAACCATAAATCATAATTGCATGAGCCAATTAACATATTGGTGATGTTGATGAATGTGTTTATTGTATTTTTTATGAGGAGAAAACCTTAGATACGTGTTTGGATATCCCCAAACCCCATCGTGGATGTAAACACAAATGCCATCTTTATCGAGAAGATGTGTCATGATTTAATAAATATTGAAATAGTCATTTTGATATCTATATATTTAATAAATGAAACTATTGGGGGACACATGTCACCCTTTGGTTTCACCTCAGCTTACTTTTCCCGCCTAACACCAATTATCTAAATGGATAGGCCGCTGGAAAATGGATAGTCCGAATTCTAATTACTCAATTGCCTAAAATATGTTTAACTTACACAATACTCTTTGTAACCCTACGTACCAAAGCTCTTCATACGTTTCTTTCGTCTTTGAGGATTCAATCAATCTTTTACACAGGCAATCCCTTTTTTCTTCACCAGCTTTTTCTAATTTCCTTTTCTTCCTAAATGGAACATCACCTGCTTGAAACCCTAATACCCATTCATGCTATTTTCGTTCAGAATCATCCTCTCCATTTTTTTCTTGAACTACTATGAAGATATCCTAAATCAAAGATTAGTAAGTTTATATTTTCCATCACCGATTCAAGTTTCCACTTCTCTAACTCACCAACTGGTTTGGGGATTTGTTTTGTAGATAAAACCTAATGCAAATGAGGAATTGGGGATTTCAGATATTTGTGAATATGAAACTTTAAACCCTAATTCGAAGAAGGTAAGTAATCGATTTCCCTTTTTTATTAGATTTGGTGTTCTATATTCTTTTCTTTCGTTTTGTGCTTGCTATGTTTTAGATCATGGATAAACACGAAAATTTGATCAATAAGTAATTGAGTAATAAAATTGCTTTCAATAATCTCTCTGTTTTGGTAAAATAAATGTCCACACAATGTTTTTGGTGTATTTAGGCTAATAATCTGCACACCATTTGACTGAACTTCTTTTAGCTTTTGACTATAACATTCATGTATATTTTAGCTTTTGACAAGTTATGTTTTTTTTGTATTTGTACCAAGAACCTTTCATCATGTTTGGGTTAACACTCCCATAAACCTTGTCCATTTGATAACTTGAAGTGTTTGAAGATAAATACGACATTACTGAAGGAAAGGGACTGTATACCAATAATACCCACTCAAGCAGAAATTATTTGCTTTAGAATTATGCATTTTGAATATGGTACCATATGTATGATTCGTGTTTCAAATTTGGGTATGGATTTTGATTAACCATTCAACCCATTTAGATTCTTTATTTTTTTACAATGAACTAACACAGATGTTGTGTATGTGTCATTTTGTTTCAGAGTTACAATACTTTGAGTGATAAAGCACATGTTGTTGATTTGTAGTTGTTTAGTGCTAACACACAAGAAACCTTAGTGATAAAACACGAGATAAAAACCAAATTTTGGTTACGAGCTATTTCGTCTAAATTATGGGATTACGATTCCCTTATTTTTTTCATGTTTTTATGAATTGGTCATCATTAGTTTAAGTTATTGATAATCTTAACCTTGATGTTGAATTGGAAATTGATTTTCTATATTGCCACAAATTGTTTTGTGTGTTTCAGAGTGAAATGCATGTGAACTTTTGGATCTTTATAGTTATAGCAAGATGATGTCTTTTTTCTTCTTTAAAAAAATAATTTTTTATACTGGCCATTCTAAACCAGACCTGCTCTACCCTAAGTAAATTGTTGTTAAATTAGTGGTACATAATATCGATAAAGTTTGTCATTTATTCAATTTCTTTATTCTCATATATCATTGGTTGTAATATTTTGTAGGTACTCTCTTGTGGGATGATCATTCTATTCTCCTGATCAAGGTCGTAGACAACCACTTATGAGGGGCTGGAAAGTTGGCGTAGGTTCTACTAGAGCATTACGCCTACACAAATGGGGATGTTTTTGAATATTGGTTAATCTATTAAACTGTCCTTTGATGTATATTTAAAGTTCATCATTTAGGCTAAAGTTGTTACCAAAGCTATAAAAGGTGTTTCTTGAAAATTTGTTGAATTGATATAGTTGTGATCGACCATGTCACAATCTTCTGAACAGGGTTGTCTATGCAAGACCATTTAATGGTAGTCTTTTTTAGGTTTTCAATCATAATATTGTTAGAACAATGTTTTTACCTTCTGATTGATTAGATCTTACCACAGCCGGCGAAGGTCTGTTGGAGATTTGTCAATCCGATTTAGCCTTCAAGTATGTCGTTATTGTTTTTGATCTAGATGTTTTATTGAATATTAAGTTTGTTTGTATGTACGATTCGATTTAGGCAAGTGTTTTACATGTTTAAGCTTAGATTTGGAAGACGAAAGCACATAAAAATCGAGTTCTTCAACTACTTATGCCACAAAGGTAAGTTTTTTTTAATATATGATATACATTTTGTTAGGATGTTCAGATCTAGAACTTATTATGTTTTTAACACATTTTTATTTATTGGTGATTACCTACATTAGAAGTTGCATCGGTATGGTTAGGAGGTTGCCAACAATAACCATCTACATCTTTCATTTTGATTTTGATGATTTTTTTTTGTCATAGGATGTGTGGACATAAGGCTATTGAAACTGCTGAAGAGATGCACAATTTGGTAATTTGGTTTGTTATATTTAGTTTTCACTTCATTTGCTCAATTGGGGTTTTTATATCGGTTTTTTTAATATGGTTGTATTTAGGTTTTTGAGGGGTGCGTGTGAGGGGTGTGGTGGGAGGGTGGATTTAAGTTTTTGGGGGAGGGGGGTTTAGGTTTTTGTGGGGTGTCGGTGGGGGTGTGTTAAGTTGTTTAGGTCTTTTTTGTATTATTGCACCTGTGCAGTATAACTTTTTTTTTAGAAAAAAACTTTTTTTTATATATCAAATATAGTGAATTTCAACGACGACAATTCCCCTTAAATGTATGTTTCGCAATGACTATAAATACTAGTCAAGGACAATCTCTATCAAGGGTTGGATTGTATCTGAAATATCAAGTTTTCTCACATAGTCAACTTTATGTCGCGTTATCAAGAGTCAAAAGCAGAGCCGGTGTGAAGTTGCATATACCAGATAAAGATGGGAATGTAATAAATAAAACAACTAATGTCATCTACAAGGAAGTTTTTTTCCGGGATTTGAATAATTTTGTTATTTTTGTTTTCCAATGTATGTCCTTCTACATAGTATTATATTTGAATAAAAATAATAGGTTTTTGGTTAAAGCCGCGTTTAGCGCTGGCATTAGCCTAGTTTATATTATATGTTGACAGTTGTATGTAATAAAGACAAACTAAATACGTGGTTTCTTTCCATTCGACACAATCACACAAAAGATGGATAGAAGATATTTCAATTTAAAGAATTTAAAATGATTTATTAAACAATCGTATTGAAATTTTTAGCGTTTATTATTCAAAATAGACATGCGAAGCCGAAAGTGGGTTAATACATTGATGGGCATCGTTATCAACAAAGAGAGTACCATCGAAGCTTCCTTAACTATTCGTCATATTCACAACTCACAATCTCACATACATGGTTCTCAAATTTCTACTCAGATCATATTGTAAACCCTAATATCTTAATAGTCAATTAGTCATTATTTTATTTTATTTATTTTTTTGTCACGACTTGGGATACCTAGTTATCATGTTTTGTCGGATACACGTATGTTTGTAGTTGAAATACATATACACGTATATGTGCATGGCTGATTTAGTGTGTTAGCAGGGGTAGCACGGGTTACCCTTCACCTCTATCTCTGTATTTTTTTGTAGTGTAAATTTTTTTTTCCGATTTTATACAAACTATACCTCTCATCAGTCAGTGTATATGTGTCTATGTTTATGGCTTTGAAGGGTGTTTGCAATTGAGTTTTTTTAGGAAGTGTGTTTTAAGTTAGTTCGTTTACAAGCCTAGGAGACTTTAAGCATATCATACACGATATGCATAGGACTGTAGAAGACCGCTTAGATGACCAACTGACTTTATAAAGTTTGCTTGTCCTAAAAACAAACTTTATGAAATCCGTTTTGCTCATAAGCGGTCTTCTTTAATCTAATGCAACGTGTTTTAGATATGGTACATTAAAGTCTGCTAAAGAAACTCCCTTAATCCAAAAAACCCACCTAGACATACTCTTTAAAACCTAAACCGCTTAAAGAAAGAAGTTCAAAAAAGTTATTTAGACTGGTGGGTGTGGGCTCGAGGAGGTGGTCGGGAAGCTCACTTGGCCTCCTTCCCCAACAGGGCATGCGCGCGCGCGCGCGCTCTGGGGCTATGATTTCGGTGAACTCGGTGGGATATCCCGTCTGCCCCGAAGATTATTGGTGGTGATATGTGTTGTTTGTTGATTGGGGGAGAAGATGATGAGGATGAAGAGGAACCATACTCTTTAACGAGGAAGGGGAAGGATCGAGGAGATGATGATGTGGAGGTGAGGTGGAGCTGATGTGGATGTTGGGAGAAGCCTTCCCACACCCACTAGTCTTATAGAAACAAATTTGATGAATGGAGAGTATTGTTTGATAAATAGTAATATATATTTCTTTCCCGCACACATAACAACATATTCGTCTTTCAACCATTCTTATATTTCTTTATTAATAATCATAACCAACAATTATTTCTTATATTCTCTCCTTTTTCTCCTTCATATTCTTGTCAGTTTTCAAACCTCAACACACTTTCTTCTTCAATACTTCAATCCACATATCTTTATCTCAGATGGACTTCCACACTTTTGCCAACACTGAACTTGCACTGGAACTAGGTCTTAACCCAACTCTATCCATGCCCGAAAACACTACAAACCCTACCAAGAAACCTAACCCTCTTGAGCCAAATCTAACCTTGGCTCTTTCCGGTGATTCATGCGGCGGTTCGTCGTTCTCTAATGCTAGTGTGAAGAGGGAGAGAGAGGTTGCAAGTGATGAATCTGGAGAGAGAGGTGTGGAGAACACTAGTGGTGAAGAAGATGAAGATGGTGGTGTGAATTGTAAGAAGAAACTAAGGTTAACTAAAGCTCAATCTGGACTACTAGAGGAAGCCTTTAAACTTCACACAACTTTAAACCCTGTAATTATTTTTTATCACCAATTTATTTATACTTTCATAATCATATCATATATATACATCACTTTATAACTAAGATTATTGGTGTTGAATATTAGCAGAAACAAAAGCAAGAGCTTGCAAGGGACCTAAAGCTAAGGCCTAGACAAGTTGAAGTTTGGTTCCAAAATAGGAGAGCAAGGTTTTTTTTAATCATTTTTCTCTATCTACATACCCTTTTTCTTTTCTAAATTATCCTATAGACGGAACTAGAACTTCTTTTTTACTTTATGGGGTCGTAATAAGTTTCTTTTCTCTACCGTCTAAAGGGTCCAAATCATGTATTTATTATAAAAATCTCATATTTTATACATAAAAATCCAATAAATTCATGTGGGTCGATCAAGCTGACCCTCTTGAACCCCGGTTAAACTTAAACTACTGATTATGTCAAATCGAAATGCGATAAAATCAACCAACTGAAGGAGATCTTTTTTATGTAATTGAAGATCAAAACTGAAGCAAACTGAGTTGGATTGCGAGTACTTAAAGAAATGCTACAAGACGTTAACGGCCGAGAACCAAAGACTCCGGCAAGAGGTTCAAGAACTGAAAGCACAAAAACTGTCAAAACCCATGTACATGCAGCTGCCGGCGGCCACCCTCACCATGTGTCCGTCGTGTGAACAGATCGGAGACACCACCAAAAGCCCTTTTACTATGGCTCCTAAACCACCATACTTTTTTAATCCCTTCAATAGCTCATCGGCAGCTTGTTAATTAATTATTATTAATTACGTATATGGATTGTGTTGCTTAAATTAATCACCCATGCACAACCCTGGCCGTTTTTAGAGTCAAGGGCTTATCTTGCAGGTTAGTGGTTAAGAAAATGATATATATTATTGTAGGAAAGATGTCAGAATTCCACTTATATTTGTTCTTTTATTAAAAAAAAAGTGTAGTTATGTTTTCTTGTAAATAATCTACTGCTTGTTGTATAATATTAGTTCATCCAAATCCCTTTATAAAGGATGTTAGTTATCACGTCAACTTTTCTTTATGGTTCTTTTATATGATGTATCTATGATTATAAAACGTTAACAACAAATGATTGTATATAAATATAACCATCTATTCATATATCTTTTAGTTCACTCACTTACATAATTTTATAACTATTTTTTTAATATTATATAAATAAATATGTTAACTTACATTTAAAAGCTACACAACTCGAAAATTTATAGAAAATAGTCAATATTTTTTCTAATAATTAGATCTATATATTTTGATAAATTAAGAATAAAACTGAAGTACAGTTATTAATAAACCTAGAAGATTTTTTTTAGGTCAAATCTTTTACTTAAAATAAAAATTATAATTGAATTTTAATATTATATTGAATTTTTGTAATTAAAAGGAACGGGATCCACATCCTTGTCGTTATCGTTCTTTGTGAATGAATCTCATATTTTTTCAAATAAAAAACAAAGTCAAGCAATGATATATACTCTTACTATGCATTTTTATATCATTCCTTCACCGTGCACATAAACAAGTTATTTGCTCCAAAAATTTGCCACACAAAAATATGTCAAAAAACTTGCTATGGGTTAGCTGAAAATATAGTTATAGCTGCATTGGTTACAAAGTTGAGAAATAATTCTAAAAAGTTATTAAAAACAACCTAGTAATTTCCATAACAAAATCCGTAAACAATTAAGAAATATATATTTAAAAAAATACATCCAAACATTAATAAAATCTCTAGCTAATTCCATAGCAAATTCAAGAAACAAATATATAAAAAAACTAATTATAACTTATATAATATAATATACAACAAAATCAAGTAATAAACATGTAAATTTTAAGTATAATCAAATTCATAGCAAAGTCAAGAAATAAATAATTTTAAATATGATCAAAAGTAATTTTACAAAATCAGTAGACTTACAAATAAATTAATAAATTTTATAAAAAAATAAATAAAATAGTAAACATATAAATTAACAACTACTATTTTTTGTTGTTGTTGTATATACTCCATAACAAACCCAAAGCAAGTTTAGTCACTCATGATGAATCATAGATATAATCTATAAAAATTTTACACACTGAGACCTAATAAGATACATAATGCTCAGTGAATATATATTTCTCATTTCATTCATAATGATCCATATGAATTAATGTGAAGCTAGTCTATTTAATAGAGATTTTTGTTTCTTAGTGGAAAGTCTTATATACAATTTCAAAAGATAGTTTAGAATTAAATTTGGAGTAAATTGTAACGTAAGTGAGTAAAAACTGTCATTAAAAAAACAAAATCTATGTGAGTGTAATCCAGAGGAAAAAAATATAAATGTATAATAATAATAATAATAATAATAATGATAATAATAATAATAATAGTAATAATAAAAATAAAGCAAATGAAAATACTTTTAGTAAAAAAATGAAAGTTAGAAATATCATTAATTACATTATCAATATCAATGATTATCGATCCGAATTTTAGATTCTTACAAATATTATTAACGTGTTACTATGGGTTCATGTTTTTATAGTCAAGTAACATCTTAAGGGTGGAAATGTGGAATAAGGCTTTGAGATCAATAGATTTTGGGTTCGATTCCCATAAGGAAGAGGGGGTTCCCATATTTTATTAGGTTTTTACCTGAATTTATATATAGACATTATGGCTAATGAAGATGAATATAATCGAGTGATTCCACTAATAACATGATAATACTCCAATAGTCCGTTAGTGATCAAAATGTTCTGTTACAATAAACTTAATACCACGGGATTCAAAACGTAATTATTATTCCTTTTTGAACGGCGATTCAAAACGTAATTAACCATATAAAATTGCACATATACCATCATCTTTCCAATAAGCCCTTCAAGTTCATAACAACCGTCAGAACTCATACGAACCGAAGAACTGTTCGTGGTTCCGGCGACTGACACGAGCCTAACGCCAGCGGAGACTCCGGTGACCTTCCACATTCCAGTTCACTGTAAATAATCGAGGTAACCCTTTTGATTTTCTGGTCTATACTTTGACCATCTAATATTGCACACCAACTGTTTGATATAAAGTTCATGTATTGAAACTCCTATCAAATCAACGATTATGTGCCCTCTTACTTTGTTAATTAACGATTTAATGCACTTGGGTTACAGGTTTATGTATCACTTAACATAATTCAAAGTTTGTCTACTTCAAAGTTTATAACTTTATATAAAAATGTTGTAGAGTGTGTTGAAGTTTTAAATTTCATTGTTCATGACAGTATGAATATTGCCCTGTCATCATCTTTCTCCCGTGCCCTTTACGCTGAGGTAATAAGCCGGTATTGGTTATGAATAGCAAGTTAATATCTTTGACTGGTTTTATTAACTTATGCTTATCTTAGATTGAAGAGATTGGATGGGAACATTTGGTGAGGTTGGCAGAAGATCTATCATTTGTCACATTTCGTGTCGTGTAAGATCCGTTAGCTGAATGAATAATCATTAACTTATGTTTCGGTTTTTTGTTTTGTTTTTTTTTATATCTTGCATTGCAATTTTCTCAGTGACAAGAAGGAAAGAGTTCATGTGCTAGAGATTTTACTGAACAAATCTTATCCGAACTGCGCGCCGTCAGTTTCAGCTGTTAGTTATCTACATTTTACAATCTTATTAGTCTTCTGTACTCCGAAAAATGTACGTTCAAGATTAATATGTTTTTATCCTTTCATCAGGATGTACCTTACTTATTCGACTTGGTATGGTCACGGAGTTCAAGACTCAACGATGTCGTGAAGCAATTTAGACAGCATCTGGAGAAGCTTCAACAATTTTGGTCAGCAATGGAAGATATTGACCAATCTCTTTCGGTTTCTGACTCTGCACAGTTGCATCGCGCCACATCATTCCGGCATATTAATATTGGTAAATTGTTTATGTTGAAAATGTCCATCCTTATCGTTCCTCTCTTGGTATGAGAAATAATTTTCTTTTTGGATTTTTCGTTCAGGGAATGATTGCTCAATAATATTACATATACATGCAAACGAGCCAAGATCCTTGCCAGAGTAGGATTGAATTTTATTGAGTAGTCTGTTTTTACTTAAAAGTTTTGTTTATGATCTATGTTGTGACAGGTGTCGTTTTTTGGGTTCGGACAAAAATGTGAACTTGCTAAGGGATAAATGGCGTAGGAATTGCAATAAATGGTATGTATTTAACGCTCTTTTGTGGATGTTATTCGTTTCATTTTTCTAATCTAAGGCTAGTCATGACTTCTTTCTAATTTGTGTAAGTAACTGAAATACTTTTATCATGTTTCAATACAATGTGTTCAGAAATTTGTTCCTTATATCTATGTTTCTTTTTTGTAACAAAGTTGTTCTTAAGCGTTTTTATGTGCCAAACATTAAAAAACCAATTTGTGATTATATGATGTGAACTCTATACCATTTAGACGTATATAGGAATAGGGAAAAGGCTAATCATACAAGTCAAAACGGATACTTTTCTGTACCGGTCATAACTGGTTGTTGGGACGGATTGACCCAAAATACTTTGTTTCATAAATCTGTTTACTTTTTTGATATAGTTAGTCATCACATGTGATTACTAAAAATAATAATATTTGGATAATAATCTGGACTTTTGAATAAATTGATTTGAGAAGGTTTTATGCAATTAACATAAACTTTGTGCGACTTTAACCAGTTCGACCCATTTGACCCACTTCCTTCTAAGCTCTTTTCATATGACTTATTAAGCTAAGCTAATAGAAAGTTACCTTTGCATCGATATGGTGTTCTGAATTTCGGTTAATCATGTCATGCAATTTATCTTTTATTTCTGGTTTCGATCATCCTTTATTTTAGGTCAAAAGAAAAAGGATTTGCTGAAAATCTAGCAAATTTGTTGGAGTTTCAACTTCCAGGACCTCCAGGCATCGAGAAAAACGATCAGCAAATTGATTGTGGGATATGCTACTCACAATTCCTTCCAGTAGGTATATAATCTATGCGATGGCCATTAACTTTTATTCTTGCATAAACTTACACCAGCTGACATTGTGCTTGGTGTTATAGATGATGAACTCGGGGCTAAAAGTGGAAGCAAAACAGATTATATATGCGAAAATACCACCTGCGGCAAAGCTTTTCATAGCGTTTGCCTTGGGGATTGGTTACGTTCCATCACAACAACAAGACAGTAAGTAATCACTAATATTGTTAAGCATATAAGTTCATCTTTTCTTTTCCCTTTTGGTCAACAGCGTCATTGACTTTTAGTCTTGTTCATCGTTTTATTGCAGGTCATTTGATGTTCTGTTTGGTAACTGTCCATATTGCTCTCAACCAGTTGCAGTCAAAATTGGCGCAAGAAAATAGATATTTAATCGGTTAAATTTCTCATTCGATAAAGAGTTTATATACATTAAATCATTGTGAATGTTGTTATGTTACTCAACCTTTTTTAGTTGGGAGGACCAATATATGCATAAAGTTATAGGAATGGGGAAAAGTAAAAGCATTTATTCACATAAAAGAAGCATATAATACATATATCACATTTCCTTTCACAATTATGGCCCATACATTATTTATGTCCTCAACAGTTTTTCTAATAGAAAAAATGTCATCAACAAAGGATCTAAATTCCAGCCATACATTCCGGTGGGGTAACCGGATTCCGGCGTTTGTCTGTGCAATAATCATATACCATATGATTCATGCGGACCCACCGGTAACGATGTGCGGCAACAGAGTCCAGGTGTTGATAGGTGGCACCCTCCCACCAATTAGACGGGTTAGATGCGCATGTGGCTGGACCTGGAATGACGCAGCCTTCGATATCAAAGTCCTTGTAATATGCATAAAAGGGTGCTTTGCTCCAATCTATTTTTTCGAGTCCGCCCCTTGTCGCCCAATCGTAGGCTTCCCATAATGTTGAGTACACTCCCATTGGCTGCGATCTTGGGAATGGTATTCCTTTGGCTTCGTTATTCTTGTACACCCTGATTGGCACTTCATCGACGTAAAACCTATGCAGATACATGAAATGCATCATTTTAGTTCCGATTATTGGGTCTAGTCATTGTACTATGCAACTTACACTACATGTTGATGGTTCCATAAAATCGAGTAAGTATGGAAGTCAGCAGCAGGGTCAAACCACAAGTTGATCCTTTGCTCTCTATCTCCTTTTCCGTGAGCGAAAACGTTAGTTTGAACCGAGTAGGCTGCCCACTTCGGTTCCCCAAAAACTCAAAATCAAGCTCATCACGGATTTGATTAGTATCCGAGTTTGAAAACCATGTTTTATTTTTATTTTTGTAAAGCATTCAAATTCATACATGTTTATAACATTATTATTATTATTATTATTATTATTATTATTATTATTATTATTATTATTATTATTATTATTATTATTATTATTATTATTATTATTTTTCCGGTATAAAACATCAAGGATTTTACGTAAAACGCAGTGACCGTGCCAGCAGAATCTCCTGGAATAAGCTTAATCTTCATGCTCACACGTCCAAACAAGTATTTGTTTTTCGAAGCAAACCCGCAACCTATATCATACAATACAATACTACCATTAAGGTTTAAGTTTTTTGTTACATTTTAATAAAATATACATGTAGATATATGCCCGAGTTCTGGTCAAGGATAAGTTGGATGGCTCTTCCACCGTCAAGTTGCTTGATGTGAGAATCAGACCATGTTATATGAAAATCCTGTAAAAATGTAGCCGGTTTCGCGTTTGCAACACGAAGCGTCACAACCCCAAGTATGAAAAGAGTGCAAACACTGTTGCAACAAAATCTTGTGGATGAATGTGTCATTTTGAGTGTGTTTTGTGTGATTATGTTGGATATAGTGTGGGGGATGTGTATATATAGGAGTAGGATGAGAGTGTGTGGGGACTGATAGTGCTATTTCTCAAAAGGGTAGGGTCCTTGCATAAATTAGGCTTGCTTTATACAGTTGAGAAAACAATCAATTAAGAACACAAGTGCTTCTTTTTTAACAGCAAAATAAGAAAGTGATTGACACAAATAGGAGGTAGAAAAGCATTCCATTATATACATTGTTACAGGAAGCTAAAAGTTGAAGTTTTTAGTTCAAACACATTGATGTATAATTTCATAGATGACACATGAATGACCAGACATCATGATGTTTACAATGCTAGTGTAACTTCTTTACCGTTATTGGTCTATAGGAACTGACTCTTCGAACGCACACTTGAGTATTCTAATCATAAATCACACTTGAGTATTCTAATCATAAATGTGATTTTTCGTCAATAATTGGTGTAATATTAGTTGGAAACGTCCCAAGGGACATGATGTGATGGTAAGATGTCTCCCCTCTATTTTACAGGTGGACAATTCAATCCTGCAAGGTGTTGGTGATTAATAGGCCTAGATTAGGAGCATGTTAGTTTGTCGTTTAAAAAAAAACCTAGAGGAAACAGATTATGTTGGACATTTTTTAGAAATATAATATAAATATATACTGAAATGAATGCTGGACAAAAAAGAAAACAGAATTTGTGGTTAAATTTATTGTACCCATTTAGGAACAAGATGAAACATCAATCACAGAAACAATTTGATGGCCTCTTGACTAAACAAAATTTCAGCAACCTGACTGTGGTTAACAGTTCAGTGGGTGCAACTAGCATTTAGCAACACAACAATTTTGTCACTGATGTGTATTTTTACTTTAGAATTCAGCTGTACTTCAAGTGGTCACTAAAATTGGTCTGTGAATTAAACTATTGTTTTTAATTATGTCCTTGATTGTTGTAAAATCAGGAGACCCCCACAGGGGCGCAGCTTTGAAAGGGGACCCCCGAACTTTTCGTTCAGTGGTGTTATGTATGTATGTTTCGTATAGAATTTTTAAGGTATATACGTTTTCGACCCCCCCGTTTTATAATATTTTTGGGTATATACGTTTTCGACCCCCCATTGGAAATTTTCAAGCTTCGCCGGCCCCACTTATACCACCCCCCCCCCCCGCCACAACACACACCCTGCTAAACAATATGTCATGATCTGATCCGAAGATGATTCTTTGATTACTTGAAATTCTTATTAAGCCAGTAGTTCAATCGATTTATCATCACGAAGTACATATGTATAAGTTGCATTGTTTCGTAAGAAGTGATTCATCATGAAATTCTATACACAATGTTTGATTAAACGATAAGAGTAAAGTTGTTTTAAGTTTAGAGAACACCCAGAGTGTGGGGGTTGGTGGAGACAAAAAGAGATGTTATTGTAGAAGTGTTTTTAACCTAAAAAGTGTAGAAAGTCATTAAAATGCGACACATGTCTTGGGCGAGAGGTATATGCTATAGATCCGCACCATAATTACAAATAAATTACGCAACATATATAAATAATTACACAACATATGTATATTATAACACAATTATTTACATAACTTATACATAGTGCATTGGTGGATTTTATTTTTGTTGAAAAAATTGTTTTTTATATGTAAACTTATATATCAATGGTATACTCGAACTAAAAAAAATATTCATGATTTTCTGGTTTTTATAATTAAAAGGTATATAAAAGATATTTTGGTTTTAAGGATTTATGGAACTAAATTAAAGCCAAAAAATTTAAATTGAAAAATTCATTTCTCTTTACCCTTTCAACCATTTGTAACTCCATATGTACGTTCTTTTACTGCCCCTACGTTTTGTTAGGATAAAATCACTTTGTATTTGATCATCAGTGTTTAGTGTTGTTAAACATGTAATTTTACATGCAAAAACTATCAAAACTACGTCGTTTCAATTAAAGCTTTCGTTTTATAGTGTTTATTTGTCGTTGATTTAGATGCCTAACAACACCCGTAGAGCACGTTGGGGAGTTGTTTCGGTTAAAGCTTTCATTTTTTAGTGTTTATTTTTCATCGATTTAGATGCCTAACAACACCATCAGACACGTTGGGGATAGCTTCGGAAATCTCAAAACTCATCATAACCAATCATTTACTTTATTTTAAATTTTCATTTATGTTATAACGTAGGGGTATTAGGAACAAATATTCCCTTGATTTAAAATCTCTGAAATATCTTCTTCTAATATAACTATTTATTGTGTGATCTCTATCAACTCCAAAATTCACCTAATTGTTCACATTCTTCTTAATGCAGTTTTAATCCATTCAAAATTCCATATTGTATTTCTTTTCATCTCTTTTAATTGTTCTTTCATATGTTTCCAATTGTAAACATGCATGCAATAATGTTATTGCATGATCAATATATTTTATGATAGCTCTTTTTTTGTCTTAACAAAAGATTTTCAGAATAAATTAACAAATATGGCTACCAATGTTCAGAATTAAATATATGTAGTTTATCACATTGCTGAAGTTTAGGGGTAGACGTAATGTAACCTTTGTCACTCAAAAAAAATTGTAGTTTATCACGTACGCATAAATGTAGCATTCATATTTGTATACTAGTCTATAGATTCCAGTACCAATTTGTTCCACTCACATGAACATTACGTTCATAAACATATTCATATATCAGTTCTAATAAAAATGTAGCTTTTGTGACTTCACAAACCTTTGAAAAAAAATTCAAGAGTAGAACTCGTTGAGTCAGATAAACACGATGAGTCGGGTGGAAATGTACTTTGATTCTCCTTATCCTCTATTGGTATTTTTCAAAAGTTTATGAGAAAACTAAATACAATATTTCTATAGAGGTGATAGGAAATTTGTAGAGTGAGTGTGTGTGAAAAATGAAAGAAGGATGGATATTTATAAAGTATGAATAATTTTTTAGGGGTGTAACGGTCATATGACCGTTTGAAATTGTTCTTCATGCTCGCGATGACCATCACGGAGGAAAACGTCACAGCTGTGAAAACACTGCATGCGGCGATGTTTCACGGCGATCACGAGCATGACAACCATGATATACCTGGCGCCACATCCACCCAAAATCAACATTTCTTCACTTACAAAATTGTCATCGAGTCATCGAGGCATCTAAAAGATTGATTAAACCAAATTAGTGGCTAAGATGAAGAATGTGATCACATAGGGAATTTGGTTTGGTCTCTATCTCTCTAAATCTGTAAACTCTCTTTGTTGATTGCTAGGAATGGTAAACGAATCTGAACCTGTTGGACAAACTGGAACCTCAACATTTGGGATGGGTATTCGTCGCGTATGGAACCACATATGGGATTAGATTTAAAATTTTTGCGGGTAAGATATTAGGTGATATTCAACCTAATTACCTGAAAAATACATACCAATTTACCCGAATCATACCTGAAAACATATTTTTGTTTTTCTTATTAGTAGAATATTCTACTAACTACTAAGTTTTTGTAATTCTAATTTCATTGGGTAATATGATTATAAAAAAATATAAAATAGAAAACAGATATTTGTGAATCCCAACGGGCAGTTTTTAGCAAACTAATAGATATACATGTTACCTGCATAAATAAGAAAAAAACAATGTGCCACATAAAAAATCCTCTTAAATAAGAACAAGAAAAAAAAAACCCAACATATGTGTAACTGAGTAACTAGAGATCTAATTTAGTTTCATAAAGATATTGAAGGAAGTCTCAGTTAACACTTATTGACACTAGTACAGTTATGCAACAGTCTTTGGACAATTTAACACTTATTCACACTAACTAGTACAGTTCTTGTTTCTTGAAGCATTGGATCAATTATGCAGCAGGTGAGAATTGATTTTCATTAATTACTTTTCTTTCTTATTTCTTTTTGTATTTTGGTTCCCACATGTTACGTGTAGGCATGGCTGTGAAAGTCCCGTCTAGGCTCCGAGTACTTGCTACAAGGTAGGCTGCCGAGACCCGAGTACTGTTCGTCTAGGCCAATTACACCCGATTAATCTCCGACTAGGCCGAGTACTCCCGAATCCGACTAGAGAGCGCCTAGTGACTTTTGCAACCATGCGTGTAGGTAGATACGCATCAAACAATAAAATTAATTTGGTCATATATAGACTTGAGTGTAAGTTATTATATCATAATCCTAAAACCAATTATCTCACTGATTTCAAAAATCGGTTTTAAGAAGGCTATGTTTAGATTTTGTTTCTGAAGTTACCAGCTACATGAAGAAACATTAATTATGTTTTTTTATTTCGTATAATTATTTTGTTTAAAAAAATTACTTCAGTCTGACTAGATTATAAGTCATCTGGTTAGTTAATATGAAGGTTTAATTCCATTCCATTAATTCAACATTTCAACTAGTTACATGGGCTTTCATTTTAAAAAAAAATCACTTTTAGGTTTGGTTTAAATTTTTGTTATGACGAAACCTAATTGTCCTTGTGGCTGGTGTATTTATTAAACCATTGAAATACATATTAAATTTGTTTTCATTTATAAATAAATTCACTTTTAGGTTTGGTTTCATAAATAAATTCACTTTTAGGTTTGGTTTCAATTTTCTTTGTAATGACGAAACCTAATTGTCCTTGCCGGTGTATTTATTTACATTTTCTCTTTCTTTTGAAACGACAAATTAATCTATTAAGCGACCGTTTGGTTCGTGGAATTCTACGGAATTGGAATTGGAATTGGAAAAGTTCTCATTTAGATATTGTGTTGGTTAGTTTTTTATGGAATCGGAAATGGAAAATATTCCACCAAATTTCATCAATCAAAGGAATTTAACATTCCTTCAAAGATGTGAAGGAATTCTAAACTTTCGACATAAAGTTAAAAGATTACCAAAATACCCACACTTCTCCATCCAAATCCCAAAAATAAGATGAAACTTTCAATCAAACAAAATAATAAAATCAAACTATGATGAAGAATCATCCTAGTAGAAATACGAAATTTAAAAACTAAATATTATGAATTATTTTCATCCTAGTAGAAATCTAAAAATTAAAAACCAACATCTATGCATATAGTGGCGGATCTAGAAAATCCGTCAAGCGGTAACGTTTTATAAAAAAAACGGTAACAAAATCGAAAAAACATCAAATTTTTCCAAAATTTACACTAATGTTAATACTACCGCCGGAGCGCCAAGCGGTAGCGTGCGCTCCCCCTTGTATACATGTAGATCGGCCCCTATATGCATAAGAACCGAAATCAACACATAACCAAAAATCCAATACGAAGGATCTGTAGAGTTTATACCTTCATAAACAAATCCATGTTAATTTGAATCAACTCCTCAATATAAGGTTTTGTTCACAAAAAAGATGGTAAAATAATTCTGGAAACGTGCTGAGGCATATGGAAAGCAAGAAACAAAACCATATTCGGAGGTAGACGATTTAACATAGATGCATATTTGGTGAGATGCAAGCGATAACATTCACATGGATTAAACATAGAGCGAAGAAAAACATGGATTGGAGCAAATGGAAATGTTTCGAGGTGCTGAATCTGGAACCTACGATGTATTTTTTTGTTTAAATTTTGGTGATGATAATTGGATGCTTGGCTTAGTAGCTTACTAACCATATAATAATGTAATTTGTATAACTTTTTTGGTGATGAAATATAGTCTTTTGTTGTTAAAAAAAAGATGTGTAGGGATTCATTAATTGGTGAAATAAATAAAGTGTGTATCCAAACTTTGTAAATAAAGGGGTAATTCAGTCTTTTTGGGGATTTTAAATTTCTGTTATTTTTATAAATTTATCAACCAAACACCTTTATAGATATTGATGGAATTAATTTCAATTCTCTCGAAACATTCTAATTCCTTCCAAAACATTATGCGAATCAAATGAACCTAAGTATTTGTATTTTGTATATTTGCATCTTATTAAACCACTGAAATAGATATTAAATTTATTTTATTTTATTTTAAATTCTACATATGCTACATTTGTTTTTCATTCATAAAGTATGAAGAAAGGTTTATAAAATACCATAACTTCAATGTTAAAATGATTATAAATCTTTTAAAAATGTTAAAATAATTATAAATCTTTTCAAAACAAGAACAGAATAATGGGTACATGGTATTGCTATTTACATATAGGCCAATGCCGTATGACATTATAGCCTAATGACATCTTAAGGGTGAGATAAGATTTAGGGACCATTAGATAGTGGAGATGAATATGATTAAGTGGTTCCATTAATAACATAATGACACTCCAATAATCTGTCGTGATCCAAATTTACCATTAAAAAAAACCCATATTAGCCAGCAATTCCAAAACTTCATTTCAACTCAACCAATCACTTTAGCTTTACGAAAAAGTTTTTTTGGCTTTTAATAATCACCATAACACATGTTATTGGTATTGGATTTTGGTCTAAATTTTTCTAAATATGATGGCAGAAAATACTTTCTTAAAAATATTAGATTGAAAACTAAATGCTAAACAATTACATAACATGTGCTTTTATAGGATGTTATAAATTTGGCATGTTTGCCAAATTTTTTAAATAACAAACTAAAAAGGAAGTACTGAAATTAAGGACGTAATTAGACATGCGAATTGATTCAATCAAAGATTCATGCGTTTTATGCTTAAAATAAAAGTGTTAAAATTTGACAAAATTAGAGAAAAATCTTAATTTGCAAAATTGATCTAAATCAATAAAATTGGGTCTGACAAAACTAACAAAATTGGACAACAAGGCCAACCACTTATGGTTATTTGCCATAAGATTCAGCTCATCAAACATTTCTGTCCATTATTCATGGGCCTCATAACCCTCATCATAGCCCTGGTTATATCAGTTTAAAATCAGAGTCTTTTTTATCATGTTGATGATCCACATAAATATACATAAGCAAAATTTATAATCTATAATACACAAAGTGTTATAGATATTTGTTTTTCTTTTTTCCTTTTCTTTCAAATCAAGTGCAATCAATGGCTTTAAATGAAGTATTTGGGTTTTAGTGCTTCATTGTGGAATTATTAAATATCATAAACACATGCATGATCCATGAAATGTTATATTATAATGATACCTAGTCGTTGGTCCCTGCGTTGCAGTGAGGAGACGTTAAACCATGCTAAGTAGTAAACAAACGACGACTAAGTGACTCACATAACGTAAAACGTATACTAAGTTGAATTTATATCAACACGTATTATAAAGTTGAGAGGGTAAAAAACTTAAAGAACCAAATATGACCACTAAACACCGTGAGTAGCAACGGAACGACGAACAAATTCGTGAAATGGCATAAAACAAAACTAACAAAAAAATATTTAACTTTTGTGGCAAAATAATAAAAAACCAAAATTTTATTACAAAATAAAAAATCTTAAATTTACAAAAAAAATCATACAAAGACAAAAATGTCACTATTCATCCTAATGTTATGAATTAATATATATAGATAATTTGAGAAAAAACTTATTGTAATTGAAGAAAAAGAAGAAATAACATAATGGTCAAACAATAAATAGTTTATAACCCCTCCCATAATAATTCTCTCTCGTTTATTAAGTAAAAACACTTTATCCTACACATTTCAAAATTTATTCTATATATATCGAAATTTATCATATACTTAAATTCACCCATATGAAAATTTATCCTAATTTTATCTAACATATATCGAAAATTATTTTTCACCATAAATTAGGTTGTCATGAAAAAAATATATATTAAAAATAAGTTATAAGTTTAATTAGTTAGTTACTTTAAAGAGATGTAATACTTTAATAAAAAATATAAATTTACTTACATGCCCTTACAATAACATTAAATACACATATTAATGTAGCATTTCTATTGGTTTAAAACTTATTATTATATTTGTTCTTACAAAAAAAATTATTCTCATTTGAACATTCACTGTGTGTGCGTATAAGGGAAGGTTATCTTGAGAATGCTTAATATCGCGAGAACCGTGAGAACATATGAAAAATCCACAAGAACTTGGTCAAAAACAATTCAAAATTCATTTTTTTTACATTTATCATTATTATTCAAATACAATATTAGAAATTTAATATACATGTTTAAATTAATATGTATTCGTAAATAAAGGAAATTTACATGTGTATAACTTTGTCATTTATGTATGTTTAAATTTTTTATATTTACACATGTGTAAAAACTTTATTAAGTGTGATTTTGAGAGGACATATAATGATTTAAAGAGTAAATTCTTTTTTGAGATATTGGATTTTAATAATTCCAACTTTCACCAATTGGTCGGCATTTATCCCACACCATCTAACTTAGTTTTTGAACTTTATGGTGGGTGGCGGCTGATGGTGGTAGTGGTGGGTGGCGGTGGTGGTGGTGGTGGTGGTGCTGGCTGGCTGTGGTGGTGGTGGCGGTGGCTGGCGGTTGATGGTGGTTGCGGCTGATGGTGGTGGTGGTGGTGGTAGTTGTTGATGGTGGTGGTTGTTGATGGTGGTGAAAGTTGAGATTATTAAAATCCAAAAACTAAGTTTGTGCCACAACATCAAATAACTAGGTGTGTGCCACGTAATCTGCTACGTCAACAAAAAACTAACCCAATTGGGGGCCAAATTCTTACAAGTTGGAATTGTCAGAGGGAATTTTTGAAGTTGCCATTAATGCCGGCCAATTGATGAAAGTTGAGATTATTAAAATCCAATATCCCTTCTTTTTTTAATGTTGTATTTGAATTATAATGAAGTTTGTATTAAAAAACTGATTTCGATTGTTTTTTTTATTTATTCTTACAGTTCTCGTAATATTTAGCATTCTCAGGATAACTCTCTCTTATATATAAACTAAAAAAATTATATATATTTAATATATATCAGTATATTTTTATGCCAAAAAATATCACATTTTCTTTATTATATATCAATATATATTGGAGTTTGTTCAGTTAAAGTTGCGTAAATGAATATGAATAAATCATCATTTGTATTCGTTTAGTTCATTTACATGTTTAGGCTTAGGGGCTTTTTGACAACTTCTGAATGGTTAAGTGCTGAATCATTAAGAGGTCTGAACCATTAAGTGCTGAACCAGTAAGACGTCTGAACCATTAAGAGCCTGTATAATGTTTAACCGTTAAGAGGCAAATGTCTGACCAATTCAGATTAGAGGTCTTAACCATTCAGACTTAGTATAATGCTTAACCATTAAGAGGTAAATGTCTTAACCATTAAGATATTGCTCGCAAAACAAACAGTCTGAACCATTAAGTGCTGAACCAGTAAGAGGTCTGAACCATTCAGAGCCTCATTAAGAGGTAAACAAACAGCCCCTTAGTGTTGTGAATTAACTAAACTCACTGTCACATCATCGCAATGTCTGTCACATAAGAACTAGTGCAATAACTAAATACCCATTAAAAATGTGTTGTGAATTAACTAAATAAAAAAAATTAAATAAAAAAACAAAAGGATGTGATTGGTTTAGATTGGGGTAGGCCCCACCATCATCTCCACCTTCTTCTCATTGGCAACACCAACCCATTCACGACTACCCCATTAACGACCTCCATCAACGATGCGGGGCGGTGTGCCGCTCGTTAATTTTCACACCCCAAACGATGACGGAAACATTGGGGTAGTGGCACTAGGCGAATCAGATTGATCAAGAGATTCCATAACGATTAATTCAAAGACAGTAATCAATATTTAATATCCCATACTATTAAACTCATACAATCTTAAAACAACCATTACATGTCAAACAAATCCCTTAAACATTAAATCTGATCCGATCTTCCCTAGATTTATTACATGATTTCTAAAAATAAAAGAAACCTAAACTAGGCATCCATAGCTAATCCTCAACCTGCCACATATGTTAAAATAAAACGTCAATACAAATAAGTAAAGGTGAGCATACGAGTTTTGCATACATAATAGATATAAAAGCGTTTAGCATACACCGCATGACATACGTAGTAGTTGTGAATAATGTAACTACTTAGATTCATGCAAACCAACAAACCGCGATTGATCGAGGCATGCGAACAAGCGTTCACATCCTAAAAGAGAAAATTAATTTTGAAATAAAAGTGTGAGCCTTAACAACCCCGGGCCTCCGGGTGGCGGGTCAACCTCTAGTATACTATCATGTTAAGGGTGGCGTACAAGCAATCAAGCAATACATATAATTCAGCAGATTTCACGTATAATCATGTAACAGCGGGTTGCGAATAAGCATTTGAGATTTGTGTGATGTGATTTGATATAGGAACATATGTGACACCCAAAAGTGCGTTTAAGCGAAAAAGGGTTCAAGTATACTCACAGTTTGTGCGTTTTAGGAGAGATCTGGGATCTGCGAGGAGTTGCGGAGAGTGCCGGTTCAACCTGTAAGCGAACAGAAGTGCATGTGTAACAACTCTGTCTTTCATTGTTATCTTTTTCAATTGTTTCCGTCTTGTGTATTCCCGAGATTCGAGTAATAAAGTTTATGTTAATTAATTATGGTATATTATGTTATTATCGCATCTAATCGCTTATTAAATAGCATCTCTAATCTCAGCGCATCGCAAATCGCAGTTATTTATGTGGTTTTATATTAGTTATGTGTTATGTGTGTTTGTAGTTATGTTTACGCTCACTATCGCATCGCTCTCGCACTCTCGAATCGCTAAATCGCAATATTATATCAACTATAACGCTTAACGCTTTAATTTAACGCTTAATACAACTATCTAATGCGAACCGAATAACCAAACGAACCCTTAACGCGAAATCGGCAAACGAAACTTGGTCATCAGGCCACGTTCGGCCGAACTTGCCTGATAACCAGGAATCACTTGTTAACCTCAAGTTCGTGCGAACTTGCATATATATATATATGCAAGTTCGGCCGAACTTATCTCTCCCCCATTGAAATTCTATCATGTTCGCGCGAACTTGCATGTTTCCATACAAGTTCGGCCGAACTTGTGTGCCAACTCTTGAGATTCTTGCCTTCTCCTATAAATACCAAGCTCATTCCTCTCGTTTGAACTTGCTGCAAGTTCGCTCAGATCTCTCTCACTCCAAATCTCTCGTGTTCTAAGTAAGAATCGACCCGATTTCAACTACAACAATGTTTATCAATATCCAACAAAAGTTTACAACGATTTTGGCACAAGGCTTAGCCTTCGTTTTCATCAAATCTCATTCTTTTACGAGAACCTTCATCTTTTTCTCTAAAACTTCTGTTTTAAGCTTAGATCTACATGACACAAGTTCGTTTGGTGATAGTAGAGGCTTCCCAAACACGGGATCTGCAAGATCTCGGCTTGTAAGTTCTAGATCTGAAGAAAAACCTTTTTAAAGCTTTGATTTTTACACCATTTTCGGACTAATGACGTATGTTTCGTTCACTTTTGAGTGGAACTAGGTGTCGTCAAGCTACAATCTCAGATCCGCAAGCACAAGGACGAAGTCGTCACTTTACACAAGCTCGACTAACCCGTACGAACCCACCGGTTCGCCCGGATTAGCCCGAGTTTCTGTAAAATGGCTAAGTTCGCTCCAAAAAGACCTCTCCAGCCTAAGTTGTATTCAGTGGCTTAAGGTTGGAGGGATGGGCACCCGATTTACTCAGCAAACGCCGCGGAAACGCAAGATTTTGGACCCGAAAACATCAAGTTCGCTCGAGAATCACCAGTACACCAGGCCAAGTTCGACCGAACTTGCACCTTAATAGACAAGTTCGACTGAACTTAAGCTGCTTCTTCACCAGATTTGTTCTAAGTTCGACCGAACTTGCGTAGTTTCTTAAGAAACTGCACAAGTTCGCCGAACTCGCCTCTTCATCGAAGTCTCCTTACAAGTCCGCCCGAACTTGACAAGTTTCCAAGGAAACTTACCAAGTTCGACCGAACTTGGCTCATAACTCACCAGAATTGCACAAGTTCGCCCGAACTTAGCCCCTGCTCATCTCAAACTTCACCGTTTCGGCTTTTCGGAAGACTGATGCACTTCCGTTCGTTTACAGGCTGATCCGGCGATCCTCCGCAACTCTCTTCAGAATCTTAAGCCACCCACCCATAGTGAGCATACTTGACCCATTTTCGCTTTAACGCACTTTTTGGGTGTTACATACGTTCCTATATCAAAATCACTTCACAAACCAAACTGTTTATCACACGCGAGTGATCTGATTATATATGCTCAATACGTGATACTAGAAACATGTGACTAGGACTTATTTTCGTTAACTTGCCTCCTTAGCTAGTATGGTACTATAGTGTGGCTTACACCCGACGGGGTCTAGTAAGGATGGACGCGCAAGCCTTCTCACGGTAGTTAGCATGAGAAATAAGCCTATGTTAATCTATGTGAATTGTTTCGGTGTATCATGATGTGTAGTTAGATTATTTCGCGAACGCTTTCTCGATTATGCTAGTAGTACTTAAACCTGTATGCTCACCTTTACGTAATTATATTGACTTGTATTTTAACGTATGTAACAGGTTGAGGATTTTAGCTATGGATGCTTGGACGTTGCATGCTTAGCGTAGTTTAGTTAGTTTGTTGATGTATTTCAGCTTTTGAACTTACGTATGAAATCTAGGGGAAATCGAACCGTTTTGTTTTTATGAGAAAACTTTGGATTTTGTAATGATTGTTTAGAATATTATGTTTAATACTATGGGATGTTAAACGTTTAGTAATGTTGTGAATAATTGTTATGGAATTCATCGTGAGAACAATCTGGTCGCCTAGTGCCACTAACCCCGGTGATTCCGCAATCGGTCGGGGCGTGACAGATTGGTATCAGAGCCCATAACCTTAGGATAATAGGTAGAATTGCCATGATTCGACCTAGTAGCATGTTTAAGTACCCGATTGACCAATATTTGACTTAAATTCTAAACTACTTGCCATAAATGCTTAAATGCGCCTTTCCCAAAGCTAACACAATATACACGCTTGGAAACGCTCGTATCACACAAGACGAGCGATCAAGTCGAGATTAGGTGTGAAAACCGAGAACTCTTGATGAGATCGTTCACTCTACGCAATCTCTATCACACGAGATACCTTCGTCGAGTTAGGAGTGATATCCAAACCTCGACGAAAATCTCCATTTCTATCTTGTGGAAAGCCCGATGTGATCGGTGCGCGAAGCTACAACTAGGAACGATGTTGCTAAGTTAGGGGTGAAACCCGCATCTTAGTAATGAATTTCGCCTTTCGATTTTCAGTCTCACCAAAGTCTCGATTGATGGTCTGGAACGCGTAATAACCGGAAGGATAATGCCGTTAGCCGCTTGCGGTGAGAGCATCTATCTATTAGGCCAAAGCGTGGGTCCAAAGTCAGAGGATGATCGAACCACTTTGGGTAGTCAACGTCTCAAAACCCCGGACACTCCCAATTGATTTAAGCCTATATCGTCGATTTACGCATCATCGAGTTTATTATTATTTATGTGTTTAAAATTTTGAGAATTTTCGCTTTATTCGATTTCTCGCTTATTTATTTCTCACATTATCGATTTCTCGATTTATCGCTTTACGCTCCATAAAACGCATGCACTACTCGCACAGCTCTCGTTATCTAAAACGCTAAATCAATACACCAACCAAACTAATCGCTTAACTCGCTTACGCCTATGAGGATATGTACGCCTCATGAGCAGTATTACTCGCTTATATATCGCTTATATCTCGCTATTATATCGCATCTTGAACGCGCTACGCTTTACTTATAAGAAGGTGAATATGTGCAAAGTATATGCTTACGTGAAATACGTGCTTATGTGCTTACGTGCTTATGTGCCTACGTGCTTACGTGTTTACGTACCTACGTGTTTATGTGATTTTGTGCCTTGTATGAATGATAATAATAATAAATATTTAAACATAACTCTATTATAATCGAATCTCATCTAATCTAAATCCTTTTTGTAGATGGCATCAATGGGATCTCACACTCGTCGCACCGCTCAGCGCAACAACGTTGACAAACGCATCGCCTCTCTCGTAGCGAAGGAAATGGCTAAGGTGATCCCGCAAATTGTTAGCGAAATTCAAGCGGTTAGCAGCAACTCGTCTGTTGACTCTAAGAGTGACGCTCCGAAATCCCGCTTCAGCTTCAAGCAGTTCAAGGCTTGCGCACCTCTAACGTTCTCTGGCACCGAAGGACCGAGTGCCATGTTCCATTGGTTTGATTCAATTGAGGTTACCTTCCGCCAAAGCGGATGCCCCGAGGCACTGCGCACTATCAACGCCACCGGCGTGTTTCAGTCGAGGGCTCTCGATTGGTGGACAGCCGAGCGCAACAGGCGCGGAAACGACAAAGCCTATGGGCTCTCATGGGAGGAACTTAAGGAAATCATGATTAAGGAGTTCTGTTCTCCGTACGAAATTCAGAAATTGGAGAACGAGTTCTGGAACATCAAATTAGACGGTCCTGATAATGCCGGTCTTACCGCTCGTTTCAAGCAGTTGAGCATCATTTGTCCCGGTAAGGTTGACACGACCGAAAAGGCAATCAAGAAGTACCTCAATGCGCTCCCCGACTGCATCGCTGACTTTGTGCAAGCAGCATGCCCTGCTACCATCGAGGAGACTTATCAGTTAGCAGCCGAAATCAACGACAAGCGTGTTCAGTCTGGTTACTTCAAGAACACCAAGGTCATAAATCAAGCAGTTACCGAATCAGCAGCTCCTCCTACCGATCAGCCCCACGAGTCAAAGAACAGTCGCCGTGGTCGCAAGCGTGAGAACTCCAGCAAGAATTTCGCCCTCGCAGCTCCAGCGAACCCGCAACCGCTCCAATCCGCAGCACCCAACGCACCTCCTGCCAAGCGTGCGTATACTAGTCCTCACCCGATGTGCCCTAAGTGCACATATCATCATGTAGTGGGTGGCAACTGCCGTTTTTGCACAAATTGCAATATCTACGGCCATTTCACAGTGAGCTGCCGTACCGGCCCTCGTCAGCCAGCTCCTCAGGCTCCAGCAGCTCCAGCTTTACATGCTCCTCCTCCAGCCAATCAGCAAGCTCCAAAAGCACGTGTGTGCTATGTTTGTGGTGATCCTAACCATTTCGCCAATGCCTGCCTGAATCGTCCAGTTAAGCAAGAGCAGCCAGCACCGCCGCCGCAGCAACCACAAGCTGCGCGGGGTAGGGCTTTCAACCTCAACCACCGTTAGGCCCAGAATGACAACAATGTTGTCAACAGTATGTTTCTCGTTAATGGTATTTATGCTTCATGTTTATTTGATACTAGTGCTGATAATTGTTTTGTATCGTTAGAATTCGAAAAGGTTTTAAAATGTAAGCGCGCCAAACTCACAAAGACTTTCGATGTGGAAGTCGCCACCGGTAGAACCATTACCGTTAATTCCGTCTTACGTGGTTGTAATCTCGATCTCAGCAACCATGTCTTCTCGATCAATCTCATACCTATGCAGTTAGGAAGTTTCGATATCATAGTAGGCATGGATTTTCTTCGTGAAAATCATGCTGAAGTTGTATGCTTCGATAAAATGATTCGCTTCCCCCTTCCTAATGGTGATCAACTTCATGTTTACGGTGAAACCACCTCAAAGAAGTTGATGCTTTTGTCATGTACTCGAGCACACAATGCTTGCAAAAGCGATGTGTTGCTTTCCTTGCCCATATCGTGAACCCGGAGAAAGAAAAGAAGACTTATAAAGATGTTCCCGTTGTTCGTGAATTTCCTAAGGTCTTTCCCGACGATTTACCCGGTTTACCCCCTACTCGAGATGTTGAATTCTGTATCGATTTACTTCCCGGAGCTACTCAGTTGCTAAAGCTCCTTATCGCCTCGCACCATCCGAAATGCGCGAGCTATCGAGCCAACTTCAAGAGCTTCTTGATAAAGGCTTCATACGCCTGAGCACTTCGCCATGGGGCACGCCTGTCCTTTTCGTGAAAAAGAAGGATGGATTTTCTTCGTGAAAATCATGCTGAAGTTGTATGCTTCGATAAAATGATTCGTTTCCCCTTCCTAATGGTGATCAACTTCATGTTTACGGTGAAACCACCTCAAAGAAGTTGATGCTTTTGTCATGTAATCGAGCACACAAATGCTTGAAAAAGCGATGTGTTGCTTTCCTTGCCCATATCGTGAACCCGGAGAAAGAAAAGAAGACTTATAAAGATGTTCCCGTTGTTCATGAATTTCCTAAGGTCTTTCCCGACGATTTACCCGGTTTACCCCCTACTCGAGATGTTGAATTCTGTATCGATTTACTTCCAGGAGCTACTCCAGTTGCTAAAGCTCCTTATCGCCTCGCACCATCCGAAATGCGCGAGCTATCGAGCCAAATTCAAGAGCTTCTTGATAAAGGCTTCATACGCCCGAGCACTTCGCCATGGGGCGCGCCTGTCCTTTTCGTGAAAAAAGAAGGATGGATCATTCCGTATGTGCATCGATTATCGTGAACTTAACAAACTCACGATAAAGAACCGCTACCCTCTTCCCCGTATTGACTACTTATTTGATCAGCTTCAAGGTGCTACTTGTTTTTCCAAGATTGATCTTCGTTCCGGTTATCATCAGTTACGCGTGTCGGATGAAGATATTCCGAAAACCGCCTTTCGTACTCGCTATGGCCATTTCGAATCCGTGGTTATGCCTTTTGGTCTTACAAACGCACCCGTGGTCTTCATGGATTTGATGAACCGTGTGTGTAAAGCTTTTCTTGATCGTTTCATCATTGTGTTTATTGATGACATCCTTATCTATTCGAAGTCGAGAGACGAACACGCGCGTCATCTCCGTTTAGTCCTTGAACTTCTTCAAGGAAATCGCCTTTATGCTAAATTCTCCAAATGTGAATTCTGGCTCGAAGAAGTCCAATTTCTCAACCACATCGTTAATAGTCAAGGAATTCACGTCGACCCTGCAAAGATTGAAGCTGTAAAGAGTTGGATTACACCAAAGAATGCTTCTGAAATCCGTTCATTCCTTGGATTGGCAGGTTACTACCGTCAATTCATCGCCGACTTCTCGAAAATCGCCGTTCCGCTTACCGCTTTAACTCATAAAGATAAACCTTTTGTTTGGGATTCCCTGCAAGAGGAAGCTTTTCAAACTCTCCAGCGTATGCTATGCAACGCTCCCATTCTCGCCTTACCCGACGGAAACGACGATTTCGTTGTTTATCGTGATGCCTCAAACCTTGGTCTTGGTTTTGTTCTCATGCAACGAGACAAGGTTATCGCGTATGCGTCTCGCCAACTCAAAATCCACGAGAAGAACTACACAACCCACGATCTTGAACTCGGTGCAATTGTTTTTGCATTAAAGATATGGCGACACTACCTTTACGGTACTAAGTGTACGGTCTTCACCGACCATAAGAGCTTACAACATATCTTCAATCAAAAAGAACTAAACATGCGACAACGTCGATGGGTCGAACTTCTCAACGACTACGATTGTGAAATACACTACCATCCCGACAAAGCAAACGTCGTCGCCAATGCTCGAAGTCGACGAAGCTATGTATATGGTATTCTTGACTCTCAAGCTTGTGCTAAACTTGAAACCCTCATCCGTGCAGCTCAATTCGCCTGTTTCAACGAGAATACTTTGGAAGAAGAAATGAAATGTGGTGCCGAAACTCAGCTTGTATCTAAATCTGATGGTATTTACTACTATCTCAATCGCACTTGGATTCCCAGTCGTGATAATCTTTGTAAGTTGCTAATGGACGAAGCTCATAAATCTCGATACCCCATTCACCCGGTGCCGACAAGATGTACCAGGACCTTCGTCCTAAGTACTGGTGGCCGGGCATGAAAAAGGATATCGCTTTGTACGTCTCAAAGTGCTTAACTTGTTCGAAGGTTAAAGCCGAACATCAAAGGCCCTCAGGTTTACCCGAACAACCCGAAATCCCGATGTGGAAGTGGGAGAGTATAGCTATGGACTTCGTTACTAAACTCCCGCGCCCTTCGTTCGGTCACGATAGCATTTGGGTTATCGTTGATCATCTCACTAAATCTGCGCACTTTATTGCTATTCGAGAAGACTTTAAGGTCGAACGGTTAGCCCGAATCTATACCGACGAAGTTATATATCGACACGGGACGCCTCGTGACATCATTTCTGACCACGACGGTCGTTTTACCTCGCGTCTCTGGGAGACCTTTCAATCCGCTCACGGTACTACGCTTAACCTAAGTACCGCTTTGCACCCTCAAACCGACGGTCAGACTGAGCGTACGATCCGCACCCTCGAAGACATATTTTGTGCGTGCATCATAGACTTCGGTGGTAACTGGGATACGCATTTACCTTTGATTGAATTCTCGTAGAACAATAGTTATCATGCTAGTATTCAGGTGGCACCATTTGAGGCTTTGTATGGAAGAAAATGTCGATTTCCTATTGCATGGCACGAGATCGGAGAAGCACAAATCACCGGCCCCGAGCTTATTCAAGAAACAACCGACAAGATCCTCCAAATCAGAGACAACCTCTTGAAAGCTCGGAGTCGTCAGAAGAGTTATGCCGATAAACGCCGCAAGCCCCTACAGTTCGAAGTGGGAGATCACGTTCTCCTAAAAGTTGCACCTTGGAAGGGAGTGGTCCGCTTCGGCAAGAAAGGAAAGCTAGCGCCTCGGTACGTTGGTCCCTTCAAGATTCTGGAAAGGATCGGTAGAGTAGCCTATCGTCTCGAGTTACTAGAGGAACTTAATAATGTACATCCGACTTTCCACGTGTCTAATCTCAAAAAGTGCTTAGCCGAAGAAAATCTGCATGTCCCTCTCGAAGATCTGTAAATCAACGAGACTCTCCATTTCGTGGAAAAACCCGTTGAAATCATGGATCGGGAAACCAAGAAACTCCGACGCTCTCGCATACCTATCGTGAAGGTCCGATGGGAAGGCAAACGCGGCGCCGAGTTCACTTGCGAACTCGAAAGTGATATGAAAACGAAATATCCGCATCTCTTTGTTACGGCTACTACCTAATTTCGGGATGAAATTCCCTAAAGTAGGGGAGACTGTAACAACTCTGTCTTTCGTTGTTATCCTTTTCAATTGTTTCCGTCTTGTGCATTCCCGAGATTCGAGTATAATAAAGTTTATGTCAATTAATTATGGTTTATTATGTTATTATCACATCTAATCGCTTATTAAATCGCATCGCAAATCGCAGTTATTTATGTGGTTTTATATTAGTTATGTGTTATGTCTGTTTGTAGTTATCTTTACGCTCGCTATCGCATTGCTCTTGCACTCTCGAATCGATAAATCGAAATATTATATCAACTATAACGCTTAACGCTTTAATTTAACGCTTAATATAACTATCTAATGCGAACCGAATAACCAAACACCCTTAACGCGAAATCGGCGAACGAAACTTGGTCATCAGGCCAAGTTCGGCCGAACTTGCCTATCACAAGTCCGCCCGAACTTGCCTGATAACCAGGAATCACTTGTTAACCTCAAGTTCGCGCGAACTTGCACATATATATGCAAGTTCGGCCGAACTTATCTCTCCCCCATTGAAATTCTATCATGTTCGCGCGAACTTGCATGTTTCCATGCAAGTTCGGCCGAACTTTTATGCCAACTCTTGAGATTCTTGCCTTCTCCTATAAATACCAAGCTCATTCCTCTCGTTTGAACTTGCTGCAAATTCGCTCAGAGCTCTCTCACTCCAAATCTCTCGTGTTCTAAGTAAGAATCGACCCGATTTCAACTACAACAATGTTTATCAATATCCAACAAAAGTTTACAACGATTTTTGCACAAGGCTTAGCCTTCGTTTTCATCAAATCTCATTCTTTTACGAGAACCTTCATCTTTTTCTCTAAAACTTCTGTTTTAAGCTTAGATCTACACGACACAAGTTCGTTTGGTGATAGTAGAGGTTTCCCAAACACGGGATCTGCAAGATCTCGGCTTGTAAGTTCTAGATCTGAAGAAAAACCTTTTTAAAGCTTTGATTTTTATACCATTTTCGGACTAATGACGTATGTTTCGTTCACTTTTGAGTGGAACGAGGCGTCGTCAAGCTACAATCTCAAATCCGCAAGCACAAGGACGAAGTCGTCACTTTACACAAGCTGGACTAACCCGTACGAACCCACCGGTTCACCCAGATTCGCCCGATTTTCTGTAAAATGGCTAAGTTCGCTCCAAAAAGACCTCTCCAGCCTAAGTTGTATTCAGTGGCTTAAGGTTGAAGGGATGGGCACCCGATTTACTCAGCAAACACCGTGGAAACGCAAGATTTTGGACCCGAAAACATCAAGTTCGCTCGAGAATCACCAGTACACCAGGCCAAGTTCGACTGAACTTGCACCTTAATGGGCAAGTTCGACCGAACTTAAGCTGCTTCTTCACCAGATTTGTTCCAAGTTCGACCGAACTTGCGTAGTTTCTTAAGAAACTTCACAAGTTCGCCCGAACTCGCCTCTTCATCGAAGTCTCCTTGCAAGTCCGCCCGAACTTGACAAGTTTCCAAGGAAACTTACCAAGTTTGACTGAACTTGGCTCATAACTCACCAGAATTGCACAAGTTCGCCCGAACTTGGCCCCTGCTCATCTCAAACTTCACCGTTTCGGCGTTTCGGAAGACTGATGCACTTCTGTTCGTTTACAGGCTGATCCGGCGATCCTCTGCAACTCTCTTCAGAATCTTAAGCTACCTAAAATGCACCCACAGTGAGCATACTTGACCCATTTTCGCTTTAACGCACTTTTTGGGTGTTACATACGTTCCTATATCAAAATCTCTTCACAAATCCAACTGTTTATCACACGCGAATGATCTGATTATATATGCTCAATACGTGATACTAGAAACATGTGACTAGGAGTTCGTTAACTTGCCTCCTTAGCTAGTATGGTACTATAGTGTGGCTTACACCCGACGGGGTCTAGTAAGGATGGACGCGCAAGCCTTCTCACGGTAGTTAGCATGAGAAATAAGCCTATGTTAATCTGTGTGAATTGTTTCGGTGTATCATGATGTGTAGTTAGATTATTTCGCGAACGCTTTCTCGATTATGCTAGTAGTACTTAAACCTGTATGCTCACCTTTACGTAATTATATTGACTTGTATTTTAACGTATGTAACAGGTTGAGGATTTTAGCTATGGATGCTTGGACGTTGCATGCTTAGCGTAGTTTAGTTGTTTAGTTAGTTTGTTGATGTATTTTAGCTTTTGAACTTACGTATGAAATCTAGGGGAAATCGAACCGTTTTGTTTTTATGAGAAAACTTGGGATTTTGTAATGATTGTTTAGAATATTATGTTTAATAGTATGAGATGTTAAACGTTTAGTAATGTTGTGAATAATTGTTGTGGAATTCCTCGTGAGAACAATCTGGTCGCGTAGTGCCACTAACCCTGGTGATTCCACCATCGGTCGGGGCGTGACAGCATCGGTCTAATTTCCAAGGAAATTATACAAGTTCGGTCGAACTTGTAAGGTTGCTAACTGAGGGAGACAAGTTTGGGCGAACTTGTGAAGTTTCTTAAGAAACTTGACAAGTTCGAGCGAACTTATGGAATTTTGTTGAGATTCAGTACAAGTTCGGTCGAACTTGACCAGAAATGGTACAAGTTCGGTCGAACTTGATCTATGAGCTGCAGAAAAACAGTTAAATCTCGAGCGAACTTGGTGTTTTCGGGTCCAAAATCTTGCGTTTGCACGTCGTTTGCTGAGGAAATCGAGTGCCCATCCCTGCAACCTTAAGCCACTGAGTAAAACTTAGGCTGGAGAGGTCTTTTGGAGCGAACTTAACCATTTTACAGAAACTCGGGTTAATCCGGGCGAACTTGAAGGTTCGTACGGGTTAGTCCAGCTTTTGTAAAGTGACGATTCCGTCCTTGTGCTTCTGGATCTGAGATCTAGTTCGACAACGCCTTGTTCCACTTCAAAGTGAACAAAACATACACCGTTTAGTCCGAATATTGTGTAAAAATTGATGCTTTAAAGGTTTTACTCTGATCTAAGAGTAGATCTGAGTGAAAAACAAAAGTTTTGTATAAAAAGATGAAGTTTTTGTAAAACAGAAGAGATTTGATGAAAACGAAGGCAGAGCCTTGTGCAAAATCATTGTAAATCATTGTAGAACGTTGTTGTAGTTGAAATCGGGTTGAATCTTACTTAGAAATCAAAGGGTTTCGGGTTTGAGAGCTCTGGGCGAACTTGCAACAAGTTCAAATATGAGAATGGAGCCGAGTATTTATAGGTGAAGGCAAAATGTGAGCTGATGGGCGTCAAGTTCGGCCAAACTTGTACATATTTGTAAAAGTTCGAGCGGACTTGTATGATATTCAGGAGATTATAATCAAGTTCAGGCGAACTTGCTAATTCTGTGAGGAATCAAGGCAAGTTCGAGCAAACTTGTGGGAAGTGTGGGTTTTTGGTGCTTGGCCAATCAAGTTCGGTCGAACTTGGTAACACCAAGTTCGAGCGAACTTGACCCAAATGTTGGGTTTTCTTTGTTTTTCGTTCGTTTATCGATTGTTCAGCGATGTAGCCGAGTTATAAAGTAACGTTAAGCGATTAAGCGATGTGATGGCGAGTGTAATCATAACCATAAAAACACATAACACATAAATAACATAAAACCACATAATTAACTGCGTTTTGCGATGCGATAAGATAAGCGATGCGATGGCACAAGTGTTTATTAAACAATAACACATTCGGCTCGTATAATAGCGTAACTATTTGTGATTGCGATTAGATTAGCGATGCGTTTAATAAGCGATTAGATGCGATATAACTGCAATTCATCATAATTAAATTAACATAACTTTCTTATAAACCGAATCTCGAGATTACAAAAGGATAGATACAACGGAAATAAAAGAAAATGATAACAACGAAAATTCAAAGTTTTTACAGTCTCCCTACTTTAGGAAATTTCGTCCTGAATTTAAGTAGTGGCCGTAACAAAGAGGTGCGGATACTTAGCCTTCATGTCACTTTCCAATTCCCAAGTGAACTCGGCGCCGCGTTTGCCTTCCCATCGGACCTTCACGATAGGGATGCGAGAGCGCCGTAACTACTTGGTTTCTCGGTCCATGATTTCGACAGGCCTTTCCACAAAATGGAGAGTCTCGTTGATTTGCAAGTCTTCGAGAGGTACGTGGAGATTCTTTTCGGCTAGGCATTTCTTGAGGTTGGACACGTGGAAAGTCGGATGGACGTTATTAAGTTCCACCGGTAGTTCGAGTCGATAGGCCACTTTGTCGATCCTTTCCAGAATCTTAAAGGGATCTACATATCGAGGCGCTAGCTTTCCTTTATTCCCAAAGCGGATCACTCCCTTCCAAGGTGCAACCTTTAGGAGAACGTGATCTCCCACTTCGAATTGTAGGGGCTTGCGGCGTTTATCGGCATAACTCTTTTGACGACTCCAAGCTTTCAAGAGATTCTCTCTGATCTGGAGGATCTTGTCTGTTGTTTCTTGAATTAGCTCGGGACCGGTGATTTGTGTTTCTCCGATCTCGTGCCATGCAATAGGCAATCGACATTTTCTTCCATATAGTTCCTCAAAAGGAACCATTTGAATGTTGGTGTGATAACTATTATTGTATGAGAATTCAATTAAAAGTAAATGCGTATCCAAATTACCACCGAAATCTATGATGCACGCACGAAGCATGTCTTCGAGGGTGTGAATCGTGCGCTCAGTCTGACCGTCGGTTTGAGGGTGGAAAGCGGTACTGAGATTGAGAGTAGTACCGCGGGCGGATTGAAAAGTCTCCCAGAGACGTGAGGTAAAGCGACCGTCGCGGTCAGAGATGATGTCACGAGGCGTCCCGTGTCGGCATATCACTTCGTCAGTATAGATTCGGGCTAATTGTTCGACCTTAAAGTCTTCTCGTATAGCAATGAAGTGCGCAGATTTGGTAAGACGATCAACGATAACCCAAATGCTATCGTGACCAGATGAAGTGCGGGGAAGTTTCGTAATAAAATCCATATCTATACTCTCCCACTTCCACATCGGGATTTCGGGTTGTTCGAGTAAGCCAGAGGGCCTTTGGTGCTCGGCTTTAACCTTCGAGCAGGTTAAGCACTTTGAGACGTAAATGAAGATATCCTTTTTCATGCCCGGCCACGAGTACTTAGGACAAAGGTCCTGATACATTTTGTCGGCTCCGGGATGAATGGAGTATCGAGATATATGAGCTTCGGTCATTAGCAGTTCGCGAAGGTTATCACGGCTGGGAATCCAAATGCGATCAAGATAGTAGTAAATACCGTTAGGTTTAACAACGAGCTGAGTTTCGGCACCACATTTTATTTCTTCCTCCAAAGTATTTTCGTTTAAAACAAGTGAATTGAGCGGAGCGAATCATGATTTCGAGATCATTCAAAGCTTGAGAGTCACAAACACTATACACATAGTTTCGTCGAATTAGAGCATCGGCTACGACGTTTACTTTGCCGGGATGGTAGCCTATTTCATAATCGTAATCGTCGAGAAGTTCAACCCATCGGCGTTGGCGCATATTCAGTTCCTTTTGATTGAAGATATGTTGTAAGCTCTTATGGTCGGTGAAGACCGTACACTTGGTACCGTAAAGGTAGTATCGCCATTGTAACATCCGTCAAAAACGGATTTACCAAACCCGCTCCGTTTATCAACCGAACAGTCAGTCAAAAATTTCGTTGCGAATTAAATGCCCAAAATATTTTTAAACGATACGTAATCAATTATTATACGGGAATATATATTTAGTTTTTGAAAAACTGTTGAAAATCGCAAAATAAAAACAAAACGATCCAGCCGGGTTTCGAACCCGGGTCACTCGCCGAGTCGACTCAGCGACTTATCTCACACACACAAACCACTGCGCCACTTGCTTTGTTTGTTAAATAATGAAATCATTTAAATCATAAAGTAACGTTACGAATTCAAAACCGGCGCCCAATAGTTCAGTCGTCGGAATCCCGGTAAACTCGCGAGCTTTTAACGACAATTTACGTTATAACGTAAACCATTAACAAGACATCGGTTATAACCGACGTCTGAGTCCGCGACCAAAATTATAACCGCCGGAAAATTTAAATCAATGAACCCAGTCGGAAATCAGACCAAATACATCTCGATTTTCCCCTATAAATTCACCCTCAACCCATTGAAAACTTTTTCGCTCAAAACCACACTCTTTCTCGGCGAAAACTCCCTAGCCGGAACTTTTCTGTTCGTCGCCGGAAAACCGATTTCCTTATTTCTGAACCTCACTAAATCTTTTAAACTTATACCGAAGTCACCCATACCTTCTTCAAACCTTCTGGGGACTCGCTGCTGCAAGACACCTGACGCCGGAGCTTATTACTGTCGCCGGAGTTCTGCCGGAAAACAAAGGGTCCAGTCGATTTCCGAACTCTGGTTCTATCTTGATGAAGAAGACGATGTATTTCCGTATCTTATAATTATAATTAAAATCAGGATATTAATCGGGTTAGACACACAGTCCAGCGGTGGACTGTGTGCACATAAAACGCTAACGTCTCAAGTTCGAATCCCGTTTCACACACGCTGCCTTAATAAAAACCATTTTTTTTGTTTAACTGAACCGGAGTCGCCACTGGTATATGTTAAGTATATTAATAACCGGAATAATAACCAAGTTAGACACACAGTCCAGCGGTGGACTGTGTGTTTGTTTATATCGCAGGTCACGAGTTCGAGTCCGGTCTTCTGCACCGACTCGAACAATTATCTATTCTTTTTAATAAGGCAGAAAAGGAAATAACTAAATTGTATTTAAGTATAATAAAAATCGAAATATATAACATGTTAAACACACAGTCCAGCGGTGGACTGTGTGTTAGATTAAACCACAGGTCCCGGGTTCGAGACCTGTGGAGTGCACGTCCGGTTCGCTTAAAACTGTTTTTAAAATAAAATGATTTTCGGTTTAAACTAATTAATATATATATATAATTAAAATCAGATATAAAACGGGTTAGACACGTAGCTCAGTTGGTAGAGCTGCGTGCACGCGTACG
Organism: Scalesia atractyloides; assembly: GCA_947069175.1. NCBI lineage: Eukaryota > Viridiplantae > Streptophyta > Magnoliopsida > Asterales > Asteraceae > Scalesia > Scalesia atractyloides. Next base: position 74,782,037 of record CAMTDV010000010.1, on the reverse strand, counting down.
GGAGGTCTCGGGTTCGAGCCTCACCCAGAGCACTTGTATTCCGCATTCGAACCGGTCAACGGTCAACGGTCAGGTCAACGGTCAGAAAAAAATAATTTTTTTTATTATTTTTATTTAATTATTTTAATTAAAAATCAATTAAAAATACTTAAAAATAACATTTTTAAGGTTAGAAAATAGCCTCAAACTCACAAAAATATACCCCACAATCCTACTAAAATATATTAATAAAATCCGTTTACTTACCAAACCATAATGCGATTTATCTAGGTTAAATCTCACTCGTGGTTAAAACCACTTCGCGTACATTCAACGTCATCAACCGAACGCACCCACTGTGAGTGAATCTTACAACTCCCCCTTTTAAATTACACGTTTTGGGGTGTGTCATGTGTTATGAAAATAATTAATTTATTTATTTAAACTTGTGCCAGACCACATCATGACTTAAACTTAGATTGTTTTTATTGTTGTGATTTACTTATTTCCTTTTGTCATATTATATGAAACTCATACATTAAGCCCATCAGTTCCTCGTGGGAGACGAGTAGAACATCGCGTGCTTCAAATCAAATTCATTATTGTTCATGTGTGTATCATTGAGTTTATATTGTTTGTAGTTGTGTCATTCATATTATCATGTTTATGCAATTCGTTCATCAGGCCCCTCAGTTCCTCGTGAGAGACGAGTTGAGCATCGTGTGCCTCTAATTGTTCCATTATTGTTCATGAGTGTTTCATTTAATATCTTATGATTGTTGATTAAGTTTACATCTATTTTTACTCATGTTTGGTTGTGCACATATTTCATAATCAATTTAAATATATTTGTTCAAATGTTTTCCATAGGATTCACTCGCCAACATTATGTTGATTCAAAAACCCTTTTACACATGATACAGGTGAACAGGTTGAAGCAAGGAAAACATAGGATATGCCTTAGAAGAGAACAAAGAAGTTTAGATTGTTAGTTAGATCATGTTGTAACATTTATTGTAAAATTCCATTTAATTTGTATTAATGAATATGAAACGCTTAATAAATGTCATGAGCTTTGATGATAACCCAATCATGCCCCGATCACCTTTTTCGCTGCGGTCGGGGTGTGACAGATTGGTATCAGAGCCATGACTATAGGGATATAGGATAGGTTATTAGACCCTTAGATCCTATACTATGGTCTGCCTAAATTTTAATTGCTTAGGTGGTTACATACAAACTTGTGATATTTATTTGTTTCATATTTGTTTACATTTCAGTCAAACATACATGCTTATATACATATTCATTATACATATATACATATTCATTATACATATATCGATGTTCATGTATTCAATTTATTTTCATACTCTCATTATCCAAAGATTTTGTGCAATTTTCAAATCTCATCAAAGTAAGTTCTGCGACGGGCATGTAGTAACTGGAAGGGTACAAGTACCGGTAGTCGGAACGTCCTGTCTAGGCTGGCATTCGTATAAATCCAATATAACGGACCAGTTTGCCTACCTGGGGACCAACGATGAGAGTACGAAGGACCTATTAGGCCAAAGCATGCCACACCAAACGTCGTTCGAACTAACCCTACTTTGAGTTGTCACCGTGTCTACACCTGGACACATTCCGAATATCACACGTTGTATACATATTTCTCGATTTTCCCCGGGTTTTTGTGTACGAAACCTGGCAAACCCGTGAGAACCATATGAAAAACCGGTATTCATGGGGGCCCACATGATTACACAGGTAAAGTATGGCGGCATGTAGGGCCTAACAGCGAGCAAACCCAAGACATCCCATGGATGTAGTAATTTAGTTATCTATAATTATTTTATGAATATTCGTTCTTGAAAGCGACCCATGATCTCAAAAGCATCCAACTCATACTCTTGTCATGTATTCCTTGTAGATGTCTTCTAACCTCGCCCGTAGGAAGACGAGAGCAAGAAAAGCCCGCGAGCGCATGGCTTCCTTAATCGCTCAACAAATGGCTGCCGTAATACCCAACATTGTAATCCAAGTTCAACAAGCACTTACCGTTAATCCTGTCAATCAAGCAAACCAAAACATTTTCAACTCTTCCCCAAATACCACTAAATGCACCTACAAGCACTTCAAATCATGCGACCCTCCGAAATACAAAGGGACTGAAGGCGTCACTGCTCTTCTCCATTGGTTTGAATAAATGGAGAACACTTTTCTAAATTGCGATTGCCCTGACGATCGCAAAGTGCGATATGCTACGGTCGATTATATGGGATAGCACTTACTTGGTGGAATGCAGAGAAGTCCAAACGAGGTGTTGAAGATGCTATGACCTTAACTTGGAACGAATTGAAGGAAATCATGACCAGACGATTTTGCCCAAGGAGCGAAATCAAGAAATTAGAAGATGAATTCTATTCGTTAAAGCAAATGGAAGGAGACCACATCACATACAACAAAAGGTTCCTCGAATTACATCAAATGGTTCCCAACATGTTCACTCCCCTTTACCGTTTGATCGAGCACTACATTCGTGGTCTTCCGTCAAAGATTCAAGACCCTGTAATAAGTACCAAGCCTGCAACTTTGGAAGCAGCGATGGAGCTAGCAACAGAGCTCACCGAGAACCGAATCCGAAACGAAGACTTCAAGGAGGAGAAGAAGAAGGATAAAGAACCGACTGAAACTTCCGACTCCACTCAAACTGAATCCCCTTCTCAACCCAATCCTAAGAGAAGAAGAGTCGGGCGACTTTTCGCTGCGACCCAACGAAATCAACCAGTTTTACACGCATATACCCATCCGAGCTATCCCAATCACCCAAGTGGCACCCAACTCAGCTTACCCAAATAAGAAACCATATCTTGGACCTCACCCTCGATGCAACAACTGTTTTTATCACCATCCCCTTACCTTACCTTGCCGGCTATGTACAACTTGTGGACGCTATGGTCATTTGAGCAATGTTTGTCGCACCTTTCAAGACCAAACCTTTTCCCCTACTCAAAACATGGCCCAAGCCTATCAACAACCCCAATACCCCATGTTCCCATATGCTCGAGCTTGTTTCAATTGTGGCGACCCTACCCACTTTAGAAACACATGCCCCCAATTGGTTAACGTTATCAACACTCAAGCCCAATCAAACCCAGTTAACCAAGTAAACCAAGAAAACCCAACCACTATGCCACCAGCAAGAGGAAGAGTCTTCAATATCAACGCCAATCCTGTCGAAGATAATGACGGCCCAAACGAAGATACTCAACTAGTCCTCTTCGCCGAAGATCCAGATTCAACTCCTATCGTTTAGTTTTATGTTTTTCTTTATCACATGTGTAGACTGTTAGAGTAATTATGGTATATTATATATTATATATTGTTTTTAGTATATGCTTTTGCCGAGGCCGCAGCTCCCCATCCATCGAGGTTGAGTTTGATCCCCATTTTATTATGCGGTTGATCAGGGTGTGCCCGCACGATCGGCTCCGTTTGTTTGAGCCTTGATCGGTTATTTCATTTTACATTTCAATACATGCAATACGTTCGGCTCCGTTTGATTGAGCCTTGAGCGCATATTTCAATTTACATTTCCAGTTCATGCAATACGTTCGGCTCCGTTTGATTGAGCCTTGAGCGCACATTTCAATTTACATTTCCAGTTCATCCAATACGTTCGGCTCCGTTTGATTGAGCCTTGAGCGTACATACAGTTTCATTATCAGTATCTTGTGGTTGTGGTGTTTGTAGTAGAGTCGCATCGAACTAACCATAACTTGCGGATAAAGTCAATGAAAATTTGACAAGGATATGGTGGATACGCCGCTGGTACTTCCTATATATAAGTATTCTTGTCAAATGATCGGAGGCATTATCAGGCGGTTATGAGAGGTTCCATGCATAGGCTGATTGTGTGATGGTTGTTTAGATTAAGTTGTTCAATTTCAGTACATTCAATACGTTCGGCTCCGTTTGATTGAGCCTTGAGCGCACATACAATTTCATTCAATACGTTCGGCTCCGTTTGATTGAACCTTGAGCGCACAGACAATTTCATTATCAGTATCTTGTAGTTGTGGTGTTTGTAGTAGAGTCGCATCGAACTAACCATAACTTGTGGATAAAGTCAATGAAAATTTGACAAGGATATGGTGGATACGCCGATGGTACTTCCTATATATAAGTATTCTTGTCAAATGATCGGAGGCATTATCAGGCGGTTATGAGGGGTTCCATGCATAGGCTGTTTGTGTGGTTAAGTTATTCATTTTCAGTACATGCAATACGCTCGGCTCCGTTTGATTGAGCCTTGAGCACACAATTTCAATTTCAGTACATTCAATACGTTCGGCTCCGTTTGATTGAGCCTTGAGCGCACATCCATTTCATTTTCAGTACATGCAATACGATCGGCTCCGTTCGATTGAGCCTTGATCGCACAGATATATTTCATTTCAGTATTTTATGTTTGTTGTATTGGTTGTAGAGTTATAGGACTAATCATAATTCACTGATAAAACCAATGAAAATTTGACAAGAATATGGTGGATACGCCGCTGGTACTTCCTATATATAAGTATTCTTGTCAAAGGATCAGAGGCATTATCGGACGGTTATGAGAAGTTCTATGTAGGATTTATTAGTTTCTTGGTAACCAATCATAACTTGTGGATAAAACTAATGAAAATTTGGCAAGAATATGGTGGATACGCCGCTGGTACTTCCTATATATAAGTATTCTTGCCAAAGGATCAGAGGCATTATCAGGCGGTTATGAGAAGTTCCATGTAGAATTTAGTATTGCCTTGGTTGGAATTTGTGTTAAATTTATATCATCATGTTATTTAAAGGGATTGGAATGTGTTCCATTTCTACATAAACTAACCTCTCCATCATAACAAACGAGAGAGGAACTTCCACCATTCAAACGTATATGCTATCAGAATGTGGATTCAAATATTTGCTAATGTGTTTATTCATGTTCAAATATTTGCTGATGTGTTTATTCATGTTCAAATATTAGCTGTTGTGTTTACTTATGTTCAAATATCAGCTGTTGTGTTTTTACTTATGTTCCATAGAGGTTGTAGTGTTAGAAGTTTTGCCTTAGGATATAACCATACTTTCCCAAACGTATCTAAACTCTTATGCATGATATCATTTTTAGCAAATCATTTCTGCTTATCAATACTTATACAGTAGGCAACAAAAAGCGATTCCTGAATAGGGTACTTAACCCTTACAAGGAACGTTACCGCCTCGAACAAAAAAACTTAAACCCTTATTTTTTTTTCTAAGCATACAACTGTCAAACAAAACATCATCATCCTTTTAGTCAAAATATATCATTATTTAAATTTCGGGACGAAATTTCTAAAAAGCAGGGGATACTGTAACATCCGTAAAAAATGGATTTACCAAACCCGCTCCGTTTATCAACCGAACAATCAGTCAAAAATTTCGTTGCGAATTAAATGCCCAAAATATTTTTAAACGATACGGGAATATATATTTAGTTTTTGAAAACTGTTGAAAATCGCAAAATAAAAACAAAATGATCCAGCCGGGTTTCGAACCCGGGTCACTCGCCGAGTCGACTCAGCGACTTATCTCACACACACAAACCACTGCGCCACTTGCTTTGTTTGTTAAATAATGAAATCATTTAAATCATAAAGTAACGTTACGAATTCAAAACCGGCGCCCAATAGTTCAGTCGTCGGAATCCCGGTAAACTCGCGAGCTTTTAACGACAATTTACGTTATAACGTAAACCATTAACAAGACATCGGTTATAACCGACGTCTGAGTCCGCGACCAAAATTATAACCGCCGGAAAATTTAAATCAATGAACCCAGTCGGAAATCAGACCAAATACATCTCGATTTTCCCCTATAAATTCACCCTCAACCCATTGAAAACCTATTCGCTCAAAACCACACTCTTTCTCGGCGAAAACTCCCTCGCCGGAACTTTTCTGTTCGTCGCCGGAAAACCGATTTCCTTATTTCTGAACCTCACTAAATCTTTTAAACTTATACCGAAGTCACCCATACCTTCTTCAAACCTTCTGGGGACTCGCTGCTGCAAGACACCTGACGCCGGAGCTTATTACTGTCGCCGGAGTTCTGCCGGAAAACAGAAGGTCCAGTCGGTATACTTCTCCGCCCAATTTCTTTTCCTTTTCATATTTATCTCACCGTAATGAACTGAAAAACACTAATAAACCGATAAAAACTTTGAACCAGTCGATTTCCGAACTCTGGTTCTATCTTGATGAAGAAGACGATGTATTTCTGTATCTTATAAGTATAATTAAAATCAGGATATTAATCGGGTTAGACACACAGTCCAGCGGTGGACTGTGTGCACATAAAACGCTAACGTCTCAAGTTCGAATCCCGTTTCACACACGCTGCCTTAATAAAAACCATTTTTTTTGTTTAACTGAACCGGAGTCGCCACTGGTATATGTTAAGTATATTAATAACCGGATTAATAACCAAGTTAGACACACAGTCCAGCGGTGGACTGTGTGTTTGTTTATATCGCAGGTCACGAGTTCGAGTCCGGTCTTCTGCACCGACTCGAACAATTATCTATTCTTTTTAATAAGGCAGAAAAGGAAATAACTAAATTGTATTTAAGTATAATAAAAATCGAAATATATAACATGTTAAACACACAGTCCAGCGGTGGACTGTGTGTTAGATTAAACCACAGGTCCCGGGTTCGAGACCTGTGGAGTGCACGTCCGGTTCGCTTAAAACTGTTTTTAAAATAAAATGATTTTCGGTTTAAACTAATTAATATATATATATAATTAAAATCAGATATAAAACGGGTTAGACACGTAGCTCAGTTGGTAGAGCTGCGTGCACGCGTACGGGAGGTCTCGGGTTCGAGCCTCACCCAGAGCACTTGTATTCCGCATTCGAACCGGTCAACGGTCAACGGTCAGGTCAACGGTCAGAAAAAAATAATTTTTTTTATTATTTTTATTTAATTATTTTAATTAAAAATCAATTAAAAATACTTAAAAATAACATTTTTAAGGTTAGAAAATAGCCTCAAACTCACAAAAATATACCCCACAATCCTACTAAAATATATTAATAAAATCCGTTTACTTACCAAACCATAATGCGATTTATCTAGGTTAAATCTCACTCGTGGTTAAAACCACTTCGCGTACATTCAACGTCATCAACCGAACGCACCCACTGTGAGTGAATCTTACAACTCCCCCTTTTAAATTACACGTTTTGGGGTGTGTCATGTGTTATGAAAATAATTAATTTATTTATTTAAACTTGTGCCAGACCACATCATGACTTAAACTTAGATTGTTTTTATTGTTGTGATTTACTTATTTCCTTTTGTCATATTATATGAAACTCATACATTAAGCCCATCAGTTCCTCGTGGGAGACGAGTAGAACATCGCGTGCTTCAAATCAAATTCATTATTGTTCATGTGTGTATCATTGAGTTTATATTGTTTGTAGTTGTGTCATTCATATTATCATGTTTATGCAATTCGTTCATCAGGCCCCTCAGTTCCTCGTGAGAGACGAGTTGAGCATCGTGTGCCTCTAATTGTTCCATTATTGTTCATGAGTGTTTCATTTAATATCTTATGATTGTTGATTAAGTTTACATCTATTTTTACTCATGTTTGGTTGTGCACATATTTCATAATCAATTTAAATATATTTGTTCAAATGTTTTCCATAGGATTCACTCGCCAACATTATGTTGATTCAAAAACCCTTTTACACATGATACAGGTGAACAGGTTGAAGCAAGGAAAACATAGGATATGCCTTAGAAGAGAACAAAGAAGTTTAGATTGTTAGTTAGATCATGTTGTAACATTTATTGTAAAATTCCATTTAATTTGTATTAATGAATATGAAATGCTTAATAAATGTCATGAGCTTTGATGATAACCCAATCATGCCCCGATCACCTTTTCCGCTGCGGGTCGAGGTGTGACAGCCATATCTTCAATGCAAAAACAACTGCACCGAGTTCGAGATTGTGGGTTGTGTAGTTCTTCTCGTGGATCTTAAGTTGTCGAGACGCATACGCGATAACCTTGTCTCGTTGCATGAGAACACAACCGAGACAAAGATTTGAGGCATCGCAATAAACAACGAAATCGTCGATTCCGTCGGGAAGAGCGAGCACGGGAGCGTTGCATAGCATACGCTTTAGAGTTTGAAAAGCTTCCTCTTGTTTGGAATCCCAAACGAAAGGTTTGTCTTTATGAGTTAAAGCGGTAAGCGGAATGGCGATTTTCGAAAAGTCAGCGATGAATCGACGGTAGTAACCCGCCAATCTAAGAAATGAACGGATTTCGGAAGCATTCTTCGGCGTAATCCAACTCTTGACAGCTTCAATCTTTGCAGGGTCGACGTGAATTCCTTGACTATTTACGATGTGGCTGAGAAATTGGACTTCTTCGAGCCAGAATTCACACTTTGAGAACTTAGCATAAAGGCGATTGCCTTGAAGAAGTTCGAGGACTAAACAGAGATGGCGTGCGTGTTCGTCTCTCGACTTCGAATAGATACGGATGTCATCGATAAACACAGTGACGAAACGATCTAAGAAAGCTTTGCACACACGGTTCATCAAATCCATGAAGACCGCGGGTGCATTGGTAAGACCAAAAGGCATGACCACGAATTTGAAATGGCCTTAACGAGTACGAAAGGCGGTTTTCGGTATATCTTCTTCCAATACGTGTAACTGATGATAATCGGAACGGAGATCGATCTTAGAAAAACAAGTAGCACCTTGAAGCTTATCAAATAAGTCGTCGATTCGGGGAAGAGGATAGTTGTTCTTTATCGTGAGTTTATTAAGTTCACGATAGTCGATGCACATCCGGAACGTCCCTTCTTTCTTTTTCACGAAAAGAACGGGTGCACCCCGAGGCGAAGTGCTCAGGCGTATGAAACCTTTATCAATAAGCTCTTGAAGTTGGCTCGATAGCTCGCGCATTTCTAATGGTTCGAGACGATATGGAGCTTTAGCAACGGGAGTAGCACCGGGAACTAAATCGATAAAAAATTCAACATCGCGAGTAGGGGGTAAACTAGGTGAATCGTCAGGAAAGACCTTAGGAAATTCACGAACAACAGGAACGTCTTTAAAAGTCTTATTTTCTTTCTCCGGGTTCATGATATGGGCTAGAAAAGCAACACATTGCTTTCGCAAACATTTGTGTGCTCAAGTACATGACAAAAGCATCAACTTCTTTGAGGGAGTTTCACCATAAACACGGAGTTGATCACCGTTAGGGAGAGGGAAGCGAATCATTTTATCTAAGCATACAACTTCAGCATGATTTTCACGAAGAAAATCCATGCCTACTATGATATCGAAGCTACCTAATTGCATAGGTATCACACCCCAACCGATGGCGGAAACATCAAGGTTAGTGGCACTAGGCGACCAGATTGTCTCACGAGAAATAACGTAACAATTATCCAACAACATTAATTAACGTTTAACATCCCATACTATTAAACATAATATTTCAAACAACCATTACAGAAATTCTGATTTTCTCATAAAAACAACATGGTTCGATTTCCTCTAGATTTTTATTACAACCGTTCTAAACAAGATACGCAAAATACTAAATAAAACTACTCCAAAGCAATCCAAGCTAAATCATTAACCTATTACATACGTTAAAATACAAGTCAATACAATTAAGTAAAGGTGAGCATACGAGTTTGGATAATACTAGCATAGTTGAGAAAGCGCTTGCGAAACAATCTAATTACATATCATGATACACCAAAACACTTAACATAACATAGGCTCATTTCTCATGCTAACTACTGTGAAAAGGCTTGCGCGACCATCCTAACTAGACCCCGTCGGGTGTTAGCCAAACTATAGTACCATACTAGCTAAGAAGGCAAGTTAACGAAAATAAGTCCTAGTCACATGTTTCTAGTATCACGTATCGAGCATATACAATCAGATTATTCGCGCGTGATAAACAGTTTTGATTTGTGAAGTGTTTTTGATATAGGAACGTATGTAACACCCAATAAGTGCGTTAAAGCGAAAATGGGTCAAGTATACTCACTGTAGGTGCGTTTTGGTAAGGCTTAAGATTCTGAGGAGAGTTGCGGAGTGCGCCGGATCAGCCTGAAAACGAACAGAAGTGCATCAGTCTTCCGAAAAGCCGAAACGGTGAAGTTTGAGTTAAGCAGTAGGCAAGTTCAAGTTCGAGCGAACTTGCAGGTAAACATACAAGTTCGAGCGAACTTGCATGGTTCTGGTGAGTTGAGAGTCAAGTTCGGGCGAACTTGCCAGTTTCTAAAGGAAACTTGACAAGTTCTAGCGAACTTGTGGTTAACCTTGACAGGTGATACAAGTTCGGCCGAACTTTTGAAGTTTCCTGAGAAACTTGACAAGTTCGAGCGAACTTGGGAGTTCCTGAAGAGAATTTTGTGCATTTCCACTCAAGTTCGGCCGAACTTGACCGCTAGAGGGCAAATTCGAGCGAACCTGACTGCTGTGTTGTCAAAACTCAATGAAATCTTGAGCGAACTTGATGTTGTTGGGTCCAAAATCTTGCGTTTTTGCGTCGTTTTCTTGAGGAAATCTAGTGTTCATCCTCCAACCCTGTGCTACTGAGCAAACTTAGGTCGGAGAGGTCTTTTAGAGCGGTTTTAGCCGTTTTACAAAAGCGTGGGATAATCCGGGGAACTCGGGGTTCGTTCGGGCTAGTCCGGCTTGTGTAAACCAACATAAACGTCCTTGTGCTTCCAGAACTGGGATCTTGAATGATAAATGCTTCGTTTCATATAAGAAAATGAACAAAACATTATCAAAAGTCCGTATTTTGTGTAAAATCAATTTTCAAAAGGTTTCGCTCAGTTTTAAGCATAGATCTGAGTGAAAAACAGAAGTTTTATGTAAAAGATGAAGATTTTTGTAAACAGAGAAGATTTGATGAAAACGAAGGCTATGCCTTGTGCCAAAATCGTTGTAAACCTTTGTAAAACGTTGATAAACGTTGCTGTAGTTGAAATCGGGTTGATTCTTACTTAGAACACGAAGGTTTCGGGTTTTGAGAGCTCTGGGCGAACTTACAGCAAGTTCAAATAAGAGGAATGAGCTGGGTATTTATAGGTGATGGCAAAAAGGTGAGCTGGTGGAGTCAAGTTCGGCACTTGTACAAAATTGTACAAGTTCGCACGAACTTGTAGGTTTCTGAGAGAAAGAGAGCCAAGTTCGACCGGACTTGACCCCTCTGAGGTTAAGTTAGAGCGAACTTGAGGTTTCTGAGAAGTTTAAATGGCCAGTTAAGTTCGGTCGAACTTGGTATCACCAAGTTCGAGCGAACTTTACCAGTTATTGGGTTTTCTTCGTTTATTTTGCATTAAAAGTTTGTTTGGCGATTCGGTTCGTATTAGTTAGTTATATTAAACGTTATAATAGATGTAATAGTGCGTTTTAGTGATTTGAGTGTGCGAGAGCGATGCTATAGCGATTGTAATCATAACCAAACACACACAAACACGCAATTATCATATAAACACGTAACTAATATTACCACATAATTTCAATAAACCAAATAAGTAATTGCGTTGCGATTGCGATGAGATTTAATAAGTGGTTAGATGCGATAAGAACGTACATTATCATAATTAATTAACATAAACTTTATTATCAACCGAATCTCGGGATTACAAAAGATAGGTACATCAGAAAGACAAATGAAAAGATAACAACGAATTTTCGAGTTGTTACAGTCTCCCCTATGTTAGGGAATTTCGCCCCAAAATTTAAGCAGTAGCTGTAACAAATAGATGCGGGTACTTGGCCTCCATATCACTTTCCAATTCCCAAGTAAACTTGGCGCCGCGTTTGCCCTCCCATCGGACTATCACGATAGGGATACGAGAGCGTTGTTGTTTCTTAGTTTCTTGGTCCATGATTTCCACAGGCTTTTCCACGAAATGGAAAGTCTCGTTGATTTGTAAATCATAGAGAGGTACATGGAGATTTTCTTCGTCTGGCAATTCTTGAGGTTAGACACGTGAAAGTCGGATGTACGTTGTTAAGTTCCTCCGATAATTCGAGACGATAGGCTACTTTACCGATTCTTTCCAGAATCTTAAAGGGACCAACGTGTCGAGGCGCTAGCTTTCCTTTCTTGCCGAAGCGGACCACTCCCTTCCAAGGTGCAACCTTTAGGACAACGTGATCTCCCACTTCGAACTGTAGGGGCTTGCGGTGTTTATCGGCATAACTCTTTTGACGACTCCGAGCTTTCAAGAGATTGTCTCTGATCTGGAGGATCTTGTCCGTCGTTTCTTGACTTAGCTCGGGACCGGTGATTTGTGCTTCTCCGATCTCGTGCCATGCAATAGGCAATCGACATTTTCTTCCATACAGTGCCTCAAAAGGAGCCATTTGAATGCTGGTATGATAACTATTATTGTACGAGAATTCAACTAAAGGTAAATGTGTATCCTAGTTACCACCGAAATCTATAATGCACGCACGAAGCATGTCTTCCAGGGTGCGGATCGTGCGCCAGTCTGACCGTCGGTTTGAGGGTGAAAGGCGGTACTGAGATTGAGAGTAGTACCGAGAGCGGATTGAAAAGTCTCCCAGAGACGCGAGGTAAAACGACCGTCTCGGTCAGAGATGATGTCACGAGGCGTCCCATATCGACATATAACTTCGTCGGTATAGATTCGGGCTAACCGTTCGACCTTAAAGTCTTCTCATATAGCAATAAAGTGCGCGGATTTAGTAAGACGATCAACGATAACCCAAATGCTATCGTGACCGGATGAAGTGCGGGGAAGTTTGGTAATAAAGTCCATATCTACACTCTCCCACTTCCACATCAGGATTTCGGGTTGCTCGAGTAAGCCAGAGGGACCTTTGATGTTCGGCTTTAACTTTCGAACAAGTTAAGCACTTTGAGACGTACAAGGCGATATCCTTTTTCATGCCCGGCCACCAGTACTTAGGACGAAGGTCCTGGTACATCTTGTCAGCACCGGGGTGAATGGAATATCGAGATTTATGAGCTTCGGTCATTAGCAAGTTACGAAGATTATCACGAGTAGGAATCCAATACGATCGAGATAATAATAGATACCATTAGGCTTAGATACGAGATGAGTTTCGGCACAACATTTCATTTCTTCCTCCAAAGTATTCTCGTTAAAACAGGCGAATTGGGCGGAGCGAATCATGATTTCAAGATCATTCAAAGCTTGAGAGTCACGAATACTATATACATAGCTTCGTCGACTTAGAGCATCGGCGACAACGTTTGCTTTGCCGGGATGGTAGCGTATCTCGCAATCGTAATCGTTGAGAAGTTCAACCCATCAACGTTGTCGCATGTTTAGTTCTTTTTGATTAAGATATGTTGTAAGCTCTTATGGTCGGTGAAGACCGTACACTTAGAACCGTAAAGGTAGTGTCGCCATATCTTTAATGCAAAAACAACTGCACCGAGTTCGAGATCGTCGGTAGTGTAGTTCTTCTCGTGGATCTTGAGTTGTCGAGACGCATACGCGATAACCTTGTCTCGTTTCATGAGAACACAACCAAGACCAAGGTTTGAGGCATCGTAGTAAACAACAAAATCGTCGTTTCCGGCGGGTAAAGCGAGTACGGGAGCGTTGCATAGCATACGCTTGAGAGTTTGAAAAGCTTCCTCTTGTTGGGAATCCTAAACAAAAGATTTGTCCTTATGAGTTAAAACGGTAAGCGGAACGGTGATTTTCGAGAAGTCGGCGATGAATCGACGGTAGTAACCCGCCAATTCAAGAAATGAACGGATTTTGGAAGCATTTTTCGGTGTTATCCAACTCTTGACGGCTTCGATCTTTGCAGGTCAACGTGAATTCCTTGACTGTTAACGATGTGGCCCAGAAATTGGACTTCTTCTAGCCAGAATTCACATTTAGAGAACTTAGCATAAAGGCGATTACCTTGAAGAAGTTTGAGGACTAAACGAAGATGGCGCGCGTGTTCGTCTCTCGACTTCGAATAGATAAGGATATCATCGATGAAAACAATAACGAAACGATCTAAGAAAGCTATACACACATGGTTCATCAAATCCATGAAGACCGCGGGTGCATTGGTAAGACCAAAAGGCATGACCACGAATTAGAAATGGCCATAGCGAGTACGAAAGGCGGTTTTCAGAATGTCTTCTTCCAACACGCGTAACTGATTATAACCGGAACGTAAATCGATCTTAGAAAGCAAGTAGCACCTTGAAGCTGATCAAATAAGTCGTCGATACGAGGAAGAGGGTAGCGGTTCTTTATCGTGAGTTTGTTAAGTTCACGATAATCGATGCACATACGGAACGATCCATCCTTCTTCTTCACAAAAAGGACAGGTGCGCCCCATGGCGAAGTGCTCGGGCGTATGAAACCTTTATCAAGAAGCTCTTGAAGCTGGCTAGATAGCTCAAGCATTTCTGAGGGTGCAAGGCGATAAGGAGCTTTAGCAACGGGAGTAGCACCTGGAATCAAATCGATACGGAATTCAACATCTCGAGTAGGGGGTAGACCGGGTAATCATCACGAAAGACTTTAGGAAATTCACAAACAACGGGAACATCTTTATAAGTCTTCTTTCCTTCCTCCGGGTTCACGATATGGGCGAGGAAAGCAACACATCGCTTTTGCAAGCATTTGTGTGCTCGAGTACATGACAAAAGCATAAACTTCTTTGAGGGAGTTTCACCGTATACATGAAGTTGATTACCGTTAGGGAGAGGGAAACGAATCATTTTATCGAAGCATACAACTTCAGCATGGTTTTCACGAAGAAAATCCATACCTACTATGATATCGAAACTACCTAACTGCATAGGTATGAGATTGATCGAGAAGATGTGGCTGTTGAGATCGAGGGAACAACCACGTAAGACGGAATTGACGGTAACGGTTCTTCCGGTGGCGACTTCCACATCGAAAGTCTTTGGGAGTTTAGCGCGCTTACATTTTAAAACCTTTTCAAATTCTAACGATACAAAACAGTTATCGGCACCAGTATCAAATAAACATGAAGCATAAACACCATTAACAAGGAACGTACCATTGACAACATTGGTTGTCATTCTGGGCCTGGCGGTGGTTGAGATTGAAGGCTCTGCCACGCGCAGCTTGTGGTTGGTGCTACTGCGGCGGCTGTAGCTGCTGCTGAGGCTGCGGTGCTGGCTGCTCTTGCTTGACAGGACGATTAGGACAGACGTTGGCGAAATGATTCGGATCACCACACACATAGCACACACGTGCTTTCGGAGCTTGCTGCTGATTGGCTTGAGGAGGAGCGGGTAAAGCTGGAGCTACTGGAGCCTGAGGAGCTGGCTGACGAGGACCTGATCGGCAACTCACAGTAAAATGGTCGTAGATATTGCAGTTTGTGCAAAAACGGCGGTTTCCACCAACGACATGATGATAAGTGCACTTAGGGCACAGAGGGTGAGGTCCGGTATACGAACGCTTAGCTGGAGGTGCGTTTGGAGCGGCTGACTGAAGCGGCTGAGGGTTTGCTTGAGCGGCGAGGGCATAGTTCTTACTCGGGTTTCCTCTTTTGCGTCCATGACGCTTTCCCTTTGGTTCATTTGATGATTCGGTAGCAGCGGTTGGTTCGACGACGGCTTGATTGGCGACTTTAGCAGAGTTCTTGAAATAACCATCCTGAACTCGCTGATCGTTGATCTCAGCGGCAAACATGTAGGTTTCCTCGATGGTTGTAGTACGAGCAACTTTCATGAAACTTGCAACACACTCGGGTAAACCACGGATGTACTTGTTGATAGCTTTCTCCGTCGTATCAACCTGGCTGGGACAGATGATGCTCAAAATCTTAAACCGAGCAGTAAAACCAGCATTGTCGGGACCATCCTGCTTGATGCCCCAAAACTCATTCTCGAGCTTTTGAATTTCATGCGGAGGACAGAACTCCTTCATCATTACTTCCTTGAGTTCCTCCCAAGATAGATTGTAGGCTTCATCATTTCCACGCTTGTTTCTTTCAGCTGTCCACCAGTCGAGAGCACGGGACTGGAAGACGCCGGTAGCATTCACGGTGCAGAGGTCATCGGGGCATCCACTTTGCCTAAAAGTGACCTCAATAGCATCAAACCAGTGAAACATAGAAGTCAGCCCGTCATTGCCCGTGAAGGTGAGAGGTGCACAAGCCTTGAAGTTCTTGAAGCTGAATCGCGGCTTGGGATTCTTAGTTTTCGAGTCGACTGATGAGTTACTGCTCACGCCATGAATTTCCGAGACGATTTGCGGAATGACTTTAGCTATCTCCTTGGCTACCATTGTAGCGATACGCTTGTCGGCGTTGCTGCGCTGGAGATTCTTTCGGGTGTGCGATCCCATTGAAGGCATCTACACAAAGGATTTAGATTAGATTCGATTCGATTATAATAGAATCATGTTTAAATATTCATTATTATTATCATTCATTCAAGGCACAAAATCCCATAGACACGTAGGCACACAAACACGTAATCACATAAGCACGTAAGCACATAGATACGTAAGCACATAATCACGTAGGCATGTAACCACATATTTTGCACGTATTCACTTCTAATTAACCAACATGCGTAGCGCGAGATGAGATGCGAGATATAAGCGATATGTATATACACAAGCGAGATAAGCGAGATAGTACCACCTATGAAAACATGCGCATAAGAGAGATGAGCGTTTTAGTTTGATTGGTGCATTATTTAGAGTTTTAGATTTCGGGAACTGTGAGAGTAGTGCATGCGTTCTATGAAACGCAAAGCGATAAAGCGAGAAATCGATAATGCGAGAAATAAACAATTAAGCGAGAAAAAATAAAGCGAAAATTCTCAAAATTTTAAACACATAAATAATAATAAACTCGATGATGCGTAAATCGACGATATAGCCTTAAATCAATTGGGAGTGTCTGGGGTTTTGAGATGTTGACTATCCAAAGTGGTTCGACTACCCTTTGCATTTGGACCCACGCTTTGGCCTAATAGATAAATGTTCTCACCGCAAGCGGCTAACGACGTTTACCTAATACGTGTTCCAAACCATCGGCATAACCGAGACTTTGGTGAGATTGAAAATCGAAGCACGGAATTAGTTATTAAGATGCGGGTTTTACCCCTAACTTAACAACATCATTCCTAGTTGTGGCCACGCTCACCGATCACATCGGGCGTTCCACTAGATAGAAAGGGAGATGTTCGTCGAGGTTTGGATGTCACTCCTAACTCAACGAAGATATCTCGTGATGAGTAATACGCGGAATGAGCGATCTTATTGAGAGTTCTTGGTTATCACACCTAGTCTCAACTTGATCCTCGTTTGTGGGGTATGAGCGTTTCATAATCGTGTATATTGTATTAACCTTAGGAAAGGCGTATTTAAGAATTTATGGCAAGTAGTTTAGCATTTAATTCAAAGATTGGTCAATCGGGTACTTAAACATGCTACTAGGTCAAATATGGCAATTCTACCTATTATCCTAAGGAATCCACTCTGATACCAATCTGTCACACCCCAACCGATGGCGGAAACATCGAGGTTAGTGGCACTAGGCGACCAGATTGTCTCACGAGAAATTCCGTAACAATTATCCAACAACATTAATTAACGTTTAACATCCCATACTATTAAACATAATATTTCAAACAACCATTACAGAAATTCTGATTTTCTCATAAAACAACATGGTTCAATTTCCCCTAGATTTTTATTACAACCGTTCTAAACAAGATAAGCAAAATACTAAATAAAACTACTCCAAAGTAATCCAAGCTAAATCCTCAACCTGTTACATACGTTAAAATACAAGTCAATACAATTAAGTAAAGGTGAGCATACGAGTTTGGATAATACTAGCATAGTCGAGAAAGCATTTGCGAAACAATCTAATTACATATCATGATACACCAAAACATTTAACATAACATAGGCTCATTTCTCATACTAACTATCGTGAAAAGGCTTGCGCGGCCATCCTAACTAGACCCCGTTGGGTGTTAGCCAAACTATAGTACCATACTAGTTAAGGAGGCAAGTTAACGAAAATAAGTGAACATGCCTTTTATTTGGTAGGTAACATCGATGAAGCTACGGCGAAGGCTATGAACTTAGAAATGGAGAGCAATTCGAAGAAATGACCTTAAATCTTTGTGTACTGACCCCTAATCGAATAGTTTGGGATTCAGAAGTGAAAGAAATCATTTTATCTACTAATAGTGGACAAATTGGCGTATTACCAAACCACGCTCCTATTGCCACAGCAGTAGATATAGATATTTTGAGAATACGCCTTAATGACCAATGGCTAACGATGGCTCTAATGGGCGGTTTTGCTAGAATAGGTAATAATGAAATCACTGTCTTAGTAAATGATGCAGAGAAAAGTAGTGACATTGATCCACAAGAAGCTCAGCAAACTCTTGAAATAGCAGAAGCTGCTTTGAGAAAAGCTGAAGGAAAGAGACAAACAATCGAGGCAAATCTAGCTCTCCGACGGGCTAGGACACGAGTAGAGGCTATCAATGCCATTTCATAACCAGTCAGTGCGTCCAAATAAGCATCAATCTAGTCACATGTTTCTAGTATCACGTATCGAGCATATACAATCAGATTATTCGCGCGTGATAAACAGTTTTGATTTGTGAAGTGTTTTTGATATAGGAACGTATGTAACGCCCAAAAAGTGCGTTAAAGCGAAAATGGGTCACGTATACTCACTGTGGGTGAGTTTTGGTAAGACTTAAGATTCTGAGGAGAGTTGCGGAGTGCGCCGGATCAGCCTGTAAATGAACAGAAGTGCATCAGTCTTCCGAAAAGCCGAAAAGGTGAAGTTTGAGTTGAGCAGTAGGCAAGTTCGGGCGAACTTGTAGGTAAACATACAAGTTCGAGCGAATTTGCATGGTTTGGGGTGAGTTGAGAGTCAAGTTCGGGCGAACTTTCTAGTTTCTCAAGGAAACTTGACAAGTTCGAGCGAACTTGTGGTTAACCTTGACAGGTGATACAAGTTCGGCCGAACTTGTGAAGTTTCCTCAGAAACTTGACAAGTTCGAGCGAACTTGGGGGTTCCTGAAGAGAATTTTGTGCATTTCCACTCAAGTTCGGCCGAACTTGACCCCTAGAGGGCAAGTTCGAGCGAACTTGACTGCTGTGTTGTAAAAAATCAATGAAATCTTGAGCGAACTTGATGTTGTTGGGTCCAAAATCTTGCGTTTTCGCGTCGTTTGCTTGAGGAAATCGAGTGTTTATCCCTCCAACCTTGTGCTACTGAGCAAACTTAGGTCGGAGAGGTCTTTTAGAGCGGTTTTAGCCGTTTTACAAAAGCGTGGGCTAATCCGGGCGAACTCGGGGTTCGTTCGGGTTAGTCCGGCTTGTGTAAACCAACATAAACGTCCTTGTGCTTCCAGATCTGGGATCTTGAATGATAAATGCTTCGTTTCATATCAGAAAATGTACAAAACATTATCAAAAGTCTGTATTTTGTGTAAAAATCAATGTTCAAAAGGTTTTGCTCAGATCAAGCATAGATCTGAGTGAAAAACAGAAGTTTTATGTAAAAAGATAAAGATTTTTGTAAACAGAGAAGATTTGAGAAAAACGAAGGCTATGCCTTGTGCCAAAATCTTTGAAAACCTTTGTAAAACGTTGATAAACGTTGCTGTAGTTGAAATCGGGTTGATTCTTACTTAGAACACGAAGGTTTTGGGTTTTGAGAGCTCTGGGCGAACTTACAGCAAGTTCAAATGAGAGGAATGAGCTGGATATTTATAGGTGAAGGAAAAAAGGTGAGCTGGTGGAGTCAAGTTCAGCCGAACTTGTACAAAATTGTACAAGTTCGTGCGAACTTGTAGGTTTCTGAAAGAAAGAGAGCCAAGTTCGACCGAACTTGACCCCTCTGAGGTTAAGTTCGAGCGAACTTGAGGTTTCTGAGAAGTTTAAATGGCCAGTCAAGTTCGGCCGAACTTGGTATCACCAAGTTCGAGCGAACTTGACCCAATTATTGGGTTTTCTTCGTTTATTTCGCGTTAAAAGTTCGTTTGGCGATTCGGTTCGTATTAGTTAGTTATATTAAACGTTATAATTGATGTAATAGTGCGTTTTAGCGATTTGAGTGTGCGATAGCGATTGTAATCATAACTAAACACACACAAACACGCAATTATCATATAAACACGTAACTAATATTACCACATAATTCCAATAAACCAAATAAGTAATTATGTTGGGATTGCGATGAGATAGCGATGAGATTTAATAAGCGGTTAGATGCGATAAGAACGTACAATACCATAATTAATTAACTTAAACTTTATTATCAACCGAATCTCGGGATTCCAAAAGATAGGTACATCGGAAAGACAAATGAAAAGATAACAACGAATTTTCGAGTTGTTAGAATAGGTATGAGATTTATCGAGAAGACGTGATTGTTGAGATTGAGAGTACAACCACGTAGGACAGAGGTGACGGTGACGGCTTTTCCGGTGGCAACTTCCACATCAAAAGTCTTTGGGAGTTTAGCGTGTTTACATTTTAAAACCTTTTCGAATTCTAACGATACAAAACAATTATCGGCACCAGTATCAAATAAACATGAAGCGTAAATACCATTGACGAGGAACGTACCATTGACAACATTGTTGTCGTTCTGAGCCTAGCGATGGTTGAGATTAAAGGCTCGTCCACGTGCAGCCTGTTGTTGCGCTGAGGCTGTGGCGGTTGTGGCTGCTGCTGCTGCTGTTGTTCCTGCTTCACAGGTTTGTTTGGGCAGACGTACTGAAATGATTTGGATCACCGCACGTGTAACAGGCACGTGCTCTTAGAGCTGGCGCTTGCTGATTGGCCTGAGGAGGAGCTGGTAAAGCTGGTGCTGCTGGGGCCTGAGGAGCTGACTGACGAGGGCCTGAACGGCAACTGACAGTAAAGTGGCCGTAGATGTTGCAGTTGGTGCAGAAGCGACAATTGCCCCCAACTGCATGATGATAGGTGCATTTTGAGCACAAAGGATGCGGGCCAGTATACGCACGCTTTGCCGGCGGTGCGTTTGGTGCTGCAGACTGGAGCGGCTGAGGGTTTGCTGGAGCAGTAAGAGCAAAATTCTTGCTTGGGTTTTCTCGCTTGCGACTTCGGCGACTGTTCTTTTCCTCTCGGGACTGATCGGATGGAGTTGCTGATTCGGTGATGGCCTGGTTAGCGACTTTGCCGTGGTTTTTAAAGTAACCAGACTGAACCCATTTGTCATTGATCTCTGCGGCCAGCTGGTAGCTCTCCTCGATTGTAGTAGTGGGTGCTGCTTGAACAAAGTCGGCGACGCAATCGGGCAAGCGTTGATGTACTTCTTGATTGCTTTCTCGGTCGTGTCAACTTGACCGGGATAGATGATGCTCAACTGTTTGAATCGAGCCGTTAAGCCAGTATTGTCGGGACCATCTTGCTTAATTCCCCAAAATTCATTCTCTAACTTCTGGATCTCATGAGGTGGACAGAACTCTTTGATCATTATCTCCTTAAGTTCCTCTCAGGAGAGTCCGTAGGCTTCGTCGTTTCCCCTCCTGTTACGCTCCACAGTCCACCAGTCGAGAGCCCTGGACTGGAAAACGCCGGTAGCGTTAGTAGTGCGAAGGGGTTCGAGACACCCACTCTAGCGAAATGTGACCTCGATAGCATCGAACCAGTGAAACATGGCACTTGGTCCTTCGGTGCCTGAGAAAGTGAGGGGTCCACAAGCCTTGAACTGCTTGAAACTGAATGATGACTTGGGAGGATCGACTTTCGAGTCCACATAAGTGTTGCTGTTGGCGGCTTGGATTTCGCTGACTATCTGGGGGATCACTTTGGCCATTTCCTTGGCCACCAGTGATGCGATGCGCTTGTCAACTTGACCGCGCTGAAGATTCCTTCTGGTGTGCGATCCCATTGAAGACATCTACATTGATGATGAGATTCGATTATAATAGGTTTATGTTTAAAGTATTTATTATTATTATTATTCATATAAGGCACAGAATCACATAAACATGTAGGCAAGTGAACACGTAGGCAGACAAGCACGTAGGCACATAAGCACATAGCACGTAAGCACGTAGTCACATAATTCACGTAAGCATATACTTTGCACGTATTCTCCTTCTTATAAGTAAAGCGTAACGCATTCGAGATGCGATATATTAGCGAGATATAAGCGATATATATAATCGAGTAACACCGGGCATGAGGCACACATGTCCTCATAGGCGTAAGCGAGTTAAGCGATTAGTTTGGTTGGTGTATTAATTAGCGTTTTAGATTGCGAGAGCTGTGCGATTAGTGCATATACCGATTGAGCGTAAAAGCGATAAATCGAGAAATAGATTAAGTGAGAAATCGAATAAAGCGAAAATTCTCAAAATTTAAACATATACATAATAATTAAACTCGATGATGCGTAAAATCGACGATAATAGGCTTAAATCAATTGGGAGCGTCCTGGGTTTTGAGACGTTGACTACCCAAAGTGATTCAAAAATTCTCTGAGTTCGGACACACGATTTGGCCTAATAGACAAATGCTCTCGCCGTACAACGGTTAACGGCATTTATCCTTCCAGTTACGTCGTGTTCCGAGCCATCGAAATAATCGAGACTTTGGTGAGATTGAAAATCGAAGAGCGGAATTAGTTATTAAGATGCGGGTTTCACCCCTAACTTAACAGCGTCATTCCTAGTTGAGGTTACACTCACCGATCAAATCGGGAGTTCCACTAGATAGAGATGGAGATTCCCGTCGAGGTTTGGATATCACTCCTAACTCAATGGAGGTATCTCGTGCGAGAGAATGCGCGGAGTGAATGATCTTATCGAGAGTTCTTGGTTTTCACACCTAATCTCGACTTGATCACTCGTTTTGTGTGATACGAGCGTACTTCAGCGTGTGTTGTGGTTGCTTTAGGAAAAGCATTGTTTAGAAGTTCGTGCCGGAGAATCCTGATCAAGTTCGGGCGAACTTGGCATCAACTGATGTCAAGTTTGAGCGAACTTGTGGATCCAGAGAACTTGTTTAGTGTTGAGAGGGGACAGACAAGTTCGAGCGAACTTGGTCAAGTCCGAGCGAACTTGATCAAGTTAGGGCGAACTTGATCAATTTCGATCGAACTTGTCACCCCAAGTTCGGGCGGACTTGCTGTTCGTATTCGTTTCGGCGTTAATTGATGCGTAACAGTCTGATTTGGTATCCTAACTATAGTCTAAGTCAAAACATGGCAATTCTACCTAATTCCCAATGTTAGATTTCTTTATCTAGAGCTAGGATGTCTCTTGACTTGTTCAAATTTTCAGTACAGGTCATGTTAGACATAATGATAATTTGTTGTTGTGACTTGTAAAAACTAAGATCTACAAAGAGGTTTTGGGTTCAAATTTTCGGTACAGGTCGTGTCAGATAAATAATGATAATTTGTTGTTCGACTTGTAAAACTAAGATCTATAGTGAGGTTTTCGGCAATCATTACACAGAAAGATAAAACACCGTTCAATAATCATTTAGAGAAACCATTGAAGTACTTAATTGTATCTTATACTCGTTTTTTTAACGTTGTTTAAAAGATGCCACATGTTTGGATTGATCATTTTCTAAGCATGTTAAATAAAAATCTGAGTCTACGTACAAAAGAATATTCAAGGTTAGTCATCAAACGGCAATACAAATTACATCTAACAATACAAAAAACTTTTAGGATGGGTTAACCCGCACCCTATAGAAATTCTTTTTTTTAATTGCGTTTTACATGAATGCAGAACTGTTTAAACGTTTGTTTTTTTTTAAATTGTGTTGCTACAGATTGTATCGCGTTTTACATGAATGCTGAATTGTTTTTTTTTAAATTATCTTGCTGCAAACTGTATTGCGTTTTGTTGCAGACCTGTTGCGTTTTACATGAAAACACTTCTGCGTTAAATTGTTTTACCGCAGCGTTTTGATAGACTAGTTCGCTGCGTTTTTAAATTGCGCTCGGGACTGTAGTAATTGCGTGTTTTTTTTGGGTTTTTTTCGTTGCGTTTTACGCAACTGGGTTTTCAAAAATATTTTTTCAAAATATAGCAATAGCATACTCGTTTTAAAGAGAAAAAACGCTCGTTTTTTTGGTGCAACTTCTATAAAAAAAAAATAATGTCGTATGAAAAAGTTAACGTTTAAAAAATGGTGGGAATTGGAGGATAGAGAAACTATTGTCCTGGATTGACTAGAATGCCTTTACACAAACTCACGCGCCTCTTTTCTTCTCTTCAATTTCACTCATTTAATCTTAGCCCTTTATTAAATCAATTGATGGTCAAGATTACTTCCTACCATTCCTAGCCAAAGAAACTTCCTATTGTATCATGACCCTATAAAACAAATACTTAAATAACTAAAAAATCATGTATGGTAATTAATTCGGCATCCCATTTTACACTAGCTTTGACCCAACAAGCTTTGTTTGAGAGAATGTTTAGATGTAAAACCTAAGGTTTTAAAATCCGGTTTTTATACCATACTGGATTTGGCTTAAAAACAGTTTAACCGGATGTATCGGGGGTTTAACCGGTTCTACCGGACGGTTCAACCGGTACAACTTGCCGGTTTGAACCGGTTTTTAAAACTCATCATAATGCAATGTCACAATCATGTAGAAGACACCACTCGTATATACATGAAGAATCTGGAGAGGGAATAGCAACTAACCACCGGCTATGACTAACTAACTGCTCTAACAAACCTCACATATTAACAACATATACATACTCTGACGGCTTCAAACTATGGCCGACAATTATAACCCGTTAATGAATAGATAGGTTGATTTGCGTAGAAAAAAAAAGTATACTTTTCGGGTTTATATGGGTCAACTTAATTTGAACAATGGATTAGAATGGGTTGATGACCACCACAGCAACCACAGCCGTCGCGACGCAACATCTGGGAGCGAGACCACAACCTTTGCCACCGTCACCGCAACCACCACCCATAGTTTTCTCCGATGCCACTAACTAGAGGTGTTAAAAAAAACCGGTTTCAGAACCGAAACCGGAAAAAAAAACCGAAACCGGTTTTTTAACCGGTAATTCTACAACCGGTTAGTAACCGAAACCGAACCGCCGGTTGTAGACCGGTTATGGTTTTTTGCCTTCGAAACCGGTTAATAACCGAAACCGGTTACAAAAAAACCGGTTTTAACCGGTAAAAGACCGGTTTTTTAAATTAAACCGGTTAAAAACTGGCCCTAACCGGTTTGATCGGTTATTAGTTTGAGTAAAAAAACCGGTTAGAAACCGGAACCGGTTATACAAAAAACCGGTTTTTGATTTTGATGAGAAAAACCGGTTCGGTTAATAACCGAAACCGGTTTTCGAAAAAAACCGATTTGTACACCTCTAGCCACTACTGGCACCACCACTTCGGCGGTCACCATCATCACCCCCTCGTCCGCCACGGGCAGTAACCGTTGTCCCTAGGCGCCATCAAAATACATATAGCAGCCTACCAGGCGAACCTATTTTGATACTTTTTTAGACGACTCATTTCAACCCAAGCTAATTCTAGCCCAACCAATTGAGCCGAACCAAAGTGATACATTTTGTATCAGGTCGTTTTGAACAAATTCATTTTCACTCAATCCCCCTTTAACCCGAACCTGTTCCGGCACAACACCCAACACAGCCTGACTCTCCCGTTTGACCTGGCATACTACAAATGGTCATGGCGCAGTGTGACTGATGAGCAAGACACAAGCATCGTATTGTGGTAGGTCCATCCATTGATGTTTTTAGATCAGTTCGTGGCTACAAATGAGTCACAGACAAGTTTGCTGCCCCCCACATGGAATTTAGACAACCAAATTTTCCCTTCATAAATATTCAAACGCTTTTTTTCTAGGGTGATGGTATTGAGAAAAGCAAAATGCATTGGGTCGCATGGGACCATGCTGGGTGGCTCCTAAGGATTCTAGTGAGTTGGGTATTGGTTCCCTCACTACGACCAACCTGGGTTTACTCGACAAGTGGTGGTAGCGTTTTAAAATCAAAGATGAGAGTCTAGAAATTGGTGATCTCCGGTATCCATTTGGGTCCAAAGTTGTGAACCACAATCCCAGCTAAACCGAATATGCTCAGTACATGGAAAAACATTAGAGGTCTATATTCAGTTATGCATATATACAGTGTGATTTAGTTCCAACGTCAAAGGCGTTCTGGCTCATGGAGTCATGGTAATAAAACATAGGCGTTCTGCCTATGTTTTTCCTTTCCGGACTGTTCATATAGGAAAGAATAATAAACCGCACTATGGATAAATTTTATGTTAACCAAGGGTCGAGAACAAAATCCCCGAATTCCACTCAGAAAGGCTTCAATTGAAGCAGTGCTCCCTTCTTAAATAAGTCAATCCTCATAGTAGGCCAGATACGTGGGTCTGGTACGATGACAGGAATGGTTGCTTTTCCGTACAAACTATTTGTGGTCTCGTGAATCGACACGGTTGCAATACAAATAACCTTTACTTATTTGTATTGCAACCGAACTTATACTTATTTCATAAAACTTAAAGCATATAAACTAAATCTAGAGCATATAAGTGAGGCCGGGATGTATAAACACTTCGGCCTGTATTGCACCTTTATTAGTAGGTTCAAAAGATAAACACTTCGGCCTGTATAAACTCACGCGTTAAACACGTTTCCTAGTGAACCAGAACCCTGAACAATTTTAGTTAACAGTATGCTCAAACCTTGGGTTTAAAAAATGCGCAAGACACTGCGAGACGTTTAGGTCCCAAAAGCCAAGGCATAAGATGAGAGCTTCATATACACGAGACGGTGCTCTACGTACCAAAGAAGCTTCATGTACAAAACAATAGTTGCATCTCTCTTATCTCTTTTACATATTAGCCTTTTAATCAAGTAGACCATTTATAATCCCTTCGTCCTAATGTCACTTTTACATTGCAATATTGCATACCCAGAATATGACCAATTTAGACCCATGTGTACAAGAAACACCGCCTCAAGCCTGACTGGCATGCTTTTTAAAACACAGGCTCAAACCGGAGAATAAGCGTTAATGAGACATGATGACAAGGTGCATATAGTTGTATATAAGTTCATGTGTATGTGTTTAATATCACTAAAGTAAATGTAACTTTGTAACCCCCATCATCCTTAACATATAAAATATTTTATTTAGGATATCTTATACAACTACATAAATCAAAAACAGTAAACGCAGTAATGCACAAAGTAATAACGTCTAGATCGACAGACTGCGGTAGTTATTTCTCACAAATACATCTCTTTCTCAACATGGTTTTTATAACAAAAAAAAAGTATGCCTTTACAGATCCTTACCAGAAATCCAGACATATTTGTGTTGGTTGTTCCAGGTTCAACAACGTTGTTTATCCATTCGATCACCACTCCTTCAAAATGCGAACTATAACGACACAAAAACACATAATGAGTGTCGAAACATACGCAAAACAAACACAAATCTTTAACAAACAAGCATTCAGTTAAATTATACCCTGTTTGTTAGTATAAAGCCTCTAACGGAATCAATGTTGAGACCATTGTATACTCTTGATGTCAATTCCTTCCTTCACCATTTCATAAAGCGGGCTCATTTCACGCAACTTCTCAACTTGATTAATCGTAAGTTCAATCGCTTTATCAATCTCTTCTTCAGTGGTAAACCGCCCAATCCCAAACCTAATCGAAGTATGCGCCATATCTTCATCCACACCCAACGCTCTCAACACATACGACGGCTCCAAACTAGCACTAGTACAAGCACTCCCACTCGAAACCGCCACCTCTTTCAACCCCATCAACAAACTCTCCCCTTCAACATACGCAAACGACAAGTTCAAATTCCCCGCATACCGCCTCTCAGTACTCCCATTCACCACCACACCATCTAACCTATCCCTAATCCCATTCAACAACCTATCCTTCAGCTTCACAACCCGTTTCTCATCATACTCCATCTCCTTCTTCGCAATCTCGCACGCAGCCCCCATTCCCACCACCAACGGCGTCGGCACCGTCCCACTTCTAATCCCTCGTTCCTGCCCACCACCGTTCATCTGCGGCTCAACCCTTATTCTCGGTCTCCGCCTCATATACAACGCCCCAACGCCCTTCGGCCCGTACACCTTATGGCCGCTCAACGACATCAAACTCACATTCCACTTATTCACATCAATCGGTATCTTCCCCAACGCCTGTGCAGCATCCGTGTGAAACGGAACACCAAACTCCTTACAAATTTCCCCAATCTCCTCCATAGGTTGAATCACCCCAATCTCGTTATTAACAGCCATAACCGAAACTAAACCCGTATCGCTCCGAATCGAATTCCTAAGCTCATTTAAATCAATCAAACCGTCCGATTTCACCGGGAGATAAGTAACATCAAACCCTTCTTGCTGCAAATGACGACACGAATCCAAAACACATTTATGCTCCGTTTGTGTTGTAATCACATGTTTCTTCTTTTCCTTATAAAAATGCATAACGCCTTTAACGGAAATATTGTTACATTCGGTGGCACCGGAGGTGAAGACGATTTCTTTCGGTGAGGCGTTGATGAGACTGGCGACCTGCGCGCGTGCGGCTTCAACCGCCTCGTCGGATTCCCAGCCGTAAAGGTGAGTGCGTGAGTGAGGGTTTCCGTATTGGGAGACGAAGTATGGGAGCATGGAGTCGAGAACTCTGGGGTCAACGGGGGAGGTTGCTTGCATATCAAGGTAGAGGGGTCTGCCGGAGATTTTGACGCCTTTCATTGAGATTCCGGCGGAGGTGTCGTAGGGTTCTGCCGCCACGGCGGCGGCGGCGGTGGAGAGGGGGCGGATGTGTGGGTGGAGGTGTGGGAGGAGTTTAGAGGATAGTGATCGGCGGACGGTGGATGCGATAATCTTGGAGGTCATTGGTTCGGTGAGTGGGGGAAGATTGGTTTGGTGTGGAGGATGAAATTGGGGGAGTTTTTAGGGTTACGGGGTTGATGATGGTGAAGGGTTACTACACGTGGCGTGTTTAGAGCCGTTGTTATTCGTTGGTGAACTATTGAACTTTTTCACAAAACGGTGGTGATGGAAATATATTTACGAAAATGGTGATTTAAAAAATATTTATCGATGTATTTCTTATTTCAAACTAATCTATTATAATTCTTCTTTTTCTATTTAATTAACCTATTATCTCTTTTATATATTTGTTTTTCTTGAGTCAGCTTATCATATGCATTTTTAAACTAACGTATTATTATTTATATTATAATTAAATCATGTTAAAAGAACCTCAGATTGTCCAACTTGATTTATTTTTATTGCAAGTACCTCACAGCTATTATTTTAATTTAATTATTTGAAGGTAATATATCATTTACGAGTGTGTAGTTATCAATTTTATATCCATATATATTTTATCCTAAAGTTAATTAAAAGTTTATTAATAGTCATTGTGTAAAACATTTACTCGAGTTTATGGATATGTTGGTTCTTGATATTTCACTCGCGTAATAAATCAACTCAGTGCTTAATTTCTTTTTGAAATTACTAACTTATTTTTTAATAGCCACAAACAATATTTTTTTCTCATTTAGTTAATGAACTAACATGAATACATGTCCTGTTGGTTCATTTATGTTCATAGACGTCTATTTACGCTCGCTCATTTGAATTCGTATAAGTTGGTTCGTTTACCCCATATTCGTTCGTTTACGTATTCATTTGAATCCTTTAGTTCCATTACAATTTCTAGTTTTATAAAATTAAAATATTTATAAATATAAAATAAATTATCTTACATAACTGTATAAATGGGAATAAAAGGAAAAGCATTAACAAATGAAAACAAGTTAGTACAATATGTTGTTTGAAGAAAAAAAAACAGAAACCTGATATTCGGTTATTATCAGTTGATTGAAAAAAAAATAACAGAATTTTTTTTTACAATAGATTAGTTAAAAATAAAGAAAGAAGAAAAAATACATATTTTGGTAAATATTTTAAAAATAAACCTATTTTTGTAAATCTTCTTTCCATCACCACCCTTCTAGGACAAAACTAAAAGAAAGCACTCATTTTAGTAAATACTTTTCAAATCACCCATTTTGGTAAATATTTTTTTCCACCACCACCCTTTTGGAAAAAAACTCAAACAAAGGACCAGAGTTACGTATCTATAGCTGTGTAAACCAAAAGAGGGTCAGCATAAAACCAAATTAATCGAAATAATAAAAAAAGAAAAACCGAACCGAAATAAACGAAGGGTCGATTATATATATTTTTGAGGACCGCATGTTGCAGTTCGGTTATGGTTATTCTTAGTTTCATAACCACAAATAACCGAACCCAACCGAATGTTTTAAACATAGCCGAATCCATAGAACCATATGTTTTTAAATTAGTGTTTAAATGTTTAGCCATAGCCTAATCCATATGTTATTTGGTGAAGCGTTTAGGTCTTTTAATCATAACCCAACCTCACTGAATTTAGCCACTTTATGTTCGTATGTATGCTTCCACATAACACGTGTTACATTTGTTTTTGGAATTCAGTGTACATAAAAATAATACAAAACTGAATATAGTCTATTGTATAGGGTGTAAAGTGGAATATACAAATATACACCCAGAACTGTAACCAACAAAACAAACTTCCCGGAATCGGATCAAATCATCACGAGTGTGCCTGCGACTTTCAATTTTAGGTCAGACAATAATAATTCCAATCACTGCTTCAATTCTCACACGCATTTTCATCCTCAATTTTCAATCAATGCAGTGAATAACCATCAACAAATTATTGGTAAATTCATTTCTCGTTGCTTCTAATTTAATCATTTGCTTTTCATTCATGCATTATAAAAATTCCGATGGTTTTACAATTTTGATTATTTGTTAAATATCAAAATAACCATTAGCTTTCATTGTTTTAAATTCAGATAAAGATTTTAACAAACATTATACGTGATTTATCGATTTCGTTTCGTATGTAATGTAGATTATAATACAGTTTTTTTTTGTATGTGATATAGAGTAAATCATGTTCAAGTCACCGCGAAGGAATGGGCGTAACAAAGGGTTTAAAATAAAGCATGTGATTCAGGTTTCTATGTTACTTGGTGTAAGCATATGGCTGCTTTACCAAATTCACCATACGGATGACAAGAAACCGTCTGTCACGACAAAAGTTTCACACGATTTGGATAATGGTAGTACCGAGAACGTTGTAAAGTTGGGGAGGAAAGATCTTCGTCCCAAAGTGAAGGGAACGAAACCAGACGATGAACAAAAGGTCGAGAGTGAAGGATCAGATGTTGAGGATCGCGAGAGTGAAGGGCATGAGGAAGTTGGAGAAAATGAACGCGTGGATGGTAAAGAAGACGTTGAGGAGATAAAAGAAGACGAGAATGAGAATGAGAAAGATGATGATGACGATGACAAAGGTAATGAACAAACCGGAAAGGTTGAAATGAAAGAAAGTGACAATGGAAAGAAGCGCGGCGAGCAGAATGGAGAGGGTAAAGTGTCAATCCCATCCGAGGAGGCCGGTGAAGATGAAAATGATAAGATGATGAAGAATGGAGAGAATGAAAGTGGGAAAGAATCAGATGATACGCTTAGCAGCAAGCAACCGAGTGAGGATCATAACGAACATGATTCAAAGATTCAAACTGAAGAACAAATAGATTCCGCTCCAGATTCATATCCGAATGGAACCGACCATGCAAGCAATTTATTAACTACAGGAAATGAGAAGAGCATGGAAGCTGATGGTGATTCAGAAGCAATTAGCAAGACTGTGGAATCGATTCAGGGTGAGCCTGAGCAGAGAGATGATATGACAATACAGGAAGAAGAGAAAGATGCTCTTACAGATCTGGAAACACTGCCGGATAATGGTACACGAGGAAGCGTTACCGTCGAAAATGCAGCTACAGATTAGACGCGTATTGTTTTTACTTACGTTTATTTTACTGTCATTTTCGTTTGTTATGTGTACTGTCAGTTTTAGTTGAACATCCTAGTGCAATGGGTAATTCTTTTTTGCCAAATTTGTTGCCACTAAGTAACTGTCTCTAGAGGATTATTAGATAATATTCTAGTTTTGACTAAATCCTCTCTAATAGTGGCAATCGTGTTGAGTTAGCAGGTTCATAATGATGAATCTGTTCGTGATCCATTTAACCCTTTAATCAAAACGAGTCAAAGGGGTTTGCCAGTCAAAGTAGTTTGACGTGTATTATATGGGTTGTAATAAAGTTGCTAACTCAAACGATTTTTTTTTTAACTTTTGTAGTTCTAGTTTTGGGCAAGTTGACGAGCTTATTTTACTGTAAACATGACCCGTTTAATAAACAGGTTAGACATTTAAATACAAAACAAAAACCCTTCATCAAACCAATTATGCTAGCAAACGCAAAATTTTATTATCTTTTGGTGCCATAGTTTTTAATTCCCTACTTCAGAATCTTGAAAAATACACAAGCAAATACCTAAGTGCTTCTAAAAACTTGTATTTTAATATTTTTTTCTTTAGCTTTCGTCATCCTAAAAGTTTATGATGTTTAAAATATATTATAATAACTACTGCGATTAACGAAAAACCAAATATCATTTCTTGTGCAAATCTTAGTAGTTAATGCGGTAAAATATCAGATATCGGTCAATGACCGATATTTGAGATATCGGTTATCGTGATAGGATATCTGTAATTTTAATATCATGCAAAATTTATATATGTAGCAATCTAACACTAACAATTCAGTATACTCTCCTACCATTAATAAATTAAGCTTTTGCAACTTACAAAACACTAACAATTGTAGCAAGTAGGAAATTACTAAGACTTAAAACACTAACATTTAACAATAACAACTAACAATTAAGACGTAAAACACTAATAGCAGCAATAAAAAAAAGACAGATGGTAGAACTAAGAAGAAATATATTGATATCGGTGATATATTGGTCAAATCTCGGTCCAATATTGGTCAAATATCGGTCAATATCGTTGATATTATCGGTACCGATATTCTGACCGATATTTTGTACCGATATCTCAGTAGAGGACCGATAACCGATATATCACTGATATATCGGATATTAACTACATAGGTGCAAATATCGATTAAAATGCTTGGAGGATGATGTGAATGACTAAACATTGACCTAACCAATAAAAAGTAACCACAAAATGGTTTTCCAAACATATGCAGAACTTAACATCACTTATTATATGGTCAGTTCTTGATGAAAGAAAACAATCCCTTGCAATGGTCTAAAGCTGAACATGAATATTTGAAAGCGAATCATTCGGTACATGAATGAGTTATCATTATTGAACCAATTAGTATTCACAAACACTTGTTTGCCTGTGAGAAGCGAAATAAAAAAGAAAACAATCCCTTGCAAAGTCAAACACAAGTAACAACCTTAACAAGAATGCAATTTGAATAACAACAAAAGCCAACCGAATGAAAACAAAACATGATCATTATTATAAATGCCCTCAACAATGTCAATCAGGGCTTCAATGGTGTTCCTTAACTTCGAAAAGGCCATCAGGTCCTGAAAAAATGACAGTAAAGATTAACAAAGTAAAAAAAATTAACAAAAAGCTATAACATTTACAAATTGCCCTGTGAATCAAGATATGCTAGCATACGAAACAATAAATATATCAATAAACAGCATCCTTTATTCACTAAACCACAATAAATATATCAATAAACAGCATCCTTTATTCACTAAACCGTGCCCATAAACAGGCCACGGCATGTTACAGAGCTGCAAATCTAACTTTACCCATTAAGTGCCCTTCTAAACGCATATATGACATACAGAACTGACTATACAAGCCAATCATAGATAAACATAGTTGCAATTCATGTTTAGGTTTTCACCAAGTATAAAACTGGCCCAACATATAAAACTATAATCATCATCATCATCATCATCATCATACTCAGTAAATCCCACCTGTAGCAAAGCTAAGGTGGGGTCTGAGGAGGGTAAGATGTAGACAACCTTACCTCTACCCCGTAGGAATAGAGAGGCTGCTTCCAGTGAGACCCCCGGCTCGATAGTAGTTTTGCATCAAGCCTTGGACATAAGGCACATAACACTCAGCAATTGGGACAAAAGCCGATTAGTGCATGTACCCCCTTGTCTTTCGGCTATCAATGCCACCACATGATGCATGATTAACCGTCTCTCTCTTTTTAACGTTATTTTCACGAAATTGGTAAAATAACGTTAAAATTAGTAAAATAACCGTCTCTCAAGAAGACTTATTCAAGATATTTTACTAAAAAAAACTAAGAATATAGTTGACTACAACACCATATAACTAGAGTTAGGTTACAAAAAGCTTACCCCATGGAAACTCCTTGTTCCGGATGTGCAAATATGGATACGCCTACACAAAAAAACATAATTTCAGACAAAAAAACAAGGCATTGATATCGGCATATCACAATAAAATTAATCTCATAGGACAAAAGATAGCTGATTGCAGCTTATTTTGCAATTCAGCCGCTTACCAATTTAATAAGTGTTACAAATCTTATAATAACTAGACTGATCCCCAAAATCACCGACTATAAAAGAAGTAATTAACTAACACAATGTCTCTAAATATATAACCAACAGTAATAACAAGAATTCACGCTTACAGGAGGTTCTTCGAAATGAGGATGACCCTTGGATAGATTAACAGCCGCAAGAATCGTGCAAGCAACGATTCCTACGTAAGTAATCTTCTCCCATTTAGCTGCCTCACCTGTATATACACAAACAAATCAATAAATCACAACATAATGTGTCCTCATTTCAAATAAATTTACCAAATTATCAATAACACACACACATATATTCATATACATATATATAAACAGTAACAGAAAGATTCATTTCAACTATTCAGATATTATAGAATTCAAAACCCTAAAATAAACAATTGATATAAGTGAGCCCTAAATCCGACAAGATGAAATCGATCAGATCGAGACATTATACGATTAGGCAGACAACTAGGTTTTATAAAAACTAAATCTTTAATTAGAAAAGGGGATTAAGAAAAAAAAATGACAGCGTATAAATTGTTATTGGAAATTAAAGGGAAAAGGTAGCATACGAGCTTCTTCTTCAGCCGATGCACCGGCGGAGAACGATCTCGTAGAGGCCGGATTGACGCGGGGGCCACCTCGGAGAGCCGTTCGAAGAGTAGATCTCACAATCGCCGACGCCATTTCTTTCTACTGGTGTGGTGGATGAGTTTTCCGATTGAGAGTTTTGAGTTTTGTTTGGAATAAAAGCCTCAATGGGTCAAGGCCCAATAGTGGATTACCAAATGGGCCGTGCAGCAATGGGCCTGAGAATTAAAAGTTTATTGATTGATAAGTTTATGTTTTATTGGGTTGGTTGAGTAAAAAACGTTAATGGTCAACGTTTTCATTCTGAAAAAAAGGACTTAATTTTTTATTGGGTTCCTGCATCAATTTCTCTCCTCCCGACACCTCACGGGGCGGACCTATGTGGTGTGGGTCGGGGTCTTCGGACCCGAATGGTTTTTAGAAAATTAGTAGAATTGGTATGTTAAAAATTTTAAGGACCCTATAAAAATAATTAGTTAGACCCCACAATATAAAATGTGAAGCTGTTGCAGTGAGAAATCCTTTGTCTTCTAACAAGTAAGTCATAAGTCATAGGTTCGACTCTTAAATGCCCCATCTTTTGTTTTTAAGCAATTCCTTTGGTATTTTTTTAGTAATCCTTTAATGGTGCCATCATTGCTTATGGTATTGGGAATCCACACTATTTAATCCTTGTTTTTTTGTTATTTGTTAAAATTTACACCTTGGAAAGTGGTAATTCTTATTCATTTCGTATTACATCTGTAACAACTCGAAAATTCGTTGTTATCTTTTTTCTTGATTTTATCGCTGTACTTCATTTGTAATCCCGAGATTCGGTTGATAATAAAGTTTATGTTAATTAATTATGGTGTTGAACGTTATAATCGCTTATCAAATCGCATCGCTAATCTCATCGCATCGTAAATCGCAGTAATTATATGGTTTTACGTTATTTATGTGTTATGTGTGTTTGTAGTTATGATTACGCTCGTTATCGCATCGCTCTCGCACTCTCGAATCGCTAAATTGCACTATTATATCAACTAAAACGCTTAATATAACTAACTAATATGAGCCAAATAGCCAAGCGAACTCTTAACGCGAAACAAACGAAGAAAACCCAAGATTGGGTCAAGTTCGCTCGAACTTGGGTGACCCCAAGTTCGGCCGAACTTGGCTGACCAAACTACATTCCTTCATTAAACCTCAAGTTCGCTCGAACTTGCATATACATATGCAAGTTCGGCCAAACTTAGCCATCCACACTTGAAAACCTAGCAAGTTCGCCCGAACTTGCATGAATCTCATGCAAGTTCGACCGAACTTGGTCTCCATCAACTCTCATTTTGCCTTCTCCTATAAATACCAAGCTCTTTTCTCTCATTTAAACTTGCTGCAAGTTCGCCCAGAGCTCTCAAAACCCGAAACCTTCGTGTTCTAAGTAAGGATCAACCCGATTTCACTGCAACAACATTT
This sequence comes from Scalesia atractyloides, assembly GCA_947069175.1. Classification (NCBI taxonomy): domain Eukaryota; kingdom Viridiplantae; phylum Streptophyta; class Magnoliopsida; order Asterales; family Asteraceae; genus Scalesia; species Scalesia atractyloides. The sequence goes on along the minus strand of CAMTDV010000010.1, from coordinate 74,745,363 downwards.
ATCAATGATCTACAAAGGTTTACAACGATTTTGGCACAAGGCGTAGCCTTCGTTTTCATCAAAACTCATTCTTTTACGAAAACCTTCATCTTTTCTCAAAAACTTCTGTTTTAAGCTTAGATCTACACAATACGAGTTCGTTTGGCGATAGTAAAGACTTCCCAAACACGAGATCTGCAATATCTCGGCTTGTAAGTGATAGATCTGAGAAAAACCCTTGAAAACCATTGATTTCTACACAAGATACTGACTTTTGATGATGTTTTGTTCATTTTCTGGTATGTAACGAAGCATCTATCATTCGAGATCCCAGATCTGGAAGCACAAGGACGTTTATGTTGGTTTACACAAGCCGAACTAATCCGAATGAACCCCGAGTTCGCCCGGATTAGCCCACGCTTTTGTAAAACGGCTAAAACAGCTCTAAAAGACCTCTCCGACCTAAGTTTGCTCAGTAGCATAGGGTTGGAGGGATGAACACTCGATTTTCCTCAGCAAATGACGCGAAAACGCAAGATTTTAGACCCGAAAACATCAAGTTCGCTCAAGAATCATCAACTTCCCAGGTTAAGTTCGACGAACTTGCACCCATATGGGCCAGGTTCGACCGAACTTAGGCTATTCCCCGCGAGAATTCTAACAAGTTCGCCCGAACTTGCCTTTTCAGTAAGATCTCTTCACAAGTTCGCCCGAACTTGGCTCTAGTCTTACCAAAACCATACAAGTTCGCTCGAACTTGTGTGTTTACACACAAGTTCGCCCGAACTTGGCTACTGCCCAACCAAAACTTAACCGTTTCAGCTTTTCGGAGACTGATGCACTTCCGTTCGCGTATGCAGGCTGATCCGACGCTCTTCTCGACTCTCCTCAGATCCCGAATTCTTACATAAACGCACCCACAGTGAGTATACTTGACCCATTTTCGCTTTAACGCGCTTTATGGGTCTTACATACGTTCCTATATTAAAAATCACATCACAAATCAAACAGTTTATCACACGTGAATAATCTGATTGTTTATGCTCAATACGTGATACTAGAAACATGTGACTAGGACTTATTTTCGTTAACTTGCTTCCTTAGCTAGTATGGTACTATAGCGTGGGTTACACCCGACGGGGTCTAGTTAGGATGGACGCGCAAGCCTTCTCACGGTAGTTAGCATGAAAAATGAGCCTATGTTATGTTAAGTGTTTTGGTGTATCATGATACGTAATTAGATTGTTTCGCAAACGCTTTCTCGACTATGCTAGTATTATTCAAACTCGTATGCTCACATTAACTTAATTGTATTGACTTGTATTTTAACGTATGTAACAGATTGAGGATTTTAGCTATGGATGCTTGGATGTTGCATGCTTAGCGTAGTTTAGTTTTTTTTAGTTAGTTTGTTGACGTAATTCAGATTTGGAACTTATGTATGAAATCTAGGGGAAATCGAACCCGGTTGAATTTTATGAGAAATCCCGTTTTGTAATAATTGTTTAAATGTTATGTTTAATAGTATGGGATATTAAGCAGGTTGTGATATGTTAAATGATTGTTATGGAACATCTCGTGAAATCAATCTGGTCACCTAGTGCCACTAACCCCGATGTTTCAGCCATCGGTTGGGGTGTGACAGATTGGTATCAGAGCACCATAACTTTAGGATAGTAGGTAGAATTGCCATGATTCGACCTAGTAGCATGTTTAAGTACCCGATTGACCTATCTATGACTTAAATGATTAAACTACTTGCCATAAATGCTTAAATGTGCCTTTCCTAAGGCTAATACAATAATACACGCTTGGAAATGCTCGTACCACACCAAACGAATGATCAAGTCGAGAATATGTGTGAAAACTGAGAACTCTCGACGAGATCATTCCCTCCGCGCATTCTCTCGCACGAGATATCTTCGTTGAGTTAGGAGTGATATCCAAACCTTGACGAAAATCTCCATTTCTAACTAGGAATGATGTTGTTAAGTTAGGGTGAAACCCGCATCTTAATAACAAATTCCATGCTTCGATTTTCAATCTCACCAAAGTCTCGGTTATGCCAATGGTTTGGAACACGTATTAACTGGAAGGGTAAACGCCGTTAGCCGCTTGCGGTTAGAACTTTTATTTATTAGGCCAAAGCGTGGGGCCGAATGCAAAGGGTAGTCGAACCACTTTGGGTAGTCAACGTCTCAAGCGTATCGCTACAATGGTAGCCAAGGAAATGGCTAAGATCATTCCGTAAATCGTCTTAGAAATCCATGCTGTGAGCAGTAACTCGTTAGTTGACTCTAAAACTGAGAATCCCAAGCCGCGATTCAGCTTCAAGAACTTCAAGGCTTGTGCACCTCTCGCCTTCACGGGCAATGAAGGACCGACTTCTACGTTTCACTGGTTTGATGCTATCGAGGTCACTTTTAGGCAAAGTGGATGCCCCGATGACCTCCGCACCGTGAACGCTACCGGAGTCTTCCAGTCCCGTTCTCTCGACTGGTGGACAACTAAAAGAAACAAGCGTGGAAATGATGAAGCTTACAGTCTATCTTGGGAGGAACTCAAGGAAGTGATGTTGAAGGAGTTTTGTCCTCCGCACGAACTGCAAAAGCTCGAGAATGAGTTTTGGGATATCAAGCAAGATGGTCCCGACAATGCTGGATTCACTGCTCGGTTTAAGATTTTTAGCATTATCTGTCCCAGCCAGGTTGATACGACTGAGAAAGCTATCAAGAAGTACATCCGTGGTTTACCCGAGCGTGTCGCAAATTTTGTGAAAGTTGCTCGTACTACAACCATCGAGGAAACCTTCATGCTCGCCGCTGAGATCAATGATCAGCGAGTCCAAGATGGGTATTTCAAGAATCATGCGAAGGTTGTCAATCAAGCTATCGTCAAACCAACTGCTGCTACCGAATCATCAAGTGAACCAAAGGGAAAGCGTCAGGGACGCAAAAGAGGAAACCCGAGTAAGAACTATGCTCTAGCCGCACCAGCAAACCCTCAGCCGCTTCAGTCAGCCGCTCCGAACGCACCTCCAGCTAAGCGTGCGTATACCGGACCTCACCCTCTGTGCCCTAAGTGCACTTATCATCATGTCATTGGTGGCAACTGCCGTTTTTGCACAAATTGCAATATCTAGGGCCACTTTACTGTGAGTTGCCGATCAGGTCCTCGTCAGCCAGCTCCTCAGGCTCCAGCTGCTCCAGCTTTACCCGCTCCTCCTCAAACCAATCAGCAGCAAGCTCCGAAAGCACGTGTGTGCTATGTTTGTGGTGATCCGAATCATTTTTCCAATGTCTATCTGAATCGTCCTGTCAAGCAAGAGCAGCCAGCACCGCAGCCTCAGCCACCGCAGCAGCAGCAACAACCACAAGCTGCGCGTGGCAGAGCCTTTAACCTCAACCACCGCCAAGCCCAGAATGTCAACAATGTTGTCAATGGTACGTTTCTCGTTAATGGTATTTATACGCCCGGGCACTTCACCATGGGGCGCACCCGTTCTTTTTTGTGAAAAAGAAAGATGGGACGTTCCGTATGTGTATCGATTATCGTGAACTTAACAAACTTACGATAAAGAACCGCTACCCTCTTCCTCGTATCGACGACTTATTTGATCAGCTTCAAGGTGCTACTTGTTTTTCCAAGATCGATCTTCGTTCCGGTTATCATCAGTTACGCGTGTTGGAAGAAGACATTCCTAAAACCGCCTTTCGTACTCGCTATGGCCATTTCGAATTCGTGGTCATGCCTTTCGGTGTTACCAATGCACCCGCGGTTTTCATGGATTTGATGAACCGTGTGTGTAAGGCTTCTTAGATCGTTTCGTCATTGTTTTCATCGATGATATCCTTATCTATTCGAGAAAACTTCTTCAAGGAAATCGATTTTATGCTAAGTTCTATAAGTGTGAATTCTGGCTCGAAGAAGTCCAATTTCTCGACCACATCGTTAATAGTCAAGGAATTCACGTCGACCCTGCAAAGATTGAAGCCGTCAAGAGTTGGATTACACCGAAGAATGCCTCCGAAATCTGTTCATTTCTTGGATTGGCAGGTTATTACCGTCGATTCGTCGCCGACTTTTTGAAAATCACTGTTCCGCTTACCGCTTTAACTCTTAAGGACAAACCTTTTGTTTGGGATAACAAGAAAGAGGAAGCTTTTCAAACTCTCAAGCGTATGCTATGCAACGCTACCGTTCTCGCTTTACCCAACGGAAACGACGATTTCGTTGTTTACTGCGATGCCTCTAATCTTGGTCTTGGTTGTGTTCTCATGCAACGAGACAAGGTTATCGCGTATGCGTCTCGACAACTCAAGATCCATGAGAAGATCTACACAACCCACGATCTCGAACTCGGTGTAGTTGTTTTTGCATTGAAGATATGGCGACTCTACCTTTACGGTACTAAGTGTACGGTCTTCACCGACCATAAGAGCTTACAACACATCTTTAATCAAAAAGAACTAAACATGCGACAACGTCGATGGGTTGAACTTCTCAACGACTACGATTGTGAGATACGCTACCATCCTGGCAAAGCAAACGTCGTCGCCGATGCTCTAAGTCGACGAAGCTATGTATATGGTATTCGTGACTCTCAAGCTTGTGCTAAACTTGAAACCCTCATCCGTGCCGCTCAATTCTCCTACTTTAACGAGAATACCCTTCAAGACGATATGAAATGTGGTGCCGAAACTCAGCTTGTATCTAAATCTGATGGTATTTATTACTATCTCGATCGTATTTGGATTCCTACTCGTGATAATCTCCGTAAATTGCTAATGACCGAAGCTCATAAATCTCGATATTCCATTCACCCCGGTGCCGACAAGATGTACCAGGACCTTCGTCCTAAGTATTGGTGGCAGGGCATGAAAAAGGATATCGCCGTCTACATCTCAAAGTGCTTAACTTGTTCGAAAGTTAAAGCCGAACATCAAAGGCCCTCTGGTTTACTTGAACAACCTGAAATCCTGATGTGGAAGTGGGAGAGTATAGCTATTGACTTTGTTACAAAACTCCCGCGTACTTCATCCAGTCATGATAGCATTTGGGTTATCGTTGATCGTCTCACCAACTCTGCGTACTTTATTGCTATACTAGAAGACTTTAAGGTCGAACGGTTAGCCCGAATCTATACCGACGAAGTTATATGTCGACACGGGACGCCTCGTGACATCATCTCTAACCGAGACGGTCGATTTGCCTCGCGTCTCTGGGAGACCTTTCAATCCGCTTTCGGTACTACGCTTAATCTCAGTACCGATTTTCATCCTCAAACCGACGGTCAGACTGAGCGTACGATCCGCACCCTCGAAGACATGCTTCGTGCGTGCATCATAGATTTCGGTGGTAACTGGGATACACATTTACCTTTAATCAAATTCTCGTACAATAATAGTTATCATACCAGCATTCAAATGGCTCCTTTTGAGGCACTGTATGGAAGAAATGCCGATCGCCTATTGCATGGCACGAGATCGGAGAAGCACAAATCACCGGTCCCGAGGTAATTCAAGAAACGACGGACAAGATCCTCCAGATCCGAGATAATCTCTTGAAAGCTCGGAGTCGTCAAAAGAGTTATGCCGATAAACGCCGCAAGCCCCTACAGTTCGAAGTGGGAGATCACGTTCTCCTAAAGGTTGCACCTTGGAAGGGAGTTGTCCGCTTCGGCAAGAAAGGAAAGCTAGCTCCTCGATACGTTGGTCCCTTTAAGATTCTGGAAAGGATCGGTAAAGTAGCCTATCGTCTCGAATTACCGGAGGAACTTAACAACGTACATCCGACTTTCCACGTGTCTAATCTCAAAAAGTGCTTAGCCGAAGAAAATCTGCATGTACCTCTCGAAGATCTGCAAATTAATGAAACTCTCCATTTCGTGGAAAAGCCTGTGGAAATCATGGACCGAGAGACCAAGAAACTCCGACGCTCTCGCATCCCTATCGTGAAAGTCCGATGGGAGGGCAAACGCGGTGCCGAGTTTACTTGGGAGTTGGAAAGTGATATGAAGGCCAAGTACCCGCATCTATTTGTTACAGCTACTGCTTAATTTCGGGACGAAATTCCCTAAAGTAGGGGAGACTGTAACAACTCGAAAATCCGTTGTTATCTTTTTCCTTGATTTTATCGTTGTACTTCTTTTGTAATTCTGAGATTCGGTTGATAATAAAGTTTATGTTAATTAATTATCGTGTTGAACGTTATTATCGCATCTAATCGCATCGCTAATCTCATCGCATCGCAAATCGCAGTAATTATATGGTTTTATGTTATTTATGTGTTATGTGTGTTTGTGGTTACGTTACGCTCGCTATCGCATCGCTCTCGCACTCTCGAATCGCTAAATCTCATTATTATATCAACTAAAACGCTTAATATAACTAACTAATACGAACCAAATAGCCAAACGAACTCTTAACGCGAAAGAAACGAAGAAAACCCAAGATTGGGTCAAGTTCGCTCGAACTTGGGTGACCCCAAGTTCGTCCGAACTTGGCTGACCAAACTACATTCCTTCATTAAACCTCAAGTTTGCTCGAACTTGCATATACATATGCAAGTTCGGCCAAACTTAGCCATCCACACTTGAAAACCTAGCAAGTTCGCCCGAACTTGCATGAATCTCATGCAAGTTCGACCGAACTTGGTCTCCATCAGCTCTCATTTTGCCTTCTCCTATAAATACCAAGCTCGTTTCTCTCATTTGAACTTGATGCAAGTTCGCTTAGGAGTCTCAAAACCCGAAACCTTCGTGTTCTAAGTAAGAATCAACCCGATTTCACTGCAACAACGTTTATCAACGCTCTACAATGGTTTACAACGATTTTGGCACAAGGCGTAGCCTTCGTTTTCATCAAAACTCATTCTTTTACGAAAACCTTCATCTTTTTCTTCAAAAACTTCTGTTTTAAGCTTAGATCTACACAATACGAGTTCGTTTGGCGATAGTAGAGACTTCCCAAACACGAGATCTGCAATATCTCGGCTTGTAAGTGATAGATCTGAGAAAAACCCTTGAAAACCATTGATTTCTACACAAGATACGGACTTTTGATGATGTTTTCTTCATTTTCTGGTATGAAACGAAGCATCTATCATTCAAGATCCCAGATCTGGAAGCACAAGGACGTTTATGTTGGTTTACACAAGCCGGACTAATCCGAACGAACCCCGAGTTCGCCCGGATTAGCCCACGCTTTTGTAAAACGGCTAAAACAGCTCTAAAAGACCTCTCCGACCTAAGTTTGCTCAGTAGCACAGGGTTGGAGGGATGAACACTCGATTTTCCATAGCTAACGACGCGAAAACACAAGATTTTAGACCCGAAAATATCAAGTTCGCTCAAGAATCACCAACTTCCCTGGTCAAGTTCGACCGAACTTGCACCCATATGGGCCAGGTTCGACCGAACTTAAGCTATTCCTCGCAAGAATTCTAACAAGTTCGACCGAACTTGTCTAGTTTCTTATGAAACTACACAAGTTCGCCCGAACTTGCCTTTTCAGTAAGATCTCTTCACAAGTTCGACCGAACTTGGCTCTAGTCTCACCAAAACCATACAAGTTCGCTCGAACTTGTGTGTTTACACACAAATTCGCCCGAACTTGGCTACTGCCCAACCAAAACTTAATCGTTTCAGTTTTTCGGAGACTGATGCACTTCAGTTCGCGTATGCAGGCTGATCCTGCGCTCTTCTCGACTCTCCTTATATCCCGAACTCTTACCTAAACGCACCCACAGTAAGTATACTTGACCCATTTTCGCTTTAACGCACTTTTGGGTCTTACATACGTTCCTATATTAAAAATCACATCACAAATCAAACTGTTTATCACACGCGAAGAATCCATTGTGTATGCTCAATACATGATACTAGAAACATGTGACTAGGACTTATTTTCGTTAACTTGCTTCCTTAGCTAGTATGGTACTATAGCGTGGCTCACACCCGACAGGGTCTAGTTAGGATGGACGCGCAGGCCTTCTCACGATAGTTAGCATGAGAAATGAGTCTATGTTATGTTAAGTGTTTTGGTGTATCATGATACGTAATTAGATTGTTTCGCAAACGCTTTCTCGACTATGTTAGTATTATTCAAACTCGTATGCTCACCTTTACTTAATTGTATTGACTTGTATTTTAACGTATGTAACAGGTTGAGGATTTTAGCTATGGATGCTTGGATGTTGCATGCTTAGCGTAGTTTAGTTTTGTCTAGTTAGTTTGTTGACGTAATTCAGATTTGGAACTTATGTATGAAATCTAGGGGAAATCAAACCCGGTTGAATTTTATGAGAAATCCCATTTTGTAATAATTGTTTAAATGTTACGTTTAATAGTATGGGATATTAAGCAGGTTGTGATATGTTAAATGATTGTTATGGAACATCTCGTGAAATCAATCTGGTCACCTAGTGCTACTAACCCCGATGTTTCCGCCATCGTTTGGGGTGTGACAGATTGGTATCAGAGCACCATAACTTTAGGAGTAGGTAGAATTGCCATGATTCGACCTAGTAGCATGTTTAAGTACCCAATTGACCTATCTATGCCTTAAATGATTAAGCTACTTGCCATAAATGCTTAAATGTCATTTCCTAAGGCTAATACAATAATACACGCTTGGAAACGCTCGTACCACACCAAACGAATGATCAAGTCGAGAATAGGTGTGAAAACCGAGAACTCTCAACGAGATCATTCCCTCCGCGCATTCTCTCGCACGAGATATCTTCGTTGAGTTAGGAGTGATATCCAAACCTCGACGAAAATCTCCATTTCTAACTAGGAATGATGTCGTTAAGTTAGGGGTGAAACCCACATCTTAATAACTAATTCCATGCTTCGATTTTCAATCTCACCAAAATTCTTGGTTAGGCCAATGGTTTGGAACACGTATTAACTGGAAGGGTAAACGTCGTTAGCTGCTTACGTGGTATTATCTCGCTTATCTCGCTATTATATATCGCTTATATCTCGCTATATCTCAAATCTCGTATCGCGCTACGCATTGTTATTTCATGCTTATGTGCTTACGTCCAATAATACACTCGGGTAAACCACGGATGTACTTGTTGATACACTAAATAGAAGGTGAATACGTGCAAATATGTGCTTTCATGCTTATGTGCTTACGTCCTTACGTGATTACGTGCCTATGTGTTTATGTGATTTTGTACCTTGTATGAATGATAATAATAATAAATATTTAAACATAACTCTATTATAATCGAATCTCATCAATCTAAATCCTTCGTGTAGATGTCTTCAATGGGATCGCACACCCGAAGGAATTTCCAGCGCAGCAACGCCGACAAGCGTATCGCTACAATAGTAGCCAAGGAAATGGCTAAGATCATTCCGCAAATCGTCTCAGAAATCCATGCTGTGAGCAGTAACTCGTCAGTTAACTCTAAAACTGAGAATCCCAAGCCACGGTTCAGCTTCAAGAACTTCAAGGCTTGTGCACCTCTCGCCTTCACGGGCAATGATGGACCGACTTCTATGTTTCACTGGTTCGATGCTATCGAGGTCACTTTTAGGCAAATTGGATGCCCCGATGACCTCCGCACCGTGAACGCTACCGGAGTCTTCCTGTCCCGTGCTCTCGACTGGTGGACAGCTGAAAGAAACAAGCGTGGAAATGATGAAGCTTAGAGTCTATCTTGGGAGGAACTCAAGGAAGTGATGTTGAAGGAGTTTTGTCCTCCACACGAACTGCAAAAGCTCGAGAATGAGTTTTGGGGTATCAAGCAAGATGGTCCCGACAATGCTGGATTCACTGCTCTGTTTAAGATTTTGAGCATCATATGTCCCAGCCAGGTTGATACGACTGAGAAAGCTATCAACAAGTACATCCGTGGTTTACCCGAGTGTGTCGCAAATTTTGTGAAAGTTGCTCGTACTACAACCATCGAGGAAACCTTCATGCTCGCCGCTGAGATCAATGATCAGCGAGTCCAAGATGGGTATTTCAAGAATCATGCGAAGGTTGTCAATCAAGCTATCGTCAAACCAACTGCTGCTACCGAATCATCAAGTGAACCAAAGGGAAAGCGTCAGGGACGCAAAAGAGGAAACCCGAGTAAGAACTATGCTCTAGCCGCACCAGCAAACCCTCAGCCGCTTCAGTCAGCCGCTCCGAACGCACCTCCAGCTAAGCGTGTGTATACCAGACCTCACCCTCTGTGCCCTAAGTGCACTTATCATCATGTCATTGGTGGAAACTGCCGTTTTTGCATAAATTGCAATATCTACGGCCACTTTACTGTGAGTTACCGATCAGGTACTCGTCAGCCAGCTCCTCAGGCTCCAGCAACTCCAGCTTTACCCGCTCCTCCTCTAACCAATCAGTAGCAAGCTCCGAAAGCACGTGTGTGCTATGTTTGTGGTGATCCGAATCATTTTGCCAATGTCTGTCCGAATCATCATGTCAAGCAAGAGCAGCCAACACCACAACCTCAACAATAGCCTCAGCCACCGCAGCAGCAGCAGCAACCACAAGCTGCGCGTGGCAGAACCTTTAACCTCAACCACCGCCAGGCCCAGAATGACAACAATGTTGTCAATGGTACGTTTCTCGTTAATGGTATTTATGCTTCATGTTTATTTGATACTGGTGCCGATAATTGTTTTGTATCGTTAGAATTCAAAAAGTTGTTAAAATGTAAGCGCGCTAAACTCCCAAAGACCTTCGATGTGGAAGTCGCCACCGGAAGAACCGTTACCGTTAATTCCGTCCTACGTGGTTGTTCTCTCGATCTCAACAACCATGTCTTCTCGATCAATCTCATACCTATGCAGTTAGGTAGCTTCGATATCATAGTAGGCATAGATTTTCTTCGTGAGAATCATGCTGAAGTTGTATGCTTTGATAAAATGATTCGTTTCCCTCTTCCTAACGGTGATCAACTTCATGTTTATGGTGAAACTCCCTCAAAGAAGTTGATGCTTCTATCATGTACTCGAGCGCACAAATGCTTGCAAAAGCAATGTGTTGCTTTCCTCGCCCATATCGTGAACCCGGAGAAAGAAAAGAAGACCTATAAAGATGTTCCCGTTGTTTGTGAATTTCCTAAAGTCTTTCTCGACGATTTACCCGTTTACCCCCTACTCGAGATGTTGAATTCCGTATCGATTTAGTTGCCGGAGCTACTCCCGTTGCTAAAGCTCCTTATCGTCTCGCACCATCCGAAATGCGCGAGCTATCGAGTCAACTTCAAGAGCTTCTTGATAAAGGTTTCATACGCTCGAGCACTTCACCTTGGGGCGCACCTGTTCTTTTTGGTGTATCATGATACGTAATTAGATTGTTTCGCAAACGCTTTCTCGACTATGCTAGTATTATTCAAACTCATATGCTCACCTTTACTTAATTGTATTGACTTGTATTTTAACGTATGTAACAGGTTGAAGATTTTAGCTATGGATGCTTGGATGTTGCATGCTTAGCGTAGTTTAGTTTTGTTTAGTTAGTTTGTTGACGTAATTCAGATTTGGAACTTATGTATGAAATCTAGGGGAAATCGAACCCAGTTGAATTTTATGAGAAATCCCGTTTTGTAATAATTGTTTAAATGTTACGTTTAATAGTATGGGATATTAAGCAGGTTATGATATGTTAAATGATTGTTATGGAACATCTCGTGAAATCAATCTGGTCGCTAGTGCCACTAACTCCGATATTTCCGCTATCGGTTGGGGTGTGACAACATCACCTTTTTATAGCGTGTTTCTAATGAGTAATGATCATATATTTTTATTTGATATAGTATTTTATCATGTTTCTCGCCCCGCCCCAAATGACGACCAACCCAAAAATTATAGTGTTTAGTTGTGAAAATTGTTAACATAGAAAAAATGGAACCCTGGTGGAAAAAAAACCTGGGTCCGCCACTGCACCCCAACGTTCATATTCTTCCTCCCCCACGTCGTGGCTCACCCTCTGATACAACCCATGCGCCCTGAAGTGAACCACTATGTGACAATGTGCTAGGCGGTGTTGGTTTGACCTGGCACGGAATCACGTCCCTTAGCACAATAATTACACATAGTCTAATAATTACTAAGACCACCTATTGTCGATTAACGTAGGTGGAGGGGCACAGTAGACCGTGTTGTAGTGGTGAAGCTTGAGATTTCCGACCGGGGTCGAAAATGTATATACCCAAAAATTTCTATAGAACTGTGGAGTTGAAAACATATATACCCAAAAATTTCTATACGAAAACCACATACTCTCCACTACTGAGTGAAAAGTTCGGGTGGGGGGGCGGCTGGCCCATCCCGCCCCCACTATCTTGCGCCCTGCTGTGTTGCAAGGGTTTGAAGGGAAAGGGCATTAGCTAGGTAATGCCTAAAGGGGTGAAGGTGGCAGCAAGGGATGTGGCGGGCTTTGTCGAGGTCAGGGACGTAGGATAGTTGGGGTGGGAGGGGGCGGCCGACCCCCCGAACTTTTCACTCAATAGTGGAGAATATGTAGTTTCCGTATAGAAATTTTTGGGTATAAACGTTTTCGACCCCCCAGTTTTATAGAAATTTTTGGGTATATACGTTTTCGACCCCCCGGTCGGAAATCTCAAGCTTCACCACTGGTCGAGGTGGCTTTGACGTTGATGGTGATGGCGCGACGCGACCGGCGTTAATCCATAACAGATGGTCTAATAACTAATTTAAAATAGTGTGTAATATTTGATTCTTTGTGTTTACCAAATAGTTATGTTTTTGTGTTTGGTTTTTGTTAACCTCATACGTTAAATCTGCTGAATCTATATAATGTTATAATTTTACATTTTTACTTGTATGACAAAAGATATATGACACTCTCAAAGATAGTTTGTCTTAACAATTCTCTACACTTCAGGACCCCTTCCCTTTAGCAAAGATGTCCTAACGCTACAAAAAAATATCAAGGTTCTAAACGGGTAGTCCAGTGCATTCAACGAATTAACATGTCATCCAGGGGAGGAATTGTAGCTATAAAATTTTATCTCTAGGGAAAATAGCAACAATCGTTATCAAGTTTTCATAAAAAGCCAAGGTGTTACTATTTTTGTTATCATACCAAAATCACATGATTGCAACAAAATCTCCTTATTGATTTTAGCAAATTTAACATGTATGATCAAGCGCTATTTGCTACGTCAATCGATTTAATTATCAAACGGCAACACTTAAGTGTATTGACAAGCAAAAGCTAAATCAAAATGCACTTCAACAAATTCCAAAGAAAAACATAAGAATATTTGAGTTATAAGAGTACAATGATTGATTAATCGAAGCTTAACGAAGCCATAGGACTGTGAGACATGTCGTTTCATAATCTCCTCTATCTAGATAATTCAAATCCAAATAATTCTCTTGTGGCAGATAACACTCTTCCTAGAGTTTCTTCTTTTATCCCTGTTTATCCATGTCTCATCCCCCTTGTTGTCTTCCGCGTCTTGTAGGTCGTTGGGAATCTGAACTCGCTTCTTGGATCAACCAACATCATTGTTATCAAAAACACTTAAAGGGTAGGAATAAGAAGAGATGTAAACTGACCATAGAAAACGAAGGCATTGCCACCTTTGTCATCGTTGATCTGATGAAAGCCTTTACGTACACAATAGTGGACATGATGGTTTCTTTGGACTTTTGTCGAGCTTGAGTAGGAAGATGGAAGGTGACTAGAGAGTAGAGCTAACAAAAAGTGTCGTGCTGTGTTAAATGGGTCATGCTTGAAACGTCACATGATCACATCTAACACAATTATTCAACCGAGTAACGCACTTATAAATGAACGTGCCACTTACTTAAAACAATAGCATGTTCATGTTTAATAAACAAGTTAAACGAATCGTCACATTTAACACGATTACATATAACAAATTTAATAAAATGAATGTCATCATATTATTAACATATTAGCGATACGACTTACCAAACATGATTAATATATAATGAGATGTAACAGGGCGGACCTACTCATCTCGACCCTCCCCCCCCCAAAGCCGTAACCTCATTATTTGTGTCATAAACGTGTTAGGCGTGTTGAACCCATGTAGATATGCTTTTAATAGTGTCCACCCAAACCCATATAGCTCAAACCATAACCCTTTTAACTTCATGACGTTTCATGTGGTATTAACGGGGTGTGTCCTTAATTGCCTACTTTGTTGGAGAGGGCTAGGGGATCAGGTGACCGGTGAGGGTGAAAAGAGAGGGACGTATGAGTGGAGGGGGTCGGAGAAGGTTTCATTTGTGATTTGCGGTAGTAAGGGAACTGTTGTCTAGAAGTTTATATTTTCATAAATAATTTTCCTTCACATAAGAAAAGGGGTAAAAAGATTATTCAAATATAATAACAGACATTTATAAGACCCACTACTGTTAATGGCTAGCATACCATTAAGAGGCCTGTCTGATTAAGAGGTAGCCTATGAATTAGTCAATATGTTTAACGTTCCATTAAAGATTTAAAGCAATAATGTTGCATTAGTTTGCAGGTTTTTGTTGAGAGAGTGAGCACAAAACGCTTTTGTTGAAGGGGATTTAGAGATCAATGGCAAAGAGATCATCAAAGATGTCATGTGAGAGAATGGCTAGGAAATGGTAGAACACAATAGTCGATTTATCATAAACGGATCATAGAGAGAACATATAAGTCAATTAACTATACGTAACAATCCTATAATTCAAGGTAAGAAGATGAGTTAAACGATAAAGAAGTGAGTCGGTCTAAGGTGAGAATGAAGAACTGTAAGTATCAAGCCAAGGACAACTCACCTCAACGACGATCTAAGGGCCTCGCATGTACAATTAAGCGACCTAGAGGCCTAAAGATCAACGACGACGGCAAGTCATCCTTGGCTTGAACTAAAAGCTCTTTACTCTCCTTACACCGCACTTCCATTAAGTGATCTATCATCTTTTTGTTTGTTTTCTTGATGTTATATGCACCATGGCTGTAGACATCCCTATAGATATAGCAAATTGGCACGTGTATGTATATATTTTTTTATAAAAAAAAATAACACGAAAGAATTCTAGACACTTGATAGAAAATAGAATAAATTCTATAGAATGTGACAATCTCAAAGCGGATAATTTGTTCTCTTGTTGTATCTTTGATTCTCAAATTGCCCTTAGAATCAAATTCTTCAAGCATTGGACTTGTGGAAATGCAATATGTTCTCTATGCTACACTCTGGAAGCCAATCAGGCTATGACACTCAACTACAAACATTTGAAGGGGCAAGTTTCTATGAGGAAGAATAAGAAGGTTTTAAGTCATAACCACATTCAAGTTCTAACATGCTACAATCTGGAATCGCTATGAATGGATTGGCCGGATTGAATTAACCAATAAATGATGAATTTATTCGCTTTTTGTCTGATAAGATGAGAATATACTACTTGCACTATAAAGGAAAGTTGCAAGGAATTCAACTGTGAATATAGGCACGATCATCAATCCTCGCTCATCCGGGACCTATAACCTGATTGTATGGATACCATAGATCTACCTAAATTGCCTAAAACAAGATCAAGTGAGTTTAGTTGTGTAACTTATCCGTTCGCGGTGATGCAGCTTGGTTTCAACTATGCAAAGATCTGGTTTTGGTTTTGCAATGATGTAGTTTGGTTTCATCTAAAAAAAGTTACCAACACTGTGGCTCACGGTTCGACGGAAAACCCAACAAAATCTTACTATGACACCTTAATTCTATCTAAATTCCTAACTAATATATTCTATCTAAGATCTAATCCTAGTTATTATAATCCATCGATATCTAGTTCTACCTAATACTTTTACTTGTAAGGTTTTGACGTCCTTATTTTCTTCCAAATTTCTTGCTCTTTTTTGGTTTGTGAAAAACAGCCCAGGACTCCAGGAGGCAGGAACACAGACTAGTATTAACAGCCCAAGACACTGGCCCAGGCCCACAACCACCCTTGGTTTTGGCAATGAATGTAGATTATGGCTTTGATATACTCTTGCCTGGCCCAGGCTCAGGCCCAAAACCACCTTTGATATATTTGTGGATTGCGAGTCCGTATACTTGGCAATTCAGGAAATATACGTTTCACATAAGGGTAAAGATGTCAATTGGTGATTATTTACGATGCTGACTTTGATATGGCATGCGAGTTTAGAATCTTTATTTTTTGAATAGTGACTTTCTTTGTGAGTGACCCAATGTCACATCGTCTAAACGACAGTTCTCGCCAAGATCTGCCAGACTACGTTGTGTTAATCGGTTCCGCGCTGGGTTGGTCAGATTTGGTTAAGACGTTCCCCCGGAAACCGTACTGCCTCCACACGTGTTGCCTCGCTGAAGTAACAGCCGGATGAAAACCAGGGTATGGCTCAGGATCGCATCATTGCCCAACCAATGAGCATAATACAACTAAAGGAATTTTAAGGATTAGTTTTATCTTTGATCATGGAACAACAACGGTAGGAAAATGGTTGCGATTCATGGTGAAAAAAAAAGAAGAAATCAAACGTTTGTTGAAATATAATCTGAAGACTGAAAAGTAGCTCATAAAGTATCGGAAAATTGGTCACCTTGACAATATTTGCTTTCTTAAAAACCTTAAATGAGTTTGTTCAATCATCAAGTTTGAATGTCGATTTAAAAACCGCTTCTTATCAACATGATTCCTTACGGTTTGATTAGAGTATCGCACAAGAGAGGAGGAAAGGTTGTGAAGGACCCAACTTACTGAGAGTTAGGGTGTTGTGAGGTGGATAGACGGCGATGCAAGTAATGGAGTTGGTGTGTTGTTGTGTGCCATTGCACGAGGGGAGAGAAAAGGGAACATTTACCTGGTGTGCTACAAGCTTATTATTAAGTTCGGACTTGTTTAAGCTCGGCTGAATGCAAGCTTTTAATAAATTCATCTCAAATAACTCACAAACACTTGGATTGTTTTAACTCCTAATTAAAGTAAAATTGATAAAGTAAGGGAAAATACCAGAAAAAACCAATATAGTTTTTCTCATTTCTTATAAAAGCCACTTAACAATTTTTTGTATGTAAAAAACCAATATACTTTCTGTTTTGTCTCACAAAAGTCTCTTAACAATTTTTTTAAACATAAAAGTCCCTTCACATATTAAATTTGAACAAAATTATAACAAACTATTTTAAAACTTGCTACATGAAGTTATGTTTCAACCTAAGATATGTTTGAAAATTCATAGGTCATTGCTACAAATTCGAAAACCGTTACAAACAAAATCAACAAAAAAATGATTAAACCTGAACCGAATAAAATGAAATCGGTTTATATGTAGCCCAATAAACCAAGTAACCAAAGTAACAATACTTTATATTTAGTCGAATATATGAATCACAAACCACATGTGTATTTATACAAGCCACTTTCTTCGATTAGCATCGATGTTCGGTGTTTACATGTACTGCAATCTGGCTGCAAGAGGTCAATGCTAATACATGCTTAAATTCAAAATTCTTCGATTAGCATTGATTCACCCACCCTTAAAATTTGTAAACCCCGAGCTACCTCCGCCACCACTTCATCGGCACTAACCGCCATAAAACATATTCCAGAGTTTCTAGTGAACTCCATTTTGATCAGCACTTGTTTCAACTCGAATCAAATTATTATCTTTTAAATACTATCTGTTTTGACCCATGGTCGTTTGACTCGTTACTCAACCCGCCTGATTTGCAAGGCTTAAATTTAAACGCGAGTTGTATATGATATTTTTGTCCTCTAATATCTTATTTAATGCAAACCTTATGAATTTATAAAGAAAGATAAAATAAAATGTGTCTGATTTGCATGTCCCCAGTGATAAATGAATGGTCAAAGTGGTTCCAAATAACTGAATAAGTACAACATTGGCTTGTAACTAGTAAAACATAAATGCAACAACACATAAGAAGCCCACATGATCCATTTTTGGACTCTCTTTTTGTCTCCATTGTAGTCACTTCTTTTTAAGCCAACCACTTCCACTACAATTCCAAAAATAATAATGAAACTTGTACCAAATTTTATTTTAAAAACAAAAATAGTCAAAAAGTGTTACAACCAAAAGTTTAAAAACCAGTTATGCGAAAATATGATTTAACTCAATCTATAAATAAATCATATTTTCGCTAAGTGTTACTGGTTTTTAACTCAACAAAAACCAGTTAAACCAAAAGTGTTAAATCATATTACTACTCTTAATAATATTTTCGCACTAAAAAGGTTCGCGGTAACTTGGCTTATAATCGAAACGAGCACTATGCTGACATATAATGACCAAACAAATGCAAACCAGAAGGAATCACTGCTAAATTACCCAAAACGGAATCCTACTATGGACAAATTACTTAAAAAACATAGCTAATAATAAACGAAAATCAAACTGAACCAAGATTCGGAAAATAAAAACTAACCCAACAATTTTATTTTCAGATGCTTAAAAGATCACGGAGCTGGTTTTGTTCAGTAGCGTTGTTCAAAGCAACGATGGGGGATTCCATGGTGGTCATTGGCGGTGATGGTGATCTCAAAACAGGTGGATCTGTACCCACACTGGCGGCAGCACCTGAATCTCCTCCCTGTCTGCTAACGGGAGCCTTGGGAACCTCCGTTAAGATTTGAACAACTTCCCTCATTGTTGGGCGCTCCACTGCTTGTTCTTCAACGCAAAGCATTGCTACATAGAAAACGTGCATCACCTCATGGACCGGCGAGGTTGGGAGTCTAGGATCCACTATCTTCATAACGTGTTCTTTGTTGCCACCGGTCATCTTTCTCACCCATTGCACAATGTCTACACCGTCACCGAACTCTCCCACTGGTTTCCTGCCGGTCACTAGTTCTAACAGAACTACACCGAAACTGTACACGTCACTCTTCTCGTCAACCTTTAGTGTATATGCGTATTCTGAAACAAAAAAGATACATTATTGATCAGTATAAAAACAAACCCATGTCAACAAATATATACTTTAGCATGTATGAATATACAATTATACAAACCCATGAGAAAAAAACATAAACTTTAGTATGCATGGATATATTATAACCAAAAAGATACGTATTTGATACATATACAAACAAACCAAAGTCAAAAAAACATAAACTTTAGTGTGTATGCATATTCTACAACCAAAAAGAAATTTTTTTTACCAATCCAAATATAAACCCAGGTCAAAAGGCATAAACTTTAAAGTGTATGCATAATCTGCAACAGAAAAGATGCATCTTTTTATCATTCTAAAAACAAACCCAGGTCAAAAAGCATATACTGCAACCTAAAAGAAAGTTCTTTATGTCAATTTAAAAACAAACCCAGGTCAAAAACATAAACTTTGGTGTGTATGCAAATCCAGCAACCAAAAAGATACTTTCTTGGTCAATCTAAACACAAACACATGTCAGTAAAAACATAAATTTTGATGATACCTGGTGCAATGTACCCATAAGAACCAGCAATGGCAGACATGCATTCCGAGGTGCCAGAATCCTGCAAGAACTTAGCAAGACCGAAATCGGCCACATGGGCCTCAAAATTAGAATCCAAAAGGATATTGTTGGATTTCACATCGCGGTGGAGGATCAATGGTGAACAATCATGGTGGAGATAGCAAAGCCCCTTTGCGGATTCAACGGCAATCTTGTATCTTGTATCCCAATACAAATGACCACCTTTTTTCCCATGAAGCATTTCGCCTAAGCTTCCATTAGGCATGTACTCGTAAACCAGTAGATTTGTCTCGTGGTTCGAACAAAACCCTAATAATCTTACGATATATCGATGTCGAATCCTCCCGAGAGTCTGGATTTCAGCATTGAACCCGTGATCATGGGCTGAACCACGGCTCATAACTGGTAATCTTTTAACAGCCACAAGCTCGTTGTTTGGCATTATCCCTTTGTAAACGATCCCCGCTCCTCCTTTACCGATAATGTTATCTTCTTTCAAACTATCAAGCACATTATCACAAGTGAAGTCTAATCTTTGGAAAGCTGTAAGCTTCCATGCTCGAGCTTCACTAGCTCGTTTTAAAGATCGAGCCTTTATGATCGCTGCAACAGCAAACAAAATGGAGGCGACAAGCAGTCCAATAACAAGCAAAAGCTTTACGAAAGGAGAAAGCGACCCTTTCGAATGCGGTTGATGGGTGCCATTAGCAACTCCATCTTTACACGGTCCTAAATACGGCCCACAAAGCTCCGGGTTCCCCAAAAACGAAGTGTAATTGAAGTAACTAAACTGACCCGTGCCCAGAACCAAGCCCGAAAGATCATTATACGAAAAGTCAACAGATGTCAAGCTCTGCATCGATGCTATTGACGCTGGAATACTACCAACCAAACGATTACGCGACACATTCAAGTAATTAAGAATGTGCATGTCTGTGATTTCAGTAGGAACCTCACCCGAAAGCTGGTTCCGGCTAAGATCCACATACGTCAACAGCTGACACTTGCTGATCTTCGGTGTAATCTTACCAGAAAAGTTATTGCTGCTGAAATCAATCTTTGACAGTTGCTGCAGTCTCCCTATCTCATCTGGAATCGGCCCAGTAAACTCGTTACCATCAAGCAAAAGCTTCTGCAAACCAGTAAAGTTACTAATACTAGCCGGCAACGGTCCAGTAAGCCTGTTATTCGACAAACTCAGCTGACCAAGACTAACCGAACCCGACTTAGTCACAGGAAACTCGCCACTCAAAAGATTATCTTGCAGCTCAACCTGTGACAACCTAGGCAAACTCAACAACCCTTTCGGAATCGACCCGTTAAGATAATTCTCCCCCATCCTAACCCGACCCAACGATCGACACTCCCCAAGCGCCTCCGGAATCGGCCCAAACAAAAAGTTCCCCAATGTAATCAAAGTCTCAAGCTGATTCCCAACACACAAACCCTCAGGAAGTGATCCAGTCAACTTATTTGTACTCAAATCAAGAATCTGCAACTTCCCAGTCCTCCCCAAACCTTCCGGTATACTTCCGGTAAAATTATTCTCCCACATCTGTAACACTTCCAACACCGGCAACTCAGCAATAAACTCCGGTATCGAACCATGCAGTTTATTTCTAAACAAGTTCATTAAAGTAACATTCAACAAATCCCCAAACGACTCCGGTATCTCACCGGAAAACATATTATTCGAAAGATCCATAGATTTTAAACTTTTTAGGGCTCCAAGCTCTTTTGGTAACAACCCAGTAAGCCCATTAACTTGTAGAAAAAGTGTATCTAACTTTTGAAGCTTACCGATTTCCGCCGGAACTTCTCCGGTGAGCCCACAGTTCGCCGCATCGAACCGAACAAGCTGTGATAAGTTACCGATTTCCGGCGGTATACCGCCGGAGTAAACATTATAGTACCCGAGGTAAAGATATTTCAAGGTTGTTAAGTTTCCGATCTCCGGCGGGATACTTCCGGTAAGTTCGTTACCGGAAACTGCTAAATATTCCAACACCGGAAATTTCCCGTACTCCACCGGGATAATCCCGGAGAAATAATTCCCACCCAGATGAAGATGAACAAGATTTGACATTTCCGATACACCGGCAGGTAAATCTCCGGTGAGGTTATTATTATACAGGTCAAGAACTTGAAGATTTTTGAGGGAAATAAGTTGTGGCGGGAAAGTGTCACCGAAGATGTTGTTGGAGAGGTTGAGAACACGGAGGTTTGTTAGGTTTCCGATCTCCGGCGGGATGGGTCCGGCGAGGTTGTTGTCGGCGAGGGTGAGGTTAACAAGGTTTGTTAAGTTTCCGATGGCCGGGGAGAGAGTTCCGGTGAGGTTAAAACCGGAAATGTCTAGGGAGACCACGTGCCGGTTTAAGTCGCACGTGACGCCGGACCATGTGCAGTGAGTGGTGGAGAGGTGGTTCCATGAGGAGAGGGTGGATTGTGGGTCGGAGGTAATGGCGGTTTTTATGTTCAGGAGGGTTTGGTATTCCGGTGGACCGGTGGGTGAACTGGTGGCTGGACCGGCGGTGGAGGAAAAGGGTAGGAGTGTTATAGGGAGGATTAGGAGGAGGTGAAAAGAAGGCATTTTTTGGTTGTTTGAAAAATTGTAGAAGTTTGGTTAAAGAAGGAGTTTTGTTGATGAGCAATGTACAAGTGTTATAACACAATGTACATGTTGTTAATGCATGGTTATTTTGGATTGGTTTGTTTTACGGTTTGTTTTTTGGTTTTTGAAATTCTTTTGTCTTTTTCCTTTTCAAATTTGAAATTTTATTACTTTTTGTTGTGAAAAAATGTACAAGAGAGGAGTAAAGATGTACCTTTGGGTTTTAGATATATGAATATGTTGTAGTAAAATTATTTTTTATAAACTAGTAATTTTGATGTGGGTAACATTTAACACATAATGATAAAACCATCATATACTCTTTCTAAAAATTATTTTAGAAAGTATTTTTTTACAATAAAGACATTTATAATACTTTTTATTGTTTCTATATTTCTATATATCTTTTAATTCATCTAATAAAGACAGGTTAGACTAGAATAAAGATTACGGATCATTAGGTATTGGGTTTGATTTTTACAAGGTTTTTTTTCCCAAATATATAGCTTAGTGAAGATGGTTATGATCAAGTAATTCCGTTGATGACACGATAATATTTCAGTGATCCAAAGTTATCGTATAAAAAATAAAGGGAGGTGATTTAAATTCAAATCTTTCAAAAATACTTGAATATTATACCTTTTTCTGAAACACTTGAAAATGTGCATTTTTAACGAAAGTAAAGTATTTAATTTGGGAAAAAAGCAGAAATTGTTGAACTCAAGAATCGGTGGCCCTTTTTCTGGGTAATTCTTTTCGAAAGGTCAATTGTG
Source organism: Scalesia atractyloides (assembly GCA_947069175.1). Lineage (NCBI taxonomy): Eukaryota > Viridiplantae > Streptophyta > Magnoliopsida > Asterales > Asteraceae > Scalesia > Scalesia atractyloides. Next base: position 74,722,553 of record CAMTDV010000010.1, on the reverse strand, counting down.
GGGTTAAACAAGGTTTTCTTGTATTCCTCTTTTTATGACAACTTTTTTCATTCATTTTATTTTTGAAATTATATATTTGATTGAGAACAAATCAATATCTTTGTATTCCTTGTTTTTGATTTTGTATAAATTATATCTTTGAAAAAAATAACTTTTTCTAATAATTTAACTTTTAATTCTTATATTGTGGATTCGTATTCCTTGTTTTTAATTTTAGAGTTAATCACGTTTTCCGTCCATGTGGTTTGTCAAAAATCACTATTTCAGTCCATTAGTTTAAATATTGCGAAAACAATCCTTGTGGTTTCACTTTCGTAACTATTACAGTCCAACCACCCTAACGTCATCCAGTTATTCCGTTAGTTTACTTGAAATGATCATAATGCCCTTGTTATTATTAATATTAAAATTTAAAAAATAAAGAGTTAGTTACGTTTTTCGTCCTTGTGGTTTGTTAAAAATAACCATTACAGTCCATTAGTTCTAAAAATTGTCAAAACGGTACATGTATCATTCATTTTACTTTTCACTCTCCCCATTTCTTCCGACCACCTAATTTTCTCCATCACAATCGACATATTGTGATGGAGAAAATTAGGTGGTCGGAAGAAATGACGAGTGAAAAGTAAAGTGAAGGATACCAGTACTGTTTTGACAATTTTTAGAACTAATGGACTGTAATGGTTATTTTTAACAAACCACAAGGACGAAAAACGTACCTAACTCTTTATTTATTTTAATTTTAATATTAATAACAAGGGCATTATGGTCATTTCAAGTAAACTAACGGAATAACTGGATGGGGTTAGTGTGGTTGGACTGTCATAGTTACGAAAGTGAAACCATAAGGACTGTATTCATAATTTTTAAACTAATGGACTGAAATTGTGATTTTTGACAAATCACAGGGACAGAAAACGTAATAACTCTTAATTTTATATAAATTATATGTTATTTTAACCCGATTAAGTTTTTGATTTCCTTTTTTCGTTCAACTTAAAGTTTAATAATACATATCGATTATTTTAACCGTTTTAATACTTTTTTTATTTATTAAAACAGCCTATAAATAAAGGTTTGTTGTTAGTCTTTTAATAAAAGTAAAAGACTATTAAGATATGATAATAATCTTTCGTCTACTCTGATTTTATCTAAAAAATTACAAGAATTTGTCTACATCTTTTCTTTTTCGCTTTCCTTCCATATGAAATCATAAAATACCACATTTAAATTTTACAAGTTTTAGAACCTAATAAAAATTATAATTTTTAACGAATTTGCATTAGAACCTAATAAACATTATAATTTTTAACGAATTTGCATAATACTATGTAGGCCCAATAAGCATGCAAGTAGTGTGACCAACGAGAAAACTACATCAATGATTCCACCTAATACCACTCCTAATGTTTCATTTTTATTCGTCTCTTTTTTTGTTTTTAAACTATAAAACACAAAGAAAGCATTATAGCTACAAAGAAAAATAAAATATTTATATAAATCGAAATAAGTGTTTTATTGTAGGGATGAGCACTTGGTACTGGGTACTGGTATCAAATTAGTACTAGTACCGTACCATACTGTACCAAGAAATTTTTTGTATCAATTTGGTACACACACTTTTTGTGTTTTCGAAATTTGTACTTTCAATTTGGTATCAGTTCAGTACGATACAGTCTTTTGTGTTTGTTTACCTTTGAATATCAGTACCGGTGTCATGCCGTGTTAGTCAATTTTGGTACAAGTACATATTTTTTACGTTTTTTAGGATTGATGCTTTTGATTCAAATTGATACAGTACGGTATTTTGGATTCATTTTTATCATACCTTTTGGTTTTTAAACTATAAAACAGATACAGAGAACATAAAATAGATGCTAAGAAAATTCAATATTTTTATAAACAGAAATAAGTGGTATTAGTGATACCAAGTGTGATGTCACAATCGTGTAAGGCCACACGGTGTGGGGTCAACATAGGGCTGGCTTGGCTCGACGCCGCCCCCAACACCATTTCACCCCCCCGGCACCGGCATGCCCGGCCTCCCCAAGCCGGAGAAGACGGGAAGAAAAGGACAAAATCCCTCTCACACATACATATACATACAACACATATATATATGTTTTAGGCCCATCACCCATTTCCCCCCCTCCATCCTCTTTGCCTCATCCTCACACCCGATCTACGCGGCGCTTACGTGGCGGGTCATCCTCAGGACACCATACCGCATAGCCTAAGAAATAAACGCACAAAGAACAAAACGGAATTCGATAAACCCAATAAGGATATTTGTTTAAAAAAAACCCTTTTTACAGTAATATTCATGAAACCATGAAAACTAGAGGACTTGAGAAACGAATCTATAAAAGGTGACAACTCTTAGAAATGTGAATGTTAATAATAATATATATATAACTCTTAAAAGTAAAAAATATTTTATATCAATAAAGATAAATCTAATCTTCTAATCTAATACTAATAAAATAGTAACTTTAATGTCACATGACATTCTGACAAAGTATTTCATCAAAATATCATGTGCCAATTTATCATGCTATTTCAACCATATACTAAATAATAAGTAAATAAATATAAAGACTATTAAATGATTGAATTTAATATATATTAGAAGTAATCTTAGTTTATGATTATTATATCATTTTAATTTAATATTCTTAATACTTAATAATTAATACTTAATATTAGTTATCTACTTACCTATTCTTTAGTATAATATCTCTACTTTAGTAAATAAAAACATACCTATCAAAAGAAGATGACATAACAAAAAATTTATATACTTATCACTATTTGACGTAATCAAAAATTTAAAAGCTCATCATGTTTATAATTTGTTATTATCATTTTCACAAATGTTAAACATATGTATAAACAATATATATATATATATATATATATATATATATATATATATAATCTTAGAACATCAACTACTTCCATTCAATCTTTACTTTGATAACACTTTTTATAGTAAGAAAATATTAATTTGAAATAAAATATACTAATTATTTTGTATTCAAAAACAAAATTCTTACTTCGTAAATGCATCGTTTAAAATGAGTAATGTTATATTTTATTTAATTTTCTATGTATAGTTCATATTAGGGTTATATGTATTCATAACAAAATTTATATCTATTATGTGTGAAGCAAAAAATAATATGAAATATAAAAAAAATAATTTAAAATTTATAATCGTTATGTCCTTCAAACACAATGAACCTCAACAATAACATATTTATTTTAAAAAACTCATTCAAGTTTATATAAATGGAAAACTTATTTACTCAAAGAACTTGATCAACTTTATGATTATCTTAAAAACTTTCATTTTCTATACTTAAACCCATGTAATACATGGATCTATAAACTAGTATTAAATAAAGAGATTGACATCTATAAATTATCGTATTCTTTCATATTTCTAGAATTGCCAAAACACTTGGAAAACTAAATGTGTTGATGGTCGTTTGCATATCTCTCTCTCAAAAGACTTGTGGGTTAAGGATAAGTTATTTTAGTGTTTGACCTTTATATTGCACATTGAATCAAGACGGAGCGATCTGTAAGGTTATCTGTTCTGGTTAACAACTTTGTCCATATCCAGTGCTGATGGTGAAGCTTAAGATTTCTGATTGAGGGGTCGAAAATGTATATATCTAATAAAATTATAAAACTGGGGTCGAAAACCTATATACCTTCTATACGAAAACTACATACCGAACACTACTGAGCGAAAAGTTCGGGGGATCGGACGCCCTCCGGGCCCCTTCTATCCCGCGCCCCTGTCTATATTAGGTAATGACGCCTTTTTAACACTGTACCGTGGGCACTAAAGGAAGTGTTAACCGAGGAGCACGTGAAGCCATTAACAAGCGTTAGAGGGGTAAGGTTGTGGGGTTCACCCCAATCAACCAATGACACCTTTTTTTGAATATTTAGTTAAAGTGTAACATGATAGTTAAAGAGTTGCCGGGTTAGTTAAAGTCCATTATCTAAGTGACGCTGATGTGAGGGACATTATGTTAAATCAAGACACATGATCCAAGTATGTGGTTTATTGATTTTAAAAGCAAAAAAAAAGTAAAATTACGAGACGAGTTCAATGGGATTTTTTTATGGTTAAAATATAATAAATAATTTATAGGTATTTAGTGTTTCGTAGTGATTGATGATTGATGGTTAAATTTTGAAAAGCTAAAGCATAAAAATAAAGGAAGTTAACTTTTAATCTTGGTTGTTTAACCACATAATTGATTATTAATTAGGAGGGGCAACCGTGTCAAGTCGAAAGTGTGCAAAGTAGTATGTGACAGGATATTCCATAGCTTTAGCTTCGTCCTAAATTCAAGCGTATCATGTACATTTGGCATGGTAAAAAACAAACCAAAAGATATCTGCTCCATCTACCACAATTTTTATGTTTTGTGGCATATGATAACTGAAATGACGGTCACAAACACTATGTTTTCTAGTAGCGGTGAAACGGACACTTAGAAAAAAAAAAACCCTTGCAAATAAACGTATTCAGTGGATCAAACCATGTTTTCTAGTAGCGGATGAAACGGACACACTTAGAAAAAAAGCCTGCAAATAAACATATTAAATGGATCAAACGAATAAAACTTTATAAACTTTTTACCCACTAAGCTTTTACTGTTTTAGAATGAATAAAAAGTGGTTGATGTGACTCATCTTGTTTCTACAGCAATAAAATTTGTCCTTAACATGAAGCTTTTTTCGATAGTTACTTGAAGACATATAACTTTTGAGCACTAAAGCAAGCGCAATAGGTTATGGCCACATAAAGGAAGTGTGCACGTGTATAAAGAAAGTGTAACAAAATGTAGTATTTATTAGGTCAAAAAAATTTATTTAAAAAATGTGGAAAGCATTAGCCTAAATTAGAATTTAGTAATAGGAAAGAACTCCACCATTCACATTTAAAACCATCAGTGATATATATTATATATGTATATGTAATTGTAGTCTGTTGAAGCAATATCCTTAAGTGGTATGTGGATGTTTTTATCATGACACAAGTACGTAGCATGCAAGTAAATAGCGCAATCAAGCTCCATTAAAAACAAATTAAAATCAATCTCTCTCATGTGACGTGAGAAGGCACTGCCTATAGCATACCAACCTGAAGAACCACTGACTACTCTTTTTTAACGTAAAACAAAGCCCGGACACCACGGTACACCCATAGGCAAAAGGCCACCCACGTCCACGATCGCAGACAACGCTGGTAAATGGTAACTTGGCTCGTCACGGATACCACGGGAAACCCACTGTCCGAAGACCCACTATGGTAAAACCCTTGGTACGCCCATGAAATTTTTTTCACAAATGAGACTAATATACAAACAGGTGAAGATGCATAGACTAATATACAAACAGATAAAGAACTGGATGCCTATACGGGCTGCCTCACAATTCAAATGCATACTTACATTCTAGTTCAAGGGTTTATCGCCTTTGTTTTTAATATTTAACTTAAACATATGCATGATACTACTAAATAGTGATTAAGTCAATGCAGGTTTCATATTTTAATTTACTCATGTAACTTTCTGAATTGTGGATGTTATACTACGGGATTAAAGTATTTCATGAAGCATATGGAATCAATAATCGGATTAGACAGAATGTATAAAGTAGGCAAAGAACGAGATTTTCCCCATGAACACGAATTGATAAAATCGTGTTATGAAAAGACCGGATCATATACTTTTATAGAGGATATATGAAACGTTGAAATATTACTACAAAATATACATTTAATAAAAGCCTTTACATGACATACATTAAAATTTAACATTTATCATTAACATTAAGTTGGCATTCACTAATGAGCGACCATCATCTCTCCATTCATGAACTGTACAACCACTGATAGCCCCGTAGGTCGCCACCCTATATTCGCAGCCCCGTAGATACATGTAACTTCATATGTGACGGCCTTATGTGTTAAGTTCACAACCTTGGACCACGTAACAGGACTTGCAACCCCGTAGGTAACTGTCCAGTACAATGTCAGCATTGCGCTCCAAAGCTCTAAGTCTCTATGAACTATAGGATTCCAAAACCCAGAGTCGTGACCGCAAAGTCAGCATTGTGCTCCAAAGCTCATGCGCAAACCCTATCTTATGCAAAGTGGGTTTACACCCAAACTAAGTCTGTGCGTAAACAATGCCCACGCGCAAATAAAAGTGGCGTGCGAAGTAAAGTTCCACTTAAGGTTGAACGCAAACTACTAAAAACATAAACTAACCCAAGCGCAAAGTATACTTTGCTCGCGTGCTAACATTTTTGTCTTCTTCGATAAACCTGTAACACCCCGACCCGCAGCGGAAAAGGTGATCGGGGCATGATTGGGTTATCATCAAAGCTCATGACATTTATTTTAACGTTTCATATTCATTAATACAATTTAATGGAAATTTACAATAAATATTACAACATGTTCTAACTATCAATCTAAGCTTCTTTGTCTCTTCTAAGGCATTTCCTATGTTTTCCTTGCTTCAACCTGTTCACCTGTATCATGTGTAAAAGGGTTTTTGGATCAACATAAAGTTGGCGAGTGAATCCTATGGAAAACATTTGAACAAGTTTATTTAAATTGATTATGAAATATGTGCACAACCACTCATGAGTAAAAATAGATGTAAACTTATTCAACAATAATTAAATATTAAATAAAACGCACATGAACAATAATGGAACATTTAGAGGCACGCGTTGCTCTACTCGTCTCTCACGAGGAACTGATGGGCCTAATGAATGAATTGCATAAACATGATAATATGAAAGACAAGACTACAAACAATATAAACTCAATGATATACACATGAACAATGATGAATTGATTTTGAGGCACGCGTTGTTCAACTCGTCTCCCACGAGGAGCTGATGGGCTTAATGAATGAATTTCATATAATTTGACAAAATGAAATAAGTAATCACAACAATATGAACAATCTAAGTTTAGATCACGATATGGTATGACACAAGTTTAAATAAACGAGTTAATTATTTTATGACACATGACACACCCCAAAACGTGTAATTAAAAGGGGGAGTTGTAAGATTCACTCACAGTGGGTGCGTTCGGTTGATGATTTGAATGCAGGCGAAGTGGTTTTAACCACGAGTGAGATTAACCTAGATAAATCGCATTATGGTTTGGTAAGTAAACGAATTTTATTAATCCATTTTAGTAGAATTGTTGGGTGTATTTTTGTGAGTTTAAGGCTATTTTCTAACCTTATAAATGTTATTTTTAAGTATTTTTAATTAAAATAAATAAATAAAAATAATAAAAAAATTTGATTTTTTTGCTACAGTTGACCGTGGACTTTGACCGTTGACCGTTGACTTTGACCGGTTTGAATCGTGTAATTGTGCGCTGAGTGAGGCTCGAACCCGAGACCTCCCGTACGCGTGCACACAGCTCTACCAACTGAGCTACGTGTCTAACCCGTCATATATCTGTTTTAATTATATTTATATATTAATTAAGTTAAACAGAAAATCCTTTTATTTTAAAAACGATTTAATTGAATCGGACCGGTGCGCTCCACAGGTCTCGAACCCGGGACCTGTGAGTTGCGTAACACACAGTCCACCGCTAGACTGTGTGTCCAACTTTGTTAACTAATCTGATTTTTATTATACTTAAATACAAATTAAGTATTTGTATTTCTGTCTTATTTTAAAAAGTTAGATAATTGTCCGAGTCGGTGCAGTAGACCGGACTCGAACTCGTGACGTGCGATTTAAACATACACACAGTCCACCGCTGGACTGTGTGTCTAACTTTGTTATTATTCCGGTTATTAATATACTTAACATATAACAGTGTGACTCTGGTTCGGTTAACAAAAAAAATGCATTTTATTAAGGCAGCGTGTGTGGAAAAAAGATTCGAACTCGAGACCTTTGTGTTTAATGTGCACACAGTCCACCGCTGGACTGTGTGTCTAACCCGAGTAATAACTTGATTTTAATTATACTTATATGTTTACCGAGCTTCATCTTCTTCGTCAGTTTTAACCAGCATCGGAAATCCGACTGGTTCAAAGTTTTAATCGGTTTCTTTAGTGTCTGATGATTAAATACAAGTGATATTAAATAAAAAGAATGAAGAAATTAGGCGTGAGGTATACCGACTGGATTCCTCTGTTTCTCCGGCGTAACTCCGGCGACAGCAATCACTTCCGGCGACGAGTGTCTTACAGCAGAGAGTCTTCAGAAAGCTTACAAAGTATGTGGGTGACTTCGGTATAAGTTCAGAGGGTTTAGTAAGGCTTAGAAGTTAAGGACTCGGTTTTCCGGCGATGAGCAGATGAATTCCGGCGAGTGAGTTTTCGCCGAGAAAGGGTGCGGTTTTGAGCGAAAATGTTTGCAGAGGTTCGAGGGGGTATTTATAGGGCAAGTCGTCGATGTATTTGGTCTGATTTCCGACTTGATTCGTTGGTTTGAATTTCTCCGGCGGTTATGGTTTGTGTCACGGACACAGACGTCGGTTATAACCGATGTGTAGTTAAAGTTTACGTTATAACGGAAAGAATCGTTAAGTTTCGCGAGATTACCGGGATTTCCGACGACTGCAACTTTGGGCGCCGGTTTTGAATTCGGAGAGACACGTTATCAATTAAATGATTCCAACATTTAACTAGTAGCATCAGTGGCGCAGTGGTTTAGTACGCGTGTGTTAAGTTGCTGAACCGGCTGACTCGGCCCGGGTTCGAAACCCGGCAGGAACAAAACATTTTTATTTTCATATTTTTAACAGTTTTTCAAAAACTAATTATATATCCCCATATAATAATTAATTATGTATCGTATAAAATTATTTTGGGCATTAAATTCGCAACGAAATTTTTAACTGATTGTTCGGTTAATAAACGGAGCGGGTTTGGTAAATCCGTTTTTTGACGGATGTTACAAAACCCCTGATCTGAACTGCAATAGCGATTATGGATTCCAGATCTGTAAATAATCCAAGAGACCAACTTTATGCATCCAAACGCTTCGAAACCAATGTATAACACATTTCCATGCATAACCTTTCACTATAAATGAGAAAAGAACCATCGTCTAGTCTGAGAAAGGTGGTTCACCAGGATTTAAGTCACGGGGTTGATACTTTACTTGGGGTGATGTCCAGCAGTTTACCAAACACATATGTTTCTGAAAAATACAAGCCCATTGTATATGTAAAAAAGAATGGAGAATACAAAACAATCGCAAACAAACAAGGCGCAAAGGAACAACAGGTCATAAATCACGTATTACAAACCAGTTGGACACTTGTTGGCTTTCTTCCACAGCCTGCTCATCCCAACCACTACAAGTGCGGTCTTCTTAATAGGTCGAATGGGCGATGGCTCGTGGGTTAACTCCTCGTACCCATCCGTTCCCTTATAAGAAGTAAGTGGTTGGTCTGCAACCTTAGCATCTAGTGGGCGAGACGTCATGACAACATGGATGACGTCTGTACATATAAAGAAGAACTTCTTCTTCTAGTCATAAAGGCTACAAGGGGCTCAAGTGCGTGCACTCGACCTAGTGCGTTGCGCAAAAGAATACCAACTCGTTCTCCCAATCAACTTATAGAAAACATGAAATCTCCCTTATCGGTTCGATTCTCAAAGCCTTGCTGCAAAACTCGAATTGTGTCATCCACATCATCCCCATAGGGTGCATCTGTGATATATGCACCCCATAGTTGGTCAAAAAGGAGGCTAAAAACATCATGATTTAGAGCCGGACATGACTAGCAAGAAAAAACTCTAAGTACAAGGCCATCTTGTCGGCCGGAGGCTGCACCACCGTATTCCCCTCATTGGGGTATTCAATCTCCGACTCCTCTGGGAAAGATTGATAACTTCAAACAAGAGTATCAAAGTCCTCAGATTTCCATTTAATGGGAATCCGAGCGACTGTTAACATTGACGTTGTACGACGACCCCCCGTTTTGATTTATGGTTTAAGGTTTGAAGATGAAGCCATTTGTTAATAGATAAGAAACTCAAAGAAAAAGATGAGTGTCACACCCCAACCGATGGCGGAATCATCGGGGCGCGGCACTAGGCGAACCAGATTGCTCAAGAGAATTCATAACAACTATTTAATGACCATATTTAAAAGGTTTAGTTTCCCATACAATTAAACAAATATCCCATAGCAGTCGTCACAAAATTACATAATCTCTCAAACAAAATAAGTCCGACAACCAAGATTTTATTCACGGGTTTCTAAAGATAAAGCCCTAATCCATTTGCAACATAGAATCATCAACTTGTCACATACGTTAAAATAAAAGTCAATACATAAAGTAAAGGTGAGTACACAGGTTTAATAACTAGCGATAAAGCGTTTACGCATAACCAGCATGTAACACGTAGAGAGGCGAATCTAAGTATGCAAACAACAATGATATAAGCTAACCAACACGACTGCGAGATGGAGTATGCGCGATACATGTTCACAACAGCGAACACGCACCTAAAGTAAATATGCGAGCCTTAACAACCCCCGAACCAATCGGGTGCTGAGTCCAAACTATAGTACTATCGTTGCTAAGGGTGGTCTGCAAGTCCTCATCATTTACACATAGCAAACAAACATTCCGCGATTCACGTATAACATGCGAGAGCGGTTAGCATTTGAAGAGTTTAGCGTTGTGTGTAGCGTGGTTTTATACAGAGAACGTATGTAACACCCAAAAGTGCGTTTTAAGCGAAAAAGGGTTCAAGTATACTCACAGAGGGTGCGTAACAGCGAACACTGAGAGTTGATGAGAGAGGAGAAAGAGTGTCGGTTTAGCCTGCACGTAGAAACAGAAGTGCATCAGTCTTCCAGAGTGTTGAAACAGTCGGAACGGAGAGTCGTGCAGGAACAATTTATTTTGCACGAAGATGGAATTTTCGTGCGAAAATGCATGTTTTTGTGTCCAAAATTGAGTGTTTTCGCGTCTGTCTTCGGGAAATCGAGTGTTCATCCCTCCAACCTTAGGATACTGATCAACCTAGCGTCGGAGAGGTCTTTTGAGCGAGTGGGTCTCTTGTATGAACTCGGACTCGACCGTGTGAACCAAGTACGGTTCACGCGAGCCAACCCAGATCGCACAAGTGACTGTTCTTGCGTCTTGGTGCGTTCGGGACTGAGATTTCGTCTGAAACAGATGTATTTTCGAGTCCATTTCGTGACGGTTTCGACAGTGCTTCGTTCCACTATTTAGTGAACGAAACCTTAGTCGGTTGTTGTCCGTTTTTGTGTAAAAATCGATTTAGAAAACAGTTTTGTTAGGATAAACACTTGGTGAGTTTGAAACAACGAGGTTTTTGTAACAACTCCAAATTTTCGTTGTTATTTGTTTATTTCCTTTTTCGTGTATTTTGTTTATCTCAATCACTTGTATTCTAAGATTTGAATTATGAAAATTTATGTTAATGGAATTATATTTTGTCACATCTATATCGCATTTAATCGCTTATTAATCGCTAATTCAACGCAATCACAAGTAGTTATGCTACTATACGCGCCGAGTGTGTTATTGTTTAATAAACACTTGTGCCATCGCATCGCTTATCTCATCGCATCGCATCGTAAAACCCAATTAATTATGTGGATTTATGTTATGTTTGTTTATGTCTGGTTTATTATCTCTAAAACGCTCGCACGCTCACGTAACTCGCTCTCTCCCAATTAAATGGTGATATCACGCTTAACGCTTCGCTAAAACGCTTAATATAACTATCTAATACGAACCGAATCACCAAACGAACTCTTAACGTGAAATAATCGAACAAAACTTGGGCAATAGGTCAAGTTCGGCCGAACTTGTGCATCACAAGTTCGCCCGAACTTGCCTAATCCTTCATAACTCCTCAAAAGCAACAAGTCTGTTCGGATTTGTCTCCAATAACCAAGAAACAAGCAAGTTCACCCGAACTTGATACAAGTTCGCTTGAACTTGATGTTTCAGCCCACTTTCTCACTTCACCTATAAATATTCAGCTCATCTTCTCATTTGAACTTGCTGCAAGTTCGCCCGGAGCTCCCCAAAACCGAAACCCTTTGTTTTCTAAGTAAGATTCAACCTGTTTTCAAGCTACACCAACGTTTACAATGATTTTACACAAGGTTTCTACCTTTGATTTCATCAAAACTTCTCTGTTTATGAAAATCTTCATCTTTTTATGCAAAACTTCCATTTTTCACTTAGATCTGTGCTTAGATCTGAGTAAAACCTTTCAAACATCGATTTTTACACAATATTCAGACCAAATGACGTATGTTTCGTTCACTTTGAAGTGGAACGAGGCGTTGTCAAGCTAGATCTCAGATCCAGAAGCACAAGGACGAAATCGTCACTTTGCACAAACTGGACTAACCCGTTCGAACCTTCAAGTTCGCCCGGATTAGTCTGAGTTTCTGTAAAATGGCTAAAACTCGCTCCAAAAGACCTCTTCAGCCTTGGTTTTGCTCAGTAGCCTAAGGTTGGAGGGATGGACACTCGATTTCCTCAGCAAACGACACGAAAACGCACGATTTGGATGCCAAAATAGTCAAGTTCGCTCGGAAAGCATCAAGTTCGCCCGAACTTGTAACCATATGGGTGACCAAGTTCTTCCGAACTTGAACAAATTCTTCATCAGTTTTACACAAGTTCGCCCGAACTTGTATCCCTCTTCAACAACAAGGGCAAGTTCGCCCGAACTTGTCTATTTCTCAGGAAATCAGACAAGTTCGCCCGAACTTGTACCTCCAGTAAGTTCAGTTAGTCAAGTTCGCCCGAACTTGTAGCTAAAGGTACAAGCCTGAACTTGTCTGCTGTCCTATCAACCGTTAACCGTTTCAGCAATTCGGAAGACTGATGCACTTCTGTTCGCTTAAAGGCTGATCCGGCGCTCTCCTCAACTCATATCAGATCCCGTCTCATCTCCCAATTTGCACTGACAGTGAGTATACTTGAACCCCTTTACGCTTAACCGCGCTTTTGGGTGTCACATATGTTCTATATCAAATCACAACACACAACTCAAGTCTTATTCGCAATCCCGCTATTATATGACTACACGTGAAATATGCTGAATTGTATGTATTACTTGATTGCTTGTACGCCACCCTGAACATGATAGTATACTAGAGGTTGACCCGCCACCCGGAGGCCCGGGGTTGTTAAGGCTCGCATTTTCATTTCTCATTTATTTTCTCTTTTAGGATGTGAACACTTATTTGCATGCCTCGATAAATCGCGGTTTGTTGGTTTACTTGAAATCGAGTAGTTACATAGTTCACAACTCTTACGTATGTCATGTGGTGTATGCTAAACGCTTCTATATCTATTATGTACGCAAACCTGTATGTTCACCTTTACTTAATTGTATTGACGTTTTATTTTAACATATGTGGCAGGTTGAGGATATTTGCTACGGATGCTTAGTTGTAGGTTTTGCCTTTAGAAAATCATGTAATAAATTTAGGGAAGATCGAACTTGATTTGTATTAAGAGATATTATGTTTTGTAATGATTAAACGTGAAATACTGGTTGATTGTATGGGAAGTTAACTGTTTAAGATATTGTCATGTAAATTGTTATGGAATTTCTCTTGAGACAATCTGGTTCGCCTAGTGCCGCGCCCCGATGTTTCCGCCATCGGTTGGGGTGTGACAGTTTCTACATTGAGAATCCAAAGCTAACTCAAATATACTCGGTTAAGTGTGAATCCAGGTTGAAAATCAGAAAGTTTTATGAAAAAGATGAAGGTTTTCGTAAACAGAGAAGTTTAGATGAAATCGGAGATAATCTCGTGCAAAATTGTTGTAGAAATCGTTGTGATTCTTGTGAAAAAAGTAGTCTTCTTACTTGAAACAGAGAAAACGAACTATAGAGCGTTTTGGTGCGGAAAGACAGCAAGTTGAACGGAATGCAGAGTGTTGTATTTATAGGTGGAGAGGAGTGAAGGTCGTCTGATGAAATTTTCGTGCGAAAATGTCCATTTTGGTGCGGAAATTACCATTTTCGCACCAATAATGCCATTTTCGCACCAAAAACTGAATTTTCGTACGATTTTTTTAGGTTAAGTTCATTAAGCGTTTTAGTGAGACGTTAAGCGTTGAAATAAATAAATAAATAAATAAAATTAAAACAGTGCGATAGAGCGAGGGAGAGCGTCACGAGTATTAAGCGATTAACTGCGTTTAAATAAGCGGTATGAAATGAATTAAAAATAGATTAACCATTATATTTTGAATCCCAGATTTACAACGGTTACAAAAAGGAGATAACGTAGTACGGAACAACCGAGAAAAAGTCGGGTTGTTACAGTCACCCCTACTTTGGGAAATTTCGTCCCGAAATTTAAGTAGTAGAAGTAACAAAGAGATGTGGATATTTAGCCTTCATATCACTTTCGAGTTCCCAAGTGAACTCGGCACCACGTTTGCCTTCCCACCTGACCTTCACAATGGGAATGCGACTGCGTCGGAGCTTCTTGGTTTCTCGGTCCATGATTTCTACTGTCTTTTCGATGAAGTGTAGAGTCTCGTTTATTTGCAAATCTTCAAGTGGCACATGAAAATTTCCTTCGGCTAAACACTTTTTGAGGTTTGAGACGTGGAAAGTCGGATGTACGTTGCTGAGTTCTTTCGGTATTTCGAGTCGGTAGGCCACTTTGCCAATTCTTTCCAAAATCTTAAAGGGACCCACGTATCGTGGCGATAGTTTCCCTTTCTTTCCAAATCGGATCACTCCTTTCCAAGGTGAAACCTTTAAGAGAACGTGATCTCCAACTTCGAATTGTAGGGGCTTGCGGTGTTTATCGGCATAACTCTTTTGATGACTACGAGCTTTCAGAAGATTGTCTCTAATTTGGAGAATCTTGTCTGTCGTCTCTTGAATTAACTCGGGACCAGTGACCTGTGTTTCTCCAATCTCGTGCCAAAAAATAGGCAATCGACATTTTCTACCGTATAGTGCCTCAAATTGTGCCATTTGAATACTAGTATGATAACTGTTATTGTACGAAAATTCTATTAAAGTTAAATGCGAATCCCAATTACCACCGAAATCTATAACACACGATCGAAGCATGTCTACAAGGGTGCGAATCGTACGTTCAGTCTGACCATCGGTCTGAGGATGAAATGCGTAACTAAGGTTAAGTTTAGTACCGAGTGCAGATTGGAAAGTATCCCAGAGGCGTGACGTAAAGCGACCGTCGCGATCAGAGATGATGTCACGAGGCGTCCCGTGTCGACAAATGACTTCGTCAGTATAGATTCGTGCTAATTGTTCTACCTTAAAGTCTTCTCGTATGGCAATGAAATGAGTAGATTTCATGAGGCGATCGACGATAACCCAAATGCTATCGTGACCAGAAGATGTGCAAGGAAGTTTTGTAACAAAATCCATAGCTATACTCTCTCATTTCCACATCGGGATATAAGGTTATTCGAGCAAGCCAGAGGGTCGTTGATGTTCGGCTTTAACCTTCGCACAAGTTAAGCATTTCGAAACGTACAGAGCGATATCCTTTTTCATGCCCGGCCACCAATACCTGGAACGGAGGTCCTGGTACATTTTTCGGCACCGGGGTGAATAGATATCGAGACTTATGGGCTTCGGTCATCAGTAACTCACGAAGGTTATTGCGGCTAGGGATCCAAATGTGATTCAGAAAGTAATAGATCCCGTTAGACTTACTCTCCAACTGGTTTTCGGCACCACATTTCATTTCCTCAAACAAGGTATTCTTAATGAAACATGCGTGCTGGGTTTCGTGAATCATGGTTTCGAGTTTATTTTGGGATTAAACGTCATGAATGTTATACACATAGCTTTGTCGACTGAGAGCATCAGTTACGATGTTTGCTTTGCCGGGATGGTAGCATATCTCACAATCATAGTCATTGAGAAGTTCCACCCACCTGCGTTGGCACATGTTTAGTTCTTTCTTGTTAAAGATGTGTTGTAAGCTCTTATGGTCAGCGAAGACCGTACACTTTGTTCCATAAAGGTAGTGTCGCCATATCTTTAACGCAAAAACAACTGCACCGAGCTCGAGATCGTGGGTAGTGTAGTTCTTCTCGTGGATTTTGAGTTGTCGAGAAGCATACGCGATAACCTTGTCTCTTTGCATGAGAACACAACCGAGACCTAGGTTAGAGGCATCACAATAAACTGAAATCGTCATCTCCATCGGGACGTGCGAGAACGGGAGTGTCGCAAAGCATATGCTTAAGAGTTTGAAAGGCTTCCTCCTGTTCAGAACCCCAAACAAAAGGTTTATCCTTATGAGTTAAAGAGGTGAGGGGTATGGTGATTTCCGAAAAGTCGGCGACGAATCGGCGGTAGTAACCCGCCAATCCGAGGAAGGAACGGATTTTGGACGGGTTCTTCGGGGTATTCCAACTCTTTACAGCTTCAATTTTGGCGGGCTCGATGTAGATTCCTTGGTTGTTGACGACGTGACCGAGAAATTGAACTTTATTAAGCCAAAATTCACACTTGGAGAATTTGGCGTAAAGACGGTTTCCTTGGTGAAGTTCGAGAACTAAACGTAGATGCCGTACGTGTTCGGCTCTCGACTTCGAGTAAATGAGGATATGATCGATAAAACAATGATGAAACGATCCAAAAAGGCTTTACACACACGGTTCATCAAATCCATGAAGTCCGCATGTGCGTTTATGAGTCCAAAAGGCATGACCACGAATTCATAATGGCCATAGCGAGTACGAAAGGCGGTTTTCAGAGTGTCTTGCTCATGTACACGTAGCTGGTGATATCCGGAACGTAAATCAATCTTCGAAAAACAAGTAGCACCTTGGAGTTGGTCAAATAAATCATCGATTCGAGGAAGAGGCTAGCGGTTCTTAATGGTAAGCTTGTTAAGTTCCCTGCAGTCGATGCACATCCGGAACGATCCATCCTTCTTTTTCACGAAAAGGACGGGTGCGCCCCAAGAGGATGTGCTCGGGCGTATAAAGCCTTTATCAAGTAACTCTTGAAGTTGGCTAGATAGCTCGCGCATTTCGGATGGTGCAAGGCGACATGGAGCTTTAGCAACAGGTGTAGCACCAGGGATTAGATCAATACGGAACTCGACATCACGAGTAGGGGTAAACCGGGTAAGTCGTCGGGAAAAACTTTAGGAAAATCACAAACAACAGGTACGTCTTTCAAGGTTTTCTTCTCATTCTCCGGTTTCACAATATGGGCTAGGAAAGCGTTGTACTCCTTGCGCAAGTACTTGTTCGCTTGAACACATGACATAAGCTTCAATTCCTTTGAGGGTACATTGCCATAAACATGTAGTTGATCACCGTTTGGAAGGGGAAAGCGAATCATTTTATCATGACAGACAACTTCGGCACGGTTTTTACGAAGGAAGTCCATGCCTACTATGACATCAAAGCTTTGCATAGGTATGAGATCGATCGAGAAGCTGTGATTGTTGAGTTCGAGAGTACAATCACGCAGAACGGAGTTAACGGTAATGGTTCTTCCGGTGGCGATTTCGACGTCGAAGGTCCTTGGGAGGTTAGCGCATTTACATTTCAGAAGCTTTTCGAATTCTAACGATACAAAACAGTTATCCGCTCCAGTATCAAATAAGCAAGAAGCATAAATACCATTAATGAGGAACGTACCGTTGACGACATTGTTGTCGTTCTGAGCCTGACGGTGGTTGATGTTGAAAGATCTCCCACACACAGCCTGTGGTTGTTGCTGCTGCTGTGGCTGTGGTGGGTGTTGCTGAGGCTTCTGCGGTTCTTGTTTCACAACACGATTCGGGCAGGCATTGCTGAAGTGGTTTGGATCACCACATGTGTAGCATGCACGTGCTTGTACAGCTGGTGCTAGTGGAGCTTGATTGACTGGCATAACATTGAGAGGAGCTGGCGGTGCTGCGAGAGCAGGGGGAGCTTGCTGACGTGGACCAGTGCGGCAGTGCGCCGTGAAGTGCCCATAAATATTGCAGTTGGTGCAGAAATGGCAGTTGCCTCCGGCTGCATGATGATAAGTGCACTTAGGGCACAGAGGGTGAGTACCAGTATACGCACGCTTAGCAGCTGGTGAGTTGGGAGTAGCAGCATGGCGAGACTAGGAGTTCAGTGTTAGGGCTACTGAGCTGTTCTTGTTGTTACCCTTTCGCTTGCGATTCTGGTGATTTGACTTGGGAGCTTGAGATAGTGCGATATCGGTGCTTGGCTCGGTAGTAGCTTGGTTAAGACTCTTGGTCGGGACCTTGAAAGCTCCAGCCAAGACTCGCTTGTCGTTGATATAGGCTGCGAGTTGGTAAGTTTCCTCAATAGTAGTCGGTCTCGCTGCTGTCACACACCCTAATTTCCACGTATAACCCGGTGGGCCCGGTTGGGGAATATCGTGATGTAAGTTGATATCATCATTACCAAGCAATACAATAATACACAGCGGAAGTCTGGATAATTACTATTACAAACGTTTGAATGTTCAAAGTTCACAATAATAAATACAACGCTTGTAACTAGATCCACATGCGGATCGAAATGTGAATACAAAAATAAACTTGACAGACTTAGGCCTTCTAAGCAAAGGGTTGCAATTCCTCTTAAGCTTCGCCGAGCACTTCCAGCCTAATTACGTATATTTGTCACCTGCGCTTAGTTTTTTGAAAAGACGTCAGTTTTCACTGGTAAATACATTTAACCGACTCATTTTGAAAACATTATGAAAAACATTTTGAGTACACAATGGTACTTTGTTTTATAATAACTTGGGATAAATAATTTTCATGTTATCAGTTTTACATGCTAATAATACATTAGAGCCCGAAAACTATGCCGGGATCATGATTAATCGACACACCACTTTAACACCTTTAATAGGTGCACCCTTAATGGGTCATAATTTAATTTAACATCTGACGGGTGTATGCCTACACCCCGTGCTTAGGTCGTGGCCATTTGCAATTAAATGTGGCGTGGATATCCAGGACACGGTTGTTTTAACCCCCCAAATATTTAATATTAAGCAATACGAATTAAAATGGATTATTTGAATTCCCGACTCATTGGTCTTCGATCCCATATCCAACCATGCGGTATTAGTATACCGTATCCCAAGCCCGTATAAGGGAAAATAAGTTAAAGTATTTACCTAGTTTGCAAAATCTTCTAAATAATAAGAAAATAAGCAAAGCACAGCCGTAATCAAAATAACTAGCTTGGCGACAATCTACCTGAAGTCTCTAGTCTGGAATGGATGGTATCATTAACCGATTAGTTAGTTAGCGGGTCTTTATTTAGTCATTGACTTAGACCGGCTAACTTAAAATAAGGATAACGGTACGAAATGCTAGATTAAGCGATGACCGGAAAAGAATGTATTTTGGACCCGACAAGTTCTAGGACTTGTATAATATGGGTTACCATTCTACATTCTGGAATTTGAGAATATTTTGAATAGGTTAGACCCGTTTCGGTTAAATTGCGTAAACTAGTCGCGTAGGCTTAACCATGCGCATATAAGCAAAACTGGGTAACCGGGTGAGTCCTATACAGGTTCCATATGCCATTTAGTTTAAAATATATTATTATAACAGTAGGTTATTGATATGACGCCCCGTTATAGTTTTAAAAGTAAAATATGCCTTAAAAGGGCAATTTCGTCATTTAAAATATAATAAAACGAGTTTTATACGTAAACTGTTGTTATTAACATAAACATTCTGTAAAAATACTTATTTTATGATGTTATATCAGTAGGACATCAATTATATGTGTGGTTTATAGATTATGACCAAACTATGTCCCAAGAAGGACATTTTGGTCATTTCACATATAATTTATAACTTATTTGAGAATCTAAGTTCGGGACATGTACCTACTGTTAATAGGTTGGAAATATGTTTTGAAATCAGTAGGTATCAAGTCTTTATACTCTAATATGGTTTTAAACCATATTATGTGTCCAAGTGTCGATTAAGTCGCTAAATGACGATATAAACGGTATTTAAGTAAAATCGTTGTTGTGACCAGTTTTGTATGACTAAAATATGTTAATACATATATTATATCAGTAAGTAATCGATTTTGGTCCATAAGTATGTTTAAACCTTTTTAAAGTGCCGAAAGGGCAATATCGTCATTTATGGACATGATTTGTAAACTATAGCTTAAACTCATTTTGCAATCTGAATTAATATCCCAAATAATCCTAATAATGATATTACATCAGTAGGAATAGAGTTTTGATGACAAGTTTAGGTTTAGACCATTTTATACGTAAAAGGGCGTTTTAGGCATATTTAACGGACACTTGCGTAAAAACTCGGATTACTACATGACCATGTCCTATAACTCCAGACGGTTATAGTGTGCTATACCATGGTCATATTGCAACTTAGAGACATAAGCTAAGGTTGCTAAATCGGGCCAGAACTGAAAATCAAAGCAAAAGTCAACTTTCACGACTTTCGGTTGCGAACCGACCTTAGACCTGGAATTGACGAGCCGGACATGTTTCCACATGTTCTTATAATTATTACCAAGTTATTAGAGTGTTAAAATAGGTTTCATAACACCTATATTGCTAATTATGAGTTTATTTCAAAACTGACCCGTTTGACTTTTTATTAACATAACTTTGACCCGTCAATTAGCCAAGCAAACGTGGTAATCAGGAGGTGTCCTCTTGAGGGATTAACACCTACCTTATTACGATCACGTAGCCATGTTTACGAGCATTGGTTGGACCATAATGGTCTTAGATCAAAGTCAAAGCGTTTTTACGTCAACGCTTTGACATTGGCTTAAAACTTAATAAAACTGAAAGGAGAGGGTTGGAACCCTTACTAGTGAACCAAAGATGACTAAGAGACTCAGAGGAAGTCCCCAAAGAGCTCAGGAACCTCCAAGTGAGCAATAGAGAGAAGAAGGGAAGGATGAGCAAGTTGGGAGCTCACCCAAGGTTGCTATTTATAGTAATGGGAAAGGCATGAGGCCATAACAACTGTCCAGGAGTGTTACAAGAGGTCTCCAGGTGGTTTTGGACGTGTCACAACCAGCCAAGAGAGTGGCATTCGCGAGATAGGTGGCAGGGCAGCAAGCTGCCAAGCATTCTGTCACTGGCGACCACTTACGGACCGTAAGGGTCATGCCTTGCGGTCCGTAAGGACCTCTGGCGCCCACTGATTTTGAATGGTTCGGATCGTAACCATTGAGGCTTGCGGTCCGTAACCGCCTTACTGAAACCATAGCTTTGGTTTGCTTACGGTCCGTAACCAACAATGGTTACGGTCCGTAAGGACCTCTTAGAAGGTAAACTTTTGGCATTCTTCCACTTTTGATTTTCCGACTTTCTCGATGCTCGTTCAGAGGTTATCAATATAACATGACGTCATCGTTGGTCTCTCTCGGCTACACGTGGCAACCAAGAATTTTCGGGACATGTGTTGGATTTTTATTGGACGAAATTTTCGAGGTGTCACATCTTCACCCCCCCCTAATAAAAATCTCGACGTCGAGATTTATTCAAATAGATAAGGGTACTTTTGTCGCATATTGGACTCGACCTCCCAAGTATATTCAGGACCTCGACGGGAATCCCATTTGACTTTTACAATAGGTACGTGCTTCCTACGAAGCTTTTTAACTTGCCGATCCTCGATCACAATTGGCTTTTCTATGAAACGCAAGTTTTCATCAATCTGTATATCTTCATGAGGCATTGCTAACGACTCGTGTCACACCCCGACCCGCAGCGGAAAAGGTGATCGGGGCATGATTGGGTTATCATCAAAGCTCATGACATTTATTATGCGTTTCATATTCATTTAATACAATTTAATGGAAATTTACAATAAATATTACAACATGTTCTAACTATCAATCTAAGCTTCTTTATTCTCTTCTAAGGCATTTCCTATGTTTTCTTTGCTTCAACCTGTTCACCTGTATCATGTGTAAAAAGGTTTTGGATCAACATAAAGTTGGCGAGTGAATCCTATGGAAAAACATTTGAACAAGTTTATTAAATTGATTATGAAATATGTGCACAACCACTCATGAGTAAAAATAGATGTAAACTTATTCAACAATCATAAGATATTAAATAAAGCACACATGAACAATAATGGAACATTTAGAGGCACGCGTTGCTCAACTCGTCTCTCACGAGGAACTGATGGGCCTAATGAATGAATTGCATAAACATGATAATATGAATGACACAACTACAAACAATATAAACTCAATGATACACAGATGAACAGTAATGAATTGGTTTTGAGGCACGCATTGTTCAACTCGTCTCCCGCGAGGAACTGATGGGCTTAATGAATGAATTTCATATAATTTGACATACTGACATAAGTAATCACATCAATATAAACAATCTAAGTTTAGGTCACGATATGGTATGGCACAAATTTAAATAAACGAGTTAATTATTTGAGACACATGACACACCCCAAAACGTGTAATTAGAAAGGGGAGTTGTAAGATTCACTCACAGTGGGTGCGTTCGGTTGATGATGTTGAATGCACGCGAAGTGGTTTTAACCACGAGTGAAATTAACCTAGATAAATATCATTATGGTTCGGTAAGTAAGCGGATTTTATTAATCTATTTTAGTAGGATTGTTGGGTGTATTTTTGTGAGTTTAAGGCTATTTTCTAACCTTAAAAATGTTATTTTAAGTATATTTAATTGATTTTTAATTAAAATAAATAAATAAAAATAATAAAAAAATTTGATTTTTTTGCTACAGTTGACCGTTGACTTTGACCGGTTCGAATCGAGAAATTGTGCGCTGAGTGAGGCTCGAACCCGAGACCTCCCGTACGCGTGCACGCAGCTCTTACCAACTGAGCTACGTGTCTAACCCGTCATATATCTGTTTTTAATTATATCTATATATTAATTAAGTTAAACAGAAAATCCTTTTATTTTAAAAACGATTTAATTGAATCGGACCGGTGCGCTCCACAGGTCTCGAACCCGGGACCTGTGGCTTATACTAACACACAGTCCACCGCTGGACTGTGTGTCCAACTTGTTAACTTAACTGATTTTTATTATACTTAAACACAAACTGAACATTTCCTTTTCTGTCTTATTTTTAAAAAAAAGATAATTGTCCGAGTCGGTGCAGTAGCCCGGACTCGAACTCGTGACCTGTGATATAAACATACACACAGTCCACCACTGGACTGTGTCTAACTTGGTTATTATTCCGGTTATTAATATACTTAACATATAACAGTGTGACTTCCGGTTCGGTTAACAAAAAAAGGCGTTTTTTATTAAGGCGGCGTGTGTGGAACAAGATTCGAACTCGAGACCTTTGTGTGTTTAATGTGCACACAGTCCACCGCTGGACTGTGTGTCTAACCCGAGTTATAACTTGATTTTAATTATACTTATATGTTACAGGTTCATCGTCTTCTTCGACAGATTTTAACCAGGAACAATGACGATCTGGTTCGAAGTTTTAATCAGGATTCTTTAGCGTTTTAGGTTAACTACAGATGAGATGTAAGTAAAAAGAAAGGAAATTAGGCGTGAGGTATACCGACTAGCTTCCTCTGTTTTCCGGCAGAACTCCGGCGACAGCAATCCCTTCCGTCGACGAGTGTCTTGCAGCAGCGAGTCTCTAGAAAGCTTACAAAGTATGTAGGTGACTTCGGTATAAGTTCAGAGGGTTTAGTAAGGCTCAGAAATAAAGAATCCGGTTTTTCCGGCGACGAACAGAATATTTCCGGCGAGTGAGTTTTCGCCGAGAAAGGGTGCGGTTTGAGCGAAAATGTTTGCAGAGGTTCGAGGGGGTATTTATAGGGCAAGTCGTCGATGTATTTGGTCCGATTTCCGACTTGATTCGTTGGTTTGAATTTCTCCGGCGGTTATAACTTTGGTCGCGGACTCAGACGTCGGTTATAACCGATGTAGCGTTTATGTTTTACGTTATAACTGAAAGAAACGTTAAGTTTCGCGAGATTACCGGGATTTCCGACGACTGAACTTTTAGGCGCCGGTTTTGAATTCGGAAAGACACTTTATGAATTAAATGATCTTAATAGTTAACAGATAATACAAGTGGCGCAGTGGTTTGTGTGTTGAGTGTTAAGTTGCTGAACCGGCTGACTCGGCGACTGACCCGGGTTCGAAACCCGGCAGGGACATTTTATTTTTATTTTGCGATTTTCAACAGTTTTTCAAAAATAACTTATATATTCCAATATAATAATTGATTATGCATCGTTTAAAATTATTTTGGGCATTTAATTCGTAACGAAAATTTTAACTGATTGTTCGGTTAATAAACGGAGCGGGTTTGGTAAAATCCGTATTTGACGGATGTTACAACTCGTCCACGAGGCATTTCTTAAAATTGCTGATGTGGAAAACATCATGGATTCCTCTAAGCATTTCCGGTAGCTTAAGCCGATAAGCTACGGGTCCGACACATTCGATTATTTCGAATGGTCCAATGTACCTCGAGCTTAACTTGCCTTTTTTTTCCCAAAACGCATTACACCTTTCCAAGGTGACAACTTTAGCATAACATTGTCCCCAACTTGGAACTGTAAAGGTTTACACCTTTTGTCGGCATAGCTCTTTTGTCTATCTCGAGCTGCCTTAAGTCGATCATGGATTTGTACAATATTTTCCGTGGTCTCAAGAACGATTTCGGGTCCAGATAGTTGGGCTTCTCCAACTTCGGCCCAACACACAGGCGTCCTACATTTTCTTCCATATAGGGATTCAAAAGGAGCGGCCTTAATACTTGTGTGGTAACTGTTGTTATAAGAGAACTCGATCAGGGGTAAGTGATCATCCCAACTTCCACCTAAATCGATCACACAAGCTAAAAGCATATCCTCCAAGGTTTGAATGGTACGCTCACTTTGTTCGTCCGTCTGAGGATGGTAAGCCGTACTGAAGTTTAATCTTGTGCCTAGTGATTGTTGGAAGCTTTTCTAAAAATGAGATGTGTATCTTGTATCTCTATCAGATACAATGGATACCGGCACACCGTGCAAGGACACAATCTCATCAACATAAAGCTTAGCCAGCTTGTCAGAGTCGTATGTTTCCTTAATTGGCAAGAAGTGAGGGGATTTGGTTAATCTAGCTACGATAACCCAAATCGTGTCATTGCCACGCTTGATCTTGGGCAACTTAGTGATGAAGTCCATTGTTATCATTTCCCATTTCCACACTGGGATCTCAAGTTGTTGTAAAAGTCCTGACGGTTTCTGGTGTTCTGCCTTAATTTGAGAACACGTCAAGCACTTTGCTACATGATTTGCTATATCTTTCTTCATACCCATCCACCAATAACTGTGTTTAAGATCTTGATACATCTTGTCACTTCCTGGGTGAACCGAATATTTAAAACTATGTGCTTCTTGGAGGATTACATCTCTAAGTCCTCCAAAGATTGGAACCCAGATCCGATTGTTAAGCCTTAACACCCCATCCTTTCCAGGTGCTAATTGGTCGATAGGTGCACGTAATCCTTCCATGGAATTGTTGTCCTCAGACATGGCCTGCCTTTGTGCATTTAGCAGCTTTTCATTCAAGCTGTTCTTCAGTTCAATTCTCTTGGCATTGATCCTTAAAGGTTTGATTCTTTCCTTGCGACTAAGTGCATCAGCGACTACATTTGCCTTTCCAGGATGATATCGAATCTCGCAATCATAGTCGTTAAGTGTTTCCATCCAACGACGTTGCCTCATGTTCAAATCCTTTTGATTGAACAAGTGTTGCAGACTTTTATGGTCAGTGTAGATGATACACTTTGTTCCATATAAATAGTGCCTCCAAAGTTTAAGTGCGAATACTACCGCACCCAATTCTAAATCATGGGTGGTGTAGTTTCTCTCGTGCACTTTTAGTTGTCGTGATGCATAAGCAATCACTTTGCCTTTCTGCATAAGCACACATCCCATGCCTGTGTGCGATGCATCACAATAAACTACGAACTCCTCCACACCTTCTGGCAGGGTTAACACCGGGGCATTGCTCAACTTATGTCACACCCCGACCCGCAGCGGAAAAGGTGATCGGGGCATGATTGGGTTATCATCAAAGCTCATGACATTTATTATGCGTTTCATATTCATTAATTACAATTTAATGGAAATTTACAATAAATGTTACAACATGTTCTAACTATCAATCTAAGCTTCTTTGTTCTCTTCTAAGGCATATCCTATGTTTTCCTTGCTTCAACCTGTTCACCTGTATCATGTGTAAAAGGGTTTTTGGATCAACATAAAGTTGGCGAGTGAATCCTATGGAAAACATTTGAACAAATTTATTAAATTGATTATGAAATATGTGCACAACCAAACATGAGTAAAAATAGATGTAAACTTAATCAACAATCATAAGATATTAAATGAAACACACATGAACAATAATGGAACATTTAGAGGCACGCGATGCTCAACTCGTCTCTCACGAGGAACTGAGGGGCCTAATGAATGAATTGCATAAACATGATAATGTGAATGACACAACTACAAACAATATAAACTCAATGATACACACATAAACAATAATGAATTTGATTTGTGGCACGCGTTGTTCAACTCGTCTCCCACGAGGAACTGATGGGCTTAATGAATGAGTTTCATATAATTTGACAAAAGGAAATAAGTAATCACAACAATATAAACAATCTAAGTTTAGGTCATGATGTGGTATGGCACAAGTTTAAATAAATAAGTTAATTATTTTCATAACACATGACACACCCCAAAACGTGTAATTTAAAAGGGGGAGTTGTAAGATTCACTCACAGTGGGTGCGTTCGGTTGATGACGTTGAATGCACGCGAAGTGGTTTTAACCACGAGTGAGTTTAACCTAGATAAATCGCATTATGGTTTGGTAAGTAAACTGATTTTACTAACCTATTTTAGTAGGATTGTTGGGTGTATTTTTGTGAGTTTAAGGCTATTTTCTAACCTTAAAAATGTTATTTTTAAGTATTTTTAATTGATTTTTAATTAAAATAATAAAAAATTTTGATTTTTTTCTCTGACCGTTGACCGTTGACTGACCGTTGACCCGACCGTTGACCGGTTCGAATCGGAATATAGGTGCGCTGAGTGAGGCTCGAACCCGAGACCTCCCGTACGTGTGCACACAGCTCTACCAACTGAGCTACGTGTCTAACCCGTTATATATCTGATTTTAATTATATATATATATATTAATTATATTAAACAGAAATCCTTTATTTTTAAAAAACGATTTAAATCAATTCGGACGGTGCGCTCCACAGGTCTCGAACCCGAGACCTGTAGCTTAAACTAACACGCAGTCCACCGCTGGACTGTGTGTGCAACTTGATAACTTAACTGATTTTTATTATACTTAAACACAAACTGTATATTTCCTTTTCTGTCTTATTTTTAAAAAAATAGATAATTGTCCGAGTCGGTGCAATAGCCCGGACTCGAACTCGTGACCTGTGATATAAACATACACACAGTCCACCGCTGGACTGTGTGTCTAACTTGGTTATTATTCCGGTTATTAATATACTTAACATATACCAGTATGACTCCGGTTCGGTTAATAAAAAAAAATCATTTTTATTAAGGCGACGTGTGAAACAGGATTCGAACTCGAGACGTTTGTATGATTAATGTGCACACAGTCCACCGCTGGACTGTGTGTCTAACCCGAGTAATAAGTTGATTTTAATTAACTTATATGATACCGAACTTCATCTTCTTCGCTGAGTTTTTAACCAGAATCGACAACAGAATGGTTCGAAGTTTTAATCGGTTTCTTAGTGTGTTTCAGTTCATCATGGTGAGATATAAGTGAAAAGAAAAAGAATTTAAGCGAAGAGGTATACCGACTGTCTTCCTCTGTTTTCCAGCAGAACTCCGGCGACAGCAATAGGCTCCGGCGACGAGTGTCTTGCAGCGGAGAAACTTCAGAAAGCTTACAAAGGGTGTGGGTGACTTCGGTATAAGCTTAGAAGGTTCAATAAGGCCCGGAAATGGAGAAACCGGTTTTCCGGCGACAAACAGAAAGATTCCAGCGAGTGGATTTTTGCCGAGAAAAGGTGTGGTTTTGAGCGAAAAGGTTTGCAGAAGTTCAAGGTGGTCTTTATAGGGCAAATCGTCGAAGAACCTGGTCTGATTTCCGACTGTATTCATCGGTTATAAAAACTCCGGCGGTTATAGAAGGTGTCGCGGACTCAAATGTCGGTTATAACCGATGTCTTAGTAATGGTTTACGTTATAACGTAAGTTGTCGTTAAGACTCGCGAGATTTCCGGGATTTCCGACGACTGAACTATTGGGCGCCGGTTTTGAATTCGTAACGTCATGTATCAATTAAATGATTCTATTATTTAATAAATAACATCAGTGGCGCAGTGGTTTGTGTGTTGTGTGTTAAGTCTTGTGGTTGAACCGGTACTGACCCGGGTTCAAAACCCGACAGGAACAAAATATTTTTATTTTCTTATTTTTGACAGTTTTTCAAAAACTAATTATATATTCCCGTATAATAATTGATTATGTATCGTTTAAAATTATTTTGGGCATTTAATTCGCAACGAAATTTTTGACTGACGGTTCGGTTGATAAACGGAGCGGGTTTGGTAAATCCGCTTTTGACGGATGTTACAACTTATGCTTTAGCGTCTCAAAGGATTCTTTTTGTTTTGGACCCCAGTTGAATTTAGCATCCTTACGAGTTAGGATTGTCAAAGGAGCGGCTATTAGTGAGAAGTTCTCAATGAACCTTCGATAATAACCAGCCAGTCCTAAGAAACTATGTATTTCGGAAGGCGTCTTTGGGGCTTCCCAATTCATTATTGCTTCTATCTTTGCTGGATCTACTTGGATACCATGTTCAGTTACTATGTGACCAAGGAACTGAACCTCACGTAGCCAGAATTTGCATTTAGAAAATTTTGCGTATAGCTTCTCTTGACGCAGAATTTCAAGAATGCACCTCAAATGTTTCTCGTGATCATATTGATTACGAGAGTAGATAAGTATGTCGTCTATGAAGACAATGACAAACTTATCAAAGTATGGTTTGCAGACTCTATTCATGAGATCCATGAATGCTGCTGGTGCATTAGTGAGCCAAAAAGGCATCACTAGGAATTTGTAATGTCCGTATCTTGTTCTGAAAGCAGTTTTCGGAACATCTTCATTTCTAACTTTTAGTTGATGATATCCTGATCTCAAATCTATTTTCGAGAAGTAGCTTGCACCTTGTAATTGATCAAACAAGTCGTCGATCCTAGGCAAAGGATAACGATTCTTGATTGTTATCTTATTGAGCTCACGGTAATCAATGCACATCCGCATTGATCCGTCTTTCTTTTTGACAAAAAGGATAGGTGCTCCCCAAGGCGATGAGCTAGGTTGAATAAAACCTTTCTCTAAAAGTTCGTCCAACTGGGTTCTCAATTCTTTCATCTCAATTGGCGCTAAACGGTACCGAGCTTTAGCTATGGGAGCTGCTCTAGGTATGATATCAATTCGAAACTCTACCTGCCTATCAAGAGGTAGGCCAGGTAATTATTTTGGGAACACGTCTGGGTATTCAGAGATGATCAGTATATCTCCAATTTTTTATTTAGGTCCATCAACGGTGACTTGTTCCATATAGATGACACATCCTTTCGTCATACATCTAGATGCTTTAAGCAAAACTACTTTATCCGGCAATCCAAAGTGTTTATCTCCATGAATGGTGAGGATTTTACCATACAAGGATTTGATCTTGATGAGTTTCTTATCATAGGCAATGCGTGCTTGGTTATGCGATAACCAATCCATGCCTAAGACTACATCGAATCCCGCTAGTTTCATGGGTAAAAGAGAGACAGGGATAGAATGATTCTTGATGGATATGGAGCATCCGTCAAGAATGGAAGAAACGGTTTCTATAGTTCCATCAGCGAGCTCTACTTCATAGGTTATGTCTAGAGTTCTTACGGGCAAGTTTAACAGTTCACTAAATTTATGATCTATAAACGATTTATCGGCGCCCAAATCGAAAAGAACTCTAGCAAAAGTGTCGTTGATAAGGAACGTACACGTTATGACATTGTTATCCTTCACTGCTTCCTTAGCATTCATTTGAAAGGCTCTGGCAGTGGCTTTCTTTGCCTCTAAGGTTTTTGGTTTACCCTCGGTATTTGCCTTTGGGCAACTTGTTTTGATGTGGCCCTTCTCACCACATCCAAAGCAAGTAGCATCTTATATGTTTCGGCACTCATATGACCGATGCCCAGTCTTCTTACAGATATTGCACTGCTTCGGTTTTTGTTCTAAGCGACACTGTCCATAGTGTTGCTTCCCACACGTTTTGCATATGGGTTTGTCGCCCGACTTCTGATTACCTTTGCTAAACTCATACTTACCTTTCTTCTTAAGTTTCTGGGAGTTTCCGTCCTCCCGTTTCCTTTTTCCATCATTCTCAGTCTTAACTGACACTTGCCTCACATAGTCCTGTGTGAGGGAGAGAGATAGCTCTACCGCAGATTTATAGGTGCCGGGCTGCACCGCTTTAACCATACTCCTGATTTCAGGAGCTAGCCCGTTGATAAAACGTGCGATACGTTTGGGCTTGGGAGTAACTAAATAGGGCACTAGCCTGGAGAGAGAGTTGTAGTCGGTGACGAACTTCCGACAGTCCATGTTCTTCATTGTCAGATTTAGGAAATCTGACACAATTTTCTCCACCTCATGAGGTGGGCAGTAGGTATCCTTTACGAGGTCTACAAACTTGGACCAACTCAAGTTGTAGAGATGAACCTTGCCTGTAGACTGGACTAAGGCTTTCCACCAGATTAGGGCATCGCCTTTGAATAATTGAGATGCATATTTAACAACATTCTTATCAGCGCATCCGTTGATATCCACCACGTTTCCATCTCATCCAACCATCTCAAACATTCCACTGCTCCTTTCTCCCCATTAAAGTCTCGGGGTCTACAAGATACAAAGTATTTGTAGGAGCATCCATCGCCATCAACACTCGGTTTCTTAGGTTGCGGATCGCTCTTCACATTTGAAGAATGTGCCTCACTCTTCTTTGACTTTGAGTGGCTGGGCTGAGATTTGGGTTTAGAAACAGGCTTGGAGCGAGAAGCACTCGACTCCGATTGTCGTTCGGACTTATCCTTAAAAGCTTTGCCAATTTCCGCGGCAATAAGTTCTCTCAAGTCATTCTTACTAATAAGAATGTTCTCATTGGCATCATTATCATTGTGTTTGCTGTTTACTTCATTAGAATCAGCCATTACTGTAGATTACTTCAATGTATCGAGATGGATTCAGTTAGTTGCTATGGTGTACCCTTATTCACGACATGGTTCTACCATATAGGATTTAAATATTAAATGTAGTATATTCATGCATAACCTAGGTCTTTAAAGACCATCATAGGCATTTTTAGATTGGACATAGTACAGAATTTATCAGTTAGTGCATCAAGTGACACTACTGTATTTTGCACATTGGCTTTACACTACTACTAAGTGTTTGAATGATTTAGCCAGGATCTAGCTTGACCATTTAAGCGATAGGGTGTGAACATTGTCATTACCCAATTGATTAGTGTGACAATGTTTGCCACATGTAATTAAGGGTAACTCCACATTGAGAGTTAATTATAGAGAAATGATAAATTTGGAAGTGGAACATTGTTCACCTTTGCTAGACAGAAGGTTACTTCCGAAATTTTCATTTGCCAATTTCTAATTGATCATAGTCATTGGCTAATAGATCTTGGGATGTATAGCAGATCAATAAAACTTGAATAGAATTGGGATGACTAATTAAATAAATTCATAAATAAAGAAATTTTATTACATAGAACGTTATAAAATTGCCTAATATATAGGACTTGGAAATAACAAAGGTAGTTCGCGCAGGAACTTAACAGAAATAACAATGTCCGCGCAGGGACTTTAAAAGAAAACAACAATGTCCACGCAGGGACTTTTGGAATTTAAATTACATATATGAAAATACAATACTAGTCATCCTTCCTTCCCTTCACAGCCTTGTAAAGTTTCTTGATAAATTTAGTCGTTTTCTTCTCCGACTTCTTGACTTGTTGTCGCATTTCTCGGACCTGATCCAAGGCTTCGTTAATAGCCTCAAGTGGTGCTTGTGGTTGAGGCTGAGGTGGAGGTGGTTGCGGTTGAGGCGCAACTGGATACGGATACCCGTAAGGCGGATATCCGGTACTAGCATAAGGAGGTGGGTAACTAGGGTAAGAAGAATGGTAGAGGTTATTATGAATAACTGCATCATAATAAGGGTCCTATTCCATTCCATGGTGGATGTAGTTATATAGACCAGGAGGATCGACAATGTTAAACCCTGATGGCCCCGTATAAGTGGGTATTGGATTAGAAAAATCCTGTGGTGGTAGTGATGGTTGAGGTTGAGGCTCAACTGCTGATTGCGGCGGGGGTTCCACCATTGGCGAGGTGTTTGAGGGCCCACCCATTTGCTGGTCCTCGGGGATAACTGGGTATGAAGGTGGTAAAAGTGGTAGCGAACCCGACCTTTGACCAGCACGTACTGACATACGTGCTCCACGCCTCCGGCGTGATTGTGATGATGATTCGGGTGGTGGCTGGGGTTGATCCACCTGTTGCATATCAACATCCTCTTGGTGAGGATGGGGTGATGGGTTTGGATGCTTGGGAAAGCTATGGTATGAGAGTGTGTTGACGAACACATATTGTGCCCATCTTTGGTCAAATTCATCGGGACCTCTAAATGGAGATCCCGCCACGGAGTTCGAGCCGCTAGACAGCTCAATAGGATGACCATACGATCCGGTTTGCGGGAATTCCTCCGGGTCAGAATCTTCCTCCATATGTGTCGGTGAGTCAACTGGAGGGGTTTCGGGTGAGGGTTGGTTGACGGGGTTGTCGAAGTTAAAGTTGAAGTATTCTTGGTGGGAATGAGAGTGTGAATGGTGAAATGCTGAGAATGGTAAGAATGTTGGGAATGCGATTGAGGCAGGGAGTATTCATGTGAAATCGAATGTCTGTAAGGTTCAAAGGGTGATGAAGAATCTCCGGATCCTTCATAAGGGTTGTATTAGGTAAGTTGGCTGCTCCAGCTAAGGAGGGTCGGTATGGTGGTCTAAAGGATCGTCCAGTGAAGGATGGTCCAGTCATTGAGGGTCCACCCTCATGGGTCCTTTGCCTTTTCCTCCTCGTCTGAACTTAGGCGGCGTTATTCCTGTTTTTAAAAACAAGTTAAATAAAATACAAAGCTAGAATAATAAGATGGAAATGATTAAGCCTAGGTCAAAGTCTAGACTCGAAAGTCTGAGAGATGTGTGTTATTATGCATTCCCGAGATTAACACAAAAGGCTAGTGTTTAATTCACTTGAGAGTTGGCTCTGATACCAACCTGTCACACCCCTAATTTCCACGTATAACCCGGTGGGCCCGGTATCGTGACGTAAGTTGGTATCATCATTACCAAGCAATACAATAATACACAGCGGAAGTCTGGATAATTACTATTACAAACGTTTGAATGTTAAAAGTTCAAAATAATAAATACAATGCTTGTAACTAGATCCACATGCGGATCGAAATGTGAATACAAAAGTAAGCTTGACAGACTAAGGCCTTCTAAGCAAAGGTTTGCAAATCCTCTTAAGCTTCGCCGAGCACGTCCACCTTAATTACGTATATTTGTCACCTGCGCTTAGTCTTTCGAAAAGACGTTAGTTTTCACTGGTAAATACATTTAACCAACTCATTTTGAAAACATTATGAAAAACATTTTGAGTACACAATGATACTTTGTTTTATAAATAACTTGGGATAAATAATTTTCATGTTATCAGTTTTACATGCTAATAATACATTAGAGCCTGAAAACTATGCCGGGGTCATGATTAATCGACACACCACTTTAACACCTTTAATAGCTGCACCCTTAATGGGTCATAATTTAATTTAGCATCTGACAGGTGTATGCCTACACCCCGTGCTTAGGTCGTGACCATTTGCAATTAAATGAGCCGTGGATATCCAGGACACGGTCGTTTTAACCCCCAAATGTTTAATATTAAGCAATACGAATTAAAATAGATTATTTGAATTCCCGACTCATTGGTCTTCGATCCCATATCCAACCATGCAGTATTAGTATACCGTATCCCAAGCTCGTATAAGGGAAAATAAGAAGCAAAGCATAGCCGTAATCAAAATAACTAGCTTGGCGACAATCTATCGGAAGTCTCTAGTCTGGAATGGATGGTATCATTAACCGATTAGTTAGTTAGCGGGTCTTTATTTAGTCATTGACTTAGACCGGCTAACTTAAAATAAGGATAACGGTACGAAATGCTAGATTAAGCGATGACCGGAAAAGAATGTATTTTGGACCCGACAAGTTCTAGGACTTGTATAATATGGGTTACCATTCTACATTCTGGAATTTGAGAATATTTTGAATAGGTTAGACCCGTTTCGGTTAAATTGCGTAAACTAGTCGCGTAGGCTTAACCGTGCGCATATAAGCGAAACTGGGTAACCGGGTGAGTCCTATACAGGTTCCATATGCCATTTAGTTTAAAATATGTTATTATAACAGTAGGTTATTGATATGACGCCCCGTTGTAGTTTTAAAAGTAAATTATGCCTTAAAAGGGCAATTTCGTCATTTAAAATATAATAAAACGAGTTTATACGTAAACTGTTGTTATTAACATAAACATTCTGTAAAAATACTTATTTTATGATGTTATATCAGTAGGACATCAATTATATGTGTGGTTTATAGATTATGACCAAACTATGTCCCAAGAAGGACATTTTGGTCATTTCACATATAATTAATAACTTATTTGGGAATCTAAGTTCGGGACATGTACCTACTGTTAATAGGTTGGAAATATGTTTTGGAATCAGTAGGTATCAAGTCTTTATACTCTAATATGGTTTTAAACCATATTATGCGTCCAAGTGTCGATTAAGTCGCTAAATGACGATATAAACGGTATTTAAGTAAAACCGTTGTTGTGACCAGGTTTGTATGACTAAAATATGTTAATACATATATTATATCAGTAGGTAATCGATTTTGGTCCATTAGTATGTTTAAAACCTTTTTAAAGTGCCGAAAGGGCAATATCGTCATTTATGGACATGATTTGTAAACTATAGCTTAAACTCAGTTTGCAATCTGAATTAATATCCCAAATAATCCTAATAATGATATTACATCAGTAGGAATAGAGTTTTGATGACAAGTTTAGGTTTAGACCATTTTATACGTAAAAGGGCGTTTTAGGCATATTTAACGGACACTTGCGTAAAAACTCGGATTACTACATGACCATGTCCTATAACTCCAGACGGTTATAGTGTGCTATAACATGGTCATATTGCAACTTAGAGACATAAGCTAAGGTTGCTAAATCGGGTCAGAACTGAAAGTCAAAGAAAAAGTCAACTTTCACGACTTTCGGTTGCGAACCGACCTTAGACCTGGAATTGACGAGCCGGACATGTTTCCACATGTTCTTATAATTATTACCAAGTTATTAGAGTGTTAAAACAGGTTTCATAATACCTACATTGCTAATTATGAGTTTATTTCAAAACTGTCCCGTTTGACTTTTTATTAACATAACTTTGATCCGTCAATTGACCAAGCAAACGTGATAATCAGGAGGTGTCCTCTTGACGGATTAACACCTACCTTATTACGATCACGTAGCCATGTTCGTTACGAGCATTGTCTGGACATAATGGTCTTAGCTCAAAGTCAAAGCGTTTTTACGTCAACGCTTTGACATTGGCTTAAAACTTAATAAAACTGAAAGGAGAGGGTTGGAACACTTACTAGTGAACCAAAGATGACTAAGAGACTCAGAGGAAGTCCCCAAAGAGCTCAGGAACTTCCAAGTGAGCAATAGAGAGAAGAAGGGAAGGATGAGCAAGTTGGGAGCTCACCCAAGGTTGCTATTTATAGCGATGGGAAAGGCATGAGGCCATGCCAACTGTCCAGGAGTGTTACAAGAGGTCTCCAGGTGGTTTTGGACGTGTCACAACCAGCCAAGAGAGTGGCATTCGCGAGATAGGTGGCAGGGCAGCAAGCTGCCAAGCATTCTGTCACTGGCGACCACTTACGGACCGTAAAGGTCATGCCTTGCGGTCTGTAAGGACCTCTGGCGCCCACTGATTTTGAATGGTTACGGACCGTAACTATTGAGGCTTGCGGTCCGTAACCGCCTTACTAAAACCATAGCTTTAGTTTCCTTACGGTCCGTAACCAACAATGGTTACGGTCCGTAAGGACCTCTTAGAAGGTAAACTTTTGGCATTCTTCCACTTTTGATTTTCCGACTTTCTCGATGCTCGTTCAGAGGTTATCAAGACAACATGACGGCGTTGTTGGTCTCTCTCGGCTACACGTGGCAACCAAGAATTTTGGGGACATGTGTCGGATTTTTATTGGATGAAATTTTCGAGGTGTCACAGCTGCGTAAACAAAGTCGGCTACACAGTCAGGGAGAGCACGAATGTACTTTTTGATGGTTTTCTCAGTGGTGTCCACTTGATCAGGACAAATGATGCTCA
This sequence comes from Scalesia atractyloides, assembly GCA_947069175.1. Taxonomy (NCBI): domain Eukaryota; kingdom Viridiplantae; phylum Streptophyta; class Magnoliopsida; order Asterales; family Asteraceae; genus Scalesia; species Scalesia atractyloides. The sequence continues at coordinate 74,685,902 of CAMTDV010000010.1, read as the reverse complement.
ACTGCTTGAATCAGGCGGTGAGGCCAGCGTTATCACCACCAACTTGCTTGATGTTCCAGAACTCGTTTTCCAGCTTTTGGATTTCGTGCGGTGGGCATAACTCCTTGATCATGAGTTCCTTAAGTTCATCCCACGTGAGAGAGTAAGCTTCGTCATTACCGCGCCTGTTGCACTCGGCAGTCCACCAGTCAAGTTTCCTTGACTGAAAGACTCCAGTGGCGTTAACGGTGCAGAGATTTTCAGAACATCCGCTTTGCCTGAAAGTGACTTCGATCGAGTCGAACCAGTGAAACATACTGATTGGTCCATCTTTGCCCGTGAATGCTGTAGGACCGCAGGCTTTAAACTGCTTGAAGCTGAACCGAGATTTCAGGGCATCGCCGTTAGAGTCCACAGATGAATTGCTGCTAACAGCTTGGATCTCGCTGACAATCTGGGGAATTACCTTGGCCATATGCTTGGCCACGAGTGAGGCAATTCACTTGTCGGCATTGTTGCGTTGAGCGGTACGGCGAGTGTGAGATCCCATAGATGCCATTTGCGAAAGTGAGATTATGTAGAATGGCACATAGGGAAATTAGACGAGATTCGATTATAATGGGTTTTGTTCAAAAGTTTGCGTTTTTCACCATATACTTATTATTATTATTATTATTATTATTCACATAAGGCACAAAATCACGTAATCACAACAACACATAATCACAGAAGCACATAATCACGTAGACACATAATCACATAAGCACATATTTTGCACGTATTCTCCTTTAATCAAATCATCCGTAGCGCGTATGAGATAAGCGTAATAAGCGAGTAATACCGCGTATGAGGACATTCGCATAAGAGGGTTGAGCGTTTTAGTATGGTTCGTGATTAATTAGCGTTTTAGATTACAGAGCTGTGCGAGTTGTGCGTATTTTCGTAAAACAAAAGCGATAAAATGAGAAACCGATGAAGCGTAAAATTTACAAATTTTAAACACATAATTAATAATAAAAACTCGATGATGCGTAAAATCGGTGATTGCAGGCTTAAAACAAATGGAGCATCCTGGGTTTTGAGACAACGACTACCCAAAGTAATTCGACCATTCCTTCGAGTTCGGGCACACGCTTTGGCCTAATAGGTGAATGCTCTCACCGCCTTGCGGCTAACAACATTACCCTTCCGGTTACTACGTATCCCGAGTCATCGAAATAGTCGAGACTTTAGTGAGATTGAAAATCGAGGAGTGGAATTAGTTATTAAGATGCGGGTTTCACCTCTAACTAAACAACTTCGTTCCATGTTTGTGGTTTTCACCGAACATGTCAGGAGTTCCACTGAAATAGAGGTGGAGATTTTCGTTAAGATACGAATATCACTCCTAACTTAACGAAAGAATCTCGTGCAATAAATCGTACGCGGAGTGAGTGATCTTATCGAGAGTTCTTGGTTTTCACACCTAGTCTCGACACAATCACTCGTTGTGCTATACGAGCGTTTTCGAGCGTGTAGATTGTATTAGCCTTAGGAAAGGCATGTAAGCATTTAAGACAAGTAGTTTAAGTCTTTAAGTCGAAGAGCGGTCTAATTTGGTACTTAGACTATAGACTAGGTCGAACATGGAAATTCTACCTAGTTCCCTATAGTTATGGCTCTGATACCAATCTGTCACACCCCAACCGATGGCGGAATCATCGGGGCGCGGCACTAGACGAACCAGATTGCTCAAGAGAATCCATAACAACTTTTTAATGACCATATTTAAAAGGTTTAATTTCCCATACAATTAAACAAAATCCCATAACAGTCGTCACAAATTACATAATCTCTCAAACAAAATAAGTTCGACAAGCTAGATTTTATTCGTGGGTTTCTAAAGATAAAGCCCTAATCCATTTGCACATAGAATCATCAACCTGTCACATACGTTAAAATAAAAGTCAATACATAAAGTAAAGGTGAGTACACAGGTTTATTAGCATAATAATAGCGATAAAGCGTTTACGCATAACCAGCTTGTAACACGTAGAGAGGCAAATCTAACTATGCAAACAATAATGATACAAGCTAACCAACACGACTGCGAGGTGGAGTATGCGCGATACGTGTTCACAACAGCGAACATGCACGTAAAGTAAATATGCAAGCCTTAATAACCCCCGAACCAATCGGGTGCTGAGTCCAAACTATAGTACTATCGTTGCTAAGGGTGGTCTGCAAGTCCTCATCATTTACACATAGCAAACAAACATTCCGCGATTCACGTATAACATGCGAGAGCGGTTAGCGTTTGAAGAGTTTAGCGCTGTGTGTAGCGTGGTTTTATATAGAGAACGTATGTAACACCCAAAAGTGCGTTTTAAGCGGAAAAGGGTTCAAGTATACTCACAGAGGGTGCGTAACAGCGAACACTGAGAGTTGATGAGAGAGGAAAAAGAGTGTGGGTTTAGCCTGCACATAGAAACAGAAGTACATCAGTCTTCCAGAGTCTTGAAATAGTTGGAACGGAGAGTCGTGCGGGAACAGTTTATTTTGCAAGAAAATGGAATTTTCGTGCGAAAATGCCTAATTTTGTGTCAAAAATGTAGTGTTTTCGCGTCTGTCTTCGGGAAATCGAGTGTTCATCCCGCCAACCTTAGGCTACTGATCAACCGCTCGTCGGAGAGGTCTTTTGAGCGAGTGAGTCTCTTGTATGAACTCGGTCTGCACCGTGTGAACCAAGTATGGTTCACGCGAGCCAGCCTTGATCGCACAAGTGACTGTTCTTGCGTCTTGGTGCGTTCGGGATTGAGATTTCATCTGAAACAGATGTATTTTCGAGTCCCTTTCGTGACGGTTTCGACAGTGCTTCGTTCCACTATTTAGTGAACGAAATCTTAGTCGGTTGTTGTCCGTTTTTGTGTAAAAATCGATTTAGAAAACAGTTTTGTTAGGATAAACACTTGGTGAGTTTGAAACAACGAGGTTTCTACATAGAGAAGTCAAAGCTAACTCAAATATACTCGGTTAAGTGCGAATCCATATTGAAAATCAGAAAGTTTTATGAAAAAGATGAAGGTTTTCGTAAACAGAGAAGTTTAGATGAAATCGGAGATAATCTCGTGCAAAATCGTTGTAGAAATCGTTGTCATTCTTGTGAAAAACGTAGTCTTCTTACTTGAAACAGAGAAAACGAGCTAGAGAGCGTTTTGGTGCGGAAAGACAGCAAGTTGAACTGAATGCGGAGTGTTGTATTTATAGGTGGAGAGGAGTGAAGGTAGTCTGATAAATTTTTCGTGCGAAAATGTCCATTTTCGTGCGGAAATTACCATTTTCGCACAACAAAATGCCATTTTCGCATGAAAAATGCCATTTTCGCACCAAAAACTGCTATTTTCGCACGAAAATGTGAATTTTCGTACGATTTTTTAGGTTAAGTTCGTTAAGCATTTTAGTGAGACCTTAACCGTTGCGCAAATAAATAAATAAATAAAATTAAAACAGTGCGATAGAACGAGGGAGAGTGTCGCGAGTATTAAGCGATTAACTGCGTTTAAATAAGCAGTATGAAATGAATTAAAAATAGATTAACCATTATATCTCGAATCCCGGATTTACAACGGTTACAAAAAAGAGATAACGTAGTACGAAACAACCGAGCAAAAGTCATGTTGTTACAATGAGGATCTTTGAATTTCGAAAGAAAAAATGAGAGTAACCGAAGAAGTAACATGGCGTGCATCATGCGGCAATATAGGTCACGTGTCTCATTAGCCTCACCAACCATATCTCAAAGGGATCTTTTCAAAGGAGATAAACGAGCATCCGTAGTCCGCAGCAAAACAATCCACAATCCGGGGTTAGACAAGTACAACCAAGTGCTTACCAACGGTGGGTCCTTGCCGGCATAAAGTCATCCTCGGAAGTTATAAAGACAAAAAATAGTCGTGTACACCACCCGAACGTCTGCAAGAACGTGAGAAACACTTGACTAGGGGACTTAAAGAGATATGGTCCGGGATCCTCCGCAAGTCCGAACAAAACCTATAACCAGCCTACAAACCGATCAGCTGGCTTTAGCAAGTCATCCGCGGGGCCCACTAACCAGGTGGAGATAAGCCAGCACGATGGAGGCAAAGGGTACAAGATGAAAGCGACGTGTAGCCGATGGCGGTCCGCGAATCACTGTATCAGGTGATCTCCATTAATGATTGTCGTAGAGGAGACATGAGGTACAAGTGACAACGACATCTTACACAACGCAGATTCACATCTTCTTAAACCTCCACTAACGATTGACACCAAAGAGACAACAAGGACATCATGAAAGCGAGGTGTGGTCAATGAGAATCCACAGACGCACAACTATCTTTGAGAACACAAATTGTCAGGGCAGCGGGGACCAAATGAATATTCCTGATAACGGCGTCTCATCAAATCATCTCCTATTACTCTAGCTATAAATACTACACTCCATCAAGGTGAAATAATCCCATGCCCTTTACTCTCACTCTGACTACAATTTACTCTCTTGAGCATTACTTCTTCTCATGTCGGACGATGGTTACAAGAGGAACCCCTCACCTCTCCTTCTTATAACAAGTCTCAGTCTTTTTAGTTTTAAAGATTCATTACTATTATAGAGCTTGTGAAAATCATATTTCTCCATACCCAATTAAACATTTTCTAGTTGATTGGTGTTTCTACAGTTATTACAAGCACCTTTAGTTTTTTGTGACTCTCACAACTTAATTCATGAAGATTACACCTTGATTATTAAAAAGAAAATACACGGATGTTTTTTTTTTCGAACGAGTAATTCTTCATTTTTTATCAAAAGTTTGGTGATGTTATGTCATGGAGTCATTGGTCACTCGACAAATGTGATGTTTTGCAGTGCATATTCTTTTACTTTTCTTTTCCATCAACTTTTTAAAAAGTTAAATAAAAGATTATCGTTTTAAGGTTAAAATGAATAAAGTATAAGCTGGTCAAACTGAGTTGACTGGCAATTGAAAGAACAAAATGAGCAGCTGGTCCCTTGTCTGACTGACTGGCTTAGCCCTTCCTTGTTAAACACAGCCCTGTATCTTTATCTTTTTCTCTTTCTCTACATATTTTATTTTCTCTTTCTCTACATATTTTATGTTAGTTCCATTTCTATCCTTGTATTCTTCTCAAATATCTCAAAGTTGCTAAAAATATAATAATATATTATTGATAAGTGAAGTGATTCTAAATGTCTAGTTTTGAGATTTCGAATCTTGGGGGATGAGAAAAACATTACCAAGTGTTGGTTAGATACATGAATTTGTTAATCCGATCATGGTATTTAAAGTTAAAGACAACAATGATGTGACAATGATGTAGAAGATGATGACTAGAATCATTACCCCATCTTATATGTAGTGTATGTAACAACGGACACACTAAAGTATCACCAGTATTACCTGCATGCTATACATCAATGTTGGTTAGATACATGACTTTGTTAATCCGATCATGGTATTCAAAGTTAAGGACAACAATGATGTGGCGATGATGTAGAGGATGATGGCTAGAATCATTACCCCATCTTATATATAGCGTATGCCACAACGGACACACTAAAGTATCACCAGTATTACCTGCATGCTATACATCAATGCGTAAACTTTACTAAGAATGCATATGTAGTGTATGCATACTAAAGTATAATCAACAACACATGTAGTGTAATCGTCAAGGCACATATCATATTCCTTTGTCATATAGTGTGTAATGTTCCATACATCATAGTGTTAGTATATCACTTATTTACAATACTACTATCTCGTCGTTTTTTCTGGGTTTTTTTTGTTTTGTTTTTTTATGTGTTTACAACAGTTAAATTGCAACAAAATGTCTGTCGTAGGATCCAAATTATATGATAAAAAGACAGATATCACCAACAATTCAAGTCGTATGGTAGAGTTATAAAAGATACCTTACATTGTTTTGTCACTCATTATTCGTTAGCCATTATTTTTAATGTTTCAGAACCATGTCGAAGTGTGTAGAAGTGTAAAAAGACCTTACATTGTATAAGAACTAGTACACGACTATGTTTATATGCGTGAGTATAGGTCATGTATCAGCTTTATTAATCAATAACACAACGAGATTCAAAGACTAATGATTTTTTTTTATAATCAGTACTACAGTGTAGAACACATCTAAAAATAGGGAAAATCACCATATTAACCTTGTTAACCAACTTAGTTAACAATTTGAAGTTTGACTTTTCTGAATTACTAAAATGGCCATTGACCACTCTCCTGCGCCATATGTCGCGCAGCACGTACACTTCTCCTGTGCCACTAACTCTTGGTTTTCCTCAACCCTGCGCCATATACACTGTGCTGCGCCAAACACCCCCATGCGCCACGCTCTGCGCCGCGCCACACTCTCCTGCGCCATTATCAAGCTGCAAAACTTTTCTCCTGCGCCTCACGTTCCTGCGCCACCATATTCTCCTATGCCATTTAGGTGGTAATTTAACAAAATTTATGGCTCTTTTGATAATTTCTTTGGTCAAAGTGGCTACTTTGGTGATTTTCCCCTAAAAATATATCTTGATTTACATGTATTTATTTTCTTAGTATGTCCCGTTAGCTAATCAACCTGTTCACCGAATAACCCCATGCCTTTGATTAAGTAGTTCCCCACCCAAAGGCAAGAAAGCTTCTTTTAAATGGTTTTTTAGATTTATAAACAGCATGGCTGTCGCTACACAATTCTTCTTGCTTTATTAGTACTGGCCATACACATGCAAATGGGCTTCTATCAACTGTCTCTTTCATTTTCCTTTTTTCTAAATCAAATAATGCATAGTCAATCTCCGAAGATGGGGTCATATTGAAAAGTTAAAAGGGTACAATGGCATTTTGCACTTGAATAGGAAAGAAAGGGTATAATGACACACATAAATATAACATGAAATTCTGTCATACCACATGGTGTTAAATTACAAGCAAGTGTAAGTGTGCAAAATAAAAAAATTGATTTAAGAAGGTAAAGTAAAAAGTAAACTAAACAAAGGGTGGCAAAGTGTAACTATTCCGAAATAAAAAGTATATTTGAGTAAGGGTCGAAGGGGGTAAACTTTCACTCTAGCCAATTATTTCATGTCATGTCATGTCAGTAGTCAACTTCACTCTTTACGTCTATTTTGCATTCAAACACTAGGCTTCCTCCTCACATGTGGTAAACACTTTTTTTCTTCAAAAGAAAGATAAATGGGTGATTGGTTGGAAGAGATGCGGGGCCCACCATTAAACCTGTTTCTTCTCTTCCCATAAGACTATGGGGTGTGGGCGTGGTTGGCCCTTCAACGCCAGCTGCTCCACCCCGGCTTGGCGTTGGGCATGACGTTGCTTCTTTGGCGTGGGGATTGAGCCTGACGTGGGGCGGGGGGACATGGTGACATGGCTGACTTTGGTTGGCTGGTCCAATATGACTGACTTTGGTTGGCTACTTATTAAAAAAAAATCCACATGGCTGGCCACGCCAAGCTAAGCCACGCCACACCACACCCCTAGTTTTCGAGTATTACATTATGGATCCTACCCTCGCCACGTGTCAAGCAATACCTCCAACCCAAACCCCTCCGCACCCATAATATAATGGTGAGTAGCCACCGTTCAAACATGTCACCGATTACCGAAATATAGCCCGCGGCGGTATACCGGGCCGCAAAGCCCTTCCCCGATGCACTCACCGATACCACCCTAATGAAGTGGAGAATAGTACGGAGGAATAATTCTCTGTTCCCAAACTGTGCAGTCATGTCTCAGACTTGGTGGTGACTTTTAGTTATCTACTTAGGCACTTTTATTATTATTATTTTTGTTTCTTTGATGTTGCTCTCAACTTTCTGCTCCAATAATTGAAAATTTGATTTTTATAAAGAAAACTAAGAGTGTTTTTGGGATTGTTTTTTTAACCTGATTTTTTAATTATTGTGTTTTGAAATCGTAAAAAATCTATTTTGAGTGTTTGGTAAAAAATTAATAAAACTGATTTTTTACGTTTTGTAGAGATCAAAACGTGATAATCTAAAAGTAGGTCACCCCTTACTACAGGAAAACGGGATTCCACAAAAACTGATTTTTTACGTTTTGGAGAGATCAAAGCTTATTTATTTTTTAAAATATATATATTTGCCAAACACTCAAATAGTTGATTATCTGATTATTGTGATATCAAACAACATAATTAAATCCAAACACTATCTTTTTACAGCACGTTTTGTTACAGCTAAATATCTGATTCTGATTATTCAAAACGTATAATCTATTTTCAAAACTCAACCCCAAACAACGTCTAAATGTTACAATAACTTATCCTTTTATTCCTTTTACTAGTTTATAAGTAATACATGGGTTTAAGAATAAAAAATGAAAGACTTTAAGATAATCATGGAGTTGATAGAGTTATAAATATATTTTCCATTTATATAAACTTGAATGAGTTTTTTAAAATAAATATGTTATTTCTTTGGTTGTGTTTGAAGGACATAACGGTTATAAGTTTTAACTTACTTTTATATATTTCATATTATTTCTTGCATCACACATAATAAATATAAAATTTGATATTAATACATATGACCCTAATGTGAACTATAAATAAAAAATTAAAGAAAATATAACATTACTCATTTTAAATGATACGTTTACGAAGTAAGAATTTTGTTTTTGAATACAAAATAATTAGTTTATTTTATTTCAAATTAATATTTTCTTATTTTAAAAAGTGTTATCAAAGTAGAAGATGAAATGGAATTAGTTCATGATCTAAGATTATATATATTAAACACATTTATATATATATATTGTTTATACATATGTTTAACATTTGTGAAAATGATAATAACAAATTAAAAAAATAATGGGGTTTTAAATTTTTGGTTACGTCAAATAGTGATGTGTATATAAAATTTTGGTTATCTCATCTTCTTTTGATAAGTATGTTTTTATTTATCAAAGTAGAGATATTATACTAAAGTATAGGGGTCAGTATATAAATAATATTAATTATTAAGAATTAAGAATATTGAAGAGATATAGTCATGACTCTTGAATATAAAATTATTCAAATATATATTAAATTCAATTTTTAATAGTCTTTATATTAATTTACTTATTATTTATTGTAAGGTTGAGGTAGCATGATAAATTGTCACATAGCATTTTGGTAAAATCTTTTACTATAAGAGCATGCCATATGGCATTAAAGTTACTCTTTTATTAGTTTTAGATTTAATAGTATTGACTATTGATAGATAATTAGGTTGTGAAACTAAAATATATAACATGCAATGAAAGATTGAAATCTTAGATATGGGTAAATCAGATTTATGACATAAAAGAGCAATGTGCAATTCGTATCACCACTACAAATACAAAATGGTAGATGAATATTACAATTATGCTTTTCATTTATATGATTACCCAGATTTATGCTTTTCTTTATATGATTACCCAACAAGTAATTATATACATGTAAATACAATACATATGATCCATAATACTGGATGCGTATTTTAATCACATTATACATAGAATATATCCAAGTCTCAGAAAATAATACAGAATTTATCACATATGTTCAGTTTAAAAGTTTGTTAACCTTTAGAAAGTTGAATAAGTGATTCATTTTCACATACATTTCGTTAACCTACGAATCATAAACACGTATGATCTAGTGATCACAACAAGCATTAATATTGTTGTATACTTCCGCCATTGTACAAGTTTAAAATTTCACGTTTGGTAGTTCTTAAATCAACTTGTAACTATAAATTTTGCAATTCAAAAGAGGGTTGCGGCGCAGCTTGTTGTCCATTTACCTGCCACTTGTTTGTAATTTGTTACTTTGATATTTTAATCAAGTGGGGATTACATAAAAAAATAGTGAACTAAAAACTACAATTAAACTAAAGAACTATTATATCATAAGATGCAAGCATAGCGCCCACATATGAACTAAACATATAGCCTAAATAGTAAACTAAAAACTACAATTAAACTAAAGTACTAATATATCATAAGATGCGAGCATAGCCTACAAAATGCCATCCAATGGTCCAAAGACTAATAGCCTATACATGATATATAGATGGGCTGTCAATTTGTGGGTCCAGCTTAATTGGGCCCGTTGATGGTGAACACAAAGAGCACACAACAGCTTAACCTAGTTAGTTTATATTTAACGTTCTTATCAACGATTGTTGTTTACAGGTTGCTCTTTTGTCTTATTGTCAAGTCCAAACAAGTTACGTATATACTTAATTACATACCTATTTAGTTCATATATTAATAATTACTAAACACATGTTAACTTACAATAACATCAACTACATAATATAAACGCATATATAATATATGATAAAATTACAACATCAACAGGGATGTTCAGTTAATCTCTAAGGATGGTCTGAAGGAGATCTAAAGTCGAAGGACTAAACAAGTCAAATAATTATTGAATTTAATTATTATTTGACTTGTTTAGTCCTTCGACTTTAGATCTCATTCAGACCACCCTTAAATATCAACTGAACATCTCTGTTGATGTTGTAATTTTATCACTTCCTCTCAACATTAACTTCCATAAGTCTCCCTCTCAATCTTGACTCATTCTATCTCGATCTACCACACTATCTTCGGTAAACACGTGACCTTCCTTGACATCTTTAGTAGACACACTATCATTATCGTCATTGGTTACAATATCATTACCGGTACTAACATTACTTCTTCTGGTAGTCACAACGCCACTTCATCCTTAAGAACCTGAGCGACACACGTTTCGCCTTGGGTGAAAAATGCCTCTTCATCTAGATTCGAATGGTTGTCACATGCTATGTGACCCTTTTGATAGGACTTCAAGAGGCCCTCGAACGCCTTTCAAGTAGCACTCCAACTATCCTTCAAACCCACTTCAATTGAAACTTTAGAAGTTGACCAATTACATAACTCGATCAACCGGAAGAAGGGATTACTTTTCAACTGCCTTCAACCGAATTGAATCAAAGGGTACACCAAGATCTGACTGAGATCTTTTACCACTTTGAACGAGTCTTCTTCCTTTGTTCAGCATACTACTTGTAACTCTGCCATCGTTTCGGTTTCTTGACGGTTCTTCACTGCGATCGATTTCTAAGAACTTTCCTTCAATCTTTCTACGATCGGATTCTGAACTCTTGCAATCAAAAACTTCCTACGATCGGTACCTAGATACCTTCGATCGGAAACCAGATGGGTCACCTTCGACGTCAGACGAACTTGTTAGCAATTGCAGCGGGAAAAAACTGGGATCTACATCAAAGGGTGGTCCGAAGGAAATCTAAAGTCGAAGGACTAAACAAATAAAATAATAAATGAATACATTTAATTATCATTTGAATTATCTATTAGTATTAGTTTTATTATTATTTAGATAAGTATTGTTTAGTATTTGAGTCAGAGAAGAAATATAATTCGTATTAGACTAGAATGTTTAGTCTTTAAATATTTAGTCCTTGTAACAAATTAAAAGTTCACAACAAATAATAGAAAGAATTTGTGAATCTCGTTTGTATTTTTCTCTCCGGTCCTTTACCCAAGTTTAACAATATATAATGACATACAAATTGCTGGACTTGTTTAAACAAAATAAATTGGGAATTGTTTTGGGAATTTTTCTGACATCAATATAAGAGCATAATTATGGAAAACAGAAAATCGACTACTTTTTTTTTCGAACGATGTACGGTTAGAATGTCGCTAACTGGGTTAGTCGTTAGTATTAGTATCACCAAGTTATTATTAAAGTATCTCTTTGCCTGGATTTAAACCCAGGACCTCTAAGCGAAGCAAAGCTTCCCACTACTAGGGTGTTTTAATTTGACGGCTTTCTCCAAATTTCGTAATATTACTCGTAAAAATGCGCATGTAAGTCATGGTTTCTATAACTAACACGTTTATCTAATCATTTAAATTTATATGTATTGTTAATTTCTATTTCCCAAAATGCCCGTCTACCTTCTGTTTTGATGTAACTTGACAAGTTTTTATGATGAATAAAAAAAAACTTCACCAAAAAAAGTTAGTTAATAAAACTAGAAATAGATAATAAAATTCATTTTTAAACCTAGTTTGCCTTAAGTTAATTAAAGAAGTATTATATGATCAATCATCATCACATAGTTGGTGTAAGCTTAATTAAGTTGGATTTAACATTTAAAATTGCATAGTAATTAACATTCAAAGGTGTGGAAATCAAGTTTTTGCTCATTTCACATGGGCCACATATTATACTTTTCTTATGAATTACCTTATTTAGGACATGGAGTTAAAAAAATAGCTCATTTTACACAGACTGAATATAAATATTTTGATTGAATTGAATACAAAAAAAATATAAAGTGTAACCTAAAAAGCGAAAGGATATATATACCGACAAAGAAAGATTAAAAGCACATAACTTTATTGTTTTGCAGAAAGAAATAAGAAGACAAGAAGATGCATGTGAATTTTGGGGGCTTTTGTTCTTCAATCACAACATGCATGCACGTTCTATACGCTCAACTTGATCAGCCAAATTAACAACTCATAATTTGAAAAAGGCTGCTCAGTTGTTTGAAAGTGTTGGGATATATTGATAAATCGAAGAATCAGACAACAATGGTCGAGATATCCTTTTCACCCTGGATTTGATTCTGATCAGAATAACCTTTTTAACTATAAAAGTTAGATATATTTTGATGTAACAAAAAGTTATTACTTTTATGTAGTTCGTAAAAGTTTTACTTGTCATTTGTTGGATTAGCATCCTTCTTTTGAGGCAATATATCTTGAGTTGGAGCCTTGGAGGTGACCGAAATGTTGTCACTAAACAGATTTTGAGTTGGTTTGGTGATTTACCTTATAAACATAAAAAATATAGGTAAAATGCAATTAATATAATTATATAAACCCTTAGTGACACAAAAAGAGCGTGAGAATAGATACAACTAACATGTGACATGTTGGCGATTTTAGTGTTATCAAACAGTTTAATTGATCCGGATTTACTTTAGACCAATTAGATATAAGAATATAGATGGATACAAGTTAGGAGGTGTGGGGTACACGCTCGTTCATGACTATTTTTATTCATGCACTTGAGTTCAAGGGGGTAACGCCCCTTTGTTGGGGTTTCGTGGGAGCAACATCCCAAGCGGAGTCTAAGGGGTACAACACCTGGTGGGGACGAGTGACGTTCACAGTGGAGATTTTTCATGTTACCTTTGTATGATTGATGGAAAATTGTAAGAAAATAATCAATTATCAATGTTCATCAATGACACGTGAATACTGAAAATTGACAATTTGGTCCATTGGTGGAAAATGATCATCGATTAGTAGCAACTGATGATGATTAAGAACTAACTAGTCAGTGGTAATTGGGATGTTAGCAACAACTAGGCTGTTAGTGGTATAAGTGGTAATTAATATACCAATGATGAAGCTTTATGTTGAGGACTTTCCACTACTATAACTCTCCAATTGTCGATAGTTATAACAAGCACTGTCAACTGCCAATTGCTAACAAAATAATGATTCATCTTCTATATAGGAAGGTCTTTTTCTTGAAGTATTCAGAACATGTTTTCATATTCGTTCTTTCATTTCTATTTAAATTATATTTTTAACAATCCCGAGTATCAATGAAATATTTAATCTAAAAGTGTCCACACGGTTTAGAGAGATATGCTCACAATTATGAAATATAAACTGTAATTAAAGATTAAAATAGTTTGTGGATTATGACGATTAGTTAATTAGTTTGTGATATCATGAGCAAGTTTGAAAAGTTGTAGAAATTCTAAGTACACCCATGCTATGAGTTTGTGGAGGACGAGACCTTGGAGCTAACGTGCGCAAATAATAACAAATAATTATTAATGATGCACAAGCTAGTTTTAAAGGCAAAAGACCTAAAATACTAACTACACACGTAAACATGCAAGTGTACCTATCATTAACATAGTATAGTTCAGGTAAGTTACCGAGTCTCAATCCGTAGACACAATAGCTCTTAATACTATGTTTACCTATTAATACGTAACCAATAAAATATACAAGTTAAAAACTAAGAAGGCAAAGAACACAATTGGTGGTTGTAGGAAGAAAATCGAATATTAAAGAGAATAAAACCATCCAAACTCAAATCAACAAAGAAGGCCCGACATGATGAAAGATGTTTATGGAACTACTTCAAGAACTAACTTTATAATAGTGTACGAAATGCAAAGATGGATTAATACCGAGTAAGGTTAATCCTACCAAATCAAGGTTAAAAGCTATAGACACACCTCAAGACCTAATTAGGTAAAGCTATTATTGCTACAGATTCTTATGATTTAGGATTTCTAAATTGGGTTCAATATTGAACTACAAACATAACAACTTACGAACAAATCAAGATCAATGATATATAGAAAACTTTAACTAGTTTCTAGATCCTTTTACTCAGACCCTTCACATAAGAAGCCTATATGTTTTACCAACTATGATTTTAAGTTATTTTTATTACCGATTAAGGTTTCAAGCCCTAAGTTAATGGACGTCAATATAACCTAGAGATAAAGATACCGAATCTTACATGCATCACCTCATAGAAAGATTGATACAACCACATAATCTACATAAAAAACAATAGGCAATACATACTCATATACATCATAAGATTAAATCCATAATAAAAAGCTAAAAACATAAACAAATCAATCATCAAAACATCAAATCATTCAACGAATCATCACATCCGAACAGTTATAAAGATGTTAAGTTGGACATGATAAATAAAAGTAAAACCAAAATTGAAATCATCGTGAAATACAAGTTCCAAGACTAGAAAACGGTAAAGAAGTAACCCGGTAGGTTAGATATTGCTTCCTACCATGGTAGATCTTCTATTCTTTCATCTTTTCACTCGTTACTCCATTAAACAAAACTCGAGTAGCCTTTTACGTCGTTTCAGACGTCAAATGTCTCTCTTTAGGGTTTCCTATCATTTGGTATAAACGGGTGACATAAATGTAACGCTTCGCATTTTGTACTTTCCTTATTTAGAAAGTGTAATCATATTTCTATTTATGGAAACTTGTATTCGAATCGTATTTGTATTTCATTTCCAACTTTGTAGTTCGAGACTTTGATCGTAATGAAATTTATACTTTATACATGCTTGTTGTGCTTACAAAATCATTGTTTATATACAAACTGATACTTATTATACGTGCAAACATTCGTACATACATTCTCGATACTCGAATTATACTTACATACGTTTACTATACTTGAAAAACATGTTAAATACCAAAGTTTCTGCATGAAATGATAGCTTGTAGGATGTTTAGGGGCCAAACTGTGAAATAACAAACTTTAGCCGGAAAAAGGAGGCGCCGCGTGACGCGACACCCTCCCCTTCCCACTATCGCGTAATGCGACGGGCCTGAATCCGCAGTGGCCATCTTTCTCACCTCCGTACTTACCCAATCATCTTAAACCTTCATTAAACACTAAAAACCTACTTCACCATTATAAAAGCAAGCCTCCACACACCCATTTTCACTTTCCAAACTACTCTCAAATCTCTAGAATTTCAAGTTCAAGGCAGAAATATTCTAAGTGTAAAAGTGAGTTCAAACTCACCTTTCTTCCATTTTCTTCACTTCTTATTCCTCTACAAAGCTTGGAACACCTCTAGGAGTGTTTCCACAGGTTTGCCATGGTAAACCAAGGTGGAACATCACCATTTTGAGGTCCAAACTTTCTGTTTTGGAAGAACTTTTGTTAAACTTTTTCAAACTATGTTTTTCTTGACTTAATCTTATTCCTACTTGTTCTTGACTTAACTTAACCCCGTCTAGCCTCCGACACTTAGTTAACTCTTTCTATGTCGGGAATGACTCACCCAGGTTAAAGCTTACTTGGCTACTTGGTATAGTAATTAATTGTACATTTCCTTTTCATTCATGACCATCCGAATCATCCTAGCGGTGATTTGTGCATTGGTGAATCATAAAATGAGGTTAAACCTCCATGCTTGACTTATGTGACAATCTATGATACTTATGATAGACTTAGCTTAGATTTACTATATATATATATATATATATATATATATATATATATATATATATATAATATATATATATAACGTGGCCGAACTCATGATGATAATCGGTTATGATTACTTGTCATGAGCCTAGACTACATTATCTATGATTCTAAGTCTCTCATTCTTGATTCTAACGAGTACCTAGACAAGATATACTTTTATGCATACATACTTTTTGTACTTTGAAATTCCAATCCGAGTCTTCCGTTAACATTCCGAATACTCACACACCTTCGTTTACCCCATGTAGGGTAACCTCGGTGTTCCATCCTCCAAACTCTCTAACTCATCACGGGATTAACAAAGGAAGCTTTGCAAAACCGTGAGTACACTCGAACACTCTTTTTACGCTTTACACCTTTTAGGTGCAATATGTTTAACCTCTCAAAATACACAATCACACTTATACTTTATGCAAACACAAACAATCCATTAATGCATGCTTAAAATACGTGATACTTGATTTGTATACTTGGAACATTCTTATGTGATTCACTTGTCATTAACTTCGTACGAGCATCCCCTTAACATATATAGCGCTATTCTTGAGGTCATGTTAAGTCTTTAAATCATGCGGTAATAAGAGGGTTGACTTGTTAAATTGCATGCCATGATACATTAATCTTGATTACTATTTTTGCCATGCGGGTTCGTTTAAACCTTTTACATACTTATGCTATATTAAACTTGTGTACTCGCCAATGCTTTTGTGTTGAACTATACTTCTAAACATGTTGCAGGTTGATGATGTTGATATTGACGAAAGCTAGTAGGGACGACTTAGAAACGCATCTAAAAACGCTAGATTTTTTTATTTTAGTTTTGATAAATTATGTTGTACTTTAATTTTCATTTGTTGTATTTGATTTCTTGTATTGTACTTGACGATGATTACTTATGAAAGGAAATCAGGTTTGAATTAAATTTGTCACACTTAGTGTTATGATTTCTCGAGCAATCTAATTACCCCCGCACCGATGATTCCGCCATCGGTTGGGGTGTGACAATAAATTAGGGTTTCGATAGTAGTACGGGTCGTATTCTAGTAAGTAGCATATGATTCGTACATAAGTTAATCCAGGCCCACTAGGGTTCTGTTTCTTTCCTTCGTTGTTTTATTATGCTTGCGACTAGTACGAGCTATACGTCAGTCGATGCATACAAGCCGTACTCTCTTGTTTTCTTCTATCTTTCTCGTGAATCACTCTGATCATCTTTATTACGCCCAATTCTTCTACTTTCCATCAGTTACCTGCAAATCATTAGCAAATCATTAATATCTATATGTTCTGATTTGAGGTAAATTATCCCAAATGAGGGTGTTTTATATACAATACTAAGGGCATGCCAATGTAACATCCGTCAAAAGCGGATCCTCGAAACTTGACTTGTATTGTAAATCGGATCTGAAATATTTGAATAAAATGCGAATTTTATGATCTTTGGTTGTTAATAGTTGATTATTGATTGAGTTAAAAACGAATAATCATATGGTTGAAAATATGAATTTTATAAGTTAACAGAAGAATTAGTATTCGTTAGCTCCGTTAAACTTTATAGGAGAGAGCGATTAACTAAGTTTATTATTTATATAAACTAAGTTAGAGTGGTTAACTATTTTTAATACGGTTTTAAAATTTATTAGTTTAGTTAATAAGGTTATAAAATTTATTAGTTTAACTGGATAAATAAAGGGGGGCAGGTTTGCCATAATATCAAACTAAAGTACAGGGACCGGTGATGCAAATTCTTGAAAGTTATGAAACAAAACAAGGAAAAAGGGGAGGCCCCAGGTTTCGAACCAGAGACCTCGCCTGGATCAAACAGCCAACGCAAACAACAACATCACTGGGATGTAGCTCGTTTGGTGATGGATAGGGGGGGGGGGGGGTCGGGCTCCTTATAGCATAAGGCTGGAATGAGGAAACAAAAAAATAAAATACAAAGCCCGTGTGTCACACCCCGATTTCCACGTGTAACCCAGTGGGCCCGGTTGGGGAGTATCGTGACGTAGTTGATAACATCATAACCAAATAAACACAACACAGCGGAAGTCTTGGATTTAAATTACTATTGCAAACTGAGTGTTCAAAGTTCAAAAATAATTACAAGGCTTGTAATGAAAGATCCACAGGCGGATCGAAATAAATATATACAAAGTAATTGTTTAACAGACTTCGGGCGACTTAATATTTTATTTGCATTAGCATCTGACAGGTGTATGCCTACACCCCGCGCTTAAGGTCATGGCCATTAATAACTTAAATGAGCCAAGGATATCCCAGACACGGTCGAGTTAACCCCCAATGTTTAAGTTATCAAACAATACAGAATAAAACGGGTTATGAAGATTTAGTAAATCACAATCCGATAACATGATCGCATACCCGACCAAGCGGTATTATTATACCGTATCCTAAGCCTGTATAGGGAAAATAGGCTAAAAGTATTTACCTGAGCAAATTCTTCAATAAGATTAATAACTCAGCCGGTAATTCAAAAAGTAAGCTTAGATGACAATCTACCAGAAGGCTTTAGTCTGGAATGATGGTATTATTAACCAATTAGAATACTATCATGTCCTATCTACATCATAGACTCGGACCGGCTAGCTTAAAAGATCTACTTAGATTCCGGTCTAGTTGATCTAGGGTTTCTTCAGGTACTAAGCGCTAGATTAAGCGATGACCGGAATAGAATGTAGTTTAAACCCGACAAGTACTAAGACTTGTTTAATATGGGTAAACATATTACATTCTGGATTTTGATATAAAAATGATAAGGTTAAACCCGTTTCGGTTAAACTACGTAATTTAGTCACGCAGGCTTAACTGTACGCATATAAGCGAAACCGGGTAACCGGATGAGTCGTATACAAGTTCCATGTGCCATTATATTTAAAACATGTTATAATACCAGTAGGATATATGTATGCCCGTTATGGTTTTAAAATCAAGTTACGCTTAAAAAGGGCGTTTTGGTCATTTTATGACTTGTAAAAGGAGCTTGCAAGTAAACTGATGTAATGGTCATAAAAATTCTGTAAAAATAATTAATTTATGATGTTATATCATTAGGATATCAAGTATGTGTGTGGTTTAGAGTTTAAGAGCAAACTACGCCTCGAAAGGGCATTTTGGTCATTTCACACATCAGTTGACGAATTATTTGGGAATCTGAGTTTAGATTGTATACCTACTATAAATATGTATAAAATAAGTTTTGAAATCAGTAGGTATCAAGTCTTGATGCTCTAATATGGTTTTAAACCATACTATGCGTCGAAACGACGATTAAGTCGCTAAAGGACGACTTAAAGAATGTTTGAGTAAAACTGAGGTTAAGAACAGGTTTATATGATGAAAATATGTTATATAATATAATACAATAGTAGGTAAAAAGGTTTTGGTTCATTGGAATGATTAAAACTCATTTAAATTGCCAAAAGGGCAATATCGTCATTTATGGACATAATACATAGACTTGTGTACAAACTTAGTTTACAACCTGAATTAATATCCCAAATAATCGTAAATATGATATGACATCTGTAGGTAAAGAGTTTTGATGTCAAGATTGTGTTTAAATCGCTTTTCATGCAAAAAGTACAATTTAGTCACTTTAAACGCATTAAATATGTTAAATGACCAAAGCTCAGTTTATGACCTGACAATTGATATCAAAATAAGTTAATTAAGTTACCATATCAGTTTGCAATTCATACGTATGCTTATTTATAATAAAAACCTAATTTTTATATCATAAGGGCTTTTTAGCAAAAATTGGCATATTTTAACGGAAACTTGCATAAAAGCTCGGATTACTACATGACCATGTAATATAACTCCAGAGGGTTACAGTATAACATAATATGGTCACAATGCAACTTAGAATCAGTAACTAAGGTTGCTAAATCGGGTCAGAATCGAAAGTCAAAGCAGGCGTCAACTTTTACGACTTTTGGTTGCGAACTGACCTTAGACCTGGACTTGACGGGTCGAACATGTTTATACATGTTCTAATACTTATTACCAAGTTATTCAAGTGTCAAAACTGATTTTATAGTACTTATATTGATAGATAAGAATTTATTTAGAATCTGACCCGTTGACTTTTTATTGGTTATAACTTTGACCCGTCAATTGAACAAGCAAACGTGGTAATCAGGAGGTGCCCTCTTGAGAGATTAACACCTACTGAATTACGATCATGTAGCCGCGTTCGTTACGAACATTGACTGGACCGTAATGGTCTTAGCCCAATGTCAAAGCGTTATTACGACAACGCTTTGACTTTTGGCTTAAAGCCTATAAAATGAAAAAGAACTGGAATGGAGCACTTACAAGTGATCCAAAATGACTAAGAAACTCTGAGGAAGCTCCCAATTGCCTCAGGAACTTGCCAAGAGTAAGAGAGGAGAAGATTTGTGAATGAGCAAGTTTGAAGCTCACCCATGGTTGCTATTTATAGCAATGGAGGATGCAAGGATCAAGACAGGTGTTGGGGACTGATCTCAGATGAGAACAAGTGTTTTTGGCCGTGGTACAAGTGGCTCAAAGGGTGGTAATTGCGGGAGAGGTGGCAGGCAGCAGGCTGCCAAAGAATCTGCCACTGGCAGTCCCTTATGGACCGTAAGGGATAAGCCTTGCGGTCCGTAAGGACCTCTGGCGCCCACAGGATTTAAAATGGCTACGAACCGTAACCAGAATGGCTTGCCGCCCGTAACCGCCTTCCATAACTTCAAATTTGGCATTATTCCAATTTTGGTCCCTTGACTTTAATGCTTGCCACTCAGAGGTTATAACTTAACATGTTGGCGAGTTTAGTCCCTCTCATTAAGCACGTGGCATACGAGGATCAGTGGGACACGTGTCGGAATTTTATAAGACGGGTTTTTGCAAGGTGTTACACTGTGCTTCATGGGTTTCGAACCAAGATCGTCTGAGTTACAAAGCAGCAGCGCTGCCAACTGAATCAAGTATGGTTGGTGTTAACAGTTTGTTCCCATTGGATGTTATACACGAACTTGAATGATCAGAACTCTTCGTCTTCTTCCTTAGCACACACAACAGTCGTGACCATAGCCCTAACCTGCATTAAAATCATTAATTAACTTAGTTAATCTTCAGTAAATGCTCGTAATCATAGCCCATATGTTTCACAACATTTAATTAAGTGTGTTCTTTACACCAGATGTTTCAAGGAATGTGTTAAGTCTTGATCAAATAATCCAACAAGAGTTTGTTGTCAAAATAAGGGGAGATACTTGTATAATATCTCCCATTTTCGAAACTCCTTTGGACTAGAACGTTCAGTCGATGTCAAATTCTCTTGAAGACACTAAAATTTGTGAACAAGAGAAAGCCAATGCGCTTTTACTTACGAAAAGAATCAATTACATGCACAATTTAGAACAAATCACTTAGATATATATCATGCAAATTTAGATCAAGATTCCGTTATGAATCTTGAAAGAAAAAAATTATGGACAAGATAATCTTTGAGACCTTTAAGGATTGTGTACAGTTTTTAGATTCACTAGAAAATACCGAGTTTATGTTAGAATATAAGTTTGAATTGATGGAAAGTTTGGGGAAATGGTTGATTGGTTCTTGCATAAGTATCTAATGATTCTAGAGCGTCGTAGTATCCCACTGATTTTAGAAGATGGAAGCAAAGTTGAATTGTTGGAGTTGTATTTGGTTGTTCAAAGAGAGGGTGGACACAAACGGGTCATAGAAGAAAATATGTGGGCTATGGTGGGTAGAGATCTCAATTTTGATTGGGATAAAGGTTTTCATTTGAGGATAGTCTATGCTAAATATCTTGATGTATTGGTCTACAATTACACAAAGAACAGGAACATTTCACAAGAAATTGGTCAAGATGCAGGTAACACAAGTGCAATCGCTATTGAAGATGTTAAATATGTTGTTAATCAAGGTGCAAGAGTGAATGAGGATCGAGAGTTGGATGAGCATGCACTGTATGCTAGTTCAGATGGTGGGGCATGAGGAAGTTTCTAACACGTCGGACCTTCGATTTCGAGCGGGCAACCAAGGCCATTAATGAAACAAACTAGTTTATTATGACTTTCGCCATGAAGAAGAAGCATCTAAGCAATTTACCTAATTAAGTTTAGGGGTTTGTTAGTTGTTAAACTTAATTATAATGTGCTTTATTATTAAGTTTCCTTTGTTATGTATTATACATTCCAAACAACGTTACATTTCGATTAGAACTAAATTTAATAGTAGCATGTCAACGAGTTAAAGGGTGTCCAAATAAAAGTTATTAACTCTTTGTTTTGGCGCTAAACCTAACCGAAGATAACCTTCGATTAACTGCTGTTGTATACTTGTATATATATATATATGATCCTATGAACACTATTTGTAGTTACCAAGATTCGACAAAACAATTACTTGTTTGTTGATATCCATATTTTCATTTCTATCAAGTTGTTTTTCCATACTTTCTTCGATTCTGTTGTGTTCTTTAATCCAATATGTACTTATTAGTGTATATAGTTAGCTAGTATATTTTTTGTTTGTTATGAGAGTCTATTAAACTGCTTGAGTTGGTTACTTATTTATATATAGAGACATGATTGTACATGATACTTGGTGATATGAGATTGACATGATGTATATTGAGCATGATACGCTTCTATATAGTCAATAGGTCGTCAACTTTCTTGTCATTCTGGGTACCTCTGTTAGATCCTTCATTATATCGGAGCATTGTTGGTGCTTTACAATACCTTGTCTTGACTCTTCGTGAGATCTCTTATGCGGTCAGTAAGGTGTCTCCGTTTCTTGAGACGTTTACTGATCGTCACTAGGATGTAGTCAAGAGTATTTTATGGTATCTTAGAGGTACCACATCTCATGGTTTATGTATTAGTCGATTGGATGGAGTTTATTTACATGCTTACTCTAATGCTAATTGGGTGGGTTGCTCGGATGATAGACGATCCAATTGCAATTTTCTTAAACCCAACCTTGTCAGTTGTAGTTCCAAGAAACAACACACTATTGCTAGATCAAGTACATAGGTTGAGTATTGTGCTCTTGCCCATACTATAGCTGAGTTTCGATGGTTCGCATCTGTTTTGCATGAGCTACATATTCCATTATCTTGTCCACCAACTATTTGGTGCAACAATATTGCGGTTAGATATATTGATGTTAATACGGTTTTCATTAACGCATACACCTTGAGGGATTGACTTGCTTTTTATTCGTGACATATGTACCTACTACACTTCGGCTAAATATTTTACCAAAGGTTTGTCATTAGTTTGTTTTAACACTCTTCGGTCCACGCTTCGGGTGGACGCGCCTCGTTCAGCTTGAGGGGGCATATTAATGTATATAGTTAGTATAGGCAGAGATAGTTATTTTGAGTTTGTTAGTTTGGGTTTGTTATGAAAGTCTGTTAGAGTGTTTGAGTTGGTTGCTTCTCTATATATATACAGATATGCTTGTACACGATACTTACTTGATGATATGAGATTGAAATGATGTTGACCATGATACACTTCTTTAGTACTCTTGGCTCTTAAGGTTCGTCTTCTCCCTTCTTTTGTGGATATTTAGCAATGTATAGTAAAATATATTCAAGTTTCAATAAAGGAAAAGTTAATATCAGGCTGTTAGGCGTGCAAGCTTATATATGACACTTATTAAAACTACACCGTTAAATATATATGAGCTTTAAAACTACATAGTTTTGTTTAATTTACTTCAAACTATCTCCCTAAATTCACTCCACTCACAAAACCTATATCAATTTAACATCATTTTCACTTGCTAAGATATTCACCTTGAAATTTTCATCACCAATTCAAGCCATTATTTTTTTTGTTTAGTTAAAAGTAAATAACTTAGTTGGATTGAGTTGCGAAAATACTTTTTATTGCAAAGTATAACATGAAACAGTGACTCACTTTTTAGTTAACATATTGTATAATGAATATATTAAAGTTTCGCCCCGCTTGCGATATGCGCATATAATGTATATATGTGTGGACACTCGGGGCAAAAGTGAAAGTGCACTAATTTTAACGTTATTTTACTAATTTCGTGAAAATAATGTTAAAAGAGAGGGATGGTTAATCATGCATCATGTGGTGGCGTTGATAGCCGAAAGACAAGGGTGTACATGCACTAATTGGCCTTTGTCTTAATTGCCGAGTGTTATGTACCTTATGTCCAAGGCTTGATGCAAAACTACCATCGAGCCGGGGATCTCGATGGAAGCAGCCTCTCTATTCCTACGGGGTAGACGTAAGGCTGTCTACATCTTACCCTCCTCAGACCCTACCTTAGCTTTGCTATTGGTGGGATTTACTAAGTATGATGATGATGATGAATATATTAAAGTCTTTTTCATTTGCTGTTAACAAAAGTTCAACTAAGGTCGATAGGATGCTAGTCCAATTAGGAGGGGAGCCTTCAATCCATGTCATGAACTTCCTATTAAAGCATCAACCAGATTAACCTGGCATACATGCTAAAAAGTTATTACGTTGAGTGAGTCCTGGTTTTAATGATAATAAGGAGTTAACAAGTTATATAAAATGTTTATCAATTTCATCAAAACATATTTTAACATCAAACATGCAGATCAACTTCAATGGTAAGTCAACATGAACTCGTTAAGCGATATTTCACCATCGACTGCCTGATACTACGTAAGACATGCTTACACTGGTATAAGACTTCGTGTGTGCTATACCATCGCCCTCACATGACTATCAAATAAGACTAGCATTGTCATTTCTTCAAGCATTCAACATCAATCGTCAATCATTTAATGCCAATAATCAATCATGTAAACTTACATAATCAATCAATCAATGTTAAACACATGGCATCATTCAATGAATAATCACATAATAATAATCAAGTATTTCGATAATTGATAGCACTTATGGTAGCACACATACCGACCCAAAATAGTAAAAAGAGGACATTTAGAACTCACTTGGAAGTTAGCTTCTTTTACCCTTTAATCATACGATCTAACTCTCGGACCCCCAATCAATTAGTCAAAGATTCATATGTAACTTGTCAGCAATGCGTTCTCAATTACAAAACAAAGTAAGGTTGTGCGCAGGTGGGTAATTCCACGCGCAACGTAGCACTTCGCTTGGGCGACATTACGCCTCATCAGGGAACGCATTGCGTTAACTACATTACGCTACACTAGTCATTAGGCATGGCTCACTCAGCACTCGCGCTAAGTGGCACACTATACACTCATCGATAAGATGCGTGGAGATGAACATAATCATACATGCTGAAAAGCCGAATTGTGCAAAGTGACGGTTGATCTCGGGTATGAACTTTTTTTACATCAAGATCCTGCATTTTTCTTTAGAAACTTATTAGAATTGATCTAAAACATCATTTCATGCATCAAATATGATAAACATAATAACTCTTACATGATTCTTACCCTTTTTGCATGATTCGAGTGAACTGAACATAATCAATCATGTCAAAACTTCCATTGAAAAGGATTTTCTTCTTCAAACTTAATCATGTAAAAATCGTTCTCACGTTGTTTCCCTTTAATCCTTTCTCAAGAATTTGGTTTCAATCAACTTGTTCTTTACTTTATATCTCTAAGTTTTCTCTCTAAGTTGAGGGGATTTGGAAGTATGTGGAGGCTACATACATTCTTTCTCTTTTAGATTTTCCATCATCAAAATTACCACATTGCCCTCATGGGTTTTTCTTAATTGTTTCTTTTTGGGCCTTTAGGCCCACAACCTTATTTCTTTCAAACCTCCCATCTTTTAACAATCTGCCTTTATTTAGCAACTTAGGTTTCATTCCATGCATATAATTAAATAACAATCTCCCTTTATTTAGCAATTTAGGTTTCATTCCATGCATATAATTAAAGCCCACGTTATCATTGCCAACTATTAAAATATTATAATGTTACACTTTTTTGGTAGAATTGCAATAAAATCATCCCTAACAATCGTTACCAAGCTTCAAACATAGAAAAACATGTGAATCTTAACATGACTTCGTATCTTTTTCACAAAGACCTTAAACTTGTACATGAAACCTTCGATAAACAGCTTCTAAGCAGGCTCAATACTCACCACGATGCTCGTATATGATAAGGAATGCTTCTATAGAAACTGATTTCCACTTTCTCTCACTACAACTCTCTCTACCCTTAGTGACATAGTTGTAAATAAGGGCTTGATAAAAGTTTTCTCCCATATCAGGGTTTCACATAAAATTACCATTATACCCTTTATCAACCTTGCCATAATCTTTCCTGAATTTGGGCTTTTTCCTTATGTCGTATAAAAGTCCATTTCATTTTAGAGACTTTGAGGTGTTACATAGTGAAAGCAATAACATAAATAATTTTAAACTTGATCCAAACATCTTGATACCTTAATGTGTAAATCATGTATAGGTTGCGTACATAAACGTAATGTGTTCATATATATATATATATATATAGGGGTTGGTTATTGTACAAAATGGCTTATCCTACAAAATGTATGCAAAATCTCAGCCGTCCGATCCCATGCGAAATCACTTTATTCCATGCGAATTCATCTCGTCTCAAATGAAATTAGCTGGCACATTCACTCTACTCCATGCGAATTCACCACTAAAGGGTGCGAAATCACATGTCGTACGTAATGTATGTTAAGCCATTTTGTACAATATACTTTCTCTCTCTCTCTCTCTCTCTCTCTCTATATATATATATATATATATATATATATATATATATTTCTGAATTTAAGGAAATACAAATAAAGTGTAAAGATCGAGTCTTAACATACAAATAGGTTTTAACATAAGAAGTGAGGAGCAACTTTTTTTCCATAATGATTTTAAACTTCATATTTTTTATTTTCTGAATTTCAGGAAATATATATATGTGTTTAACAAGATGAGAAAAAATTCAAAATAAAAAAAAATTATATCCTTCACTTTTTACGTTAACTCTCTTTGTATGTTAAGATCATTTTTGTACCGGAATCTAACCCTACAAATAAATATTATGTATTTCTCTCATTTTTTTATAATTAAAAATTAAGAAATAAATAATTATTTTGTTTTTCCCAGTGCAGATATTATTAGTATTTTGCATGTGCTGAAATTAAAAATAAAAAAATGCTCGATTTTATGGTGTAATTTTTTAAAAAAAATAATGTCGTATGAAAAAGTTATGAACGTTTAAAAAACGAGAGGGGAATATGCATGTGCCTTACATGTGGAGAGAGAAATTCAACAAATAGGCTATTACAAAAATACCCTTACACCCATCTTTTCCTAAACTTCGATCTTAAGCATTGATTTGAAAAATGAAAGATCAAGATTCTTTCTTATCATTCTTAGGCAAAATCAACTTCTTATTTGATCTTACCTCTCTCTCTATATATATATATATATATATAGGGAAGAGTTTAAATGAGAACACCCATTTTTTGTGAGAACCATGAGAACAAATCTTAGCTACACATTTATATCCCTTGTGTTTTATTGAAAAGGGTAAATAGGTAATTATACAATTCTTTATTCCATTAAACTCAATATCTTTCAGAACCCAGAAAAAAATCACACTCTCACAAAATGATGAATCACAGAGATGATTAGATTGCTGATGTTTAGGGCGCAAATCTGAAACCTTCAACCATTTCTTCAATCTTTTGATTTCGTCAACAATTTTAGGGCTAATAAAAATCTTCAATCTGTTCTGAAGTTATATTCATCAGTCTCTCATTGATTTGCAGGTACCAATTCAGGTTTTCGTTAATTCAATTTTGATCTTCAATATTATTGATTTGTTACATGTTAATTGAATTTCGATTTGCAATGATTATTGATGTTGTTTCATATATTCCACGATTTCAATTTGAATCTGTGTATTTTATATGTACTTTTTTTGATTCACCTAATGGCAGATGTGTAACTGCTAATAGCTTGCATTCCATCTTGTTCAGATACACATTTTGTTCTATTTTATGTGTTATTGATGTTAAGACATTTTCGTATCATCTTGTTCAGATTTACACATGTGTAAGTGTTGTTTTACACATGTGTAAGTGTTCATTGTGACTTTTTTATTATGATTATATGTTCAAGGGTGTTTGATGATAATGATGTATTTTTGAAATTGGGTTTGGTGTTTGATGGGTTTATGAGTAACAGATTGATGCTGATGTATTATTTGTTTGGTAAAATGGGTGATGCATGCTATGTGTTCGATGAAATGCCTAGGCATTGTGTTATGTCATGGACAATTTTGATTACTCGGTATGCTAAAATTGGGGGATGTTGAGATGCAAGATTGGTGTTTGACAAAGTACCGGTTAAGGATAGAAGAGTTTTAGGTGCTATGATTTCTAGGTATCAATCGGCTTGTTCAATTACTTGTTAATTTGTCTTTTTTTGTACCATTTGATAATTTGATCATGTTTTGGGTAGTTAAATTTGTTTTTTATATGCTTAGTCCAACAATAAAGTTTAAGTAATAATCCAACGTTAAAGTCTAAGTATTGTTAGCTCTAGTGAACAACTAATGCCCACAAGCCAAATCAGTTAGTTATCATTCACCATATTATTTGATATTTTCCATTCATTACCTGACTCACTCGGTTATGAAATTTATTTCTTTTAGGGTGGTGCAGGCCTGCTAGGAATGTTTGATATCGCAAAGGATGTGATAGGTGCGTACGACGCTACGACAAGGCGACTAAGAGGGTCAAAACCAGCAACAACTTTGAGATATCATCGAAGTTCCCATTGTATACAACACTAATAATAGAAGAAAAATAAGAAAGTCCGGCAGTACCACCAATCAAATCAAACAACTGATTATAATAACGTGGAAGTCAATTTAATTCTTAGTGGTCCTTTGAAAACATGAGCAAAGATTGTTTATACGCTTTATTAAGTCAATTACATATGTTTAAGTCCTTGTTTTACACATGTGTAAAGTACTCACTGTCACTTATTTGTTTTTCGTTACATATTTACAGCTGATTTACACATGTGTAAACCTTCATATCTATGGTTGTTTTTAAAATTATGATTTACACATGTGTAAACCTTCGTGTATATATATATACTTATTTTGTTTAACAATTGTAATTTACACATCTGTAAACCTTGTAATTTCCACATGTTTAACTGTCTTTTATTTCTATTTTACCTGTGTTTAGGGGTGTAAACAAGCCTAGAGGTTCTGAGAGCTACTCGTTATTGGCTCGGTTAAAAGCTCGAACGCCGAGCTTTAACGAGCTTGAGCCCGAGCTCGAACTTGTAATACAAAGCTCGTTTAGGCTCGCGAGCCTAAACGAGCCCAAACAATAATTTCTTTATTTTATATTTAATATAATAATAATGATGGTAACACTGGCGAGCCGAGCTTATCTATATATCATAGGTATTCAATTTCCCAACAGGTCATATATTCCTTTTTCTTTTTGTGCTAAAAGTGGATGGCACCCCGATCTTATAGATAACAAAAAAAATTACAACATACGGGCATTGGGCTTCCATGGATATACCCCAAGGAAGATACCAACCCCAAACAATTAGATACGGTTTAACAATTAGAACCTAACAAGGATCCGATCATTAGCTAAAATAGAAATTAAAAACAACCTATGCTAGCCACACCCGACCCAAGTCCAACATAATAAATAAATCTATACAATCAAGTTTCAAACAACCTAAACCATCCAAAAAAACAAAAAACAATCAATTGCAACCAAAACATTAAAACGAAATCTAAATCATAACATCCAAGAGTCCATCTTGAGCTTCCCAAAAACCTTGAACTCGACCAAATAGCAGCAGTAACATCCTCATTTCTCAACCTGCTCATCCAAACTCGAAACATCCATACACCAAATAATATCACCAGCAAAAAACCAAATCTAACCTGATTTTCAAATCCAACCAGCCATACATCCAATCCCACCTACTAACAACAAAAACTAGCAGTCCTTTATTGCCCAACATTATAGCACTTGTGCAATATGCTTAATCACTTGAATTCAATATTAACTAAGATGATTTACACATGTGTAAATATCTTAATCACTCGAAATTCAATATTGAATAAGATGATTTACACATGTTTAAATTGCTTAATCACTCAAGTTCAGTATGGACTAAGATGATTTACATATGTGTAAACCTTCATATGTATAAGTATTTAGTTAATATATTTTTTTGTATTACGTGCCTTCACGCGTGGCCACCAATTTGAGTTTCTTTCTCCATAACCATGCTCACTGTCTTTTTTTTTATTTCACCACTCCTACATGCTTTTGTTAAAACAACAGATTGTAAGTGAACATGTATAAACAACTTACTTACACATGTGTAAATTGCTTAATTACACAAATGTAATAGTAACTAAGATAATTTACACATGTGTAAACATCTAGCTTTAACGTGTATAAACATCTGATTTACACATGTGTAAAAATAGGTTAATTACATGAATGCAATATTACCTAAGATGATTTACACATGTGTAAGGATTTTTTTAAGCTTAAGCATGATTATGTACACATGTGTAAACATGCGTATATATAATTATAAACCACAATTGAATATACAGAGGAAACCAATAAAACAATCAATGAACCTTCAAGTAGTATATACACAAATGTAAACACAGAACTGATAACTAACCAAGAAATTTCCAAGTCATTTACAAGCAGAAAGATAAAATAACTCCATGAACTTTACTACATGTATTTTTTTGGGGGTGAGAAACGACATGAACCTCCAACCGTTAATTTTATCATTGAAATTATTATATAAGCTCAATGTAATAACATCCATAATATTATTATAAGATGCCTTTTCTATGTGCAGACCAAACCAAATGGGTAAGACTACAAATTATATACCAACCACAATTTACATACTCAAGTTTAAAAAATAGGATAAATTAACACACACATATCAAGAATTTGCAATTTAGTCAAATCTCTTATGTTGCATCTACCTACCTGTATCCATAAGATTATGAGGTTGTATACTTGTATAACAACATATGCATATGGAACCATCAAACTAACTAAAATGTCGAATTGTGCACATCAGGCTCAACCAGAAAATTTCTAGAAACTTAAGATGTATTATTATTACTTTCAGTTCTTAAACCCTAACCTAGTTTATGCACACACAAATTAAACAAAATCCATTCACTTTGATTCATTTATAATCTCCTTAAATAAGTCTTATCATGTCCATACATACATACATACAGACCAAACAAATGATTAATTCTACCATCAACAATCAACCAATTCTTAATTACAAGCCTCAATTAAATGCATCTAACCCGAAACTTACTAACATCATACAGAAACAAAAACCAACAGTCAAAATAGAGATGAGAGTAAACCTTCTTCTCGATGGTGGATGTAGGTACCAGAGAGAGCATCAGTAGACAATGGTTGTGCAAACGGCTGCAATGTTGAAGAACAATAAGAGAAACACAAATCGTATGGTACTCGCGTCGAATTTAGGTCTACTTATCTGCAGCGACATCTAATTTAGGTTTAGTTATCTCCGGCACCGACCTTGTCTCCAGTGCCGCCCTTGTCTCCGACGCCGATTTTGTGATTACGGAAGGAAGAAACTGGTGTAAGGAAGAAACTGGTTATCAGAGCTTATGAGATGGAAGATTGAAAGTGTTTTTGAATTGTATGTTTACGATAATGCCCCTTCTAGTGTTTTCTTTTATATCTCCTTCTCTTTTGAATCTTCTTTAATCTTAGCCCTTAATTTAGAATGATCTACGGATTAAAATTGTTCCTAGTGTTCTTACAAAAATCTTTGTTCTCAAGATAACCCTCCCCTATATATATATATATATATATCACACATGTATAAGGGGTGAGGGCGCTACATGATGGTCCGTGATGGTTGGGTGATCACGCGTGGTGGTCACAAAGCGTGGTGATCATAACGCGTGGTGGTGACAACGCGTAAAGAATCTTGATGTTGAGAGTGGAGCATGATGGGTGTGGTGAGTGATGGACATCGCCATGAAAATCCATAACTAGTGATGGAACCAAGTTCGCTGAGATGACGAAACATGATGGGTGTGATGAGTGATGGAAGTGGAGCACCCCATCCCTAAGGGAATGCTCATTCACATTTATCCTTCTATAGCACACTGCACCCTTTTGAATCTATATTGTAATTTACCATTTTGAAAGTCAAATGTACCAAAATCTTGCTACATGCGAAATACCCTTTCTATTTCGCCAACTGCTTAACTAATACATAAAACCCATGTCGAAATGATACAACGAAAAAAGGAGGTCAGGTGTATCATTACACATTCGGCCTCTCCGAGATCTCTTGGCCTTAAGCAGATATTAGTGGAAATCTCTAAGGGCTGATTGCAAGCATTCCACTAGATATTTTGCTGTTATGACTGCGTCATCATTCATCTGCACATAAAGAAGCAACATATTAATTGTTAGTATATCGTTTGATCAATTTATGTAACTTACCATATTCCATGTATTATATAATTTAAAATTTACAAATCAATACTCATAAGCATATTAATTATATATAATTTAAAATTTGCAAATCAATAGTCATACATATTAATTATAAGATAATTTAAAAAATCAGTTACAAAATAATAAAAAAAATGTAAATGTAAATAAAACTACAATTGTTAACACTGTTAATAATAGGACTTATTTTAATTTTAATTTTGATAAAAAAAATACAAACATAACACATTTTGTGGCATCTTTGTGTTTTAGCAAAAAAGGAAATGACCCACCAACTTTATCCTTCTAAATTTTCTTAAAAACGTTAAAACATGTTTTAATCCAATTGAGGATACCCTATCATGTATTTGTCACCTTCATCTTGAACACTGGAGTGGAGGTGCCGTAATGTTATTGCTTAAGGTGTCCATAAGTCCAAATATATCTACTATGTTCAAAGTATAGCTAGTTTTTCTAGTTAGTATTAGTATAGCTAGTTTTTCTAGTTAGTATTCAAAGTAACACACATAACATTATAAGGTTTAAAAGAAATTCGTCGTTAAAAAGAAAATTAAAGTGTTATGAGCTAGCTATAGTGTTAGTAATTATTAAGTCATTAGGTTTTACGAGTAAAGAAATAGTAACTTCTCTATGACTCTTGTGGCTTAGTAGTAGTTTACATAAAAAAGTAAAAATATTTTCCAGCTTTAAAATTGCCTATATTTAAAAAACAACAACCTTCTATTTGGAATAAACAAAAATTTTTGCAAAATTAAAACATGCTCATCTAAATCTATCATTTATTACATAGGTAGTGAACCACTGACTCACATACCTGAGCGGTGATGGCAATTAGATGAGCAGTGTTGAAAGGAACAACGTTGAAACAAGTAATTGTAATATTAAGTCTCTCCATCTCAGATAGGGTTTTCAATACTGACGAGGAACTTTTCATGCAGTAGATTCTCACTAGTATTTTGCTTCCTGAAATTCTTGCTTTGATCTCAGGACTGCAAGTGCTGCTACTAGCTAAATAGTTGGCGTCATCAGACGAAGATGCAAAGTCTTCGTGACTGACGCAAAACTTAGATTTTCCAGCAAGAATAACAGCTGATTCTTGAATAATATCTTTTCCCTTGACACAAGTGTCTTCTAGTTCCTTCACCCGGGTTTGAAGGTGTATAATGTAATTACATGCATCTTCTAACACAGTAGCCTTATCCATCTACAACAATAACAAAACAGCAAATGAACAAATTGAGAAGATCATCATTCGGAAGTTTATATAAAGCAAACTTTAACAGATAATACCGCTATGCCAGATTAAGTGATCATGTGTACACATGGTTCAATGGTTATGAGTTTAGCTTGAGGCACTATTAAGTAAGGTCCCTACGAATACTACGCCTCCCTTGAACTCAGACGGCCATTCGACTAACATCCCAAATGGCCATTCAAAAGTAGGGTGGTTTAAGTGGTTATGAGATTAGGTTGTCAATACCGTGTGTACAACACGCCCTTAAGTAATATTCACCTTTTGAAGCAGTGGTTACTGTGGTTGGAGCTTAGGTTTTTTTTTTAAAAGTTTTGTTATTTTGGAATCTTTATATCAATCCCAAGTAATCTATAAAGTGCATGTCATGAAAATCATTAAAGGGTGTTGGCCTACCTTCCAAACACGAACACCAAAACCAAACACAAACGATTTGAAGACTAACACGTCATATACTTTTTTATTATTAAACTCAACTCGACAAATAAAATTGAATATATAGCCCTATATTATACTAAACATAAACTGATCTTAATCAAACTCAAACTCCATTTAAATAATAATATAAACCTATCTAATAAGCTGATAATCAAACGATTTAAATAAATAAACCAAACTATTTTTATCTCCAACTAACTTGAATTATTTTTAATCAATATTAACTTTCTGACAATCCTTCAAATCAGAATTATCTCTTCAAAGGGAAATAGTATGTTAGTACCTTCTTAAGTCCTGGAAGGAGAGAAGACAAAGAAATGAAGCGTTCAGCCAACTTCTCCCTTCTCTTTCTCTCTGCCAAGACATGCTCTTGAGCTTGTCTATGATTTCTTCTTGTATTCCGAAACTTTGTGGCAATATCAAATGAACCAAGAAATTCATTAAGACTTGTCTCCTCTTTAGGCATCAGTACTGCATCTGGGTGCTTAAGGTTTGATCTTCCATAGAGTTGAAGTTGGTTGATCTCTTGTGGTGATGTAGGGTTTCCAAAAGATATAGTGAAAGTATTAGATGACGAAGCATGGTTTGGAGCCAAAGGGTTAACCTTAGCTGCCTTATAATCCTGCTGCTTGTGTACATCACCATTAAGTGTTGTTAGTTGAATAGACTGGTTTACTGTTACCATATTTGGATAACCTTTGAAGCTTTCAGAAGAAAACGAATCCATTGAGTTACTATAATGAGGATGTGCTTGTTGATGTTTCAAAATGTGACTAGGCTCTTCCATTTCCTATATATATTTTGTAAAGTTGATCAAGTAGAGAACGTACATATTAAGTAAATATATGCATATGTATATATATGTATAGGTTATGACGAGCTGTTCCATTAAAGTCTCGCTCAGTTTGTTGCATAAATTTGGCTTACTAATGATGATAACTTTTGTTAATTAGATTATGATGCCATAATTGAATTCAATGGAAATGATGATCATTAAGCAATTATATCTACTTTATGCTCGTGTCATAACCATGGTTCTCACGAGTTAAATGGTAAAAAAAAAAATCTGAAATTTGATATTTTGCTGAACTTTTTTCATTTTCAGAAAATATTAATCAAATTGTGGTTTTCCTTTTCAAGGAAAGAAATTTTATATTGATTTTCATCATCAGTTTATTGAAATAGAATAATAATCTTAAGAAACACTCATAGTTTAACACAAATGGTTCTAACATTTACTTGCAAAAAGGCTAATCAAATCAAAGATAAATGTACGCGGCTGACCATGATATCTATATCTATACTATATAATAAAAGAAACCAACTTTGAGACACTTGTTATTATTGTAGACCATCCTTAATTTTAGATAATTATTATTTAACTTAAATTATTAAATTTAATATATGTTTCAAACTTTTAAGAAATTACGGATAAAGTTCCATAAAATATCTTATTATTTATTATTTATTTATATCAATTACTAGGTTAGAAATTATATTTTAATTCCTTAATTGTAGATAATTGTTATTTAATTTAAATTATTAAAGTTAATATATGTTTCAAACATTTAAGAAAATTACGGATAAAGTTCCATAAAATATCTTATTATTTATTTATATTAATTACTAGGTTAAAAATTATGTCTTAATAATTGAAACACATATGGAGTATTTTCATAACTAGGGTGGATGGAACGATTTTCTTGCTTAACAAATTATTTATTTATTTAATATATTTAAAATACAAGAAGAATAATAACGACATTTATCATACTAATAAATTTATCAAAAAACAACCATCCTTTTAAGATGCAACTGACGTCCAAATATTTAAATTTTAAATTTATACAATTTAATAATTACCAATAATTTATACTTATCTAATTAATTTAAATATTATTTTGTAGCTATAAGTTTATCTAATTGGCTAATTGCTATATGTCTAATCTGGACATTTCAACAATTTTTTAGAACTTATAAATTAAGACCACTATTATTTAAATAAAACTTGGGTTATTAAATGTATGTTCACATTACTGTTAAAACTCATGAGCAAGTCAATGATATAGTTTGTCTTCTAATCGAATGGTTTGAATGCTTTCATATTTATAAAGTTGACAAACATCACAAGTTTTGATCATAAATGACACAAATTTTTATATGGATAACAGAAAATCTTCTTAAAAATATGGTTATATAATTATTAAATCTTCGTTATTAACTATTTGATTTTTTATTTACTTGACCCGTGGTTGTAACCTAGTTTTATTTAAATACAAAGTACTTTTGAAAGACATGCATGGGCCTAGTAATTTCTGTCAGTAGCATAAACTCAGTTCTCGTTGATGATATCCAAACAACTTTTACTTTTGATATGGCAGGTAAACAACTTCACATTTCCTTTCTTACCTTTGTGGGTAATTGTTTAATTATTTCCTTCTTTTTAATCACCCAACATAATCTTTGTTTTCGATCAAATGTAGTTTAGCAAGCAGATTTTATTAGTTAAGGTTGTTATTTGTGTGTGCAGGATCTTTTGTGTATTTTACTAATGGAATATGCATATAAATTGTCTTTTTATACAAACTGATTTTGATGACCATATCATTGTTCATCTTATACTTCCAAAAGAGTAAATTAACAGGAAGAATGCAACTTATCACTCATGATCATGCTATCTAATACTGTTGATTATAATAAAATGTTAATTGCATAAAATTACCATGGTGGATATTTTTTTGCATGGGTATTCTTATATGACATTTGTGTGTATCCTAACTATATTCTTTTTGCGTAACAGTTTTTTTGAATGCCAATGCTTACTCCTACTCTATTACACCAATAACCGTAAATTATTCACCTTTGCCCAGGATTGTTAATCTCGATCTTATGCTACATAGAGCCTTAACGACACAACTTTATCCCTCTGTAGAAATATTAGCACATAAGTTTGCTCTCCTAGCTATAGGTTTTTAGTATTTCCAGTTGGAGAAAAATTGATTCTATTTCTAATTTGCAATTGTTGACTTGTAACCCTAGTCTCACTAGCTTGTAATAGTTTATGGCCAGGTTGATCCCCTGGTGTTGATATCTTTGTTGATCTATGTCTTATATTCTTGAACACTTCCCTAGCTCCATGCTACACTCATGCTATTATAATAAAATATCCACCTTTTGTAGATTAAAATAAAGGCCTTATTTGTACTTGGTTTATTTAACTCAGAAGTGTGCTTAATTAATAAGCAAAAAAAAAGGGATTGGTACGGTATAGGATGCCTAATTATGCAAGGAAATTATATCAAACTGCCAGTGCTTTGAAAAGAAAAGTTTAATGGTCATTTAAAAATCAAGATCTAGCAATTCTTACCAGTTCTGGAAGCCATGCCATGGATCGGTTATCCATTAGAAGTGCATTTGACTAATCTTGCTCAATGTCTATTACCTATGACAATGCTTAAGGGCCTGCAACATAGCAAAACTCTTCAGATAGAAGCAGATACAAACATAGTGTTGAAAGTTGAAACACATGAAAAAAGTTTTAAGACTTTATCCTTTTGCTAGAAACACACAATTTGCTTCCAATTGAAATGGCAAATTAAGTTCACATATTCTAACAAAACAAAAGATAAGAATCACTTACTCAATCCAACTTTAAACCATATATTTGATTTACATAAAGCTCAAGCATAGATGTTCTAAGTCTATTAAGATAGGAACTAATAAGTAATAATGAATGCAAGATTTTTGATGTTGAATTCAAAGCAAATATTTTGTTATAAAAATGAACTTTACATCTTCCCTTCTCTTTGTTCAAACAAAAAGGAAGCAAGCTAGAAGATCTATTTAACTACTTAATTATGATGCCAGCATAATTACAACAAACAATCTATGCATAATGTTCAAAACAAGGCAAAGCAATCCATAGATTTCATTAGACATATTTCCTTTTCAACAAAAATTTCCAGACTATTCGATCCAGTAAGTTAAAACTAATCGGATGGCAAAATGGTGCGGATTTTACAAATCTGATAATAAAATCTTTGCAGCCCTAAACACTTCGCGAGTCTAAAGTTCATGAATTCAGAAAAAATAAAACAAGATTCATAAAAAAAAGTATTTATAAAAACACTCAGATAGAGATCTGAAAGAGTTGAAGGTGGATTCAGCTGGGTCTGATAACAATATGATTAAAGCTTCTTTTATAGAAATTAGGGTTTCTATTAAGAAACAGGTGAGAAACTTATTTTTGACCTATTCAGAGAAAGGTTATTAGTATGAGGCCTTACAGAGATTGCTAGCAGAAGTCTTGGGGATTTCAAAAGTGTATTAGGTTTATTATTTTGACAAAACCGATATGATATGTTTTTTCATTAACAAGCATGAATTTTCAGGAAGGAAGAACTATATAAAAGGAGATTAGATTATATACCTTAGCAAATAAAGACTCAAGATCTCTTCCTCTGCTCCGGATTGCTTCTCACGTATGCGGCTACTGCGATTCTGGTCACATGCATTTATAACTAACACAAAAGTCTCCAAACCAGAAGAACCGCGAGCCCCCTCAGGTTTTGTGTCTATTATTCATAGTTTATTTAAAATATGATCATTATCTATCTGAGTAATATTTTGTGCCTAATTCAGAAGATTCTCGTGTGAATTAATTAACACCTTTTTCCCTGTACACGTTCTATATTTATCACAATCAATTATTAATAATCTTAATAAGTGAAAATTTTTTTTTGAACTATTTATCACAATCAATTATTAATAATCTTAATAAGTGAAAGATTTTTTTTTACTACAAATTTAGATTACTGATAGATCACTGGAGTACCATTGTGCCACGGATAAAACCACTTTTTTATTCTTTATAAATAAATAATAGAATTCGATCAATGAATTACATTAATTTACTAATAACAACCATGTTATAAATTAGTTGAGCTCCAACTTTTCAAATCTTGTTTTAATGTCGTTAGTAGTTTTTCAAAGGATTGACGTTAACTTAAATTATGTTGTTTAGATCGTCTCTTATATTTTTTTTGATGAAAAAACTCTTAAATTATTATTTATGTAATAACCTACAAGATTTTTATGTATCATAGATAACCTTGTGCTTTGTTTTGTTAGCAATGTGGTTTTGTATATTATATGTGTCTTTCTACTTTTTGGACACATGTATTTTGGCCTCCACTTAACCTTTTGCTTTACTCTTTTCCGGCTCTTATGTTTTTGTATTTCTCACAGATTTTCGCCGGAGATTTGTGTGATTGTAAACAATAAAAAGAACAAAAACTCACCTATGTTAAGTCACGAATACTCATTGGCAGAAGATGTTGTATTGTTAGATGAAAGTCCATTATATTGTTGGATGAAAGTCCTACAAACAAACACTAGAAAAATACTAAATGCTCAATATAACGACCCCTGAATTCAAAGCACCACAACTTCAAGTCTTGACATCAGATAGATAGCTGAATTGTTCCTTTTCGAGAGCCTTATTAAAGAGATAAGCCAAATGATATACCGTTGGTGATTCCTAATGGATGGTTATGCTATAGGTAGCCACACTGGATCTCAATATCTTTAACTATTACATATTCTGAAGTACATTAAACCACAAAATTTTAAAGTATGACAAATCTTACGAAAAAAAACTGTAGGGTAAATTACATTATTCGTCCTTACTGTTTGTATTGGATTGCAATGAATGACCTTTAACTTCAATAATTACGGTTACAATCATTTATTTACAAAAATCATTACACTCTATGCCCTTTGGTTCTAACATAGTTAAAATTTTTAGTTAAATCTGGCCAGTTAAGGGTAGTTTAGTCATTTTATCAACTTAATTAAAATAGTTTTAAAAAATTATATATAAAATTACATAACACCCCATTTCTCTCACATATCTTCTCTCTATAACAAGACCACTAATTTTTTTACCCCACCCACCACTGGTACAAGCAACCACAACTGTCATTTTCCACTGCCAGAAAATCAAACGCCGCCAATAGCCGGAAAACATAACCTACCTCGCCGCGAGAAGATCCGATCTAATCGTGCAGCGAGTTTATAGTAAAATAATTATACAATTTCTCAAAAATACTCAAAATACGAAAGTACGAATGCCAAGCCCATCCATCACGAGTAGCTCCTTCTACTAACCAAGGGTCCCATATCTACACCCACATACCTTCAATCAAACTAACATACATGCAAAAGTCAGCTAGTATTAAATTTTTAAACGACACACTAGTCCAAAATTTTTAAACCAAATTCGGTTCCCATAAAAGAATTTTGCAAACCATCATTCTAAAACTTGGCAAAAGTATAGTGACAACACACCAGGGCACCCGACGCGACCTAAAATAATTCGTTGGCACCCGAAGGTAAAAACTACAGGGGCACGTCGACACTACCACTTAGAAGTTAGATCGATGATTCACTTCTCGCGTAATTTGCCCCCTCCCCGAAGGTAACGACTATTGGGTCATGTCGACACCACCATTTGGATTGATTCTCGCA
This sequence comes from Scalesia atractyloides, assembly GCA_947069175.1. NCBI lineage: Eukaryota > Viridiplantae > Streptophyta > Magnoliopsida > Asterales > Asteraceae > Scalesia > Scalesia atractyloides. The sequence continues at coordinate 74,644,995 of CAMTDV010000010.1, read as the reverse complement.
TAATCCGCTGCCACCTCGAAGGTAATGACACAACCACTTGGATGGATGGTTCTCGTCCCACATAATCAAAGCCCTTAAAAATGAAACAAACATCAACAAGTCATGCAACAAACATCAACCTCATCGATCATTACCTAGTTACCCATTATCCCCGATATTTCCCAAACACGACTCTATAACTCACCACCATGTGTCCGTCTGAGGCTGGAGGATCCCCATGACTCTACAATTCATGCATTACTCTCAAAAGTATACAAATTCCTCAATAAAGCATGTGTGCTAGCCCAAAATATAGTAAAGGGGCGTTAGAACTCACATGCTGTGAATGCTTTCCTTACTAAGCCTTACGTCCACAAAAGCGTATCCAAGCACCAACTTGCGGTCACGTAAACACAGTTATTAATACTCCAAACACAGCACGTATAAAAGTCCTAGTTTCTACGCCTAAGATTACTTGAACACACGCATGTGTGAAACCATGCATGGTGACATCCATGACCACCCACATCCGTAACTGGCACCTCACGTCACTGATAAACCAATACCCGAGCTCCCATGACCGAGTTTACGTCTAAAACCATCACCACCACAATCTAAACCCTTGAACAAGTTCCAAACAGGTCACCCCAGACCTCGTATAAAACCCAAACTCAAAACCTAAACCCATGCATGTGACCAAACTTCCCATGCAAAACCCTATTCACCACCACGACCCTCACCGTCCACCGGAACCACCATTGTGACCCTCACCATCCACCGAAATCACCACTGTGGTCCGATTCCCACCACAAATTAACCAGCCCTACCCGGGTACCGAGCCCCAAGCTGGCCGACCTGCTCACTCTATGACGATGATGGGAGGAATGGTGTAGATACCCTTTGTATATGTTGAAATTTGTTGCCCTTTGCCCGGTTGGGTCGGGGGTCTATTTTGTTTGGCCTTTTGCCATTTTGCCCTTTTGGGTCGAAGGTGTGTTTTAATGAAGTTTTCTTTTAAAAAAATAAAATAAAATTGTTTGATCAAATGATATAAATGACTTCAAAATCATGATTCCGGTGATTACTTCAATACGACGCACATGGAGAACATGATAAGCATGAAAAACAAGATGAACACAAAAACTTTCGTTAACTTGTCTGCTGATTAGTTCAATATTTTTGCATGTCTTGTTTCCACTGGTTCAATTGAATTGAAGATGTGGATGAAGTAGAGTTCTACACAATCACTAAAAGCTTGATAATTCTTTGCTTAACACATGGTAGAGTCAATGAAAGAAGGGGAATCAAAATATACATGAGCTACATTCATGCAAACTTACTTAAACTAGATATATATGCGCAACTTTTTATATACATGTATGTAAACATACATGAGTTGCAGCCTGCAGGTATATCTTCTTTCTCCTTAATGTCATTTAAGACTGTTTTAAACATGTAAATTTTCATGTTTTATTTTCTGATTATTTATATTTTAAATCACACATTATTTTTTGATAGTTTATATAAAAAATATTATGTTCACTCGTATATTTCGTTTATAATCTTGAATGAAATGCTCACAAATATGGTGAACCTTATTTCTTATAACAAACTTAGCAAAATTTGTTCATTAGGATGTTCGTGCTTGACATGAAAAACCATGTTCATATGTCCATTTTTATATAGCAGGCATGTTGGTAAAACAGATTCAAGTTTCCCTAACAACAAAATATTCTCTTTGTATTCAACAACTTCTTTCCGTTAACGTTTATGAAGTTGCAAGAGGACTATATATTGTGACCCAGTTACCGAAAAATGGAGTAGTCAGTAGTTAAGAGTTATCACTTTTCAAGGTACGAAGACAAATCATCTGGCACAAATATCCAAAATGATAAGCAAAATAGGTACTAGAACGATGCTAAAAGTGAGATAAAGAATAAAGGTAATGAAAAGCACTCACTTTCTGCTTGTTCTGAAAGAAACAAGAGGCCAAGAACATGTGGTGAAATCTAGGGTTTATTATATTGCAAACATATTTTATAGGATCTTGTTATTCACACACGGACCAACTTATTTTCATACCTCAAAGCGCCCCGTTTTGGGCAAAGCGGGGCGTTTAGGGTTACTTTACTAGACAAAAGGTGGAGTGATTGATGTCTGAGTGACATAAAGGTGATACGAGGTTTGACCTAGTACGATGTTGTCCCGTGACCCCTAAGCGCCGCGCTTTGGCCAAAGCGCGGCGCTTCGACCCCAAATATTTGCCTTTAAAGCTTGCCCGGGAGAAGAGTTAACACATTCGATTTCTAAAACTCATTATATTGTTTCTAGACACACGTGGGGTTTTTCTGTGTTACTTGTGTTTCTTCAAAATAACGCACGGTTACGATGTCGTGGTTAAGCAACTATCTTTTCGGTGAATATTCTAACGAATCAGTTGTTCCTGATTCTTACGAGGGGACTGCTATTTCCAACACGTATGAGAAACCGATCTTGTCCAACTTGAGGGAGGAGGAGGAGGTTGTATCTGGTATTCGTTATCGGGATAACACGGTGGAGCTGGATTTGAATATCCCTGTGGAGGACCCGTACGCACAACAAGGTTATTCGAATTACGGATACGGAGGCGAAGCGTATCCTCAGGCTGAATATTTGTACAGTCTTCCAAACTATCCCGACTTTGGTCACGGTTGTGAGCAGAGCTTTGAACATCAAGTCTATTCGGAACTCGATGACGATGGAGAGCAGGAGGATGTGTCAGTTGACGAGGAAGGTTGTTACCCGGTTACATTTTCGTATGATACAACGTAGAAGTTTTCTTCACGTAAAGAGCTGGTGCGTTGGGTACAAGACACGACAAAAGACAATGGTTACCTCATTGTGATCAAGAGGTCGAATAAAATAGGAGAGAATTACAAGATTTGGTTTCAATGCACTCTTGGTGGGGAGCATAAGAGCATAGCTACACAGGGGAAAACGGGTAGCAAGAAAATAGGCTGCCCGTTCGAGATGATCGGGTTTTCGGAATCAAACGGTAAGGTTTGGAAGATCGAGGTGACGAAGGCGAAGCACAACCACACTCCTATCGAAAACCTAGAAGGTCACGCGTATGCGAGGAGGCTTTCTTCGGATGATAAATTAATGGTTGAGTATCTGGCCGAGCAAGATATTCCCAACCGCAATATATGGCGAACGCTGACGAAAAACAAACCGGATAGAAAGCTTATTCCGAAAGATATACACAACGCTGTTCAGAAGATCAATGTCAGAAAAAAGCGGTAAGTCTCCGATGCAAAAACTTGAAAACATTCTTCGTGAAAAAGATTATACTTATTACATGCGCACGAATGAGATATCAAACGCAGTTGAAGATGTCTTCTTTGTTCACAAAAAAATCACTCACTATGTGGTGTGCCTTCCCGCATGTGCTAATGATTGACGCCACCTACAAAACGAACATGTACAACCTGCCGTTTGTTCATGTCATAGGAATGACGTCGACAAACAAATCATTTACGGCTGCTGGTGCGGTACTTTCCGCTGAGAAGTTAAAGAACTACCTATGGGTGCTGCAGCGGATCAAGTCTATGTTGGCAGGTTGTATAGAGCCGCGCGTGATTTTAACAGATAGGGAGTTTGCGCTAATTAACGCCTGTGAACAAGTTTTTCCAAAGGCGCAGAAGTATCTTTGTCGGTTTCATATTCAACAAAATATTAACAAGAATAGCAAGAAGAAATTCTTTGACAAGCAGTGGAAAGAATTCATACGTTCATTTTGGACATTGTACGAATCTACGACCGAGGAAATATGCAGGTATAACTTGGAAAACCTTGAAGCACAGCTGAAAAAGATGGCCGTGAACGTGAGTATTTCTTACATAATTATGTTCAACCGACTATTTACGTTTTTATATAATAACAAAACTCACTATTTACGTTTTTTAATTTCAGAGGTTTTTGATTATTTGAGGAAATCCTGGCGCGCGTACATGCAATACCGCACGTCGGACTACAAGTGAAATCAAAAGAGAAACACACGAAATCGTGAATACAGCACCCGAGCTGACCGAACTTATCCGGAATTTGAGGTATAGACTATAAACTTCCCACAAAGAAATAAAATGGCAAATTACGTCACGTTACAACATGTATCGATGCGTTTTTGAATTATAATCAAATTAAAAATTAATTAAAAAAGGCCAAAGCGCCCCGCTTAGGCCTAAGCGGGGCGCTCTGGACCCACATTTTAACCCAAAGCGACCTGCTTCACCCCCAAACTCACAAAACTTCAAAACACACACACAACGGTGGGATTTACACACACACTCCTCGTTTGAGCTCGTTTGACGTCCATTTCCAGCGATTCGACTCTCATTAGGTATGATCATTGCCCCCTACTCATTTATTCCATTAGATTATTCATTTGAGGTTTGTTTGGGTTCGATTTGGGGGGTTCCGGCCAGCTGCCGCCGCTGTGCTAAAAAAGAAAGAGGCAAAGCGCGGCGCATGGCCCTAAGGATGACCAGCCACCGCCGCCGCCACCGCCTCCACACCCCCCGCAGTACCCACAGCATGTCATTGCTGACCTGTCTCCTGCTGCGCAGGCGGTGGCGAGGGACGTCGATCGGCGCCTCCGGCGGTCTGAGCGACAACAGGCGTGGATTATCTAGACGCTCACGACTATCAGCGCACATTTGGGACTGCCGGAGATTCCACTGCCGCCGTTTCCACCGCGGAGGATCAGTAGATTTACTTTGTATAGTTTTTTTTCCTGTATTAGACATTATGTTTTATTTTGTATGTACAAACCGACTATTTATGTATATATGCAGTTGATCTTTTATGTATGCTTGCGTGGATTGTTTGCGATTATTTCATACGTCTCGTTCGTGACATATCGTACGGTGTTTTTATTAAACATGTTCGTGTAATTCATTAAAAATTAAATCGGATAACATTTATACAAAAACTTTAAATTATATACGTTTGTAAGAAATAAAACGATTGATTGCGCTTATTTCATACGTCTCATTCACGACATATCTTACGGTGTTTTAATTAAATATGTTCGGGTAATTAATTAAAATAAAATGGGATAACATTTATAAAAACAACTTTAAATAGTATACGTTTGTAAGAAATAAAACAAGTTTGTAATATAAATTTCCGTTTTGTAAACATAAAACAAAAATCTACAACTTTTCAAAAAAATAACACAATCAAATACAACAAAACAATCAACCAACAACCCATTTTTTCACCAAAACCTAACTCATTCCACCAAATTAAGTCTGGCAGCCCAAAGCGCCCCGCTTTGATCATAGCGGGGCGCTTCATACTAGTGTCAACAGACAAGGACTGACAGGCTCAGTCCTTGTTTGTTGACTTTACATTGAAACGCCCCGCTTTAATCATAGCGGGGCACTTTGATGTGAGTAAATAGATTAGTGCGTGTGAATAGACCAGACCATTTTATATGCATTATATATGTTGATTTATTAACTTAACTTTACAGCAGCTTGCTTTACGGGGTTGTTTTTGAATCAATAGCATTTGAAAATTTGTCTGTAAAAAGTTATTCTTGAAAACTTTTAGGATAAGGCTGCCTTTCCTAGAAAGAATTAATGAATAATAACAAGCAGAAGGCTAATAAATCAAAGCAGGTGGAATATAATGGAGGTTCATATATTAGAGTAGACAATATTGGATATCACACCTCCTTTTCACCTTAATTAGATTTGATTTCTGGAACTAGCTCACTACTTTTTCTCTTTTTCGCACCATCCTTTTTAGACATCGAATTTTAAAAGCTTTACCATCAATACACATTATTAATTGGAACGTATGGTTAGGTACCAAATGCACAAATATATGAGTTCTTTTAGCTTCACAGACATTAAACTCGTACAAAACCTTGCCACTTTTTATTTATTTTTTTGAGATCGCATCGTAGATATTTAAAATTTTCCGCATCTTTCTAGGATAAAAGAACTAAAAACCGAAACCTCTATTCGACATGAAGGGTGAGTTCCTGTTAAAAAAAGGGAAATCACCAAATTAGATGTTAGATTTTAAAAATTGACAAAATGAAAATTGATGAAAAAAAGAAGCATCGCTAGCTAAGCCACTAGGATTTGCCCTGTCACGGAAGAAATCTTAGTACTTCGTGCAAAGTTAAGATAACATCTCTGTATATGAGAAGTAAGAAAAGAAGGAATATATCAAAGGCCTGGTGTATTCACACAAGCACTAGTCTATTTACACACATCAAGGCGTTCCGCTATGATCAAAGCGGGGTGTTTCAATGTAAAGTCAACAGACAAGGACTGAGCCTGTCAGTCCTAGTCTGTTAACCCTAGTATGAAGCGCCCCCCTATGATCATAGCGGGGCGCTTTGGGCTGCAAGACTTAATTTGGTGGAATGAGTTAGGTTTTGGTGAAAAAATGGGTTGTTGGTTGATTGTTTTTGTTGTATTTGGTTGTGTTATTTTTTTGAAAAGTTGTAGATTTTTGTTTTATGTTTACAAAACGGACATTTATATTACAAACTTATTTTATTTCTTACAAACATATACTATTTAACGTTGTTTTTATAAATATTATCCCATTTTATTTTAATAAATTACCCGGACATATTTAATTAAAACACCCTACGATATGTCGTGAATGAGACGTATGAAATAATCGCAATCAATCGTTTTATTTCTTACAAACGTATATAATTTAAAGTTTTTGTATAAATGTTATCCAATTTAATTTTTAATGAATTACACGAACATGTTTAATAAAAACACCGTACGATATGTCGCGAACGAGACGTATGAAATAATCGCAAACAATCCACACAAGCATACATAAAAGATCAACTGCATATATACATAAATAGTCGGTTTGTACATACAAAACAAAACATAATGTCTAATATAGGAAAAAAAAACTATACAAAGTGAATCTACTGATCCTCCGGATGATCCTCCGGCGGTGGAGACAGTGGTAGTGGAATCTCCGGCAGTCCCAAATGCGCGCTGATAGCCATGAGCGTCTGGATAATCCACGCCTGCTGTCGCTCAGACCGCCGGAGGCGTCGATCGAAGTCCCTCGCCACCGTCTGCGCAGCAGGAGGCAGGTCGGCAATGACCTGCTGTGGGTACTGCGGGGGTGTGAAGGCGGTGGCGGCGGTGGTGACGGGTCACCCTGAGGCTCATGCTCCTGATCGTGAGGCAGTGGCGGTGGTGGCTGGTCATCCTGAGGCGGTGGCAGACCCAGAGCTGCAAGCTGAGCCTGGTAAGCCGCCACCTGAACAGCCGGAGGCGCTGGTATGCCCTCGGTGATCTCAACAACTACGGGGATCACCTCCAGCAACGGCGGCTCCGGCACCCAAACACCCCCATCGCGGCCCTGAAACCGGTAGCCAACGTCAAACTGGTGCCGTATGCCCATGGACGACGCTGACACCTGGCCTAATAAAGTCGACGGAACGGGCGGGGCCAATAGCGGATCACTCTCGGGCACGAGCCCTAAAGATCGAGCGATGACGGTGACGTAGCATCTGCCGAAAAGCCTGTCGCGCTCCTGCTTATGATAAGCAGAAGCATAGTACTCGGCCAAGCAGTGAGCCAGGGCGCACGAGTGAGGCCGTAGCAGGCAGTACAGGTAAAAAAGGTCCCCCTAGTTGACCTTGTCCGGCTGTGAAACCGGGGCACAGTCAAGGACGCGATAATGTGATGAAGGTACCTGAACAGGGGGTCTCTGATGGTGGAGGCCTTTTGCGAGGATTTCCCAAAGGGAGCCCTCGCAATAGCCTTCCAGAAACTAATAAGGGTCTGCCTGTCCAAGGCTCTAACCCCCTGCGTATATAAATCTGTATCAAGCTCAGCTGCGGTGTACAAACCTGCATGGACGGTGAACTGCCTAAGACTCATCCCAAACTCCTGGGTGGCCAGGCGGAAGGTAATCTCGTGCTGAGGATGAGCCGGGTCCTCCACGTAATCCGCCGGATGCGGAGTGAATACAAACGACGCGATAAACTCGACCGTAAGCTCACGGTATGTGTCCTCCACCGCCCCCTGGAACAAACACGCCCATGGGGAATCCAACCCTATAATATCCCTCGCCCTAGGCACCTCCTGTACTGTCTCCAACAAGCCCCAGTTAATCCCGACGTGCGCCCCTATCGACATGACGCGCAACCTCGCGCACCTCTCATGCTTATCCTCACCTGCCGGGAACGCGAGATACTGGTGGTTCGGGGTTGGATCAGCGCCCTGATCCTCCAATCCCGCATCCATGTCGACATCAAAATTATCCATATCCATATCTGCGTTTTAACAAAACAATCACCAATAATTAAACAATAACTATTATTAAAGAAATATTAATAACAATAACAACTAAAAAAGAAATAACAATTATTAAAAATAATAATATAAACTAATTAAACTATTATTAATAAAAATAATATAAACTAATTAAACTATTATTTAATAACAATAATTAAACTATTATTAATAACAATAATATAACCTAATTAAACTATTATTAATAACATTAATTAAACTATTATTAATAACAATAATATAAACTAAGTAATTTTAAAAAATTAAAAAAAACAAGGCATAGCGGGGCGCTTAGGGCCATGCGCCGCGCTTTGCCTCTTTCTTTTTGAGCATAGCGGCGGCAGCTGGCCGGAAACCCCCAAATCGAACCCAAACAAACATCAAATGAATAATCTAATGGAATAAATGAGTAGGGGGCAAAGATCATACCTAATGAGAGTCGAATCGCCAGAAATGGACGTAAAACGAGCTCAAACGAGGCTAGTGTGTGTAAATCGCACCGTTTGTGTGTGTGTTTTGAAGTTTTGTGAGTTTGGGGGTGAAGCAGGTCGCTTTGGGTTAAAACGTGGGTCCAGAGCGCCCCGCTTAGGCTTTTTTAATTAATTTTTAATTTGATTATAATTCAAAAACGCGTCGATACATGTTGTAACGTGACGTAATTTGCCATTTTATTTCTTTTTGGGAAGTTTATAGTCTATACCTCAAATTCCGGATAAGTTCGGTCAGCTCGGGTGCTGTATTCACGATTTCGTGTGTTTCTCTTTTGATTTCACTTGTAGTTCGACGTGCGGTATTGCATGTAAGCGCGCCATACCGGATCAATGCTTATCTTATTTTGTCGTTAAAAGTTGTATTATAACGTTTACTATCTGTATTATTCGGTTTTGTCGCGTATGTTGGTAGTTACGTTCGCTATTGTACAAAAGCGCATATACTTAGCAACCACATACACACACTTGGATTGTAAATGATTCAACGCATGTAAGTAAACAAACATAAACGTACTCTTAGATTATAAATGAATTAACATGATTAATATTATACCTATTTAACCTACATCTTGAACATATGGCGTTACATTAAGGTCCGGGGGTTTGTACGTAAACATTTGGTACGCGCTGATCTGATCCCTATATAATGTATGCCAAGCAGTTGCGCTCTCTGATCTGTTCGCTGTCCACTGGGGGTTTGTGGGTGGCATTGGATACCATCCTCCAAGCTCTACATGGATGAAATGCCCACGGTCGACGAACACAACTGCAACCACCTGGTGAGGTTGCTCGGATTCGTCTGGCCCGCCCAATAGAGGGAAAATTGTATCGCTCCCACGAATGTCGAAGGTGTGAACAATCACACCTTATCATTGCGCAATAAGAAACCCCGTCTCAGGCATTGTGATGTAATTTTCGATACCTGCTCGTCCCACCCCCTCGAATTCGATCCGTCTGACTAGCGCATCATAATGTCCTATGTTTTCCGGATCAAAAACTTGCCGCCAAAGCAATTCATTCATACGTAACTCCATTATAAGTTGTTTCCGGATAGTCAAATACTTTGATTGTTTCATTCCTAACCCAACAACTACCGATCGAAACCCGCAATGACCATCTAGTTTCACGTCCTTTATTCTCATGATGTATGGATGGATCACTTCAGGAATCTGAGATGCGTAGTTGCGGATCGCTATATCCGTGTTAGGACCGAGCTTGATCATCGGGAAATCTGGGTGTTTGTTGAGTGGTTGGGTTTTCTTTTGTCTTCCAGAGTCTTGGGATGATACGTACGAGCTGTGATGGGGGAGATCGTCTGAGGCCTCGAGCCAAGTTTCTTCCGACGGAATATAAGAGCTTTTTCTGGCCGCTTCAACCTTTCTTTGTTCCTGCGTTTTCAATGTTGGGCGACCGCGAGTTTTCTTCAAAACAACAGGAGGTTTTTTGTTATTGTTTCATAGATTTAGGATTTGCTGAAACTTTTCAAAGAAACTCCTTTTCACTTGAGGAGGTGTTGGATCGATCTGTTGTTTCAATTTTTTGAATTCCGCGTCTACATCGATATCCTCTATCTTATTCCTTGCCGGCTTGAAGTCAAGCTTCTTCCAGAACACGTCTATCGAATTAATACGGATTTGCTGACCTATGGATGGAAACAAAAATTAGGTGGCACTAACGAAAACGGCAAAAGGTTAAAAGTATTAATTACCGTTATTTTCCAACTTTTCCACAGCTTGAACCGTAGGCTCTCAACCCGTCTTCCTTATGTTTTAGCTCCATATTAAAAGCTCAATCGCAAATATTGAAACCTTTTTGAGAATATTTTCAAGCATGGGATGATCCTTGTGGTGGTTCATCACTTTTCGGAGGCTTGTTTCAAAGCTACTTCTAATCTCGGCGTATTGTAAGTCAACAACGTGATCAACATACAATACAAGTTTATCCAGTGTGTTGCGATGACTTGGAAAGAGACTTTTTAGTCTTGCATGCATGCCCTCAACCCTGTTGGTCGTAGTTTGGTGAAAGTTAATAGTTTTGTTAGTCCAGCAAGATACAAACTTTTCACGGTATGGATCCAACCAGGATTTCCTCAAATAATCAAAAACCTCTGAAATTAAAAAACGTAAAAAGTGAGTTTTTGTTATTATATAAAAACGTAAATAGTCGGTTGAACATAATTATGTAAGAAATACTCACGTTCACGGCCATCTTCTTTTAGTTGTGCTTCAAGGTTTTCCAAGTTATACCTGTATATTTCCTCGGTCGTAGATTCGCACAATGTCCAAACTAAACGTACGAATTCTTTCCATTGCTTGTCAGAGAATTTCTTCTTGCTATTCCTGTTAATATTTTGTTGAATATGGAACCGACAAATATACTTATGCGCTTTTGGAAAAACTTGTTCACACGCGTTAATTAGCGCAAACTCCCTATCTGTTAAAATCACGCGCGGCTCCATACAGCCTGCCAACATAGACTTGATCCTCTGCACGTTAATTAGCGCAAACTCCTATCTGTTAAAATCACGCGCGGCTCCATACAGCCTGCCAACATAGACTTGATCCTCTGCAGCACCCATAGGTAGGTCTCTAACTTCTCAGCGGAAATTACCGCAACAGCAGCCGTAAACGATTTGTTTGTCGACGTCATTCCTACGACCTGAACAAACGGCAGGTTGTACATGTTCGTTTTGTAGGTGGCGTCAATCATTAGCACATGCGGGAAGGCACACCACATAGTGAATGATTTTTTGTGAACAAAGAAGACATCTTCAACTGCGTTTGATATCTCATTCGTGCGCATGTAATAAGTGTAATCTTTTTCACGAAAAATGTTTTCAAGTTTATGCATCGGAGACTTACCGACATTTTTTCTAACATTGATCTTCTGAACAGCGTTGTGTATATCTTTCGGAATAAGCTTTCTATCCGGTTTGTTTTTCGTCAGCGTTCGCCATATACTGCGGTTCTGAATATCTTGCTCGGCCAGATGCTCAACCATTAATTTATCATCCGAAGAAAGCCTCCTCACATACGCGTGACCTTCTAGGTTTTCGATAGGAGTGTGGTTGTGCTTCGCCTTCGTCACCTCGATCTTCCGTACCTTACCGTTTGATTCCGAAAACCCGATCATCTCGAACGGGCAGCCTATTTTCTTGCTACCCGTTTTCCTCTGTGTAGATATGCTCTTATGCTCCCCACCAGGAGTGCATTGAAACCAAATCTTGTAATTCTCTCCTCTTTTATTCGACCTCTTGATCACAATGAGTCAACCATTGTTTTTTGCCGTGTCTTGTACCTAATGCACCAGCTCTTTACGTGACGAAAACTTCTGCGTTGTATCAAACGAAAATGTAACCGGTTAGCAACCTTCCTCGTCAACTGACACATCCTCCTGCTCTCCATCGTCACCGAGTTCCTAAAAGACTTGATGTTCAAAGCTCTGCTCACAACCATGACCAAAGTCGGGATAGTTCGGAAGACCGTACGAATATTCAACCCGAGGATACGCTTCGCCTCCGTATCCGTAATTCGAATAACCTTGTTGTGCGTACGGGTCCTCCACAAGGATATTCAAATCCAGCTCCACCGTGTTATCCCGATAACGAATGCCAGATACAACCGCCTCCTCCTCCCTCAAGTTGGACAAGATCGGTTTCTCATACGTGTCGGAAATAGCGGTCCACTCGTAAAAATCAGGAACAACTGACTCGTTAGAATATTCACCTAAAAGAAAGTTGCTTAACCACGACATCGTAACCGTGCGTTATTTTGAAGAAACACAAGTGACACAGAAAAACCCCACGTATGTCTAGAAACAATATAATGAGTTTTAGAAATCGAATGCGTTAATTCTTCTCCCGGGCAAGCTTTAAAGGCAAATATTTGGGGTCGAAGTGCCGCGCTTTGGCCAAAGCGTGACGCTTAGGGGTCACGGGACAACATCGTACCAGGTCAAACCTCGTATCACCTTTATGTCACTCAGACATCAGTCACTTCAGCTGTTGTCAGGTAAAGTAACCCTAAACGCCCCGCTTTGCCTAAAGCAAAGCGCTTTGGGGTGTGAAAATAAATTGGAAGATGTGTGAATAGCAAGATCCATATCAAATCACCAAATAACATGTGGTAGAATAAGTTTTTCAGTAGTAGAAAGTAGAATCTACAACCTTTGTCCTTTTTTTAGCTAGAAACAAATAAATATTTAGTAAGTAGCATTTATACTTTGTGTTGTAACTATTTGAGAAATAAAAGTAGATAGCAAAAAAAGTTTAACTTCTAGAATTCTTCCGTGCAGCGAGAATTAGGTTGGTACCGTTTTAGTTCTATACGGTACCGATACTTCAGAAGAAAAAAACTCAAGGTTAGAGTTTTCTAGATAAAAAGTAGTTTTTTAACATGCACATCTTGAGTAGCTTACGAAGCGTTTGATTCGTTCACAATTACAACATAGAACGTGTTCAAAAGTTATATACCATTTAATGGGTATTTACATGCCTATTTGAAACGAAAGAATAATGGGTATTTACATGCCTATTTTAAATGAAAGAATTTATAGATTTGAAAACTGATTTAAATATAAATGGAATGATTGAACGTTATACAACATAAAAAACAATCTCTTTAAAAAAATAATTTTTTTTTTTTTGGGGGGGGGGGGGGGGTGGGTTTGTACCAATTTGCCAAACTATTCCAAAAATATATGTTATTGTAGAATAAATTTAAAAAATTAGCACTCCATGGCCAACATACGTGGACCAATGTGAGTCAGGTTACTATCCAAGTGTTTCTCGTTTATAGTACGTATATGTAATAGCTATAGTGATAAAAACTTATCTAACACCAACATCAAATTAAAATAACATACTATACGCTTTATATGAAACATAGAATTCATTGTTGTTTCGTAATAACTCTACCGCATACAACGTGCATCTGGTACCCTAGGGTTTGTAGATGCAACCTGTAGTTGGTACCCCCGGGGGGGGGGGGGGGGGGGTTTGTACCAATTTGCCAAACTATTCCAAAAATATATGTTATTGTAGAACAAATTTAAAAAATTAGCACTCCATGGCCAACATACGTGGACCAATGTGAGTCAGGTTACTATCCAAGTGTTTCTCGTTTATAGTACGTATATGTAATACCTATAGTGATAAAAACTTATCTAACACCAACATCAAATTAAAATAACATACTATACGCTTTATATGAAACATAGAATTCATTGTTGTTTCGTAATAACTCTACCGCATACAACGTGCATCTGGTACCCTAGGGTTTGTAGATGCAACCTGTAGTTGGTACCCCCGGGGGGGGGGGGGTTGGGTTTGTACCAATTTGCCAAACTATTCCAAAAATATATGTTATTGTAGAATAAATTTAAAAAATTAGCACTCCATGGCCAACATACGTGGACCAATGTGAGTCAGGTTACTATCCAAGTGTTTCTCGTTTATAGTACGTATAAGTAATAGCTATAGTGATAAAAACTTATCTAACACCATCATCAAATTAAAATAACATACTATACGCTTTATATGAAACATAGAATTCATTGTTGTTTCGTAATAACTCTACCGCATACAACGTGCATCTGGTACCCTAGGGTTTGTAGATGCAACCTGTAGTTGGTACCCCCCGGGGGGGGGGGGGTGGGTTTGTACCAATTTGCCAAACTATTCCAAAAATATATGTTATTGTAGAATAAATTTAAAAAATTAGCACTCCATGGCCAACATACGTGGACCAATGTGAGTCAGGTTACTATCCAAGTGTTTCTCGTTTATAGTACGTATATGTAATAGCTATAGTGATAAAAACTTATCTAACACCAACATCAAATTAAAATAACATACTATACGCTTTATATGAAACATAGAATTCATTGTTGTTTCGTAATAACTCTACCGCATACAACGTGCATCTGGTACCCTAGGGTTTGTAGATGCAACCTGTAGTTGGTACCCTAGTCGCTTGATAGGATGTTGAGGGTCCGGTCAAAGATAGAATTATAGTGTGTTCCTTAGTACCTTTAGCTATATAGCTAGTGGTAAGAAGGGTCCCGAACCACGAAGAGTTTAGATTTAGATTGATTAAACATGTCAATTATAAAGCTCGCTTTTTATCTTTAAAATTGTGTTTGAAAGTGCGAACCAACAATTTGATTCCAAATGGTTAGTAGAAATCTTATCTAGAATAACGAATAGCAAAACGGTAATTAAAACGGATTTGTACACAATATTTGGAAAGGAATCATACCCGGGTTTCGGATTAACAAGTATCCAGGGCTGTCTAACACGAATGGTTTGATTATGTTACGAACACCAATGATTTCTTGAGTATGTTAAATTGAAA
The DNA here is from genome assembly GCA_947069175.1 of Scalesia atractyloides. Classification (NCBI taxonomy): domain Eukaryota; kingdom Viridiplantae; phylum Streptophyta; class Magnoliopsida; order Asterales; family Asteraceae; genus Scalesia; species Scalesia atractyloides. Next base: position 74,629,836 of record CAMTDV010000010.1, on the reverse strand, counting down.
TTCTATTCTTAGACATCAATAATCTTATATCATACGCAACGGGTGCACGATAACCATCACAATATGAGATAATGGTATGTTTTATTAATCAAGGACAAAAACCAAACCCTAGCATAAATCACAACTTAATGGTAGCTATCATCTCTCATTGTCAATGTTACAAGAAAACTTAACAATTTCGAGTTCAAAGCAATACCAACAAATGATTCACACAATTTCAATCCAAGATTGACAAATGTTTGTATCAAACCAAAACATGAAAAACAAACCCTAGAAAACTCGCAATCTTTTACTCGGGGACGACTTGGGAAAATTAGCCTTGCATCGCGATTAAAATCTTGCTCGAAGCTTCAATCTTTGGCTGTGTTTCTTGGAATATGTTTTGGGGACTGATTAGAGATGAAGTGGGATGAAGGAGAATGTTGGAGAGTGAGTTCTTAGTCAATGTAATTCGAATTAGGCATGTAACTCCCCCAGTGACTCGCCACTTTAATGACCAAAGAACTCCTATATCACGTTTTAACAAACCATAGGGTGTCAGCGACACCTTCTAGAAACTGCAATTTTCTCATTTCTTTGTTTGACTAGCTTGGCTTCCCTGGTTGTCCCGTCTTCGATCCTAATGCTCCAAAAAGCCTCCCAAATGCACCATAAACTTGTCAAAGCTTACAACATGCAAACCATATCAAAGTAGTGCCATTCAAGAGTGTATTTCACACAATTCAATAATATTAAACTGATTAACACTTTGATTTTTGCCAACCCATCATCGCTACATACAACACGATGCCTAAATCAACGTCACTTCTATATGACAACGACCTTGGGGTTTAGGGAAGACAAAATCCTAATTTCTATGAATCCGTGATGCTTTCGCATGAGATGGAGTTCTCCCGTAAGGAGAAAACCTAGGTACCTTTTTTAGCGGTCATCACTGGTGAAACTATTTGAGCAATTGCCGCCAGTGAGTCCAAGCAACATGAAAAAGCTAATCAGGTGTGAGGGTGGGACTTATATTACATGATAGGGAACAAAAGGAGTAAAGGTCCAATCACCATTGATACAACAGAGAGAATAACTATCCTAATATTGGTTGAATATTTTAATGGAGGCTATAATTGAAATAAAAGGAGGGAAATTGGTGAGGTAGAGGTTAGCGGTGAATATATCATTAGTTTTTACATGGGTTTAGGCCTAATCTATTATGGGCTTAGGCTTGATTGCATAAATTAAACAAATCAGCTGCCCAGGACAATATCTTTTAACAATAAATCATCATGAGTCGACTAAGAAATAAATAGTTTTTAGCCAGTGGGGAATATTAAACCAAAATATACTTCATGGTAGTATAGGGTAGATGTAACACCTCGAAAATTTTGGATCAAATCCTAGCGTGAAACGTGTCTAGAAACCTTCCACATAATTCACATTGTTGAAAGGTATGGTTAAAAATCATTAAAAATATTAATAAGGGGCTAACAATAAAAGTTGAGGGGCTAAACTTGCCTTACAGACAAAAATATTTATCTGCTGGAGGTCCTTACGGACCGTAACATTGTACCCTTGCGGTCCGCAAGGGTGTTTTGAAAACAATACACGCCCGAGGTCCCTTGCGGATCGTAAGGCTTACGATCCTCAAGGGGTCCCCAAACAGTAGTTTCTTAGCCTTGCTGCATCTTTGACACCTCAACACCTCCATTGCCACCCTTAATCTTGTAATGCCATGTGTTAGGACACTAATCCTCACATTAGAGCTCGATGGGACACTTGTCACCCTCACATGAACCATTGATTAGTATAAATCCCCACCTAAGTTCACATTTTCTTTCCACCTTCATAATTCACTTATAAACTCTTCTTGTGGAGTTGCTTCTACTTAGGAGCCTCCTATTATGAGTTCTAAAAGTGTTCTCCAACACTAGTAAGTGTTCTTCTTAGTCTATTTCAATTTATCAGCTAGTTATTAGCCGAAAGTCAAGCAATTTGACTTTCGGTTCTGACCATTTTTGTTAAGTCAAAGTTCAAATTGAACTTTGCAACATGATCGTAATAATAAGGGTATTAATCCCTTATGATTATACCCTCTGATCAACATGTTTAGTAGGCGAAATGATGAGTCAAACATGTATAAAATAAAAGGTCAAAAACGCATATTCTATTCCTAACTTATAACCCCTTTACATGGAAGTTGTCATTCAAACATCCATTTAACCCATTCTTTACTTATCGATAGTCAGTAAACCTCCACCTAATCATTCGGAGCCTAACATTAATTTTATTGTTATTTTTTACGATAATTACGCTGAACTTTTTATGATAAGAGCACCAAATTGTTAGTATCTTAGTGTGTACCATAAATTGCTTTCATGCTTGGCGAATATGAAAGATTAACAGATGGAACCTCTAAGATCTCACAACAATCCTACAGTACTGATATCAGCTAATAGTAAGCATCTTAAATTATGTTTTGGCTATAATAGTGCCACATAAATAATCATTGATTTTATGGAGCCTTTTGTTTTTATTCCTTCAACCACAGTGTTGTTAAGGTCATATTTTATTGCTCCTACCTTATCAAACAAATCTCTTGATTGCTCACAAATAGACAAAGGCCAAAACACATGCCCCAACCATTGATAGTGGCTGAGAGGGTGTTGGTAGTGGAAAATTCTTCCCCTCACACCAGAATATATATTAACATAGTCTCCCACCAATGGGAGTGGTTGAGGAGATGTTTGATAGGGAAAATTTTCCCCTTACACCAAATATATAGAATGCTAAAAAGGCTAAAATGGAGTCTGTATGACTATGACAAATATGGTCAAATATAAAAAGCCCGCGAGCAATCAAGCAAATATTTCCCTCTTAACTTTAGAAGTCCACTAGTTCTTACACGAGTAAGACTAGCATAATGAACTATGTTAAAATAAAGACTATGGCTAAAGCACATATTCCCACCAATAGTAGTGGTTAAGAAGGTGATGATAATGGAAAAATCTCCTCTACACCAAAATATTATAAATCAAAGCCCTTAGAGAAAATCAGTTTATATATTTCATTAAATTCGTAAAAATCCTCAAGTGGGAGTAAGACTAAGTAAGTAAACCTCAAAATTCCGAGGGAAGGGTGTACGTATAAAATTTGTCTCAAATAAACCCCAAAGACTTCACGGGAGAATAAGGAGTCATTAATGCTATGAAGTGGCATAATGAATTGGAAATCATTAATGCTATTTAGTCTAATGGGAAATAGTTTCCCTATATATAACATATACAAGAAAACGTCTATCGAATAGATAAAGAAAATTTATTAATTACCTCACGAGGTTGAGAAAATAGAGTCAGGCGTATTAGAACTGACCATGTAAACTTAAACCATAAGGAGTATACCTCCAATTATAAATGTCTAAGTTAGTATTATATCTAATTACCCCTTAATCTAAGCATATCATATGATACATCGGGGAATTTGCATCCAAAGATTTAAGGGATGGTAAAATCATCCAAACTCGTTACTTCCAAGTCAGAAATAAATATGACCTTTGTACTAACCAAGGATAAGATTCGGTTAAGAAAGGTTAGGGCTGAGTTAGAGCCCAAATGGAGGAACACATTTTAGGAAAATCAACCAAGATATAGTAAAGACAAACCATAGTGTAAGGTTTATGGAAAAAGAACATTTTGGGAAAATGCTTCCATGAACAACAGAAAGGCAGTGGCATATGCATAAGAGCTAACCACAAGACCCACAAATACGATATAATTTAGAAAGCAATCTGCTTTGAATATAGAGATAAGGGATATATCAAGATCAGTTATCCTAATCATATCATGGACGAAAGTGCCAAGTCGGCAATGCCGAAGTTTTCAGTCAACCGCCAGGGAAGCGGTAAAAGACGCGAACGTCTTAACGGATATGCTTTCCGTTAGTGATGTTTCTGCAAGAATCTTGTTTGACGATGGAAATGATAAAAGATCCATAGATCATAGGTTCTATAAATTAATAGATGTACTTCTAAGAACCCTGGATCATATATATAGGAATGAAACGACTAATGAAATATAGAAATAACTTTTCAAAGGTTCTAGAAGGATGTTTTACATCCATTAAGAATCAATCAAATCGCCCTTCAGAGACGTAGTCACCATTTGTTAAGATCATCATCATGGATTTCCAAAGAGAGCTTTATGCTTAAGGCGTCCAAGTGTCTACAGAAAAGACATAACATCTACATGGCACAAGTAGTCACATGTTATCCCAAGTCAAGAATGAAGGCATCCCCATCATATCATAGTCTCTAGAAATAACCAGAAGATTTAACAAGTTTACCCCTGATAGGCAGGTCAAATTTTAGATTAACATTCTGCCTGGGTGAACAGCTATGGTTGAGCCTCCCTATCACTTAGCTTCAATATCAATGAAGGAATTATGGAACACCTTAGAAATATCCTAGAAAATTCTCCGTCAAGGAGAAATTTATAAGTACGAAATCTGGTTGGAGAAGTTCAAACCTTTAAGACATATGATAAGTAGGCATCGTATCCAAGTTGATCCTGCTAAAACTAAAGTTATCACTAATTGCGAAAGCACCCAAGTCACTTACGGAAATATGCAGTTTTCTAAGATTAACAGGCTATTGCCAAATATTCATTGAGAAATTTTAAGATAGCCATTCCCTTAACTACCCTAACCATAAGAATGTTAAAATTGAACATGGCTTAATCAGATTGAATCCTTTTAGATTCTAAGGCAAAGATAAAGCAATACCCTTGTTCATTCCTTACCCAAATGGGTCAAATACTTTGTAGTATATTGTGATGCTTCGCACATAGGTTTAGATATTGATCTAATAATGAAAGCGAAGCGATCGCCCACTCATCGCGACAACTCAAGATTCAGAAGAAGAAATACAACCCATGAATTTAGAATTAAGCACGTTTGTACTTTCCCTAGAGTTTGGGCAACAGTATCTATATGATACAAAGTATATCATATACACTAATCATAAAAGACTACAACATATATTCAATCAAAAGGAATTGAATATACATGAATATCGATTGATGGAAACATTGGGTAATTACGAACGTGAAATTCGTTACCATCTCAGCAAGGCAAACTGTGACAACTCGTAGTTTCGAGGTTTTAAACCGTTCGTTTCATATTTATAATCGAACCTTTTTACTTATTTTATTTGACGAGTTAATTTTATACTTAACTAAATTATATTATAAGTTTGTATTGTACAAGCGATTAGTAAGAAACCGAATCATTATTCTTTTTAACCGACTCGAACCGTTTGAATCAAAACACATGTTTCGGTTGTTGATTCAATCCACTCGAGTAACCCGAAACTTATAAAGTCCAAACCATAGTGCATATGTTATATACTTACATTTCTAATCTATTATACACTTATATTAGTTGTGTGTGATAATAATAATAATAACAATAATAATAATAATAATAATAATAATAATAATAATAATAATAATAATAATAATAATAATAATAATAATAATAATAATAATAATACTTAGTATAGTAACTAGCAAATCACTGCCATCATAAATCCTTCTCCCTCTTTGCGTTTTGTGGTGGCAGCCCAATAACTCACCAAGCCACCCTATTCAGCCCATCCTTTGGTTTGGCCCACCTGCCATTATCAGCCCATCTCTCAAACCGCCACTCACACCTCTTGTTACGTAAATTGGATGTATCAAATTTATCATTCTAAAACCCTACCTCCAAGTTGAAAACCTGCGATCACTTTCCTTCCCTCTACTGCCGTGAACAAGAAACCAAGCCAAGAACTCGAGATTGAGTCGCCTGATTGATTATCTTACCTCTTTCTTCATCAGGTAATGAGTCTTTACATTCCTTCTTGTTATAATATGCGTATTTTTATTTGCTTTTGAAGGTGCGATCAAGGTCGTTAGGGGCTGTGTTAAGATTGGTTTTGGTGCAAGGATTAGCAAGGGATGTTATGTGTTGTAACGCGATTATGGTTATGTTTGCGGCATGATAGTCTAGGGCCGGTATACTTGATAATTTTAGCAAGTTATAGTAATAAACCGGACATAAATGATCTAAAACCTGCTGTGATTAATGTCATAACTGAACGAGTTCGCTAATGGAGTGTTTACGGGGTTTGGGTAACGAAAACAGTAAGCTGGCCGACAGTTACAACCGACTTGTATTGGCTCTAACCGGGTCATAACTTAACGAAAAATTAATTTTCTTGAGTCTACAACGTGTTACATGGAAATACTCTTCTAATGGTGCTAGAATCATGATTTTTGGATGCTGTTTGCTATTTTAAAAAAATTATTTCGTTTCAACAACTAAAGCTGCGTTTTCAGCAGATTTTTCATGTTATGTTTTAAGTCATAACTTGGTGGGTGTTTATAGTTGAATCATGAAATTCATACTGTAGATGGTCTTAGCTGTATAGGTGAACCTCCAACTGGAATTACGTCAATCGGACAACCGAGGATTTTTAAATGAATTTTTCCGTGAGCTGAAGTCAGAAAGTAACGAAACTGATTGCTGCTTAGTAAATGATTTTTTTTTATAAATTTTTGGTAAAGCGTTAGACTCTAAAATTTTAATACAATGGTCTCTGGTTTGATTGACACGTTCTGTAATTCTTCGGGAACTATCCGATGCCCGAACGGTCCCGATTAACGCACCGCAAATTGTCCGAAAATGCACTTAAAAGCTGAATTTTTGTGACAAGATTTATTATGTGATTTGTGACGAAAAGGTTGTCGCTATTTCGAATAGCGACACTTTGCATGCATGTGTATATATATTATAATATTTTACGTGCTAGGTGTTAGATACGCGTAGAACTTATGTGTTTGCATTCATACACACTAACGAACATATGGTAACCATAATAGGACGTGGTTGACCACTTCAGCTCATAAAACACATAAACCTTACCGAGCAAAAAAAAGGTGAGTTCACTACTTTTTTACAAGCATGCGTCCTATGGGGACAAACAAACAAACTTATATCCCTGGAGGGGATACTTTGCAAACTTTTATCCCTGGAGGGGATACGTTATAACTGTTGTTTAATTTCGATGTTGGATAATACACTCAAATCTATCACTTTAAGTCCCATCTTACTACCGAACTAGTTGCTTGGAGGGCAACGGGGTATTAGTTGATAGCGCTATTAGGCTTGACAAACTCACACCGTACCTGGGAGGACGTGCGTGAACTAATGACCTTAACCACATGATCTCAATGTTGATAGGCATTGGGGAAGGGCAAACAAACTGACGTCACTGCAGTATCGAGTTATTATCAACATGTCTTTAAACTAAACACCTACTTCTTTTATGGTAAATAAAACTGTGAACTCGCCGACTTTATCGCTGATACACTTTTTCTGCATGCTTGCAGGTCGTTAGATATATCTTGTATGGGAACTTGCAGTCTGGGGAGCAAGAGCTGTCATGGGTCGTATTGTTTGATGAAACGCTTAATGCTATGTTTACTTTTTGAACAAAAATGGTTTTTATTATTTAAACAATTGTACATTTGCTTCTGCCGAACACATACTATTTTTAAATGTTTAATCTGAAGTTCACTTTTCATGTTGGACATAATGACTTATTTTATATTATTACTATAGTTTGACATGATTAGTGGCTGGATCCTGGGCAGTCGCACGCCTCGCGGTAGAACTCCGCAAGTGGTAATTTGAGGGTGTGACAGATTGGTATCAGAGCCACTGGTTATAGTGAACTAGGTTTTAAAAAGTTTTTGTAAAACCAGACTATAACCGAATCAGTTCCGAAAACGACCATGACACTGCGCTTCAGTTTGTAAGGTTCGTCTTTTAAATATCGCATACACTACACATTTAGCATATACATACGCATTGCATTGCATATAGCCACACACACCGCATTATAGTACGAATTCATGTGTTATCTATTTATACTATGATGAATCATTAGTATGATTTTACTTTTAAATCTTTTGTGATCTCCGTTGTTTTGACAACACTTTCTTTTGACATTCGAATATGAGGATCTCTTGATACAAGTTAGGAGAAATTGGGGTAACATTCAAATCGAATTATCATTACGGGTGCACACGTAATAATAATTAGGAGTGCATGTGAGTCCTAGTGAGACCAAGTGTGTGTAAAGTCTGACCCATTATCCGACATAAGTGGGGATTCAGATATCCAAAGGAGCCATAGCAATGATGGACTCCTACCTAATCTTGAAGTATACTCTCTTCACTCTTCTTGTAACATGGAAATAATATGCGCTACATATATATATTTTTTTACATGTCGGCTCCAAACCTTTCTTGAAAACTAAACACATTGAGGAATTGATTGACGGTCAGCAGAGTGAAACATCCCATATTTTTATGCTGGTTGCAAACTCGATCTTTAGGTCAGGTGTTTGACGTTGACCTCCTTCCTGTCACTCTTAGTAGTTTTAATACATTCATCTTAACGCATTACTTTCACTCTTCCGTGACTGCTTGGCAAAATTTTGGGACGAAATTCTAGTTCAACTTGGGCATGATGTGGTACCCGAGGAAAATCTACAGCCATCTTTACTCGGTTTTCACTCTCCTGTGTCTACTTATCAAATTTTGTGACGAAATTTCTTTCAACTTGGTGATCATGTGACACCCAACAAAAACGCTCAACCACACTAGCTTCTTCAGTGATTGCAAATTTCGGGACGAAATTTCTTTCAACTTGGGGATGATGTGACAACTCGTAATTCAACTTTTTAAACCGTTCGTTTCGTATTTATAATCGAACCTTTTACTTATTTTATTTGACGAGTTAATTTCATACTTAACTAAATTATATTATAAGTTTGTATTGTACAAGTGATTAACTAGAAACCGAATCATTATTCTTTTTAACAGACATATTAAAAGACTCCAATCCCCAAAGTGAAGGTCGACTAGAATTCCCATAGTTGTCAATATGAACACTTGGAAAGTTATATGAAATGAGACAAAAGTACCCTGGTCATTTAAATAAAATCTCGAGGACGAGATTTCTTTTAAGGGGGTGAGGATGTAACACCTCAAAATTTTTGTATCAAATCCTAGAGTGACACGTGTCTAGAAACATTCCACATAATTCACAATGTTGAAAGGTATTGTTAAAAATCATTAAAAATATTAATAAGGGGCTAAAAATAAAAATAAAGGGACTAAACCTGCTTTACAGGCAAAAATATTTATTTACTGGAGGTCCTTACGGACTGTAAAATTATACCCTTGCGGTCTGCAAGGGTGTTTGAAAATAATACGCGCCCGAGGTTCCTTACGGACCGTAAGGCATACCTGTTGCGGTCCGCAAGGGGTCCCCAAACAGCAGTTCTTGGCTTGACAGCAGCCTTGCTGCATTTTTTACACCTCAACACCTCCATTGCCACCCTTAATCTTGTAATGCCATGTGTTAGGACACTAATCCTCACATTAGAGCTCCATGGGACACTTGTCACCCTCACATGAACCTTTGATTAGTATAAATACCCACCTAAGTTCACATTTTCTTTCACACCTTCATAATTCACCTATAAACTCATCTTGTGGAGTTGCTTCTGCTTAGGAGCTTCCTATTCCGAGTTCTAAAAGTGTTCTCCAACACTTGTAAGTGTTCTTCCTAGTCTATTTGAATTTATTGGCTAGTTATTAGCCGAAAGTCAAAAATTTGACTTTGCTTTGACTTTCGGTTCTGACCATTTTGGTTAAGTCAAAGTTCAAATTAAACTTTGCAATATGATCATAATAATAAGGGTACTAACCCCCTGTGATTATACCCTCTGATCATCATGTTTAGGAGGCGAAATGACGAGTCAAACATGTATAAAATAAAAAGTCAAAAACGCATATTTTTGCAAATTACGACGAAGGATCTTTTAAGTATCTAAACTTTAAGTTTTGGCATTAAATAGTTTATATAATATTATAAAACTTATTTTGACATGCCTAACTCGTCATATTCAGTTTAGAGTTCAATTCTATATCGAAAGTCAAGCAGTTTGACTTTTGCTTTGACTTTTGCTTTGACTTTCGATTCTAACCCGTTTGGTCTACTTGAGAACCCAATCAAGGCATGACTTGTGACCATAATATTATAGGGAATAACCATCTGAGGTTATACCTTATGGTCATACCATTTGAAGGGTAAATCGACGAGTCAACTATATATACTTTTAAAAATGTCAAAACGCCCTTTTGGCATAAAAATGGTTTTTAAACCAAATAGGCATATAATTTGACCTCAAGACTGATCATACAATGTTTTGAAATATGGTTTGACATAGCGGACTCGTCATAAACCTATTTGACCTTCTGATGCCGTATTTGCGTATATGACTAGTTTAATATATATAAAATATATAAACTAGTCGATTTGGGTTTAAACCTTTCAAAATCATTCCAATTCAGAATGCTTGGTTAAATAACCCATATCAAACGAGTCTTCGCACTTAGAAAGGTATAAACCACATTCTAACCGTCAACGCTTAATCTAGCGAAATCGAACAATATTCTAAGTAGCGAGTCAATTAATATAACTTAAAAACAGACTCGTGCAAATTCTAACGGATATTTATATCTGTTTTTACTCCGGACTATAGAGCCTTCCAGATAATCATGCCTAGAATAAACAACCTGAAATACGGCTTTGCTTCACAGAACTTATTGGAACAGAATATTTGCTAAGCAAAGGTAAATACTCTTAGCATAGTTTTAATTGAAAACTTGGGATACGACATTAGCCGCTTGGAGCGTGTATTATATAAATGGGCAAATGCTTTCATAAATATAAGAATCCGGTTTAATACATATTGCTTGAATAACATTAAACACTGGGGGTAATTGTACCGTGTCAGGGCGTGCTGACTCATCAAATAGGAATGGCCATATAAAATACACGCAGGATAGTAGGCATACTCCCAGAAGATGTGTATTAAAGGTGGTGTGTACCATCATCACATACCGACATAGATTTCTGGTACCCAGCTGTAGTGACAAACATGTAAAACTAGTGACAAGAAATAACCTACGGGTAATCATAATATGTATCAAAAGATTTATGAAAATGATTTTTAAAACGAGTCAATTAATTGTATTTAACAGCGAAAGCTGACGTATTTTCAAAAGATTAAACCGCAGGTAACGAACCCCGAATATAGGGTGGAGTGGTTCGGTCAAAGAATAAGTTTTAGAATTTGTGACTCCACTACTTAAAGACCTATGATGTCCTAAGTTCGCTTTTTATTTCGGATCCTACCTTGTGGGACTTGTATCGAACAAAGTAAGACTCTTATTTAATAAATTTCAAATCATTTATATTATTATTTTATTATCCTATGTTCCGCTGCATAATTGAAACTGTTATGAATCGTCACGTTTAAACCCACCAACCGAGCCCACCAAAAATTAGGGTATGACAGTAGATTGTGTAACATGTGTCCCTATATAAAAATTACCACCATTATAACCCTAATAATATCAAAAATCAATACAAATAACTTATTTTTGTTTTATTTATTAGTATATTCTAATAAGGGTTCTTTTAATGATTAATTACTTATAAGTAAAATGTAAAGTAAATTAGTTCAAACGACCAAAAAACATCAATGGCACCCCTTATTTAAGTTAAAAAAGGTGGGGAAGTTTACTTGCAAGATAAACTCGCACCATTTAGAAGGCTCAGTCTATTTGGACATCCTGTTATCTATTTGGACACCATTTGACTTCTATAGGGGTTGTAGAGACACAAACGTCAACAGTTAAATCTGCAGATGTCAGTTGTTGTCTTGTCTGACGGCAGGACCTATATGGGTCGTATAGGTCTATACTGGTTGTATAGACCCTTTGTATAGAACCCATATATAGGCCTATACTAGTCATGTTGACTGTTGTTTTTCATTTTTTTATATAATAATCTATAGTTTTAACAAAGTTTAATAAAAAAAATATTTATTTTAAAATTAAAAATTCTTAAAAATGTATCGTGTCGTATAGGTTTGGTATATGTATCGCATAGTATATTATAGTATAGGTATAGTCGAGTATAGTATATTATAGTATACTATTTATGTGTCGTATAGAATAGTATAGGTGTAGTGTCGTATATATGTAGTATATGTATCATATATATAATATAGTATAGGGGTAGTATAGGTCCTGTATAAGACTTGTATAAGCCAATAAGGTGTAGTATAGGTCTAGTAGTATAATACAGTACTGTACAGTACAGTACAGTATATGTATCGTATAGTATAGGTGTAGTATATGTATCGTATCATATCACATTTTACTTTACAATATAGCATATACAGTATAGTATAACATAGCATTGCGTAGTATGATATAATATAGTATAAAACACGTAATGACAAAATACGTCAAATACGACACGTATACGTCATTAAAACCAAAACCTAATTTAAAGAAAAATTGTTTTTATTCCTATACGACTCGTATAGGTCAAACTCTATCGTATAACGGTTTTATACAACTCATATAGGGATAAACTGATGCGTATCAGCTTAATACAAAGGACCTTACACGTGATATATGATATGTAATAATATAAAAATGTGTATTTTCCTAAATAGGATATGTGATATGTAATAATATAAAAATGTGTATTTTCCTTGTCTTAATATTTTGATTTCATAATTAGTAATTAATAAATTTTAGTGGTGTCTTTTGGATTAGTACCTATAGATATTGATTTTGGACTTTTTATATATTTTTTATGTCTGTTAAGATTAATATATTTTTATGGTTAATAGGATTAGTATGTCAAATAAAATAACTAGTTACACATTTATTAATTTATATAGTTACGAGGTTAGTGCTAATTAATACTTTGAATTATACAAAAACCCTAAGTTTAGGATTTTTTTTTTATTTTATCTAGTTTTGGTATTTTTTGGTTGTTTAATATTTTGGTGTTATATATTTCTTTAGGATGACTCTTGCTTTATGGAATCTTTTCTCGAACACTCGTGCGGTTTGACTTAAGGATTTAACGGAACGCAAACTGTGAGTAGATCTTTACTTTTTCCCTCTTTGTCACTTAATCTTTATGGGGTGTATCATGTATCTTAACGTTTCCTTGTTTCTTATTATCAACATGCAAATCCAAGTGTCGTTATGTGTTTCATTACTTGTATCTTATATTTCATAAACTTGTTTCTTATACATGTATCTACTTGTTACTCGCTTTGTGTCATATATTTTTGTGTGGATCCACCATGTTCACCGGTTCCCCATGATGTGTGCTAAACAGACTATAGAAATGAACTACTTTAGACTCTCTAAACTAGACACTAAAAAGCTTTAAAAACTAGACTCGACTTAAACCTAAACCACACAATCGGCAAGTGTACCGATCAGTGTAGTACAACCTAAGTAAGTCCGGATATCGAACCCATAGGACTCTATTAATTACGCTAATTAGACTCTGAAAGACTAAGACAGACACGACTAAAACTGTTTTAATTGTTGGAGGGGGGGGGGGTTACTGAAAATCTACGGAAATCTATATTAAAACTAATTAAAGACTAAGTTGTTCTCAAGCGGTGATGAAGACTACCTAGACTAGAATCCTGGATTGATTTTAAGCGTTTACCGATTAAATTAATTACTCGTTTTCTGGAACCGGGATCTTATGATACTAAACCTATTAAATATCAGCCAAGTCCCTCAACCCTTCTCGATGTGAAACTTATGGCGTTACCTAGGCCGTTAATCCTACCTGTTGATTAGACGTCTTTCCAGTTGTCTAATATTGTGTGAGTACCCTAACGATGACCTACTCTTTTCCAATTATAGATCTAGGGTAATTTGAGTATCTAAACTTGACTTGATAGACTAATAAAACCGACGGGTCAACAAAGGCATGATCTTTTTCCAAAGACCGACAATAGCAATTCGCCGGGTAAGACCTATCAATAGCCCCTCACTTTCCAGGTATTAGGACTAGTAGAACACTAGGATCTAATAACCTGTTAACAATCACTTCTAAGGTTTACTGGGCTCTTCAACCTTAAAGACTATGAACTTATTCTATGATATAGACACTCACCAAAGTTCACAACCTAATATGACTCTATTTCGTGATATAGACAGTCACCAAGAATCATATGAAGCAATAGCAAACAGAAAACCAAATCAAAGCATGCACACACACCAAGCCAGATAAACAAACTGCTTAAGAGCACAAATAATCCATAACAAACATGTAATTAACTAAAAGGGTATAAACTTTATATCAATCCAAAAGTCTAGGTAGTAAATGTGTTTAGCCTAGCATAGTCAATAACGAAATCAAACCAAGAATAGTCAAACTAGAATTCATCATTACAAGTTCAAAATGAGAAAAGAAGACAAACAAGGATTGTGTAAACCCGAGAAAGTCTTTAATTGTCAATCTTCACTTGATCCAATGATTCTAGAGCTTCGAAACCTTCAAACTTAGCTAACACGGCTTCAGAATGGCTGCAAGAACTCCTCCAGTTCGTAACTAGGGTTTACATATGATAAAAATCAATTAAATACCCCCAAATCTCAGCTAAAAACAAATCCGTCTGCAGATACCACACCTCTCGCGGGGCGCGAGAGGGTTTAAGCTTATTGGTTCGCGGCTCGCGACCGTGTTTATGACATCAGCAACTAACAGGCTTCTCGCTGGGCGCGAGAAGCAAAGGTTCTGGCCATTCGCGGCCTGCCAGGAGGCATTTTCCTCAGAATTTAACTTATTTCAGCTCCAAAACTCTCCAACTCGTTCCAGGACTTTACCAATTCGTATTTCCACTCAATTATCACGCTTTTCAGCTACTTTAAACTCATACGACCTACAAAACGCAATTGGATCAAAAGACTAACTATTCTATGAAAAACGACACTAAAACCGATAAAGATTGTACAAACTGGACACGAATAAAGGATGTATTTTATAATACATCAAATATCCCCACACTTACTCTTTTTTCGTCCTCGAAAAAGAATCTATGCAAACGGAATCAGAGACAAGCAACTACTCGAGACAAAAGTTATCCATACTTATTAAAATCAAAACTTGTGTTAGCCGCTATTGCAAATATGTTTGTCCTCTTAAACCCAAAACCCGGTTCCAAATCCTTATCATACAAATTTAGTTCAAGTGCAACCAGCTTACCTAGGGTCTCACACTAAAAGCCACAGTCCATCTAATCCCGCCTCAAGCTTATAGAACAAAAGGAACGAGCACTGGACCGATTCCCAACTGTTTTATATCAAAATCAAAAGAATTTAAAACCAAAATTTTTTTTCCTTTCATTTTTTTTCTTTTGAGCGTAGACGTTGCTTTACTTAACCCAGAGGCATTCCGGCTGTGGAGTTGCTATCCCCAACTCGGATTACAATAGACTTCGGTAGATTTTTATGCACTTTATTTCACACATCCCAGTGGCAATCTAGGTCAGAGTCACTATCCCCAACGAAGATTACAACTTCTCTTAGTTTCTAGCTCAATTTATTTTTTCTTTTCAATTTTCTCTAATGATTAAAAATTCTGGCGATTTTAACTTATAACGACATTCTTTATACTATTATTGGCGGTTTCAATTTCCTATTTTTCCTAGATGAGCACTTACTCGCAAACCGGTAATTAAGTACATTAAGATCAAAGGAACCTAGAACCAAACCCGGGCCTATTCACGTATCCCAAACTAGACACATGCTCAACTATCTCTAACTCATATTATTATTATTTGAACCCGAGTAGAAACCTATCTTCTCTATCATTTTCCGTTATATCTCTGCAAACTTCTTTTTCAAAAGACATTTTCTATTTTTTTCAAATTATTTTTTTATAAACTCTATGACTACGACTCCTATTTACATCATGCATCTCATCCCCACACTTAAAGATTGCATTGTCCCTAATGCAAAGACGAGACACGACTCAAATTACCTAGAAAAAAACTAAAATACTAAATAACGAAATAAATAAATATATACACAATATACAAGTGAAACGACTTAGCTGTAAATTTGCGAGACTGTCAATGCCAGTCGATTCCACATACGCTCAGCAAACAATTCCTAACCCTCGGACACGCTCAGCAAACAATTCCTAACCCTCGGACACGCAAACGGAATCGGCAAAAATAAACACCATACCTATAATCAAACCAACTACTAACATACCATCATAAAAGTAACAGTGTTCAACACATCCAATAAACATCCAAACATACTACCCCCAAACCAACCCAACCAAATACCAAAGTATTCAAAATTAGGGATACAGACCAGTTAGATTAAAAACAACATAAAAGAAAAATAAAAGATACTAGATAAACCACCACTGCTGTTGCCTAAAATCACTCATCATCATCTGACTCCTCTGATCCCTGCTGGGGAACATGATACGGCTCAACCCCTGCTAAACCACTCGATCCTGCCTGTGGCTGTCTAAAGAATGGGGGAACCGCGAGGTGCATACCCTCCATCATGTACCTCATACCATCCTCTAACCTCAGCTGACTCTGCTCGTGCATCCGACGACTCTCCATCATCACCTGCCTAACACCTCCAAACTGAGTGTCCACATAACCCCTCAAATCACCAAAACCGGTCTCCATCCGGTCATACAAAGAGTCTAAAGTAAGCGGGTTAGGATGTGGCGGTATAGGTGGTGGCTGAAAAGTAGGTGGATCAATATCTGGCTGCCTGGGCGGAGACTGAGGCTGAGGCTGAGGCATCCGCGGTCTGGTCCTCTGCTGATAACGTGTAGATGTACCAGTCCGTGAAACCGGCGTACTCTGTGACTGCTGGGTTGAATAATCCCACTCAGGTGGATTAGAATATGTCAGAATACCAGCAGCCTGAAGATCCTGTAACCTCATAAACCCCGGCGTCGACCCCTCTCTCATCTTGTCCGCCGGGTACCTGGCGAAAACGCCCAAACTCTCTGCTAACCATGTAATGTATAGGCCCAAATGAATCCTAGCCCCAGAACACCTCTCCATGTTCGCCTCATCGACCAAGCAAAAATCATCGCAAGATTAGCGGGCCGCCCCTCAACCATACACATTAAACAGAACAAACTACCTGATTAACCTTGTTATCACCTTGACCCCTTCCTACCAAAGTAGCTGCTAGAATTTTGTGTACAAACCTCAATACTGGGTCGGTGATCTCACTAGATACCATATTGGTTGAATAGGGCGCCCTCGAAATCCTACCCCAAAACCTCTTAAACTCACTTGTACGAACACTATAGTCTTGATCCTTTTTAAAAACCCCCTGAAGGCTTGTGATAAAGTCAACTGTCTGTACTTCCTCTTCAGTGTAAAACTACAAAGCCACAGCAAACTGAGGAATGGTCATCTCGTAAGATTTGCGACCCAAAGCAAAGAACACCGCATCTTTCTCAAAGAAATTCCCTTGTTTGTAGTCGAATGTCGAATGAAACTCAAGGGTAATCTCCTTGTATTGACGAGCATCACAATCCAAAACTCTCCGGAATCTCGGTCCCAACAATTGCTCAACCCGGGCCCTTGCCCCTAAACGATCCAACAGGCCCTAATCTATCCTCCTAAATTTCAACAAATCAACTTGAATCAAAGAACCCAATCGATCATACTCCCCAGAATTAACTCGAATTGCAACAAAGGGCTATCCACTATCCTTGTGCTTTGACCATGAGGGACTCCCGGGCCCCTAAAATCCACTTCCCTATAGTGGACATACTCGTCTTGCTGAACCGGTGCCTCCGGAACACCTTGAGGACGAGCCGGTGGGCCTTTTTCCTTCCCCTTTTGCTCGACGATCCTTCACCTGACATCTGCAAAACAATTATATTTGACAAACACAGCAAAGCAAATCATTAGAAGTCACAAACTATTTTTGGGATTTTTATAATTTTTTTAATTTTTTTATTATTATTTTTTTATTTCAACCGTATAGCATTTCTTTCGCGGTTGAAACCGACACTACACAATGAATAAAAACTGGGTTGCCGTTTACAAAAGCATAAGTTATTAACAACCTTGCCCGAATGGAGATTGAGTACGGGCGAGGTGTTTTGTACCTGTACGTGCATATAAGTAAACCCGTGACCGACTAACAGTAAAGCTAGTAAACTCAAACTACATGACTCAATGTACACTACCCCTCCCGGCACTTTAATTGTCCTCAATTAAAACTCAAGTACCAAAATAAACGAACATTGAGTGCTAAAGTTGCAAGCTTCAGCGTCATAAACAGCGAAACGGTCAAAAGTGGGGTTATAAACACAAATTTAACTTAAAGAAATGACCCACCCGAATCCCCACACTCAATGTTACTACACCTCCAACCTATGGCAATCAAAAAAAGTGCAATCAACCCAAACCAGCCGTTCCGCAACCTGCATTATGCTTATCTACCCATACTGAACCACTCGCAACCTCAAACAAGCACTAACCATACCCAAACACAAGACTAGAGCAAGACCCGACACTAAATCGAAACCTAAATGAACTAAAAACTGAAATAAATGACTCATAATAAAAAGATTACAAGAAACATACCTTGGAGTTGAGTTAGATAAGAGAAACTAAGAAAAATCCGGCTGTGACGTGAAAACTTCGTGAAAACCTCGTGTTTCTGGTGAACGGATGAAGGAGGATGGTTAAAATCGGTGGGATAATGTGTGTAACCGTAGTGGGGTTGCAGATTTGGTGATTAGATGGTGAATTTCGGTGGTTTGTGGTGGTGAGAGGTGGTAGTCGGCTGTTGTGGAAAAGAAGGGTAAAGCAAATTGAAAGAAATTTAGGGTTTTTCACGATTTGGGGCTGCAGGTAAGGTCTCTCGTGGGCCGCGAGTCCCATAGGAGAACCACTCTCGCCCCGCGACCGCAAACATGACGTCAGCATTAAAGGGTCGCTCGTGGGCCGCTAGAAGAATAGGGGGAACCGCTCGCGACCCGCCAAAAGGCGTTTTTGACAGAAAGTTTCGAATTTTTGACCAGTTCATGCCTTAGAAAAATTTTCAGCATTTAACCAAAACCCCCAAAATACAACCCAAAATTTTTCTAACTTTGGAACTTACCTGGACTCGTTTTTCTCCTCATTCCCTGCATATCATTGGCGTAGAATTCTTGCAAAAATGACTCAAAACACAAACAAAGACCCACAACCTACCCAAGAAAACTGTTAGCTACGAAAAATAAATAAATACGACTCGTATACAAAAGGTACAAACGGTACACTTGGGTTCTCACCCAAAACACTAAGTGGTGGTGTTCGGTGGAATTTCGTGAGGAATGTCCTCCCTCTCATTCCTATCAAGTGGTCCGCCAATGTAGTGCTTCAAACGATGGCCATTCACCTTCCAACTTCTGCCATCGGACTCGTATACAATCTCAACTGCTCCATACGGAGACACATCATTCACTATGTAAGGACCCGACCACTTTGACTTCAATTTCCCTGCAAACAACTTCAACCGATAATTGTAAAGTAGCACTTTATCACCCTTGCTAAACTCCTTAATCTTCTTCAACTTACGATCGTGTAGGGCCTTGGTCTAACTCGACGGGGAGATGATACGCTTTTCCGTAAATGATCAAGAATGGAGTGGTACCTAAAGGTGTTTTGTAGGCGGTTCTAAACGCCCACAATGCATCGTCGAGCTTGTCAGACCAATCCTTCCTATTCTTCCCCACCGTTTTCTCTAAAATGCGTTTGACACCCCGATTTGCGTTCTCCACTTGTCCACTCGTTTGCGGATGATAGGCAGTGGACAAACGATGAGTGACCCTGTAGCGTGCAAGCAACTTCTCCATCAATGCATTGAAAAAGTGAGTGCCACGGTCACTAATTAGGGCCTTGGGTGTACCAAATCGACAAAAGAGTTTCTTGAGGAAATCCAACACTACTCGGGCTTCATACGTGGGAAGAGCTTGAGCCTCAACCCACTTTGACACATAGTCAATCGCCACCGGTTCCCTTTCGAGGTAGGGAACGGTCCCATGAAATCTATCCCCCAAACATCAAATACTTCTACCACTTGGATTGGGTTTTGAGGCATCTCATCTTTGGCCGAAATGTTGCCGGTTCGCTGACAAGCATCACATGCTTTCACAAACCTCTCGGCATCACGAAGTACGGTGGGCCAATAAAAACCACAATCGAACACCTTTTGCGCGGTCGTATGAGCCCCATGGTGGTCTCCCGTTAAACCCTCATGCACATGTTTAAGTATGTTCATTCCCTCTTCTCTAGACACACAACGCCTAAGGATCCTATCTCCTCCTATCCTATAAAGGAAAGGGTCATCCCACAAATACTTCCTAGCCTCACTAAGAAACTTCTTACGTTGTTGAGTATTCATTTCCTTAACAATATTGCCACTAGATAAATAATTCGCTAAGTCACAAAACCACGACAGTCCTTCTTCCTCGGCATCAACAAACTCTATCGACTCATGAGGGAATGTGTCCCCAATCTCCTCCTCACGAATCTCCTATCTCTTGGGATCCTCAAGACGTGAAAGATGGTTGGCGGCCACGTTCTTGCCCCCGCTCTTATCTCTAATTTCGATATCAAATTCGGAAAGTAAGAGGATCCAACGGATAAGTCTAGGTTTTGTGTCTTCCTTGTGGAAAAGAAAACGCAACGCTGAATGATCAGTGAAGACTATGGTTTTGGAGAGAACGAGGTATGAGCGGAATTTGTCAAAAGCGAAAACCACGGCTAAGAGCTCCTTTTCCGTCATTGTGTAATTCTCTTGAGCGTCATTCAATGTTTTACTCGCGTAGTAGATCGGGTGAAAGTGCTTTTCCCTTCTTTGTCCTACGGCATAGTCACTCGCATCGCACATAAGCTCAAACGACAAGCTCCAGTCGGGCGAGATAAGAATGGGTGCACTAACAAGCTGCTCCTTCAAAAAGTTGAAGGCTTTGAGGCACTCGTCGTCAAAGTCGAACGGAACATCCTTCTCTAGCAAACGAGTCATGGGTCGTGTGATGTTAGAGAAATCCCTAATGAAACGTCTATAGAACCCCGCATGACCTAAGAAACTACGAATCGACTTCACACTCATGGGTGGTGGCAACCTGCTAATAGTATCAATCTTTACCCTATCTACCTCTATACCATCCCTCGAAATCTAGTGACCTAAAACTATCCCCTCGGTCACCATGAAGTGACACTTTTCCCAATTAAGCATCAACTTCGTTTCAACACACCTCTTCAACATCTTCTCGAGGTTCACTAAACACTGATCGAACGAATCGCCGTACACTGAAAAATCGTCCATAAAAACTTCCATGGAACTCTCTATCATATCCTGAAAGATGGCGACCATGCATCGCTGAAAGGTAGCCGGAGCGTTACACAGCCCAAATGGCATGCGTCGGTACGCGAAAGTGCCATAGAGGCATGTGAATGTGGTTAGGGATCTGGAAATAACCGGAAAAAACCGTCAAGAAAACAGTAAAACTGCTGACCCACGAGACGCTCCAACATCTGATCGATAAAGGGCAATGGGAAATGGTCTTTTCGGGTGGCATCGCTCAATTTACGATAATCGATGCATACGCCCCAACCCGTGACCGTGAGGGAAGGGATAAGCTCATTCTTCGAATTCATGACAACGGTCATCCCTCCCTTCTTAGGGACAACCTGAGTGGGACTTACCCATGGTGAATCAGAAATGGGATAAATCATCCCTGCATCTAAGAGTTTCATCACCTCCTTCTTCACTACATCTTGCATGTTAGGATTGAGGCGTCGCTGAGGTTGCACCACGGTTTAAAATTGTCCTCCATGAGAATCCGGTGGGTACAATAAGAAGGGCTTATACCCTTAATGTCGGACAACCTCCATGCACTAGCCTCTTTGTTGGCCCTCAACACATCTAATAACTTCGACTTCTCACCATCCCCTAGTTTCGATGATATGATAACGGGTAGCTCAGACCCCTCTCCTAAATAGGCATACTCTAGGTGAGACGGAAGGACCTTAAGCTCTAAGGGTGGTGGTTGGGTGGTGTTTTCACCAACCTCTAACACTTCGGGAATTATAGAAATCCCCTCATATCCTATCTCCTCTACCTCTAGCACTTTCTCCTCAACTACATCTCCTCCTATAAGTCGGCACCACTAATGAACTCTAAACAATGGTCAACACACGAGATGAAAGAATTCAAGGAATATGCGGAATGACATGGACCACTATAATAATCGGAACCACTCGGGTGGCTCATGGAACGATCAATCTCGAAAGTAACTCTCTCCTCACCAACTCTAAGAGTGATTTGCCCATCATAGACAACTATGAGAGCTTTGGCGGTACGCAAGAAAGGACGACCTAAGATGATAGGAACTCGCTCATCAGCTTCCATATCAAGAATAACGAAATCGACGGGAAAAAACGAATTTGTCGACCTTGACTAGCAGATTCTCGACAACACCTCTAGGGTACTTCACGGACCGATCGGCTAAGGATAATGTCATATGGGTGGGTGAAAGCTCGCCTAAGTCTAGCTTCTCGTAAAGAGAAAATGGCATCAAGTTGATGCAAGCACCTAGGTCGGCTAAGGCTCGTGTCTTGTTGTTACTACCGAATAGACATGGGATGGTAAAGATACCGGGATCGGTGAGCTTCTCGGGAAGCTTGTTCAAAACGACGGTGGAACACCCTCCATTCAACGGGACATTCGACAACTCCCCTAATATCTCCTTATTTCTAAGAAGGTCCTTTAAGAACTTGGCGTACTTAGGCATGGACTGGAGTGCCTCTATGAAGGGTAGATAGATCTTCAACTGCTTGAAGATATCTAGGAAGTGCCCGTATTCTTTAGAGTATTTTTGATTCCTAAGACGTGAAGGAAACGGGACACGTGAGTGATCTACGAGTGGAGACGGTCTAACGTCAACGGGTGGTCTCTCTACTCTCTACTCTCCTACAGGCTCACCAGGCGGTGGGACTAGCCTAGATTGCACTTTTCCCGGCGCCTCCATCTCAATCTCCTCATCAACTAACTCTTCATCCTCACTCTCAACTCTCTCCTCTACTCTCGGGTTCTCTATGGTCTTGCCACTACGGGTGGTAATGGCCTTAGATTGAGCATTAGGGTTCTGTTGGGTCGTACCTGAGAACTGACCGGGTGATCTCTCCTCGAGTTTCCTAGACATATCACCCATGGCCCTCTCAATGTTGTGGAGTGAAGATTGGTGGTTCTTAAGTAAATGGTCATGTTCGGAGAGGACCTTTTGGGTGGCTTGGTCTTTGACGAGTATTTGACTCATCATGGCTTCTAGACGCTGAAGATGACCCCTACATCAATATTTGACCCCTGATTTGGTTGAACCTGACTATTCGAACCCTCACCCCCAGTTTGACTATTGAACCCCTTATTGAACTACCCATTTAACCCCCACTAAAGAACGAACCCTGCCCCCTTTTTTGATTTTGAGCTACTTGGAAACTAGGGGGATTACCGGTGGAACGAAAGTTATTAATATTATTATTATAGAAGTTGTTATTATTATTATTATTATTATTATTATTATTATTATTATTATTACGCCACCCCGAGTTAAAATTGCTACCAAACCCACTACCCTAACCTCTACCTAGACCTCCTCCTACGAAGTCGACCTGTTCCTCACTGATCAACAATGGGCATGCACTAGTATCATGACCCCCTCGACAATACTCACACTTATCAACTTTTTCCTTGATCTCTTTAAGCTCATGAGTGAGGTTTTCCAACACGGCAGCTACACTAGGATTGAGGTTAACCTGGTTCACCCCGCGAGTGGGTGCACTAGTGGTGGTATTTGAATCACAACTTGAATACCATCGGTCAGATTGCGACTGAGCTTGAGATTGGGCAAAGCTTTCGAAACGCTCTAAACACTCGGCGACAGTAAGTATTCCCATCATGTGACCTCCCGCATTAGTGTCAAAATGATCACGAGTCTCTGGGTGAGACCGTTGTAGAATTTCTCAAAAAGAGCCCAATCAGAGAGACCGTATTGAGAGCAACGAGCAACTAAGTTTTGAAAACGCTCACAAGCAAGGTAATAGGGTTCGTCGGGCTCCATGCGGATTGAGTGGATTTGATCGTGAAGACGTGAAGCTTTAGCGGGCGGGAAATGCTTATTCAGAAAGGCTTGACGAAGGACCGCCCAAGTAATGAAGGTACCGGTTGGATGAGAGTCCAACCATGCAGCTGCACGACCCGCGAGTGAAAATGGGAAAAGCTGAAGATAGGTGGCATCTTCGGGCGCTCCATGGAGGCTAAAGGTGGTGAGCATGCAAGAGAAACGATTTATATGAGTGGGTGCATCCTTGTCATCGCGACCATGGAACTGAATTGTATTGGTGATGGCTGTCATGGCATATGAGGGAATTTTCCATGAGTTTTGGTTCACTATGGGTGGGTCAGTGATTGGTGATGCGAGACCAGTGAAATTCTGGGTGGCTTGTTGGTGGACGGTTTGTCTACGTTCGGCCATTTGGACGATGGGTGGGCTTTCAGGACGGGAAGGTGGTGGGGAATTATGGGGTGAAGACTTCGGAGTGAAGTCAAAGTTCGGTGGTTTAGATTGGAGGGTAGAGTCAGAATGGGTGGAAGATGAAGGAAGTGGTGTACTTACCTGAGAAGATGAAGAAGATGAGGTTGATTTGTCCGTCGGTGGCTTTGGTGGAGGTCCCTGAGAGCGCAGATGTGGCATCCACTGCAAGCAAAGAACCTACAAAGGGAAAACAGACAATAGTTACTAAGACTCAAACAAGAAAGAAAAACTAAACCAAAATAAAACCCTTAGCACGTATATGTCAATGCAGTCAATCAAAGCTAATAAACGCAATTGCCAAGAGTCCCCGGCAACGGCGCCAAAAACTTGATGTGTGCTAAACAGACTATAAAAATGAACTACTTTAGACTCTCTAAACTAGACACTAAAAAGCTTAAAAAACTAGACTCGACTTAAACCTAAACCACACAATCGGCAAGTGTACCGATCAGTGTAGTACAACCTAAGTAGGTCCAGATATCGAACCCACAGGACTCTATTAATTACGCTAATTAGACTCTGAAAGACTAAGACAGACACGACTAAAACTGTTTAGGGGGGGTTACTGAAAATCTACGGAAATCTATATTAAAACTAATTAAAGACTAAATTAACTAACACGAACGAAGGACGAAAGTTGTTCTTAAGCGGTGATGAAGACTACCTAGACTAGAATCCTGGATTGATTTTAAGCGTTTACCGATTAAATTAATTACTCGTTTTCTGGAACCGGGATCTTATGATACTAAACCTATTAAATACCAGCTAAGCCCCTCAACCCTTCTCGAGGTGAAATTTATGGCGTTACCTAGGCCGTTAATCCTACCGGTTGATTAGATGTCTTTCCAGTTGTCTAATATTGTGTGAGTACCCTAATGATGACCTACTATTTTCCAATTATAGATCTAGGGTAGTTTGAGTATCTAAACTTGGCTTGATAGACTAATAAAACCGACGGGTCAACAAATTCATGATCTTTTTCCAAAAACCGACAATAGCAATTCGCCGGGTAAGACCTATCAATAGCCCCTCACTTTCCAGGTATTAGGACTAGTAGAACACTAGGATCTAATAACCTGTTAACAATCACTCCTAAGGTTTACAGGGCCCTTCAACCTTAAAGACTATGAACTTATTCGATGACATAGACACTCACCAAAGTTCACAACCTAATATGACTCTATTCCGTGATATAGACTGTCACCAAGAATCATATGAAGCAATAGCAAACAGAAAACCAAATCAAAGCATGCACACACACCAAGCCAGATAAACAAACTGCTTACAGAGCACAATTAATCCATAACAAACATGTAATTAACAAAAAAGGTATAAACTTTATATCAATCCATTCATCAAAGTCTAGGTAGTAAATGCGTTTAGCCTAGCATAGTCAATAACGAAATCAAAACAAGAATAGTCAAACTAGAATTCATCATTACAAGTTCAAAAAGAGAAAACAAGACAAAAAGGATCGTGTAAACCCGAGAAAGTCTTTAATTGTCAATCTTCACTTGATCCAATGATTCCACACCTTCGAAACCTTCAAACTTAGCTAACACGGCTTCAGAACGGCTGCAAGAACTCCTCCAATTCGTAACTAGGGTTTACCTATGATAAAAATCACTTAAATACCCCCAAATCTCAGCTCAAAACAAATCCGTCTGCAGATACCACCCTCTCGCGGGGCGCGAAAGGGTTTAAGCTTATCGGTTCGCGGCGTGCGACCGTGTTTATGACATCAGCAACTAAAAGGCTTCTCGCTAGGCGCAAGAAGTAAAGGTTCTGGCCATTCGCGGCCCGCCAGGAGGCATTTTCCTCAGAATTTAACTTATTTCAGCTCGGAACTCTCCAACTCGTTCCAGGACTTTACCAATTCGTATTTCCACTCAATTATCATGCTTTTCAGCTACTTTAAACTCATACGATCTGCAAAACGCAATTGGATCAAAAGACTAACTATTCTACAGAAAACGACACTAAAACTAATAAAGATTGTACAAACTGGACACGAATAAAGGATGTATTTTACAATACATCACCCCACGACCATGGATTGAACTCGGTATCGCCACCATTGGTTCGTAGATTCATTCTTCAGGGCTTGAATCTCATATTCTTTGTCTGATTTCATTATGAAATGTGATTATGGAGAAATGCTGGAAATTGTGATGAATTGTTGGAAGTTGTGGTGATTTGTGAAAATGTTGGATTGTTGGATGTTTGTTGATGTCACATAAGCACCTAGAGTTGCATGTTACTTATTTTATAAAATTAATAAACCAAACTATATAGTTTTCTTTTCCAAAACTAAGAACTATACACTAACTTATGGTTGACCCAAAACCTTTTTACGCATGATATAGGTACACAAGTGTGAGTGGATTGAAGGTTGAAGACACATAGTGTAACAACTCAGAATTTCGTTGTTATCTTTTCTTTTATTGTCGATCGTATCTATCCTTTCTAAATCTCGAGATTCGTTTATAAGAAAAGTTTATGTTAAATAATTACTATTATGTATGTTATTATCGCATCTAATCGCTTATTAAATCGCATCGCTAATCTCATCACATCGCAAATTGCAGTAATTATGTGGTTTTATGTTATTTATGTGTTATGTGTGTTTGTGGTTATGATTACAATCGCTATCGCATCGCTCTCGCACACTCGAATCGCTAAATCGCACTATTATATCAATTATAACGCTTAATATAACTAACTAATATGAACCGAACCGCAAACGAACATTTAACGCGAAATAAACGAAGAGAACCCAACAATTGGGTCAAGTTTGCTCGAACTTGGTAACCCCAAGTTCGGCCGAACTTGGCTGGCCAAAACTCAGTTCCTTCATATAACCTCAAGTTCGCTCGAACTTGTACAATTATGTACAAGTTCGGCCGAACTTGACTAGTGACTCTTGAAATCTTCACAAGTTCGCGCGTACTTGCATGAAATTCATGCAAGTTCGGCCAAACTTGACTCCACCATCTCACCTTTTTGCCTTCACCAATAAATACCCAGTCTCATTCTCTCATTTGAACTTGCTGTAAGTTTGCCCAGAGCTCTCAAACCCGAAACCCTTTGTTTTCTAAGTAAGAATCAACCCGATTTCTATTACAATGATGTTCAACAACATTTTACAACGATTTACATCGATTTTGCACAAGGCATTGCCTTCGTTTTCATCAAATTTCTTCTGTTTACGAAAATCTTCATCTTTTTCCATCAAAACTTCTGTTTTCACCCAGATCTATACTAGATTTGAGCAAAACCTTTTAAAACCCTTGATTTTTACACCATTTTCAGACTAATGACGTATGTTTCGTTCACTTTTGAGTGGAACGAGGCGTTGTCGAAGCTAGATCTCAGATCCGGAAGCACAAGGACGAAATCGTCACTTTAATCAAGCTGGACTAACCCGTACTAACCTTCAAGTTCGCTCAGATTAGCCCGAGTTTCTGTAAAATGGCTAAGTTCGCTCCAAAAGACCTCTCCGGCCTAAGCTTTACTCAGTGGCTTAAGGTTAGAGGGATGGGCACTCGATTTCCTCAGCAAACGACGCGAAAACGCAAGATTTTAGACCCGAAAACATCAGGTTCGCTCAAGAATCACCATCACTTAGGTCAAGTTCGACCGAACTTGGGTCTTTCTCACCCAAAATTTCCTCACAAGTTCGCCCGAACTTGTCTAGTTTCTTAGGAAACTACACAAGTTCGTCCGAACTTGTCTTTCCAGTGAGCTTTCCTCACAAGTTCACCCGAACTTGTCTAGTTTCTTAGGAAACTACACAAGTTCGCCCGAACTTGTCTTTCCAGTGAGCTTTCGTCACAAGTTCGCCCGAACTTGTCTAGTTTCTTAGGAAACTACACAAGTTCGCCCGAACTTGTCTTTCCAGTGAGCTTTTCTTACAAGTTCGCCCGAACTTGACTCAAACCTCACCAAAACCTTACAAGTTCGCTCGAACTTGCCTACTGTTCAAACCAAACTTAACCGTTTCAGCTTTTCGGAGACTGATGCACTTCCGTTCGCGTATGCAGGCTGATCCGACGCTCTTCACGACTTTTCTCAGATCCCTAATCTTACCTAAACGCACCCATAGTGAGTATACTTGACTCATTTTCGCTTTAATACACTTTTTGGGTGTTACATACGTTCCTATATCGAAATCACCTCACAACTCAAACTGTTTATCACACGCGAATAATCTGATTATGTATGCTTAATACGTGATACTAGAAACATGTGACTAGGACTTATTTTAGTTAACTTGCCTCCTTAGCTAGTATGGTACTATAGTGTGGCTAACACCCGACGGGGTCTAGTTAGGATGGACGCGCAAGCCTTCTCACGGTAGTTAGCATGAGAAATAAGCCTATGTTTATCTGTGTGATGTGTTTCAGTGTATCATGATATGTAGTTGGACTATTTCGCATACGGTTCTCTATTATGTTAGTATTACTAAAACCTGTATGCCCACCTTTACTTAATTGTATTGACTTGTATTTTAACGTATGTAACAATATGTGGATCTTTAGCTTGGATGCATTGGATGTTGCGTACTTAGATTAGTTTGTTTTGTTTAGTTGTTTAGAACGGTTTGTAATAAAATCTAGGGGATATCAGATCAGATTATATGCTTAAGGGATTATTTGGAATTGTAATGGTTGTTTGAAGATTTTATAAGTTTAATAGTATGGGATATCAAATGTTGATTATTGTCTTTAAAATGATCGTTATGGAATCTCTTGATCAATCTGATTCGCCTAGTGCCACTACCCGATGATTCCGCCATCGGTTGGGGTGTGACACATAGGATGTGGCTCGTAATAAAATGGATTATTATTATTATTATTATTATTATTATTATTATTATGACTTATGTCTTTTGATTATGGTTGAATTGCTGTTTGATATTTCTATGATTATGTGTGACAATTTAATTTGGATGCTTTAAATATTTAAACTTATAATTGAAGGTCCGTAATCAGGCGGTTGTAGACGGAAGTTAGTGCGTGAATGTAACCGATTCGGTAGAATGTTATTAAGAATGGATTAGAAGTAGAGTGCAGCGGAAGTCATATCTTATTCATTCATACCGAAAGAGTATACATCTTTGTCCAGCTGCCGGAGTTCCTGGAGAGAATCCGGCAGCACCTCCCCGTGGGGATTGCAAAAACTTAAACAACAAATGAACACACAGCTTTATATAGACCAACAAGTTCGCCCGGAATGTGGATGGTCAAGTTCGGGCGAGCTTGTTCCCATTTTCACTATACGCTCCGAATTTTGGTCATGTGTTCGATTCCAACCTATACAATATTCAACACACACTCAATCTAGCCTATTCGACAAGTGACGAACACAAAATGCATCAACAGATTCCCCCTTGTTTGTTACTGTCGAAGCTTGATCTTGATCTTCAAATCTCTGAGCCATGTTTGAATATTCTGCAACTTTAATCAAGGTGTCTGCCGATGTCGTCGAAACGCGTCAACAGATTCCCCCTTAATTGATGATTCGGGCTTGCATTATCAACATTCAATTCCTGCTGAAAACTCCAGTTCAGATATTTGGTTGCATGGTTCCCGACCTCCTCTGATTTACTTGACCGACAGATTTTCTCGAATAACCATCAACTCGAAGCTAATCAATGCAGCAGCTTCTCCATTTCGACGATAACCGCATTCGAGTTTAGTTTTTGAATCAGCCTTGAGCATCGAGAGTTTATTCTGCACACTCCTAAAATATCAAAAACTCAACCGGCAATTGATAGAAACTTCGAATCACCGCATCAGAAAACTTCAAGTCAACGAATACCCTTGAAAATCTGAAATCCTGATTTTCGTAATCGTAGTTACGCATACTCCTAAAAGATTGGTTAGAAAATCGGTAATTTGCTCAATCAGCAAATCTTCATCGAAAAACAGACAATCTAGTAACGCATCGAATCTGAGAAACACACGTCCGTAATCAGAGTCACATTCTTCTTCTTCAGCCACAATGCCAGATATATAGCCATCTTCGGTAGACCAATGCAACTTAATCAACAAACATCGTCATCCAACGACAGTTAGTCCAAAGAGAAGAATGATTCATCTCTTTGAAGACTAAAAATAATGGCCACCAAAGACTATCATCAGTTATATCTTGAATAACTTCAGATCTCCTTGGTAATTTTGAAACTATCCGATCCACAGAGCTAGTTATTAATTCCTAAGATCATCACTGAACGTTTTGAACGTCCTCAGTTCCTCACTGGTACTAATGACTGCTAATCCTGCTCACTATCCCTTCACCGGAGATCAGGACTCTTAACCCTTAAGCATCAATCTGTATCATAATCTGAAAAATCTGAACTTCCTGTGATCACGGAATCCCAAATGTGTAGCCTCTTTTGTCAGCAACTGATACATAGCTTTGTATGAAAGATCCGATCCCATAAATCATCTTCCTTAATCATGGTACCGCGTACAACCCGGGGCAACTGAAACTATAGAGCATCCTTACCTCCTGGCAGTTAGTCCAGTCAATAATTCATGTGCAAAGCAGAGTTAAAGATAGGCAGTCGTTTGTGCTTCCAAACCATAAGCTCGACTTAGGTGTCAATCCACAACCATGAACGCAAAATCTGATAAACAACTCCTCCAAACTCAGTTATGTAACCACCTGATTTCAAACTAGACATCAATTTGAAATTCTGAATGAATCTCAATCCTCTGCATTTCCTGATAATCTGCAATCGGTAACCACCCAGATACGAAATTAAAAAATGTTGGAATCTTCATATATCGTAAAATTTTTATTCCCCCTCATTTTTGCAAATTCTGACCAAACTGAAATTTTCACTGAAATTCCCCCTCAAATCCGGAATTTTCAGTATTCATCAAATGCGGATTTAACGTTTAGGCCCATTATCAGTCACGACACCAAAAGATAAACATTATGCACATGTATCAATGACTCTCCTGTTATCTTCAAAATTATGTGACCCTATCACCAAATCTGTACTCTGAAGCTCTAGACGGTGTCCCCGAACATCCCGCTTCGGTCATCGAAAACTCGAAAAATTTTCTATCGCCAAATTTTTTCTGGACACTCATCCCATCAAAACGATCTACAAAATTTTTTCATGCCTTTTTTTAGGCTCCCTGGACAAGTTCGGGCGAACTTTTCCACTATGTTACAAGTTCGGTCGAACTTGGTCACTATGTGACAAGTTCTGGCGAACTTGGTCACTATGTTACAAGTTCGGGCGAACTTGGTCAAGTTCGAGCGAACTTGGTCCCTCAAAAACCAGCCTTTTCATATTTTCGATCCAGAATCCTTATTTCTATGAATTTCGAGATGATTCCACCATAGTTCTGGTCGAAAATGGTTTTCTAACAATCCTATCCATTCAATTTTACTTTTTGTCCGTGGATTGTATGTTTATTTGATGATTTACCTCTAAAACCCCTCCTAATGTCCATAAATGTCCAAATTCATAAGCGTAGGTGATAACCGTAGCTCTGATACCAATTGAAGGTCCGTGATCAGGCGGTTCTAGACGGAAGTTAGTGCGTAAACATAACCGATTCGGTAGAATGTTATTATGAATGGAGTAGAAGTAGAGTGCAGCGGAAGTCATATCTTATTCATTCATACCGAAAGAGTATACATCTTTGTCCAGCTGCCGGAGTTCCTGGAGAGAATCCGGCAGCACCTCCCCGTGGGGATTGCAAAAACTTAAACAACAAATGAACGCACACCTTTATATAGACCAACAAGTTCGCCAGGAATGTGGATGGTCAAGTTCGGGCGAACTTGTCCATCCCATGACAAGTTCGGGCGAACTTGTCCATCCCATGACAAGTTCGGGCGAACTTGTTCCCATTTTCACCATACGCTCCGTATTTTGATCGTGTGTTTGATTCTAACCTATACGATATTCAACACACACTCAATCTAGCCTCTTCAATAAGTGACGAACACAAAATGCATCAACAATAATAGTGTTATAAGTTATGAACAATCATCATTTCCCATATCAAATCAGTTACGGATCGAGGTGTGACACTAAGAGCTAAATTTCTATAACCAAAAACATTAACTATGCCTAAAATGAATTAATCATTTTAAGAGAAATTTACAAAATTTTATAGGAATCATTTTTAACTACTATAGCATTCAAATCTTATGTTTCTCTATATCCACGGCATAGTTACTCTAACTCTTAGGTTTTGTTTGGTTCGAACAATTCCATAGAATTAGAATTGAAATGGTTTCAACTAAAATCGTGTTTGGTTGGATGGAAAAAATCCATCCAATTCCTTTATTTAAAGTATTTTAAGAATCCTTTGATATACCTTAGGAAACTTTTAGTTCCAATGAAATGTTTGAGAAATGTCAATAACTAGCAAAATTCTCTCACGCTATGTGACGGGAATTTGGTTGCTATCCATGTTGTGATGGTATCAATATGGTATTGGCATGCTCTATTGCAATAGAAATAGAACCAAAATAAATAAAAGTTGTAATATGACTATAAGGATATTTACAAATAAACAAAAACACATTACATCTATCTACTGAGTAAGTCATGTATCTTTATTTCACATTATTTACTCAATACATATTAAGTTGCAAATCAAAGGAGAATGAAGTTGCTAAAAGACTACGAATTTAATCTAAATGTTTAAACTTAAAAACAATGTTGTGCTTTCCAGTTCAGCATATTAGATGAAGTCATATTACTAATATTAGAGAATGTGGTGTATAAGGAAATCTTTAACGACTTATAATTTTTTTTGTATATATTTTCTTTTGAGTTCATTTTAATTTAACCCTTACATAACTAATAAGTAATTGAACGTTTTTTTTTTCATTTCAAAGTTCAATATGAACATTGGTAAATAATATAGTTTAGTTTGAGTAACCTGTTTAACACACAGATACTTAAACTAGTTTACATATAAAGAAAAACACATTATATGTACTAAGCTTTTACCCGTGTTACACCACGGGGAAAACGATATTGCAAGACAATATCTATTAAGTCAAAATGTTAAGCAAAATCTAATCGGTTTATTAGCTCTTCGAATTTAAGGAAAAAAAATGAGGTAATAAGCGAAATAAAAAAAGTAAAATATCAAAGAAAAAGGTATATACAAATTCACATTCGTATGAAAACTATAAAGTAAAATGAAATTATTTCAAAGAAACTTAAAGAAATTAATGCGTTACTATATATACACGTTAAAAGTCACCAAAAGAAATCATTCTACTAAATAGATGTCAAATTTAAGTGTGGTTTCTAGACAAAGCAGGGCAATGGGATAGACGTGGCACGTAAAAAAAAGTTTTAGATTCTTCCAGTATTTGAACGTGAGACATTGCTCGGATGTGTTTGCATTTGCAATCAACTGAGTTGCGGTAACTTTACTAATTTAGTCACGCAAAAACATATGTAATATAACCAAAAGAGGAAAAGAAGAAAAAAGAGCCAATACCCAGCTGTCACCCAACTGGTTAACACTGTTAATGGAAGTTGATAAATGTTTTAGATAGATTATCTCTTAAAAACAAAATAAAATGATCCATGCATACTTTTTTTTAATCAAATATACATTCTTTCTTGATAGTTTTATTTTAATCACAGCCGAGTGACTTTTTTTTATCAAATGAATTATTATGTTCTTGCCTATCACTAATTTTTATCACTAATTATTGATGATGAACACTAATTAACATTCTCCAAAATTGAAATCAAATACATAAAATCAATAACATTGATTAATGATTTCCAAAATTAAAAATTATAAAAAGGCAAACCATAAAATAAAATGGAAATCATAACAGCAATGTATAACGAATGAGCTAGAAATCTTGCAAAGAAGAGAAGTAAACATGCTGATGTATTTGGGGATAAAACACATAGACGTAACCACTAAAAAGCGATAGTATATTTTTCTTGGGGGTAGTTTAGTCTTTCTATTTTTAAAATTTCAATTTCACTAACTAATTTTACCAACCAAACATGTTAAGAAATTTTAAAGGATTTTTTTTTCAAATTCCATTTTCAAGTCTTTTACAAAACATTACTCGAACCAAACGCCCCCTTATAATCTGCAAAATAATAATAATAATAATAAATAAAATAAAATAAAATCTGCCAAATGTTAATTGGATTTTGGGAAGATAATTACATGCCAATTATCTCTTTATGTAACGTACGCTTTTGCTCAAATATTAGAAATATATACACCTCTCATAAATGAGAACATTTAGTTTGAAGCCTTATTATATTATAACAAATAATACAAAAAAAGGAAGCTAGTTCCGGGCGACACTCTACCATCAAAATCCTTAAGCATCTAATAATACAAAAATGGAGGCTAGTTCCGTGCAACACTCTGTTATCAAATCCTCAAGCATCACATAGAAAATTCGAAAGAGCTGACCCTAAGCATTTTACAAGATCCATGGAAGTTATGACGAACTGTTCGCTCATCTGCACAACATGTGAAATAGTTAATCAACAATAAAACTATAGTAGAGCAATAAATTCTGGTACAAATTTGTTGTAGAGTAATTATTATTACACTACAACAGAAATAAGTAGATTAATAAGATTATGCTATAGTTTACATGTAGTATAATTTTATTACTATACTTTATTTTGTTGTAGCTCGTCCTCGATGGGATATTCTCTTGGTAAAGTGATTGTGTTATACATCAAAAGGTATGAAAGTTTAAATCCCACCATATACATGTGTTGGTGAACTTATCTTATAAAAAACTTAGGAATTGTTGGTAAAAAATAATTACATTACAACAAAGTTGTAATAGAGTAATAGAATTGCGTTACTTGTAAAAAACGTAACTATATGTTACTCTAATACATTTTTCTTATAGCTTAATTACTTTATTTAGAGTAATTATGGAAATGCTACAACATGGATTTTTCCTTCACGGCGTATAGTTCACATGCTTGACATGCTAAAACTTATTTGATTTATTTTTATATATACATATATACAAAAAAACAGGGTGAGGATCATGAGAATATCACATAGTTAATTAAGAACTTGAGAAGCATTATCAACCAAACAAGTTTTTATAAATTGTTTCAACCTTTTTTATTAAAATGTTATAATTCTTATATTATAAAAAAACACACACTCTCTCTCTCAATATATATACATATATATATACATATATATATATGTATATATATATACATATATATATATATGTATATATATATATAGGGTAGAGATCCTAAAAGAAGAGCACCTTATTTGAGAAACTTAAGAAGAAATCTGGACCACACATTTTTTAAAGCTTTTCGTAATATACACATATGTATAGTTTACATTTGACAATATACATATATGTATAATTCAATATACATATATGTATATAGTCACTTTTAAATATACATATGTGTATATTACGAAAAACTTAGGGAAAATGTGTGGTCCAGATTTCTTCTCAAGTTTCTCAATACTAAGAGAAGAACACCCTATTTGAGAAACTTGAGAAGAAATCTAGACGACACATTTTTTTAAGCTTTTCGTAATATACACATATGTATAGTTTACATTGACTATATACATATGTGTATAATTCAATATACATATATGTATATAGCCACTTTTAAACTATACATATGTGTATATTACAAAAAGCTTAGAGAAAATGTGTGGTCCAGATTTCTTCTCAATTTTCTCAAATAGCCTACTTCTTCTCACATGATCCTAACCCTATATATATATATATATAGAGAGAGAGAGAGAGAGATCGACGGGCTAGGTAAACATAACTCGTGAATATACATATATGTAGCTCAAATGAACTACATACCTCAGCGATTATGGTTATTATAGCATCATTGTCAGAGACTGGAAGAGCATTGTTATAGATGACGCTGAAATGAAGTCCCTCCATTTCGGTGAGGACTTTTAATGCAAGCAACGAATTTCTTTGGCAGTAAATTCTCACAAGAATGTTGCTTCCTGATATTCTTACTATAATCCCAGGTTTATAAGGTAAAGAAATTGTCTCATCAAAAGAAGATGCATGATCAAGTTCATCACCACCATGAAATTTGGATGTCTTCATTGAAGCTGTTGATTCGTGGATGATATTTTTTTCCAGTAATTGACGCTTCTTCGAGTTCCTTCAAGCGGTTTTGAAGGTGTTTAATGTACTTAAATGCATCTTCAAGCACTGTAGCTTTGTCCATCTACAATATATAAAATGTTATTAGAAATTTTCACTTTAAGAAGAACATTCTAACAATTAAACATAACAATTTTATTAAAACTCCATGAGTGTATGGATATAATTATTGCAATGTGGAAAAATCAAGAGTTGTTTCACATGTGATATAAAATTGGCTCACATTTTATTCATGTTTTATGCAATAAAAAATCAGCATCATTATGATTGTTTTCTTTCTTTACTGTTGCATTCAAATCAATTAAACGGATTAAGTTTTGACATGAAGTTCATATGTGAAACTTTCTAATTAACAAAAAAAAGTATATATCAAGTGCAGTGTCTACTTAAAGGGAAAAGTCTTATTTTAATGGTTTATCTTGTCTAACTAAATTTTAGCTACACTCAAAATATGTTAGTTTACAAAAGTAAAATTGTTAAACTTTGGTGACACATGGGCAATGTGTTTACTCTTGGTTGCTAGAGAAAATATGGAATTGTAGTCGCATTTAGTTATGTTACTAAACTAGAGGATGTCCCACGCTACGTTGCGGGTCTACTGTTGGGATCGGTTTGATTTGTTGCAGTACATATACGATACCCAGAGGTGGAATAGCAATCCGCACGTGTTTTACATCTAGAAAAAACACAAATGCTGGTACCAGTACTGATGTTGTTTGAATGATATTGGTTCGGTTCATTTACAATATCGACACTTAATATGATATTCGGTAGGTACGGTTCTATTCATTGCAGTATCGCAACTGAGTAAAGAAAATAATCACTTAAATATAATACATATTCACACACCTAAGTACCTATTTCCACATCTTCAAGACGGGACGTATAGACCTATACGGGGCGTCTAGCTAGGCACTGAAATCAAGGGGACTCTGAGTGGGATGTCGGGCACATAATCTAAGGGGTCTAGACGTCCGTATATTTTTATTTTTTTGTTTCTCTTTTTAATATCAATAACACTAATATTAATTATAAAAAAACTCACATTAATATCAATAACACTAATATTAATTATAAAAAACTCATATTAATTATAATAACACTAAATCCAAACCCGGGTATTAATTTCATGTCGTATGGTATGCATCAATAATGTGTCTGCCACCAAATCTAAACCCGAATATTAATTTAATCGACAATGAACGGGAGAATGATTTTTGTAATAAATATGATTTTTGTATAACTAAGATGACTTTTTGTATAATTATTATGATTTTGTACAATTAATATGATTTTTACATAAAACAAATAGATAAAAAATTATATAAATATACGACTCGTACAGGCCTAGACTGGTCGTCTATAGTTGTCCAAAAGACCATTTTACCCCTGAGTTGTCCCCAGTCTAGGCATAATTCAGGGGTATAATTGTAAATCTGAAAGCCTAGACGGTCGTCTAGGTCGAGACTGGGCGTCTAGACCCCTTAATTACCATATTACCCCTGATTTAGGCCTAGACGAGGGGTAACACAGGGGTAATATAGCACCATTTATTTTAGACGGGTCATCTAGATCTAGACTGGGCGTCTAGACCCCTTAAATTACCATATTACCCCTGAATTAGGCTTAGACTAGGGGCAACACAGGGGTAAAATGGTAATTCACCATTTATTTTAGACGGGTCGTCTAGGTCTAGACTGGGAGTCTGCACCCCTTAAATTTGTGCCAGAAATCTCACTCAGTTCCTCCTTGGATTCAGTTCCCTGACGCCTCGTATAGGCCTAGACGAGGCGTCTAGGGCACAAAAAGTGTCCAAATAGACAACAGGGGTCTGTGAATAGATTGAGCCATAATCTATACATATAATAAAGTAAATCATATAAGCGACACATGACGCTCTATGAGTTGATCTCAGTTAGTTTTTTCCGCCTAAATAAATAGATATAGATAATATTTCTAAATAATATTCAAATAAAAAATATATTATTAAATCCATGAACTTTATAGTTTACCATTATTTTCCATATTTATCATGCCTTTGCTTTATAGTAGAGATCAATAAAATTGAATTATAATAAATAAGCATAAATAATTAATGGCTTTACTAACATTTTAGACTTTTAATGTAAAAATATAAATAAAAATACCAAATAAGAACTAAAGTTGGTAGGCGTAATCTCCATGAGATTATTTTGTTTAGAACTTTTTTGAATTTTATTATTGTTAGTTATTTTTATAAATTAATCATTTTTAATTGGTTGTTTTTATGGGCAAGATCGTATATATATATATATACACACACACACTTCCATATGGTAAGGGGATGCGGCAACTGAGCGACAAACGAGCTGAGATAGTTTCACTTTGTCATTAGACTTATGTAGTATGTATATTCAACTTTGACGTTTAATCGTAGTTCAATCAAGACCATTAAACATTCAACTTAGATAACCATGAAGTGTACGAGTAATTTTTTAGTGAATTTCGTTGTACTGTTTTACCTATCATATGGGTTTTTAAGTTTATTTTATTTAGGCAAATTGGAAATAAATAATCCCAACTTTCTCAATTTTGCCGATAATAATCCGAACTGGTCAATTTTTTTGTAAAATAGTCTGCCGTTAAAATAGCTTAACGGAGTTAAGTTTTTTTTCAAATTACAAACCGTTGTTTTAGGGCTTTTGATCAGAACGAGAATACGAGTCGACATATGTAAACCTTACCTCAAAATACTTCCCCTAACCCATGAAAACGGTGCTTCAATTCGGGTTTTAAACTTTAATTAATAAAAATCAAGCCATTTCGAGCACAATTTCGAGGTAAGTTTTACATTAATCGACTCATATTCTCGTTTTGACCAAAAGTCCTAAAACATCGGTTTGTAATTCGGAAAAAAAACTTAACTCTGTTAAGTTATTTTAACGGCAGACTATTTAAAACAAAATTGACGAGTTCGGATTATTATCGGCTAATAACTGATTTGGGATTATTATCGGGCAAAGTTAAAAAGGTGGGATTGTTTATTTACAATTTGCCTTTTATTTATATTAAACTTATTTTTTATTATTTTAATTAAAATCAAACAAATTCAAAGTATTTTTTATTTGTTAACCACGTATACACGTAGGCTCTAACCTAGTATATATATAAATAATACTAAAGATAATAATAATAACAATGATAAGAAAACAATTAAAAAGATAATATTAACATAAAGAGGAGGATATCAAGTATGCAATCAGTTTAATTTTAGTTTCTTAGCCGAAAGTGTTTCCTGATCAAATAAGAGGAAAAAATTGGGCAAGTGGATTCTCACTGAAGCCTCCCCTTTAGAAGGTTTGAGAAAGTGGACAACAAACCAATTACGTTATGCAAACTTTTGTTTACGGTACTAGCAAGGAAGAAACTTATCTATTTTGTTGGTCAATTGTGATGGTCTGATATATCATCGACAATAGAAGATTTAATGGCAATGGTGATTTAAAGGAATTTGCAGAATTAAGTTAATTTTAGTTAATTTAATCAAAACTATGTCGCTTTGATGAGTTTCACATATAACTTAGATGTGTAAAAGCTTCATATTCACTTTCCTCATATATTTAAAGGTAATTTTTTAATAGAAAAAGTAAATGTTATTTATTAATGTGCTTTAAGATGTTGTACCATGCTTTAATATGATGTATCTAAGTCAGAAAGACAAAAATACCTCTAATTTAACGTTAGTGAAATGGATTATAATGGCTAGATTTGTAAAACGTCAAGTGCCCAGTTACGAAAAAACTTTTTGGATGAATTTCGCAAATGTGACCAAATCTTAAGGATGATTTTGACAGTTTATTCATTTTGGAAATACAAATGTGATGGCATGATTTTTCAGAATTAAAGTTGAACGATAAAATTGGTTTTAACCTTTTATAATGTGACCTAACCTTAACAGAAAAATTTTATATTTAGCGATAGATAAAATTTAGTAATTGAACAAAAAAATAATTATAGGACAGTAGGACGCTACTTGCTAGTGCACCTTTGCTGGTATATATAATCAATTACATCGTTAAAAAATAAACATATAGGATGCCATTGCCCATAATGGGCCAAACTCTACAAGTAATGTATTTCCTTTAATCAACGCAGCAGGCCAGCACAAATGTTATTTCTTATGCTACAGTTATGAGATATATCATTTAGGACAGATAATATATAACGGTACCGTATCAAGTAAACTAAGCTAAATATGTTTATCAGATAATATATAACGGTATTATTTCTTATGCTATAGTTCTGAGATATATCATTTAGGCCAGCACAAATGTTATTTCTTATTTCTTGTGTTATACTTATGAGATATAATAAGTTTGTACCATAGCAAGTAAACCTCAAAAATATGATATGAATCAAGAAACTGTGATCATATATAAATTAGTACCTTCTTAAATTCAGGCATGAGAGCAGACAAAGACATGAAGAGTTGGTTCAACTTCTCCCTTCTCTTCCTTTCTGACAAGATATGCTCTTGGGCTTGTCTACGGTTTCTTCTCGTTGTACCGGAAACTCTTTTAGGGAGCTCTATGGATCCATGAAGTTCATCGAGATTCATCTTGTCTGTAGCTTTCAATGCATTATGGTAATCCAATTTGCATCCTCCACAGATTTCATTTTGGTTTATGGTTGTTGGTGAAGTGATGTCCCCAAAAGATATATTGAAACTGTTCAGTGAGGATCCAAAAATAGGTACAAAAGAGCTAGCTGTAGTGGCCATATTACTTTCTTGCATGATTAAATTAGTGGTGGTTGCACCAATATATTGGTTTCTTGTGGCCAGATTCTCATAACCTTTGTAGCTTTGTGAAGATAATGAATCCGCTAACTCGCTATAACTTTGTGAAGAAAATGAATCGCGAACTCACTATAAGAATATATTCCTGGTTGATTCATGAGCTCATGAGGATATTCCATATCCTATTATGTGTATATTTAAGTTAATAATCAAACCATATAAAACAAGAAAACAGTCCGTAATAACCTTTTTATAATAAAGATGTAGCAATTCTTACTGGTTCAGGAAACCATTCCCCATTCTGGATATCCATTATAAGTATATGTAGCTTTGCTTGATCTATTAAGAACGCAGATGACAGTTATTAGTGGTCTGCAACATAAACAAACTCATCTTTTGTCACAAATTAAAACAACATGTGTGCTCTCTAATGTACCAAAATAAAATCTTATAGGTGTTGTAATACAATAATAAAGTTTAAAATGTATATAAACCTGTTCAAATCTGGTTTCGACTACAAACTTTGATCAAGTGCATCTGACTACATATACTCAAATTCCAAAATCTATATTACACATAACTACAACTGCCAATGCGGAAAACCATATACTTGTTATTTCATATATAACGTTTTGAAAAATGTTACTAAAACTTTTGTGTAAGGCAAAGAATTACAATCATGGGGTTCCAAGCTTTTCAAGTTCAGTAACATCGATCAGCGAGTGTCCTTTACTTATGTAAACATTAGGCAGCATTTTGTACTTTTAAGAAAATAAAGTTTGTGATAGCAAAGTTAACATGTGGATATGCTGATCAGGAATTTGAAAATTTAGAAAGACCAATGAACTGCTTGATTATATACGTTTCAACGATACTTAATCACAATTGAACAACTCAATGATAATTGAAATGATGCCAGAGATGAATTATCTTTTCTTAATCCACAAAGTTCTATATTTTTTATGCAACAAATCAACGCAAACATGAGACCACAATAATAGATTTTCTTGAACGGCAAATTTATATCAGTGACGGACCACTGGAGTATCATCGTGGCAACAGCAGAACCTCCCGATCTTATCCATCTCCATTAGTCTATAAAGTCTATATACCAAAATTCAGGAGGAAACCCAATAAATCTAAGAAAACCCCCTAGTGAATCGAACCCGGGACCTAATTGTCCCTAAGTTTTATCTCACCCCAAAGATATCACTAGGCTATAATGCGATAGGAATACAACCATAGAAAGTTAAAATTGAGTTTTCAAATAACAGTTTTTCGAGGAGCAACAGATGCACGGTTTACAAAAAAGATAGTATTTTGTACGATCTGTGCACGGTTTAGATGGGCGAATTTAAGAATCATGACTCAATAAAAATGGTAGCAAAACTAGGATTAATTTAGTAACGAAATAAGAGCCATATACTAATTCAAGCCGTTCAAAAGATAAAAGAGTTTTCGAATCTTTATCCAAGAACCAATAAAAATTAATAATATATTTGGCTTATATTTAATCTAAAATTTCGATACAGCCATCTTAGTTAAAAAGGCTAATATAGACGACAATTTTTTTAATCAAAACACAGGTCCAGAATGATCCTTTTATCAATCAAAGTTTCACCCAGAAATAAATAGAAGAAAACAGATTAGATTACCTTGGTAAAATTCGTTGGATCTGTTTATTGGATTTCCCCGACTTTTTTCTTTCCTATGAGATAATGATAATGGAATCTCGTCTACTTATAGATGCAAAGGATTCAAGAAAAAACTTTGTGCCTGTCCTACCAAATATATTTTGTTTGTTTTTAAATTTTATTGTTGAAAGTAAAGTTTAGTTTCAAATGCTAAATCAAATATAAAGTCTTTTAAAAATAAGAAGTTGTAAGATGGTATCAAACGGATTCCGATTGACCTCATTCAAGCAGAATTGGAACCGTCTCATCGAACTCTACAATGTGAGATTTTAGGTTTTTGTTTTTAGATGTTTACCTTGTAGATTTTAGACCTTTTATTTATATCATTGTATCTTTTTTATTTATTATTTTGTCTTTTTTATATTTGTGTCATTTTGTCTTTTTTGTGACTCATTGTGTATTTTTTCTTGGAAATTGTGTTATAATTTTCGGCATTGTGTTATAATTTTCGGTATTGTGTTATATTTTGCGATCCATTATGTCTTACTTGTAGATTTTAGACTTTTTGTTTACATCAATGTAGGGGGGTGAAAACATATATACCAAAAAATTTCTATACGAAAACAACATATATAACACTAATGAGCGAAAAATTCGGAGGGAGGGGGAGGGGGGGTTGCCACTGACAGTGTCTTTACCCTTTAATTCGATTCAACAACAAAAATTCTATAATTTTAAGTTCTCTTTGTTTATTATTTTT
The DNA here is from genome assembly GCA_947069175.1 of Scalesia atractyloides. Lineage (NCBI taxonomy): Eukaryota > Viridiplantae > Streptophyta > Magnoliopsida > Asterales > Asteraceae > Scalesia > Scalesia atractyloides. Next base: position 74,585,915 of record CAMTDV010000010.1, on the reverse strand, counting down.
TTTAACATCGAATTTCTTGCTAATTATGAGACTTGAATGAAAGACCTTACACTTAATTGTTTTCAAAGGTTTTTTGCAGATTGTAGTCTAATTAATTTGCAAGGCATTAAACAGTTGGTAAGGAGCTTAAATAGTGAGTTTGCGTCTTGGCATCATTCAGACGGATATTTGTTATTTGATATATACACGTATAAAAGAATAAAATCTTTATATACTACCAATGACTAAAGGCAACTTTACGTACTTTGTCCTTGCATTTAAATGTTTCAATAATTTATGGAATTCCGTTTGTCCACTTCCATAATTTTTATTCGGCACATGCAAAAAGCCTACGTATTTTTTTTATCAACATAAGATTGTATTACCAACAAATAGCGAGGAGCTAGGAAATATATCACAAGACGACAGGGAAAGGGGGCCTAAAAACACCTAATCCAATCCAAAGCAGATACACCGCACATAACCCATTGCATCTAATGTTAAGTGTTTCATTCCTATAGTGAATGGAGTCTATCAATCTAGTTAAGGGTACTTATTTCCTTTCGATAAGTTCTATAGCTTTACTATTTTCTCTAAAAGCCATCTTATATTATTTTTATCTATAATTTATAAGAGCCATCTTATTTTATTTTTATCTATAATTCTCTTCATACACGGCTAAAAAATCATGAATATGTTCTCCAAATCTAATCCAGTTTAAAAAATAATGAATATGTTGTCCAAAAATAATCCAGTTTAAAAAAGTAGTGGTTATATCAATTTAGAACACAATTAATTATTTAGAAGCATATAGAACACTAAAAGGCCCACCGCATGAAGAAGCTACATATGAGCACATGAAATGCTCCTACATGATACCTCCCGGGTTGGAAAAACATTAAACTTCGAGTCTTTCATGCTTCCCAAGATTTAACCCATGCAAAAACTTATGTATCCACTTGTTTCAAGTCACATAGTACCAACCCAAATCCAATCCAATGGTCCGAACAAACCACTAAAGTCGGAAAACCAGTGTCATAAGATGCAACTCCTAGTACATCCAATACAGACGTGTCAACTAACCCCAACACTCCAAGCTTGGCATTGATCTTAAAAAGAAACTAGTCAAATACTAATCATTGACTCACATGGGTGCAATGCATTGTATTACAATTCGAATGTCTCCACGACACTTCTTTTTTCCAATATGGAGAATACTGCAGAAGTTCCCACAATCGTAGTTGCCTAGGTTCACAAAATGTAATCATGCACAGAGCTCCATCTTATAACCTTACAAAAACCATGCTCGTATGGATAGAAACGCGCTACTCACACATCGCCATTTCATTCCCTTAGGACCCACAACTTCTTATTATTAATTTCATAATGTCCCGGATACATAGGTTCCTGCCTTCCGAACCAAGTTCCCTGAGAAAGTTATAGATATCTAAGCAGACCCGGAAGAAGGATATCAGGGTCACCCTCACTACAAGAACAAACCCCTATAAATACGACACTTGTAGAGAGGCATAAGTCGTCACGTTGTTTCTATAAGGTTTTTATGCTTTTTAAGTTATGTTACCTTATAGGGACGACATGTTGAACATTTATTTATTGTTTTTTTTTAAGAAAACCAATTAAGACGACAAGTTGTCTCTGCAGTTGAAAATGTTTTTTTTCTTCTTTTTAAAGAAATAGCTATAGAGACAACATATCTTCTCTATAGTGCTCAAACGTTTTTATAATTTTTTAAAGAAAATCTATAGAGAGAACATGTCGTTTCTATAGAGGAAAATGATTTTTTACTTATTTTATATAAGGGGAATTGACCTATAATAATACCACCTAGACCTTATTGGCTATTAATAATCTCACCTTAAAATATTCCACCCACCAGTCCCACCTTTCACATATTTTTCCTAAATTGGTCCCCCGTTAAAAAAAACTTTTTAGAGTTAAGCTTTTTTCCAAATTACAAACAGATTTTTTAGGCCTTTTGATCAGAACGATGATACGAGTCCATTGATGTAAAACTTACTTCGAAATGGTGTTCCAAGTGACTTGACTTTGGTTAATTGGAAATTTAAACACCCGACTTGAAGCGTCATTTTCATCGTTTGGAGCACCGTTTCGAGGCAAGCTCATCTATAGCAACGACACCTGTAGAGAGGACTTTTGTGGCCTATAGGGACAGAGACAAATTTTATAGAGACGATCTGTCGTCTCTGTAGGTGAAAAATGCCTATAGAGACGACATGTCGTCCGTACAAGCTTAAAAAATGTTGTCCCTACAGGGTTAATTTTTTGTAGTGCCTGTTCACCTCCAAACCATGTCCCACACCCGAAGGAGATCAAGGTCACCTTGTTCACCTCCAAACCATGTCCCACACCTAAACCTTACTCATCAGAACGCCACTCCTCCGATCATGGGGTCCCATAGTAAACTAAGTACACATTACCCCTTATAGACAAAACCTTAGACCTTGCGATAACACTACGTACTCCGCTTCATTCATCGATCCCGTCTTAGCTAGCGACAGAAAAATAAGCGGGGTGTAACCCAACAACCCTAAGGTCCATGCATGGCTTAATCTTTGAGACAAGCATATGACTATTGCCGGGATCAACCAGGTAGCATTCCTCTTTAACGATACCCATCAGTAATGGCTTGCCATACCGGATGCTTGCTTGCTTGTTGTGGCTTTGGGACACCCCCAATATCTATCATCAACCCAACTTATATCCTGCATGGTCCCATAGGCATTCAGGCAAGCGTGCCTATGGGGAAAGTCAACGTGCCCAGCTCACCAGTCATCGTCGCCGGTTTACTAAGATAACCTCATGTGGGCATGGCATTTGGCCTGTTAACAGCGCATCAAGTTGGGACGAGGTGGGGCTTGGGTGAGGCACTTGGTGCGGTCCCAATAGGGCGGTAAATTTCGTCCAAGGCTAAATACTGGCGTGAGACCGATCGCAGACAAGTACCATGAGGTAAAGATGACCATGAACCTAGATCCCCCCACTTGTGGCCTAGTGGTATAAGACTTGGGTTTTCCAATGGAGACTCAAGTTCAATTCCAGTTCTGTCATATTGGGGTGGATATTGGGCAATGATGGTGACAAACCCACCGAGGGGGGGGGTCGATCCTGAGCTGCACCCTGGTTTTCATCCCGGCTATTACTTCAGTGAGGCAACTTGTGTGGAGGCAGTACGGTTTCCGTGAAACGCCGTAACTAAGTCTGACCAACCCAGCGCGGGCCAAGTTAAGATAACGTAGTCTGGACAGATCTTGGCTAGGGCCGCGTTAGGCGGTGTGACATTGAGTCACTCAAAAGAAAGTCAACGTTCATAAAAAGATCTGTGAACCTACTTTACAATATTGTAAAAAGGTAAGGGGGACACCTACTAATGAAATCTTTCTCCCTAATGAACCCTAATCGAATGGAAACCTTTTTGTTTCCAAAAAACACCGACATTGTCTAGTCTTAAAGTGGAACCATCCTTTGTCAAGTCCACCGACAAGACGCGTGCCATTTTCGTCTTAGCCGAAGATGGCTTTCCAGTGCCTTGGCAACGACCCTTAAAACCTACCATGCGTAGGTGTAAAAACCATGACCGTCAGATGATAAGATTCTCATGTTTAAATAATCCCCCTATGTATACGAAAAGACAACGGGTGCTATTTAACGGGCCCACCCAATGACGAATTAAACTCTTTACATGTTGGCCTAACGTGAAATGACCCAAGAAGGTGGCTCCCTCCCTAACTCATATCCATAATCTTTTAAGCCTAATTATTAACGACCCAACTATCTGATTGTCTTTATAAGTCTAACATGTCCCACCAGACTCAATTCCTTATGTCTCACCCATAATTTAGGAGTGACTAGAAAGCCCAAGCACACTTATACTTTAGACAACACACTACAATTAAAAAACCATTTAGTGGCACACGTTTTTAACAGCATTTAGCTTTTGTTCAACTAATTTAGATTTTTAGTGACACTTTATGTATAGCATGTTTACTTAACACCTACTTTTAGTGCCATTTGTCTTTTATGTCACTAAATTAGGTTTTAATGGCATTTTGTCTATGTCTACAAAACTTTTGATAGGCAATTTCCCAAAATTTACCCAAAATTTCATTCCCTCTCAAATGTATTAGATTTCACTCTAAGTCTTCAACATCTCCCCCAAAATCAATTTCCCATTCTAAAATCAAATCTCATCAAAATCAAATTCCGTCTACAAATTAGGGCAACTCCACCTCTGGTTATGAAACAAGGATTTTTTATTCACTTCTTTCCTAAAACTAGTGTTTGATGGGTACAATAAGGAAAATGGAAGTGAGTCTATTCATCGTTCACGACGTCAATTATAGCAGCGGTGAATATTCATCGTTCTGCAAATTAGGGCAACTCCACCTCTGGTTATGAAAATGGAAGTATGTGTCAAGTAAACAGGTATTAGATATGCAAGTTTAAGTATTCTGTAATCAAAGCGTGCTCAATGTGCATTTGACTTTTTTGTATCAACAGGTGAATATCATTCCTACTAACTCAATAACTAGTGATCTTCGGAAGAAGGTCTCTTTTGTTTTTTTTATTGATTTTATATTTTTCAATTAAACTGGACTGACCTTTCATATTTTATTTTGATAAGGTTAAATCATTTATGCAAAAAGATTACCTGGAAATCGATCTGGATTCAGGTTTAAATTTATTTGTGTTAAGCTAGTTTATTGATCCATGTTTTAGGGTTTTTTAAATGTGTGTTATGTATTTATAGTATACAATATGATATGTTTTCAATTAGACATTGTTTGACTCATTTTCACCTAGGGATTATAGCAAAAACATTGTTAATGTTGTGTTGGGGAGGTGGGGGATGCTATATACTTCAACAAATAAGCTGCACATGTCATTTCTTTTTGTATAATATTTGATAAGAGGCTTGTTTTACATATGATATAAAATGTCAATCATATGTCCTATGTGTAGTTAATAATTAAAAATGTTTCTGGTAATGGATCTGTTACTATTTGGTCTACCTGTGAGTCTTTTAATCGGGCCAGCGCTACTAGCGAATAGTGTAATTTTTCCTGCGGTAATTGGGTAAGCTTTTGGTTATAAGCCCTAATTATTTTGTACACAGTAGTGATTTATTTTTATCTTTATAGTTGTGTTAGTTGAATGTACGTTGTGATTGTAAATCTATTATGCCTGATCATTAGTTGTTCTCTTAGTTTTTTAGTAATTAGTTCATTTAGTAACAATTTGTGACCTGATGAAAAATAACATGTTATCTAATTTTGTTGCATTTGATGGAGCAGACACGATCATACTTGAGAAGTCTTTGTTACACTTTAGGTGTATACAGTATATTATATTGAAGTTTAGCATGCTATCCTGGCAAGCGTAAGTACTTGTCACTTTGGTAGGGATAATTGCGGAGGTTGATTCATATTTTTGCAATCTGACAGCCTCTTGGATGGGATACCTCTTCTTATAATTGTTAATATGCAGAATTCAAATAAGTATTCATTGGTTTAAGTGGTTTCATAAGTGTTATGTGTGTACCCTTTTAGGATGAATTTTACTTAATCATGATGCTTTGTCTTTATATTTTTAAAAACATCTCATACGCTTTTGCTATCTTAATATAATTTTGGTGGGATATCCTTTCAAATATGTAGCATGCGGTTAAAAAACAACTACTCATAGTTACACGATGTTGTTATTGTTGTATCACGAGATAGGTAAAAATTTGAGGTATTAGAGGTTGTGTTCACCACGTTCATCATCTGCATCCTTACATGCTACTAGCTTCGGATGCAGCTTTAGCTATGCCTTATTAAACAGAGGATGCAACCAACCCCTTTGAGGTTAGGAAGTTGCTAATAGCCCAATTCAAAGCTAAATACTACCATCAATTAATTGATAGATGTACATTTTAATACTTAAAATATACTACATCATCAACCTTATTTAGAAGGAAAGAACTTTATATATATATATATATATATATATATATATATATATATATATATATATATATATATACATATATATATATACATATATATATATACATATATGTATATATATATATAGGAGGGCTCAAATGAGAAGAATTTTTTTGTAAGAAGAAAAAAGAAAAAGTTTCAACCAATAAGAATACTTCATTTTACTTCATTTAATATTTGCATTTAATTTTAATATAATGGTATATTGGTAAACTTACATAGATTATTAATTTGTATTCTTCTTCTTTAATAACTAAGTAAATTAAAATTGTAACTCCTTTTTTCAAAATATATGTATTTTTTTCAAATTAAAAAACAACTTAATTTAAAGTGTAGAATAAATCACTAGGTGTGTATGATAATTATGAGTTGTGTAGGATAACATTTTATAATGTGTAGGGTATATGTAGGAACATTATATATATATATATATATATATATATATATATATCCGTTTTACGATCCGTTTCTTTCTACGTGATCGTAATTTGATTTCCCATCATATGGAGTCGAAATCCGACATCCGGATTAACAATTTCTTTCTAAACTTTTTAATCCTTCGGCTTTATATATTTCTATAAAATTTTGACCCGTTCGTGTTTTTATCAATCAGACTTGTTTATAGTATTCAAACTCTCATGAACATAATGTTATAATTATTTCCTATTATACAAGGTTTAAACCACGGGTTTTATGCATTCTTAACCCGTTTTCACTTATATGCCTATTTCGACCCGTTAAGGGTATTTAAGCAAATTTTAAGCATAAATCACACTCATTGATTACTAGCATCATATTTCCACATTTTCCTATAAATTGTCTTCCACCACAACTATATTTGTGGTGGATTTAATGTGGTAAACCATTTATTCCGAGTTTTATCCCTCGGATTATCATTTTACGGCAAACACTCATTTAGAGTCAGTTGAACCAAAGATTCATACCTTTCGCTTTTTTTATATTTATTCTAAGTATTTACTTGATCATAAAACTCGTTTTCAAACAACCTTAAGGGTATTTTGCTCGATTTAGCTTACAATGGCATTTTGGTCATCTTTAACCCTTCTTTTACGACGAAGGACTTTTTAATGACATGCTTGACCAAAATCCCATATTGTAACTATAATTTTGTTTCGAAATCATTATATTTCTTGAAACACAATGACGATTATTGAAATTATCGGGTTTACCTATTAAGGTAACCAAATGTAAAATTTTGACTTCATTTATCTTTCGTTGAACCTTAAGTTCTAAATCAATAGTTAATCTATTATGCATACCTGCCTCGGATCAATATATTAACCCGTTTTAATACCTTGCTTTTATAACCGCTAATTAATAGCGATGCTAATATCCATTAGATATCTATTCCTGTAAGCATATAACTCGAAAAATAATCATTAGTTAACTTATTATATTATCATTACATCAATCATTCTTCACCTTTTGACCCGGTTGGTCTAAGTGACCGTTTATCTTTGCGAGATGATATTTATTACCATCTCATCTACATGACTCACTCCGGTTGACACCGTACGGTCATTATATCATTTCTTCACTCTTTTGACCCATTTGGCTTACGTCATAAAGTGTCTTTTCAAAAACTAACGGTTTTTGTCAACGCTTGACCGAATTACCGTCTTACCTTTATTATTTATTTTGGGTTTACCCTATAAGGTAACCATTTTAATCTCCTTACATATATTTCATTCTATGATCAAATAATCATATTATTTTCTTTTTAACAATTAACATGATTTCTTATCATTTTCAGTTATTTCGTTCTGAACAACTACGCGTCGGAACATCATATTTCAATTTGCGTACTTAATTTATTCGTAATTAATACGATAAGAGAATATTATACAATTTAAGAAGAGTGTAAGCTATACTTACCTTACATTCGAATTATGCTTTTCCTTCACACTCGATTTGGTTGACCCGCTTCCTTCCCAAGCTTCCACCTAGCTTGTTAAGCGTCAAACTATCATTGTAATTTGTAAGATGCTTAGATTAGTCATAATCATTCACGACTATTCCATCCTACGATTTTATGTCGAATTTATCATTCGATCATATCATTGGTCAGTTTGACTTTGCCTATTGACATAAGTATATACACGATGTAGCTCAACTACTCGTTTAAGTACATTGTCAAATAGCCGGTAAGCATTATTCTTATGCTACCATTTTAGCTACTTATTAAATCAAGTTATCGAAATCATAACTTATTATATTATCATTACATCAATCATTCTTAACACATGATGATATCAACATCATTTTAACATGAATCTATCATCATTTTCATTTTATCATACAAAACCCATTTCATAGTATGTATGATTATATATTCAAACACAAAATTTGTTCAAGTAGTTCCTTATTACTATCATGTATGATGATTCTAAACACAATTATATCATCAATTTCATCTTATGATTAAAACCCACTTATCCTAATGTGGTAAATCATCTAAACATTCAATTCATAGCATCATATGTAAAATTTTCACTTAGGGTTTTGTTCCTAAGCGAGTATACATCACTAATTCAACAATAGCTTCTATAATCCATACATAATTCGCGATTATGATGTTTCCTCAAATTTCACAACTTCACAAATCATCAAAATTTTACATACCTTATGATCCCCTTGGCTTGGTGACCGTTTATATGCATTCATGCATCAATTCGGGTCTTGAATTGACCTTCAATTTGATGCTTTTGTTGAAATTAGGGTTGTGAGCTCCTGGGGAGCATCTTCTGGTCGAACAGAACACACATATGTGTGTGTTTTGTTTTAAATCTTCTTATTATTAAATAAATTTTCAACTTATCCTAATTTGGCCCCTCATGTTTGGTTAGTTTATTAAGTAAGCAACAACCCACTTATAAACTTTATTTTCTAAAAGCATTCATTCACTTTTCATTTCATATTCGGTTTATTTATTTAAATTCCGAATATTTACCTGGTTAATTTTTACCACTAACCATACTTTACTCGTCTTTTTGTATTAACGTGGTTTGATTACCAAACCCGTTTTCAGGGTGTTACAAGTCTATCCCCCTTAAAGAGGTTTCATCCTCGAAACCTTTCTTACATAGTTCATTGAGTTTAACTCAATGCACTTGATCTCGGTAATCTTTTGAGCATTGCTCATACTTTAACCAATTATTAGTATTACCAGAAAAGTACGGTAATTTCTTTTTGGTTACAAAGCATATTCGTATCTCATATGAAATAATGCAACTCAAAATAACGTAATCTCGTTATTTCGACTAGTTTAGTTAACTTAGCGAAATCCATCGCTTTTATACCTTCGGACTCTTCATGAATCCGTTATTTTAACCCTTTTAAATGTTTTAGTGAAATCTTTCACTTTTGACAAACAAACTCTTTTATTTACAAATTTATTCATTCGGTTCATTCATACGGAATCCACCGCTTAAGAACAAGCCGAATTTCCTGATTTTTATCTTATTTATATAACACTATCATTATGTAGTATTAACGAAATTCTACAAAGCATATTACCACATACCTTTTAGCTTTATCTGTCACACCCCAACCGATGGCGGAATCATCGGGGCGCGGCACTAGGCGAATCAGATTGCTCGAGAGAATCCATAACAACTATTTGCGCGACAATATTTAAGCATCCGTTATCCCATACTAACAAACATCAAATCCATAAACAGTCATTACAAATAACCAAACATCTCTCAAACAACCATAATCCGATCTTCCCTAGATTTCTATTACATGCGTTTCTAGAGATAAAATCCTACGTCCATTTGCAGCAAGTAGAAAGCATCAACCTGCAACATACGTTAAACTAATTTGTCAATACAAAAATGTATTAGCGAGAATATAGGTTTGATATAATAGCATAGTAGATAAAACAGTGTCGCGAATTCCTTCATACATGAACATGATATCTACAACACATAAACTCACAAGACAATTTCACATGCTATACTCGCAGAGAACTCGCGCGTACATCTTAGCTAAACCCCGTCGGGTGAGAGCCCATCTACAGTACCATACTAGCCAAGGTGGAGATAACGAAAAGTGCCCTAGCATACATGTTCTAGCAATCACGTATAAATATGTATAACGGTCATTCGCATGTGATAATTCAGTTTAGCGTGCGTTGTGTATTTTTGATAGGAACGTGTGTTACACCCAAAAAGTGAATTAAAGCGAAAATGGGTCAAGTATACTCACAGTTGGTGCGTTTAGGTAAGATTTAGGATCTGAGGAGAGTTGCGAAGAGTGCAGGGTCAGCCTGTAATCGAACAGAAGCGCATCATTCTTCCGAAAAGCTGAAACGGTGAAGTTTGAGTCGGGCATTAGCCAAGTTCGGGCGAACTTGTGTGTAAACACACAAGTTCGAGCAAACTTGTATGGTTTTGCTGAGTTTTGAGTCAAGTTCGGTCGAACTTGATGAGTTTCCTTAGGAAACTTGTCAAGTTCGGGCGAACTTGTAGGAAGATCTTACTGAAAATGCAAGTTCGGGCGAACATGCATAGTTTCTTAAGAAACTAGACAAGTTCGGGCGAACTTGTAAGAAAACTGGGTAAAATTGTCCTAAGTTTGGTCAAAGTTGACCCATTTGGGTGCAAGTTCGGTCGAACTTGACCAGTGAGCTGAGGATTCTTGAGCGAACTAGATGTTTTCGGGTCCAAAATCTTGCGCTTTCGCGTCGTTTGCTGAGGAAATCGAGTGCCCATCCCTCCAACCTTAAGCCACTGAGTAAAACTCAGGCTAGAGAGGTCTTTTTGGAGCGAACTTAGCCATTTTACAGAAACTCGGGCTAATCCGGGCGAACCGGAGGGTTCGTACGGGTTAGTCCAGCTTGTGTAAAGTGACGATTTCATCCTTGTGCTTCCGGATCTGAGATTTTAGCTTGACAACGAGTCGTTCCACTCAAAAGTGAACGAAACATACGTTATTAGTCCGAAAATGGTGTCAAAATCAATGTTTGAAAGGTTTTACTCAGATCTAAGCATAGATCTGAGTGATAAACAGAAGTTTTATGGAAAAAGATGAAGATTTTCGTAAACAGAAGTGATTTGATGAAAACGAAGGCAATGCCTTGTGCCAAAATCGTTGTAAACCCTTGTAAATTGTTGATAAACGTTGTTGTAGTTGAAATCTAGTTGATTCTTACTTAGAACATGAAGGTTTCGGGTTTTGAGAGCTCTGGGCGAACTTACAGCAAGTCTAAATGAGAGGAATGAGCTGGGTATTTATAGGAGAAGGCAAAAAGGTGAGCTGGTGGAGTCAAGTTCGGCCGAACTTGCATGAAAGTCATGCAAGTTCGCGTGAACTTGTGAATTCTGAGGGAAAACATGATCTAAGTTCGACCGAACTTGTGCATATGTGCACAAGTTCGAGCGAACTTGTGTAAAACAAAGAAGGATGTTTTGCCAGTCAAGTTCGGCCGCACTTGGTATCACCAAGTTCGAGCGAACTTGACCCAAAAGTTGGGTTTTCTTCGTTCTTCTCGCATTAAGTGTTCGTTTGACGATTCGTTTCGTATTATATAGTTATATTAAGCATTATAAGCGAAATATTAAGCGTATTAAACTGTCGTATTTACGTATAGTCCAATATTTACTCAAAAGTCTGATAATTAAGGGTTAGAGTGCGTGACTTTAGTTCCCAGTCTTACGAGTGTCGCGTTGCAGTTTAAGCGATCTACGTAGCCACGGGAACGTCATGTGACCGAACTTGTGCATATGTGCACAAGTTCGAGCGAACTTGTGTAAAACAAAGAAGGATGTTTGGCCAGTCAAGTTCGGCCGAACTTGGTATCACCAAGTTTGAGCGAACTTGACCCAAAAGTTGGGTTTTCTTCGTTCTTTTCGCGTTAAGTGTTCGTTTGGTGATTCGGTTCGTATTATATAGTTATATTAAGCATTATAAGCGAAATATTAAGCGTATTAAACGTTCGTATTTACGTATAGTCCAATATTTACTCAAAAGTCTGATAATTAAGCGATTAAAGTGCGTGACTTCAGTTCCTAGTCTTACGAGTGTCGCATTGCAGTTTAAGCGATCTATGTAGCCACGGGAACGTCCGTAATAATTGTGTTTGTGATTGCGATAAAAGCGTTGTGTTAATACGATATAATGTACTGTGTTGTGATATAGTGTGAAAATATGCGATGTAGGGTAATAAGCGATATAGCTTACCTTATGATCCGAATCCCTGGTGCTTGGCGTAACGAGCGCAGCGAGCTACGAAGAGTTAACGAGCTGCGAAGATGCGGGTTGTTACAGTCTCCCCTACTTTAGGAAATTTCGTCTCGAAATTTAATCCGTGAGGAAGACTGGAAAGTTGATACGAGTTGATAGCGGATGATGGCGGTAGGGCGTCGAGGGTGAATGAGCGATCGATCGAGGATTGACGAGAGAAAGCGGTTCGATGACGTAGAAGAAGTCGATGAGCACTGCGACTTAGTTGACTCGTGGTTGGCAACTCACAAGTCGGCGATTCAAAGTGTTCTCCAGATTTTGAAAGAAATTTGCTAAATTATTACAAAAAGGCTTTTGATTAAAACTTGATTTGGGGAAAATTTTCTTACGACGTGGCGTTAGACTAAGTGATTTAACCCACGTTGTAAGAAGTATTTTTGTTGGGCAAAGGTTTTAATTAATTCTAAAAATTTTAGTAAACGACCCAAAATTTGTAAATACTTCAATATCTTTAGAAACTTTCATTTATTTCCAAACACAACGGTAAAAGTAGGTTTTACGGTATCAAAATTTTAACTAACGTCGAACCCCACTCGGTATCCTTCCATGAGAGTTTGTTAATACGACTAAAACACTTATATATAGGAAGTATCAGCGGCGTATCCACCATATTTTAGTCGTATCCCTTCCGTCTCGTGGAGCGATGTCGAGTGTGTTGACGGGATATGGACGGATTTCGATATTCTTGGTCCCCGTGGCGAAGATTAGGACCAAGAAGTTACAACAATTAGATAGCGTTGCACCCCACATGGCATCTTTTCATGGAATTTCGTTAGTATGGCTAAAACACTTATATATAGGAAGTACCAGCGGCGTATCCACCATGTTTTATTCATATCGCCTCCGTCCCGTAAAATGATGTCATGTGTGTCAACATGACATAGGTGGACTTCGATCCAAGCGGCGAATGGTTGGACCAAGTTTGAATGGGGAACCAAGTAGCTGGTACAGAGCGGTTGATTGCGTACTTGGTTAGCGATAAAACGCGCGAGATAAGTTCGGTGATTGAAATAGCGAACCGATAATGATGCAAGATGCGACAAGCGTTAAAGCGTCATGAGGTAAGGACGATGAGCGTAGCGATAGCGATAAGCAACATGACGGCGATTAGTGAAACCATAGCGATAAGCGAAGCGATAGCGGTACAACGATAAACGATAAGACTCCATTGAAAACGGACTCGCGTCGATGTAGATTTTCAAAAAGTCTAGCAGTGGCGTGGTCCATGAAATGATGAGATGTTACGCCTTGCAAAGAAGTTTGCGTATGAAAGTAATCTTATTAACATATTAGGTCTAACAACGTTCAACTACGCATGGCACGTCTCCACGGGAGTTTGTTAGTATGGCAAAGCACTTATATATAGGAAGTACCAGCGGCGTATCCACCATACTTTAACCACCGCCTCCGTGCCGTGGATAGGTGTCACGCTTTGTCGACATGGTTAAGACGCTTATATATAGGACGTACCAGCGGCGTATCCACCACGCTTAACCATGCTATTAACGTTAGGGTACCATTAGAGCTCATTACGATCCCCGTGCAGACCCCAAAATTACTCCCGTGTGCACCCGTGATTAGTTTGGTGTTTGCATGTTTATCGTAACTTGTTTTAAAGGCGCATAGTAGGGGTAAAAACGTATTATAACGTGATAACTATATAACTTTAGAAATAATAATTAGTGTGTGCGCGCTTAGACTAAGTGCGAGGAATCGAGAGAGGGATAGAGAGACATCGTTCGAGCGTTGAAGCAACATCAAATAATAGGATGATTAACATAAGTAATAGCGTCGAAATTCATACCGTTGAGGATATCGTCCTGCGTTTGGTCGATATTGGTGTCGTCGTCCTCTTCTGTCAGGGTTGGGGCTTGGGTCGGTGACTCGGGGGTGTCGACTCATCTTGTTGTCGTGGTCCTGTCCGACATTTGCCGGTGAAATGACCGAAACGGTCGCAGTTGGTGCAGTAGCGGCAGTTTGCTTCGGCTTGGTGATGATACGTACATTTCAGGCACTATGGATGAGGTCCTGTATAGTTACGTCGTGGACAGAAAGGAACTGCTCGGAGAGGTTCGGGGTTGAGTGGCTCAGTCGCGGTGTAGTTGAGACTCGAGCTCTTTCTCTTGCGGCTAGGCTCGACAGTGGCTTGCGGTGGTGTGTCGTCGTTGTCGTCATCGTTAGAATCGTACCGTCCTCGGATTCGTTGTCGGTATCGTCAGACAGCTTGATACTAGCTTGGTTCAGATTCTTGGTAGGATTCTTGGAGAAGTATCCATCCAGGACTCGTTTGTCGTTGATCTCCGCGGCCAACTGATAGGTTTCTTCGATGGTAGCCGGTCGTGCGGCTTTGACAAAATCGCCCACACACTCAGGCAGAGCACGAATGTACTTCTTGATGGTCTTTTCAGGAGTGTCGACTTGGCTTGGGCAGATGATGCTAAGCTGTTTGAACCTTGCTGTGAAACCGGCGTTGTCACCTTCGATTTGCTTGATTTTCCAGAATTCATTTTCTAGCTTTTGGACCTCATGGGGAGGGCAGTATTCTATCTTCATAAGTTCTTTCAGTTCTTCCCGCGATGATACGTAAGCTGCGTCGTTCCCACGTTTGATGCGTTCGGCTGTCCACCAGTCGAGTGCTCGGGATTGAAATACTCCGGTAGCGCATGTGGTATGAAAATGCTCAGGGCACCCACTCTGACGGAGGGTAACCTCGATGGCATCAAAGCACTGGAGCATTTGAGATACACTTCCTTCACCTGTGAAGACCATCGGGTCACAGGCCTTGAATTGCTTGTAGGAGAAAGTAGCCTTCGGGGCATCGGCCTTAGAGTCCGCCGATGACTGCGAATTGTTGAGAGATTGAACCTGAGAGATGATTTGAGGAATTACCTTGGCCACGAGCGACGCAATCCTCTTGTCGGAATTCCTTCGGGCTTAACGTTGAGAGTTGGAAGCGTTCGAAGACATCTGAACAAAAGATTTGAATTGAGATTCGATCATAATGATTTTTATAATTTTGCGATGCGATTCAGCGCGATAAAAACTCATTGTAATTGATATAATAATACGTATTCACATAGGCACGTGTAACCACATACTATATATGTATATATATATTTAGATACGTATATACTTGAAGATATAGTGTGAGGACGCAATTAAGGGAGTTGTTATGATTTAGTTTTGTTGCGAAAATTAGCTTTTGTTTTGGATTGCGATGGCTGTGCGAGTTGTGCATTAAGATAAATTCGAATAAGCAGTAAGCGAAAAGCGAATAATCAAAATATTTTTAGAAGTTAAAATTCGTTTAGATATGCTCAAAGCATATCGAAAATCGATGATGCGTAAAATCAACAATAGCGGCTTAAAATCAATAGAGCGTCCCAGGTTTTGAGACTTTCGACAAGCCATAGTGATTCGACTATCCTTTGAACTTGAACCTACGCTTTGGCCTAATAGGTAAATGCTCTCACCGCCCCGCGGCTAACGACATTTACCCTTCCAGTTAATACGTGTTCCAAATCATCGACATAGTCGAGACTGTGACGAGATTGAAAATCGATGAGTGGGACGAGTTTTCAAAGTTCGGGTTTCACCCCTAACTTAATCACTTCGGATCCCTGATTGTGGTTTCCCTCCTGGACCCATCAGGAGGTTTCCACCGGATAGAATGGGAAATTTCTGTTAAGATGTGGATATCACTCCTAACTTAACAGACAATTTCGTGCAAACGAGAATACGCAGATTGAGTGATTCGTTGAGAGTTCGCGGTTTTCACACCTAATCTTGACAAATCGATCCGTTTGTGAGATACGAGCGTTTATCAGCATGTATTGTGGTTGCTTTAGGAAAAGCATACGTAAGTTTAAATGCTGAATCACAAGAGTCTAGTCAAGTGCCGAACTTGGCATCACCGAAGTTCGAGCGGTCTTGATTCAAACCAAGTGATGCTGTTTGGTTGGGACAGCTCAAGTTCGGGCGAACTTGGCATCACACTGATGTCAAGTTCGAGCGAACTTGTCTAGTCACCACATGTTCTGTTTTGTTCAGTCAAGCCAAGTTCGGTCGAACTTGGGGTTAGCCAAGTTCGGGCGAACTCGTCAAATAAGCATAGATTTCAAGCGTTAATCAATACGTAGTAGTCTGATTCAATATCCTAACTATAGTCTAAGGCAAGCATGGCAATCCTACCTAAGTTTCCCTATAGTTATGGCTCTGATACCAATCTGTCACACCCCAACCGATGGCGGAATCATCGGGGCGCGGCACTAGGCGAATCAGATTGCTCGAGAGAATCCATAACAACTATTTGCGCGACAATATTTAAGCATTCGTTATCCCATACTAACAAATATAAAATCCATAAACAATCATTACAAATAACCAAACATCTCTCAAACAAACATAATCCGATCTTCCCTAGATTTCTATTACATGCATTTCTAGAGATAAAATCCGACGTCCATTTGCAGCAAGTAGAAAGCATCAACCTGCAACATACATTAAAATAACTTGTCAATACAAAAATGTATTGGCAAGCATACAGGTTTGATATAATAGCATAGTAGATAAAACAGTGTCGCGAATTCCTTCATACATAAACATGATTTCTACAACACATAAACGCACAAGACAATTTCACATGCTATACTCGCAGAGAAAACATCTTAGCTAAACCCCGTCAGGTGAGAGCCCATCTACAGTACCATACTAGCCATGGTGGAGATAACGAAAAGTGCCCTATCATACATGTTCTAGCAATCACGTATAAATATGTATAACAATCATTCGCATGTGATAATTCAGTTTAGCGTGCGTTGTGTATTTTTGATAAGAACGTATGTTACACCCAAAAAGTGAATTAAAGCGAAAATGGGTCAAGTATACTCACAGTTGTTGTGTTTAGGTAAGATTTAGGATCTGAGGAGAGTTGCGGAGAGTGCCGAGTCAGCCTGTAATCGAACAGAAGCTCATCATTCTTCCGAAAAGCTGAAATGGTGAAGTTTGAGTCGGGCAGTAGCCAAGTTCGGGCGAACTTGTGTGTAAACACACAAGTTCTAGCAAACTTGTATGGTTTTGCTGAGTTTTGAGTCAAGTTCGGCCAAACTTGATGAGTTTCCTTAGGAAACTTGTCAAGTTCGGGCGAACTTGTAGGAAGATCTTACTGAAAATGCAAGTTCGGGCGAACATGCATAGTTTCTTAAGAAACTAGACAAGTTCGGGCGAACTTGTAAGAAAACTGGGTGAAATTGTCCTAAGTTCGGTCGAAGTTGACCCATTTGGGTGCAAGTTCGGTCGAACTTGACCAGTGAGCTTAGGATTCTTGAGCGAACTTGATGTTTTCGGGTCCAAAATATTGCGCTTTCGCATCGTTTGCTGAGGAAATCGAGTGCCCATCCCTCCAACCTTAAGCCACTGAGTAAAACTCAGGCTGGAGAGGTCTTTTTGGAGCGAACTTAGCCATTTTACAGAAACTCGGGCTAATCCGGGTGAACCGGAGGGTTCGTACGGGTTAGTCCAGCTTGTGTAAAATGACGATTTCGTCCTTGTGCTTCCGGATCTGAGATTTTAGCTTGACAATGCCTCGTTCCACTCAAAAGTGAACGAAACGTACGTTATTAGTCCGAAATTGTGTAAAAATCAATGTTTGAAAGGTTTTACTCAGATCTAAGCATAGATAAACAGAAGTTTTATGGAAAAAGATGAAGATTTTCGTAAACAGAAGTGATTTGATGAAAACGAAGGCAATGCCTTGTGCTAAAATCGTTGTAAACCCTTGTAAATTGTTGATAAACGTTGTTGTAGTTGAAATCGGGTTGATTCTTACTTAGAACACGAAGGTTTCGGGTTTTGAGAGCTCTGGGCGAACTTACAGCAAGTCCAAATGAGAGGAATGAGCTGGGTATTTATAGGAGAAGGAAAAAAGGTAAGCTGGTGGAGTCAAGTTCGGCCAAACTTGCATGAAATTCATGCAAGTTCGTGCGAACTTGTGAATTCTGAGGGAAAACATGAGCTAAGTTCGACCGAACTTGCGTATATGTGCATAAGTTCGAGCGAACTTGTGTAAAACAAAGAAGGATGTTTGGCCAGTCAAGGAGCGAACTTGACCCAAAAGTTGGTTTTCTTCGTTCTTTTCGTGTTAAGTGTTCGTTTGGCGATTCGGTTCGTATTATATAGTTATATTAAGCATTATAAGCGAAATATTAAGCGTACCAAACGGTCGTATTTACGTATAGTCCAATATTTACTCAAAAGTTCGATAATTAAGCGATTAAAGTGCGTGACTTCAGTTCCCAGTCTTACGAGTGTCGCGTTGCAGTTTAACCGATCTACGTAGCCACGGGAACGTCACGTAATTGTTGTGTTTGTAATTGCGATAAAAGCGTTGTGTTAATGCGATATAATGCGCTGTGTTGTGATATAGTGTGAAAATATGCGATGTACGGTAATAAGCGATATAGATTACATTATGATCCGAATCCCTGGTGCTTGGCGTAACGAGAGCAGCGAGCTGCAAAAAGTTAACGAGCTGCGAAGATGCGGGTTGTTACATTATCCTTCAATCGTGCTTTTGCTCGATTTGACTTCCCGACACATTGCTTGTATTGTCTTATGATCGCTTAGTATAATTGGTCAATGTTCTTCGTTAGTAAGGCCTCATGTGCCGTCACTCTTGTTTTGTACCCATTTACCTTTATTTTTTTATTTGACCGAGTCGCCATTTTGGCCACTTGGTCATATAAGTCTATTGTTTATGTTTATTCCACGCTAATTTCATAATAAATAGTGTATTAAACAAATTCTTAATTTAAATTTTGACCTTAACCAGTCTCACTAACTAGACTTATTAGTCCAGTTACTTTATACCCATCACTCGGGCTACAATGTGATTATATTTCACATTACCTTTCTTGACCGTGATCGCGTCACGTCATGTTTAAGTTTATATCAACCCTTCGTTATCGAAAATATTTCTTTTCGAATGTATCGTCTTGCACCTATCGGTGTCAAGACCTGTATCTTTTAATATTTACTATTTCGATTTCTATCCAAATATTCATATTTTTGGAAACGTTATTTCTTATTAAAAATTGAATTTTAGTTTAACGTTTTCTCTTTAACTTATTTCAATTACTCATATCAAGAGATTGACAGCAAGAACTTATTCTTTTCTATTCTTATTTTACGTGGGGAAGCGTAACCAGTTCCCACGCTTTACTCAATTCACCCGTAGGTCCTTTCACTTAGCCTCGTGGGCTATTTCATTAGGCTTTCACCTCACTAAGGTGAGTCCTTTATGATCCATTCCTTTTTATTCACGACCCGTGGGTCATTTTGGTCCCATAGACCTTTATACTATTTATAACCCGAAGGTTATGATGATCACGTAGATCATCCTTTTTACTCATGTCTTTATTATAAAATTATATAGGTGGTGTCAAACCACTCTTTTTATGTTTGAAAATCATTTGGTTTCATGTTTAAAATTTGTTAACTCTGACTGTAGTCCATGTCTACAATTGTCTTCTTTCGGATAATTCTTCCGATTCTATGACTTATCACGTCATTTAAGCATCAGTTTCTCTCAAACTTACCGTTGTCCGGTTTACGCGTATATTTAAATTCCTACTCATCAACCGGGTACTTTGCCGAAGCCCTTATTAATGCAACCATTTCGGCATGCATTAAGACTTCGTTTTAATTTGTTTGGTTATCTTAGTGAAATCCATCGCTTTATTCAACCAAACCTTTATTCTTTATTTGACCATCCTTGACGGTCTTATAAATTCTGAATGACGATGATGATGATCATCATCATCCTTTCTTCACTACAACCAAAGCCAATGACTTCGATCGTCTTTTCGTATGGGCAATACCTTCGTTTCTATGACCCTGCGGTTCATTTATACTTTGGTTTTACATGGCGCCTTTTTGTCAACCAAGGCTCTCTCGTCCAAAATGACTTATTTCACGAATTTCCTTGGGTATTTATTTCTATGCGCGCCATACATCGTTTTTTTATGGTTCCTGCGAAAACCATTTATACGTGCATGCCCATGAGATTTCTTGACCCTAAGGATCTTTTAACTTTTCATTAGTCTAAACCTTACTACATCGAACATAAACGTGTTCATTATAAGAAGTTCATGGTATCATGTTTTCACTACTTACTTGGCCAGAGTAAGCAATCAACACATGGTACACACTACCTTATTATAACTACCACATCACGTCCCATGTACGTAAATTCTCAATTCATTTCCCAAAATTATGAATTTATTTAGTAAAACTTTGTTTAATTGCCATTTAACAATTATTAGTTTTTACCCGTTTTATCTTTGAACATATAAAATGTCCTTTTTTATAAACATTTATACAATCACATTCGTTGATGTGATCATTATTTTCTCAATAGGATTTTTATTGAGTATACATACTTGGATGATTAATCTCGCTTAAGTTTCTATATTTAAACTAATTTTAGTTATTGTCTTGTTATTCACGATTGTGAATAATATGTAGCTCTACTGAATTTCTCTTGGAAACGTCATCCTGGATAGATAACCTATCCAAGTCTTCCAAGTTTCATATTCTATATGCAACTATCATTCACCATGTACTTGTTGCATATTACTATTTATACTATAAGTTTAAGAGGGGCACCTTGTAGATACTCGCCCTGATAACTCTCCTTGTTGTTCGATCTCTATTCGAGATCATTTCCTGATTTAGGTCTTTGGCGTGTATGGCTTACTTGTCATACTTCACCCATATTTTCATCGTATCAATAGATCCTTAGACTCTCATCATCTTTAGATGCGAGGGTCCTTCATCTAAAACATTTACAGATATTAGTAATGTTACATTAACAAGTGTTCGTACTATACTACAATGCTTTCTACAATACGTGTTAACACACGCAATTCGTTAACTACATCGGTCTTTTATCAATTTATTTTAGGATGACGTGTGAATACACGATAACTTTATGTGTTCTTTACAACACGTTAACATGCTAGACCGTTATGCACATAATAACCTATCGGATTATGCGATCAAGTCTTGAACCGAACACTTTTCTCTTTAACCTTGAGCTCTGATTACCAACTTGTAAGACCCATACTTCTATTTAACAATTTTCATATTGGTTCGGAGTATAAAAGTGTATTTAAGATTACACATACATTTGAAAAATGCGGGTTTATTAAAACATTTCCAGATTTAAAACAATACAAAACAACATAAGTTATTCGTCATTTAAAGATGATGACGATGCAAAGTGCGGAAGCTTGTATCTTGATCGTGTTCGGTTCTTCTTTTAGCTTGATCGTCTTCCGGTACCCTACAATAACCTACATTTCATACAACATGAAATGAGTTAGTCATATTTAGTTTATAGGTGTTTAAATCAAGTCCGGAGACTAAAACGAACAAGAAAACAATTTTTTTTATTTTTGCACGTTTTAGGGGCGTCGCCGTACGCTACGGTGCGTCGCACTACGCCACGCCCCCTTTTTGACAGAAAGTTTTTGAACTGGTGCTGCATATTCCCAGCAATCCTATCTCAAACTTGTTATGCACAAAAACTTGTATAACTTTCAAAATACATATCCGTTTTACGATCCGTTTCTTTCTACGTGATCGTAATTTGATTTCCCATCATATGGAGTCGAAATCCGACATCCGGCTTAACAATTTTCTAAATGTTAAGCATTCGGCTTTGTATATTTCTATAAAATTTTGACCCGTTCGTGTTTTTATCAATCAAACTTGTTTATAGTATTCAAACTCTCATGAACATCATGTTATAATTATTTCCTATTATACAAGGTTTAAACCATTGGTTTTTATGCATTATTAACTCGTTTTCACTTATATGCCTATTTCGACCCGTTAAGGGTATTTAAGCAAATTTTAAGCATAAATCACACTCATTGATTACTAGCATCATATTTCCACATTTTCCTATAAATTGTCTTCCACCACAACTATATTTGTGGTGGATTTAATGTGGTAAACCATTTATTCCGAGTTTTATCCCTCGGATTATCATTTTACGGCAAACACTCATTTAGAGTCAATTGAACCAAAGATTCATACCTTTCGCTTTTTTTATATTTATTCTAAGTATTTACTTGATCATAAAACTTGTTTTCAAACAACCTTTAAGGGTATTTCGTTAGATTTAGCTTACAAGAGCATTTTGGTCATCTTTAACCCTTCCTTTACGACAAAGGACTTTTTAATGATATGCTTGACCAAAATCCCGTATTGTAACTATAATTTTGTGTCGAAATCATTATATTTCTTGAAACACAACAACTATTATTGAAATTATCGGCTTTACCTATTAAGGTAACCAAATGTCAAATTTCGACTTCATTTATCTTTCATTGAACCTTAAGTTCTAAATGAATAGTTAATCTATTACGCATACCTGGCTCGGATCAATATATTGACCCGTTTTAATACCTTGCTTTTATAACCGCTAATTAATAGCGATGCTAATATCCATTAGATATCTATTCCTGTAAGCATATAACTCGAAAAATAATCATTAGTCGAAATCATAACTTATTATATTATCATTACATCAATCATTCTTCACCTTTTGACCCGGTTGGTCTAAGTGACCGTTTATCTTTGCGAGATGATATTTATTACCATCTCATCTACGTGACTCGCTCCAGTTGACACCGTACGGTCATTGTATTTATAAATCATTTCTTCACTCTTTTGACCCATTATGGCTTACGCCATAAAGTGTCTTTTCAAAAACTAACAGTTTTTGTCAACGCTTGACCGAATTACCGTTTTACCTTAATTATTTATTTTGGGTTTACCCTATAAGGTAACCATTTTAATCTCCTTGCATATTTGTCATTGTATGACCAAATAATCATATTATTTTCTTTTTAACAATTAACATGGTTTCTTATCATTTTCACGTATTTCGTTTCGTACAACTACGCGTCGGAACATCATATTTCAATTTGCGTACTTATTTTATTCGTAATTAATACGATAAGAGAATAGTCTACAATTTAAGAAGAGTGTAAGCTATACTTACCTTACATCCGAATTATGCTTTTCCTTCACACTCGATTTGTTTGACCCGCTTCCTTCTCAAGCTTCCACCTAGCTAGTTAAGCGTCAAACTGCCATTGTAATTTGTAAGATGCTTAGATTAGTCAAAATCATTCACGACTATTCCATCCTACGATTTTATGTCGAATTTATCATTCGATCATATCATTGGTCAGTTTGACTTTTAAAGTCAAACTGCCTATTGACATAAGTATTTACACAATGTAGCTCAACTACTCGTTTAAGTACATTGTCAAATATCCGCTAAGCATTATTCTTATGCTACCGTTTTAGCTACTTATTAAATCAAGTTATCGAAATCGCAACTTATTATATTATCATTATATCAATCATTCTTAACACATGATGATATCAACATCATTTTAACATGAATCTATCATCATTTTCATTTTATCATACAAAACCCATTTCATAGTATGTATAATTATATACTCAAACACAAAATTTGTTCAAGTAGTTCCTTATTACTATCATGTATGATGATTCTAAACACAATTATATCATCAATTTCATCATATGATTAAAGCCCACTTATCCTAATGTGGTAAATCATCTAAACATTCAATTCATAGCATCATATGTAAAATTTTCACTTAGGGTTTTGTTCCTAAGCGAGTATACATCATTAATTCAGCGATAACTTCTATAATCCATACATAATTCGCGATTATGATGTTTCCTCAAATTTCACAACTTCACAAATCATCAAAATTTTACCTACCTTATGATCCCCTTGAATTGGTGATCGTTTATATGCATTCATGCATCAATTCGGGTCTTGAATTGACCTTCAATTTGATGATTTTGTTGAAATTAGGGTTGTGAGCTCCTGGGGAGCATCTTCTGGTCGAACAGAACACACATATGTGTGTGTTTTGTTTTAAATCTTCTTTTCATTAAATAAATTTTCAAGTTATCCTAATTTGGCCCCTCATGTTTGGTTAGTTTATTAAGTAGGCCACAACCCACTTAATTCCAATAACATTCTCTTTAATTAACTAGGTTAAACATTCCTAGTTAACTTAGTGGGTTAGGGGAAATCATTACTCGTTTTGTTTTAAGTCCCATCAACTTGGGCCTTTTATAAACTTTATTTCCTAAAAGCATTCATTCACTTTTTATTTCATATTAGGTTTATTTATTTAAAATCCTAATATTTATCGGGTTAATTTTTCCCACTAACAATACTTTACTCGTCCTTTTGTATTAACGTGGTTTGATTACCAAACCCGTTTTCGAGGTGTTATATATATATAATTTGTTGTACAAACAAGGAAATGCAGTTGAAGCGATAACAAGACATCTTACATAGATACTACGCAACAGTTCATAAATTGAGTCTTAGACACGACACTCGAGCAAACGGAAGTAACACTAAAGCCAGTGCCGCCACTCACTATAGCAGAGCACAGTTAGCCTCACACTCGTTTAAAACACACAAACAATCATTGCATCTGCGTTTTTTGTAACCTAAATTTCCCACACAAGTTCAACAGATGATTTTATGCAATGTCTATTAAAATATTGGTAGTACCCTAAATTGTTTTATATAAAAGAAAAAGTTCTATTCTTTAATTTAATCATATATACTACATTAGTAATACATAAAACCTGTTTAAAAAGGACATAACTATTGGTAGTTTTACCCCACTTGAACTAACGTTTAACATACGGATAAAAATTATTGATTTGACGAAAATAAGTTCATGACTCAAAAAACAAGTAACTATGGTGTCAAGTTTGATACTTTCATCCAAAATCCAATTGAAACTCTCTATTTATTAACACGAAATAGTCCGGGTTGCTTTTATATTTCTACAAACGCTACACCTGATGAAGGCTGCACAGGTGTACTTTATGTTTATCATTATTTTTTCTTCTTTCTAACATCTAAACCTTCAATATGCAGATGAAGGAAGCAGCAAACAAGAAGACTCTTACCTAAAGACCAAGGGCACAATTGTACTTTATGTTTATCATCTTTTCTGTTCTTTTTTTTCATAACTCAAAGAACTTATAGATTTTTTTTAATCAACACTAATGTTTGTTTACATGGTTAATGATGTTAGAGTAGATGTCATGAGAAACTTCAGAGCTAAGTAAGTTTTATGACTGAAATTCTTATCCAAAAGAACGTTGAGACCCCTTGTGTCAACATTTGAAATTCGGAATATGTTACTTATTACACTAACATTTGGAATATGTTTACTTAATATTGAAGCTATACTCTTATGATTTTTACATTTACATTTTTATCAAATTTTTATTTTATATGGTAAATAATGTGATTTTTGTAAATAAAAAATAAAAAATAACGTGCCACTAAAATATAGTACATATATTTACTGACACAAAATTTGTGTCACAAAAGTTTTTTTATATTCTGGAAAAAAAAGTGTCATTAAAACTAGCATCGATATGTAGCTATAATTACTTTTTAAAGACACAAAAATTAGGCCATAAAAGCCTTTTTTATGTGGTACAAAAAAAGTGACACTAAAAGCCCAAAAAACTTTGTGCGACGGATTGAAAAGGTGCCACAAAAGACATTACCGTCAGCGTTTCTATTAGCATAATTTTTTTGTCTGCTGCCCATTCCTACATGGGTCTTTAGTGGTAATTTTAGCTATTTTGTGTCACTTTTTGTATGTCACTAGATGTCATTTTTTGTAGTGACAATCTATGTGAGACTTGTGCTCGCAATTATTTCACTCCTTTCAACTTTGACATTTATGATTTAAAATTCAATCCTCCCGCAATAGTGGACTTGGTGTTCAACTTTCCAAACTAACCTCCATGTTAGGACTCGGATCCTTATCGAACCTAAACCTAACACTACTTCCTAACAATGGTTCATTCCTTTCTTGGCTAACCTTGTTTAAGGACGTAGTAACCCACCTCAACTCTTCTTTACTAACCACCTCATGTTGTTAGCTATCAAAACATGGAGTGTACGATAGATGATGTTGCGAGGCTTCAATTTGTTCCTCCTTCCTATGATCTTCATCTCATATGACTGGTTCCTGAATCTTGCAATATGATCCTCATCTCGGATGACTAATTTTGAAAAAGTTTCTGAATCTTGCAATCTTGTGAATGAAACACAATTTGACTACTGCCTCGTCGGGAGAATCTTCAGCTCAAAAGAATGTCCTTTCCACAAGTCATTTGAATCGACTAGAGCTTTGATACCGCTTGATGCATGCAGAGGCGCGATCAAATGGCACAACAAGAAAATCTTTTCTTTCAAATAATTTATATAAAAAAATCTGAATATAAACTTTGTTTGATGGTTTTATCTATACATAATCTTCGCACGTGTGTGTAAGAACCATAACATGTAAAAAATATAAAGGATTAATAAAAAAAATTAAAGATTTAGATTTTTCATTTTGCCCTCACAATAATTTATAAATGAAAGAAGCGTGTTTATATAAGAAAGATAACCCGTCTATCTCTCTCTCTCCCTCTCCCTCTCTCTCTCTCTCTCTATATATATATATATGTGTGTGTGTGTGTGTGTGTGTATTTGTGGGTGTGTGTGATCAAGATCAAGATAAAAGTCCATTAAGTTGTGAAAACTTAGAGAACTCTGAGTTCCCATGCAAGTTTTGCCTTTACTTTTTGCACACACGTAGATTAAAATCTTACAAAGATGTCTGTAAAAAATAGAAGTAGCTTTTTTAGCCCTTTTCAGATGCTATAAAAAGGTGCTGCATCAACATGAACATTTACAACAACTGTAAGCGTTTTTTACGTGTGGTGTAAATCAACAAAAATTATTTTCTTTTTGGAAAAGTTGATTTTCTAGGATTTTGGTAAAAAATAAAATTGAAAAACCTTTCTTAAGGCCGAGTTTTTTAAGTTCTCACAACTCGTAAGAGTTTTCATTTTACTCTAATCCTATATAAGACTTTTTTTTGTACGTGTTCAGCAACATACCAAGGAACAAAGAGGCAACACGTGTATTTAGGCGAGATATCTATGGTTCTATATAATTACACCACGTCTACTAACGATTAAAGTAGTGTGATCAATGATCCAAACACACTTTGTACATTTCTCACACAAAATCAACTTTCTATGTCCTAAACATATATGTGTGAATGCATGCGCGTGTGTCGGAATAATGAACAGAACAAGTTGCTTTATAATCTTACGTAATTAATAATACAAGAAATAAAGTTGGGAGTAGATCAACCTACCATTATAATGAAAACAAGAGGAAACACAAGAATTCACAAGAAGAACAAGCAATACTAGAGTGTTCAAAAGTTATGAATTTTGTGTTTAAATCTTCCTATCTAATAAAGCAAAACATGTATTGGACACGTGTCACCATGTCAAGCCCCCCCTCCCCCCCCCTCTTCTTCCCAAATTTTAACCCTATTCATTCTCACAAAACCACCACCCTCAGATGATCAAGAAGCTGAAGACAAAACGTCGTTGTCTCTCTTCAGGCAGGTCAAACCTTCACATGCGCTCCCAACCTTCTTTCCCTTTCCTCCTCTTTTCCTTCTTCCTTCCATTTTGTATCCCTCTGTATATATTCCACTTCGAGTTAGGGTTCAAAAAAACCCAAAACAACAGTTTTGTATCTCCCTTTATCTCTGAGATATGTATAAGACAGTCCCATCTTTGCATAAAACGCCAATTTCGTTGTCTCTCTTCAGGCAGGTCAAACCTTCACATGCGCTCCCAACCTTCTTTCCCTTTCCTCCTCTTTTCCTTCTTCCTTCCATTTTGTATCCCTCTGTAAATATTCCACTTCGAGTTAGGGTTCAAAAAAACCCAAAACAACAGTTTTGTATCTCCCTTTATCTCTGAGATATGTATAAGACAGTCCCATCTTTGCATAAAACGCCAATTTCGTCTTCAAGAAACACAAATTTCACCCAAGAAACACAGATCCAACGGTTGTCCTTAAATTTACAACATAATCTGACGGTGTAGATCCGTATTCACACGGATTGACCTTCGAATTAGGGTCTATCTTCTTCATATTAAGGTTTTGATGGAGTCTATAAAGCCTTACCATATCATACTCTTTCTTCACTCTGTATCCTCTTTTCTTTTCTGGTAATATTTTGATTTTTTAGAAACACTTTGTAGTTGTTATTTTTGTAATTTTTTGTAATTTAGATTTTCTGTAGTTCTTGAATTTAATTAGTGAAGTGTATGTACAGGTTGTTTATTGTTGAAGGAAGGTTTTCTGTTGTTTCAAGGAATCAGGTTTGTGACTTTCAACAAGAAATCCAGGTTCCGTTAAATTTATGTATCAGCTAAGACAGTTCGGTATCAATTTTATGCTTTTGTATGTATGAACATATGAAGATATGAAGATTTATACACATATGAATCAAATTTAGACAGATCTACCTTAACTATATGAAAACATTAGATAGATCTGTATCAATTGTATGCTTTTGTATGTATGAACATCCTCTAAGAATAACATTAAGATGAAGATAGCTCTGTATTATTACATTAAGATGAAGATATGAAGATTTATTCACATATGAATCAAATTTAGATGAATATAGATTTGTAATAGAATCAAAGTAGACAGTTTTGTACGAATATCCTCCAATAGTAACGTTAAGATGAATATAGATATGTATTATTACATTAAGATAAAGATATGAAGATTTATACTCATATGTACCTCATTCAATATATGTTTATGTGTAACCTTGAAAAAATCATTATTCAGAAACTGCTCACATGAAACTGCGCACTATTATATGTTTTGCAAACTTTATATGTTAACATTAAGATGAATATAGATATGTATTATTACATTAAGATGAAGATATGAAGATTTATACTCATATGAACTTCATTCAATATATTTTTAAGAATCAAAGTAGACAGTATTGTATGAACATCCTCCAAGAGTAACATTTATGATGAATATAGATATGTATTATTACATTAAGATGAAGATATTGAAGATTTAAACTCATATGAACCTCATTCAATATATGTTTATCTGCAACCTTAAAAAATGATTATACAAAAGAAATTGCTTACATGAAACTGCTCAGTATTATATGTTTTTTAAACTTTATATGTTAAGACAGATCTGTATCAATGGTATGCTTTTGTATGTTTTTTTAGTCAAAATATTTGTAAGTTATGAACATCCTCTAAGTATACAGATCTGTATTATTACATTAAGATGAAGATATGAAGATTTATACTCATATGAACCTCATTTAATATATGTTTATCTCAAACCTTGAAAAAATGATTATACAACAGAAAATATATTTTTTAAGAATCAAAGTAAACAGTATTGTATGAACATCCTCTAAGAGTAACATTTAAGATGAATATAGATATGTATTATTACATTAAGATGAAGATATTGAAGATTTAAACTCTTATGAACCTCATTCAATATATGTTTATCTGCAACCTTGAAAAAATGATTATACAAAAGAAACTGCTTACATGAAACTGCTCACTATTATATGTTTTTGAAACTTTATATGTTAAGACAGGTCTGTATCAATGGTATGCTTTTGTATGTTTTTAGTCAAAATATTTGTAAGTTATGAACATCCTCTAAGTATACAGATCTGTATTATTACATTAAGATGAAGATATGAAGATTTTTCTCATATGAACCTCATTCAATATATGTTTATCTCTAACCTTGAAAAAATGATTATACAACAGAAACTGCTCAAATGAAACTGCTCACTATTATATGTTTTGTATGTTTTTTAGTCAAAAATATTGTAAGTTATGAACATCCTCTAAGTATACAGATCTGTCATACATGCTATTAAAACTTCACAGATAGATCCATGTTTTGTATGTTCTTGAACATATATTTGTATGAAAATAATAGCAATAGATCTGTATTATTACATTAAGATGAAGGAGCCAGTAAGATCAATATAGATTCATTACAGAGATTTTTAATAGAATCAAAGTAGACAAACATGTATGAACATCATCTAAGAATCACATTAACATGAATATAGATATGTATTTTAACATTAAGATGAGATATGAAGATTTTATACTCATATGAACCTCATTCAATATATGTTTATGTGTAACCTTGAAAAAATGAGTATACAACAGAAACTGCTCACATGAAAGTGCTCACTATTATATGTTTTTGAAACTTTATATGTTAAGACAGATCTGTATCAATGGTATGCTTTTGTATGTTTTTTAGTGAAAATATTGTAAGTTATGAATATCCTCTAAGTATACAGATATGTCATACACGCTATTAAAACTTCAGAGATAGATCCATGTTTTGTATGTTCTTTAACATGAATGAGCCATTAGACAGATTTTTCTCATGTTATGTAGAGTTGATCATTTAGAATCCTATGAACTTGTATGAGAATTAAAGTAGACAGATTTGTATGAATGATATGAACATCGTTGGCGAGAATGATTACTGTTTTAACTTTTTGTTGTTATATGGAGATCTATTAACATCGTTCATAAAAAGTGATGCAGCTCATATTTTTGTTCTTCATATGCTTGGTATATTTTTGTAATTCTGTAACTTTGTAAAAGACAGTCTCTATATTAATTTAGAAAAAAACAATTAACTAGAAAGGTCAACAATGGTGGAGCCTATCATTATCTCTCTTAATCAACTGGATGTAACAAAGACAAACATGACTATTAAAGTTCGCATAGTCAAGCTTTGGAAGCTACTATCATTTAAAGTCAAGAATGCTATTCATGCTGTGGAATTGATCCTCATGGATGAGGAGGTACTTTATAATTTTTAAACACGTGTTTATTATATTATTTTTTATATTGTCTCTTACACCATAAAACTTTATATCGTGTTGATAGGGTACCAAAATTCAAGCAAGTGTGGCTGGTAATTATCTTGTAAAGTATGGAAAACTACTTCAAGAAAAACGTTGTGTCCTGGTTTCTAAGTTTGAAATTGGTGACAACTTGTCTCTGTACCGCCCGACTCAGCATCCACATATTTCAATTTCAATACCGACATCATGAATTGTGATGACTTTAGGGATCAATTCATGGATTCTCTTTTACTTCTTTTGATGTCCTTCGCAATCGTGCCATTCCACTAGATTCTCCTGTTGGTGAGTGTCTATAAATGTGATGTTTAGTAACCAATCTTTTTTGCTTATATTCTTTCTGTTCTATGACACCTTTTTTTGATTTTTTTGTTTATAGATATAATTGGTTATCTTGATGGTTGGTTTCCTATGATTAATCATACAAGCAAAAATGGCAAGACAAACAAAAAAATGAGTTTACAACTTCGTGATCTAGAGTTACATATTCTTTTTTTTTATCAAATTATTAATATTTTATTAAATTATCTGTTACGTCACCTTTTCGAACATTTTTTTGAGTAGGTACCTTAATGTTTATGTCACTTTGTGGGGAGATTATGCGGTGCAAATGTCAAAGTTTTTAGACAAGGAACCGAACGATGTTTTTGTGATACTGCAGTTTGGAAAATATAGCTTTCATGAAGGTTCTGATATTTAACCAATAACCTTATCTTTCTCATTAAGATTCTATATAGCTTACATATTTCGATAATTTATTTTTGTATTTTCTTATATACTTATTTTGATATTCACTATTTAGGTAAGGCATATGTGAACAGTTCTTTCCAAAGCAGCACATTGTATCTGAACGAAAGTACTGATGAGTTAATTGATTTTCAAAAGAGGTAATGCATACATTTTTTTTCTCTCTTGAGCACTTTTTTTTATTTTTACTATCAGTTCTTAATGTTTTTCTTATTCTATTCTATACTTATAATTTTAATCATATGAAGGTTACTTGAGAAAAAAAACGGATCCTGGTTCTTTAGGCCGTTCTTTGGGTTCCTCTCAACCTGGAAAAAGCATTCATGATGATTTTTTGGGTGAAACTGAGTTGAAGAACATAGATGATGTTAATAAAAGCGAAGTGGAAACTAATGTGATTGTGCTTGGTACAATCATAAGTTTCCCGCCTGGTGTTGAGTGGTATTACAATTCTTGTAAGGATTGTGTGAAGAATGTTACTGTTTTGTATTTTATAAGTGACGATGATGATGGTTTAGATTTAAGTGAGGGCAAACAGACCATTGATGCATAAACGATGCTTGCAATGAAAAAGGTGTTTCTGTGATTCCGAGGTAAATTAGTAACCTTATGTTAACCTTAACAATTCTATACTTTATAATGTATAACTTAACTAATTTGTTAACTATAGGTTGAAACTTCAAATCAGGATATAAGATGGTACCGGTATTGCATCTCTAACTTTGTTAGACCATGTAGCTCGAAAATTAATTGGAAAGAGTACTCAAGAGTTGGTTGATAAGTTTGTTGATGTATGTTTTTTGCTTTTTTTGTCTCCCCATTTTTACAATTGATTAAATTTTTCATACCTTACCAATGTTTTTATATCTTTTCTTTATATAGGGTGAAACGGATAATTTGCTCCCGGAGGAAATTAGTAATCTGGTTGGGAAGAAGATGGCGTTTAAGATTGAGATTTCTTACTTCAACGTGAAGCATAACTACAAGTCATTCACTGTCAAAATATTTTCTGATGATCCCGCAATAATTTCTCAGCTTGAATCGAAGTTAGGGATTGAGCATGTACATTATCTTACCTTTTGTTATATTCGGTTCTTACATTTTTACTTTATTTTACCTACATTCTCGCTTCATAAATTTTTACTCTCCTTTATTTGACATTTCAAACTCGGTGAATACCACATCTGGTGATTTTGAAAGTACTGAAACTGTCGATCTTAAGGTATTATTTCTACACAAACTATTATATAAAATCTATGTATTTTTTAACTTTCAATTTTAGCCATTGGAAAAAAAATTGTTTACCATAATATATTATCTTTATATCAATATTAAGGATGATACCCCAATGTCACTTATTGGTTCAAGCACTGGATCAATATCTGCTTCTGCGAAAAATGTTGAAAACCTGAGGGTTCATTCCGATCTGAAGCGTAATCTTATGGACTCATATGATCATGACGAGTCATCAACAAAAGCTCCTTTAGGCTGCAGTGAAGGTGTACATTTTTTTTTGTTTTTTATTTTATTAATTTTTGTTGTATTTTCTAACTCTACTTTTCTAATCCAATTTTTCTATTTAATTTAGATTTCAACACTTATAGCAAAGAGAAGCGCAAGACGAGAAAAAAACTGCTTACTAAGGTTTTCTTTTTTTTTTTGGATTTTAAACACATTGCTATTTCAAAATATAAACCTATATTTATACTAACAAATCTATTTACCTTAATATGAAGGATTATATATCAGTTACCACTATTATGAGACCCCGGTTGCAATGATGGATACAAGTGTTTCCACAATTGATTCAAGTGCTCGCGGTATGGGTTTGCGTAACAAAAGGCCGGGAAAGTTGAAGACACCAATTGAGCTGAAGCGTACTCTTGCGGAAGAATTTGAATGTGACGATTCTGGAAGTAAAGATCCATTAACTATCAAAGAAGGCCCTAAGTCACTTTTGATTCCCAAGAAGGAAAAATGATCATATATTTCCATTGTTAAGACATTCATTAATCCATGTTTAGGATATCTACCTTTTATTTTTGAAAACTTATGTTGTTTAAGATCAGCTGTATTTTTGGAAACTTACGTGTTTAACTCAGCTGTATGAATGGATGTTTAATGTTTTCAGTTGTTTAATTATTTTATCCTTGGTTTTTAATCTGCATATTGAACTTATGAGGAATATTACCTTAACTTGTCTCCATTTTTTTAAATGTAAATATGTATGTATCTATTTTCCATTATCTATTTCCAAATAAGATGAAGATATCATTAAGATTAAATCATAGCTATTTTAACTTAAACGTTAATTACTAATATGTTTGTTTAACGTTAAAGTTACTATATATAATTTTATAACTAAATACTTTTTATATTTTTTTTCACAGATATACATCATTATTCCAATACTGAGAATCAGCACAGTAGAAAGTTACGTAAACTGGATTTGGATTTAAGAAAGGCTAAAAAAGGATATGTTTCAGGTGTTTTTAATAACAAAGATAATTTCATAAACAACTCACTATCTTTTAGTAACTGTACCACTGGAAGTATGAGAAGCCCTTTATCTGACATTACAACAGGTACTATATTAAGATTCTTTTCCCCTCCGCATCTACAAATATATTAATAACGTAATTTTTTTTTCATTATCATAGATATGGCTAGTTACAGAAACAGAAATACCACACCACATTCATGTTTCAAACATATGTCTACTCTCTCCACTAGAGATTTCACGAATATAACCCAAAATTCTGGGAAAATGGCCGAGTACTCTAATGGTAACGCCATATTTTTTTAACGTTTATAATATATTGTAATTTTAACTATAATATATATATACTTATCTTTTTTTATATAATTTTATTGTAGGTTTAAATAATTCCAATGACATTTGTAATAGTCAACCTACTCAAAATTTAAGCCACAGTTTTTTTGATAAAAGAAATTAGAATGACTTATCCGTTGAAGAAGTTCATGTGATGGACCTTAAAAAAGACGAATTTGTTGGCATTTCAAAAGGTACATGTTATATTAATTTTAATTTTAATTTTAATTTCCATTGAACTATAAAAATTCTAATTTCAAATATTTATATAAAAAAATTTCAACAGATTATGTTTAACCATGATCAGAACGTCACTTGCCAAATATGTCTAACAAAATTATGGGGTGACGAAGTTCGTAGAACACCACAAGAAGCCAATTTAGTTCAAGTTTTTCAATGTGTTGTTCATATGGTAAAGTTCAACTTCCTCACATGAAGCCACCAACTCCGAGTTACCAGTGTCTTTTTAATGGTTTAGATTCAAAAAGCAAGGCATTCCTTAAGAACATCCGTCGATACAATTCCATGTTCTCATTTACTTCCATCGGTGGAAAAGTTGATTCTTCCATTAATAGAGGCAATGCTCCTTATATATTTAGATTGGGTGGTCAGAATTAACATAGAATGGGAAGTCTTCTACCAGCAGATGGATCTAAACCAAAATTCTCCCAGCTATATATTTACGACATTGACCATGAAGTTTCAAACAGACAATCCGTTTTTGGGTACGTACTAAATGTTACCATTACATTTCTTAAAAATGTGTTATATTATGAAATTTAAATTATATGTGTTTATTTTCTTAGCGAATCTAATAAAGCTTCTTCATCAACATCTCGGGATCTTGATCTTCAAGTTATACAACATATACAAAATATGTTAGACTCGGAGAATGTTTTGGTTAAAACATATCGGATTGTAAGAGATTTTTTTAAAGAAAATTGCCATGCCGACCTAAAGTTGCGGCTCATTGGTAGAAGGCAACAAGATGGAAGAACATACAACTTACCAACCGCTTCTAAGGTGGCAGCTTTAATTGTTGGTGACATTGGCGATTCCTTAGAAAATAGAGATATTATTGTTGAAACTAAATCTGGTGGTTTACAACGTATCAGTGAGTTACACCCCTCGTATCTTGCTCTCAGTATCCTCTTTTGTTTCCTTATGGCGATGATTGCTACAGAATTGACATTCCTCATAGAGGTGTTACTCCTTCTACATCAACCAAACGAACATATGTCACTATGAGAGAGTTCTGTGCATACAAGATACAAGACCGACCCGGTGTATTTTCATTAATTCTGAATTCACGTCGCCTATTTCAACAATTTTTAGTTGATGCGTATACCATGATTGAAACTGAGAGACTAAACTACATACGTTTTCAACAGAAGGTTCTAAGATGTGATACTTATGAGAACCTTTCCAATTTACGTAACCATGGTAATATAAGTATATCCAACACTTGCAAGCGTGTCATACTGCCTTCGTCATTTACTGGCGGTGCTCGGTATATGATGCAGAACTATCTGGATGCAATGTCTTTATGCAAGTGGTATGGATATCCAGATTTTTTATAATAGTAACATGTAATCCGAAATGGCCTGAAATTAAAAGATTTCTTAAGGACAGCACTTTAAACCCTGAAGACCGGCCTGATATCCTATCTAGAATGTTTAAAATCAAGCTCAATTGTTTGATCAAAGACTTGAAGGAGAAGTCATTACTTGGCAAAGTTTCAGCAGGTATTTATCATGAAGTTTTTTTTATGTATATTTAACAATTTAATACAAACACTTAATATCTTATTTCCTTTAATTTTTTTAGTTGTTTATACTGTGGAGTTTCAGAAGCGTGGGCTGCCGCATGTGCATATATGTTTATTTATGCATCCCGATCACAAGTTTCCAACAATTGAACACATTGATCCCCTCATTTCTACTGAAATTCCCGACAAAGATGATGATCCAGAGTTGTATAATCTTGTCAGTGATTTCATGATTCATGGTCCTTGTGGTCATGACAACGTCAACTGTCCATGCATGGTAGATAATAAGTGTTCTAAGGGATTTCCAAAGAAATTTCGTGATCATACATCTATCGACAGGGATGGTTTTCCTCTTTACAGAAGAAGAGATTCTGGAACATTTGTTGAAAAATCTGGAGTTAAGCTAGATAACAGAAGTGTTGTTCCCTACAACAAAACACTTTTGAAGAGATATCAGTCAATGTTGAATGGTGCAATCAGGCCGGATCTAAAGTATTTATTTAAATATATCAACAAAGGTCCTGATTGGGTTACGTTTCCATTGTTGAAAGCAACACATCAAACAAACCTAACCCGTCGTTGGATGAGATCAAAAAATACTATGATTGTCGATATTTGTCTGCATGTGAGGCATCATGGCATATATTCGCATATGATGTTCACTATAGGTATCCGGCTGTTATTCGTCTCCCATTTCATCTTCCGAACTGACAAAATGTTGTATATGGTGAAGACGATCATATTGATCAAGTTCTCAACAGGACGTCAATTAATTCTTCAATGTTTTCATCTTGGATGGATTGTAATCAAAGTGATGACGTTGCCCGAGAGCTTACTTACATTGAATTCCCTACTAAGTTTGTTTGGAAAAAGGCTTAACGGTGTTGGAAACGAAGGAAAACTATTGGTTTTTCAATTGGAATAATTCATGTTGTTTCTCCTACCCTTGGCGAGGCTTATTTTTTGAGGATTCTTTTATACAAAGTCATGATCCTTTGACGACATCCTCACTGTAAATGGTCGCAAATTTATACCTTTAGAGAAGCATGTTATGCTCACGATCTATTAGATGATGACATGGAATATATAGAAACTATCCAAAAAGCAAGTCATTCAGGCTCCGGTTTTTATCTTCGCACATTGTTTGCTACGATGTTGACGTGCCACACTTTGTCTTTGCTGGAACGTGTATGGGAAAAAAACTTGGGAATTATTATCAGATGGCATCCTTTATAAACAACGTCTTATTTTAAAGAATCCAGGTATAACTCTATTTTAATAATTTCTATTTTTCAGGCTTATTTTTTAATCCTTAGGTTTATAGACCTCATACATAAAAATAATATATATTTACTTTTTGAAAAAACTTATAATCGTATAGTATAACAAATATTTTGTTTCTTATACACCGGATAATCTTAATCTAAAAATATATCTCACTTTCTTATTTCAGATTTATGCCTTTCTGATGATCAAGTTAAAAATCTGACTTTGTATAAGATTGAGAAGATTTTAATTCGTAATAATTCCAGCTTACGAAATTTTAATACAATGCCTTTCCCTGATCATGAGTTGATTTCTATTTCAAATAATCATTTGATTACCGAAGAGATGGATTATGATAGAATTCATCTTGACGAAGAGCTTCAGAACCTTTTAGTTTCATTAACCGATGAACAAAGATTTATTTATAATGATATTCTGAAAGCCGTTCATGACAACAAAGGTGGTG
Source organism: Scalesia atractyloides (assembly GCA_947069175.1). Classification (NCBI taxonomy): domain Eukaryota; kingdom Viridiplantae; phylum Streptophyta; class Magnoliopsida; order Asterales; family Asteraceae; genus Scalesia; species Scalesia atractyloides. The sequence continues at coordinate 74,547,643 of CAMTDV010000010.1, read as the reverse complement.
TTTTTTTGTTTACGGTTATGGAGGTACCGGTAAAACATTTCTTTGGAAAATGTTATCTTCATCTCTAAGATCGAAAGGGGAAATTGTTTTAAATGTTGCCTCAAGTGGGATTGCATCTTTGCTGCTTACAAGAGGTAGAACAGCTCACTCTCGATTTCTCATCCCCGTTAATCTAAATGAAGACTCAATTTGTCCTATAATCCCCAACAGTGATGTTGCAAATCTGTTAAAGAAAACATCATTGATTATATGGGACGAAGCACCAATGATACACAAACATGGTTTTGAAGCTTTGGATAGAACTTTAAAGGACATATTGAATTTTGATGGTTCTGATAATTCCGAAAGGCCATTTGGAGGTAAAACAATCGTATTTGGTGGAGATTTCAGACAAACTCTTTCTGTCATTCAAGGTGGTAGTAGACAAGACATTGTTAATGCTTCGTTGACTTCTTCCTACCTATGAGACACGTGCAAAGTACTCACTTTAACCAAGAACATGAGATTGACTGCAGGAAATGGTACTAATGATGTCGAGCAAACACAAATCTTTGCTCAGTGGTTGTTGGATTTGGGTGAAGGCAAATTAGGCGGATCTAACGATGGTGATGCGATTATAGACATACCTGATGATCTTTTAATCATTGATTCCGTTGATCCTATTTCAAGTCTTATAGATTTTGTTTATCCATGTCTTCTTGGGAATTACCAAAATCCTGGCTTTTACCAAGAAAGAGCCATTCTTGCACCGACGAATGAAGTTGTTGACGAAATTAATTCTCAGTTATTGTTCATGTTTCCAGGAGATTGCAAGGAATACTTCAGTTCTGATAGAATCTGTGAGTCAGAAAATCTTCAGGATGGTTTTGATCAAAGTTTATACTCTCCTGACGTACTTAATGGTCTTAAAATATCCGGTGTTCCAAATCACAAATTAGTACTAAAGGTCGGTGTTCCTGTAATGCTCCTTCGAAATATTGATCAAAAAATGGGTTGTGCAATGGAACTCGATTCAAGGTAATATCACTTGGAAGGCATGTTATTGAAGCAGAGGTGATATCTGGAAGCAACATTGGTGCTCGAACTTTTATTCCTAGAATTGGTATAATACCCTCAGATAAGAAGGTTCCTTTTAGATTTCAACGAAGACAGTTTCCTCTTGCTTTATGTTTTGCTATGATGATTAATAAATGTCAAGGGCAGTCGTTATCCAGAGTTGGTTTGTTTTTGAAACATCCAGTATTTTCTCATGGTCAACTTTACGTTGCTTTGTTGAGAGTCAAGAGTAGAGGGGGACTTAAAATATGCATTCTTGATAATGAGGGTAAGCTTGCGAATACGCATCTAATGTTGTCTACAAAGAAGTTTTTACTTATTTGTAATTTCTACTTCTATTTGTATTTGTATCTCTATTTTTTTGTTTAATACAATCGAAAGGATACCTTTTTTAGCATAACACATAAACGATTACCAGCTAGACATATGTATAATCATTAGACAAGAAACGAAGTCATACCAAAAGTTGTCATCTATTAAAGACAACATCATCGTTAGCCTATAGGTTAATACATTACATGTTTTTACTTCATCAGTTCTACCAAAAGACCCTAACCAACAAACCCATTCATCAGTTTTTCACCACCACCCTAACTGTGCATAACTACCAAAACTACCCTGTACATAATTACCAACCAAAATGTATCTAAAAGACAAGTTTTTCACCATAACCCAACCCTCAAAAACTTCCACCAGAAAGAGTACCACCAACTGTTTATAACAATAACTATCACATCAAAGTTCATGCACGAGACCTTTTCTTTTTTATCTTCTCCACAACCTTTGTCAATGTCAATAACTGAGTTGACTTCTGAAACTCAAAGAACATTTCAGCTCCGAAATTGATATTGCAAGCCTTCAAATAACTTGACCAATCAACAAAACCATATCTGAACCCTTTCCCATGTTTTTCCGATCTTGTCATCAAGTCCTTCATTTCACCGGGGAGGTTTTTAATCATCACCTCTTTAAGATTGAAAGGCGTCAATCCCAATTCGGACGAGACCTTTGATGGCAGCCGCTAGAAACACAATATTGTATGAAGTTTTATAAAACTATTAGTATGTAATTGAGACACTTGAACTAAGTAAACAATAAAGATTTTTTTAAAAACTTACAATTCTTTTTTCTGCAATTTTTATAAATTTAAAAACCACTGCGCCAACATCTTGTGCTTCGTTAACCCTTTGAACGCTCTCTTGCCTTTCAGGGCTTTTGTTATCAGCCACTATCATTCTGCTACGAAGAATCCTCTTTGACTGAACATAAATTAGAACATATTATACAATATATATTAATCAAAAAGTATGATAAATAAGTTTTAAGTTTTTACCTACATCTTTACTATGAAATATAAAACAGTTTCATTTATGTTTATCAATACCTGAACCTCATCTACTTTAGCCTTGTCTTTAACCTTCACAACGCCAATACTAACGTCTTCTAAGCTTCCTTCAAGATCTTCTTCCGACACAGCAGTCGCCAACTTTGATTCCCTCTTTTTTTTCGCATTCCCAGTATTCTATAAATATAAAAATACATAATACAAAAATCAGTCTAATAATAGACACTATTAATGAAATATATGTAATCTTTCATTGTCGTATAGCGTATGTTCTATTTCAACCATGTCCACCTTTTTTAAGAAAACTTCTATTCCCGTTTCTGGATCGAAAACAGTAACATCATAGCTATTTGAATCCAGCCTAGTAAAAATCAAGAAATACTCATTCTCTAATGGGACTTCTTCCACCACCTTATGCCATCCCGCCTTGAAATAACCACTTTCCTTGCCTCCTTCCAGTTTAACCTTCCAACACCTGTCTCCAAAATACACCGTTGCTATACCACCTTTGAAATTTTTACCGTAGAAGTCTTTAAAAAACTTATCTGCCATTAGCTATAATAAAAATTAAAAATTTATTAGTACAGTATTTCACAATTTTAAAAGTTGTTAAAAATGAAACCTGAACTAATAAATATTTAGTAACTTACAGACATTCCAAGTTGGGTTTCAACATGCGCTGTAAAGTTGGGCTTCAACATGCGCTGTAATATATGAGTTGTGACATACCAAATCTTTAAACCACGATACTTCAAATTTCAACTGTCCAACTGCTTTTATCAAAACTCCATCTTTGTATTTCAATTCATTATCTCTAACTAACATGACCCATCCATCCGTAAATATCGGCCCATCATTTCTTTTCCTTATACGTACCCTTCTCAAATAGTCACCATCACGTATCTCAACTGTTTTACAATAGGGGATCTTATCTCCCCATAAAACAGTTGCAAAATCTTCAGATATCGTCTAACAAAGTAATAGCAAACATGTGAAACTATAACCTCATATATTATATAACGTTACCATGTATTTTTTAAAAAAAACATACCAGAAACACATATTCTTCTTTATCAATAAAGGTGAGGAAGGAAGGAGCCATTATCGTCGGATCCATATCTGCATAGAATCATTAACATACTTTAAAATACAATCTTATAACCCACAAGGATCGGAAAAGAACACATAAATAAATTAACAAAAACAGGGTATTAATCAATCGCAATCAATCCACATTTCATTTGTAGGGTTTTAGGTAATGTAAACCAACAAAAAGTAAGAAAACGTTTAATAATCTGCTATGCCATCCGATCATTATCGTTTTAACATTTTGAATGATTTAGGGTTTGATGATAAACAAGACATAAACATAAAGTATCTGTGATCGTTAAAGAAGTTAATAAATCCACATAGAAGACGAACGATTGAAGTTCCGGTCATCATTATTTCGTATTCATGACTATAAATTATGATGATGTAACACCTAAACTACAAAAATCTTCCAAAAATCAAGAAACGAGATGAAAGTAATGTTACCGTTTTTTGAAGTTCCCGTTGAACGTTTGTGCAGAGAGAAGTGCTTGATGGCCGGAATCGTTGGTTGATAGAACGGTAGGTGGGTTTTTGTGTTTTGGGAGGGAGAAGTGGGGGAGTGTGCTGCGTATTGAAGAAGATTTGTAAAGTGTTGTATCCGTTTAAAAGTGTTTATTTTATTTTTTTCCAAAATTTATAATTCCCTTAAAAATATTTTATATTTTTGTTTTCAATAAATTTTGTATTGTAAATTTAGAAGAAATCATTTTTAAAAAAATACATGTGAAATATGTTTTTTTTAAAACAACCCATGCCCCGTGAAGGTCACGTTACATAGCCGAGATATAAAGAGATATAATATAATTTGCTAAGTTGGACATTTTATTAAGTTCATTCAAATGGTTTGAATTTTGGGTTATGTTTAAATGTGTTTTTTAGGTTTGTCCGAGTCACACTTTCATCTTAATTGTTAAGATTTTATACTTAATAAATGCGTTAATAAACCATACAAAACAGTATTGTGTAGCTTGGATCAAGTCGCATTAACATGTTACTTACTATGAAGAATTTTCAACTTTACTTTGGTCTTTCGATATTCAAGAACAAAGACGGACTCAAACTATGAATTCTTTATAATCACGGTAAGCTTACTAATAAGACATATAATATTTTCTACAAAGAAGTTTTTACTTACTTGTAATTTGTATTAGTATTTCTTTGTGTATTTTGTTTTTTTAAACAATAAAAATCATACCTTTTCATTGCATTACACATAAACGACATAGAGTGTTGTTTCATAGCATAACATATAAATCATTACACGTTAAACATTTGTCGTAGAGATAAGTAGCCTAAAAACGCATTCATACCAAAATTTGTCCCCTATTAAAGACAACATCATTTTAATACTAGAGTTTCATATATCACATGATTTTACCTAATATGTTCTTCCTAAAGGCAACAAATAACACCCATCAAAAAGTTAACACACATTTACATAACCATCAACCAAAAGGTGCCTAACCTACGTTTTTTCTATCCAACCCAACCTTCAAAATCCTAAGCACTAAGACCACCACAAATTGTCTCTAATAACAACCACCAAAATCACTAATTCCCAGTCTCATGGACGGGACCTTTTGTTTTTAACATGCTTTACTACTTTTGATATTATCAAGAGCTTTGTAGACTTGTCCAACTCAAAGAACATTTCGTCACCCTTACTGATGTCGCAACCCTTGCAATAAGTTGACCAGCCATGAAAACCATAACGGAAGCCTGTGCCATGTCTCTCTGATCTCGTCATCAATTTATTTAATTCACCTTTTTGGTTTTTAATCATGACTTCTTTAAGGTTACTAGGAGATAGATCCAACTCACTTGACACTTTCGCTGGTAGTCGCTGGAAAACACAACCAAGTTGTATTACGTAATTTATAAAATATTCATATGTAATTGAGATAGTTCAAGTAACTAAACCTAAAAAAATGGCAAAAAACTTACAATTCTCTCTTCAGCAATCTTGGTGAATTTCATGACACCTTAATCAACCGCTGCTAGTGCATTAACCTTTCCAGATCTGCCACTAACAGTTCTCTTTGTCTGAACATTATTAAACAAATTTCAACATATTTATACATATATATTAAACAGAAACTAACACAAATAACTAATAACTTCTAAATATATCTATTACTAATAAAAAATAAAACGGAAAATGACGTACCTGATACCTTTCCCTTGCCTTTAACCTTTTCATTAAAAGTCATAATTATTTATACGTAAGAGTTTAAAAATAATACTAATAAATGAATCCTAAAAATAAAACATATAAAATATTTGAAGAACAAATAACTTGAATACTAACATCTCTAGGATTTCTTTTGAGTTCATATTCAGACAAAACTCCAACATCATTACCAGTAATAGCTTTGGACTACAAAAAAAGAGTTAGTGTTAACGTTAGTTAGAATTCATTTATGAAAATATGAAACCTTTGTAAATTATGATCTCACTCTCGGCTTAACATGTGAAGGTCCAACAATATCCGCCAGCTTTGTTCCAAGTATCACATCACCATCAGCATTAGACTACAAAATATATAAACCATAAGACCATAATCAGTATAAAAGCATACTATCAAACAAATAAATCTAATATTCTCATTGCCTTATACCGAGTGATCTAAAACAACCAACTCAACATTTTTCAAATAAAATTTTGTTAAGTTGTCCGGATCAAAAACAGAAACTTCAAAGGTTTTCGAATCAATGATGGTAAACACCAAGAAATATTCCCTGTCTAATGGGACCTCCTCAACCACTTTACTCCATCCAGTTGTTAAACAAGCACATCTATCCAAGGTGACATTCCAATTTTTGTCTCCAAAACAAACTTTCACCTTTCCACTAGTGAAGTTTTGCCCGTATAACTCATTCACAAATTTTGTTGGTATTAGCTACAAACCAAATTTCAAAAAGTATTACTTCAGAATATAAAAATTGAAACAGTTTAAAATGATTACTGAAGCATAATAGAATCACTTACACACATTCCACAATCGCTCTTAATATGTGTTGTGATAAACGATTTGCCACATACAAGTTCTTTGAAACATAAAACTTCAAATTTTAATGGGCCTGATGCTTTTAACCATACCGCATCTTTGAATTTTAACCCATGTTCCCTAATCAACATCATCCAGCCTTCAGTAATTACATGTTCTCCATTTATTCTCTTAATTCGTACCATTCTCATACCATCACCATCGCGTATTTGTACTAATTTTTTATATGGGACTTTATCTCTCCTCACCAAAGTTGTAAAGTCCTTAGGTATTATCTAACAATGTGAATGTAAAGTTAAAATATCAATTATTTCATATAACATAACCATGTAATGAAAATAATCATACCATAAACCCCGGCTCCTCATCAGCAATAATCGTTATGAATGAAGGACCGATTTTGGTTGGATCCATATCTGCACAGAATCTTATTTATTCAGAAAATAATAACAAAGTTCAAAAACCATTTTTACAACTAACAATGATCCAAATATTGCACATAAACAGATTAACCAAAACAGGGCACTAATGAAGTGCAAACAATCGAAATATCTGATTTATTGTTCCAAGTAATCAAATTCAACAATGACAAACCTAATCTTTTATATTCGGCTATTTAATCTGAAGATAAGCCCTTTCATCGTTATTAGCATTTTAGGGTTTCATGAAAAACCCATATACAAATCAACATAAAACAAAAACGATTGAACTAAACTTATATTTTCCGGTCATTATTCTTTCGTTTTTGTACACTAAGGCTAACATTATCAAACAATGAAACTATGAAATCTTGAAAAACACAAGAAATCAGTTCAACGACGAGATACCTAATGCTGGAAACATACCTGATGAATGTTAATGTATAACCGTCGCCGGATCTTAAGCCTTGACGAAATCAGCGTTGTGTGCTTGAATGTTCGCTGATTATTTGATTTCCCGTCAGCGTCGTGTGCTTGAATGTTCGCCGGTTGTGAGCAGTTTCTTAGTTTTGAGTGTGGTTTGAGAGTGTTGTCCCGTTAATTGTCAACTGAGTACTTTGGGAAGTCTTTGTTTAGACTTTTGATAGTGTTTAGGGATTACTTTTGTACAATTGGATCAACCAAACAAATAAAACCCACCCACATATATAATATGTTGTTTTTTAAATTTTTTTTACCTTTCCATAAAAAATGTAATATTTAATTTATAAGAAATCATATAAATAAAATTTCTTTTCCAAACATATAACTAATGGCTATTTTTTACTTTAAAAGTGCTCTACTATGTTTCTATTAAAAAAATATAGTCCATCTTTTAAATAATAAAAAAATTGTCTTTTATGGCTATAGATTTTTTTAACACAACCCATTAGTCGTAAAGCTTATGTCTCTAGAAACACACTTGAAATCATACCTTTTTTTATGTAATTAAAATTCATTGCGTGATTTATTTTATACGTTTTAAATTGAATTGTCTTTACTTTTTCTCTTTTTTTTTGTGTTACATATATATTGTTGTTGGTTGGGTCTATTTGATGAGAAAATCGTTTTCATATTGTTTTATTTTGAAATTTATATTAAAATATAACTGACATATGAATATATATCGCTCCCCAAATCACTTGAAGCTATGATCAAGCTGATTTTTGTCACTCAAGCGCAGTTTTCATCTCTTTGTCGACACGTCAATATAGATTTTGATAGATAATGATCAAGTTGATTTTTTGTCACTCAAGCCCAGTTTACATCCCTGTGTCGACACGTCAATATAGACTTTTGATAGATAATGTTAACCGTGTAACACACTATTAAAAAATTATTTTATAGATATATGTTTCTTAACACAAGTCATAACCGGTGTAACACACGGGCATATAACCTAGTTGTGTATTATATAGATTGTCTGACATAAATGTAGTGATTATATAAAAACCGATTTCTATTTTTTTAGATGGATAACTTATTTTTATTATAAAAGCTTAAGCTCAAATTGAATGACCATACTGTTTTCTGTTACTTTGTGTTTTCGTGGAAAAAAAAATTAAGGAGCTTGGGGTTTGATAAAGAAACTAGGTTATGTGTTTGTAGAACAAAAAGTTAACGTTAGACCCTTTTTCTTACTTCATGTTACATTTGACATTAATACGAATCTCGTGTTTTATATCAGTGAATGATATATCAAAAATATAACAGGGGGGTAGAACGTTCCCTATTCATGAGATGATATCTTTGTCATGTCGGATTAGAGATTTTAAATTACATTACAGGTGTGACCAAAAGTCAAATCTTCTAGAGTACTTTCATGCAAAGTTATAAACATGGGTGTTTTTTTTTTAGGAGCCGGATTAATAACATTGAAGTGGCTGCTAGGTTAATTTCATGCACAGAGGGTAAAATGATAGGAAACTTTTTCTAGTTTGTGGGACTACTCCCCCAAGAAATAAAGAAAAAGTTAAAAAAGATACAAAAGAATCAACGAGGCTCACAAGGTTCGAAGTGAATGCGTCAATTACAGCCACATGCGAGTTAACAACTTCATATTTCAGCATTTTGTTTTTATTTCTGTAGTTGTTGCCTATGTATATAACTGTACATTTACCGTCTAGATTGGTAGCTTTTGTCAATCACTCACATTAAATTAATGGTTCTTCTTTCTGATTCTTATGTAGACGTTTCGCTTTTTCGAAGCACTATTAAAAAATAATTTAGAAGGTTGGAGAACGGGGCTGTAAATGAACTGAACGTTTAGCGACTAGTTCGTGAACCGTTCAGTGGGAAGTTGATGATGCGTTCGTTTGTTTATGTTCGTGAACGTTTGGTAATGTATTCATTTATGTTTGCTCATATATGTTCATTTGTGTTTGTTCGGCTAAAGGTTTTTTATATGTTATATTTTTATTCTATTGGTTTATGTTTTTTAGACATTTTAAAAACCGGTTATATTATACATCTCTCATTTGACTATTTCAATTTACTTTGTATTAAAGCTTGAGAAACTTCTTAATTTTATGTTAGTCATGTTTATGACAATGATGTCAACTATGTTTGGAAATTTATATTAAGACAAATTTATTTTTAGTGGATTCTTTGTAATCTTTGTGATGAGAAATGTTGATTTTATTCTAAAATGAATATATGTTCGTTTGTATTTATTTGTGTGTATGATCGTTTGTTTGTGTTCTTGTGTTTGTTTGTGTTCAATAAAGCTCGTGAACAATTCATGAACACATTCATTTCCTTAATAAACGAACACGAACAAGAAACCTCGTTTGATAAGTGTTCGTGAACAATTCATGAACGGGTTAATTCCTTAATTGTTCGTGTTCGTTCGGTTCATTTACAGCCCAACATTTATTTTCTCAGAAAGACATGCAACATTTTTTATGGTGGTTACAACCCCGCCTTAATAAGAAAAATATGTTCACCATTAATTTAAAGGACAGTTGGGACGTACTAGGAGGTCGATCCGAAATCCGAATGGGTGTTTTTCCACCAAATCGTTAAGGGCTTTGATTGAAAATCATCTCTCTCATCGTTTTGATATATTGCATGCTAATGTAATTGGAACCAGTGAGTTCCAATTATAGTTGGGTTCCAATTATAGTGAATTTATTTTGATGGATATTGAAGTAAGGTAAACTCCCTATTCTAGTCAACTTGGTTAGACGAGGGGTGTTGTTTTCAAACTCTTGCGTCCTATGTGGTTCGTTCGATGATGAAATGCACCGTTTATTCATCAGGTGTGAGGTGTCCAAAGATATTTTGTGACATATCTATAACTGGTGTAAGCTTCCTCAATGTCATGCTTCTACAATGACCGAGCTCTATGATCTTGCAGATTCGTTGTAGTCGTCAATGGACCAGGGAAGGTTAATCCCGACGGTTTTCCTAACAGCCATGAGGGGTATGAAAGGCGAGGGACAAGAAGGTTTCCAACTAAAAGGAGTTATGCCAAAAGAAAATTATGTATGATATCAAGGTGTTATACTGTTATTGTTCCTATGGGATATGTAAAGATAGGTCGAAGCTAAGTTGGTTTTTTTTTTTTTGAAAAGTAAACTTCATTAGAAACCACACAACCCGAAAAACCGGGAGGCAAAGCAACAGACTACATAATTACAAATTTACACCACTCGTCCCAGGTAACTAATTTATGCTTGGACCTATTTTTGAACCAAAAAAAGCTCACAACCTTTATGTCACTGAAAATGTCTTCGACTTTAGCCGAAAGTTCAAAAAGACCTTCTCATTCCTAGCTTTCCACAGCCTCCGGCAGACGATAATCACAGTCCCTTGATAAGCTTCTTTTTCTTTGTCCGCCAAACCGCAGTAGTTGTAATTCTCCAAGATATCCCGAAAAGAGAAAGCAAAGAGAAACGGGGTTCTACACCACTTACTAACCTTTTGCCATATAACCGTAGCTATAAAGCAAGCAGTGAATGTAACATTTGTCGAAAACGGGTTTTACCAAACCAGCTCCATTTTGTAATCGAATATCAAGTTATAAATGTTCGTCGCCTATTTATGCTTATTTTAATTTTTAGTGATACATAATTAATAAACAAACTAAACCTAAAAGTTATAATTGATAAAAAATATAAATAAAGTGATTAAAAATAAAAAGGGGCTGCCGGGACTCGAACCCGGGTCAGCCAGGTTGTAACTCCAAAGACTTAACACTCACACGCATAACCACTCCGCCACTTGTTTGTTTTCTGTCAACTCTAGGAAACAAATAATTCTTATATGCAAACCTAGATGAACCGGTTGCGCCAACTGAAAACCGAAATCGGCTATTCAACCGTCTAAAACGTTTGAATAATCGCGAATTCAGGTTTATAACCGATGCACCGACAATTCTAATCAATTCAGACTTGAATTCTGATGATGATGAGTTTTATAACCGAAGCTATCCAATAATCCGAATTACTGTAATCAAAGATCTTCTAGCGACTCAGAAACATTCCACAAACCTCCAATTACATTTCCGCACACTTTACAGTCCACCGGAGAAGTTTATTTTACTCGCCGGAAAATTCTGCAAGTTCGCCGGAAAACCGTATTCTTTCTCAAAACGGTAAGTCCTTCAATACCGTCGTAGTCTAACAATTGTTAAGCTATTTCTAACTCAAACCTTTCACTTGAAATCGAATTTAGACGCTGTTATCGGATAATTCTAGTTCGCCGGAAAATTTCTGGAAATCTTTATTTTCGTCGGTGAAACGGTAAGGACCTTCAAACATACTGTTAACGTTTGTTTAGCACTTCAATTCCATGATTAGCTAATCAAAACAATTAATTGATTTGCTCAGTTGAAGTTCATAAAAACAGAGACCGACGCCTTGCCGGAATTCTGTAATAAATCGTTCACCGGTATGTTTACTTCTAATTATCATCTCTGCTATCTCATATTAGTCTGTGCAATGTTTAACAATCGAATTAACAAGATATAATGGTGTAATCTGCGGTCTGTAAAAACCAACGAAGAAGATGAACTGCGCTAACAATATAAGAATAATTAAAATTGGTATTTTGAACGGGTTAGACACACAGTCCAGCGGTGGACTGTGTACGAACAAAAACACGCATACGTCCCGAGTTCGATCCCTGATACACGCACCCTCTATGTAATAAAATGCCTTTTTGTTTAAAACTGAACCGGGTTAACTCCGTTAGTTGTTAAGTATAATAAAATTTGTATATTAACCAAGTTAGACACACAGTCCAGCGGTGGACTGTGTGTAACGTTAAAGCACAGGTCCCGGGTTCGAGACCTGTTAGTGGTACCGGTTCGACGAATTAAAATGTTTTTGAAAATAAATGGATTTTGGATAAATTGAGTTAATATATAAGTATAATTAAAAATAGAATTATTTCGGGTTAGACACGTAGCTCAGTTGGTAGAGCTGCGTGCACGCGTACGGGAGGTCACGAGTTCGAGCCTCACCCAGCGCATTTCAGTCACACAATAAATCGGTCAAACAGTCAAAGTCAAAAAGTCAACGGTCAACCCAAAAAGTCAACATATTTTTATATTTTTAATTATTTAATTTAATTTTAAAATCAATTAAAAATACTTAAAAATAATGTTTTAAAGATAGGAAATAGCCTTAAACTCGTAAAAATATATCTAAAAATTCTATTAAAATCCTTAATAAAATCCATTCATTTACTATATTTTCCGTTATTATTTAGGTTAGTTAATTCTCGTTGTTCCGCTCTTACAACTCGTGCGCATCTCACCATCTCCAATCAAACGCACCCAATGTGAGTGAATCTTTACAAATTCCCCGTTTTAATCACGTTTTGGGGTGTATCATGTGTCTTGCTATATATTATATTTAAATCATTGTGCATACATCATATCATGAACATGTGTATTCAGCTTGTTTCAACTGTTTGTGTGGTTATTGTTAGATTCAATTTATTATTTTCAGTACATGCAATTTCATAGGCCGCCGCTCCCCATTACATTATGAGCGTTGAGCAAGTTCTCCATTACATTATGAGCGTGAACCTGGCGTGCCAACATATGATCGGCTCCGTTTGATTGAGCCTTGATCGCACAGACATTTATCATTTTCAGTACATGCAATACGATCGGCTCCGTTTGATTGAGCCTTGATCGCACAGTTTCATTCATGTTATTTATCGTATGATGTTGGTATGTTAATGTATGCTATCATATGTTATTGTATGTTATAGTTGTGATTGCTATTGCTACTGCTTGATTATTTACATTTGCTCATTTATGATTATGCACAATTTTTCATTGATAAACTAACAAGTAAATCAATAATAAATGTTTATCTAACAAGGTTCACTCGCCAACTTATGTTGACCCCAAAACCCCCATTTTTACACATGATACAGGTGAACCCGCTGCAGCCAGAAACACATAGGATTGGACTAGAAGAATAAAATGATTTAGAGCTTGGAATTATTTTGTTTGGTTATTTTCTTTGTATTGTATGGACATGTTTGGATTATTTGGAATGTAATTTTGACTTTAATAAATATGAAACATATTAGTAAATATCATGAGCTTTGGTGATAACCCAATTATGCCCCGACTCTTATTCCGCTGCGGGTCGGGGTGTGACAGTGAAGATATGGTTGACCGTTTCCGTCTATGATCCGCACAAAGGGCATCGATCATCTTCGACTGGAATACCTTTTTTGACTAACGCATTTTTCGTAGCGATTTTATCCATCTCAGACCTCCATGCGAAAAGGTTACATTTTAGAGGGACCCATTTGCGCCAATCCCAAACGAACCTCGAGCTATAATCAATCTCAGACTCGAAGAGTCTTCTTATCGACCCAACACTGAACTCACCTTTATTATCGCCAAGCCAACTCCACTTATCTTCTTTATCTTCCAGCGTAACATCCCTCATAAGCGAGCACAAGTTGGCCCACTCAGCAAGCTCCACATTCGACTCCGGAGGAGTCCGCCAATTCCATGAAGCCCCTGGATTTGAAATCGGTCTAACCACCCGGTCACGCACCTTACATTTCTTATCAATCTCAAGTCGAAAAAGATTGGGAAAACAAAACTTAAGAGGTTCCGGCTTCAACCAAGGATCCAGCCAGAAATAAATCTCAACCCCATTTCCAACTTCCCCCTTCTAAAGCTTCTAAACGAAGCCCTTCCCACTATCGGCTTAGACGCAAGCTTCGCAATACTTCCCCACACACCCCTTCGGTTGGCCCGAGACGGGAGAAACTCCAATGAACGGCCGGAAGAGTGGAGAGCCCAAATCACTTTAGCCCACAAACTGTTTTTCTCATTCTTGAACCTCCAACCCCACTTAAGTAACAAGGCACTATTAATAGAGCTCAGTTTCTTTAAGCCTAGGCCTCCCGCAAATCTCGGGGACGCAACCCGATCCAAAGCAACCCAATGGGTCTTGGAGGCACCATTAGCGACGCCCCACAAGAACTTCCTTATCATTGATTCCAGTTTTTTAATAACCCCGGTCAGGGCTTTGTATAGCGAGAAATAATAGTTAAGTAAGCATTCCAACACGGATTTAATAAGGGTGACCCGTCCCCCAATAGATAACAAGGACGCTTTCCACAAGGAGAGTCTTGATTCAAAAACTTCAAAGACGGGTCTCCAATTCACGATGCGGTTCATATTGGCACCAACGGTAATGCCAAGATATTTGAACGGGAAAAAATCCGTCTTACACCCTATAGCAGCCGCCATAATCTCAATCTCGTCCCTACCCACTCCAATACCAAACAAGTTCGATTTATGCAGATTGATCTTTAGCCCCGAACACACATGGGAACACCTTAACACCCTGACCATGTTGAGAATTTCCTTTCTATCCCATTTACCAATCACTATAGCCTCATCGGCATATAGCAGGTGTGACAGGAGCGGACCGTTATTAGGAACCCGAATACCAGACATCGCACCACAGTCTACTGCTTTGTTAAAACAGCCCGCGAGAACCTCCATGACAATCAGAAAAAGGAACGGAGAAATGGGGTCGCCTTGCCGCAAACCTTTATGGCATTTAAAGTCAAAAGTAGGAGCACCAATAACAGAACAGAGGCACGAGCCGATGAAATCACCCCATATATCCACTTACACCAGAGAGGCGGAAAACCCATTTGAGCCATCGACGAACAAACGAAATTCCAGTTGACATTGTCGTATGCTTTTTCAAAATCCAATTTCAGAATAAAAGCATTCTCCTTCTTACACTTCAGCCAGGATAAGACCTCGTTTAGAATTAAAGGCCCGTCAAGAATAAACTTACCTTTCAAGAAGGCCGATTGAGTTTCCGAAATAACCGAGCCAATAACCTTCTTTAGCCTATTTGCGAGCGTTTTAGAGATCACCTTGTTTATAGCTCCCACTAGACTAATTGGCCAGAAATCATTTAGGCCAATAGGATCCTTAACCTTGGGAATTAAGGCAAAAAACGATGTCGCACAACCCGCGTTTATAACCCCGCTTTCATAAAATTCCTGCAAGATCTTCACAAAATCTTCCTCAAGATAACTCCAGAAGTGTTTGATAAACTTGAAGTTTATACCGTCTGGTCCTGGGGCCCGATCGTCCCCACAATTGCTGGACTTCCTCCCTTTTGAAAACACCCAATCAAACTCCCAGCCTCCTCGTCGCTCACCCAATTTAAATTATTTGTCGCCACACCGGGTCTCACAGGAATGCTCTCTTTAAATCTTTCCTTAAAGAAGCCACAAATATGTTTCTTAATTTGGGACGGCTTCGAACACCAAGACCCACCGATCTCCATCCCATGGATAATATTTTGTGCTTTCCGGCAATTGACCATAGAGTGAAAAAAATGTGAATTCTCATCCCCGTCTTTAGCCCATCTCGTCCCCGTTTTTCCGGCAATTGACCATAGAAGCTAAGTTGGTTAGAGTGAAACTCTTGGAGTAAATTTGATGTTTTATACGAATTGTAACTGTATCCATGTTTGTGGTTTCGCAGTTCATAAAAAATAAGAAAAAACATCTATGATTACAGTGTTTGAATACAAATAAGATGGCGGCAAGACAGAAATTAATTTGTGACATTATTTAATATACATTTATATATACAGACAAAAAACAGCAATCTTTTATTTTTTTCTCTTTTAAATTACACAAGAAAACACAGGTGGTTATAAAACACAACCTAAAGATTGAACTGTAGAATTGTTGCGGGGTATGGAAAACTTTCTAGAAAATTATGACATCACGAGCTTTTTTGTTTACTACATATTATTCGGTGCATTGTTTATTTTAGCTATTCAAGTAGTCTTTATTCGATCATAGATATACTATTTATATGATTTCTGAGTAAATGCACATCTTTTGTTACCCTTTTTCTGTCTTTTTCATTTTACTAATTTTAAGTGTGATATTTAATTATTTTTACATAGAAAACATGCTTTTCACAAATAAATCTGATCTCCTTTTTACACTAAAAGTTAAATTTTTACATAGAAAGTTAATATACTCGCCCTCTTAACTTATATTAAAAAAAAAAAAGAAAGATCAGCGTTATCAATCGGTTCTATTGAAGTTAGAACTACAATAGAGGTATGTATAATCGGCAAAACCGATGTTACTCAGATTTTGCCATTGTTTTTTAACGACATTATGGGGATTCCATTTTATTTTGAGAAAATCATGAGGAATGTCCCTTGTATACTTGTTTACAAGAGATTATACTTTTAACTTTGCAATCTTACAAATATTCCCTCAAATACAGGTGGTGAAGTCCATGTTTTATGGTCGACCAACGATGTTTAGGTCCAATGAGATCATGCCACGTGTTGGAATCGCCCATACATGATGTAACGCTGGCGCCTCCAATAGCATTTATGTCGTCGATGTCGCAGGCGGCGCCATAAGTACAGACCGGTTACAGATGTCCCGCTGGTGTTTATTTGATCGAAAAAATATATATTATATCTCTTGTACAATTAGTAACTTGAGGTACCCCTTCATAATTAAACATACCGTTTGAGAAAAAAAAGAAAAAAGAGGTGACGTTTAAAAAACGGTTACTTGGCATTTCCTCTGACAATTAAATATTAATGCCTTCCCAAAGTTTTTTATTTAATTAATAATATTAGAATCTCCCACATCTCCATATGTTCACATTAACCGCCTACATCTCCACTTTCACCATCGTAACCGTTCACATTGTTCACCAAGTGTCCATTATTCTTCAATTCTTTGTAACTTTAATCAACATGAACACGATTGAGAACTGTTCAGTTAAGTTGAAACGGTCAACATCCTTTTATATAATTCATGTTTTTCGTCAGATCATGTACAAAATCATTGAAAACATAATACGATCAGATGTATCACAACCGAAGGTCATTGATTGTTTCTGAATCGATTCAGATTTCACGTCGTACACTTTACTTATGCTATTTAAAGTTTCGATTCCGGCATGTTTTCAATCCTACCGTTTTATGTTTCCATGATAGTAATCCTAGAATTGTTATTACCTCTGTTCTTTTTCGTTTTTTATTACTTAATTTGGTGCTTTTTGTATTTCGTTCTCTGTTTGTATGGTATATGTTTACGTATTAGTATGTCGATTTTTGTTTGTTGAAATTGTTATTGAGAGGGCGCTTTCCGGTGTCAGTTACTTCGGTTCTTTTTCATCACTCGATTCCCTATATATATGGTATAAACGATGTTTACAAATTTTGTGTGGACCTTTTGTTCGTAGAATCTGAAGAATACAATTGTATATTCATGTTAATCGATCTATAAGTATGCTTATGGCTCTCTGTTTGTATGTTATCAAAAACACAAATTGCATGTGACTTTTTGTTTGATGAAATTGTTACGAGTGTGCTTTCTCCCGGAGTCGATTACTTGAATTCATTTAAAACGACTCGGCTTCCTGTTTGTAAATTATAATCAACATTTACATATTGTATGTGGATTTTTTGTTTGTAGATTCCGAATAGTACAGATGTAGATTCAATCATGTTAACCTATAAGTACGTTTATGGTTCATCACTATATCACGACCATTTTAGTAACATTTGCTTCTCAATCTCATCAACACCCTTCAAAGTTCAAATACTTGGCATGTGAAAGACTAAACTTAACATTTCTCTATCTAACATATGTTCAAATTCCACAATAAGCAAAATTAATGAAATTTTCCCTTAAATAAAGCACTTCTCTATCTTTTGATAGAACATTCAAAATACAGCTTTCAAATACAACCATAACCATGGGTCCCTCTAAGCTTTGCATTAATTACCAAGCAAGGAAGTTGTTGAAGATTATAATCCTAAAATACAAAGTGAAAAAAGATGAAGGGTTAAAAGTGGCAAAATGGATTAAGTTTTAAAGTAATTATTTGATTGTTTATCCGTAGGAGTAGGATTGGTTTAATTTAGTTTCTATTTGTTTTCAAGTAGGTTTCTAATTCCTAGTTTATAGGATTTGAATTAAGCTAGATTTAGAATTAATATAGTTTAAATAGTATGCTATGTAGATTATATTAAAAAATCAATCTGATTTTTATCGGTTTTGTTTTATGAAAGAAGGTCGTGGGTAATTAAGAAATCGTTTCTTGATAGAAGGTTTTGGCCGAATCAAGAAGCTGACCGGTTAAAGTAGGTAGTCAAGAAGGTAGTCGGAAAGAAGGTAAATCAAGAACGATCTTTGAAAAGAAGGTTGCCAGGTTCATTTCTTGAAAATAGGTAAAGAAGGTAGAAGATAAAGATTGCATGGAATAAGGATCTAGATATTGAATGGTAACTGATGGATAAGTCTTGGAGTTTTTAATGCATATTCAACTTTGAATTTTGAAGTTGGTTGCATGGTGGGAACTAGATGATGAAACACAGGAAGGAAAGCAAGGCAGGTGAGAAAAAACGTTTTTGTCTACAAGGTGATCAAAGCAAAGCAAGGTTTTAAAGTAATTATTTGATTGTTTATCCATAGGAGTATGATGGTTTAATTTAGTTTTTATTTGTTTTCAAGTAGGTTTATCTTTTTTTCTTTGAACGGTCAACGAATCCTCCACATCGTGATACCCTCGTCTTCCGAACCAGGGAAAACCCTCACCTAGGGCCTAAGCCCGTGAACACTCGCTCGAAGGCATGGCAGTGTGGTGAGGTAAAACCCGCTCAATTCAAGGATCGACCTAGCGATCGCCGCCTACTCGCCTAGTCTCCCATCATCACCAGATTCCGCAGAAACTATATGTTGGGAGCATGATAGGATTTCTAATTCCTAGTTTATGGGATTTGAATTATGCTAGGTTTAGAATAATGTAGTTTGAATAGTATGCATATATAATATACCCTACATAGCACACTATTTAAATTACATTAATTCTAAACCTAGCATAATTCAAATCCTATAAACTAGGAATTAGAAACCTACTTGAAAACGAATAAAAACTAAACTAAACCAATCCTACTCCTATGGATTAATGATCAAATAATTACTACAAAACTTAATCCATCTTGCCCTGTTTAACCCTCCATCTTTCTTCATTTTGTATTTTAGGATTATAACCTTCAGTTGTCGAGTTCAAAAAAATGAGTCAGATGGTACTGACCACAAAACCCTTGCGACCCGATCACAAAACTCAGGCAGCCGAAGGCAAAGCGATGGCTCCCCACGGCAATACTCGGGCGACTGATAGTGGCAAAACATGAGCGATAGACGAATTCTATTGTATGTATAATTTAAAAACAAACACTGCTAAGGCGCCCATCAGTGGCGAGTGTAGACTTAAGGGAGGGGTATGGGGTAGCCCCCGCTACCCCTCAACTTTTCTGATGAAGTACATTTTTTTAATGTTTTATATATTATGTTACCTGTAAAAGTATATTATGCAATCCTTCATTCCCTCAATATTATAAAAGCCCAACACCCTCACCCTCTCAAAGTTTTATAAAAAACCCAAACCTCATTAAAAATCCACTACTTATTTTATAATTTAAAAGCCTAATTAAAATGAAAGATAAGCCCAAAAACTTGTTGACTTGATTTTTGAACGGGTATAAAAAAAACAGTGGCAAGTACTAACCATGAGCGACCTCCATTCCTCTTTCCAGTCTATGGCTGTTCAAAAAGCTTGCGGCTTGCAGCTCTCTCGGATTTAGCTCAGAAAAAGCTCGCTCGATATTACTCGGTTTGAAACTGAGCCGGGCCAACAGCTCGGTTAGAAGTGAGCCTAGCTCAGCTTGGCTCGTAAGGATCCGGATTGGCTCGATTTAGCTTGCTTGTTAGCTCGGTTCGGTTTCTATGAGATTATTTTACTTTAAATATTTTATTTATATGCATATGTTATTTTATTAGAAATTAGTTATCATTTGCATGTAATTAAGAGTGCAATTGGATATCTATGACATATTTATGGGTTGATTTCCATCTAATGAGCTTATATTATATTTCATTAAAATTTGAACATTTTTTTTTTGCTTAGATAAACTTGATGTTAGCTTGTAAATA
This sequence comes from Scalesia atractyloides, assembly GCA_947069175.1. Classification (NCBI taxonomy): domain Eukaryota; kingdom Viridiplantae; phylum Streptophyta; class Magnoliopsida; order Asterales; family Asteraceae; genus Scalesia; species Scalesia atractyloides. The sequence continues at coordinate 74,527,188 of CAMTDV010000010.1, read as the reverse complement.
CTAGGTTGAACCTATAAACTTGATGTTAGCTTGTAAATACTAGATTGAACCTATTTTGAATATGTTTTTTTAAACCACTAAATAATATTTTAGACAATTGAATTTTGAAAGCTACATATTACATTTTCGTTTTACATTCGTGTCTAATCAAGCAGAGCCAGCTCGGTTAAAAACCAAGCCGAGCTCGAGCATATATTTTCAGCTCGGTTTCAAAATCCAAGCCAAGGCGACCGTTTATAATCAAGAGTGTGAGTTTGTCCTGGCTCAGCTCATGAATAACCCTACTCCACTCCTCTGATTTTAGCTGATGGTGTAATGACTCGATTTGAAGCCTTAAAATACCGAAGAGTAGAAATCTATTAGGTAAATGGTTAACTTTATTTATTTTCGTGTTTTTTCGTTTATGTTAAAAAGAAATTTAACATTACCCCTGAACTTTTGTTCTTGGCGCTGATGACATGAATGTAAGAGCTTCGGAGCCACCCGAGGCATTGACCTCAGAAGTCGTTGGCGTTCAATATATACAAGTGTTTCCGACATGTAGCATGATTTCATTGAACATAAACACGGAGATGATGTCGCCAAATAGGGACGTTTTGTGGCAACGAAAAGACAAAAATATTTTGTAGTAAACCCGGTTTAAAGGTGACATTCTCACGATTTTCCTTTTCTTTTCCATGGATAATTATGTTATAAACTAGTATTTCTGGATTTTGCATAATTTTATCCATTTCAAAAAAAAAGGCACAAGTCCAAGATTAAATTGTGAATTTTACCAAAGCATCAATAATATCAGGAAGTAACTTATTGACACAAATTTTAGTAAAAGCAAAACGACAAAAAATAAATTAATAAATAATAAAAATAAAAAACCCTTAGAAACGGTGTCAACGTGCTGGAAGAAGACATGCATGCACACTTTAATAAGCTTATTAATGAATTTAATAGTTCCCTCGGATCCTTTTATGATTGAAAATGTTGTCTCCCCTATAAAGAGATTATAGTTTTTACATCTCCTATAAAGATATGAAGTTACTTTAGCATATATGTTTATAAATTTATATTTATAGCGTAGACTAATATATGGGACTCACCAACTAATATATGGGACTCACCAACTATAAATACTGGTTAAACTCATTTAAGATTTCTACGAAAAATTATATCTAATCTATAATTGTTTATACCTCATTTCACCAAGTTTTTCCAAGTTTCATGGGTTGAAGAAATTATAGAATCCGTTTAGAGATTTTGCACCGTTGTCTCTCACAGGAACACTGTGGGGACATCATAGCTCCAAGCATAATCAAATGGAAGTTTGCCAACCCTAATCGACACATATTAAGCTTTATTAAATTTCTTAAGAATAAAAACAACACCTCGCTTGTCTTCCCACTTATGCAACAACCACAAGTAGGCTTTTTCAGTTCGAACACAGATCTAACTTTGTGTTCACGAAGAGGGCTTGTAGTCTAGTGGAACCATGGAGTGTAGTAACGTGTTTTCCCTAACAAAAAGGATTCAAGTCGAATAATGGTGTAAAAAAACTAGAAATAGTTTATTAAATGTGTGATTTTTCCATTCTAAAATGTTCCGATCTTTTGTTCAAGCTTTTTCAATTATTGATCTACTAAGAGTTTGGAAAAAACACTTAACTTGACGAAAAGATGAACTTTGTAAATGGATGATAGAGTCGACAAACCTGTTGGAAAATAATTGGATCGAGCACATGATAAACAAACCAATATTTTTGCCAAAACTTCGAAGGCGGTTTCTGAGGATTTAATGCCATGTATCACCTGGAAAAAAAGACCCTTAGTACCTAACGAATTATATAAACTGATTTTTTTAAATGAATGTTAGTTTTATAGCAATAAACACAGCAAAATCATTGAATTAGAATAACATACAGTGACACAGTTAACCAATGATTCATGAAGTTTTCTTAGTATTCTTGATAGCAAATTGTTTGATATATTGTTAATGGTATTTGTTACTTTTTAATTAGTTTCATTTTTATTATCTTGGTATTTTCAATTTGGAGTTTTCTTTTCCATTATGATGCGGATGGAAAAAATATACCATAATGGTGTTGTTACAAAATTATTTAAAAAATAATATTTTTAAAGGTTATTATTTCTTACTCTTATTTTCATTGGACAACTTCAATTTGTTAAAACTTTATTGATTTATCAAGGTATGTGAACCTATATTTTTTAATCTTAAAATAAACCTCTTTTCAATCGGTCGATCTACTATGGAAAAAAACTTCTTTTGAAAATGACTTATATACGAACATTTAATATTTCCTTTAACATTTAATATTTCCTTTGACTTATGTTTTTTTTATAAATAACATAATCTAGTATTGATTTGTAAAACTAACCGCACTAGTTATTCAACAGATCAATCTACAATGGAAAAAATACTTATTCTAAAAAAAACAACTTATATATGAAAAAAAAACTTATTTTAAAAAAAACAACTTATATACGGACATTTAATATTTCCTTTGACTTATTTTTTTTATATAAATAACATAATCTAATATAAATTTATAAAACCAACCGCATTAGTTAAAAGATATCTTCAACACATTAAGAAGGAACCTGCTTATTATTTGAATATTATTATATTGGTTTAAAAGTTAAAGGTTGGTTCCGATACAAACCATATTTATCATACAAACCATAAGAACATATTAAGAAAAGTTAAATTAGTACATACTAAAACAATACATACATAAAAGTTAAACATTAGAATTATATGAGCACATGGTAATTAATCAAGATAATTGATTTTAGCACCTATGTGAATAATATCAGCACTTTTCTTTATAAAGAATTATATCAGCATATTGAAAATAAAAGGAAGATCCAAATAAAGAATTAATTGATTGTTAGCATAAGTATAGGGAATTTAATATAATTGATATTATTTAGATTACTATTTTATCATTTCTCACGTGAGACTTTTAAATGGTTCTTACACTTTGTATACTAAGGCTATGCGGTATGGTGATGACCTATCCTTGAAGGATGATCCGCCACGTAAGCCCACGTATATCAGGTGTGAGGATGGGGCAAAGAGGATGGAGGTAAGGAAATTGAGGATAAGCCTAAAATATATATGTATATATTGTATGTATATATGTCTGTGAGAGGGTGAGGCCCGTCTTCAACGTCTGGAAGTGGACGTTGATGACGACGACGGAGGGGGGCGAAATGGTGTTGGGGGCGACGACGGGGCATGCCGAGCCCAAGCCGCCCCACACCGCCTAGCCTAAATGTGGTTTGTATTTGATCATACTCCTAAAAGTTAAAACACAATATATAGGTAAATCATGTAAAAATATTTGACAGCAAATAGAAATAAACAAAGAAAAAATATACGATTTAACTTGTTATACGATTTAACTCGTAAATAAAAGATGAACACTTTTCTAGTAGAAAATAAAAGATGAACGGTTTTCTAGAAGAAGCTAAATAAATAAAATATATGATTTAACTGGTAATTAAAAAATAAACTCTTTCTTTATTTTTTTTAATAAAAACAAAGTTTGTTGATTTAAGTACCATGAAAGAGTTAATTAGTGGGTTCAAATTTAATCCTTAATAAAATAAAATAAATAAAATAACATATGTATTTATTTAATACAGCTTTACGAGGGTATAAATATAATTATAGAGTCACATGTTAATTGAAGATTTTTTAGAACGATACAGAAATTTTAGAATAACTAGTATTTTTTTATGTGTACACAGATTTGTAAAACAGGTATCTATGAAATATTTACTAAAGTTAAAGGAAATATAAAACGATTGTATACAAGTGTGAATGATTTTTGAAATAAGTTTTTTTTTTCAAATATAGATCGATCTATTAAGAAGAGAGTTATTTTAAGATTATATAAAATATAGGTTAGAGATTACATATCATGATTCATTGCATAAAGATTTAATAAATTGAACTTGTCCAATAAAAATAGGAGTGAGAAATAAATCAACATTCAAAACCACCATTTTGATAAACAATTTTATAGCAACACTATTATGGCAAATACCTTTTTCACCTACACCATAATGAAAAAAAAAACCTCTATTATTTTGAATGACATTTTAGTGAATAATGTTATTTTTCTTATTTAAAATTAGTAGGTGTATCATAATTCAATTTAATGCAATCCAATAATTTGAAACTTTATATATTTCTGATTGTTATATGTGATTTTTTCTATAAATTTGTAGGTTATTTTTAATTTTTGGCAATATGATATTTCCGGAAACTTGATAAATCAATTAGATAAAAGACTTTTCAAATTTTGTATTACTTAGCAATTAATACAGTTCCATATAGTTTCATTTTCGAAATTATATTTCCTAATAAAAAAACAATTACATTAATGTATTTCAATTAAGTTTTGTTTGCGGAAAATAAAATTAATTATGTTAATTAGGAAAATCAGTATTTTGGGATATTAATTCGCCATTTAGACAAGTATTTCGGAAATTTACTGTATATTAATTCACTATTCAATTTTCTTACACGTTTAACCCAACATTTATCGTCTTACATTTCGGTCTAAATTTTACGAGTTAACACGTTACAATGTGTGTGCTATGTTATTTGTTTTGTGGTTTAACGACATGTCGTAATGCGCTGGTCCTATTAGTTATTCTTTCATATATATTACGTTTCGGTCTAACTTCTGCGAGTTAACACGCTGCAACACACATGCATGGTCTAACGTTTTTATTTTTACTTTTTGTTCGGTTTAACAATCTCGTTGCAAAGCACAGGTCTTATATACTAGTTATCTTTATATTTACAAACACAATCTAGTAAAATTAAAAATCATAAACAAACTACCTTCTATCACATCTTATCTAATAACATATATGTTACACTAAAAGGGAAATTTAAATTAATAAAATGTTTCGTAATGCAATGGATGACTTCACGAGTGTAACATCTGTGATTTCCAGGTTTTAAATCAATGATCTTTTTATATGCAATCTTATATATATAATAAATAAAAATATTTGGGCAAATGTGGCATTCAATTAGAGCTTCTTAGATATGGTTTAGGAGGGAAAAAATTCGGGTTTAAATTCTCATCAGTGAAGCCCCATTTTATTCCCTAACCGATACAAACAATCAAACTCTCAAACCCTAAATTCACATCTTCTTCTTCAAGCTTCTTGATATAGCCTCTTTCTTCTTTCTCTGTGAATCCTCTGCAAGCCTTTCTATTAAATCATCAAGTGCCTTTCTATTAAATCATCAGTTAAGCCAAGTTGTTTTAAGGATTTTAAGCAATCATCAGTCACCAAAGAAATGGATGAATGGCAGGCGCAGACGAAGGGGGAAGATCATGATTATGAACAACACCACCCTCGATATCAGCGACAGTGGCCGAGGAGAACCTTTTAACCAACAACGACAACGAAGGCAGCCTCGACTCTCACATTTTTTATCCCATTTCGGTTATTTTTAATTTCTTTCTTTTAATTTGTTGATTCTTTGTTTTCTATTTTATCTAAATGATGATTCTGATTAATGGCATAAAGATCCCAGAGACGTTTTTGCATATGACACTATTTTATCTAAATGATAATATTTTTCCAGAATGATTATGATCATAACATCAGATTATACACAAGTTCCTTTTATACATCATATAATGACTGAAACGCCCTTATGAGGCATAGTTTCATTTTAAAACCATAACGGGCACATAAGTTGGTATCCTAATGATATCACAACTTATTCAAAGTATATTGGTTTGTAGAACCTGTCCATAACTCATCCGGTTATCCGGTATCGCATTTATACGTTCGGTTAAGCTTATGTAGACTTATTACGTAAGTTTACCGAAACGGGTGAAACCTTATCATTTTTTTATCTCAATTCCAGAATGTAAATAGTTTACCCATTATAAAAGTCTTAGTACTTGTCGGGTTTAAACAGCATTCATTTCCGGTCACCGCTTAATCTTGCGTATCATACTGATTTCATTAATTTAAGTTAGCCAGTTTAAGTCAATGACTTAAATAAAGACCCGCTAACCATCTAATTGGTTAATAATACCATTCACTCTTGACTAGAGACTTCTGGTACATTGCATCCAAGCTAGTTATTTTGTATACGACTGTGCTTATTTTATTTTCTTGATATAAAGGACTTTTGCTAAGCCAGGTAAATACTCTTAACATATTTTCCCTATATGAGCTTGGGATACGGTATAATATTACCGCATGGTCGGATGTGGGATCGAAGACCAATGTGTCGGGAATTCAAATAATCCGTTAAATTTGTATTACTTAATATTAAATATTGGGGGTTAATGCGACCGTGTCATGGATATCCTCGGCTCATTTAATTGCAAATGGCCACGACCTAAGCGCGGGGTGTAGGCATACACCAGAAAGATGCTAAAAATATTTTGTAACCCAATATGGGTATACCTAATAAAGGTATTAAAGTGACGTGTCGGTTAATCATGATCTCGGCATAGTTTCCAGGCCCTAAATGTATTATTGGCATGTAAAACTGATAATATGAGATATAATTTGTCCCAAGTTATTTATAAAATATATGTACCAATGTGTACATGGAAATACTTTTGAAATGTTTTCAAAACGTATCGGTTATTTGTATTTACCAGTGAAACCTGACGTATTTTAAAAAGACTAAGCGCAGGTAGCATAGTTACGAAATAGGCTGGAAGTACTCGGCGAAGCTTAAGAGGAACTTGCAACTCCTTGCTTAGAAAGCCCATAGTCTGTCGGATTTCATTTTGCAATATTTTCGATCCGCCTGTGGATCTATTACAAGCGTTGTATATTATTTTTGAACTTTGAACAATACATTTGTAATAGTAACTTTATTCCAAGACTTCCGCTGTGTTACTCTGTGTTGTTTGGTTATGATGATATCAACTTAAGTCACAATACTCCCTACCGGGCACACCGGATATACGTGGAAATCGGGGTGTGACACTATATGAATATGGTAAGTAAGATCGTCTCCATAGGGAATACGTGGTTGGTGTTCGATTGTAAAACTAGATTAAGTAAATACTAAGCAATTTATAGTTGATGGATTTGGAGAATTTTGGTTATTTATGTTTAAGAAAGTTATCATATTTACAGAAACGTACCTTCCTTCGGACTTCCAGTTTAATGATTCTCCCAAAGTTGTTTAATTAAATAGAAACCACATAGACATGGCCTTGCGAATGAATTAATTCCATTGATAAATAAAGACAAGTTTTTAATAATAACTTAATACAATCCAATCACCGAATCATTAGTGCCAGAAACCCTCCTAATAACCAAACTGTTCATGATGCAAGAAAAACGAATGTGAGTGGTAAAAGATGAATAACTACAACACAAATAACTTGTTTAAATAAATTAAACCATAAGTATTTTCCAAACAATAAAAAACAAACCAAAAAACTAAAGTAAAAAAGGATTGAGTTTCACATAAGCAAACTATCCACCCGGATGTGATTACAAAAGGATTTAACCACTCATCATCATTGTGGGATCTTCAAAGGTTGTTGTGGATCTTGATTGCATGAAGGAATTAAGAGAATTGAGGTTTGGAACTCCAAAATTCGTCTCTGGAAGGTCAAAAACAGCTAGGGTAAAGGTTATTTGCGTTTGGGGGAAGGTTTATCCTTAAATACGGTGAAACCCCCAAATTTCAAGTGTTAAACAGAAAAAACGGCGTTGGTTGCGCCAACTAGCGCAAGGTTGTGCAGGGGGTGAAAACCTGACTGATTTACACTTGAACCCAATGCACCTTGCACCCCTTATACCGGTAACAACGTAAGGTTGCTCATACACTAGCGTTGGTGACCAGTTTCTTCCCTGTTTTTTGCGTTCCTAACTCCCGTCTTGTGGATAAACTTCCAATGCATCATAAAGCTTCCCGAAAAAACCTCCGTTAAGCTCCAAAAGCCATCCGTTAAGCTCCAAGTAATTGCAAATCATATCAAACTCAAAGTAACCATGTTACATAGAAACAAATACTTAAACCCACATAATTAGACACATTTGAACATGGTTATTTATCCTTCCATCACATATGCATATGCAAAGGGACGCGCGTTCAAACATGCCCAACGTGAACGCCCTAAATCAGATCCTTGTGGCGGTTGGGATGATTATGATCTTAAAAACATCAAATTTAAGACTTCACGATCCATACAACTAGATATACAATCCTTCGAAGTTCCATGCATAACCGTACATATAATAGCAATTCCTAAATGGGTTTCACTCTTAAAACCAATCATGAACTTTAACCCGTGAAAAACACAAGAAATTGGTCCAGGTCTTTACCTTTCTGGTCGAGAACGAATTATCAACGACCCTTTGTCCTTCCCTTTGATCCTCTTCAAAAAAATGGCTCGAAACAAATTTTCCCTCTCTAAACTCTCGTAAAAAATGATTTTCTTTTGAAAAGTTGATTTTTGTAGGATTTTTAGTAAAAAAATTTGAAAAAGCTTTCGTAAGACCGAGTTCTCTAACTTCTCACAACTCGCATGAGTTTTCATTTTACCTTAACCCTATATATATATATATAGGTGAGGTTATTGTAAAAAATGAGTTTTTTTGTGAGAAGTGTAAGAAAAAATCTAAACCATTAGATCTTTAATCTAATGGTTGAGATCTTGATAACAATCTTGTACATAGTGTAACAATTAAATTATTGGTTTTCTAGATTAAGGGTATAAAGGTAAATTTAACGTTTTTAAATTAAGAAACTAACATTAATGCACATGCAACTTCTCTCCCATCTTTTTTAAACGTCCATAACTTTTTATATGTAATTTTTTTAAAAAAAAATTACACCATAATAACGAGCGTTTTTTAATCTTTAATATGAGTACCATAGTGTTATACTTATTTAGAGAAAAAAATTACGTATAGTTCATCCTATGAAATGCAGGTTTAAATACTGTACGAGAACATCTACCTGAATGCAGGTGTAAAACACCATGCAAAGAACAACTACTAGAATGCAGGTATAAAACACCATGAATGCATGTGTAAAACACCGTCCGAAGAACACCTATTAGAATGCATGTATAAAACACCATGAATACAGCTTTAAAACACCATAAGAAGAAGATCTACTGGAATTATAGTAGTAAAACATCATACATAATGTGCAAGGCAACCATTCCAGATATTACAAAACACCATGACTATATTACAATTCAAGTCATGGTGTTTTCAAAATCTGAATGGTGTTTTATATATATAAAAGACTATATTGGATTCAAGCTGTGGTGTCTTTGATTTTTGTATGGTGTTTTATACCTGCTAATTAACTAAAATTTTGATATGAATTTTATACTTGCGAATTAATCTTTATGTATAATTATATAAAATTCAAAATTGGAATTCCTAAAATAACTACACATTAATTTTATCCTTATTTAGAATTATTAGTACAATTACCATTATATCCTTGATAAAAAAAATGATAGGGAAAGATCTAATGGCTGAGATTCTTTCTTACCTTTCTCACACTTTTGGTCTTTTTTACAGGAACCCCAATCTATATATATATATATATATATATATATATATATATATATATATATATATATATATATATATATATAGTATAAGGTTAGATAGAAAACCCTAAAAATTTGAGAAAACCCTAGAAAACCCAACCTCCCGACATTTTAAAAAAAAATAACACATGTAATATACATGTTTTTAAGAGTTTTGAGCCAAAAAAATCAAAAAAGCGCCGAGTGGATAACTTTTTTAAAAATAAACAAGTTTCAGCAACTTTCATCACTAACATGTGATGCAGCCGCATTACATTACGAGCAGCCATGTCAGCAACCGATGAGGATGTATGCACCGATGCCTAATGATTATCAAATGGCTATGCCTCCATGAGCTATGAATCCTCTAGGACCTCCTGTTATCTGATTTGTTGATTGTGAGTTTGTGAGTTTGTGATTGTCTTGTTTTGGAATATACACTTGAATTGTTGGTGAATTGTGGCTCCACAGTGAAGATGTATACAGTCATTGGTTGAATGTGTTTATAGGAGTTTGTTTAGTTTAATGTGTAGATTTAGGTGTTAAAAGTCTATAAGTGTGAATAATAGTGAAAAGGTTTTAGTTAATAGCCACGTAGGAAAGAGAGTGACACGTAGGACAAAAACATAACTGAGTTAGTGCTCAGTTAATGATATGGTGCCAGCACAAACGAAATGTCAAGCTTGGGGTGCCGGACGTCAAAGTGTTAGTACGGCCAAAGGTCAATAGTTGAGGATGATTAAATCCAATAACCCTTTATAAAAAGTTTTATAAACAATATGATTTGGATTTCTTTTATCTTTCATACTAAAATCCTCTTCTGAAATTAATTAAAAAAAATAGGTTACATTTTTCCCGTTATATGGTTTATCTGTTTGAATCATGTAAAACGTTTCATGTCATAATAGATTCTCAAAAATCTTCCTTGGGCAAATTGGGATGTAAATCGAGCTAGTGCGCTTTCTGGAGATGGTGGGGACTAATTACTCTCTTTTTGCACTCACCTCAAATTGTAGTTGTTTCTAAATTCCATCCCAAGCCATTTTTGTCTCTTTTTGTGAATTGTTTTCGAGATGGATAAGTATAAATCATTCTTGGCTTTCTGTCCATGTTTATGGGTATGTTTATGCTTGTATATATTATAAGATGGCTCCCTCCACATTCATATTTTTGTACTTTTGAGCTACTCCCAAATTATTGGGGTTGTGAGTTTATTAATACATCCAGTTCAAAAAGAAAAAAAAGAAAGAAAGAGAGAAACCACAAATGTCTCCTACATTAATATTGATTGAAAATATAGGTTGCTCCTATCATCTTATCTTTCTGTTAAAAACAAAGGCAAAACTTTTTTTCGGTGGAGAACTTTATTAGTTAAAACATACTAGCAAGAGGCTAGCGATAGTAAAACATACTTAAGAAAAAAAAACCTCAATGTGAAGGAGAGTTTACAATTTAAAATTACACCAATTGCTCCAATCTACAAGGACTAAACTTTGCTTCTATGTCGTTGACAGTTCTATCATTCTTTGCTCTCCATATACAGCATAGAGATATTATGAAACCGGCTACGTGATAAAATCAGATAAACTTATGAGAGAAGTTTTAATTTTTAATCGTCAATTCCAACGTGATTAAGTCGGCTTGGATAACACTCGGCAAACTAGCTATATTTTATGTCAATTGTTAGTGAAACTAAGAGCATTGGCTTCAACAATGTGTTGCACACTTAAAAGGGGATTTTGTATTTTGTGGTGTTTTTTTTTTTTGAAAGGCAAATTTCTTTTATTTCTGTCTTCTGTGGGATTTGAACCCAAGACCTCCCCCTCCCAAGGCGTTTAGTCTAATTTCTTTATTTTGTCATCCGTTTCAAATGTTTGACTAATAGATTCTCTGGGGTGGCTGAATTTGTGTTTTTGCATTTTAGTTGCTAGAGATACTATCCAGCTAGATGGACTTTGAATTTTAGTTACTCAAAGGTCCGTTGGAGCAGGGGCGGACCTAGCATAGAACAAGGGGCAACCCCGGTGCCCCTTGACACTCCGGCGGTAGTGTAAATTTTAGAAAAATTTAACGTTTATTCGATTTCGCTGCCCCTTTTTATTGAAACGTTGCCCCTTTAGGTTTTTCTAGATCCGCCACTGCATTGGAGAGGGAGAGGTTCATATTAATGCATGGAGCATTTACTTTGCAGTAGCGTAGTGTTCAAAGGTCCATTGGATAGGTTCCTGATGATATTAACTACTGATCTTTTGGTTTATTATTGTATATGTGTGTAATCATATATCATCTAGAACATGTTTGTACTACTTATTCGTCGTTTTTTTTTCTTCAAAAATTCATAGTTTTATCATTGGTTATATTTGATTGTTTAAAAGAAGTACTACAGAACTTTATGATTTATGGCAATGCACGTTGAGATTAGGAAACGGTGATTTATGGATTGCCAATGAGATTGTTGAACGGATATAAATTTGCATGTGGCTGTGAGGGAACAAATTATTTCGATCAAAATATTTGTACGAAGTAATATAAAAAGGTGAAGCAAGCATGGCGTGAAATATGCTTTAATCATGGCTGGAACTCCATTTTTATCAATGTGTTTAATGCATGAAGATACAATTAGTATCAAAGGCAATTAAAGTTGATTAAACTAAGTCAAAAGGCAGCAGAAGAAAATAGTTTGATGGGGGCACTTGAAAAGACACACCGCCTAATATTTTGACATTTACACCACGTTTTGGATGGACGTAGCGAGTCAGCACTAATGAAATGCGGAGTATCGTGAGTTTTTGAACCCACGTATAATTACTTCGTGTATCATGGGAGTTGGTTAGCTTTAAGTTATTATGCTATTAGAGCGTTCACATCTTTATCATTACACGGGGTTGGTTTCGGTATAAACCATATTTATCATACAAACCGTAAAAACAGATCCTAGCAATTAAAAAAAGTTAAATTAGCACATACCAAACAATACATACATAAAGGTAACACTTTTTAATTATATTAGCACATGAAAATTAATCAAAATAATTGATTTTAGCACATATGTGAATGATATCAGCATTTTTCTTAATCAGCACATTGAAAACTATAGAAAGATCCAAAAAAAAGAATTAATTGCTTGTTAACATAATTATAGGGAATTCAATATAATTGATATTATTTAGGTTATTATTTTATCATTTCTCTAAATTGATTGGATGCCATATGACATTTTTTAAATGGTTCTTACAGTTTGTATGCAAAATGTGGTTTGTATTTGATCATACTCCTTACACTAAAAACAACTATATTTTATTTATTTTATCAATTAAGTAATTTTTTATACATTTACCAACCACTTTCAAAATATATTAACAAGATTATAAAGAGTGAACAATGTCCGTCAAATATATAAATGAACACTAATATTTTCACTCATCCACTTACACCCACTTTTTTATGATATAAAAATCATTCTCACAAATTTTAGTGTAAAGGATGTGAATGATCTTAATCCGTCGTGAGAAGGAACAAAGAGATCCCTTGGTCTTTACTAATATGTTGGCTCGCGTGATGCAATGGGTGTCACCAAGTCTTTTTTGAAGAGCAAAAATAAACCGGATCTTCTTTAAATACTAATTATATTTGGGTATTATTATTATTATTTTCCTATATTAATTTACAAAATTTTCTCCCCTCGCAAAAACACTATTTCTTTTTCTTTTCTTTTAATCCTTTTAGTTTTTATCTTTTACACTGTTAACTATATAGTTTTCATCTTTACATTTGTCACAAACATTTTTTTATTTTCAACCCCAACACATTTTTAGTTTCAACTATGGTCCTTTGTCCTTTATCCTTTGCCTTCTCTTACAAATTTGTCATTTTACTATTCATTCAAGATTTTGCGAGTTAATAAGCTGCAACACGTGTGTGGTTTAATGTTTTTACATCTAATTTTTACAGTTTAACGGCTCTCTCGAAACTCGCAGGTCCTAGACCGACTTAGTTATTTCTTTCTATGTATTACTTTTTCGGTCTATTTTTTACGAGTTAATACGCCGTAACATGCGCACATGATTCATCATTTTTATGTTTAGTTTTTGTTCAGCTTAACGGTCCCGCTGCAAAGCGCGGGTCATAGATACTAGTTATTATTATTTAGTAACTATATACTTAATTATTTAAATAAGATGGTATTTAATTTAATTTATATTTATATATAAAAATAAAAATAGTAAATGTGAATTTAAATCGTAATTTAAAGTATTGTAAATAAGATAATACTGTATTGAATGTAATGAAGCTTTATTAAATAACATTAAATAAGTAAAGGTAAATTAAAAACTATTGCATAAAGCAAGTTGTTCAATACATAGCAAACTTAATACTACCGATGTATTACAAACCCTAGTCCTCATTCCTTTTTTGCAATCAAACTCTAATTGTCATCCCTCTCCCACTTTTCCCTTGTTCACTCATGCTACAAGCATCATTGGCGTTCCTCTCTTATTATAACACTCGCCATCATAGAGACAGATTAAACCATCGGTTGGTCACACATCACCATTAATTGATTTATCTTGTTTTATTTAATGGATTTTGTGATTGGGTAAAATAAAAAATACACAAAAGCATAGCTTCATGATTCGGTTTGGGGTTTGTCCATTATTGTGTAGGTAATTGAGGGTTCACAGGGATTCGTATATGTAGTTGATGGGTGGGAGTGGTTGTGGAGTAGGTAAACAACGGTGGGGGTTTAACAGATGAAAGAATTAACATTGTCGAAAAATCCTAAACATGCCTTCCACCGGAAAGGTATTGTGTCAAAATGAGTGATCCATCTTGAATACCTCCAACCAACATGCTTTGGTAAATTGGTCATGGATGAGATGAGAACTCACCACTAAAATATAACACTCCAAATATTTTATCAAGGATATATTTTAATAATAAGGCTTGGAAATGGGTTTATATTTATGAGGCCTAAATAACAAGGTAAGGACTATGAAGGGCAAAATGGTAAATATATGTGAAAAATCCTAATATGGAAAGTTGGTTTGAATCAACCCTTTTATTTTCAACTTCACCACATAGCTAGGGAGAGAAAGCGTAAATCGGTTGGATCTTAGCATCGGATCTCACGAGAAATCAAAAGGGACCATTGTGGAAGCATCTTTGCACTATACCTTCGTGGTGGGTGTTGGGGATGTTTTCTAGATTCATTGAAGGTTAAATGTTTTTACATGTTTTTTTTAATATTTGAAGCTTGTAACGATGTTATATGAACGTTTTCATGCAAGCCTGATGTTAAAGTAGGAATCTTGACATGGGACTCGATCTGATATGACAAAGCCACCATTGTTAGTATTTCTTTTGGTAAAAATGAAAGTAAGTATTCACATGAATAGATAGTTTACGCATGATAATATTTGCAAGTCTTTCTTATACAAATAGTTTTAGTTTTATCTAAGAAAGTAAACCGTCTAATGTAACTAAATAGTTTAAGTATTCACATAAGTGATGCATGCGAATAGTTTTAGTTTTCACATATGGGATGTATATTGATGGTTCAAGTGTTCGTGTTGGATCTAAGAGTATGTGTAACACTCTGGGGCTGTTTTGGCAACTTCTGAATGGTTAAGTGCTAAATCAGAAAAGAAATCTGAAGCATTAAGTGCCGAAACAGTAAGAGATCTGAACCATTAAGAGGCAGTATAATGCTTAACCGTTCAGAGGAAAATGTCTGACCAATTCAGATTAGAGGTCTTAACCATTCAGATTCAATATGATGTTTAACCATTCAGAGGCAAATGTTTGAACTATTCAGACATTTTCTCGCGAAACAAACAGTCTAAACCATTAAGTGCTGAACCAGTAAGAGGTCTGAACCATTAAGAGCCTCGTTAAGAGGTAAACAAACAGCCCTTCTATCTCGTTATCATCCAATTCCTACATTTCGAACGATTTGTTCCTAGATTTTTTTTAAATGTATAACTAACGGGCCTGGGTTACTGATAACCCAGACGAACCAACATAACGGATTAATACACTTAATTTACAGTTTAGATATATTAAAGTTTTTAAACTCAAAACCTTTTCCATGCATATTCATGCTCCAACCATCCTGTGAACGTCTCCAAAGAGATAGCAGATTAATAATGTTCGGTTCTTTGCATGCTTGGTCGTTTGTCCGATTCTTGCATTTGTAAAAAAGCCTAACACAAACATTAAATACAATTAGTGTTTGAGTTAACCGGTCAAATGCGATTAAAACAACAAAGAAAAACAAAGTTTATTCTTTAGAGGTTTATTCCTCTACAATCCAATTCGGTCCATTTTAATATTAGTTCTTTAGAGGATTATTCTTCTACACCTTTTAAACTCTAATCCACTACTCGAGCCAATATTCCTTGAGTTTTTCACTCTTATTATTCGGTTTGAGTTTATTTCTTAACGACCCGTTTGGGGGCATTATGCATTGGAGTTCATGCCTCCTATTTTCTAATATTACCGGGATGATCAATTCTTGGAGGTAGTTTGCCCGCAACTTTATCCGTGAGTGTTTTAGTCAAATTTAGCCCTTTTTTGAACTGGAAAACTTTTTTATAATTTAAAATGAAAACTAGCGGGCACATTTAGCTCATTATCCCATTTAGACTTATCACGTCCTTAAGGACATAAAAGTTTCCAATTATTTAGTGGTTTAAAACCCGTTTGGTCGAAATTTCGCGTGTGGACATTACACCCTTAACTCAACCAACTCTAGTTGGACCATAAGCCCTCACCAAGAGTATGACCCATTACACATACCTGGCACGGGTCAAACAATGACCTGTTATCGATATTGTACAATTCTTACTTTCTAATTCTTGGCAATGTATGCTCTTACATTATGCTTTCCTGTAAGCATAAGACTTAACAAACAAAACATTAAATGTTATATTCAAATGGTGATAACATCATAATTTGACATGTTCATAGCTTATCCTTTTGGCGATTCGACTAACCACGTAATGTTTATTGCCAAAAGAAAGTGCATACATACCATCTTATCCATTGACCCGTTATGGTTTACACGATAAGTACATATTTTCAAAATTCATTGGTTTACCACTAAAAATCCATTTTTACTCATTCAACCCATTTTGGTTCGCGTCAGCAAGTGTTTACCATTAAAAATCATTTTTACTTATTTGACTCCTTTTGGTTCGCATCACTAAGTATTACACCGAAAACTCATTTTTTACTTGTTTGACCCATTTTGGTTCGCGTCAGCAAGTGTTTACCACCAAGAACATATTTTTAC
The DNA here is from genome assembly GCA_947069175.1 of Scalesia atractyloides. NCBI lineage: Eukaryota > Viridiplantae > Streptophyta > Magnoliopsida > Asterales > Asteraceae > Scalesia > Scalesia atractyloides. Next base: position 74,510,314 of record CAMTDV010000010.1, on the reverse strand, counting down.
TCGCTCGGCACATTTTGGTTCGCGTCAGGAAGTGTTTACACCAAAAACTCATTTTTACTTGTTTGACCCGTTTTGGTTCGTACCATAGGGTCCCGTTTCTATAGTTTATTATGTTAATAACCGATATATGGTTATTCGCCATTTTGCTCGTTTAACCAGTTATGGTTTATACCATAGGTTCTTATTTCAAAATGCTTGTTTAATCACCAACATGTGATCCAATCGTCAATTTTTACTTATTTGACCCGTTATGACTTACACCATATGGTCCTATTTTAAATGCTTTGTCTCAATCACTAATTCGTCATAGCCTTGTCCATTTCGACCAGTTTCATGGTTTACACCATGAAATCTCATTTTGACATTTTTATCAATTTAACCTTGAATGTTCTTAATCATATGCTTCCTATCACTTATGTAGTGATTCTATTTTAAGAGGTCTAAGTTTTACTTACATTGCGTCTGTTCGACCTTTCTCGACCCACTTGACCCATTCCTTTCCAAGCTCATACCTAGCTTGTCAAGTATCAAACTATTATATAATATTCACAAGATTGTTAAATTAGTCATCCTACACCATGACCATCATCTTACGGACTTTTATACCATCTTTTTCATTCAAATTTTATTATGCCATTTGACATATACAAATGCACTAACAAGTTCATGAAACTCATTTAGGAACTTTATCTAATACCTGGTGGGCATCATTTTTAGGCCATATTATCAGCTAAATTTCTCAACCAAAATCCTCATTTTCTTTTAGTTGAACAAGTTTATATACTTATAAACATCAAGTCAACATAAACTTCCTATTATTACATGCTAATTCATCATTTCTACCAATTAATCATGGGTTCATCTTTCATGTCAAAACTCATTTCATAGCATGTATGAACATATATTTAAATCTCTAAATTGTTCAAGTATTTCACATATACTTGCAAGTATGATAAGCATACACATAATTTCATTATCAATTTCATAATACTATCAAAAATATCAAACTCAAGCTTACTACCTTCATGTTCCTCGATATACTACTCATTACCAAAACATAAATTATTACATACGTTATTATCTTCAAGCTTAGAAGATCACTAATTTATGTTCATGCATGTGATTTGGTGTCACACCTCAACCGATGGCGGAATCATTGGGGTCGTGGCACTAGGCGAATCAGATTGATCAAGAGATTCCATAACGATCATTTTCAAGACCATAATCAACATTTAATATCCCATACTATCAAACTCATAAAATCTTCAAACAACCATTACAATTCAAAATAATCTCTTAAACATAAAATCTGATCCGATATCCCCTAGATTTATTACACTTAGAACTAAACAAAACAAACTAAACTAAGCATGCAACATCCAAGCTAAAATCCTCAACCTGTTACATACGTTAAATACAAGTCAATACAATTAAGTAAAGGTGAGCATACAGGTTTAAGTAATACTAGCATAATAGAGAAAACATTCGCGAAATAGTCTAATTACATATCATGATACACCATAACACTTCACATAGATAAACATAGGCTTATTTCTCATGCTAACTACCGTGAGAAGGCTTGCGCGTCCATCCTAACTAGACCCCGTCGGGTGTTAGCCAAAGTACCATACTAGCTAAGGAGGCAAGTTAACGAAAATAAGTCCTAGTCACGTTTCTAGAATCACGTATTGAGCATACATAATCAGATTATTCGCGTGTGATAAACAGTTTGATTTGTGAGGTGATTTTGATATAGGAACGTATGTAACACCCAAATAGTGCATTAAATGGAAAACGGGTCAAGTATACTCACTGTGGGTGCGTTTTAGGAGAGAGTAGACGACTGCCGAGAGGTGAAGAGGAACGCCAGATCAGCCTGCATATGCGAACGGAAGTGCATCAGTCTCCGAAAACCTGAAACAGTTAAGTTTGGCTTGGGAAGTAGGCAAGTTCGGGCGAACTTGTATGTAAACATACAAGTTCGAGCGAACTTGTAACGATTTGGTGAGATTTGAGTCAAGTTCGGTCGAACTTGGTAAGTTTCCTGGGAAACTTGTCAAGTTCGGGCGAACTTGTGAGAAAACCTTACTGGAATGACAAGTTCGGGCGAACTAGCTTAGTTTCTTAGGAAAGTAGGCAAGTTCGGGCGAACTTGTGAGGATTTTGTGAGAGAATGACCCAAGTTCGGTCGAACTTGACCCAAATGGGTGCAAGTTCGGTCGAACTTGACCTGGTGTGCTGGTGATTCTCGAGCGAACTTGATGTTTTCGGGTCCAAAATCTTGCGTTTTCGCATCGTTTGCTGAGGAAATCGAGTGCCCATCCCTCCAACCTTAAGCCACCGAGTAAAACTTAGGCTGGAGAGGTCTTTTGGAGCGAACTTAGTTATTTTACAGAAACTCGGGCTAATCCGGGCGAACTTGATGGTTCGTACGGGTTAGTCCAGCTTGTGTAAAGTGACGATTTCATCTTTGTGCTTCCGGATCTGAGATCTAGCTTCGACAACGCCTCGTTCCACTCAAAAGTGAATGAAACATCCGTCATTAGTACGAAAATGGTGTAAAAATCAAGGATTTAAAAAGTTTTGCTCAGATCTAGTATAGATCTGAGTGAAAACAGAAGTTTTTATGGAAAAAGATGAAGATTTTCGTAAACAGGAGAGATTTGATGAAAACAAAGGCAAAGCCTTGTGCAAAATCGTTGTAAAACGTTTTTGAACATCATTGTCGTTGAAATCGGGTTGATTCTTACTTAGAAAACAAGGGGTTTTGGGTTTGAGAGCTCTGGTCGAACTTACAGCAAGTTCAAATGAGAGAATGGAGCTGGGTATTTATAGGTGAAGGCAAAATAGAGAGCTGGTGGAGTCAAGTTCGGCCGAACTTGCATGAATTTCATGCAAGTTCGCGCGAACTTAGCAGGTTCTGAAGGGAATTGAGTCAAGTTCGGCCGAACTTGCTGATTCCCTTAGGAATCAGAGCAAGTTCGAGCGATCTTGAGGGAAGTTTGAGGATTCTGAGTTGGCCAATCAAGTTCGGCCGAACTTGGGGTTACCAAGTTCGAGCGAACTTGACCCAAATTGTTGGGTTTTTCTTCATTTTTCGCGTTAAGTGTTCGTTTGGCGATTAGGTTCGTATTAGATAGTTATATTAAGCGTTAATTGATATAATAGTGCGATTTAGCGATTCGAGTGTGCGAGAGCGATGCGATAGCGAGTGTAATCATAACCATAAACACACATAACACATAAATAACATAAAACCATACAATTAATTGCGAGTTGTGATTCGATGAGGTTAGCGATGCGATTTAATAAGCGATTAGATGCGATGTAACATACATAATTATATTTAGTTAACATAAACTTCATTATAAACCGAATCTCGGGATTACAAAAGATAGATATAATGGTAAAACAACGAAAAGGATAACAACGGAAATTCCGAGTTGTTACAGTCTCCCCTACTTTAGGAAATTTCGTCCCGAAATTTAAGTAGTAGCTGTAACAAAAAGATGCGGGTACTTGGCCTTCATATCAATTTCCAATTCCCAAGTGAACTCGACGCCGCGTTTGCCTTCCCATCGAACCTTCACGATAGGGATGCGACAGCGTCGGAGTTTCTTGGTCTCTCGGTCCATGATTTCCACAGGCTTTTCCACGAAATGGAGAGTCTCGTTGATTTGCAGATCTTTGAGAGTTACATGAAGATTCTCCTCAGCTAGGCATTTCTTGAGGTTAGACACGTGGAAAGTCGAATGGACGTTATTAAGTTCCGCCGGTAGTTCGAGACGATAGGCTACTTTATCGATCCTTTCTAGAATCTTAAAGGGACCAACGTATCGAGGCGCTAGCTTTCCTTTCTTCCCGAAGCGGACCACTCCTTTCCAAGGTGCAACCTTTAGGAGAACGGGATCTCCCACTTTGAACCGTAGGGGCTTGCGGCGTTTATCGGCGTAACTCTTTTAACGGCTCCGAGCTTTAAGAGATTGTCTCTGATCTGGAGGATCTTGTCTGTCGTTTCTTGGATCAGCTCGGGATCAGTGATTTGTGCTTCTCCGATCTCGCGCCATGCAATAGGCGATCGACATTTCCTTCCATACAGTGCCTCAAAAGGAGCCATTTGAATGCTCGTATGATAACTATTATTGTACGAGAATTCGATTAAAGGTAAATGCGTATCCCAGTTACCACCAAAATCTATGATGCACGCACGAAGCATGTCTTCGAGGGTGCGGATCGTGCGCTCAGTCTGACCATCGATTTGAGGGTGAAAAGCGGTACTGAGATTTAGCGTAGTACCGAGAGCGGATTGAAAAGTCTCCCACATACGCGAGGTAAGGCGACCATCGCGGTCAGAGATGATGTCACGAGGTGTCCCGTGTCGACATATAACTTCGTCGGTATAAATTCAGGCTAACCGTTCAACTTTAAAGTCTTCTCATATAGCGATAAAGTGCGCAGATTTAGTAAGACGATCAACGATAACCCAAATGCTATTGTGACCAGAGGATGTACGAGAGAGTTTTGTAATAAACTCCATAGCTATACTCTCCCACTTCCACATCGGATTTCGGGTTGTTCGAGTAAGCCAGAGGGCCTTTGGTGTTCGGCTTTAACTTTCGAACAAGTTAAGCACTTTGAGACGTACACGGTGATATCCTTTTTCATGTCCGGCCACTAGTACTTAGGACGAAGGTCTTGGTACATCTTGTCGGCACCAGGGTGAATGGAATATCGAGATTTATGGGCTTCGGTCATTAGGAATTCACGAAGATTATCACGAGTAGGAATCCAAATACGATCGAGATAATAATAAATACCATTAGGTTTAGCCACGAGCTGAGATTCGGCACCACATTTCATTTCTTCATGCAGGGTATTCTCGTTAAAACAAGCGAATTGAGCAGAGCGAATAAGAATTTCAAGATCATTCAAAGCTTGAGAGGCACGAACACTATACACATAGCTTCGTCGACTTAGAGCATCGGCTACGACGTTTGCTTTGCCGGGATGGTAGCGTATCTCACAATCGTAATCGTTGAGAAGTTCAACCCATCTGCGTTGGAGCATGTTTAGTTCTTTTTGATTAAAGATGTGTTGTAAGCTCTAATGGTCGGTGAAGACCGTACACTTGGTACCGTAAAGGTAGTGTCGCCATATCTTCAATGCAAAAACAACTGCACCGAGCTCGAGATCGTGGGTTGTGTAGTTTTTCTTGTGGATCTTGAGTTGTCGAGATGCATACGCGATAACTTTGTCTCGTTGCATGAGAACACAACCAAGACCTAAGTTAGAGGCATAACAGTAAACAACTAAATCATCGTTTCCGTCGGGTAAAGCGAGGACAAGAGCGTTGCAAAGCATATGCTTGAGAGTTTGAAAGGCCTCCTCTTGTTTGGAATCCCAAACAAAAGGTTTGTCCTTATAAGTTAAAGCGGTAAGCGGAACAGCGATTTTCGAGAAGTCTGCGATGAATCGACGGTAGTAACCTGCCAATCCAAGAAATGAACGGATTTCAGAAGCATTCTTCGGCGTAATCCAACTCATGACAGCTTCAATCTTTGCAGGATCGACGTGAATTCCTTGACTATTAACGATGTGGCCGAGAAATTGGACTTCTTCGAGCCAGAATTCACATTTAGAGAACTTAGCATAAAGGCGATTACCTTGAAGAAGTTCGAGGACTAAACGGAGATGACGCGCGTGTTCGTCTCTCGACTCCGAGTAGATAAGAATATCATCGATAAAAACAATGAAGAAACGATCTAAGAAAGCTTTGCACACACGGTTTATCAAATCCATGAAGACCGCGGGTGCATTAGTAAGACCAAAAGGCATGACCACGAATTCGAAATGGTCGTAACGAGTACGAAAGGCGGTTTTCGGAATATCTCTTCCAACACACGTAATGATGATAGCCGGAACGAAAGTCGATCTTAGAAAAGCAAGTAACACCTTGAAGCTGATCAAATAGGTCGTCGATACGAGGAAGAGGGTAGCGGTTCTTTATCGTGAGTTTGTTAAGTTCACGATAATCGATGCACATTCGGAACGTTGCATCCTTCTTTTCACAAAAAGGACGGGTGCGCACCATGGCAAAGTGCTCGGGCGTATGAAACCTTTATCAAGAAGCTCTTAAAGTTGGCTTAATAGCTCGCGCATTCTGATGGTGCCAGACGATAGGGAGCTTTAGCAACGGGAGTAGCTCCGGGAACTAAATCGAAACGGAATTCGACATCTCGAGTAGGGGGTAAACCGGGTAAATCGTCGGGAAAGACTTTAGGAAATTTACAAACAAGGGAACATCTTTGAAAGTCTTCTTTTCTTTCTCCGGGTTCACTATATGGGCGAGGAAGGCAACACATTGCTTTCGCAAATATTTGTGTGCTCGAGTACATACAAAAGCATCAACTTCTTTGAGGGAGTTTCACCATAGACATGAAGTTGATCACCGTTCGAGAGAGGGAAGCGAATCATTTTATCGAAGCATACAACTTCAGCATGGTTTTTACGAAGAAAATCCATACCTACTATGATATCGAAGCTACCTAACTGCATAGGTATGAGATTGATCGAGAAGATATGGTTGTTGAGATCGAGATTACAACCACGCAGGATGGAGGTGACGGTGACGGTTCTTCCGGTGGCGACTTCGACATCGAAAGTCTTTGGGAGTTTAGCGCGCTTACATTTTAAAACCTTTTCGAATTCTAACGATACAAAACAATTATCGGCACCAGTATCAAATAAACATGAAGCATAAATACCAATGACAAGGAACGTACCATTGACAACATTGTTGTCATTCTGGGCCTGGCGGTGATTTAGGTTGAAAGCTCTTCCACGCGCAGCTTGTTGTTGCTGCTGAAGCTGCGGTGGTGGCTACTGCTGGGGCTGCTGTTGCTGTGGCTCTTGCTTGACGGTACGGTTCGGGCAGACATTTGCGAAGTGGTTCAGATCACCACACACGTAGCACACACGTGCCTTTGGAGCTCCTGCTTGTTGCTGCTGGTTGTTCTGGGGAGTAGGCTGAGGAGCTGGCAGTGCTGGAGCTTGAGGAGCTTGAGGAGTTGGCTGACGAGGGCCGGTACGGCAACTAACAGTAAAGTGACCGTAGATATTGCAGTTGGTGCAAAAACGGCAGTTTCCACCCACCACGTGATGGTATGTGCACTTAGGGCACAATGGGTGAGGACCGGTGTACGCACGCTTAGTTGGGGGTGCGTCCTGAGCATGAGCCTGATAAGGCTGAGAGTTGAGCGGTGTAGCAGCGGCGTAGTTCTTGCTATGGTTTCCTCTTTTGCGTCCCTGACGCTTTCCCTTCGCGTCACTGGATGGCTCGATAGCAGCAGTTGGTTCGACGACAGCTTGATTGGCAACTTTAGCATGGTTCTTGAAATAACCATCTTGAACTCGCTGATCATTGATCTCAGCGGCGAGCATGTAGGTTTCCTCGACGGTTGTAGTACGAGAAACTTTCACAAAATTCGCGACACATTCGGGTAGACCACGGATATACTTGTTGATAGCTTTCTTAGTTGTATCAACTTGGTTGGGATAGATGATGCTCAAAATCTTGAATCGAGCGGTGAATCCAGCATTGTCGGGACCATCTTGTTTGATTCCCCAAAATTCGTTCTCGAGCTTTTGCATCTCATGCGGAGGACAGAACTCCTTCATCATTGTAACATCCGCCAAAAACCGGATTTACCAAACCCGCTTCGTTTATCAACCGAACAATCAGTTAAAAATTCTGTTGCGTATTTAATGCCCAAATTAATTTTAAACGATACATAATTAATAAGTATATTAGAATATAAAATTTATTTTTGAAAATGTATTAAAATAGCGAATTAAAAATAAAATTCTGCTGCCGGGTTTCGAACCCGGGTCAGCCAAAGGATACACAAAGACTTAACTCACACACTTATAACCACTCCGCCACTTGATCTTTTTGTGAGTTCTGGGAAGCAATTAAATCAAATGTTCAACTGAGAATCAACCTGATGCGCCAACTGAAACCGATATCGGCTTTCAAACCGACCAAGACGTTTGAGTGCTCGCGGAATCTTGATCATAACCGATAAAACCGACATCTTAAATCAATTCAGTCGTTAATGAACTTGAATTCAGGTGATGTTTGGTTTTTATAACCGAAAACATTCATTCTGGTATTTCTTCAACAAAACACTCATTTCGCGATTCAATTTCATTCCCTGAGCTTCTAATTTCGTGTTTATTCTATTTTCTGGTCGTCGGAATTACTTTCTGATCATCGCCGGAATTTTCTGCAAGTCGCCGGAAAACCGAGACTCACCTCAAAACGGTAAAATACCTCGACTTTACTGTTTCAGTCAATTGTTAGAACCTTACTAACATTAATCCATCACCCAGAATCAATCCCAGACGACGTTATCGGATTCTCTGTTTTCGCCGGAAAATTTCTGGATTTTTCGGAAACCCGCTGTTAACCGGTATGATCAATCAAACATACTGATAATCGTTACTCAATGGTTCAATTTCACATCTATTTCATCCAAACTAAATATTGAACTCGAACAGAAGGAGCTGCCAAAACAGAGCCGACGAGCTTCGCCGGATTTTCTGAAGAAGACGATCTGTTCGGTACTTTCTTTCCCCAAACTCTTCGGTTCAATACTTTTCAATTGTTCATCTTGTTCATTAACCGAATTTAACAAATAACAGATAGATAACCGTTGCCTGAGTTTTGAACAAAGAAGACGAAGTAGTTATGTTATAAGATTATTTAAAATCAGAATTATAAACGGGTTAGACACACAGTCCAGCGGTGGACTGTGTGCAAATAAATACATACATGTCGCGAGTTCGATTCCGGTACCAACCTCATTCGCTGTAATAAAATGCCTTTTTTTTTAAACTGAACCGGGTTAACTCCGTTAGATGTTAAGTATAATAAAAATCTGTACTTTAACCAAGTTAGACACACAGTCCAGCGGTGGACTGTGTGTAACATTAAGTCACAGGTCCCGGTTTCGAGACCTGTTGACGACACCGGTCCGATACATTAAAACCCTTTTTAAAAATAAATAATTTTTGGATTAATTGAATTAGTGTATAAATATAATTAAAAACAGAAATATTTCGGGTTAGACACGTAGCTCAGTTGGTAGAGCTGCGTGCACGCGTACGGGAGGTCTCGGGTTCGAGTCCTGCCCGGCGCATATATACACACAATAAACCGGTCAACAAGTCAACGGTCAATGGTCAAAAAGTCAACATTTTTTTATTATTTTTATTTATTTATTTTATTTAAAAATCAATTAAAAATACTTAAAAATAACATTTTTAAGGTTAGAAACTAGTCTAAAACTCACAAAAATATATCCAAAAATCCTATTAAAGTTGTTAATAAAATCCATTTATTTACCTTACTTTTCTTTATTAATTAGGTTAGTTATTCCTCGACGATCAATCCTCTAAACTCGTGCGCATTCATCATCATTCACCGAACGCACCCACTGTGAGTGAATCTCTACAAATTCCCCGTTTAAATCACGTTTTTGGGGTGTATCATGTGTCTTACTATTTATTATATTTAAATCATTGTGCATACATCATATCATGAATAAATGTGTATCCAGCCTGTGTAAACTGTTTGTGTGATTATTGTATAGATTTAATTTATTATTTTCAGTACATGCAATTTCATAGGCCGCCGCTTCCCATTACATTATGAGCGTTGAGCATGTTCCCCATTACATTATGAGCGTGAACCTGGCGTGCCAACATACGATCGGCTCCGTTTGATTGAGCCTTGATCGCACAGACATTTTCATTTTCAGTACATGCAATACGATCGGCTCCGTTTGATTGAGCCTTGATCGCACAGACATTTTTCATTTTCAGTACATGCAATACGATCGGCTCCGTTTGATTGAGCCTTGATCGCACAGTTTCATTTATGTTATATATTTATGCAAGTTGATATGTTATTGTATGCTGTTGGTTTGTTAATGTATGTTATTGTTTGTTGTTGTTTGTTATTGTAAGCTAATTGTTGTTATTGTATGTTTATTTACGTTTGTTCATATATGAATATTGCACAATTTTTCCATATTAAATACAACCAGAAATAAATAATAAATGTTTTCTAACAAGGTTCACTCGCCAACTTTTTGTTGATCAAAAAACCATTTTTACATATGATACAGGTGAACAGGATGAAGCAAGGAAAACATAGGAAATTGCCTTAGAAGAAAAATAATGAAGTTTAGAAGGATGAATAGAACATGTTGTATTTGTTTGATATGATTGTATGATCTCTTTTAAATTGAAATAATAAATATGAAACATTATAATAAATGTCATGAGCTTCGATGATAACCCAATCATGCCCTGTCACACCCCGACCCGCAGCGGAAAAGGTGATCGGGGCATGATTGGGTTATCATCAAAGCTCATGACATTTATTAAGCGTTTCATATTCATTAATACAAATTAAATGGAAATTTACAATAAATGTTACAACATGATCTAACTAACAATCTAAACTTCTTTGTTCTCTTCTAAGGCATATCCTATGTTTTCCTTGCTTCAACCTGTTCACCTGTATCATGTGTAAAAAGGTTTTTGGATCAACATAATGTTGGCGAGTGAATCCTATGGAAAAACATTTGAACAAATTTATTTAAATTGATTATGAAATATGTGCACAACCAAACATGAGTAAAAATAGATGTAACTTAATCAACAATCATAAGATGTTAAATGAAACACACATGAACAATAGTGGAACAATTAGAGGCACGCGATGCTCAACTCGTCTCTCACGAGGAACTGAGGGGCCTGATGAATGATTTGCATAACATGATAATATGAATGACACAACTACAAACAATATAAACTCAATGATACACACATGAACAATAATGAATTTGATTTGAAGCACGCGCTGTTCAACTCGTCTCCCACGAGGAACTGATGGGCTTAATGTATGAGTTTCTTATAACTTGACAAAAGGCAATAAGTAAATCACAACCATAAAAACAATCTAAGTTTAGGTCATGATGTGGTATGGCACAAGTTTAAATAAATAAATTAATTATTTTCATAACACATGACACACCCCAAAACGTGTAATTTAAAAGGGGGAGTTGTAAGATTCACTCACAGTGGGTGCGTCCAGTTGATGACGTTGAATGTACGCGAAGTGGTTTTAACCACGAGTGAAATTAACCTAGATAAATCGCATTATGGTTTGGTAAGTAAACGGATTTTATTAATCTATTTTAGTAGGATTGTTGGGTGTATTTTTGTGAGTTTGAGGCTATTTTCTAACCTTAAAAATGTTATTTTTAAGTATTTTTAATTGATTTTTAATTAAAATAATTAAATAAAAAATAATAAAAAATTTGATTTTTTTTCTGACCGTTGACCGTTTGACTGACCGTTGACCTGACCGTTGACCGGTTCAGTTCGGAATACAAGTGCGCTGAGTGAGGCTCGAACCCAGAACCTCCCGTACGCGTGCACGCAGCTCTACCAACTGAGCTACGTGTCTAACCCGTTATAAATCTGATTTTAATTATATATATATATATTAATTAGTTTAAACCGAAAATCATTTTTATTTTAAAAACAGTTTAAGCGACTCGGACATGCACTCCACAGGTCTCGAACCCGGGACCTGTGGTTTAATCTAACACACAGTCCACCGCTGGACTGTGTGTTTAACATGTTATATATATCCACTTTTATTATACTTAAATACAAATTATCTGCTTTCATTTCTGACTCTATTTAAAAAGTTAATAATTGTCCGGGTCGATGTAGGAGACCGGACTCGAACTTGTGACGTGCGATTAAACATACACACAGTCCACCGCTGGACTGTGTGTTTAACTTGGTTATTATTCCGATTATTAATATACTTAACATATATCTAAGGCGACTCCGGTTCAGTAAACAAAAAAAATGGTTTTTATTAAGGCAGCGTGTGTGAAACCGGAATCGAACTCGAGACGTTTGCGTTATATGTGCACACAGTCCACCGCTGGACTGTGTGTCTAACCCGATTAATAAGTTGATTTTAATTATACATATATGATACGGAAATACATCGTCTTCTTCATCAAGATAGAACCAGAGTTCGGAAATCGACTGGTTCAAAGTTTTTATCGGTTTATTAGTGTTTTTCAGTTCATTACGGTGGGATAAATGTGAAAAGGAAAAGAAATTGGGCGGAGAAGTATACCGACTGGACCCTCTGTTTTCCGGCAGAACTCCGGCGACAGCAATCAACTCCGGCGTCAGGTGTCTTGCAGCAGCAAGTCTCCGGAAAGCTTGGAAAGAGTATGGGTATCTCCAGTATAAGCTTCAGAGGCTCAGTAAGGCTCGGCAATGGGGAAACCGGTTTCCGGGCGATGAGCAGAGAAATTCCGGCGAGGGAGTTTTCGCCGAGAAAGAGTGTGGTTTTGAGCGAAAAGGTCTTCAATGGGTTGAGGGTGAATTTATAGGGGAAAATCGAGATGTGTATGGTCTGATTTCCGACTGGGTTCATTGATTTAAATTTTCCGGCGGTTATAATTTTGGTCGCGGACTTCAAACATCGGTTATAACCGATGTAATAATAATAATTTACGTTATAACTGAAAATGGTGTTAAAAACTCGCGATATTTCCGGGATTCCGACGACTGAACTATTGGGCGCCGGTTTTGAATTCGTAACGTTATTATATCAATTAAATGATTCTATTATTTCACAAGAAGCATCCGTGGCGCAGTGGTTTGTGTGTGAGGTGATAAGTCACTGAGTGACTCGTTGAGTGACCCGGGTTCGAAACCCGGCTGGATCATTTCATTTTTATTTGCGATTTTCAACAGTTTTTCAAAAACTAAATATATAGTCCCGTATAATAATTGATTACGTATCGTTTAAAAATATTTTGGGCATTTAATTCGCAACGAAATTTTTGACTGACTGTTCGGTTGATAAACGGAGCGGGTTTGGTAAATCCGTTTTTGACTGATGTTACATGCCCCGATCACCTTTTCCGCTGCGGGTCGGGGTGTGACAATCATCACTTCCTTGAGTTCTTCCCAAGACAGATTATAGGCTTCATCATTACCGCGCTTATTTCTTTCAGCGGTCCACCAGTCGAGAGCACGGGATTGGAAGACTCCTGTGGCGTTCACCGTGCGGAGGTCATCGGGGCATCCACTTTGCCTAAAGGTGACCTCAATGGCATCAAACCAATGGAACATAGCAGTCGGTCCATCATAGCCTGTGAAGGCGAGGTGCACAAGCCTTGAAATTTTTAAAGCTGAACCGTGACTTGGGGTTTTCAGTTTTCGAGTCGACCGAGGAGTTACTGCTCACAGTGTGGATTTCCGAGACGATTTGCGGGATGACTTTTAACCATTTCGTTGGCTACCATTGTAGCGATACGCTTATCGGCTTTGTTGCGCTGGAGATTCCTCCTGGATGTGATCCCATTGAAGACATCTACATTGAAGGATTTGATAGGATGAGATTCGATTATATTTAAAAAGTTATTAATATTATTATTCATACAAGGCACAAAACACATAAGCACGTATCCACGTAGCACATAAGCACATAAAAACGTAATCACGTAAACACGTAAGCACTTAATCACATAAGCACGTAAGCACATATTTTGCACGTATTCACCTTTAATTCATAAATCATGCGTAGCGCGATATGCGATGCGAGATATAAGCGAGATATATGCGACATATAATAGCGAGATAACACCACGTATGAGACACACATGTCCTCATAGGCGTAAGCGGGTTAAGCGATTAGTTTGGTTGGTGTATTAATTAGCGTTTTAGATTTCGAGATCTGTGCGAGTTGTGCATATATTCGATGGAGCGTAAATGCGATAAAAAGAGAAATCGATGATACGAGAAATAAAGCGAGAAATCGAATAAAGCGAAAATTCTCAAAATTTTAAACACATAAATAATAATGAACTCGATGATGAGTAAATCGACGATATAGGCTTAAATCAATTGGGAGTGTCCGGGGTTTTGAGATAGATAGATGCTCTCACCACAAGCGGCTAACGGCATTACCCTTCCGGTTACTACGTGCTCCAAATCATCGGAATAATCGAGACTTTGGTGAGATTGAAAATCGAGAGGCGGAATTTGCTACTAAGATGCGGGTTTCACCCCTAACTTAGTAACTTCATCCCTAGATAGAAATGGAGATTTTCGTCTAGGTTTGGATATCACTCGTAACTCAAAGAAGGCATCTCGTGCGCTAGAGATTGCGCGGAATGAATGATCTCATCGAGAGTTCTCGGTTTTCACACCTAATCTCGACTTGATCACTCGTTTCGTGTGATACGAGTGTTTCCAAGCGTGTATATTGTATTAGTCTTAGGAAAGGCACATTTAAGCATTTATGGCAAGTAGTTTAACATTTAACTCAAAGATAGGTCAATCGGGTACTTAAACATGCTACTAGGTCGAAAATGGCAATTCTACCTATTATCCTAAAGTTATTACTCTGATACCAATCTGTCACACCCCAACCGATGGCGAAATCATCGGGGTAGTGGCACTAGGCGAAAAAGATTGATCAAGAGATTCCATAACGATCATTTTCAAGACCATAATCAACATTTAATATCCCATACTATCAAACTCATAAAATCTTCAAACAACCATTACAATTCAAAATAATCTCTTAAACATAAAATCTGATCCGATATCCCCTAGATTTATTACACTTGGAACTAAACAAAACAAACTAAACTAAGCATGCAACATCCAAACATCTAAGCTAAAATCCTCAACCTGTTACATACGTTAAAATACAAGTCAATACAATTAAGTAAAGGTGAGCATACAGGTTTAAGTAATACTAGCATAATAGAGAAAACGTTCACGAAATAGTCTAATTACATATCATGATACACCAAAGCACTTCACACAGATAAACATAGGCTTATTTCTCATGCTGACTACCATGAGAAGGCTTGCACGTCCATCCTAACTAGACCCCATCGGGTGTTAGCCAAATTATAGTACCATACTAGCTAAGGAGGCAAGTTAACGAAAATAAGTTCTAGTCACATGTTTCTAGTATCACGTATTGAGCATACATAATCAGATTATATGCGTGTGATAAACAGTATGATTTGTGACATTCGTGTAAAACGGGTTTCAAGAACCCGCTCCATTTGAAATTCAAGTAAATTATTTAATGTTCATTATGCTCTTATTTGTAATAAATTGATTTATTTTATAACCTATAAATAAAATACATACTTGAATTAATAATCAGTAAAGAAAAATAATTAAAATTTTAGATAACAAAATAATAAAAATAGAGAGGGGTTGTTTGTCTCTTTTTAAAACTTAACTTCAGGGACCAATTATGTATTAAAGGAAAAGATGTTTTGAGGTAAAATGATAAAAAAAGGTGGTGGCCTGGATTCGAACCCGCACCACTCCCTGAACCAAACACACGCATAACCGTTCCATCATAACCTCATATCTGATAATAATCCAAACCGTTAATACTATATACTAGTTAGCATTAACTTATTTCAAGTTTGCCGCCAAAGGGAAACCAGCGAAGCAGCTGGTCAACCGCTGTCTTCTCTTTTATGGCTCGCCCCTGATTAATCGCGATTGATCAATCAGAATCCTTTCCATCCCGTTTATCGATCATGAATCAAGCCCAAAACGTGACTCTGTTCATGCCCTGACTCTCCTATAAATACCGACCTTTGAACCTTTAGAAACTCGCTCACACTCGCACAAACACCTTGCAAACACACTGAAGATACTTTGGTTTTCAAATCGCATTTTGCTGGAAAATTGTTGTCGCCGGAAACATCACCGGAGTACACCCCTAATCGGTACAATCATCTTAATTCTTTTGCTATCGCTTGTTTAGTGTTTTATTATCTCAAAACAATTAATCAAAACTGTATAAATGGTTAACAGTCGGGTTTACGATTGCTGGTTTTTTTTTAAAAGGAAGAAGATGAAGTTTCTTCAATGTATAAATATTTTTAAAAACGGGTTTTTAATCGGGTTAGACACACAGTCCAGTGGTGGACTGTTTGCAATTACAAAACACATGTCCTGGGTTCGACTCGTATACGTTACCGATTCTCTGTAAATAAAACCAAACTTTTTAACTCACTCAGATCACTCTGGAACAAGTGTTTAAAGTTAATACAAATAAGGATTCATACGGGTCAGACACACAGCCCAACTGGTTGGGCTGTGTGCACGGGAACTAAAGGTCTCGGGTTCGAATCATGAAGTCTCAACCGGTTTTGGAGATTTATAAATCTTTTTAAAATAAGTAAATTCCGTATTAACCTAACAAGTATATATATATAATTAAAATTGATATTATTTCGGGTTAGACACGTAGCTCAGTTGGTAGAGCTGCGTGCACGCATACGGGAGGTCACGAGTTCGAACCTCACACGCTGCCTAATTTACATGTTATCCGACCGGTCAGACCTGACAAGGTCAACTTTTTTTTAATTTTTGTTTTATTTATTTCTTTATTATATATTTAAAAATCATTTAAAAATGCTTAAAAATAAGATTTTTAAAGTTAAAAATTATATTAATTACCAAAAATAAATCTTAAAACCTAATAAAAGGCATTAATTAGAAATATTAATTTCAAATAGAAGATATATATTTATCGAATTATTAAGTGATTATTTAGGTTAGTTTTCCCTCGTCGGTTGAATCATAAATTCGTGCGCATTCATCATCATCAAGGAACGCACCCACTGTGAGTGAATTCTTACAAATTCCCCTTTTTATTCATGCTTTGGGGTATATCATGTGTCGCCTTATTTATTTCGTTTATTCAAACTTGTTCTATTACCATTATATGATCTAAACGTGTGATGTAAATGTTGTTTGTTGTGACGTGTGTTTACATTTTGTCAAGTTGCGTGCAAATCATTCATTAGGCCCATCAGTTCCTCGTTGGAGACGAGTTGAGCATCGCGTGCCTCATTAGATCGGCTCCGTTTGATTGAGCCTTGATCTCATTGTTCATCATTTGGTGTGTGCGTGTGCATTAATTGATATTATGTGTTTTGTGATTAGATTTACATATACGTATACTCATATGTGGTTATGCACCTTTTTATAACCAATATAACAAATTCGTTCAAATATTTTCATAAGATTCAATCGCCAACTTTTGTTGACCCAAAACCCTATTTTTACACATGATACAGGTGGACAGGTTGAAGCAAGGAACACATAGGAAATTGCCTTAGAAGAAAAATAAAGAAGTCATGAAAAATGTATTTGAACATGTTGTGCTTGTATGTTTACTGTAATTTCTTCTTTAAAAAGAAATAATAAAGTTGAAACTTTATAGTAAATGTCATGAGCTTTGATGAAAACCCAATCATGCCCCGACTACCATTTCTGCTGCGGGTCAGGGTGTGACAAGTTTCTTGGAAAACTTGTCAAGTTCGGGCGAACTTGTGAGAAAACCTTACTGGAATGACAAGTTCGGGCGAACTTGCTTAGTTTCTTAGGAAATTAGGCAAGTTCGGGCGAACTTGTGAGGATTTTGTGAGAGAATGACCCAAGTTCGGTCGAACTTGACCCAAATGGGTGCAAGTTCGGTCGAACTTGACCTGGTGTGTTGGTGATTCTCGAGCGAACTTGATGTTTTCGGGTCCAAAATCTTGCGTTTTCGCGTCGTTTGCTGAGGAAATCGAGTGCCCATCCCTCCAACCTTAAGCCACTGAGTAAAACTAAGGCTGGAGAGGTCTTTTGGAGCGAACTTAGCCATATTACAGAAACTCGGGCTAATCCGGGAGAACTTGATGGTTCGTACGGGTTAGTCCAGCTTGTGTAAAGTCGATTTCGTTTTGTGCTTCCGGATCTGAGATCTAGCTTCGACAACGCCTCGTTCCACTCAAAAGTGAACGAAACATACGTCATTAGTCCGAAAATGGTGTAAAAATCAAGAATTTAAAAGGTTTTGCTCAGATCTAGTATAGATCTGGGTGAAAACAGAAGTTTTTATGGAAAAAGATGAAGATTTTCGTAAACAGAAGAGATTTGATGAAAACGAAAGCAAAGCCTTGTGCAAAATCGTTGTGGAAACATTGTAAAACGTTGTTGAACATCATTGTAGTTGAAATCGGGTTGATTCTTACTTAGAAAATAAGGGGTTTCGGGTTCTAGAGCTCTGGGCGAACTTACAGCAAGTTCAAATGAGAGAATGGAGCTGGGTATTTATAGGTGAAGGCAAAATGGAGAGCTGGTAGAGTCAAGTTCGGCCGAACTTGCATGAATTTCATGCAAGTTCGCGCGAACTTAGCAGCATCTGAAGGGAATTGAGTCAAGTTCGGTCGAACTTGCTGATTCCCTTAGGAATTAGAGCAAGTTCGAGCGAACTTGAGGGAAGTTTGAGGATTCTGAGTTGGCCAGTCAAGTTCGGCCGAACTTGGGGTTACCAAGTTCGAGCGAACTTGACCCAAATTGTTGGGTTTTTCTTCGTTTTTCGCGTTAAGTGTTCGTTTGGCGATTAGATTCGTATTAGATAGCTATATTAAGTGTTATAATTGATATAATAGTGCGATTTAGCGATTCGAGTGTGCGAGAGCGATGCGATAGCGAGCTTAATCATAACCATAAACACACACAACACATAAATAACATAAAACCATACAATTAACTGCGAGTTGTGACGCGATGAGGTTAGCGATGCAATTTAATAAGCGATTAGATGCGATGTAACATACATAATTATATTTAGTTAACATAAACTTCATTATAAACTGAATCTCGGGATTACAAAAGATAGATTTAACGGTAAAACAATAGAAAAGGATAACAACAGAAATTCCAAGTTGTTACATTTGGCCCCAGTTCACCTTTCAATTTCAAGAAAATAATGAACTAGGGTTTTCTTCCTCTCTTTCTCTTCTCTGGTTCGACATACAACACTATGTGTGTGTTGTATTTTGATTTTAATGTGTTTGAAACACATGTTTCCATTTTGACAACTTTGGTCCCTCAAGTTTGGTTTTGATTACAACTCATAATTTTATTACCCATTTACATGTTACTAACTAGGTTAATTTGTTCCAAGTTATTTTGTTTACGGGTTAACCTTTACCACCAACAGTATTTTATTCGCTCATCCCAGTTCATTTGATTTAGTTACCAAATCCGTTTTTGGGATGTTACAAATCTACCCCCCCTTAAAGGGGTTTCGTCCCCGAAATCCTTTTTTAGCAGTTCTTTGGGTCAGACTCAAAATTTAGTTTCGGTTCTCCATTGAGCATCGCTCAAACTTTAAGCGTTCTATAATCTTACCAGTAATGTATGTGACACCCGGCTATTTAGAGTCTGTACCGTACTAGTGTAACACGTTTTATCAATGAATAAAGGCATTATTTAATTTGATTTAATGTTAATTAATGGTACTTGATATGTTGGCAAGTCCAAACAATATCAAAAATTACGTTGGGAAAAACAAGATATACGCTTATCGCATAACGAACAAAATGCGTGACGAACATCGGTAACCGCCCGATTAATGTTAGAATCCTAAAAAATATTCTGTTATGATTAAAATGCTATTTCAATCATATTCATGAGGAAAATTTAAGTAAAACGCTTCAAAACACTGCTTTTGTGATTTTAATTGCATACTGCGCAGTACTGTGCGTATCTTACAAAATTTAAACGACGATGCCAGTCAAGGCAAATCAAATATTATTCAGCAATATTATGGCGAGTTAATTTTTATAGAATGAAAAAAAAATAATTTAAAACTCCTTAACTATGCAGCCAATAGCGGTGCTACAGCGGTGCTATAGCGGTTAGCGGACCTTAGGGTGTGTAGCAGTCCAAATAGCGGTGGGCTATAGCGGTTCCGTTATTAGCGGCGCTAAATACCGCTATTTGGCCGCTATTTAACCACTATTTTAAAACCTATATAGCGGTTATAGCAGTTACGGTGTTTGACTGTGTTAATTCTTAAATTAAATACTTCAAAGTTACTATTATGTTATATTTGGAACAGGTTTTGATAATGGAACGATATAACTATGAATTTTGATATTACTATTAATATTTTTCAAAGATATATATATATATATATATACATAAATTATGCATGGTATAAAAATTACCGCTATATCACCGCTATACCACCTCTAACATATATATCATAGCGGACCTTGACCATATTCGATTTTGGACTGCTATAACTGCATAGCTCCTTAAAACACGAATAAAAACGTGAGATAAAATACCCGGTAGTCAGTTAAATATTTGTTATATGTAAAGTGTGTGTATGCATGTGTAGGTGGCGGCTCCTCATGTGCCCACCACACTTCCCTCTTGCCAAGTGTTAAAGGTAGGGATCCTTGAAATCATTAAAACTCAAAGAACAAACCGTAAACTTCATTTTTCAAAAACAAAAACCTTCAACTTCCCTCTCTTTTCTCTTTTTCGGCCGAATACACACCCACACCACCTCCATACCATTTTTCATTCAAATCTTGAAGATCCAAGTTCATTTCAAGTTGGCTCTAAGTCCATTTGAAAATCCAAAGATGATTCCAAGGTAATTACAAGGAGGAACAAGCTTGCATTCATCAAGACATTGAAGAACATGCCATACTTTATACACACACACACACACACACACACACACACACACACACACACACACATATATATATATATA
Source organism: Scalesia atractyloides (assembly GCA_947069175.1). Taxonomy (NCBI): domain Eukaryota; kingdom Viridiplantae; phylum Streptophyta; class Magnoliopsida; order Asterales; family Asteraceae; genus Scalesia; species Scalesia atractyloides. Next base: position 74,489,592 of record CAMTDV010000010.1, on the reverse strand, counting down.
TATATATATACACACACACACACACACACACACACACACACACACACACACACACACACACAATATATATATATATATATATATATATATATATTAAGGCTCATCCCCACACCCGCTTACATAAATGCCTACATGACAGATCATTTTTTGAAGACTACCCTCCTCTACATCCCACATAGTCTAAAATCATAAACATTGACACCCCTAGATGATACGATTTCCACGCTTTATACATATTAATGTATATTTGGATTTCTTATTTGCTTATAATTTCCAAGTATTATACATAAAGCTATATCTATATCTTTATATATATTATATAATAAAAAAATTTAATGAGGACATGTGGTCATTATATGATGAATCTTAAGCCTTATGTTCTTGTCTAAACCCATTATTCAATATGTCTATTTTTTTAATTTTAAATTATCAGTTATATATGTATTTATTTAATTTTATAATATCAGTTGACTTATTTTTCAACATTTGGAATTAATGTATTAATATTTAAAATCTTGACTTATCTTTTACATTTCGAAAAAAATTAGTTTTCTTATTTTTTTTATTTTATAGTATCAGTTGATTTAATTTTATTATCTTTTTAATTTAAAATTTCAAAAAAATCAGTTTTCTTATTTTATTTTATAATATCAGTTGATTTAATTTTATTATATCTTAATTTAAATTCATTTATTGTTTTCAAGTTTTAAATTGAGTTACCATATTTTCTTCGAGCACCTTTTATTTTGTTGATTTGTTAGTTAAAATCTTGAAATTTTATTGAACATATGTACTCTTTTAATTTTAAGATATTAATTATATATTTATTTATTTAATTTTAAAATATCAGACTTATCTTTCAATAATTCGAATCAATTTATTAATAATTGAAATCTTAACTTATATTTTACCGTTATGAAAATGTTTTCTTATTTTTTATTTTAAAAGATCAGTTGGTTTAATTTTATTATCCCTGTAATTAATATTCATTTATTTTTTTAAATTTTAAATTGAGGTACCTTATTTTCTTCAAGCACCTTTTATTTTGTTGATTTGTTTGTTAAAATCTTGAAATTTTAAGAATCATATTATACATTTATAAGAATCTAACGGATTAAAATCATTAGTTGATTGTATTACTAAAATACATACACATTATTTTTCTTAAAAGACTAATATTACTTTTCTTACACCAGTAATCCTAAATTATTCATTTGCCCAGATTCAAACATTACCTTTTCTTCGATAAGAATATGTCTTTACAAAGTGAAATTGCTCCACATTTACATATACGTGTTATTTATTTACTTATTACAAATTCATAAAATTATATTAATTAGCATTTTAATTAGTGTTTCTAGCTCCATATTGGTATATACACGTTATTTTTTTAATTATTACAAAATCAGAATTCATAAAATTATAAACATTTTCTTAAAATACTAATAAAGGTTTACTTATTGTTTTCAGATATTTTATATAACTTTTATTGATTTAACAGTTTTTGTTTATATAGAATATATGTAATGTGCAATTTCAGTTATCAAAAGTATTGAAATATATTTTTATTCAACTCGTGTAATACACGAGCTTTTAACCTAGTAAATGTAAATGTATATTTGGTTTTCTTCTTTGCTTAATTAAATATCCAGCGAAAATCATTAACATTGACACCCGGCACAAACTTTTAGAAAGTGTCTTGTGACATCACATATGACACATGCATCGGTAGTGAATATAAGTTAAAAAAAGTCGCATAAAAAGGTGTCCTAATAACTTGGTTTAGTGGTTAGTTATTTGTTTCTCTCCTTAAGGTCTCAAGTTAAACTCCCACTAGCATCACTTCGAAGGATGGTGGTGGCAATGAAGTTTAGAACTAGGCCTCTTTGGAGGTCGCGAGTTCGAAACCGAGCCGAACTGGGTTTTATCTCAGTGGGCCTTTGGGCGACGGGCTTTCCCCGAAACTGGAGGCTTGGTAGCTCAGGTATGTATCCAACTCTGACCGTTATGGAGGAGGTGATGCATTTGCTCGATTGAGGACGAGATACTTATCCAGTAATTTAGTTGACCGTTCAAAAAAAAAGGTTGATGAGAATAATTTCCATTTTCCAAACTAAACATTGTCCAAATTAAAAATTTTATCAACATTTAATATTTTCACGCAAAAATATGATACGTAAATCCTTAGGCTCACTAATCACAGTATATGTACACTTATGTGGATGGATTGAAGATTCACACATGGCATTGAGGCACAATGTATTTGTTCGATGGTGACCCATCCATCTCAATTTACGACTATTATTTGACAAACGAATAAGAATAAGAGAATGAATAAAGAGAATGACACGTGTCTTGAAAGTGCACAACTTATGACCGATGTTAGACCCATTAGGCATACTTACCCTGACTTAAACAATTTCCGCATGTGAAATTTGATACAATTTACGCCCGAGAATAACCCATTAGGCACAATTTAAGCCAATTTACTATATCGACTGAATAACGATGAACACATTATGTGAGTAAGTCCAATAATAAACCAAAGTGTGGCATTTAGGCTATTTAGGTACCCTTTTTATATTTGGCCAATTTTTCAATAAACAGAGTTAAATAATAATCTTTTCCCAACGTAAGTTATTTTTATTTTTTAAGTTTTGTGATCATTCTATATAAATTAGTATTCGTTCATTAATTAACTACATATAAATTGTACTATTTTAATGCAATTTGTCATATAATCAAATAATATTTTATCTATAACAGAAGATTTAGGACAAGTTTTTTTCAAGTAAATATTAACTTATACATATATAATTCATTTTTATGATGAATTCTTAAAATGTTTAAATTGAATTGTTATATAATTTGGTGAAAGACTTTTACGTAAAAGTAAAAAACCCATATATAAAAAGAGGCTAGTCATGTGTAACTTAACAAGTTCGTATCTCAAGCGTTTAGAACGAGTTTGAAAAGTCTGTCGTCACTTATAAAACCGATCACAAGATTTTGTAGTATAATGAAACAAAGAGGGGGGAGTATGAGAGTAGTGGACTATTTTGTAATCATTCCTTAATTATAGAAACCTTGTTAACTAGCTTTTCAACCAGTTGTCATGAATTATTGTGTGTTTGGTCTGATAGTTTTGAAATAAGGGAATTAATAAAATTGATGTGTAAATTTGGAGGGCCACGTTAGATTTAATAAAAGTTTGAGATAAAGGTGTTATAAACTCACCTCATTTGATGTGTTTTTGTCAATGTTGTAAAACAAGGTCTCCGAAATCGAATACTCCCTTAATAATTTTTTTTATATTTGATATATATAATTTTCTGAAAAATAATTTCTCTATTATTTAACATGTTCGAGTACTCTCTGAACACTCTCAACTCCACAGTCGACCGACTAGAGAGTGTCTAACGACTTTTACAATCATTTTTGCACATAGCTACCCTCTCTCACATACACAGGCTCTTCCTTCTCTCTCATCATTTAACTTGTAAATATCAATTCTTACAATCTCATCTATTATGAAAACGTATTTCTTAAAAAAGAAAATCATTGTTTTAAAAATCAATACTACTTCTCATTTTATATTAAATAACTCTTAATTTATTAGCAGGCACTAAACCTAGGGGAGGTGTGTATGCAGCTTTTAGTATTTAATATCGTATAGAAAAGGCCGGTATGCATGCAGCTTTATTCAAGTGACCTGGCATGTAGTGGTCATTCTTAATATACGTATCAATCAACCTACGTAGCTAACATGCCATGCATAGTTTTTAAAGCATTTGTTTTTGGCCTTTGTCATATATTCTTTTGGATTTTGTCCCTATTCTAATATTCGATATTCAAATTCCAGATCTTTTTTATGGTTTAATTCTGTTATCAAGTTCATTACATTTACTTAAAAAAAGTTAATTGTGTTTTTTGTCCATATGATTTGCTTTGCTGAAATTACCGATATTTTCACTTTTATAACTATTACAGTCCACCTCGTTTAACCTCATTTATTTATTCTATTAGTTTTGTGTGAAATGACCATGATGTCGCTCTCAATAGAAAAATATAAGTTAATTAAAACATAGAATATACAATTTGCAAGTCATCTAATCCAACAAAACCCTAATCCCCTTATCACGAGGCATTGTTCTACCTCCACTCCATTCATCTCCAGTGAAGTAAATGACCTCCACCGACCCACACCATACACCGACTCAGTTTCAGACAACGACATCAAGAATCCGAAGAACTAGAACGTGCTTTGTTCTATGCCCACTATCTATTTCTGAATCAAACGTACACCATACACTGACTAGTTTCCGACGGACTACATAATCGATCCAAATAAGAAAATCTTCTACAGAATCAAGAATCTCAGCTCATTAGAAGCGCAAAGATTTCGAGGAATACTTTTGGTGAGCTTATTTGAGGACATACCAAGTTCCCGAAGCTCCCAATTCCGGTCAAGATTCTACAAAAGATGTAAATTGGATAAGAAATCAATGTTTAAGAAGGGTGAATAAAGCTGCTAATAGTCCAACAATTTTACCACAGTCAATCAATTCTTATACAACAACACTTCTTACCACATCTTGATCAAGTCCACGACGCCTTAGCAGTGTTGTCGCTTTACGCTACCCATTTTCCAACATGTATGTTTAACAATGTTTTTTCTATATTAATAGTGGTTTTGAATAATATGCTTTTGATGTTGAGGTTTGACTTTATGGAACAGGGGTGGATAGGAGTGTGTGCAAAAAGATGCGTGAATTAAATCACGTTTGGAACGATTTTGACCCAATTCACGCCATGGGAGCGGTGTACATGGGCGTTTTGGGGCGTGAAAGGGTCACTTCACGCTCCACTACAGATAGTCTAAACGCACGTGTTATACCTAGTGGATGTGAATCTGAGCTACGTAGGCATCAAGTAAGTAGCAGAACCATTCACTCTCACATTCAGTAGCCATATGTTATGCTTGGTGAGTGTAAGTGCGGTTGATATTGTTTTATATTATTTTAACATAATTATTTTAAACAATTACTTGATATAAAATTAAAACATAAACAACTGATTATGGTACAACCAAAAGTGTGAAAACTTACAAAACCAAAGATACTTTAAGCAACATAGTTTTTGTTAAAATTTATATTGAAACTAGAAGGAGCACCCGTTGCGTTGCGGTCGGGTTCAACTTCATATCAGACGTTTGAATAACCCAGTATTAAAAAGTAAAATGCATCAACTACCTAATAGAAATTCAGGTTGATCAACAAAAAAACCTAATAGAATGCACGGATCAATACCCAACATAACTCAACCCACTCGTTCTACAAAAAAACATTATTCAATCCAAAATCGTTTTCAAACGACCAACTAATTCTTGATAAAAGTGAAGCTTGTAATTGAAAACAAGGAGCTCAGCCAATCGCCGAAGACGACGCGGCTCTGATTAATTCTCTCTCGCCTATTTCTCTCTATCATGTATTGCTCTAACCTGAAACAAAATGACTTGCAATCTCTCTCTTGTGTGATAAGAAGATCACACCTTTGATGAGTAGGTGGAAAGTAACTGACCCATCAACATCATCATACTCAGTAAATCCTACCAATAGCAAAGCTAAGGTAGGGTCTGAGGAGGGTAAGATGTAGATAGTCTTACCTCTACACCGTAGAAATAAAGAGACTGCTTCCAGTGAGACCCCCGGCTTGATAGTAGTTTTGCATCAAGCCTTGGACATAAGGCACATAATACTCACTAATTGGGACAAAAACCATATATATATTCCCTTGTCTTTCGGCTATTAACGCCACCACATGATGCATGATTAACCGTCCCTTTCTTTTTAACGTTATTTTCACGAAAGTAGTAAAATAACGGAAAGTAACTAACCCATGGTTTCTTCAGAACAACCATACATATTTCAATACAATACAAGGGTACAAACAACAATGCAAACATATATTTCTACTTGTAAATAATGATTTTTTACAACCATTGCATACATAAAACACCAACATAGCATAGCATGGTGTACAACCTTTAATTCAACAAAGTGTTTCAAATAATAAGAAGATCAATCCTTTTCAACGTGACACAAACAACTAAAGCAAAAGGTACAACTTGAAAAGCACACATATATTGCAAAAAGTCCTACAAACAACTAAAGCAAAAGGTACAACTTAGAAAGCACACAAATGTTACAAATTATACTATTATATAATGTTCAGACAAAAAATTAAGGATAATGTGAGTTTCGTCTTTTTAAAGCTAATGAGTGTAAGTTGTTTGAGAAAAATAAAATTACATATTTAATAAAAAAGCAAAAAAAATGTCATGTGTGTGCATTTAATTAGTTGCATTAAATGTTAAATGTCATAGTTTTTTTCTCATGAGTGTGATCCTCTCTAGTGGCGAAGTTTGAGATTTCCGACGGAGGGTTTTTATAAAACCGGGGATCGAAAACGTATAAACCCAAAAATTTATATACGAAAACTACATATATAACATTATTGAGCGAAAAGTTTGGGGTCTCCCCCCCCCCCCCCCGCCCCTTCTATACTTCGCCCCTGATCCTCTCACGCCTTCACGGCTAACGCTCAGTCACAGATAGGCCGTAGGTGAAACAATATTTTATGAGTATGAGTTTACATGGCTCGGTTTACAATCACGCTCAGGATGTATATCATATATTCTTACTTACAATACCTAATAAATGAAATGAGAACATAAGAAATTTTGTATATTGGTCTTTTCATTTATAACATTACCATTTTGAGCTTGTACATAACTTAAACTAATAACATCTCTAAGCGAGGTTAAAATGTTATGTAATTGGAGACAAGATTTGAATTTTAATAAGGTTAATTTGACGGAGAGTGACAATTTGTTCGTATATAGTAGGATAATAACGGTCAAATGGTTGCATAAAATATCATAGCATTTTGTATGCTGTACTCCACTGTAATTATTTGGCTTGGTTGCTCTCATTTGATGCATGTTTTCATATCTATATCTTGACTTATTATTATTGGAGTTATAAGAAAGAGACCTCGGCCCCCAAAATTTAAGTTTAATCGACATTTAAGACTTTCTAGAGAAAGAGACCTTGGCCCCCAAAAATTAAGTTTAATCGACATTTAAGACTTTCTAGAACATCTAAAAGACATGGTATAATATATTCCCAATAAACATCTAAAAGATATATGATAATATATTCTCAATAATATTTGATGACTTAACATGAGGAGCCCCCAAATGTTTATGTTACCGACACTTGAACCCACCAAAGTTACATCATTGACAATTCCTGACAATTATGATATAAACTTAGACACTCAGTTTTCCTTGTTCTGGTTTGCTTCATCATTTCAGTCACTTGAGCAAGTTTGGTCATTTTGTGTTTCATCTTGGGAAATATATTTGAAATTAGCCACTTGATCAACAAAGGTTGAAAGAGGCGCAGAGAGGCATAATCTTTACAAAAATATATATAATAAATAAAAATAATAATAATCATCATCCAATAATGGACTAGCCAACTACAACATTGAACAACCATACATCTGCAGCTTTGTGTTTTTTGGGGTAGCATTCCCTGTCAATTCTTTGGGGGTCCCCCCATTTGGTCTGCATCTTGCAGATAGATACTGGTTTTATATCTATCTCCTTTGCCCCTTTTATTATATATTATCTACCTTTCGAAATGATTTTTTTAAAATACCCTTAATAAAACTCAACTGGGATTTAACTATGAAGGGTCGATCTCAAACAGTCCTTATCCTTGGAGACTGATTCTGTATGGTTCTAATGTTGTTGGGAAATATTTTTCCTTCCCAACTTATGAAATGGTAAGTGGATGGTCCATAAACTTCACAAACTGTACGTACACAATAGTGTTTCTATGGGTGATGTTGTGGCATTCAAGTAAACACTATGTATGCTAAATAGAGTTAAGTTCCAGTGAAAATAAAATTAACGTACTAAACGTACAAATTGAAGAAAAAGTCAAAAAAACACGGTGGCATTTTCGTAAATATATGGTCATAGGATAATTATCAAAATTACTCTACAGGATCATTTGTATAGTGATTTTGGTCTTGTAGAGTAATTTTGTAAAATGTTCATATAGAGTAATTTTGATCTTGTAGAGTAATTTTAATAAAAAAAAAACCTAACCCCCAACCCTCCAAAAACCTAAAAAAAACCTAACACCCCCCACCCTCAAAAAACCTAAAAAAAAAACCTAACCCCCCCCCCCCCCAAAAAAAAAAAAAAAAAAAAACCTAATGCAACGCCTCGCGTTTCTGTAAAATTTATTTTAGGAAATACGTGTCGTACCACTGAATTATTTATTTGTCTAATTTATTATCATTATTATTATTATTATTATTATTATTATTATTATTATTATTATTATTATTATTATTATTATTATTATTATTATTATTATTATTATTATTATTTAGTTATTATTTTTATAGATAATAATAACAATGGTAATAATAACAATAATAATAATAAACAAAACAAATTCGACGTTTTATGAAACTTGCACTTGAAAACGGATCTCGTCGGTACGTTCGGCCACTAAAAAACGTTAGAACGGGTTAACAGACTTTGGCCCAACAGACCACCTAAACCTAACTTAAACCCTAACCCTAATATATAACCTAACTAACAAAAAAAAGGAGATCAGCCGCACACCCCCTCATCTCTCTCTCTGAACTCCGATGACAGGAGTTCTTCTGGTCAGTTCCGGCAAACAACCACCGCCCTCCTCAATCACTCACCTCTCGTCGACCGACGCACACACACCTCGGAACCCGTTTCTCTGAAAACAGTAAAGCCGCGGTGGCAGCGGCACCGGCAACGCCGGCTATGGCTTCAGTGATGGTGACGGCCATCTCAGCTCGAGTTTCGTCACCAGTTCAGGCTCGATGAAGCCTCGGTTCATTTGAGCTTGGGTTTTGTCTTGATCTCGGGTTCCGATTGTTCAAGCGGCGATGGTGGGAGCAGCTCCGGGTCCGGCAGAGGCGTTGGTTTTATGGTGTCGGGTTTCGTTTTGGGTTCGGGTTTCGCAACACGAGCCAAGCTTGGTTCACGGCTGGGTCATTAGTGGTGGTGCTTGCATTTCCGTTAGAGGACAAGGTAAGTGTCGTTGGTTATTAGGTTCAAGTCCTAGTTCAGTTTTGGGTGCGAGTCTTGTTGCGGCTTAGATTCACGGCAGTGGTGGTAGTCCGTCAACAACAGTCAAGCCTCGGGTCAAATTCGTGTTCAAGAGTCGGTTCGACAGTTTCGGGTTGGGTTTTCGGTTCTGTCAAATATGGTCAACACCAGTCAAAGCTGGTAAACTGTCGGGTCCAACCCGGTTGGCGAGTGATTTGGTAAAGTTCTACTTCTTGATTCATATATTTTGTTATTTTGTTATCAATTATTATATTTTTCTTACAGGAACCGAAACTCAAACCATATATTAGTGTTTATCTACGTTTTGACATTTGACGACAATTTTTATTGAATAGTTCAGCTTTGAAAATATATTGATATGTCGTTGTTAATTTCGTTTTGATTAGTAAACGACAACTTTAGAAAAGTTATGCGTGAATTGTGTTGATTAACGGTTGAGTTTTAAACATTTTAATCGACACTTAGTTGTCGGGATTGTCCAAAAAAAACCAGAGGAAACTCTCCCCGTTTTTTTAAAAAAATCCTTAAATCAAAACTTGTTAAATTATAAAACGAAACGTACCGGATTCAAGTGATTTATGCGAAAAGAAATATAAATGAATATTTATTTTAATCACGCTTCGACGACCTCTAATATTTAGATAACTTTCTTTTACCCATGCGAGGTGACCACGGTATTCTATCTTTCGACCGTCGACTCTTCACGAAAGTTCCAAAGGAAGCTTAGCAATTTTGTGAGCATACTCGACCCCTTTTTACACTTTAACGCATTTTGGGGTGCAACATGTATAAATTACAAAATTTATTTTTAACAAGATTAAATGTGTTCCCAATACCAAACGGGTTATCAATTACGTTTATGTGAATTATATGTGTTAGATTAAACTCGTTTATACATGCTACTTGTTACGTTTGAGTTGTTTATGCTTATTAGTTTTAATTGGTATTCTCACGTCATTGTTATGATTATGATACTAAGCATGCTAGTTAAGGAATTCAATTATATATTATTACGTGAGAGTCGTCTACATATATATGCGATTCAGCTTTATTATACTCCCGTCATGATTGAAATAAACTCTTACACTTAGATTTTATTTTTAAACTTGTAGGCTCGCCTATACTTTTGTATTGATCTACGCTTTTAATACATGTTGCAGGAAAGCTGATGATGCAAGAAATCAAGTTAGGACAAGCTTTAGAAACGCACCTTAAATAAATATTATGTTATACTTGTTTACTTTATTCGAAACTTTGTATTTGAATTCTTAGTATTTATGAAATTGAATTTAATTATATTGTCACAATAGTGTTATGATGCGTTTGAATAATTTGCTCGTCTCATCTCTATGTTTCCGTCATCGGTTGGGGTGTGACCGATTGGTATCAGAGCCATAACTATAGGGAATTAGGTAGAATTGCCATGTTCGACCTAGTCTATAGTTTAAGTACCATACTCTTGACCATTTGTGATACTCGTCTAAATTGTTATTCTTTCTATCATGCTCCTCCCCCTTTTGGTCTTAAAACTTACAATATGTCTTTCCTAAGACATGAAACACAATACACATTTTTGAGGATATTCTTGTTCCACAATCGAAATAACTCATCAAAACAGGGTGATTCCCGCCATTGGTGACAAAATGTCAATCCACTCTACATGTTATTTTGTGCGAAATTCACCATTAAGTCAGGAGTGATATCCATACCTTGATGTGAGTTTCTATTTCATAAACTAGTGGATCTTTATTGACGAATCGAGATCATATCTTGATACGTTCAATAAACCACGATTTGGGGACGAAATTGTCAAGGCAGGATTGACATCCACACCTTGATGACTGGTCCCGCTCCTCAATTTTCAATCTCGCCAAAGTTTCGTATTTTTCGATCAAATTAGGGACATGTACTAATTGGAAGGGTAAAGTACCGTTAATCGCTTGGCGACGAGAGTATTATACCTATTAGGCCAAATCATGTCTCCCTAATTCGAAAGGACTTACGAGTCACTTTGGAATAGTCGAAGTTTCTAAAACTGAAATACTCCAACATTTTAACAAGCCTCTCTTTTACATTATCTTACATTTTATGCTATATAATTCTTATTCTTTCATTTTTATTTCAATGTCACACTATACTAAAATCGAATTTATGCACGACAAACTTCGCATTTATACTAAATCTATTACGCCACGATTCTATAGGTGCATACTAAACATCATACTTGATTTGGGATTACTGGAACATTATATGTGATAAACTCGTTATAAAACCACACCTTAACATGTATAGCACTATGCGTAGTGCTATAGGAGTAGCGCACCGCCCTTGAGACTTGGGGTCATGTTAAGTAAACTATTTCATACTAAGTAAACTATTTTACACTATGTTCCAACAATATTGACTAGTCAACATTGCGTACACGATGGCTTGACTTGTTTATTCACATATTTATGTGGTAGACTCGTCATTAACTTTGATCAAGCCACACCTTAACATGTATAGCGCTTGTGTAGCGCTGTAGGAGTGACGCCCGCCCGTATTCTTGAGGTCATGTTAAGTAAACTATTTTACACCCTCTTCGTTTTAACGATGATGGGTAGTCTACATTGCGGTACACGACGGTTTGACCTGTTTATTCACATGCCAGTAATCCGTTAATCTTGGTTAAACTAAAATATATCACCTGTATTGTACACGAATGTGCGAATACGCACACTTACACTTATACTCATACTTATACAGTATACTCTCTCATACTTAAATACAATTATACTTACATACTTGAGACTCTATATACGCTATCAGTCTTACTCGTAATACGCAAACAAACCTGATTATGACACGGAACGTAACATGTCATCGATTAGCGAAACGAACGTAATATGGTATGAACATGGTGGATATGCCGCTGGTACTTTCTATATATAAGTGTTAATACCATATTGCTAAGGTCTCGTGAAACGTGCCATGAGAAATTTGGTGTTTCACTGTTGTGTTTAAATACAAACTCTAATCACTCACCACCTATTTCTCGATCATACCCATACATACTTTGAAGTGCCATCTTCCTAAAGCCTTCCTCTTGAATGAATTTCGGGACGAATTCCCTAAAGTAGGGGAGGCTGTAACGCCTCGCATTTCCATAAAAATTTATTTTAGGAAATACGTGTCGTACCACTGAATTATTTATTTGTCTAATTTATTATCATTATTATTATTATTTATTTAGTTATTATTTTTATAGATAATAATAACAATGGTAATAATAACAATAATAATAATAATAATAAACAAAACAAATTCGACGTTTTATGAAACTTGCACTTGAAATCGGATCTCGTCGGTACGTTCGGGCAACTCAAAAATGTTAGAACAGGTTAACAGGCTTTGGCCCAACAGACCACCTAAACCTAACTTAAACCCTAAACCCTAATATATAACCTAACTAACAAAAAAAGGAGATCAGCCGCACACCCTCTCATCTTTCTCTCTCTGAACTCCGATGACAAGAGTTCTTCTGGTCAGTTCCGGCAAACAACCACCGCCTCCTCAATCACTCACCTCTCCTTCGATCGATGCACACAGACCTCGGTTCCCATTTCTCCGACAACAGTAAAGCCGCGGTGGCAGCGGCACCGGCAACGCCGGCTATGGCTTCAGTGATGGTGACGGCCGTCTCATCTCGAGTTTCGTCACTGGTTCAGGCTCGATGAAGCCTCGGTTCATTTGAGCTTGGGTTTGTCTTGATCTCGGGTTCCGATTGTTCAAGCGGCGATGGTGGGAGCAGCTCCGGGTCCGGCAGAGGCGTTGGTTTTATGGTGTCGGATTTCGTTTTGGGTTCGGGTTTCGCAACACGAGCCAAGCTTGGTTCACGGCTGGGTCATTAGTGGTGGTGCTTGGATTTCCGACAGAGGACAAGGTAAGTGGCGTTGGTTATTAGGTTCAAGTCCTAGTTCAGTTTTGGGTGCGAGTTTTGTTGCGGCTTAGATTCACGGCAGTGGTGGTAGTCCGTCAACAACAGTCAAGCCTCGGGTCAAATTCGTGTTCGAGAGTCGTTTCGACAGTTTCGGGTTGGGTTTTCGGTTCGGTCAAATATGGTCAAGACCAGTCAAAGCTGGTCAACTGCCGGTCCAACCCGGTCAAAACGTTTGGCGAGTGATTTGGTAAAGTTCTACTTCTTGATTCATATATTTTGTTATTTTGTTATCAATTATTATATTTTTCTTACGCGAACCGAAACTCAAACCGTATATTAGTGCTTATCTACGTTTTGACATTTGCTACAATTTTTATTGAATAGTTCAGCTTTGAAAATATATTGATGTGTCGTTGTTAATTTCGTTTTGATTAGTAAACGACAACTTTATAAAAGTTATGCGTGAATTGTGTTGATTAACGGTTGAGTTTTAAACATTTTAATCGACACTTAGTTGTCGGGATTGTCCAAAAAAACCAGAGGAAACTCTCCCCGTTTTTTTTTTAAATCCTTAAATCAAAACTTGTTAAATTATAAAACGAAACGTACCGGATTCAAGTGATTTATGCGAAAAGAAATATAAATGAATATTTATTTTAATCACGCTTCGACGACCTCTAATATTTAGATAACTTTCTTTTACCCATGCGAGGTGACCACGGTATTCTATCTTTCGACCGTCGACTCTTCACGAAAGTTCCAAAGGAAGCTTAGCAATTTTGTGAGCATACTCGACCCCTTTTTACACTTTAACGCATTTTGGGGTGCAACATGTATAAATTACAAAATTTATTTTTAACAAGATTAAATGTGTTCCCAATACCAAACGGGTTATCAATTACGCTTATGTGAATTATATGTGTTAGATTAAACTCGTTTATACATGCTATTTGTTACGTTTGAGTTGTTTATGCTTATTAGTTTTAATTGGTATTCTCACGACATTGTTATGATTATGATACTAAGCATGCTAGTTAAGGAATTCAATTATATATTATAACGTGAGAGTCTTCTACATATATATGCGATTCAGCTTTATTATACTCCCGTCATGATTGAAATAAACTCTTACACTTAGATTTTATTTTTAAACTTGTATGCTCGCCAATACTTTTTTATTGATCTACACTTTTAATACATGTTGCAGGAAAGCTGATGATGCAAGAAATCAAGTTAGGACAAACTTTAGAAACGCACCTTAAATAAATATTATGTTATACTTGTTTACTTTATTCGAACCTTTGTATTTGAATTCTTAGTATTTATGAAATTGAATTTAATTATATTGTCACAATAGTGTTATGATGCTTTCGAACAATTTGTTCGTCTCATCTCGATGTTTTCGCCATCGGTTGGGGTGTGACACCTAACCCCCCTAACCCAAAAGCTAAAAACTAAACCATAAAGCTATACCCCATAACTAAATGCTAACAAAATTACTCTATATGATCAGTTTACAAAATTACTCTACAATATCAAAATTACTCTACAAAAGATCAAAATTACTCTACAGGATCATTTGTAGAGTAATTTGATAATTACCCTACAAGAACAAAATTACTCTACAAGAACATTTTACAAAATTACTCTACAAAAGATCAAATTACTCTAGAGGATCATTTGTAGAGTAATTTGATAGTTGCTGATAATGACCAAAATACCACCACATGTTTTTCTTTTTTCCTTCAATTTGTACGTTTAGTACATTAAGTTTATTTTTATTTGATCTTTACACATGGTAAATAATGCAGCTTCTTTGGGATCTCTAGGTGATTCATAAATGACAAAGACATGCTACAATGACTTAGAACATCTTCTCATTAGCATATCTACAAAAGGATAAGGTTGTAAGAAATTAACAGTGACAATGATATGAGAAGTTAAAAAATAAAAACAGTTTGTGCTGAACACAAGTTTACTTCACCGAATTACATTTAATAGTGTTTTTTTCTCTTTTACAAAGTAAATTCATGGATGATCCATGTTGGTTGTGACACCTTACGGATTTGATCTCTAAACTTATTTTTTTATGGATTTGGTCCATAATAACATGATTTGCTTCTACCCGTAGTCTCAACGTACCAAGGATTACTCTTAGGTGTTGAGACAATCACGTGAGCAGCGCACGATAGGGATGTGTAATAACCGAACCATTGACCGAAACCGAATCGAAAACCGACAAAACCGAACCGAAATTAACCGAAAGTCAGTTAACGGATATTTTTTTACCATCGGTTAACCGAAATTAACCGAACCGAACCATTTATTTTTTATATATTTCTAGCTTTTATACCTCTGTTTCATGTTTTATACTTTCATTTCATGTAATAATACATCCATTTCATTTATTGATACCTTCATTTCATTTATTTATACCCCCATTTTATGTATTTACACATCTATTTCATGCATTTTTATACCTCCTTTTCATTGATTTATACACTCATTTCATGTATTTATACATTTATTTCATGTATTTATACCTTCATTACATATATTTCTAAGCAAAAAATTTAGCCCTTTTTGAATTGGTTATTAACCGAAAATTAACCAAACCGAACCAAAAACTAGCAAATTAACCGAATTAATCGAACCGATTAACCGATGACTTCGGTTACGGTTACGGATAATGCTAATAACCAAACCGAACTGAACCGTGCACACCCTAGCGCACGAGGTGTAATTTGGTATTTCTACAGATTTGGTTTCCAACTATTGAGACCCTCAAATCGAACGGGTGCAAATGTAACACAACTTTTTTTTAAAAAAAAATTGGGCATTTAATATACATAATTTCAAGGAATAAAAAAATTGTAAAAAACCACTAGTAAATATTGATAAAAATCCACAAAACTCAAAATGTAACTGTAACAGTGTATTTTTCCAGTTTTACATTTTCCCTGTATACAGAATTTCAAGCATTTCGAGATATACATAATTTCAAACATTTTGAGCAAAAAATAATGTAAAAACCCCTGGTAATTTTTTAATAAACCACAAAACCGAAAATATAACTGTAACAGTGTATTTTTCCAATTTTACATTTTTTACCCAAAAACTCTAAGTGTTAAATTTTCGTTTTTGTGATTTTTTTATATTTATTCCATGGTTTTAACATTTTTTTGGCTCGAAATTATGTATGTAACATGCTCTAAATTTTTTTTTAAAGTTGTGTAACATAGAGTTTGCAGAGTTTTTTCAACTCAAGTATTCTAGTTAACCTTACCCTATATAAATATATATATATATATACACACACACATATATATATGATGAGGATCATTACAGAACATTAATTATTACTAGAACAAGAATAACAACTCTAAATCACTAAATTTTAGGATTAAAGGTTTATATTTTTTTTAATTTTATCTTTCTAACATTCATATGTGTATTATATAAACATAAATTGTAACACCTCGAAAATTTCATCCAATAAAATTCCGACACGTGCCCCGAAAATTCTTGGTGGCCATGTGTAACCGAGAGGGACTAAGGACGCCGTCATGTTATTTTAATAACCTCTGAACAAGTGTCGGACAAGTCGAAGGACCAAAGTGGCAAAATGCCAAAATTTTCCTTTCTGAAAGGTCCTTACGGACCGTAACCATCAATGGTTACGGACCGTAAAGCATTCCAAATATAAGTTCAGTAAGACGGTTACGGACCGCAAGCCTTTATGGTTACAATCCGTAACCAATTCAAATATGTGGGCGCCTATGGTCCTTACGGACCGCAAGGCTTTACCCTTAAGGTCCATAAGGGACTGCAGAGGCAGATTGTTGGCAGCTTGCTGCCCTGCCACCTTTTACGCCATTGCCACTCTCCTCCTGCTTGATACACGTCCCAAAACACTTGTTTACATCTAAGAGCAAGCCCCAACACCTGTCATGATCCCATGCTTGACTCTCAAGTATAAATAGGTGGTGCATTGCATCACTTGGACTTGCTCACTTCTATTTCATCTCCTCTCATCTTATCTGGAGGTTCTTGATCCTTGGGGACTTCCTAATTAGTCATATTTCGTGCTAAGGACCTTGTGTAAGTGTTCTTAGCCTTCCTTTTTCAGTTTTATTAAGTTTTAAGCCAATGTCAAAGTGTTGACGTAAAAACGCTTTGACTTTGCGCTAAGACTATTATGGTCCAGCCAATGTTCGTAACGAACATGGCTACGTGATCGTAATAGGGTAGGTGTTAATCCCTCAAGAGGGCACCTCCTGATTACCACGTTTGCTTGATCAATTGATGGGTCAAAGTTATGTTAATAAAAAGTCAAACGGGTCAGTTTTGAAATAAAAATCATAACTAGTAATGTAGGTGTTATGAAACCTATTTTGACACTCTAATAACTTGGTAATAATTATAAGAACATGTTCGGCTCGTCAATTCCAGGTCTAAGGTCGGTTCGCAACCGAAAGACGCGAAAGTTGACTTGTGCTTTGACTATTCAGTTCTGACCCGATTTAGCAACCTTAGCTTTTGTTTCTAACTTGCATTATGACCATATTATAGTATACTATAACCCTCTGGAGTTATAGGACATGGTCATGTAGTAATCCGAGTCTTTACACAAGTATCCGTTAAAAAAGCCAATATTTGCAAAAAGGCCCCTAATGCATAAAGATGAGGTTTTAACCATTGATAAGTATATAAATGCGTAGTAAACTGATATGATAAATTATTCAACTCATTTTAATGTCTTAAATCTGATCATAAACTGAGTTTTGTTAAAAGATCGCAAATTATGCTTTTAAAGGACCAAAATGCCCTTTCGGCACCTAAAATGGTTTAAACATGATTTTGACATCAAAACTCAATACCTACTGACGTAATATCATTATTAGTATTATTTGGGATATTTATTCAGGTTGCAAAGTGAGTATAAGCTTTAGTTTGCATATTATGTCCTTAAATGGTGATATTACCCTTTCGGCACTTTAATTGGGTTTTAAACATTTTAATGGACCAAAACCGTATACTTACTAATGTAATATATAAATTAACATATTTTGGTCATATAAACCTGGTCACAAAAACAGTTTTACTCAATTACCATTTAAATCGTCATTTAGCGACTTAATCACCGTTTCGGCGCATAATATGGTTTAAAATCATATTAGAGCACCAAGGCTTGATACCTACTGATTTCAAAACATATTTTCAAAATATTAACAGTAGGTACATGTCCCAAACTCAGATTCCCAAATAAGTTATCGAATTATGCGTGAAATGACCAAAATGCCCTTCCGGGACATAGTTTGGTCTTAAACTATAAACCACGCATATAATTGATGTCCTACTGATACAACATCATAAAATAAGTACTTTTGCAAAATGTTTATGATAATAAAATCAGTTTACATATAAGCTCGTTTATTACATTTTAAAATGACGAAATTGCCCTTTTAAGGCGTAGTTTGCTTTTAAAACCATAACGAGCCAACATATTGATAACCTACTGTTATAATAGCATATTTTAAACTTAATAGCATATGGAACTTGTATGGGACTCACCCGGTTACCCAGTTTCGCTTATATGCGTACGGTTCGGCCCACGTAACTAGTCTACATAATTTAACCGAAACGGGTTTAACCTTATCGAAATATTCTCAAATTCCAGAATGTAAAATGGTTACCCATATTATACAAGTCCTAGTACTTGTCGGGTCCAAAATACATTCTCTTCCGGTCGTCGCTTAATCTAATGTTTTCGTACCATTATTTTTATTTTAAGTTAGCCGGTCTAAGTCAATGACTAAATAAAGACCCGCTAGCTAGCTAATCGGTTAATAATACATCCATTTCAGACTAGAGACTTCCAGTAGATTGTTTTCCGGGCTAGTTATTTTCATTACGACTGTGCTCTGCTTATTTTCTTATTTACTAAAGAATTTGCAGGCTAGGTAAATACTATAACTTATTTTCCCTTATACGAGCTTGGGATACGGTATACTAATACCGCATGGTTGGATATGGGATCAAAGACCAATGAGTCGGGAATTCTAATAATCCATTTTAATTCATATTGCTTAATATTAAACATTTGGGGGTTAAAACGACCGTGTCCTGGATATTCGCGGCTCATTTAAATGTAAATGGCCACGACCTAAGCACGGGGTGTAGGCATACACCCGACAGATGCTAAAAATATTTTGTAACCCAGTATGGGTATACCTAATAAAGGTATTAAAGT
Source organism: Scalesia atractyloides (assembly GCA_947069175.1). Taxonomy (NCBI): domain Eukaryota; kingdom Viridiplantae; phylum Streptophyta; class Magnoliopsida; order Asterales; family Asteraceae; genus Scalesia; species Scalesia atractyloides. Next base: position 74,470,227 of record CAMTDV010000010.1, on the reverse strand, counting down.
GGCGTGTCGGTTAATCATGATCTCGGCATAGTTTTCGGGCTCTAAATGTATTATGGGCATGTAAAACTGATAACATGAAAATTATTTATCCCAAGTTATTTATTAAACTAAGTACCATTGTGTACACTAAATGTTTTCAAAATGAGTCGGTTAAACGTATTTACCAGTGAAAACTGACGTATTTTCAAAAGACTATGCGCAGGTGACAAGTATACGTAACTGTAACATCCGTCAAAAACGGATTTACCAAACCCGCTCCGTTTATCACCGAACAGTCAGTCAAAAATTTCGTTGCGAATTAAATGCCCAAAATATTTTTAAACGATATGTAATCAATTATTATACGGGAATATATATTTAGTTTTTGAAAAACTGTCAAAAATCGCAAAACAAAAATGATTTGCTTCTGCCGGGTTTCGAACCCGGGTCTGTATCGAATCAGTTCAAGACTTATCTCACACACACAAACCACTGCGCCACTTGTTCTGTTTGATAAATAATAGAATCATTTAATTCATAAAGTGACGTTACGAATTCAAAAACCGGCGCCCATTAGTTCAGTCGTCGGAACCCCGGAAATCTCGCGAGTTTTTAACACCACTTTCAGTTATAACGTAAACCATTAACAATACATCGGTTATAACCGATGTTTGAAGTCCGCGACCAAACCATAACCGCCGGAGTTTTTATGAATTACGAATACAGTCGGAAATCAGACCAGATTCTTCAACAATTTGCTCTATAAATTCACCCACAACCCACTGCAAACCTTTTCGCTCAAAATCACATCTTTTCACGGCGTAATTCCACTCGCCGGAATTTCTCTGCTCATCGCCGGAAAACCGTTTTCCCCATTGCCGAGCCTTACTAAGCCCCTGAGTTTATACCGGAGATACCCACGCCTTTTCTAAGCTTCCTGGAGACTCGCTGCTACGAGAAACTCATCGCCGGAGGTGATTTCTGTCGCCGGAGTTCTGCCGGAAAACAGAGGAAAGCGAGTCGGTATACCTCACGCTTATTTTCCTTTCTTTTTACTTCCATCTTACCAGTAATTAACCTAAAACGCTAAAGAAACCCGAATAATAACTCGAACCAGTCAGACATTATATCTGGTTAACTCTTGACGGAGAAGACGATGATTGCTGTAAAGTATAAGTATAATATAAATCAAGAAATTACTCGGGTTAGACACACAGTCCAGCGGTGGACTGTGTGCACATTAAACATACAAACGTCTCGAGTTCGAATCCGGTTTCACACACGTCGCCTTAATAAAAACGTTTCTTTTTGTTAACCGAACCGAAAGTCTTACAGTTATATGTTAAGTATATTAATAATCGGAATAATAACCAAGTTAGACACACAGTCCAGCGGTGGACTGTGTGTTTGTTTATATCACAGGTCACGAGTTCGAGTCCGGTCTACTGCACCAACTCGAACAATTATCTATTCTTTTTAATAAGACAGAAAAGGAAATAACTAATTAGTATTTAAGTATAATGAAAATCGAATTATATAACATGTTGAACACACAGTCCAGCGGTGGACTGTGTGTTAGATTAAACCACAGGTCCCGGGTTCGAGACCTGTGGAGTGCATGTCCGATTTCGCTTAAACTGTTTTTAAAATAAAAATGATTTTCAGTTTAAACTAATTAATATATATATAATTAAAATCAGATTTATAACGGGTTAGACACGTAGCTCAGTTGGTAGAGCTGCGTGCACGCGTACGGGAGGTCTCGGGTTCGAGCCTCACTCAGCGCACTTGTATACATGATCGAACCGGTCAACGGTCAGGTCAACGGTCAGAAAAAAAATAAATTTTTTTATTATTTTTATTTAATTATTTTAATCAAAAATCAATTAAAAATACTTAAAAATAACATTTTTTTTTGTTAGAAAATAGCCTCAAACTCACAAAAATACACCCAACAATCCTACTAAAATAGATTAATAAAACCCGTTTACTTACCAAACCATAATGCGATTTATCTAGGTTAAATCTCACTCGTGGTTAAAACCACTTCGCGTGCATTCAACGTCATCAACCGAACGCACCCACTGTGAGTGAATCTTACAACTCCCCCTTTTAAATTACACGTTTTGGGGTGTGTCATGTGTTATGAAAATAATTAATTTATTTATTCAAACTTGTGCCATACCACATCATGACTTAAACTTAGATTGTTTTTATTGTTGTGATTTACTTATTGCCTTTTGTCAAATTATATGAAACTCATACATTAAGCCCATCAGTTCCTCGTGGGAGACGAGTAGAACAACGCGTGCTTCAAATCAAATTCATTATTGTTCATGTGTGTATCATTGATTTTATATTGTTTGTAGTTGTGTCATTCATATTATCATGTTTATGCAATTCATTCATCAGGCCCCTCAGTTCCTCGTGAGAGACGAGTTGAGCATCGCGTGCCTCTAATTGTTCCACTATTGTTCATGTGTGTTTCATTTAACATCTTATGATTGTTGATTAAGTTACATCTATTTTTACTCATGTTTGGTTGTGCACATATTTCATAATCAATTTAAATAAATTTGTTCAAATGTTTTCCATAGGATTCGCTCGCCAACATTATGTTGATCCAAAAACCCTTTTACACATGATACAGGTGAACAGGTTGAAGCAAGGAAAACATAGGATATGCCTTAGAAGAGAACAAAGAAGTTAGATTGTTAGTTAGATCATGTTGTAACATTTATTGTATATTTCCATTTAATTTGTATTAATGAATATGAAACGCTTAATAAATGTCATGAGCTTTGATGATAACCCAATCATGCCCCGATCACCTTTTCCGCTGCGGGTCGGGGTGTGACAGTAACTAGGCTGGAAGTGCTCAGGCGAAGCTTAAGAGGAATTGCAACCCTTGCTTAGAAGGCCTTAGTCTATTAAATTTCCTTTTGTAATCACATTTCGATCCGCCTGTGGATCTAGTTACAAGCGTTGTATATTATTTTGAACTTTGAACATTCAAACGTTTGTAATAGTAAATTATCCATACTTCCGCTGAGTTTATTGTATTGTTTGATAATGATGATATCAACTTGCGTCACGATATTCCCCAACCGGGCCCACCGGGTTACACGTGGAAATTAGGGGTGTGACATAAATAAACCATGTATTTTTTACCTACATGTAACCTACATTCATGTAGATAATTTAACTTACAAATAACCTACATACGCATAGGTTATATAAAATGGAAAATTTTCCATATTTTATTTTGAATTCTAGGGTGAGAAAAAATCTTACATTTGTAACATTCACATTTTAGGTTTGTATGGTTGAAAAAATGGGTGATTCATTGTGTTCTGCGTGTTCCCGCAATACTTAGTGTTCTGCATTGAACCTATATATACGGTAAGTATCCTAAGAGAAGTTCATCCTATTTGAGAAACTTAATAAACATTCAGGACCACACATTTCCCTAAGTTTTTCTGTAATATACACATATGTACAGTTTAAAATTGATTATACATATATGTATATTGTTAAATCTTGAATTATACCTATATGTATATAGTCAATTTTAAAATATACATATCGTATATTACAAAAAGCTTAGAGAAAATGTGTGGTCTAAAACACTTCTCAAGTTTCTCAATTAACCTAATGTTTCTCACACGATCTTAACCCTATATATATAGGATAAGGTTCATGTGAGAACTAACTTTAAGCAGAGAACTTGAAAACTAGTGTGAACACAAACATAATAAACCCAAACGAAAAATAAATATATAAAAACAAACAATGAACCCCCCCCCCCCCCCCCACCAAGCTAAATGCTAAACCCTAAAGCTAATCCACTAACCTAAATACTAAAAAATATATAATTTTTTTCTAGTATAATCGAGAGTTTTAATTAATTAAAATTATTATTAACAAAAAGTCTCGAATTTAGAAGAAAATATTAAAAAATTATGTGTGTTTTTAAGCTTTTTTAGATAGTTTTGTTTGTGTTCACACTAGTTCTCAACCTAAACGGTTGTTCCTAAATGACCCTCTCTGTATACATATATATATATAGGGTAAGGTTCATGAGAGAACCACCTTTATTGTGAGAACCGCGAGAACCAATGTAACACAAAAGTAACCCACTACATCACCACCCAAAACCTAAAAAAATCTAACCCCCCCCCCCCCCAAAAAAAAAAAAAAAAACCTAAAACAATCTAAAACCACCCAAAAAAATTTAACTTTTTCTAACAAAAAATCGTTGCTTTTCGTCAACGAAAAGAAATTGTGACGAAAAGTAGCGATTTTTTTTTGTAAAAAATGTTATAAAAAAACTTTTGATGGTTTTTAGATTTTTTTAGGTATTTTTTATTGTGTTCACATTGGTTCTCGCGGTTCTCATAATAAACGGTGGTTCCTAACGGATTCTTCTCCTATATATCTAGGGGTTGGTTAACGTACAATTTGTGTTAACGTACGCAGCGTACAAGATTGAGTTACAACATGAGAACTTCATTTTCACCATGCGATTTTTTAATAACATGTTATTTTCTCATTTATACAACATGCTACTTTTTCATCTTCCAACATGCGACTTTCTTGTTTTTCAACTTGCGAGTTTTTGTATTTTACAACATGCGAGTTTTTAATTATGAAGTATATAACATGGGAACTTCAAATCTCGTACGCTCGTACGATAAAGCATATTGTACATTACACTTTTACTATATATAATATATATATATATGAAGAAAACTCACTTTAGTTGAAAAAAATTAAGAAAACTCTATGAAACATTTTTAATTTTTTCTAAAAACAAGGAATGTAAGATACATATATTTCAACATGTTCATAAGAAAAATGTAAAAAGAGCCGACTAATTTCTTTTTAATGTTCAAAATCTGCATGATACATTTTTTTGGACATACATATTAATTAATATGGAATTTTTAACATTTAAAAAAAACTACTTAGTGCTTTTTTGTTTTTTGTTTTACAAAAATGTTCAAATATATGTATGTTATATTCCCTATTTTTTTAGAAAAATAAAATAAAAAATTGTTACATAAGGTTTTACAAGGGTTTCTTGAGTTTATTTCCAACTCAAGTGAGTTTTAATTTTATCCTTCACCTATATAGGTGGAGTGTGTGTGTATATGTGTGTGTGTGTGTGCGTGCGCGCGCGTGTGCGTGTGTGTGAGGGTTCATTGGGGAACCAGGGAAGCATGTATTGAACATCTTCAAAATTTAACTTAACATTTTAAAAATCATCTTTTTAATTATTTTGGCGCTTTTTATTATAAATACATGTAGAAGAATTTTTAATAAAAAATTCAAAACTAAAAACATTATTTAAAAACAGTTAAAAAAGGTAAATTGTTTTTTTTTTTACAAAAATTGGTTTTTATTGGAATAGCTTCTACGCATTTTTATAAGGAAAAGCGGAGAAAAATATTTAAAAAATATTTTTAACATGTGAAATTGAATTTTTAAGATTTTTTTTTGAAAAAGTTGTTTTTTACTAGAATAGCTTCTACATATTTTTATAAGGAAAAGCGTCGAAAAACATTTAAAATATAATTTTTAACATGTTAAGTTGAATTTTAAAGAGTTAAACACATGGTTCCCCACTTTTTAAGTGTTACCCTATGTTATTGAGAAAACCTCATCCTAACCATTCATTGTCTTTAATCACTGGTTCATATTTATTGTTGTTTATTTATTTAAATTAAATGTCTTTAAAGTAGAAAAAGGTGGATTCAATGGTATTATTAGTTCTCATCTTTCCTCTAAATGTCCTTTCTTTTCATTTCATTTAAAAAAGAGCATTCTCTCTCTACATCTAAGTCTTCTTTCCCATTTCTTTCACTCTCAAAATAAAATTAGAAACCCAACCACAAGAACAAGTTTACAGGAGCTAATAAATGGAGACGGTGCATGCATTATAGTTGCGATTTAGACGGGTTGTATCTAGAAGCCAACAACGACGATTCTGTGGTAGTTCCTTTTTCACCATTCTGGTCGGAGAGTGAACGTCGGCGAGATGAAGGCGATGGCGACGGGATTGATCAGTGGTGGGCAAAGGACAGTTGCGGCGAGATCAGGATCCTAGCTGCGTTACCCTTGGTGGTGGTTGAAGGAGGTGACAAAAGTGTTCCAGTTCGGACAGTTCTAGATCCGATAAAATGTTCTGGTAACGGTAAACTATTCATGTAGGTTGCAGGTTTTATTATTATAAAATCGTTTGAGTTTCCTGTGTGGATGTTTTTTTAAAATTTTTCTAGTGTTTTATTTTGAAAAAACATTTCATATAGGATTTTTTAGTTAAAATGGTTGTTAATATGGCTTTGTGTGTTCAAAGTGTGCTAGTAATGGTTAAATGTTCATATAGTTTGCAGGTCTTTGTTTTTGTATCAAAATCAGTTTGAGTTTTTTTTTATATTCTAAGTTGTTCTTTGATTACGAATCTGTATATTTTTAATTAATTTAAATATGCTTAGATGTCATTGTTTATATTTAACGTACTTGTAAGTTTAAATGTTGAAATGTTGTTTTAGTTGGGTTGGTCGTTGTTTTATATAAACTTCACTCGGATATTACACTTTCATTAACTTTAGAAAGTCTATAATTTAATCGTTGATGATCTCATTTATTTACAGTAAAGTTATTGTTTTCTTTTTTGTTGGCATAATTAGCTACATGTGTAGTAACAATGTTACAAATGTAGCTTATAGTTAGACCGGCCGTTTTTTAGACAGAAAAGGGTTGCAGATATGTAACACATGTTTGTAACATGTGTTACACTAGAGGATAACACACATATAGCCATGTTACGCACAGTTGTTACATGTGATACAACAAAAGTTTACACATGTATAATGTAGTATAACATAGTTGCTACATTTGTCTTTATAAGTTTAACTATATTAGGTTAACAATGATATACTTGTTTTGTTCATAGGTGAAGGGATGTTTGTATTCAATGTGAAGATGGTTATCAAGAAGCGAAGCATGGTTAGGTTTTTGTTACCTTATGATAGTTTTTAAATCAATTTTATATATTTATGTTTGTATAAAACACGTTTGTTATGTTTAAGTTTGATCGTAATGTGCGCAAATACTAACAACCCACAATGACATAAAAGTTACTAACACCAACTACTGATATAAAACTAGTTAGTTTTATAAAAATTTAGTTTTTTGGAAGAATTAAAAATATTGATATAAAACTCATTTTTTTATTTTTATGGTTAGTATGGCCGATTTTGGATGAAGACGGATGTTGTTGTGAAGGCTATTTTTTAGATATAACAACTATATGTAACGTGGCTATACATGTGTTAGATATGTGTAGCCCCTTTGGTATCAGTTTAAACTTAGTAAAATTACATATATAATAGTATTACCATCATCCAAAAATGTCACGTCAATTGGTAAACAAGTAATATAGTTAACAAGTAGTATATGAGACTAGTGTAACAAATTAAAGAGACAGATAGATACACGTCATGTTACATCATGTTATATTATATTTGCATATAAACACTTGTTGTTATCATCAAACTTAATAAAAAAAACATATGTGCTAACAAACATGTTTCTTGTATATGTTAGATATTGAATTGATAAACAATAAACCGCAAAACCTAATTACATATTTAGACCTAAAAAGCTAATCATGTTCATTTCTTGATAATCATCTTCATCTTTAACACAAACAATTCCTTCATAACATATTAAGACTGTATATAGGTACATTTCGCTATTTACATATGTATCTAGAGTTGTAATTAACAATGTTACTTGTAGATAAAAAAAATTACATTAATGTGTATTTTTTACATTAAATCCCGAAGTATAACACATGTTACAACATATAGGACAAACAATTTAGAATGTAGCCGGCAGAAATGCAACATACGTAGCTAATTACGCCAGCAAAAAAAACATGACTTTTTATTTGTGAAATAAACTAGATATTTCCATTAAATTTTGGATTTCCTAAATGTAACGAAACTATTATATCCGAGTGAAGTTTATACAAAAACAACTAAAGCTACAAAAAATTGAAACATATACCGTAAAAATTATGGATTTTCAAACTAATTATCTACCATCAGTGGTGATGTACATTTTAAACAAAACAAAAAATATGGAACCGACTCAAACATTCTCTATTTGAACTCATTGCAGCTGTAACATTTGTCAAAAACGGGTTTTCAAAACCCGCTCCGTTTTGTAATCGAATATCAAGTTATAAATGTCACGTTGAATATTTATGATTATTTTGAGTTAAAATGATACATAATTAATAAATAAACTAAACTATAAAAATTATATTTGATAAAAAGTTAAAACAAAATAAATAAAAAGGATATGTTGCTGCCGGGACTCGAACCCGGGTCAGCCAGAAACAGAAATCCAACGACTTAACACACACTCGCATCACCACTCCGCCACTTGTTATTTTCTGTTATCCCTAGGAAACAAATAACATTTATACACAAACTCGGTTAAACCGGTTGCGCCAACTGAGAAACGGAAATCGCCAATTCAATCGTCAAATCGTTTGATTACTCGCACATTCACGTTTATAACCGATGAACCGATGATGTTAATCAATTCGGAAGTGATTGAACATCAAATTTTCATTATTATCAGTTTTTATAACCGAAAAGAATCAAGTCCAGATTACTTCAACTCCAGACCCCTCTCGCGACTCAGAAACATCATACCAACATTCCAATTCACCTTCGTCACACTTTCAGTTCGTTAGAACGCTTAAATCAACTCGCCGGAATTTTCTGCAAAATTCGCCGGAAAAACCGTATTCATCCTCAAACGGTAAATCTTTCAATATAATTGTAGTTCAACAATTGTTAGGCTATTTCTAACTTAAACCTCTCAATTGAAATCGGATTCAGGCACTGTATTCAACTAATTTCAGTTCGCCGGAAAGATTCTGAAAATCTCTATATTCATCTGAGAATCGGTAAGGGCATTCAAACCCTCTATTAACAATTGCTGATCACCTCAATTTCACGATTAGCTAATCAAAACGGTTAATTGTCTTGTTCAGTTGAAGAGCATAAAAACAGGGACCGACACATTGCCGGAAAATTCTGTGATATATCATTCCTACGGTATGTTACTTCCAACACCGTCTCTACCATTTCATTTTAGCCTTAAGAATGTTTATTAATCGTAAAAACAAGAAACGGATTAGTGAATCAGTTGACAGTAATCTGAATGTAGAAGACGAAGTTAGTTAAGTTATAAGTTTAATTAAAATCAGTAATATGAACGGGTTAGACACACAGTCCAGCGGTGGACTGTGTGCAAAACATAGTCGCATGTCACAAGTTCGATTCCTGATACACGCACTCCTTATGTAATATAATGCCTTTTTGTTTAAAACTAAACCGGGTTAACTCCGTTAGTTGTTAAGTATAATAAAAACCGAGATATTAATCAGGTTAGACACACAGTCCAGCGGTGGACTGTGTGCAACACTGAATCGCACGTCACGAGTTCGAAACCTGATACTGGCACCGGTTCGTTGAATTAAAATGTTTTTGAAATTAAAAGAATTTTGGTTAAACCGAATTAGTATATAAATATAATTAAAAACAAGATTATTTCGGGTTAGACACGTAGCTCAGTTGGTAGAGCTGTGTGCACGCGTACGGGAGGTCTCGGGTTCGAGCCTCACCCGGCGCAAACAATTTCGCTGACCGAACCGGTCAACAAGCCAACAAGTCAACGGTCAACGCGAAATAAAATTTTTTTTTATATATTTTTATTTATTTAATTTAATTTAAAAATCAATTAAAAATACTTAAAAATAACATTTTTAAAGATAGAAAATAGCCTTAAACTCACAAAAATATATCTAAAAATTTCATTAAAATCCTTAATAAAATCCATTCATTTAATATATTTTTCCGTTATTATTTAGGTTAGTATTTCTCGTTGTTCTACTCATCCAATTCGTGCGCATCTCACCATCTCCAATCCAACGCACCCAATGTGAGTGAATCTTTACAAATTCCCCGTTTTAATCACGTTTTGGGGTGTATCATGTGTCTTGTTATATATATTATAATTAAACCATTGTGCATACATCATATCATGAACATGTGTATTCAGTTTGTTTCAACTGTTGTGTAGTTATTGTTGAATGCAATTTATTATTTTCAGTACATGCAATTTCATAGGCCGCCGCTCCCCATTACATTATGAGCGTTGAGCATGTTCCCCATTTCATTATGAGGTTGAACCTGGCGTGCCCACATACGATCGGCTCCGTTTGATTGAGCCTTGATCGCACAGACATTTTTCATTTTTCAGTACATGCAATACGATCGGCTCCGTTTGATTGAGCCTTGATCGCACAGTTTCATTTATGTTATTTATCTTATGATGTTGGTATGTTCATGTATGCTATCATATGTTATTGTATGTTATAGTTGTGATTGCTATTTGCCACTGCTTGATTATTTACATTTACTCATTTATGATTATGCACAATTTTTCATTGATAAACTAACAAGTAAATATTTAATAAATGTATATCTAATAAGGTTCACTCGCCAACTTATGTTGACCCAAAAACCCCCATTTTTACACATGATACAGGTGAACCAGCAGCAGCCAGAAACACATAGGATTGGACTAGAAGAATAAAATGATTTTTTTTTTTTTAGAAAGTTTGGGAAATTTGTTTATGATCTTCGGTTAGATTTTCTTTTATTTATAACATATTTATAATTGGAAATTAATTTGATTTAATAAAATATATAGACATATTAGTAAATGTCTTTAGTTTAGTTAATATTTACGGTTTATAGTTTGATTTTAGCTAGCTTTGATAGCTTATTTTATTATTTTATATTAAGTATATAGTTTGGATATAATTTAGATTTAAGTTATTAGTATAATATTAATTTAATATTTATTTATTCTTTAGGTTATTTGGTTTATTATAATTTTAGTTTATTACTTTAAGTGTTTAGCTTTAGTTTATAGTCTTAGTTTTACTTAGTTATGTAGTCTTATGGTTTACTTATGTTTAGGTTAAGTTTAGCTTTAAGGATTTAGAGTTTAGAGTTCTAAGTTAGGGTTCGACGAAACCGTTTCTAATTCCGCTGGAATAAGTACAATCGAGTTCGTTTGAGGTGATTCCCCTCGGTTCCAATGTTTTATTGTTCCCACTGAACCACCTTATTATATTAATAAAGTACTTAAAGAGACAAAGTGCATTTTGAGCTATCAAAAATTTACATTACATTCATCGTCCTTAGTCACAACCATTATGTGTGGGTGTGGAGATACGATCCTTACACCTTTTAAAGTCCCTAATTGGAAGTAATTACAAAGGAAGATTTTCTAGTTATCAACTCATTCCTAGTGAGTCTTGTGTGGGACACGGATTTGACAATCAAAACTATTTCTTTTTTCCTAAACTAAAATAAAAACACATACACATTTTGTCGAATTATTTTCAACATACCTTAGAAATTTGAAAATAGGCAGATATCATTTGCAAAGACAAACATGGCATCTGAAATCCTTTGGTGTTATGCATAAACCTTTATGTAGTTGAAGCATTAGAGTCTAACTAGGGTGTAGAGATGGCATAAAAACCGGTTCCGAACCCGAACCGGTAGAACCGAACTGGAACCGATTCCAGTTCCTACCCGACATTAAGTAGAACCGGTTCCGGGTTCAAAATACCCGTTGGTTCCAACCCGGTTCCACAATTTTACCACTTGAATCGGGTAGTAATCGGTTCCTAACCGTACCCGGTTCCTACCCGTACCCGGTTCCTACGTGGAACCGGTTCCTACGTGGAACCGGTTCCTGACCGTTATAATATTACCGTTGGAACCGGTTATAGCCGTTAAAAATGTTACCATTGGAACCGGTTATAGCCGTTAAAAATGTTACCGTTGGAACCGGTTCCTAACCGTTGGAACCGGTTCCTGACCGTTAGAACCGGTTCTATATATATTTTTTTGAAATCTATTGTTTAGCACACAATTTCTCATATCTATTCTTCTTGTTACATTTCTTTCTTGTTCTTTTTCACATTCTAATCAACAAATGGCCTCAAAGAGTTCCAAAAACGCAAATTCCCAATCCGTTAACAATGTTCCTCATGATCAATCGGTTCCATATGTGGTTGGAACATTGTCTCATAATCGCAGTAAGGAAGTTTGGAGCAATTGGGAGTTGGTCGAGATGAGTGACGGCTCGCAAAAAGCTCAATGTAAACATTGTGGATCGTTATTAGCCAAGGAATCAAACTCAACGTTAACGAAGCATATTAATAAGTATTGCAAAGTTTTAAAGGAAATGACATCCGGTCAAGTTCCACTATCCAAAGATGGTACCATTTTTCGTTATGAGCAAAAATTAGCTCGCGATCGGATGGCGAAGTTGGTGATACAAAAAGCGTTGCCGTTTGGACACTTCGACGACCCCGATCTTACTAATCTTATTCGGGAGACGCTACAACCTCGCTATAAACATGTAAGTCGTCGCACTTTAAAACGTCTTTGTTTAAGTTTATGGGAAAATGCAAAAAAAGATTTAACTGTTTTTTTTAAGAATTTAAAAACTAGTGTAAACCTAACTAGTGATGTGTGGTCGGCTCCACATGGTTTACCGGAATCGTACATATGTGTCACCGCTCATTGGGTTGATCCCGATACATGGCAAATGATGAAGCGTACGATTGCGTTTGACGAGTTTCCTTCTCCTCATACGGGAGAAAATATTTATAAAATTATAAATGGCACAATAATTAAATATGGTTTAGAAGATAAAATTTTTTCAATATCCTTTGATAACGCTTCAAACAACACAACGGCGATTGAAAAATTAAAGTTGAAGTACAAACCAATACTTGATGGTGTTTTTTTCACACACGATGTGTTGCACATATTATTAACTTAGTAGTGCAAACCGGTTTAAAAGATCAATTTGTATCGGATTTTATTATAGCATTTAGAGCTATGCTCCAAGATGTTTTCAAAAGTGGAAAAGAAAGATATCAAGAATATAAAAAACTTTGTAAAGATGTCAACCAAAAAATTATTGGACCGAATTGGGATATACCGACTCGTTGGAATTCAACTTGTCATATGTTTGAAATGGCTATAAAGCAAATGGGCACTTTAAAATCTTTTCATACAACTTTAAGTGATGAGTACCTTGTCGTCCCCTTCCGACACGGCTTGGGAAAATATTAATAACCTAAGTACTTTTTTACAAGTTTTTAAAACTACAACGACTTTGATTTCCGGTGTTTATTATCCTACTAGTTCTAAAGTTGTGGACCAATTGTATTTGATAACAACTAATTTTAAAAAGTTTGAAAATTCTAGTGACATGTTAAGGAATATGACGAGACCAATGATTCAAAAATTTTAAAAATATTTTTTAGAACTACCACCCGTTTTTCTATGTGCCGCTGCTTTAAATCCAGCTTTAAACATACCGGGTGTTGAAGCTTTAATTGATGAAATTTATGACAAGTTGGATATGCATGAGGAGGATCCAACTTTAAAAGCAAAAACAAAAAAAATATTCAATGAGTGTATGGCCAAACTTTATGATCATTATTTAAAAAAATATGGTGAAAAAAATCATACAAATTTGTTTGAGTCTCGGTCCACGGCCTCTAACGATGAAACAAGCGGGGATCCACTTATAACCATGTTGAATGTCGTTAGAGACGAGACCGCTAGACAACAAAGGGGTAGTGAACCAACAAGTGAACTTGGGAGATATAAAAAAAATCAGTATTTGCTTACTATGACCACCGAGGAGTATAGGAAATTTGATGTTTTGGCATGGTGGAAATCGAAAGAATCCGAATACCCGATTCTAGCCACCATGGCTCGTGATATACTAACGGTCCAAGCTTCCACGGTAGCTTCGGAAAGTGTGTTTTCTCTTAGTGGCAGGGTTTTGTCAATTAGAAGAACAAGACTAACTCCGGAATCGCTAGAGATGGCAATATGCTTAAAGGACCATTTGGATGCCGTTGATCGTGTTCAACATAAAACTAGTCTAGAAGATGAAGTTGAATTAGAGCATAAAATTGTTGACGAAGAGGAGGACGAAGAAGTGGAGACTAACGTTTCGGACGAAGATTGTACCGAGGTACCCGCACCTAAGAGAAACTCGTCGGAAAGTGTTGCACCTGCCGCTAGTAAACGATCAAAGAAATAAAATCTTACTAGAACCGGTTCTGAGTAATTTTTTATTTTTTTTTATATCCGGTTAATTTTTTTTATATATTGTAACCGATTAATTTGTTTTTTAATTTTAACCGATTATTGTTACTATTTTATTTATCAATGTAACTAATAATAAAAATCAAACATAACAAACACAATAGAAAGAAACATTACACAAACTTTATTAAAACACCAACGATAACATTTATGAGGAACCGGTAAGTAGGAAGGGGTTTATATACAAAAAACGATTTTTTAATCAGGAACCGGTTCCACCGGTAACATTTTATCAGGAACCGGTTCTGAACAGTAAAAGTCAGGTTTTTACTGTCAGGAACCGGTTCTGAACAGTAAAGTCAGGTTTTTACTGTTCAGAACCGGTTCTGAACAGTAAAAGTCATCTTTTTACTGTCAGGAACCGGTTCTGAACACTATCAGGAACCGGTTCCGCACCATACCCGGTTCCACACCATACCCGGTTCCATAATACCCGTACCCGGTTCTACACGGTTCCATATTCTTGGGTGTGAACCCGGGTAGGAACCGGACCCGGTTCCACACCATGCCCGGTTCCAATGACATCCAAGCAGAACCGGTTCCGGGTTGGAACCGGTTCCGGGTTGGAACCGGTTCCGGGTTGGAACCGGTTCCGGGTAATAATAAAACCTGATTATGCCCATCTCTACTAGGGTGTGAATGGTTGAACCAAATTCATTGAATTCAATGGAAATGCCTCACGCATATCCTTCGTCACATTAACTCAATCAATGTAAGTCACATAAACTGACTATAGCTCGTTATCTTGATTTCTCATTACGCTTTAGAGTCAAGCTCTTTAATTCATAAGAACTTGCTCCATTCTCACATTCATATAGGCAAACCTAATTATGAAAAGAGTTCCTAAAACTACTTAACATAATGGTTTACAAGTTCCCTAAATATATTTAAATTCAAATTCAATTATCATTATGGCATGAAGCTCTTATTACGGAAAATGATTGTGTCACGTAATTACCATATTCCTCTACTCTTATTTAATAGTCAATATTTGACCTTATAAAGGATGTTGTAACTAAAAATTAGTTGCATGATTTTCTCTTCAATTATCTCCTTAAAGTTATGCTTGTACTCCTATATATGTGGTATGATCATCAATAGAATCTGTACTTCCCCTAATTACTCTCTACCATCATATGGTATCAAAGTGTGTCATGCTCCAATGAGTTTTTCCTATATCTTTTTCGATGAACACCATGTCTTTCAATATCATCGTCCCTGGTACCGCAAATACTCACTTTCCAATTTAGTTAGTATTTTGGTCAAAAATCACAACAAGGATAATGTAACCAAACTTTGAATGTGAGGTTTAGTGCTTGGTTAAACGAACAAATGTATGAACAAATATCAAAAGTAAATGACGATGGACACAATGATTTGTACGAGGAAAAAGCCCTTGTTCAAGAGTTGATCTCCGGCATAAAAAGCCTCGGGTGATGGAAACTACCGATCACCAACTATATTGAACAAGAAAGATTACAACTTTGGAAATATTAAGCTTGTTACAATAAGAATTCTAACGAGTGTTCGAGAGAGTAGCAACAGTATGTATGCGAGTGTGTGTTCGGTCAGATTGTGTGTCTATCAAGCTCAGTATCCCACTAAATATCTAGCTAATCTCATTAGCTAACTCTCTGAAATCCATGCAAGCTCCCCACGTTCACATATAACGGTCATGGCTTCACTTGCACGTGCTAGAAATGGCATATTCCTCCGATATTCCCTCGATGACTAAGTCCACGATTACCTGCATACGTAAAATAACACAAAGGAACAATTATCAGCTAACATAGATATAGGTAAGGATCCTTGATCCTTAGACTCCCTGCGATTTCCGTTAAGGATCCGTGATCCAGGTTCAGTCTCAGGATGGATGATCCTTGGCATAAAATCCATGCCCTAACAATTGCCCCCAAAATATGAGGAATTAATTGTAACTAAGTGAGTCATATTTTCTCGTTTATTCTGGACGACTCATTACCAATAAACTAGCCGTTACCCTAGGACTGGCCGTTACAAAGATGACATCATCGATAAGACTCCCCCTGCAACAAACATGATTATAAATAGGGTAGGGATATAGATGATATCTCCTATTTAATAGATATCCTTTGCTTAAATCCTCACACCAAAGATCAAACAGGTATTCACTCTCTCTCTCTCATCTTTTATTCTCTACAATTCTTTCTTTCCTCCTTTCTTCCTGGAGCATTATGACCAAAACCATGATCCATTCCTCACCACACAAGGATCAAGGGAGAAACATTCCTCCCAAAAGCCAAGACCTTTTGAAAGAACCTTCGCAAGAACTTTGCCGGTTCACTGATCCTGAGATTGAGCAAATGCACCCCTGTTTTCTGGAGGTACTATTTTTAGGCCCTTTGATTCTTCAATGAATAATGACTGCATGTCATACACATGGGTGTGTTTTCTTGCTACCCCTTTTCAAATAGGTTTTACTTACCCTTTTCCAGCTTTCACCCAGAGCTTTTTCACCTTTACCAGCCTATGCTACATCCATGGCATGTCTTTGCTCTGGAGGGTTCTTTATACCCTTGAGCAGATCATAGCTAGAGAGGGTATAGAGCTTCGTCTTGCTGAACTCAACCACCTGTACAATCTGGTTAGCCACGGGTCTCACCAATTCCTCTTCAAATCCAAGCCTCAACAACCCCACCCTATACTCAAAATTACCAAAAATGATTCCCTCTGGAGAACTCAATTCTTCTTCGTCAGGAGGGATTACATTCCCAACGGGGATTATCTTCCCAAGAAGTGGAACGTAGAGAGTAGGATGTAGGATTTATAAAGTTGCTTCATAGAAAATTTGATATTTAAATCTAAGGATATCTGATCCTTCATTTTTTGTGCAGTGACCAATATCAACACTTCGAAAGACTTTGCTACCACGCTGAGAGAGTTGCTGCTTTTTGGGCTCTAGATTCAACTGTCAGAACATTCCATCCCAAGATCAAGGATTTAGAAGAAACAACATCAGCCTCCTACACAATGTCAAGTAAGTGTACATGTATATATGTATTTAGTTATTTGGTATGAAATAAAAAATGAATACTTATCTGAGCTTTGTGTCTGTAGGTGCTGCTAATCCTCATCAAAATCAGCCACCAGGTTCGGCATGGGAGATGTCGAAGGTATCATGTCCCCCCGATCCATCAAGAAGGAGCTGGCCACAGGCCCAAGCCAAGTCGGGACCAGGAGCACCACCAGCAAAGCTAAATCTGGAGCCAAGAGGAAGAAGCCAGATGCGCCATCCAGTGACGTCCCCGGGATTGAACAGCAGATCCATGACTTCATCTCCGAGGTAAGGATCATGGATCCTTCTTTTAAAGATACTTGATCGTCATAAATTCTAACAATTTGCTCTCAACAGAAACTTGTTGAGATCCAAACCATCCAGAGCAAGCGTCTCGCTGAGGCTGAGGAAACGATGGCCAATCTACATGCCATCGGTGCTGTCATGGAGAAGAAAATCGCCCAGCTGGAGAAGGAGAATGGTCGCTTTGAGAAGCAGATCCTGGTGGATGAAATCCAGGCCAACAAGGATCGGTTGGAGGTCACAGAAGAGGCCAAACTATCCGCTGCCATCGTGATTCTAAAGGCCAAACTCAAGATGGCAAAGGAGGCTACGGATCCTTCCTTCGACAGGGCTGAATGGGACACTGCTAGCTGGAGGCAAAGGCTGAAGGAGCTTGGGGATGAGGATGAGCTGGAGGAGGCAGTCACGCTGGAGGCTATTCCAAGTGGCACTAAGGATCCTGAGGAGGCAGCGGCTGGTGGTAGCGGTGCAGGTGATGAAGCAGCGAAGGAGTAGGCTGCATCAATGGGGAATGATGGAAATTTCTAGACGTGGCCGGAGCCCATTTTTTATGTTTTTTGGTTGTTGGTGTTTTTATGTGAACAATTCTGGTGTGTATTTGAACAATAGTTTTTAGGGTTAAGGATCACTGATCCTTTTTGAACAATAGGGGGTAGCAAAGGTGGATGGGTCCATCTGTTTGTGGAGGATGAAGCCCTTGATGACCCCCGCCTTTACTTTCCTGCACTTATTGACTCGTTTAGTATGGACACCCTTGGCCAACCCAAGTGGACGGGCCACGCTTTGCTGGTAGAAGCTTGGGTTAGCAATTTTGACAACCTTTAAAAAGGGTTTTTATAAATAAATAAAACTTTAAACTTTTAACTGTCTTTGTTGTTACTTCTCTTCAGTTTGAATATATTTATAATTGTATACGTCAATAATTCCATAATATTTAGCTAAGAAATCTATAGGAGTTTGTCAAAATATATTCTTTAAAGATAGACATCATATGATCAAGGATCACATATCTTGTTGTCAAAGGATTAGGGTAACATAAATAAGCCATAAATAAAGCAAATGCAAAAGAAAGATCATACCAGTGAATCCAAGTTAGGATTCTTTATCCTTAAAGCTTACAATCGAAACAATATGGAATAGAAATCAATAGAACTGCAGGATCAAGGATCCTTATTTATTAAGCTTCAGGGACCTGTTATAACATACAACTTGGGACTAAGCCAAACATCAACTGAATGACTCATCAGTAACTGGGGACAAGCCCAAATAGCTGGGGACAAGCCCAAATAACTGGGGACAAGCCCAAATAACTGGGGACAAGCCCAAATAACTGGTGTAAACTGGAGTATGGCCCAAACTGGCATCTATCCAATCGTGAGCCACATGAAAATGTCGAAACCTTAGCTAACGTGAAAACGTTAGAAACCTTAGGAACGGATGTATGGTACGTCTACCATTATACTTAGGATCCTACATATAGCCAACAGCAATGAAATTGTCAGCCCCTAAAGCGGGTACTGGTCCCATTGCCTCGAACTATACTTGGATAATGTGCGTTGCTGGCGGGGTGTTGAAACCCAATTCGTGTTAAAGGTGAAAACCTTTAAACCTTAAAGGTATTGGATACCTTAAACTGGGGACATGCCCAAAGTCTTTAAGAGGTAGCCAACCTCTTAATCCTTTGTAATAACTTCTGCAAAACTTAAAACTTGATAAGGTTGAATGTTGAAAATTCAACATCCTTACTTTAGAATAAATAATAAGAAGTACAATAAGAATGAAAGCATTAGTAAAACGTTACCGAATCAAGAATCTCATATCCTTTGAGGATCCTTCAATCTGAATTGATCATTAGGATACTTAAGGATCCCTGATCCTTTACATAAAATACTTTTTCAGGTGGATAGCATTCCAAGCTCTTGGAAGAAGGTCACCATCCATAGTCAGTAATTGATATGCCCCCTTTCCTGCCTCGGCTTCAATTAGATAGGGGCCTTCCCATTTTGGTGCCAATTTGCCATCAGAAGGATTCGTGGTATTCTAAAATGCTTTCCTCAGCACCATGTCACCAACTTGAAATCATCTTATTCTGATATTCTTATTATAAGCACCAGCCATCCTTTGTTGATAACTAGCCAGCCTTATCCTTGCCAAGTTTCTTAATTCTTCCACGGTATCTAGGTCTTGAGCCAGAGTCTCAGCATTTGCTTCAGGATCACGGATGCTTGTTCTGGCTGTAGGGACTACCATTTCTGTAGGGATCACTGCCTCAGCTCCAAAGACTAAGGAAAAAGGAGTTTGACCCGTAGCATTCTTGGGAGTTGTTCTATCTGCCCATAAGACATATGGTAGTTCTTCAGCCCACTTTCCTTTCTTTGATCCAAGCTTTTTCTTCAAATTGTTGATGATGATCTTGTTGGATGATTCCGCCTGGGCATTATCTTGTGGGTGGACTGGTGTTGATGTAATCATCCTAATCCCCCAGCTGTCACAAAAGTTAGTAGTTTGATTCTCAATAAACTAGGATCCATTGTCACAAACTATCTCTGAAGGAATACCAAATCTAGTAATAATATTTCTTTTGATAAAGGATATAACTTCCTTTTCTCTAACTTGAGCAAAGGCTTCAGCTTCTATCCATTTGGAGAAATAGTCAGTCATAGCCAACATGAATAGTTTTCCCCTGGTGCCTTAGGAAGCTTGCCAACTATATCCATTCCCCATCTCATAAATGGCCAAGAAGAGGATATAGGATGTAGAGGCTCTGCTGGTTGATGAAGAATGTTGCTGTGTCTTTGGCAGGCATCACATTTCCTTGCATACTCCACAGCATCCTTCTTCATTGTAGGCCAATAATATCCTGTCCTGAGGATCCTGGAGAATAGCGCTTTGCCCCCAGTGTGATTTCCACAATCTCCCTCATGAAAATCTTTTAAGACTTCTTGGATTTCAGGATCTTCAATGGATCATAAATAGGGTCCTGCAAGAGATCTTTTATACAACATGTCATTAATTATAGTAAATTGTGCTACCTTAATCCTGAAGGTTCTAGGATTCTCTCCAATAGGAATTTCTCCATTCTGAATGTATTTCAAGATTGGAAGGATCCAGGATCCTGAATTCGACTCCGGATTATTATTGGGTAGAATCACTGGATCACCCACTATCTCCATTGTTTCATTTTCCTCAATTACAGGAGTTAGAACATGGATAATAGGTATCTTTACATCCTCGGGCATCTTCAGTGAGGATCCTAGATTGGGCAAGGCATCTGCTTCTGCATTTTCTTCTCTAGGTACCTGTGTAAGGCTGAAAAAAACAAAAGAATCTGTCAATTTCTTGACTATCTCCAAATATTTTATTAGTTTCTCACCTTTAACAACATAAAAACCATTATAGTGATTAGTAATTAATAGAGAATCCACAAACACTTGAAGATACATGATCCTCATTTGCTTAGCTAATTGCAAACCTGCTATCAAGGCTTCATATTCAACCTCATTATTAGTTTTCTGAAACTCACACGCTATAGACTGGGGTATAATGTCCCCCATGTGTCGATTTTAGTAGTAGGCCTAGTCCAGTTCCTTTGACATTTGAAGCTCCATCTGTGAAGAGTGTCCAAGGATCCTTGGTCTCTTCAAGTTGTTGCACTTCTAATTCAGCTTCTCTTTGTAGATCACTACTGAAATCAGCCACAAAGTCAGCCAAAGCTTGGGATTTAATAGCAGTTCTGGGCTCATACTTAATGTCATATGCACTAAGTTTAACAGCCCATTTTGCCATTCTTCCCGACATCTCTGGTTTCCTGAGAACATTCTTAATATGGAAGTTATTTTAACAACAATAGTATGAGTTTCAAAATAATGTCTTAATTTAGTAGAAGCCATGATTAGAGCAAGAATTAGTTTCTCTAAATGAGAATACCTGGCCTCAGCATCAAGTAGACTTTTACTTACATAGTATACCGGATGTTGTTGGCCTTCGTGATCCTTAACCAGGACCGCACTTACCACTTTACCTGAAACAGCTAGGTATAAAGACAATGGTTCTCCATTTTCTAGTTTCATCAAAGCCGGTGCTGAGGATAGGTAATCCTTGAGAGCCTGTAGAGCAGCTTCATGCGTTTCAGTCCACTCGAACTTCTTATTCTTCCTCAAAATGTCATAGAAATCCTTGCATCTTTCTTATGATTTTGAGATGAATCTATTCAAGGCGGCAATCCTTCCTGTCAATCTTTGACATCCTTAGCATTGGCAGGAGACTTGATATTCACCAAAGGCTTGATTTGTTCTGGACTTGCTTCAATTCCTCTTTTGGTCACCATATATCGTAAAAACTTTCCAGCTTTGACCCCGAAATGGCATTTAGACGGGTTTAACTTCATGTTGTATTGGTCAAGGATATTGAATGCTACTTCAAGATCCTTCAGGTGATCCTTGACCACCATATCATCTATGTATACTTCCATTATATGTCCAAGTTGCTCCTTGAACATCATATTTACCAGCCTTTGGTATGTAGCACCTGCATTTCTTAAACCAAAGGGCATAGCGATATAACAATATATGTCGGTGGGTTTCATGAATGAGTATCCTCTTGATCAGATGGTTCCATCTGAATTTGCTGAAATCCAGATGAAGCATCCATAAAGGTTAACAATTCATGACCCGCCGTAGCATCCACCATGGAGTCAATGTGGGGTAAGGGAAAGGATCCTTGGGGCATGCCTTGTTCAAATCAGTAAAATCGACACATACCCTCCACTTTCCATTTTTCTTTTGAACCACAACCACATTGGCTAACCATCTTGGATACTTGACTTCTCTTATCATACCTGCCTTTCGTAATTTGTCTACCTCTTCTTGGATAATTGCATTTCTTTCAGGTGCAAACTTCCTCCTTTTTGGTGAATTGGCCTGAAAGACCTGTCAATACCAAGCTTATGAGTAATGATATCCTTCGAAATACCTGTCATATCTTCGTGCTTCCAGGCGAAGGTAGATTTTATTCGTTTAAGGAAGGATACTAGATCCTACTCTATGCTCTCCTGGATCCCGGATCCTATATACACCTTGGATTCAGGATCCTCAAGCTCTAAGAGTATTTCCTTGACGTCCTGTTCTCTTGCCTCCATGACGTCTTTTGGAGGATGCTTTAATTGCTATGCTTCCCTAGACTTGGAAGTAGGTTTCATCGAGGAAGTGTAGCAATTCTTTGCCTCTGCTGATCACTTTCTATCTTGACTATTCCCCATGGACTTGGAAGCTTGACATATTGGTGGTATGTTGATGGGACCGCCTTCATGTTATGTATCCATGGTCTGCCAAGGATAACATTACAGCAAGATAAGCTATCTATTACACAAAAATTTTGGATAGAATTCACCCCCTCTATGTAAATTGGAAGTTTGATGTCCCCCAATGTATTCTCGGTTTCCCCACTGAATCCCACGAGCACCGATGATCTAGGAATGATCTCGGATTCAGGAATGTTCATCTTTTTGAGGACATCCAACTGGATTATGTTCACTGAACTCCCTCCATCAATAAGAATCCTGCGAACAAAATGGTTAGAAATAAATAAAGTAATGACAAGACCATCAAGATGAGGATATCACTTTTTGCTGTGTGAGGGTAGATGTTCGAACTGGTCTCTCCCCGTTCTCCATCTTCGTCTGCTTAGCATGCCTTTTAGCCACTACAAATGAAGTTCCACAGATATCAGAACCACCAGAAATAAAGTTAATGATCTGAGCATCTACTGGCGGTGGAGGAGCTCTCTCAGGAACTTTCTCAGTATCCTGAGTCCTTGATCGTTTCCTTCCTAGTAGCTCCTTCAAATACCCTTTGCTAAGAAGATAGTCAATTTCCTTCCTCAACGCTATACACTCGTCAGTAAGGTTGCCAAAATCCTCATGATAAGCACACCATTTGGATTTATCCTTAGTGGCTCAAGGTTTATCAGTTTTCCTTGGCCATCTAGCCTTGTCACCTAAATTATGCATAGCAAGTATTAGTTCATTATTATCAGCAGAAAAACAATATTCAGAAATCGGAGGATAATCCTCATCATCTTCCTCCTCTTCGACCGCATGCACATGGTGATTGTCATTCTTAGAGTATGACTTGGATCGATTATTCTTAAAGAATGATCCTTGTTTTTCCTGTCTTGAGGATCCTGACAGTCTCTCTTGGTTCCTCTTATCATCCTCTAACCGAATGAACCTCAATGCCCTGTTCCTTACTTCATCTAAATTCCTGCAAGGTGTCATAACAAGATCATCATAGAATTTTGAATCTCTAAGTAATCCCATTTTAAATGCTTCCACAGCAGTGGCAATATCCAGATTGGGGATATCTAAGGATTCTTTACTAAACCTAGTGATATAATCCCTTAAGGATTCATCACGGCCCTTTGTTACCCTATATAAATCACTAGTTAATCGTTCAAAGGTTCTACTACATGAAAAACTGATTATTGAACAAATTAACTAAATGAGAAAATGAAGTAATTGAGTAAGGAGGAAGAATTAGCAGCCATTTCAGTGCCGATCCAGTGAGTGTGGATCCGAAGCCCTTTCAAATACAGGCTTCTTTTAACCTTTCTAGAATGGGGTTGATCTCCATTCTTTCCCGGTACTGTGCCACATGCTCCTCTGGATCAGTTGTACCATCGTACAGCTTCATGTTAGGGGTTTGAAAGCGTTTTGGTATCTTAGCATTGCATATAGGAGGTGCAAAACAAGACACCCTGTGACTTCCATCTGAGATCTCAGGAATGGGCTTGACCACTCTTGGGACGCTGGATATCATTTCCTTAAGTTTCTGAAGTCCCGTGCCATAGCCTGATTGATACTTGTATCCTGCATGGAACCGTAATTAGTACCAAAAGATGTATTGACATGGTTACCTCCTGATTGGTTTGGAACCGGTATCGCAGAAGTGTATCCAAAAGTAGACACTTCGGTGCAACAGTTGGACCAGATGAAGCAATTGTTTGCATAGGGATGGAGTCCCCTTTGTGAACTTCAGAATCCTTGAATATCTGACTTCCTGATGATCCTTGATCCTGAAAGACATTGGGTCCAGGATACACGGGTGCTGAGGGCCTTGAAGGATACTGCATGGATCCTTGAACCTGAGAGGAGGATCCTTGAACCTTATCCCAAGCGCAGGATCCTTGATCCTTAGAAAAGGATCCTTGATGCTGGAAATAGGATTCCTTTGGTGCAACCGACTCCAAATATCCTCCTGAGTTGAGATAGCCTCCTTGATGTTGATTTGAGGATCCATAAGGTTGGTAATGAGATGCTTGTGGCTGCGTCATTGCTAATGATCCATGTTGTAATCCTGAGGATTCTTGAACCTGTGTCATCGCCATTGATCCCTGCTGGTAATTGGAGGATCCTTGGATTTGAACACCAGATCCCCTTGAATGCTGGATTGTTGACGCCAGAGAAGTGAAATCTAATGATCTGGGCATCAGCGGAGAGTGATCCTCCACTGATCTCTTCTGCTTCTTGATTTCATCAATCTCCCTGAGGATCCTCTGGATAGTTTTGTCTTGTTGTTCCATGTATCCTTTCATCTGCAAAATCAAAGTAGACAGATCATTGTTAGTAGGTGTAGAGGATGAAACAGTAGAAGCCTTCGAGAAAACTGGTGTTGGCTTCTTCTGAGCATTATCAGCACTCCTCGCCGGTGCAGTGGGAATGGGAGGTAATGATGCACGAGTCTGGCACTTGAAGCAGATTTTTTATGAGAAGCCATGTAGTTAATGGAGATGAACAGAAATGAATGAAATGAACGGAATTTTTAGAATTGAAGCACCGATTACCCCACAGTGGGCGCCAAACTGTTTTGGTCAAAAATCACAACAAGGATAATGTAACCAAACTTTGAATGTGAGGTTTAGTGCTTGGTTAAACGAAGAAATGTATGAACAAATATCAAAAGTAAATGACGATGAACACAATGATTTGTACGAGGAAAAAGCCCTTGATCAAGAATTGATCTCCGGCATAAAAAAACCTCGGGTGATGGAAACTACCGATCACCAACTATACTGAACAAGAAAGATTACAACTTTGGAAATATTGAGCTTGTTACAATAAGAATTCTAACGAGTGTTCGAGAGAGTAGCAACAGTATGTATGCGAGTGTGTGTTCGGTCAGATTGTGTGTCTATCAAGCTCAATATCCAACTAAATATCTAGCTAATCTCATTAACTAACTCTCCGAAATACATGCAAAACGGTCATGGCTTCACTTGCACGTGCTAGAAATGGCATATTCCTCTTATATTCCCTCGATGACTTAGTCCATGATTACCTGCATACGTAAACTAACACAAAGGAACAATTATCAGCTAACATAGATATAGGTAAGAATCCTTGATCCTTAGACTCCATGCGATTTCCGTTAAGGATCCGTGATCCAGGTTCAGTCTCAGGAAGGATGATCCTTGGCATAAAATCCATGCCCTAACAGTTAGCGTCCTCCAATTTTCCGGTGAGGAGGAAACAGGTTAAGTCTACCTTTATCGGGTTGGATATCGATACATATATCTTCAATGTCAGCAAAGCGCCGAAAAAGTTCCTCGACAAAGAGAAAACCAAACCAGCCATGGTTTCGACAATACTAAATCATCATAAGGACCATTGTAGGAAGTTGTTTAGCAATCGGCTCAACACAAGCTATGCAATCATCTCAAGAGGTCGCATCATATCACTCAAATCCAAACTAAGAAAGAAACCTATAGGAACTCAATCCATTACAGAATACCTTCATGAGATGAGGAGTATTGCTAACAACCTTGCCTTGGCACAATGTCCCATTGACAAGGAGAATCTACTCATCCACATATATAATTGCACAACTTGGTGATGAATTCACCAATTTAGTAGTAGTAGCCGAGTTATTAGACAAACTCATGGATTACGAGTGGTTACTTAAGGAAACAACAATTACTACGAATACAATAACCACTATTAAAAACACTTAGAGGTAAACAGGCAACCGGTAATCTTCACAGCTAACCAACGACTCAAGGAGCAGCCAGTATTCAAACAGTGGTCATTTCTTAAACTATTTGTCAGTGGTCCTCAACAATATCAATCCACTTCAGGTAACCATGGCGATTAAGCACAATCCTTCTACAACTATTTCAATATCCTTGGACATGAAACACAGGATTGTTGTAAGTTGGCACATATTTTATGTAACAGCATTGAAGTAGCCCAAAATCACTCCAACCATCCCATTACTAGTACAACTACTTCTCAGTTTCCACTTACATCGCCCACTTAGATGGTTAATAGCAGTGCATCACATCACATTACCACCAGCAGCAGCTCATCCCTCCTTTTTAGAATAAGGAGTCCTGGATGAAATAGTTCTTGGAGATGGTAAGTCTTTATCTATAACTCATACAGGGCACACTAAATTCTCCACTCCATGGTTAATGGTTAATAGTGGTGAATCGCAAACTAAATGGTTAATAGTGGTGAATCGCATCACATTACCACTGGCAACTCAACCTTGCCCTCCTTTTTAGAATATGGAGCCCCGGATGAAATAGTTCTTGGACATGGTAAGTCTTTATCTGTAACTCACACAGGGCACACTAAATTCTCCCCTCCTCACTCTCTTGATTTAACCAAAGTCTTCCATATTCCTAAAGTATGTAACAATCTCATATTGGTTGCTAAACTTTGCAAATCTAATCAAGTCTATGTTGAACTTTGTCCTTCTTCTTTTATTTTTGTTAAAGACCTTCGCATGAGAGCATGCCAAATCTGGGGGGAGAACGTACATGATGTCTACTACATCACTCCTTCACCATCTCCACAACTCCAGTCGACTATAAAATCTTTCCTCTTGATATGCACCACAAGTTTGGACATCCCTCCACTAAAGTTCTAAAGTCTATTCTTAAGAACTAGATATTAACATAAAAAAATGTCTAGTTTGTATTTGCACTATAAATCTTATTCCATTAATAAAAGTTATAAACAACCTTTTGGTGTCAATTCATTTAGTGCAACCAAACCGTTATAACTTGTGTATTATGATGTTTGGGTCCTATTGATAAATTTGACGACTACACATATGGTCTCTCACATTATCTTCAATTGTGTGGTTGTATCCAATGAAAAGAAAATCGAATGTTTCAATCATTTTTCCTCGATTCTAAACTTTAGTGGAAAACTAAAATTCAAACAACTTTAGTCTCACTTTTTACCAACAACGATGGAGAGTATATTGGTCTCTCACATTATCTTTAATCTAAGGGGATTTCCCACATCACAACCCCGCCTCCTACTTCAGAACAAAGGAAGTGGTGGAATGATGTCATTGTCATATTCTGGAAACTAGGCTAGCTGTTATATATTATGCAAAACTCCCACTATATTTTTGGTCACATGCCTTCCAAACGGCAGTCTGTCTAATCAACCATCTACGTGCACTAATAGTTGACAATTAATCTCCCTTTTATGTTCCATACAACACTCCCCCAGCTACTCCAAACTCAAATCCTTTGATGATGTCTATCCTACCCGTGGTTGTTATGGTGAAATTCTGAGCTCATATCTTGACTAATATCTTGATGATTAATGTTTGTTTGCGACAAGGATACTACGACAGGATATTGGTAACATCCTGAGGGAGTATCCTGATAGCTACTAACATTTTACGTGCAGAAAATGGTTGTAGGACTTGCAACGTACACAAAGACCTCTTCCCCTGAAGACTCGCTCCATTCGGTTGCAATATGGACGTTGAAGCCGCCAAGACCGGGTCTACAACGTTCAAAATGGAATATTCCGGAGCACCCCAAGATTATAGGAAAATTTGTTTATTTCATGTAACTATATAAAGGATGAGCCAGATCGTAGGACACACACGAATCATACACACTTCACTCTCTACTCTCTTACTCTCACTCATTTCTACAGCATTCACACGCAAACAGTTTACACTAGCAATCTTTGTACCACTTAGTACCGATCTGAGCATTATCCTTCACTGTATCCTGAATATTCAAGCAATAAGAATAACAAGGCAGCCGACGTTTGTCAGCTCCCGAGGTTTTATGCCGGAGATCTAAATTGATCAAGGGCTTTCCTCGTATATCTTGTGTCCACTTTTACTTTTGCTGCTCATTGTTTGATAATTGATATAGTTTCATATCCTGAGGCTATATCCTGAAACTGTTTTTATAAACAAAAAAACCAACATATTTTTACAAGTATTGCTAGCACACTACCTCACAAAACTAATTTGATCACTTAATTGCTTGGGTAATTTTGGCCAAAACAATTTGGCGCCCACCGTGGGGCAAGTGGTGCTATTTCTACTAAAAACTTTGTTAAAATCATTACTTGGCTTTTTTACTTTCGAAACTTTTTTCAACTATTTTCAATGGCTTCGAAATCAAACATGAGCTCTTCCTCCATGGCTGCTATAACCTCTGCTACAACTGGCTCGTTGCCTCCCCCACCTTCACAAGCCCAGACTTTCCAAAGGAGGAATGAAAGCCAGACACCAAAAGACACAACTGCTGCTCAAAATGTCTCCAGATCTGGAGTTTCAGGGAGAACTCCTGTTTTTGCTTCTAATGATGAACATTTGTCTTTATTTGGTAGTATATAGGACCAGATGAAGCAAGAACAGGAAACTAACCAACTCATGATGAAGGAAATACAACTCTTGAAATCTAACTCCAAGAGACCTGCTGAGGATACTGTTACCCCTTTGCAGCCCAGGACGCTGAACTTTAGTTCGGCAGTATATACTGAGGATAATCAGGGTAATATTGTACCAAGTCGTTCCCAGAGCAATGTTCCTGAGATACCCTCATCAGCCAGGATATCGACTTTGAGGGGCCCAGGATATGCTCCAGGATATGGCCAGAATCAACAGGTTGGTAACCTTTCTAATAATGTTAATACTCTTGATACTAACAATGTTGGATCTTCGCAGGATATAAGTGTAACCTCAGCACTATCCAGAGAGCTTCAGAAGCTAAAGGATATGATATCAAGTGTACCTGGGGTAGTGCAACCTATACCGGAAGTATCCCAGGATAGCCACAACATATCCTGTTTTGCTCGCCACATTTGTGATGCCGAAATCCCAAAGAGATTCCAAACCCCCAACATGAAGCTTTATGATGGAACGACGGATCCTAATGAGCATATTGCCCAGTATACGGAGAGGATGGAAGTGAATCCTATTCCACCGGATCTTAAAGAAGCATGTCTTTGCAAGGGATTCGGCTCTACTCTGACAGGATCAGCCTTGAAATGGCTCTTAAGCGTTCCACCTCATTCAATTACATCATTTGCTCATTTGGTTAATTTGTTTAACAGTCAATTTTCTTGTAGTAGAAGCTTTGTAAACCTAACAAGTTATCTTTACAGGATAACACAAGGGCCTCAAGAATCCCTCAGGGATTATGTGAATAAATTTAGTAAGGAATCCTTAGATATCCCACATCTCGATGTTGCTACAGCAGTACAGGCATTCAAGATGGGATTACAAAAGGATTCTCCCTTTTATCAGGATCTTGTAATGAACCCATGCAGGAACCTGGATGAAGCTCGAAACAGGGCTCTAAGATATATCAGGCTTGAAGACGACAAGAAAATGCAAGAAAGGATGAATTCATCCTCAACGTTAACTAACAGAAAATCGGAATCATCGTACAAGCCATATCGCTCTAAGCCATATGGCAGGAATGACAGCAAGAAAGTGAACGCTGTTGAGGATGAAGATCCTGAGGAGTATCTTGAGTTGTCAGAATACTGTTTTTCTATTAACACTCCCAAATTAATATATGCCACATGCAGGGTCTAGGAGATAAGGCAAGGTGGCCAAGGAAGAATCAACAAAAAGCTGATTGGAAGGACAAGTCCAAGTGGTGCGCCTTTCATGAAGATTTTGGACATGTAACGGAAGATTGCATAGCCCTGAGAAAAGAGATAAGCTATCTACTGAGAAAAGGCTACTTAAAAGATCTCATTGGAAAGAAGATGAATAAGGGTCAGGATACTGACAAGGATCCTGAACGAGCAGCATCGCCTCCCCCAGATGCCAAAATAATCAACTTTATATCTGGAGGATCCGATATATGCGAAACCTCTTATTCTGCAGCTAAGAGGCATGCCAAAGAGGCAAAGGCAGAAAGAGGGGACAAGCCGACGAGGGTGACATCACTTACAACTGCCAAAGTGATAACGTTCGATAGTGAAGACCGGGATAGCATTCAGGATCCTCATCATGATGGTCTGGTAATCACTTTGTATATTGCTAACCATTTTGTGCGCAGGATACTGGTGGACAATGGCAGCTCGGTCAACATCATACAATTAGAGACCCTGAAGAGGATGAACATCCTAGAGATGGAAATTACCTCGAAGTCTACTGTTCTTCTAGGGTTCAGTGGAGAAGCAAAGAACACGGTTGGGGAAATAAAGCTGCCTGTATATGTTGAAGGGGTGAATTCGATGTAACGATTTTGTGTCATGGATTCATTATCCTGCTATAATATTATATAGGCAGGCCATGGATTCATGATATGAAGGTGGTACCTTCTACCTATCATCAATGTGTCAAGATCCCTACTCCTTGGGGGGTAGTCAAAGTGGAAAGTGACCAACAGGAGGCGAAGGAATGCTACTCCTCTTCGATGAAGGCGTCAACCAAATCTAGGGCAGGATAGCAATTAAAGATACAAGCCCAGGATATCGTGGAGACTTCGGAGCAGGATGTTAAAAAAGTTATCCTGGACCAGGATAATCCGGATATCTCGATGCTTGTAGGAACCAATATCCCTCGGGATATTGAGAATCAGCTTACTAACTTTTTGAAATGCAGGAAGTCTACGTTTGCATGGAAACATGAAGATATGACAGGTATATCAAAAGATATTATAACTCACAAACTTGGAATTAACAAATCTTTCAGGCCCGTTCAACAAAAGAGAAGGAAATTTGCTCCGGAAGGAATGCGATTATACAAGAGGAGGTTGAAAGGTTGTTGAAATCCAAGATGATTAGGGAAGTTAAATTTCCTAAGTGGCTAGCAAACGTAGTGGTGGTCCAAAAGAAGAATGGGAAGTGGAGAGTTTCTGTAGATTACACAGACCTCAATAAAGCTTGTCCTAAAGACCCATTCCCATTACCTCATATAGATTCGATGGTAGATGCAACTGCTGGTCATGAGATGCTGACCTTTATGGATGCATCCTCAAGATTTCAGCAAAGCCAGATGGAACCATCCGACCAAGAAGATACAACATTCATGACACCCACAGGTATATACTGTTATACTGCCATGCCTTTTGGTTTAAAAAATGCAGGTGCAACGTACCAAAGGCTGGTCAATATAATGTTTAAAGACAAACTGGGGGACCCCATGGAGGTATATATTGATGATATGGTGGTGAAGTCCAAGAAAGTGGAGGATCATCTCCTGGATTTAGAGTGTGCCTTCAATATCCTGGACCAGTATAATATGAAACTGAATCCTGCTAAGTGCCATTTTGGAGTGGGGGCAGGAAGGTTTTTAGGATACCTGGTGACTAAGAGGGGAATAGAAGCAAGTCCAGAACAGATTAAAGCTGTCCTGGATCTCAAATCACTATCCAATATGAAGGATGTTCAAAGGCTAACAAGGAGAGTAGCGGCATTAAACAGGTTCATATCAAGATCCTCAGAAAAGTGCAAGAAATTCTATGATATCCTGAAGAAAAACAAAAAGTTTGAATGGGGTGAAAGACATGAAGCTGCCTTAAAAGAGTTGAAGCAATATCTTTCAAGTGCACCCCTGTTAATGAAGCCTGAGGATGGTGAACCCTTATCCCTATATCTTGCAGTATCAAGGAATGCAGTAAGTGCTATTTTGGTAAAGGATCATGAAGGTCAGCAGTATCCTGTTTATTATGTTAGTAAAAGTTTGTTAGATGCTGAAACTAGATACTCACACTTAGAAAAATTGATATTGGCTCTAGTTATGGCATCAACTAAGCTTAGACATTACTTTGAAACACATAGGATACATGTTAAAACCAATTATCCTGTTAAAAATGTACTTAGGAAACCCGAAATGTCTGGTAGGATGGCTAAGTGGTCAATCAAGTGTATATGATTTAGTATATGTACCTAGGAATGCTATAAAGTCTCAGGCCTTAGCAGACTTTGTGGCTGATTTAAGTAGTGATATTCAAAATGAGGCTGACCTAGAAGTACAACAATTAGGTGAGAATTCAGGATCTTGGATATTGTATACCGATGGTGCATCTAACATAAGAGGTGTAGGGTTAGGTATACTACTAAAATCGCCATAGGGGACATATTACCCCAGGCTATTAGATGTGACTTTCCTGCTACTAATAATGAAGCGAGTATGAAGCCCTAATAGCAGGACTAGAATTGGCTAAGAATATGAATGTTAAATGTTTACATTTGTATGTTGATTCCCTGTTGATTACTAACCATTGATTCAATGGATCTTATGCAGAAAAAGGTGAAAAGTTAGCTGAATATCTTGAAATTGTTAAAAAATTAGCAGGATATTTCGAAAATTTTACACTTGAACAAGTACCAAGAGAAGAAAATGTTGAGGCCGACGCTCTAGCAAATTTAGGATCTACTGTCAGGATAACTGATGCGTGGGTGTAAACCGGCGTTTTTTTTTTTTTTAAGTTAATTTTTTACGTAACTTTTAATTCCGGATAGCCTACTTTTAATAAGGTTTGTGTTTTACAGGTCTTACGGAGTTTAAGGAGCTATTTGGGAGCTAAACGGGGCACCAGGACGCGAACGAGATCAACCGGAATCAAGAAACGAAAAATGCAGAAAGTGAGGATTAGAAGCACCGTCGCCGACGCCACTATGGGCCGTCGGCGACGCCCCGTGTAAATCTCTCTGTCGCGTGCTTTTTTATCGTAGACAGCAGGATAGGCCGTCAGGGGAAAACTGGGCTTCCACATGTCGTCGCCGACACCACTATGGTACGTTGGCGACGGGTCTCCATTTCTTGCATCGCGAATTTTGAGTTTGTTTGTTTTGGGGATGGGTTTAAACATGATTCTTGACCTATTTTGGGGTATTACTAGTTTTGGGAGTTTGAAACTTGTTCTTGGAGCCACAACCTACCACCATCATCATCTTCCATCAATACAATCCATCTGATTTCACCTTTCGATCCAAACCCTAATATCCTCACTATCACCTTCATCATCAACCTTTCCATCCATTCATCATCATCACCTACCCTAAACCCTAACCTTCATCATTTCCACATTCAAGGCTTAAAGATGAACAAGTTCGAGCTTCAATCATCCGTTGATCGTGTACCGTTCACCATGAGCGGCTAATTCCCGGAGGTTTCACCCCGGTGTAGGTGTTTGTAAGTTTCTAGGGTTTGAACAATTATTTATGATTTGATTTAGTGACAAGTTGTAATTTGATTTTGAGACCAAAGATAATTGTCTTGCATTTGTATTGAATTCGTAAATTGTCGAGTGAAGATTAAATTTGACTTTGTGAAATGTTTATGTGCAATTATGCCTAATCTAGGTTAGAGTTTGCATGTTCTTGGTAACGAAGTGCATTGCGGTCCGTTGTTACAACGTTGATAGCGCTTGGCACCTAAGCAACGCGACACTAAACTTGTTGGTCACTTATGCAATTGAATCAATTCTAAAACGTGTAGGAATCCTAGGACTTCAAATACTGAAACCGGGTGTGAACCTTGTTTTCTCATCATTGTTTTACAACCATAATTACTTTCATTGCAAT
Source organism: Scalesia atractyloides (assembly GCA_947069175.1). Taxonomy (NCBI): domain Eukaryota; kingdom Viridiplantae; phylum Streptophyta; class Magnoliopsida; order Asterales; family Asteraceae; genus Scalesia; species Scalesia atractyloides. The sequence goes on along the minus strand of CAMTDV010000010.1, from coordinate 74,435,798 downwards.
AATTTTCAGCTTTCATTAGTTAATTAATCAAACCAAACTTGTTGGTTCATTCCAACACTTTTCTCAAACAAACAAATCATCGTTTTCATAGCAAGCTTCATAAAGTGACAATCTTATTTAAAATCAATCTTGTTCGTACATAAACCACAGACTCTTCGTGGATCGACCCCGTGCTACCACAAACTCATAGTTAAGGATAAATCAGGTTTATAAATATTATCTTTGACCGAGGCACGACACCTCGATCAAACCGGAAGGAGTTCAGATACCAATACTACATCTCCTGTATCCTGCGATGGAACTTTTCAAGCCTCAGGACAAGGAAGTAGCAGTTGTTCAGGATCCTGGTGATGGATATCCTGATAAGGATCCTGAATCCTGGATGACGCCAATCGTCAAGTATCTTGAAAAAGGAGATGTCCCGAAGGATGAAAACCCCAAGGCTTTCAGAATGAAGCTATCTTGTTTTACAATTATAAATGATGTGTTGTATAAGAAATCCCTTGCAGGTCCATACCTAAGGTGCTTGGAAGATCCTGAAACTAAGAAAGTACTCTAGGATATACACGAAGGAGATTGTGGCAACCATACTGGGGGCAGATCTTTATTCTCGAAAGTGTTGAGAACAGGATATTACTGGCCGACCATGAGGAAGGATGCTGCAAAGTATGCTCGAAAATGTGATACATGCCAAAGACACAGCAATATACTACATCAGCCTGCAGAACCATTATATCCTATCATATCTCCTTGGCCATTTATGAAATGGGGGATGGATATAGTGGGGAAACTACCTAAGGCTCCGGGAGGAAAGGTTTTCATGCTGGCAATGACGGATTATTTTTCCAAGTGGGTTGAAGCGGAAGCCTTTGCCCAAGTAAGGGATCAAGAAGTGGTATCTTTCATCAAGAGGAATATCCTGACAAGATTTGGCATACAGGCCGAGATAATTTGTGATAATGGCTCTCAATTTATCAGCAAAAGAACCACGGATTTTTGTAAAAATTGGGGAATCAAGATGTTCACGTCAACGTCGGTGCATCCTCAGGCCAATGGACAAGCAGAATCTTCTAACAAGATAATTGTCAATAACTTGAAGAAAAGGTTAGGTGCCAGAAAAGGAAGATGGGCTGAGGAACTCCCATTTGTCCTATGGGCTGATAGAACAACTGTGAAGAATGCTACTGGGCAAACTCCATTTTCTTTGGTATTTGGGGCAGAAGCAGTGATTCCAACAGAAATGGTGATACCTACAGCAAGATCGAGCCTTCGGGATCTGAAGCAAATCCTGAAGCCTTATGTCAAGACTTAGATACTATCGACGAAACAAGGGATGCAGCAAAGCTAAGAATGGCAGCATATCAACAAAGGATAGCTAAGTCATACAACAAAAATTTAAGAACCAGAAGATTCCAAGTTGGAGATTGGGTATTGAGAAAAGCCTTTCAAAACACAACCAATCCTGCCGACGGCAAGCTAGCCCCAAAATGGGAAGGACCATATGAAATTGAGTTAGAGTCAGGAAAAGGAGCATATCGACTCAAGACAATGGAAAGGGATATGTTGCCAAGATCCTGGAATGCTATACATCTTAAAACTTATTTCAAGTGAGTTTAGGATTTACTTTCTGACTCAGGATGGTATGAATTCTATCTCTTTTAAATATGTTTAATTTAATATTCTTTGAAACCCAATACTGACTTAAGCATCGGAGGAGTGTTAGCCAAGCTAACACCCACCTTAGTTTAAAGTTTTTTGTAGGATACTTTTCAGGATATTACTCCAAGATATGTACTCAAGACGGATTGAAAGACTAGAGGATTGGCCCCCTCTCTAACGTTTAAGGGATTCAGATCCCTTCACAGGTTTAAAGGTATTCACCTTTCTTCCGAGTTGGGTTTAAACACCCGGCCTGGAGCGCAAGTATCCAGGAATAGTTCAAGATAGCGGGACCAGTTCATGTAACAGTGGCTGACAATTTCGTTATTGTTGGCTATATCCTGGATCCTTAAGGTATATGAGGATTGATCACCCTCTCTCGCGAAAGGGTATTTTCATACTCTCTAAGGTTTAAAGGTTTTCACCTTTCTAAGTCTTGGAGTTAATACACTCCCGCCTGTAGCGCACGAAACATGGGTAATATCCCCAGTAAAACTCGAAGGCTTAAAGGTTTTCACCTTTTCAAGTCTTGAGGTTCTTATACTCCTGCTTATATGCGTGGAAAAAGGGTTTAACCCCAGGATACTAACGGTTTATCCCCAGTGAAACTATAGTTTTTGAAAGATTTCATAAATGTGACCATGATCACACACATCCTTTCATGAAGAAAACGTTACAAAGTTCGACCATTAAGTGAAGGGATACTCAAGTATGTCATATACTGACGCAATACCCTACACAGACAGGGGACATCCATGCTGGGGACATTGCAAAGGACTCAAAGGTTGGAATTAAAAGTTATTGCACAAGTGTTTCTGGTATGATTTTTATTGAAAGCCTTGTCTACATAATCCAAATTTCATATTGTTCAACCTAGTTTCTGTCTAACATTTTGATTAAAGGTAACAAAAATGCTGAACATTTCATCAGTACCCTGACCAGGATATTCGGTCAGGATATCGAAAACATGTTTTTCTATATAATAACATAACAACATCGGATAAGGCTAAAAGGTTAGTTTATTATGAACATTCCAAAATGTCACACTCTTGGCTTCGTCTTAAACCAAGACCCATCCACCAAGAGTATGATAAAGTCTAAAGCATATGAACATTGATAACCAAAGGCTTTGTCCTGGAACCCAGGATCCCTCCACCTTTGGCCATCATATTGTGCAGAAAATATAAATTGTTTGAAGTGCAGGAAAGGTAAATTGTTTGGGATTACAGACCATTCAAATTTAAAAAAGTGGGCTCCGGCCTAAGCAAGAATATCCATCATTGCCCACTTCGATGCTCTCACACAGCAGCATCTTCACCAACCTTCACCGCCTCCTTACCCTCAGCATCTTGACCAGCATCACCACCAGCATCCGCTCTAGCATCAGCCCCAGAATCCTCGATAACTTCAACCGCCTTCGAAGGCTCCTCAACCGCCGGTTTGGCAATGCGCTTCACGGGTTTGCCACCAAGGTCCTTCAGCTTTGCCTCCCAAGCTTCAATGTCCCAGGTAGGGCATTCAACGCCCACGGCTATGGCTTCATAAGCCATCTTTAGCCTAGCTTGAAGAAGGGAGATAACAATGGAACCCTTGAGGCCTTCCCGGTAGGCGATCAGATCTTGTTCATGTTGAAGCTGAGCGGCGTCCAGTTTAGCCTGAGCCTCTTGAGCTACCTTCTCCTCGGCAAGCTTAGCATCCCGGATCATAGCTTTGAGTTTGTCTTCGTAATGTTGTGACATGGCCTCGGTGATCTTCCTCTGATCCTCAGTGGCGATCTCTGCCTTCTTTAGTTTGACCTCCAATGCCTTAACAGAATCACAAGCCATGACCTAGAGATGTGTCAGGCGTTCGAGACCCTACAACGTCAGGTATGAATGTCAGTATAATTAACCATGATATCAATTCAACATGTATTCGCAGGATATAGGATGAGGATATTTACCTGGTTAAGAATGGAAGTCATGAGGCTACTGGATTCTGCAAACCCAAGGTTCTCGTAGGAAGGAGAGGCTTCAGCTGAAGCGGCGGGGGAGTCAGTATTCTTTCTCTTTCGAGAACTAGAGGCCCGGGGCTTGGAAGCTAAGGAAGACTTGGGGACAGCGGTAGGCTTGGAACTGGAAGAGGGCTTTGATACAGAGGATGGCTTGGGGCTTGGCTCCTTCTTGGCTCGTGCAGGCTTAGAGTAGCTGTCCAACTCGTCGAGGTCGAAAACCTCATGGACCTTGGCTGAAGCTGCATACAGGGAGGTAATTTTAGATTTAATGATTCAATGTCCTGTTTATAAAAATACGCAGGATATCAAACAGGATCCTTACCAGACATGTTCGAACTTGAGTGTTGGATTGAGGATGTTGGAGGCGGAATGAAACTTTTTCAGGGTCTGGGAGCTGGGAGATGGCTTTAATCTTCTTCTCTGAATCAGCAAGGGGAGGTGCTAATTTTCTGAAATCCGCTGCACAAGAAAAAACAAAAATATCAGAGCAGGATATAAAGTATGATGTAGAACAAGATATATCTGAGGATATCCTAAGACCCTAACTCCTACTCTTAGGGAGCCACTTCACTGGATAATCCGCTCCACCAGGTATTGAACTCCTTTTTACAAAGAAGAACTTGGACTTCCATTCTCTTCGTGGCTCGGAGGATCAGAGGATCACTGGAGGTGGAGTAGAACAAAAATCTACACGACCCATGGGATCTCAACCGGTATGCTAGGGGAAGATCATTCACAGAAAGCTCTGGGATGTGCTCGTTCTTGATGCGATCAAGAACTACCAAAACCCTCCAAAGCATGGGCATGGTTTGGCTAAATCTGAGACCGGTGGTACGGAAGAAATCGGTGATGAAGTCGGAAAAGGGAAATCTAAGACCTAATGTGAAAGGATAAGCGTTAAAACAAAGCCACTCTAAGGAAGACACATCTGATCGGAGTTCACGATCATACGGCCTGAATATCACAGTCTCCGGGAAGATACCGGAGGACTGAAGGGCTGACATATGAGCATTGTCAAATGTATAGAGCTCTTTCTCTGGATACTGAAGAAGCTTTTGTGGTGTGAAGGTCGGAACATAGTCGCCGGAGCTAGACCTAGTTTGCCTCGCCATTATTGACCGGAAAAAGAAGAAGGATGAAGATGAGTGAGAGAAACTTTACGTTATCACTTTCTTGGATTATGGTTAAATGGTAAGCAAGTGGAAAACAAATAGGGTGGCAATGAGTAAATATAGCCTGGGCAGTTACATCTTGTCAGATCAAGCAATCTTATCTCTTAATGGCCTCGAACGACGTAAAAATGTGACCATTAGGCCTCAGGATCCTCAACGACAACATTTTTGGGGACAATTGTTATGGATGAAATTCTGAGCTCATATCTTGACTTATATCTTCACTAATATCTTGATGATTAATGTTTGTTTGTGACAAGGATACTACGACAGGATATGGGTAACATCCTGAGGGAGTATCCTGATAGCTACTAACATTTTACGTGCAGAAAATGGTTGTAGGACTTGCAACGTACACAAAGACCTCTTCCCCTGAAGACTCGCTCCATTCGGTTGCAATATGGACGTTGAAGCCGCCAAGACCGGGTCTACAACGTTCAAAATGGAATATTCCAGAGCACCCCAAGATTATAGGAAAATTTGTTTATTTCATGTAACTATATAAAGGATGAGCCAGATCGTAGGACACACACGAATCATACACACTTCACTCTCTACTCTCTTACTCTCACTCATTTCTACAGCATTCACACGCAAACACTTTACACTAGCAATCTTTGTACCACTTAGTAGCGATCTGAGCATTATCCTTCACTGTATCCTGAATATTCAAGCAATAAGAATAACAAGGCAGCCGACGTTTGTCAGCTCCCGAGGTTTTATGCCGGAGATCTAAATTGATCAAGGGCTTTCCTCGTATATCTTGTGTACACTTTTACTTTTGCTGCTCATTGTTTGATAACTGATATAGTTTCATATCCTGAGGCTATATCCTGAAACTGTTTTTATAAACAAATAAACCAACATATTTTTACAAGTATTGCTAGCACACTACCTCACAAAACTAATTTGATCACTTAATTGCTTTGGTAATTTTTGACCAAAACAGTGGTGAAGACCCCACTTCTAATAAAAAAAATTCACCTACTGTTGACTCATATTTTTCTAGGCTATTCATCGTTCAAGTCATCCTATAAGTGTTATGACCCCCAAACCCGTAAACTTTATCATTCCTATCATGTCCACGAAACTGAATATCCCTTAAAACCCCCCACCTACTCCTCCAAAGAATTACCTTCCCCTAATGTGTTTCGTACACCACCCTCGAAACTTCAATTGATAATCACCACCCTAACTTCCTCACCTCATCAGTTCACCCCCCCCCCCCACATAACATATCACACTTCCATATCTATTCATCTCACACCCTTACATCCCCCACATCCCTCATCACCTTCTCCTACCCTAAAACTATCCCCACCAAAGTCCCCATATCCATCCCTGTCCTCTTCACATATGTCATCACCCGCAACACCACAGTCACCAACCCCATATCCCTAGTCCTCTCAGACCTCACATTTTGATCACTCCACGACTCCCCCTTTGCCGACATTGAGACACTCACCTACCATCTCACTTGATACTTCCTCACCACCAACTCTTCACCTCAGAATCGTAAAACGAACTCCAAATACTCAAATCCTAATCTTATCAACTCGACGACATTACATCTTATATATTCCTCCCTTGAACCTGCCACCCATCAACAAGCCCACAAAGACCCTCATTGGCAGAACGACATTGATTATGAGTTAAATACACTTCTACACAATGGAACATGATAACTAGTTCTAAACGGATGTCGATGGAAATTTCAGGTGAAAGAAACTTGAATGGAATGATTGTTAAGTACAAAGCACGACTTGTTGCTAAAGGGTTCAATCAACAATACAGGAACGATTATTGTGACACATTTAGTCCCATTACCAAACCGGTCACCATTCGGCTAACCCTATGTATTGCACTTTCGAAAAATTGGCCATTACGTCAACTTGACTTTAGTAACGCATTCTTACATGTCACACTTCATTGAGAAGTATGTATGGTGCAACCACCCGTGTATATTTACACACAATTTCCTAACCATTTTTGTCGGTTGAGAAATCATTGTACGGGCTCAAACAGGCTCCACGAGCTTGGTACATTGAACATACTAATTTTTTACTTGATTTTTGGCTTCAAGGAATCAATAGCCGATCCATCATTGTTCATATTAAACAAGGAATATTGTGTTAGAAACATCCTATAACTTAAATCATGTCCGGGTAATATACCTACACTTCAACTGCTTATCTAGCCAAGAACTAAGCGTCTAGACAAAGTTTCATATTGGGTGGTTATTTAAGTGGGTTTTTTTTTTTCCATTTGTGCTTAATCAACTATCTATCTTTGGCAACCTTTTATGGAAGTAACTGCCAAGTTCTTACATGATGATATGAAACGAAAGGCCGGTGATCACCTCTATATTGATTAGATAATTGAGTTATCACTCCTTAAGTTCAATTTAACATAACTTACGATGTGATCCATGTATGTGGTGAATGATACAATACATGTTGCAGCTAGCTCATGTGTCACGTTCTCAAGAAGCTTTTGTGAGTTATAAAGTGAAACATATGCACCTAACCACTTGTAATGAATATGTGGTAGATAGTCATGATTCTATTGGTTCGATTAATGTGTGACTAGAAATCTAAATTGATGATAGATATTGAGGTTTTGTTTATAAATGAGCTAGAAAAGTAAGTCTTTCAGTACGTGTTTGCCAAAAGGAAGACGAAAATACCAAGGAAAAAGCCACCCGTAAGGAAACTATTGATTTAAATTTGCCAGATTAAATTAATAACAAAGCTAAGGACTAAATATTGAGGATTAAGATCGTTGCATGCATGGTGTGGTTGGTGTTTAAAAAAAACTAAAGCCAGGAACCCAATTTCGTGATACTTAGAGAATGTTGGTATCTTCAAGTGATCGTTTTCCTATCACTATTTTTGGGTTCAAACATCTAGTCTCATCTTCGGGTAGGTGTCGTCTAGTTGTGTACTTGGTTTGTTTTAGCTCCTTTTATATTATGTTCTTGTCAAACATATGGTTAGAAACAAACATATGGTTAGAATATCCCTTTTTATATTCACTTATTAATAGTATTTGTTTGATCGTTTCAAAAAAAAAAAGTACAAACACATATTTCCACCTTTTACTTTTTGGAATCAGGCATGCATCTCCACATTTTAATCACCATCTAATTACTCAGGGGTTACTGTTAAAATATATCAGCATCTTCAAACACCCAATGCTAGAGTGTGTTTCTTCCTTGCTGGTACGATTCTCAAAGGCATGTTTAGTAATATATATACAACGAAAAATGTCAAGGGCTGTTTATAAAAGACATCACAAGAACTAATTAATTAATTAATAAACGCGGTATATATTCCCACGAAAAAAAAAGAAGAAGACTAACAACCCTTGTGAATATCAGAAACTACTAAGATTAGGGAGGCTAATGCAGAAATAAAACAAATTGAAGATATATATTATGCAAGAACCTAAGACGCCTCGTGTCGATCTTAGAATTAATTTGCTGCGCGTTGGACTCGCCTTCCTTTACAAGAATACTTAAAATGACCGACCCAAGGGGATGAAGATAGCTTTCCACATTTATATGCTGCAAACGTGATCAAGTTGTTTGATGAATTAAGAAAGATGCGTCGGCCAGTAGTCGACACCAGTCCTCGTCCATGGCTTACTGACATTCAGCTCTTAGGATAAAGTAGAATATGGATGCTATGAAATATTGAGCATCAAATTTCAATTGATCAGTTGGTAGTTCAGATAACTAGTTGCAGATTCTTCACAAGATCCGTTGTGGGCATAATGAAGTCATCATTCTTCTGCACAAATCAAGGGAAAATGAATCAGAGCCATGTTCCAGTCAATATATTTAGTTATTCATCCCCTTTTACAAAGGTTTAAAAAGACCATACAGTTGAAACAAAACTGAAATGAAAGCAATAACAAAAAGTAAATGAAAACAAAATTGAAACATCCTACATTTATTCTTCTAACTGAAAACTAATTATTAGTACCCTTGACCAAACTCTTGTAACTGATTTCTTCCAACAGTAACTTCCATTCACAACTTCTTGAATTCTTTTTAACAAAGATCTTATATTTACTATTAAAGAGCCTATAAGAACATTGTATTTTTTTATGAGTGTTTATCCAAGAAAAAGATTAGGAACCAATTCCCATTTCTGGATCAAGATTATGATATTAACAGTATCAAATTTACCTGAGCAACAATGGTGACAAGAAGAGTGGTATCAGCAAATGGGATGGTGCTGCAACTGATGATAGATAAACCAAACTTCTGCATCTCACTTAGCACTTTCACTAACGATATGCAGTTTTTCCGGCTGTAGATTTCGACAAGTAGACTGCATCCGGACGTCCTCACTTCGATCTCCGGATTACAAGGGCTTCTACTCTCTTCAAAGTTTGCTTCATTAGAAGATGAACCATCATCATCACTACTACTAAGCCTTGATCTTTTACCAGTTATAACCGATTCTTGCATGTTCTTTCTCTTCAAGGCGGATAATCCCTCGAGTTCCTTAACGCGATTTTGGAGTTCTTGGATATAATTAGCTGCATCTTCTAACACAGTTGCCTTATCCATCTACCACCAAAGAATCAACAAGATTATTAATAAAATACATCTGAAATATTCCAGGGCTTAGCGAGGAAACTGCCGTTAATTACCTTCTTCAAGTCAGGAAGGAGGGAAGACAAATCAACAAAACGTTGAGCCAGTTTTTCTCTTCTCTTCCTCTCAGCCAACACATGATCTTGAACCTGAATCGGATTCCTGAGAGGGGTCGGACCCTTTTTTGTACCAGCTTCTGTGAAACCATATGAATCACCAAATGAAAGGATCTCATCTTTAGGTTTTATATCTCCAAAAGATATTGTGAAAGTGTTAGGAGCATCAGAAACTAGCTTTGATTTGGATTTTTCAGTTGGAGGAAATTTCTTGTTGATACTATTGGCTGTTTTGTAACTAAATGGTTGTTTGATATTGGCTGGTTCTTCGAGGCGCTTATGAGTTTGAAAAGATTGATCGATGAAAGACGGAGTTTCTGTGTAGCTATCTGATGAAAATGAATCAACACTGAAATCCTCCATGAGAGGATGATAAGGTTTGTTCATCTGATACTGATTCATGAACCCTTGATCTTGCATCTCCTGAAAATAAGGATTCAACAAACACATTGAAAACTATATTTGGATCAATAAATCAGCAGTATGCATATATGATATTACTTACCAATTCTGGTAGCCAAGAAGAAGGCATATCCATGGCTTTAAATTTTAATATTTGAGTGTTAGTTCCTATGTAGGCTGCAAGTACATAGGACTTCTCATTAGATATATCTCACACATGATATCACATAACATGAACACATCCTCCACATGATATCACATAAACATATTAATTGTTTGATGCATAGACAACCTACAAAGTGTTGAATTCAATGAGTATGTTTGAATTCTTCAAGCCTTAAACAAGAAGGGACACGTACCCATATAAGAGATTATAGGAACAAGGATGTTCATGATTTGATGTGATAGTCATGGAAATCAGGTCTCACTGATAACTAAGATGAGATGAGAAAGAGACCTAATGGGGAGAGAAAAGAAAAGAATTACCTTTGAAAAAGAAAGACTACTTTTTATCAGCTAGCTCTTTTGTGGAATATTTCTGTTTTGGCATATGAAACCACAGAGAATAAATACTTGAAGCGTTTGTAGTAAATTCATGAACACTTGAATACTGTGTTCTATTCAGCTGAGACACGTGATAGAAAAGCAATTCCCTCTGGAATTGATTCTCTTGTAATTTCACCTACAAAAAAAAAAGAAAAATAAACCTGCCGTTTCCCTATTTTTTATTTTTATTTTACATATGATGGTGCAAGCATGGGCAATAATTAATGGATCAATACACCCATCTGTTGTCTAAATCCTTCTTGTAAACCGTATAATTCCTTTTTTATATTTTTGGCTTTTAGTTACTACAAATTGGAGAAGGCATCCCTTTAAATATACTGATAATCTTCCATTACTTTTAACCAAAAAAAACTTTTCAATTACTTTTCAGTATATACATTAGTTTAAGAGCTATGAGTTTAAATCCTTTTTGTTTTCTTTAACTGTCAAAAGATGTAAAATATCTAAGTTGTCATTGCGTATTTTATAGTTTGTCATGGCTCAGATGTTTTTTACCAAAGAAAGTTAGAGCTTAGAGCTTTTGATTATAACTAGAAGTTTTTAGAAGTGTTTGGTAAAAACAATTATATAATTACAAATATATATATATATATATATATATATATATGACAAACACTTATTAAATATATAGATACAAAAAAGATAAATTTGTATTCAAAAGTCTGGGAGCTTATTTTGAAAAAGTTTGAAGCATAATTTGAAATTTACTTCGGGTAGTTTAAAATACTTTTAGTACAAATATAATGCCTATCATTTCAAAATCACTTAGAATATATTAGAACTTCAAAATAGAAGTGAACGAACATATAATCTGTCTGTTTGATAAATTCATATAAAGGTTGTTAAAAGTTATTTTCTAAAAAACCGTGCTCTTTGTAAATAATCAATGAAGGAGAATTTTGAATAAATAAGTCTACTTTAAATTTATTACTTTAAATTTATTTATGGTTAAAAGAACAGATTTATGATATTATATATATACTAGTAGTCGGACCCGTGTAAAACATGGGTAGTTTTAGTAACGTTTTATTATATTAAAACGTTGTATGACGACTACGTGAGTGAAAAAGTGTTAAGCGTTTCGATTATTGTATGTAGGAATATTTAAACTACTCAGCAACTGCTTCCTCTTTTACTTCTTCCACAACCCATTCTTGAAGCCAAGATTTTCCAAAACTCAAATTATAAAGCAATTAATAAACTAAATACTCAAATTTTATGGCATCATTAATCTATCTTTGTATATACTTGTTAGCTCCAAAAACACTTTGTTAATTTCGTAAAAAAATTATTACCTTTACAGGGGCTATAATCATCTCCTTTAATTTCAAAAAACTGCACTTTGGCCGACTATCGACCGGCTTGATTTTACAAAGCGCAAAACACATAAAAGCGAGGTCTAAAACCAAGGCGCAAAGCGCAAAAGCGGCGGGCTTTTTAATTGCAACTGATTGAAGCATACCTACTGCAACGGATAAACCTCAATAGTGAAGAAACTGAAAGGGATCAACAGTCCAACCCAAGAGCGTAACAACAACAGTGACTTTTAAAAAATATAAGCTAACATTTGCAGCAGTACTAATTATATAATTTTGTCGTTTTAACAAACAATCCACTCTACTATAATCAACAAACAATCGACTCTGCTATCTCATACGCTCACCTATATGTTAGTTCACAACTTCATAAGTTATCATTTAACAACATATCCACTCTACCATAATCAATCATCCAGCCAAGATCAAAATTTAGGCACTTTTATTTCCTACTCCAGCCAAGGCGGAAATTCAGCAACAGCAGCTGCATCCCTGACACAAAAATAAAATAAAATAAAAAATACCCTTAACATTTTGACTTACTTATATTATGGAAAATGCAAATGGTTCTGATTACTCTTATACATATTTTACTAACCTTATTGCTCCACCAAGACCCAAACAGATTCTCTTCATTTTTACTGATGATAGTATTAGTTAGCTCTCCAAGGACTCCAATGGCAGCTTTCATCTTCATATAGTCCCTGAAAGCATGTTGGTATTAATCAAGTCGGAAACTAAACTATTTTAGAGGCACTTAAACCATTTTACTAAACTAAAGTAGAGTATGACTGAGATAACAAAAAATTTACAACCATATTTGAAATATGGAAAACTGCATACCTCCTCATATTTGTGATCAAGATTTGACCTGCTCGTATTTGTGATCATAACTCGTTATGGACTCGACGCTCGTTACGGACGACTCGGACGATATATATAAAAATATATATATTTACGACTCGTTATGGACTCGATGCAATTTACGGACGTAGGCTCATTACGGACGACTCGGATGATAAAATAAAAATATTATATATTTACGACTCATTACGGAGTTATCGCTATTTACAGACGACGCTCGTTACGGACGACTCGGACGATAAAATAAAAACACTATATATATACGGTTCGTTACGGATGACGCTCGTTACGGACGACTCAGGCGATAAATAAAATATTATATATTTATGACTCGTTAGATAAAATAAAAATATTATATATTTACGACTCGTTACAGACTCGGCGCTAATTATAGGTGTTTCAATTTAGAAGAGGCCAATAGTTCAGCAAAAGGAGTATAATTTACTGGAAAAGAACATGTCTACTCATTAGATTTTGTAAAAGAAATGGCACTCACTCTTCTGTTTGACGCTCATGTTCACAACGCACTTCATGTACACGAACGGTAACCTCGATTTCATGCTCAATTGCCTGCATGGGTGCTTCTTCTTCAACTCCGCAACCTGAAATTCAAATATATTGTTATTCAAGGACATATTTTAAGCTATTACTCTAAAAATCAAAAATTCAGTTGCTTCATATTTTATATGATATTATATTTATAAATTTCTCATATCTCTCTGGGATTCCAAAAAGTTTAACTTCTGAAGGTAACTTTTTTTCAACTTCTAAGTACAGTCATAAGAGGTGGAAACATCAGACAAGTACGCAAATTTGTACAAGTTAAAGGGAATTAAGAACTAAAGATGGGGAAAGACCTGCAAGCTTTTCTTTTCTTGTTCCAATTCTTGTGCTTTAAATATGCATAAATCACACAAATGAAGCTTAGCACACAATATATCATCTCCAGCATCATTATTATTGTACCATAATTTTCAATATATAGTTAATTAGTGTTCCTACTTATAGCATGTGCCTTAAGTATATTTGATTTTGAAAGTCAAAGTGCATCATTTAACATTGCGACTTGTTAATGTTATGTACTCCTTACGGACTCGATTCAAGTTACGGACGTATGCTCGTTACAAACGACTCGGATGATTAAATAAAAATATTATATAGTTACGACTCGTTACGGACTCTACGCTAGTCACTGGCTACACTCGAAACAGGGGACTCGTACGATAATGAAAGTAAAAAAGAAAAAAACCGGTAGCAGTAGCAACGGCGGCTACTGCAGCAGCGACATGCAGCAGCGGCCGGCAGCAGCAGCAGTACCTATGATGTTTTTGGTGCACTGTGCTGATAAACCCGAGCTCACACACGTCTCACAAACAATACTAACCATAAAAAGATTTAAAAAATAACATTATATAAACTTACTATAGTCCTTAACCTCCTCTGGAGTAGCAACCGCTTGCCTAAAAGCTTCCAGATCTTTGCAGCAGCAACATTTCTAGAATGAACATTTTTTATTTCAACCATCTACTTTATTCCTTTGTCTCAACATTCCAATACTTAGTCATAGGTACATAAATTAAAAATATATCAATAACAACAATTTGATTCATCATCTACAGTTTGTTGATAAAGCAAAGTCACCTTCACTTATTTGACCTTCGAATCTTATATGCAAGTTAGGACAAATTAAAAGAAAGAAAATAAGCAATAAAAACATGGCATTATAAGAGACAAAATATCAAGAAAAAAAGAAATAATTTAGCATTATGTCAATGAAAGACTCAAATTCATTTAGAATAGGTTTCCTATTGATTAAAAAATTAATATATGTTTTAATTCAACATAAAGTTTCTTTAAACTGCCATTAAAACCAATCACTTACTATTAATGGCTTGTCAGTAAAAGTTTCATTGTTTTTGCATTTGGGTCTGAGGTCAGGTTTTCCGGGTCGGTTATTCGGTCTTATTCAAGCAAAACTGAGAACTTGAAACCAAAAAATATCATATTTGCTACTGAAACAAAAAAAACATACAGAGTATTTCAGGTAAAGAACTATTTATATGAGATATTAGAGCACAAAATCAAATGGTTTACACAATGAGTGAACAAATGAAATCACAAAGAAAATAAAAGTAATTGATCAGGAGATCAAAAAAACCTTTGACAAGCTTGTGTCACCGCACAACCACCTCGCCTGCTCGCTTGCCGTCCGATTAAACCGAGCAAAGAAGGAGAAGATGTTTAGATTGGTATTCCTGCAAATCTGAATATGGTATCAGACTCTAAAAGAAACAACTCATTTTAGATCAATATTGGTTACCAGTGAAAGCTTCTTATAAGATTCTTGAGCTCTACATCAGTGCAACCCATTATATATCCACCATCTAGAAAAACTAACGATCATTAAAATTTTTGACAATATGAAGTTATTTAAAAACACTCCCTTGTTTCTCAATTGTTGAAGAATATTTTAGACATCTAACAAATAACTTGTCATTGAAGCATATAAATACTATGTATTACTAAACAAATTGGTACACAATAACTGACGATCACCTTCAATATCACCAACCTTCCCTAACATGAAAAGACAATATAGCACTCTTAGAACTTGGCTTGAGCATGCTCTCTAGTCAGCAAGTCCCTACAAACAATGAGCAGCAGGTGTGAACCATATCTAAAATCAACTCAAAAGATAAAGAACATATAATAAATTAGACCTCTACTACACATGAAAAGATAAAGAACATATAACAAATTAGCCTTCAAATGTATGAACCATATCTAAAATCAACATTAAAATATGCTAATAATTAAAAGTGCCAGATTAATCTACCTAAAATAGGCTAAAGTGCCAGATTATCATTTACTCTAGAAGTTTGAAATAATCTTCCAAAGCATATTTTTTACAAATTAAATATAAACCAAACCTGAGTGGTTGAACAACAACATACAACTTTTATTTCATCCATAATAGACGTAACATTCATTATATACAATTCAAAATAGGTGGATGAGGTCGCTTCGATAGTCATTTAACAGCTACATCAACACCCCTGCATCAAATCATCATCTTTTAACATTCAAATTTTGATAATTAGTACAATATTGATAAAAGAAGCATTTTAACAAACACCTGGCGTGCATACAGATTCTACCAAATGTCGCCTACTATCTGTGGATTGAATTATGTTCAGTGTTTTGTGATCTTAAGAGGGAGAGAGAGACGAAAGGAGATGTAGAAGAAAGAGTGTGAATTTGAAATGAGTCTTGAGAGGAGGGATAGAGGTTTTGAATATGGAGCCAGAATTTTGAATTTGAAATATGGAGCCAAAATTTTGAATTTGAAATATGTAAATTAGAGAAGTATTTAAATTTGAAATAGGTAAATTGATTATTGATTTATGATGTAAGCAATTGCTGAGTTGGATGTCCTTAATGGTTGACATATAAGCATTGCTTATGTAATGTTCTTTCTCCTTTAATAGAGAATGGAGATAGGGATGGCTATATTGAAAACCCACCTGATTTGTAAAACCCAATGTAACATTATGTTTCAAGGATTATTTTTATAAAAATTCTAGAGTATGTAATATGCATATTTTTGAATATTTTGAGGTAAAACAAATTCCAAAATGCGTTGTGTGGATTTTTAATAAAATAAGTAATAATATGTATGTAACATATGCTTTGATCAGTAAAAAAAAATTTGTTACACACGTATTACGTTAAAAAGAAAGATTTTTTTTAGTTCACTCTTCATTTTTAGAGATTTTTTTGTTCAAAGCACTCAAAAATATGTATATTACATGCTCAAAATTTTTATTACATAGGGTTTTCATGGAAATTCACGACTTAATTGTGTTTTCAATTTATCGATTCCCTATACACACACACACATCAAATAAGTGAAGGTATGCGATGGTTGGTACGATGACGAATTTCATAACAAAAGTATAGAATAGAGGCTTTTCTAATTCCATATTTTCTATTGTACTCGAGTTAGAGCGTAAGGTTGTAACGTTTTTGGCTACTTGATTTCGCAACCTATAGTGCATCATTTCAGAGGAAAGAGATACAAGGAGAGATGAATGAGTTGAGAGAAGAGAAAATGAGAGACAAATACAGTGAACACCTTAATCACTATCGATAGATATGATGATGGTGTCCACCAGAGAAAAACAGTCGGGTGATATAGGAAGCATAGTTTCAAATCAAGGGAAATGCAACGGTTACAGAACTTTATTAAAGACAATTAGTCGTTGCCCATAGAGTGGTATCATTTAGGATCAAACGATGCCAATGATTACAAAAGCTCGTGTGTCCAACCTCAATTGACACAAATACTCGTGTGTCCAACCTTAATTGACACAAAAGCTCGTGTGTCCAATATTTTTGCCAATACCATGTGTACTTAATTGGCACAAATACTTTGATTCACGCATATACATACATGTCTACATCTAAAGTTGTCCTAGAGATAACCAAGTTCATGTATACAAGATCCTTAGTCTTAAGTAATGGGGGAGTAGACAGTGATTTATCCCATGCATTATAGATTCATGCAAGTGGAGAGCGTTCCCAACAAGATCAAAAAAAATTAAGGTTTTACTTTGATCGACTGTGTTATACCAACTTGAATGATTGGGGTCATCAGGAAGACACAAGGGAGATTGTTGGACATTGCGTAGATGATAAGGAGGAGTTTATCCAAGAGTTGGCAAACTCTTATTTGGACTAGTTAAACAAGGGGAAACTTTAACACCCTCAAATTCTAAACTATGCAGAAACGAATGAAATTGGTTAAATAAACGCAAGTAACTCAAAAGGAACTAGATGGTAAATATTAATGTGGAGTAAGTGGTTATGTTAAAGGATTAGATATGTTGATAACTATACTTGTTTAATCTAATCCATTGTATGTAATAAGAAAATTAGAGTTGTAAATTAATCATAAACCAAGCATGAGGGGCTAGATGTGTAAATACTTTATAAGCTAATTGTGTTTAGAAGAAAGAAATAGAAGTCCTGATTTCTATGGTGATGGGTGGCAACATCAAAGGAAGAAAAAAGGGCAAGAATAATTCTGCAATTCAACAAATAGGATGTCAAATTAGGTGCTAATTAAAACCTTGCATGCTTGTAGAAAAGTAATCATCTAGAGATAACAAACCTAAGGTAAGCTGTAGGATGTCTTTTGATGGTGATTAGTATATTAGAGAACTACTAAATGATGAAAATTTGATAAACCTTAACATCTTCATGTAAATACTTGTAAAATCTGTGTGTAAATTGTTAATTTGACTTGAAAATGTGTAGAAATACATGAAGATTAGTAATTTTTAGAATTTGGTGGAGTTATGATTTTGGGGGCCAACTTGGGTTTGATTCGTGACTATTCACACGACTTAAATTATAAAAGCAAAGTACTTTAGATTGACGAAATTGAGGAGAAGTCTTGATTAACAAGATCGAAGCCTTAAGTCAAGGAGTTTTGGCCTGACAACAGGGTTAAACAACCTACGGTGGTTTGCCATGTGATCCGACTTCTAACCAACCAATATTTCTTTTTGAATTGGTAATTTTGAAATATTGGCAAACTATCTAATTTTAGAACAACTCGATAATAGGCCTCACATGTAATGCTTTATTCATTTAGTTTTCAATCCAATATTTTTTAGAAAGCATTCTCGTTGTTTACTTTTATGTTTTTGCTCTGCATCAGATGAGGAAGCCAGGGTGGATGTAATACAAGGTTTGACCGAATAAGAAATAGTCTTTTCAAAAGAATTAGGGGTGGAATGTATCTCGGATAAGATAACAGAGAGTAATTTAAGATGGTTTAGCATGTGCAGAGGAGACAATTAATGACGCCAGTAGGAACTCTGGAAATCCTCAAGATAGAGAGGAGGAGTAGTAAAGGTAAACCCACACTAACATGAGATAAGTGGATTACGCAAATTCACTACACTTGCACCTCTCTAGCAACATAATCCGGGATAGGAGCTTTTGGAGACGTCGGATAAAGGTTTTGGAAAGAAATGTATTGATCTATCTTAGCTTTGAATTCATCCTTAGCTTTTTCTAAATTTTTGTATGTCTTAGCTCTAAAGTTGTCTTGGCATATAGATTTTTCTAGAGTATCTTATAGGTACTTTCACGCGATTTGTGCTACTTTTTCTTACCTTTGTATCTTTTATATGTTAGTTTCTCACCACTTTTGTTATCGGTGGCTTACTATTGGTATTATTTGTACTTTTGCTTTGTTTTTGCATTGGTTTCCTTAGACACGGTTCATGTTATCTGGATTACTATGATTCACACATAAGAAAAAGGATTTTGGAGCCAGTGGTCTTTCTAAGAGTAGCCACTGATATCTAGTTGGATAAAGGAAAGGTTTGCCTCATAGCTTTTTTATGAGTGAGATTTTACTTAATACGTATATTTTGTTTGTTGTATACACATACACACACATGCATGTATGTATGCATGCATGCATACATGTATGTATTTGTATTTAATGAACTCATAAATATGTAGTAAACAATAACCACCAAGTTTAAATGATAAGAAAGTAATCTTGTAAGAATAGAAAGAATGAGTTTAAACCAATAAAGAACGCTCCATCTGATATTTTATGTAATGTTATTGTAAAGGTATGGGGTAATTTACATAAATTGATTAATTAAGTGCATTCCCCTGAATTAACTAAATAAATAAAATAAGATTATATTTAAAATATATCATTTCAAAACAAACCTAATTTACGGTGAAAGATAAAATTTGATATGTGTAGGAGAAATTTTGATATGTGTGAAATATTTGTAGGATAAATTTCAATATGTTTAAAATAAATTTTGATATGTATAAAATAAAATTGTTTTTAACTAATGATATTAGAGAGAGAATAGATAATTAAAAAAAGAGATAAATCAATGGATTAAAGAAATACATTATTTATTATTTTTTCGCTATAACTTTTAGTTTTTAAGATTTAAAATGAAATTAGTTGTGTATAATAGTTTTCTTTATTCTCATATTAAAATTGCTTCTCAATAGATTGTAATGAAAACACCTCCCAGAGGATTCTTTCTTGTGGCCACCTCTCTTTTTTTTTAAATATTTGTATTTACTATTTTTTTTCTCTAATAACGTTTCCTTGTTACTTTTTACTTTTTAAAAATAATCTAAATATTCCGACATGAGATAGTTTTATTTAAAAAAGTATTTTTATAGCAAGTTAGTATTGATTGCTTAAGGTAATTAATGTAAGTTTCAATATTTCTGTTATTGCTTATTTCTTCTTTTTATAATATTTAAATGTATTTAGCAAAGTCATAGTTACGTTGTTATTTTAATGATCAAATGACCTTTCTAAAAATATAATTATGTTTCGTCAAACTGATCAATAGTTAAAAATCAAGTTACATTTTGAGTATGTATATTGTTCAAAAGTTGATGTCGACCCGTTATAAGGTGTAATCTAGCGAATGTCATCTTAGGCCCTTTCTACTGCTTGAAGATTTTAATTCCCAACAGTGGGATTTACACATGGAGCCAAAAACTATGATGAAGGCAAGTCAAAATGTGGGCAACCAACCAATTAGGCGTAGTCCAAATGGTACCAAATGTGATGACCAATCAAGCAAAAAGATTATAGGTTAAACTTTAACATAAGCTTATAGGAGTTATTTATGCATATATATTTTTGACAAATTCTATTTCCACACATCTTAAATCTTACATATTCGTCTTGACAAGTTAGTTTATTGGTTAGTCATTTAATTTCTCTCCTTAAGGTCCCAAGTTCAACTCCCACTAGCATCACTTTAAAAAACATTAGTGGTGGCAATGAAGTTTAGAACTAGGCCTCTTTGGAGGTCGCCAGATTGAAACCGAGCCAAACCGGGTTTTACCGTTGTGGGCCATCAGGTGGGCGGGTTTTCCCCGGAACTGGTGGCTTGGTGGCTCGGATATGCATCCAACTCTGACCGTTATGGATGAGTGGATGCATTTGCTCGATTGAGGGTATCTCAGGATGCTTATCCGATGATTTAGTTGGTCGTTCAAAAAAAATCTTACATATTCAGCGTTTAATATCTTTTTCTTTGTTCACTGTCATTTTATAAGACAAGGTAAACTAAAAGATACGAAGATTTTTTTAAACCAAAAAAGAAGGTATTTATAGGAGGAATAATGGATTTAAATAATCTCAATTCTTTGCAATTGGGCACTAACAGTTTTAACTACACAACTGTAACCTAATGGTCCCACCTTATACTATATTTTCTACTAACTGGCTTTTTTTTTTTAACTAAGATCTAACTCCATTAGTGTATGATGACGTGGATGTCTACATGGATGCTGACGTGGAAAAAAATTTAACATTTGGCAGCCACCAACATCACCACTTGCCACCACTATCTTCCTTCCATTCCTTCTCTCATCGCCATTGCACCATCACCTCCACCTCCATCGTTCAACTCCACTTTCCCAACAACTATCACAACCACTACCAAGAAACCACTTTATATAACAATCTCTGCCACCATACTGACCTCCACCATAAAACACTACTACACCTACACCGTCAAACACACTTATTGTCCATCACAATTCACCCATCATCGTCCACCCCCCCCCCTAACATATTCATAAAAAATGGGTTTTAAGAAGCTTGCTGGTTTAATAAACTTAGGTTTGTAGTGGATGTGTTGGTGTTAGGGGTAATTTCCCCTTGAAAATCCCTAGCATTGTCAAATTTGCGGCAACCACCATCTGAATCACACCTCGAAGAGAGAGAAAGAGGGGTTGGAGTGTGGTGGTGGTGGTCGGTTCAGGAAACTAGGGTTAGTCATTTGATTTCTCTCCTTAAGGTCCCAAGTTCAACCCCCACTAGCATCACTTTAAAGAACATTAGTGGTGGCAATGAAGTTTAGAACTAGGCCTCTTTGGAGGTCGCCAGATTGAAACCGAGCCAAACCGGGTTTTACCGTTGTGGGCCATCAGGCGGGCGGGTTTTCCCCGGAACTGATGCCTTGGTGGCTCGGGTATTGTAACACCTCGCAAAAACGTGTCCAATAAGGTGAAGACACGTGTACTAAACCCTATTCATTTGAAAAGTTGACTTTAAAGGGTAAAAGTGTCTAAGAGCGAAACTTGTGCTTTCGGGAGGTCTACCGGCGAACCGGGAATCCTAAAATGTATACACCCATACATGCTTATTATCAGCTTATGATGGCCTTATACAAGTTACAAGACCCTAAATTCGATTATATAAGTCGAGGGGCCAAACTTGTCAAAATTAAAAATCTGATTCACTGACAGACTCATTACGGACCGTAAGGGTCCCATGCTTACGGTCCGTAAGGCCTGGTACTGGGCGAATTTTTGCTTGGCCTCCACACATAAGCTTCCAAAACTACTTCTCTCGATTCAAGGGGTTGCATGCTTGTTCAATACTCGTTTAGGGACACCTGGAGACATCCTAAAACATCAGAGGACACCTGGCTTCATCTTGGAACCTCTTGATTTAGTATAAATAGGTGCTTTGGGAGAGCACTTGAACTTGCACCTTTCAAAAATCACTTCTTTCTCTCTTGCTTGGCATTCTCTAGGATTCCTGATAAAAAAGGAAGCCCCTCTAAGTTCCATTTTCGTGCTAGGACCAGTGGTAAGTGTTCTTAGCCACTCTAGTTCGGTTTTTATGCGTTTAAAGGCCGAAAGTCAAAGTTGCCGCAAAACGGCTTTGACCCTTCGGCTTAGACCTAAACGGTCCAGCCAATTGTTCGAGGCGAATGTGGCTACGTGATCGTAATTAGGTAGGCGTTAATCCCTCAAAAGGGCACATCCTAATTACCACGTTTACTTAGTTATTTGTCGGGTCAAAGAAATTAATGATAAAAGTCAAACTAGTCAGATTTTAAATAAAATCAAATCTGAAAATGTAGAGGTTATAAAACACGTTTTATCACTTTAATAACTTGGTAAATATTATTAAAACATGTCTAAACATGCTTAACCCGACAATTCTGAGTTTAGGCTCGGTTAGCAACCGAAAGTCGCAAAAGCTTGACTTTTGCTTTAACTTTCAGTTCTGACCCGAATTAGCTTATTTCCTTTATGCATTAGGGTTCCTTTAGGACCATATTATGTTGTAGCATAACCCTCTGAGGTTATATCACATGGTCCTTTAGTAATCTAAGATTATATGCTTGTTTCCGTTATTATGCTTTATGTTGACTAGTATGCCTTTTTGTCAAGAACGAGACTTTTAAGGTAAATGGTCATGCACACAAATTAGGTTCTGATTAGTGAACATATTTAGAGTATTTTGATGCTCCAAACCTAATCATAAACTGAAGTTATGTAGAAAAGCGAAATTCATACTTTTATAAGTACTAAGATGCCTATTAAGCATGTAAATCAAGTTTTAAAATAACATTGACACAACACTCCTTGCTTACTGTTGTGATATCATATTTAGGATTTATTGGGATGTTGAGTTAGATTTTATTATGACCTCAACCTTGGGTTCTTGCATAAAGCTCGTAAATGACGATAATACCTTTTTTGCAAATAAAATGAGTTTTACATATAATTAACATGCAAAACCTTTTGCTACTAATATATTATGAAAAATAAAATATTTTACCACTTTAAAGCTGGTCAAATTCTCAGAATCACTTTAACTTCGAAATTATCGTCATTTACCGACTTTTACGCTAAATAGGCGCATAGTATGGTTTTAAATCATATCTAGCACCCAAGACTTAATACTTACTGACTTTATAAATAATTTTAAGTGTTTTTACATTAAGGATAAGTCATGAACTCAGAATCCCAGTCCCTAAAACCAGGTGTGAAATGACCAAAATACCCTTTCGGGGGCATAGTTTGGCCATAGGCCTTAAGCCACGCATATGTATGATATCCTACCATTTTAATATCATAAATTAAATGTTATTACAGAATGTTTATGACCAGAACCTCAGTTTACATAAAAACTCCTTTATAAATTTCTAAAATGGCCAAAACGCCCTTATAAGGCTTGGTTTGACTTTAAAACCTTTGCGGGCATACTTGTTGACATCTTACTGATATTATAACATATCGTAAGCATAAAAACTTAGGAAACTTGTATATTTCTCGTTTGGTTACCCGTGCATGCTTTTATGTGTTCGGTTCGGCTTATGTGACTAGTCTTCACAAAACGGACCAGGACGGGTATAACCTTGTCGTCTAAACTTTAAAATCCAGAATATATTTAGTTTACCCATATTATACAAGTTCTCATACTTGTTGGGTCTAAATTACATTCCTTTCCGGTCACCACTTAATCTAGCGTTTTGTACCGTAAACCATCTTTTAAACTAATCGGTCGAAGTCTTTGACTTAAATAAAGACATGTTAGTATCCTTATATAAAACCTTCCTTCCAGATTAAGTAGCCCAGTAGAAGATACCTTCATAAAGTCTTAGTGAGATACAGCTGAGTAGAATCTTGCATTTAAAGCTCAGGTAAATACTTTTAACTTATTTTCCCTTATACGGGCTTGGGGTACGGTAAATTATTACAGCTTGGTCGGGTATGGGATCATTTAGTCGGATTGTGATTAATAAATCCGCATAACCCGTTTTAATCTGTTTTGTTTGATAACATAAACTATGGGGGTTAACAACCATGTCCTGGATATCCTCGGCTCATCTAAGTTATTGATGGCCACGACCTAAGCACGGGGTGTAGGCATACACCTGACAGATGCGAATGCTAAAATATAAATTACCCACAAGTTGGGGATAACTCCTTTGTGGGTTTTATATGTGGTGAGTTACTTAATCATGTTCGGTTTCAACCGACCCTAATAGTACGACAAACATGTAAATCTGTATACAAGGTTTTAAATAAAATTATCCCAAGTTATAAAAGAGTTTTCGTGTAATAAACACGTAACCGACCTTCGTAAACATTTAAAAATGAGTCAGATAAATTGTATTTACCAGTGAAAACTGACGTATTATCCAAAGGCTAAGTGACAGGTACCTCACGAAATAGGCTGGAGCTACTTGGCATAATAAGAGGACTTTACAAATCCCTAGATGCCTTAAGTCTGTGGAACTCAGTTTTATGTATTCATTTATAGATCCGCCTGTGGATCCTTTTTACAACCGCATGTATATTATTTTATTCGTACTTTAAACTTTTGGGTTCTAATAGTAATTTCCTTCCAAGCCTTCCGCTGTGCTATAACTGTGTATAATTGACTATGATGATATCAACTACGTCACGATACTCCCCACCGGGCTCACCGGATTATATGTGGAAATCGGGGTGTGACAGGTTGGTATCAGAGCCAACGTTGAGTGAATTAAACACTAGTCTTTTGTGTTTAATCTCAATGACACAGTAGCACATTCTTTAGACTTTCGAGTCTAGACAACGACCTAGGATTACTCTTAATCTTTATTTGGTTTATATAGATATTGTTATTTGTATTTTGACAGGCTTCCATATAAAATGCCGCCACGTGTCAGAGGAAGAGGGAAAGGTCCTATGAGGGGAGGATCGTTTAGCCATGCGGGGCCTTCTCACCGCCGTACACCTTCAGAATCTTTTAGATCGGATCCTAATAACGACTAGAGACATTCATTGGAACCCGCAAGGCGATCCGTTTCACTAAGCTCTTCGCCATCTTACCACCATTCTTTTGGACCCCAACAATCACAAGAGCCACAACACTCTCACCATTCGCAGCATTCACTGCATCCGCCCCAATCCCAGCATTCTTCCCATCATTCGCACTATCTTTCACCCTATTCTCCGAGATAGTTTAACCCTAACGATTATATTAACTCACCAGCGGGTCATAACCTGTTGGGTCCTGAAGATCATTTCCCCGAAGATATGGATATGGATGATGATCCAGATCCATCTGAGCCGCCTTCGGGAACGCCCACGCATCCCATTGACATATCTAGTGTTTCTTCCTTCACAGGATCTCCCTATCATGGACCCGATGAATTTGCTGAATGGTGGGGACAGTGGAAATTCGTAAACACTCCTTCCTCTCACAACACCCCACCACAACCTCCATTTGAGGAACCGCATTTTCAAGCAATGACACCATCACCGCCACCACTCCCTGAACAGGAGCAACCTCCGCAGCCACCAGAACCACCAAGGAGGAGAAGAAATGCACACATGTCCGTGCGAGGGGGTACACGTTTTACAACCACTCAAGGTTCTAGTAACTACTCTCCTATTCCCGAAGATCCACAAATGGGTGGACCTTCGAATCCTGCGCTGGAGATTGATATCACATCGGCCACATTTGCACCTCAACCACCTCCGATGGGTTATGATAACCCGATCCCTACCTACCCACCTACAACAAAATATAATCCTTTCGAGCCTCAAGCTCCTGCTGAGTTTAACTACCAACCCCCTGCTATCGACCCATACATCGAAGCAGTCAACCATAATGCTCTCTATCATTCATCTTTTCCTCTAGTATACCCAACTAGGTATCCTGTCTATACGTACCAACACCCTATACCTATACCTCAACCTACACCTCAACAACAACAACCACCCCAGCAACAACAATTGGAAATTTTGCAAAGGGTGCAAGAAGTAGAACGTAGGGTGGAAAGAGGTGAGAAAAAGAACAATAAGTTTCTTAAGAATCTTGCAAATTTTATCAGGGGAAAAAGGAGTGGCGATTGAAGTTTTTCTTTGCTTTTATCTTGTATTTGTTATTTAATTAAGTCCCTACATGGACATTTCTTTTTAGTACTAGTCCCTGCGTGGACATTATCCTTATGTTTTAGTCCCTGCGAGGACTTGTTTCTTTTCTTTTTGTCCCTGTGTGGACAATCTATGATATTTAAGGACTCGTTTAGGGCAATTTTGTAACCGCTAGTGGTATTAATGAGAAATTTTCTTTTGGAAATTATATATATATATATATATATATATATATATATATATATTGCATCATTGTACAAGCAAGAATTTCGATTTTATTTGATCTGCCAAGAAATTCCAAAAGATCTTCTTAATGGTATAACCTAGCCTATGTGTCAATACGAACATGGTTATGATGGTAAAACCCTCTTAAGACTATAAATCCTTGTTAGCATCCAGAACATGTTAACACTCCTGGCAGTATGGCTTGAGAAACCACACCAGCCGTCAAAGTATTTGGATTCTTCCAAGCTTTCTTATAGCCTAAATGATCATTGTGTATCATGGCTGATATCATCCAATAGAATGTTGTCAATAAGACATTCATAGATGATAATTCCTTGTCCTTCCTATGGGAAAAACTACATTATTTTATGACAGTTGTAGTTTATAACTCTCTGTCGAAAGGCAATGAACTATGTTTAAATCCTTAAAAATCTACAATCCAATAAGCTCGTAAGTATATTTCAAATTGCCCAAGTGACAAGGCCTTTCGTGCCAACTAGATACTCACCAAGACAAGTTTCGGTGCTGTAAAAGTATCTATGCAGAAGTGACAGTTTGACATATGCTCCCTGTCAAATATATGTAAAGGATTATATCCTGTTTAAATGCCTTTGATGGTCCAATTATAGCCTAGGCTAACTATAGTAAATCTTTAAATTCTTGTTTCTCATAAATGCTATATCTTTTAGCCCATATGGTTGTTCATACCATGCTAGTTAATCACTAAACGTGAAGATCTGCTATACAACCACTAAATAGATTATTGTTATTTGGTATGTAGCACTCAAAACCTCATCATGGCTGGTTCCGACGAAGCTCATAGTCACCCGGTTGAAGGGAATGATAATACAAGAATAAATATCACTGGGGCTGAACTGCAAGCCCTGGTTTACGCAGCAGTTTCAAAGTGGAGAGAGTAAGGAGTCGAGTAGTACTCACTCCAAAACACACTCTAAAACCCATTCTAAACCACAACCGTCAAAGAAAGACGAATCTAAATAATCATCCAATCGGAACAGTGAATCACACAAATAGACTATGGATGATCAGACACCACGTTTCGACAAGGGTTGTACATACAAATACTTCGTCTCTTGCAAACCTAGAGACTTCACTGGAGAAAAAGGGGTCATTGATTGTATGAAATGGCTCGGTGAGATGGAAACAGTGGTGGATATAAGTGGTTGTGCTAAGGAAGATGTGGTTAAGTTTGTTCCACAGTCATTCAAGGGCGATGCCCTGACATGGTGGAAAGCGTTGATTCAATCCCCCGGAAAAGTTTCTCTGTATAACTTCTCTTGGGTCAGGTTTGTTGAATTGGTTAAAGAGACATATTGTCTACAACACGAAGTGGAAAAGGTTGAAGCTGACTTATTAACCTTAACCATGAAGGACCTAGACTGCAGATCATATGTAACCAATTTCAATGCGATGTCAAGGCTTGTACGTTACTTAGTCTTTCCTGAACCAAAGCGCATCGTGCGCTTCATAGGTGGTCTAGCCCCTGAAATCAAAGGAAATATCAAGGCCTCAAATCCTACCACCTACAGGTCAGCTGTAGACTTGTCTTTATCCCTCACACTGTATGTGATTAGTCAAGTGACAAGCCAACGTGTAAGAACTGTAACAGGAGGCACTTTGGGAAGTGCACCTTAGATCCACAGGCCAAGCCTTGTGGGATTTGTAAGAAAAAGGGGCATAAGACATTAGAGTGTAGGGATTTGAAGGATGCAACATGTTATGGTTGCAATGAGAAAGGGCATATCAAGACTAACTGCCCAAAGAATGCTAAGAAGCCTGATGAGGCTAGGAAGTCAAATGCAAGGGTGTTTCAGATGAATGCCAGGGAGGCAGTAAAGGATGACAAGGTTATAACAGGTACCTTCCTCATAAATGATATCTATGCTAGAGTTTTGTTTGATTCAGGTGCAGATAAGTCCTTTGTAGATCTTAAGTTTAGCGAATTATTGAATCTGCCTGTTAAAACTTTAGACATTAAGTATGAGGTAGAGCTTGCTGATGGCACCTTAGAAACTGCCTCGACGCTTCTCGATGGATGTTATATAACCATTAGGAATCATTTTGTTCTGTTATCACTTCTACCAATGAAATTGGTGGGATTTGATGTAATTTTGGGTATGGATTGGTTATCACGTAACCAGGCCCAAATTATTTGTGATAAGAAACTTGTCAACATCAAAACCCCTTCTGGAGAGTCGATCACTATACAAGGAGATACACACCATGGACTGCCAGATAATGTGTCGATACTTAAGGCAACCAAGTGTTTAAAGAACGGATGTGTCATCTATATGGCACAAGTAACATTGGATGAACCAAAACCAAGGATAGAAAACATTCCAGTCATCTCTGAGTATCCAGATGTATTCCCGGATGAACTACCTGGATTACCTCCCGAGAGGCAAGTAGAATTCAAAATCGACATTTTACCTGGAGCAGCACCAGTTGCACGAGCTCCATACCGCTTAGCACCAACCGAGATGAAGGAACTGAGAACCCAATTAGATCAACTTCTAGAAAAAGGTTTCATTTAACCCAGCTCGTCACCTTGGGGAGCCCCCATACTGTTTGTTAAAAAGAAGGACACCGCGGGCTAAATAAGGTAACAATCAAGAACCGCTATCCATTGCCCAAGATCGACGATCTGTTTGATCAACTTCAAGGGGCAAGTTTCTTTTCAAAGATTGACCTAAGGTCGGGGTACCATCAACTCAGAGTTAAAGCTGAAGATGTGCCTAAAACCGCGTTTCGAACGAGGTACGGCCACTATGAGTTCTTAGTGATGCCTTTCGGACTCACTAATGCACCCGCAGCATTCATGGATCTCATGAATATGGTCTGCAAGCCATATTTGGATAAGTTCGTCATCGTATTTATAGTTGATATACTTATTTACTCTTGTAATCAGGAAGATCACGAGAAACACCTTCGGTGAATCCTAGGACTTCTTCGGAAGGAGAAGCTTTATGCTAAATTCTCCAAATGTGAATTTTGGCTTCGCGAAGTCCAATTCCTTGGACATGTTGTGAGCTAGCGTGGTATCCAAGTGGATCCTGCTAAAATAGAAGCAATCATGAATTGGGAAGCACCTAAGACGCCTACTGAAATTCGCAGCTTTTTGGGATTAGCAGGATATTACAGAAGATATATCGAAAACTTCTCAAGAATAGCCGCACCATTAACTTCTCTGACCCGCAAGAATATAAAATTTAATTGGGGTCTTAAGCAGCAGGAATCCTTTGAGATCCTCAAGCAGAAATTGAGCAATGCTCCAGTTCTAACCTTGCCGGAAGGGGTAGATGAGTTTGTTGTTTACTGTGATGCTTCGCACACTTGCATGGGTTGTGTGCTTATGCAAAGAGGTAAAGTAATCGCCTACGCATCACGGCAACTAAAGGTGCATGAAAAGAATTACACCACCCACGATTTAGAATTGGGTGTCGTTTTATTCGCACTTAAGTTGTGGAGACATTATTTATATGGAACCAAATGTGTAATATACTCAGATCACAAAAGTCTCCAACACTTGTTTAACCAAAAATAACTCAATATGAGGCAACGACGTTGGATGGAAACTTTAAACGACTACGATTGCGAGATTCGCTACCATCCTGGCAAAGCGAATGTAGTCGCTAATGCACTCAGCCGAAAGGAAAGAGTCAAACCTATACGGATTAATGCCAAGAGTATCGAACTTAAGAACAGTTTAAACGAGAAGCTATTGGTTGCGCAGAAAGAAGCAGTATTGGAAGTTAAACTTCCCAAAGAAAAGTTAGGAGCATCTTTTGATCAGTTGTCACTTGGAAAGGATGGAATCCTCAGACTACATGGTCGAATTTGGGTTCCTATCGTGGAGGACTTAGAGATGTAATCCTTCAGGAAGCTCATAATTCTAGGTACTAGGTTCACCCTGGGGGTGACAAAATGTATTAGGATTTAAAGGCAAACTATTGGTGGATGGGTTTGAAGAAATCCATAGCCACCCATGTAGCTAAGTGTATGACGTGCTCTCAAGTTAAAGCGGAACACCAAAAGCCGTCAGGATTACTACAACAATTAGAACTTCCCACATGGAAATGGGAAATGGTAACCATGGATTTTATCACCAAATTACCCAAAACAAAATATGGAAATGATACAATTTGGGTCATAGTTGACAGATTGACTATTCAGCTCATTTCTTACCCATCAAAGAGACTCATAGCTCCGACAAACTAGCTCAGATATATGTAGATAAAATTGTATCTCTCTATGGAGTGCCAATATCTATTGTATCTGATAGACATACTAGATATACTTCACATTTTTATAAAAGTTTCCAACAAATCTTAGGCACTCGCTTAAAATTTAGTACCGCTTACCATCCCCAGATGGATGGGCAGAGCAAGCATACAATTCAAACATTAGAAGACATGCTCCGAGCATGTATCATTGATCTAGGAGGTAGTTGGGATGATCATCTTCCCTTGATTGAGTTCTCCTACAATAACAGTTACCATACCAGTATTTAGGCTTCGCCTTTTGAGGCTTTTTATGGGCGAAAATGCAGAACGCCCGTCTGTTGGGCCGAAGTAGGGGAGGCTCAACTAACAGGACCTGAGATAGTCCTAGCGACGACAGAAAAGATTTTTCGGATCCGTGATCGTCTAAAGGCTGCCAGAGACAGGCAAAAGAGTTACGCAGACAAAAGACATAAACCTCTAAAGTTCGAGGTAGGAGACAAAGTCTTACTAAAAGTATCACCCTGGAAAGGAGTGATGCGTTTTGGTAAGAAGGGCAAGCTAAGCCCAAGATACATTGGACCATTCGAATTCATAGAATGTGTCGGTAGTGTGGCTTATAAGCTGAACTTACCCGAGGAACTCAGTGGAATTCACAATGTGTTCCACATCTGCAACTTAAAGAAATGCCTAGCCGATGAATCATTAGCAATGTCCCATAAAGAAGTACAAATAGATGAAAGCCTGAGGTTTGTTGAAAGACCAATATCAATTGAAGATCGGGAGATTAAGAAGCTTCGAAGAAAGCATGTACCAATTGTGAAAGTAAAATGGGACGCCCGTAGAGGCCCTGAATACACGTGGGAGGTTGAGTCCACTATGTGACAAAAATACCCTCACTTATTTCAGTAAATCTCGAGGTCGAGATTTCTTTTAAGGGGGTGAGGATGTAACACCTTGCAAAAACGTGTCCAATAAGGTGAAGACACGTGTCCTAAACCCTATTCATTTGAAAAGTTGACTTTAAAGGGGTAAAAGTGTCAACAAGCGAAACTTGTGCTTTCGGGAGGTCTACCGGCGAACCAGGAATCCTAAAATGTTTATTCATACACCCATACATGCTTATTATCAGCTTATGATGGCATTATACAAGTTACAAGACCCTAAATTCGATTATATAAGTCGAGGGGCCAAACTTGTCAAAATTAAAAATCTGATTCGCTGACAGACTCCTTACGGACCGTAAGGGTCCCATGCTTACGGTCTGTAAGGCATGGTACCGGGCGAATTTTTGCTTGGCCTCCACACATACGCTTCCAAACCACTCCTCTCGATTCAAAGGGTTGCATGCATGTTCAATACTCATTTAGGGACACCTGGAGACATCCTAAAACATCAGAGGACACCTGGCTTCATCTTGGAACCTCTTGATTTAGTATAAATAAGTGCTTTGGCTGAGCACTTGAACATGCACCTTTCAAAAATCACTTCTTTCTCTCTTGCTTGGCATTCTCTGGGATGCCTGATCATAAAGGAAGCCCCTCTAAGTTCCATTTTCGTGCTATAACCAGTGGTAAGTGTTCTTAGACACTCTAGTTCTGTTTTTATGTGTTTAAAGGCCGAAAGTCAAAGTTGCCGCAAAACGGCTTTGACCTTCGGCTTAACCTAAACTGTCCAGCCATTGTTCGAGGCGAATGTGGCTACGTGATCGTAATTAGGTGGGTGTTAATCCCTCAAAAGGGCACCTCCTAATTACCACGTTTACTTAATTATTTGTCGGGTCAAATAAATTAATTATAAAAGTCAAACTAGTCAGATTTTAAATAAAATCAAATCTGAAAATGTAGAGGTTATAAAACATGTTTTATCACTTTAATAATTTGGTAAATATTATTAAAACATGTCTAAACATGTTTAAACCCGACAATTCTGAGTTTATGCTCGGTTAGCAACCGAAAGTCGCAAAAGCTTGACTTTTGCTTTGACTTTCAGTTCTGACCCGAATTAGCTTATTTCCTTTATGCATTAGGGTTCCTTTAGGACCATATTATGTTGTAGCATAACCCTCTGAGGTTATATCACATGGTCCTTTAGTAATCTAAGATTATATGCTTGTTTCCGTTATTATGCTTTATGTTGACTAGTATGCCCTTTTTGTCAAGAACGAGACTTTTAAGGTAAATGGTCATGCAAACAAATTAGGTTCTGATTAGTGAACATATTTAGAGTATTTTTATGCTCCAAACCTGATCATAAACTGAAGTTATGTAGAAAATCGAAATTCATACTTTTATAAGGACTGAGATGCCCTTTAAGCATGTAAATCAAGTTTTAACATAACCTTGACACAAAACTCCTTGCTTTCTGTTGTGATATCATATTTAGGATTTATTGGGATGTTGAGTTAGATTTTATTATGACCTCAACCTTGGGTTCTTGCATAAAGCTCATAAATGATGACAATACCCTTTTTGCAAATAAAATGAGTTTTACTTATAATTAACATGCAAAACCTTTTGCAACTAATAGATTATGAAAAATAAAATATTTAAACACTTTAAAGCTGGTCAAATTCACAGAATCACTTTAATTTCGAAATTATCGTCATTTACCGACTTTTACGCTAAATATGCGCATAGTATGGTTTTAAAATCATATCTAGCACCCAAGACTTAATACTTACTGACTTTATAAATGATTCTAAGTGTTTTTACATTAAGGATAAGTCATGAACTCAGAATCCCAGTCCCTAAAACCATGTGTGAAATGACCAAAATACCCTTCCGGGGCATAGTTTGGCCATAGGCCTTAAGCCACGCATATGTATGATATCCTACCATTTTAATATCATAAATTAAATGTTTTCACAGAATGTTTATGACCAGAACCTCAGTTTACATAAAAACTCCTTTATAAATTTCTAAAATGACCAAAACGCCCTTATAAGGCTTAGTTTGACTTTAAAACCTTTGCGGGCATACTTGTTGACATCTTACTGATATTATAACATATCGTAAGCATAAAAACTTAGGAAACTTGTATATGTCTCGTTCGGTTACCCGTGCATGCTTTTATGCGTTCGGTTCGGCTTATGTGACTAGTCTTCACAAAACGGACCGGGACGGGTATAACCTTGTCGTCTAAACTTTAAAATCCAGAATGTATTTAATTTACCCATATTATACAAGTTCTCATACTTGTTGGGTCTAAATTCATTCATTTCCGGTCACCGCTTAATCTAGCGTTTTGTACCGTAAACCATCTTTTAAACTAACCGGTCGAAGTCTTTGACTTAAATAAAGACTCGTTAGTATCCTAATAGGTTATATAAAACCTTCCTTCCAGATTAAGTAGCCCAGTAGAAGATACCTTCATAAAGTCTTAGTGAGATACGGCTGAGTAGAATCTTGCATTTAAAACTCAGGTAAATACTTTTAACTTATTTTCCCTTATACGGGCTTGGGGTACGGTAAATTATTACCGCTTGCTCGGGTGTGGGATCATTTAGTCGGATTATGATCAATAAATCCGCATAACCCGTTTTAATCTGTTTTGTTTGATAACATAAACTATGGGGGTTAACAACCATGTCCTGGATATCCTCGGCTCATCTAAGTTATTGATGGCCACGACCTAAGCACGGGGTGTAGGCATACACCTGACAGATGCGAATGCTAAAATATAAATTACCCACAAGTTGGGGATAACTCCTTTGTGGGTTTTATATGTGGTGAGTTAGTTAATAATGTTCGGTTTTCAACCGACCCTAACAGTACGACAAACATGTAAATTTGTATACAAGGTTTTAAATAAAGTTATCCCAAGTTATAAAAGAATTTTCGTGTAATAAACACATAACCGACCTTCATAAACATTTAAAAA
Source organism: Scalesia atractyloides (assembly GCA_947069175.1). NCBI lineage: Eukaryota > Viridiplantae > Streptophyta > Magnoliopsida > Asterales > Asteraceae > Scalesia > Scalesia atractyloides. Next base: position 74,401,009 of record CAMTDV010000010.1, on the reverse strand, counting down.
TGAGTAAGCTAAATTGTATTTACCAGTGAAAACTGACGTATTATCCAAAGACTAAGTGACAGGTACCTCACGAAATAGGCTGGAGCTGCTTGGCATAATAAGAGGACTTTGCAAATTCCTAGATTCCTTAAGTCTGTGGAACTCAGTTTTATGTATTCATTTATAGATCCGCCTGTGGATCCTTTTTACAACCGCCTGTATATATTTTATTCGTACTTTAAACTTTTGGGTTGTAATAGTAATTTCCTTCCAAGTCTTCCGTTGTGCTATAACTGTGTATAATTGACTATGATGATATCAACTACGTCACGATGCTCCCCACCGGGCCCACCGGGTTATATGTGGAAATCGGGGTGTGACAGGTATGCATCCAACTTTGACCGTTATGGATGAGTGGATGCATTTGCTCGATTGAGGGTATCTCATGATCCTTATCTGATTATTTAGTTGGTCGTTCAAAAAAAATCTTACATATTCAGCGTTTAATATCTTTTTCTTTGTTCACTGTCATTTTATAAGACAAGGTAAACTAAAAGATACGAAGATTTTTTTAAACCAAAAAAGAAGGTATTTATAGGAGGAATAATGGATTTAAATAATCTCAATTCTTTGCAATTGGGCACTAACAGTTTTAACTACACAACTGTAACCTAATGGTCCCACCTTATACTATATTTTCTACTAACTGGCTTTTTTTTTTTAACTAAGATCTAACTCCATTAGTGTATGATGACGTGGATGTCTACATGGATGCTGACGTGGAAAAATTTAACATTTGGCAGCCACCAACATCACCACTTGCCACCACTATCTTCCTTCCATTCCTTCTCTCATCAACATTGCACCATCACTTCCACCTCCATCGTTCACCTCCACTTTCCCAATAACCATCACCACACTACCAAGAAACCACTTTATATAACAATCTCTGCCACCATACCGACCTCCACCATAAAACACTACTACACCTACACCGTCAAACACACTTATTGTCCATCACAATTCACACATCACCGCCCCTCCCCCCCCCCCCCCCCCCCTTAACATATTCATAAAAAATGGGTTTTAAGAAGCTTGCTGGTTTAATAGACTTAGGTTTGTAGTGGATGTGTTGGTGTTAGGGGTAATTTTCCCCCCTTGAAAAACCCTAGCATTGTCGAATTTGCGGAAACCACCATCTGAATCACGCCTCGAAGAAAGAGAGAAAGAGGGGTTGGAGTGTGGCGGTGTTGGTCGGTTCAGGAAACTAGGGTTTTGTGGTGGTAGTTGCAAGTTGTGGCTTGTATGTGGCGGTGGTTGTCATGGTGGTGGTGGTGGTGATGGTGGCTGCCATGGTGATGGTGGTGGTGCAATGGTTATGAGAAAGTGATGGTAAGGAAGATGGCGGTGGTGATGGTGGTGGTTGTCATGGTGGTTGCCAAATGTGATTTTCTTTCCACATAATCATCCAAGTCATCATCCACGTCATCATACTCTAACAGGATTAGACCTTAGTTAGAAAAAGTCCGTTAGGAGAAAATATGTTAATATCGGGACCATCAGGAAACATTTCTGTAGTAAGGACTGTTGGCGACCAATTGCTAAGAGTTTGAATTATTTAAATCCATAATTCTTTTTTACAATGATATTATATTTACCAAAAATGGCAAAGGAAGATCTTCAAATAGAAAAAAAGAAAACGTTTAAGACCTCAAATTGATTAAAAAAAAGTTGAGGGTATCAAACAAAATGTTTAATACGTTTTGTGTAGTTTGCTAGCTTTCTTCAAACTATCTTCATTGTCTTGTATTTTTGTTACAAGAACTAGAATGCTTATAATATAGTAAGAAGACAAATTAACAAATAATAGTTACTAAATGAATAGATAGATATAATAAATAAATGGCAGCTTTCTTATATCTTGGATGTTTTTGAAATGTCAATTGTGTTTTAGAGGTTACGCTTTAGTTTAAAAAGATGTGTATGTGTCGAGAATTAATAATTCAAATATTCAAATTACATTGAAATTAAAATAAAAGGTAAACGGGTAACAAGTTGTGCCGTTACCCATTTTTAAATAGCAAAACTAAGTCTTTTAACGAAAAGGGTAATACTAATATATGTATGTTCTCACATTACATTTCCTTCACGTAATTTTAGCCAAAATGATTAAAATCTATGGTAAATTTTGGGTAAGAAGACACGAAGGAAACAATGGCCCAAAAATTCGTAATTATTGTGATCATTAATAAGGGCCTAAGTTTAAAATTGAGGATATTATTGATCAAAAAATAAAGACTAGCAAGAAACTAGCCTAAAATATACAAAGCCACAACAAATTAAAAAAGGGGGAAATTAAATTTACACCAACTCTCCTAAATCAAGTTGGGAATGTTAGCGTCAATTTTAACCCAAAGATAACCAGTAGATTCAATTTGTTCACCAAGCTTTGCTATGGTGATCCATTGCTTATTGAAAATTTTGTTATTTCTTGCTTTCCAATTGTGCCAGGCTCTAGACATCATAGTCCCCAAAGATGTTTATGAAGGACGAAAGAAAGGTTCCACTGCTTGGACAGGTCAAGCAAGTACTCCATCAAGTTGTAGTATGCCCATTGTGAGAGTCTAAATGCCTAGTCAGCGACTGGCGCCAACAGTAGAAAATTTTAACGTCACCTTATTGAAATGCTATTCAAAGTTACTTTGAATTTGCATGATTGATGGAAAATATCATGGAAACTAACCATGATATTAAGTTGTCCATCAGTGGCAAACAAACAATCAATAATAGCATGTTACTAGTAGTGGTAACTGGTCTCAGCAGCAACTTGTAAATTTATGGCAAGTTGGGCAGCAACAACTTGTAAATGAGTGACAAGTTGAGCGATTAGCAATAATAATTTTTGTTGATCGAGTTTCTTCTGAGGGTTTCCGTTTTTATAACTAAATAACTATCGACAGCTATTACCAACAACTATCACTAAAAACGTTGTGATGGCACCCCAACAACAAAAGGGATGTCTTTGGTCAATTTCTAGTACATGATTTTCACATCAAAACTTGAACATCCATTCTTGTTTTTCTCTTTTAGTTATTCGATTACACTTTCAAGAATACCATCAAAATAATTCAATTGGACAATCATTATCACAATTCATAAGAGATATTTTAATTATGAACCCTCTGTATCTATTAATCCTATATAAAAAGTTTTAAAATTAATATGATCTTAAGAAATACCAACCGTCCTGCTATGAACAATTATCATTAAGAATTACTGTGTTGTGACATCAACAATGCCACGGAACCTTCGGTATCTAGAAGCAATTGAGATAATAAATTGTATATGATGATCTACATAGATTCTTTCTCTCTCTGACCACATTCTTTATTGATTTTGACAATTATTTCTAATATTATTATGGAGACATTTTGTACGTACCCTAAAAGTTTACAATTTCATATATCAAACCATAAGTTTGAATATATGGGGTGACAGTGAGGGCTAATGGTAGTTTCATGATGTAAAGTTACACCGATCCCCACCAATAATTGGTCATGTTACAAGTGGGCACACAACTTATAAATTATTTCAAAATGAGCATAAACTTTATGTTTGAATAATATATCCAGCACTTTCTCTAACTTTTACCAAGTTAACCTTCAAAATTAAATAAATTAGTTTGATTTACATAACAACACGAATATAAAAAATTAAAAAGTATATTAAAAATATAATTATGTCAGAAGGTTCTATTTTTGTAAATTGTGGAAAAAATGAAAACAAATGATAAAGTTGGAATATGTTGATTGATAGTTGAAAAACATTATAATATTATCATCCGTTACTCATCTAAAAGTGATTCTAGAAGGGAGAAAAAAGATAAAAATATAAAAGTAGCCCCAATAATTTCAGGCTTTTGTCATTGACATTAAAATTTTAAATAATAGTCTATATTATAACTTTTTTCAAATCAATGTGGGTCACTGTAGGATTGGGTTTTTGGTTGAATAGGTTTTGTATAAATAATAAATAAATAAATACATTTAGAGGTTAACGAGACTAATTAAGTTAAGCTTAAACTTAACTAGAATTAGTTCAAGTTCCAATCTGTTTCAAGTCATATAACTAAAACTCAATCCCTTTTCTTAAGCTCAACTTCAGCTCATAAGTTATGTTAAATGCTCAAGTTCAATGTATTTATCATTTATTTATTGTAATTTTTTTCTATATACAATATTACTATAACTATCATTACTATATAAATTAATTAATATTAATTGATATATACATGTATAATATCATTACTTATCAAACTATATATTGTATAAATAATAGTATGATAATGTAATAATATATATATTCGTTTTGGTTCGAGAGTCTAACCAGACCCAGGGTATAAAAATCGCGTTAAGCGCGACTCTATTTAGACTTGAGCCTCAGCGAGACTTAAGTTTATAACAAGTCATTTTCAAGTTACCCAGCTTATTAACACCACAAAAATATATTATAAGAATATAATATTAAATTGTACTCTTTATCAAAATAAATTTGTTTTGAATTTCCTTTTCTAACCTTTTAAATTGGACATATAATCAAATCATATTAATAAAATACAGGCTTTAGAATTATATTGTATCAAAATTTCATAAAGGTGTGGACAAATCACCATTTAGCACAACAAACAGTACAATAAATCTCCAAAGCAAGATTTGAAAACCACTTTCAAGTCTACCAATAAGCCAAAGCAAACCAAAATTAAAACAATAAAACATTAAAAAAAGAAAAGCATTGTACTTTTATAATTATTTTCTTGAGATGGGTGACACTAATGGGCCTAGTTTATGGAACAACTAAACCACCTGTAGCAAAAGAAAACTGTCAAATTACAATATGTCCAAACAGAAAAATGCACAAAGTTCTACAACTAGTCAATTATAAATTATTAGCCCACAATAGTTTGACCCTTTCAAACATGATTTCTACTTTTCTAGAAGCCAATTAAACAATAGAATCTGCATGTTAATAAAAACTACACCTAAAGGGAGCTCAGCCACACTAAATGTCACTGTTCTTTGGCAAATAGTAACCAAAAGTTGAACTCAAATATAAACCATTAAAGTGTCTTACCCATTAATAACTTAACAAAGATTTTGTAGAAATTAATCTTGGGTCCAGAGATTTACTGTTTTGCCATTTCATTGGTGGTTCGATCTTCTGGTTTCTGGACCTCCTGAGTCCAGATTTTAACTGTTTTGTCATTTTCAAGGGCCCCTGAAGCAATCATATTCTCGGTTGGGTGACATGCAACGGCTATGACCGCATCGGTGTGACCTTCGAGTTTCTGAACTATTTTTCTTGTTTGGAGTTCCCACAAGTATACACAATTGTCCTCTGAACCACTCACGATGTATTTGCCATTGGTGATTGAAAACGCTGATGAAATGCAGTATTTTGAGAAGCTGTGGCCTGTGTAAGTCTTCAAAAACTTGCCAGTTGAAAAGTTCCATAATCTCTGAATCAAGAATGTGACAAATACGAGGACGTTAGAGAACATTAGATGGTCGTTTCATTAAGATTAGTAATAATTATAAAAGTGTATACTTTGCTAAATCCAGCAACTCTCCAACTATATCTAAATGTCTCCTAATCCTAATCATGAAAAACTTATGCAGCTTAGAGGCAATAATGAGTTCTAACGTCTAACAACAAACCAGAGGGAAACATTTCTTCACCCTTAGCTCAATGTCTCCTTATCTTAAATCAAAATAGATCATGATATACGTATGTATGAGTGTATCAAGGGATCAGCTAACAATGTCAATGAAACAAAAAAAACGAGCGAGTGTATAACATAGTGGCAGTTGCATATGTTCTATGAATAACGGTGATAAACCTAGACCACGTCCCTAATTCCTATATCAAGCAATCACTAACTACCCACATTGGAAACAATCTTTTGACAAGATTAAGAAAAACAATTTCCCTTAGCTACGCACTCAACCAAACAAGATATGTAACCACTTTACTACCACTAATCCTTCTCTCACAAAGGCTTGTGTTGTCTTCCGTATTTTCCACAGGAATCTTACATGCTATTGACAAAATTGTTCATCAACTACCAGTCTAAATACAGAAATGTTGCAAGGATTTGGGGTATGGTGATGCAGTTATGTGATAAGTGGATACCAGGATTCAGCAATGTCAAAAATTGAGGATTCAGGGATGTAATCTAAAACTAAACAAATATGTTAAGAGAGATCAAATCAGAGTTTACATTAGCTATGCAAGATAAATATGCGCTAAAAGCCTAAAACCAAGGTTTAAAGAACGGAAACGAGTTTCGAGGCATTTTCCGTTCGCCTCACGAGGCGTAAGCCCCGAGACGGAATTAAAAATTAAAAAATAAATATAAAACTAGATATCTTATAAAAATAACAATACTAACTAAAATCATCATCAAATTCATCAAAATCATCAAAAGCACACATAAAGAAGACATAAATTGCTTGAAATTAACATAAAAAGTCTAAAAAACCAAAAACAAATATCAAAAACCCCTGAGGCGCAGCCTTTTTAGCGCCTCAGCCCCTCTGAGGGGCACATACAATATAAACTCCCTGAGGCGCGCTTCAGAATCGTTTTTTGGCCGTTTCGCCTCAACGCGCACGCCTCAACCGTTTTCTAAAACCATGCTTAAAACCCAAGTCTATAAGTCAGTCAAACCCATATCAAAAACACATAACTTCTTGTGTCTGTCTCATTTTTTTCTCTTTCACAACCACAACACTTACGTTAAACAAAATATTCATTTCAGTTCGGTTAAAAAGCGCCAGAATTACTCTTTGCATATCCCAACTGATGTATAAATCATAGTTGTCAAAGGCGCAAAGGGTGAGCCTTGAGCCTGAGTGCATAGCGCTTAAAAAGCAAGAGCTTTTTTAGACAAGGCGTGTAGGACAAAAAATCAATTTTTAGGGTTTTTAGAAATGTTTTAGGCTTCTTTCGTGCTAGCTCAGGTTATATTAGGTTGATTCCAGACTTGTTTAGGATTGGTATAGTTGTTTCAGACCTGTTTAGACAATTTTTGGCCACAATTTCATCGATACATAGCCTAAAAATTCGTTGAGTGCCTGAAAGTGGGCCTAGGCGATCGCCCATGTGAGCTTTGACGACAGAGGCATACATGTGAATTCAGGGTCAATAGAACAATAACCCTATAGCATTGTAAGTCCATTCTCACATACAGTTTCATGAACAAACACATAAATTAATCAAAAGCAGTTAACTTCTGTAGACAAACAAATACATATAAGCAATTCAAGAACCAAATTCAAGTGATATAATTGTATAAGAACCAGCTCACCAGAGTGCTATCAAGAGTCCCAACAAGAATAAACTTCCCATTGGGCGAAAACTTAACGAAACTAACAGGCGGATTCTCATCATCAATCAAAGTCTTCATACAATGCCCAGTAGAAGCATCCCAAATCCTACACAACCCATCATAACTACTCGACACAATCAACGTCCCATCACGGTTAAAATTAACCGCAGTAACAGGATCCGAATGGGCCGGAAGCACCTTCAAACACTTCCCACTTTTCACATCCCAAACCCTAACCGTCTCATCGAACGATCCAGAAACAATCATGTTAGACTGAGGGTTATAATTGACACAAAACACATAGTTAGTGTGTCCGGTTAGGGTTTTGACGGTTACACCGGTGGAAACGTCCCAGATGCGGACGGTTTTGTCGTCGGAGGCGGTGGCGAGGTAGCGGGCGTCGGAGGAGAAGGCAAGGTCGGAGATGCCTTGGTCGTGGCCGGAGAATTCTTGGAGGAAGGATCCGTCGGAGGTGGACCAGGTGCGGGCGGTTTTGTCGGCGGAGGAGGTGGCGAGGAGGAGGCCGTCGTCGGAGAATTTGAGGCTGGAGATGGAGCGTTTGTGGCCGGTTAGGGTTTGTTTGAGCTTGTAGGGTTGGGGAATGGTGGTGTTATCTAGGGCTTCTGATGAAGCCATTGTTGCAGAAAGAGGTGTGGGGAAGAAAGGGCAAAGGGAAAGTACAGGCTATGTGTTTTTGAATGTGAGTTTGGGTTATGTGATTTTTTAATGGTGTATTATTGGATTGTTTAAAGCTAAATACAAGTTAAATTATGGGTCAAGAATTTGATAACCAAGTCAGGTACTAGATAAAAAGAATCCTACTTTTGAAATAAGAACCAATTAGAGTGTGTACGGTTTAGTTTGGTTTCTTTATTAACATTAATCGAAACCAAAGTTTTCGGTTAATTTATTTTATCTAATAATCGGTTTTTGGGTAACAATTCGGTTTATTCAGGTAGTTTGTCTGTTTCGGTTCGGTGGTTGTATTGGGAGTTGTCAACGGTAGGGACGAAATGCGAAGTGAAAGTACAGTGTGTTTTGAATACGATACGAGTTAGCATATAATGTGTTTTAATTGGTAAAACTGAATAACGTTATCAAAATGTTTAAAGTTAAATAATTAAGTTGATTAAAAATCCTACTTTTAAAATATGTGAGTGCGATTAATTAAAATGTGTATGTTTCATAACTAATAAAAGTGAGTGATGATTTAGTATATCAAACCAAGAGGGTTAAATCATAAAAACAAGTTAAAATACTTAGAATGTATTAATTCCGGAACATTGAAATGTATAGCAGTGGCGTAGCTTAGTGCATGCTCGGGTGTGCCCCCCCCCCCCTCCCCTTGAACTTTTTGATGCGTAGTGTTATGAACAGTACTTTCGTATAGAAAATTTTCAGGTATATACGCCCCCCCCCCCCCCCCCCCCCCCCCGGGTTCGGAAAATTTTGGGGGTCAAGCTTCGCCAATGTATACAAGATCACTTGCATGAACGCAAATGTATTGATTATGGAGCATTGGAATGTATACAAGATCACTTGCATGAATGCAAGGTTGTCTAGACAATGGATTGTTGAATTTGAGAGATTCTTTTAGAGTTTGAAAAAAGTGTTGAATTCATTTACATGAAAAAATTTGAGAGTGTTTGTGATAATTTCATTTTCATTCTCCACGAAACGTTTATGATAATTTCAATTTCATTCTCCACGAAACATGTTATACAAGAACGTATATTTCATTTTCAACAAATTTTGTAAAACACGCATGTTATGAATGAAATTCAGATTTCAGTTCTATTGAATTTCGAAAACCAAACGCATCCTAAGAGCCACGTGGAGCAAAGGCATCTAAATCAAGGTCTGCAAAACCAATAGTCATCCAGACTAAAAGCGAACGAACCAAGTGTTACCTAGACAAAAGGCATTCGGATCAGGAGTCGCGATAAACAACCAAACAATTGTCATTCGTGCATAGAATCATCATGTCAGTTGAGGTGAATACTTATACCTAAGTCACTTAACTTCTTATGTTTGTTTCGAGGGTCACCAACTGTTAGAAACGCAAATACAAAAAGAAAAAGAGCGTAACGGCAACTAATAATGTGTCTTAGCACAACATATATATATAACTAAATCATAGTTGAGTCTAGTGGACAATTGGACATATATATTTACTCTCATTGTAGGCTCTAACTTACCAATCCAGTTAACCCTCTTGGTTTAGGCCCAACACTTTCCGAGAAAATGGGCCTTGAGCCGAATCTAGTGAGTTTTAACGACAATGGATTAGAGATAGGCATAATCGGGTTTTATTATTACCCGGAACCGGTTCCAACCCGGAACCGGTTCTGCTTGGATGTCATTGGAACCGGGTATGGTGTGGAACCGGGTCCAGTTCCTACCCGGGTTCACACCCAAGAATATGGAACCGTGTAGAACCGGGTACGGGTATTATGGAACCGGGTATGGTGTGGAACCGGTTCCTGTGTGGAACCGGTTCCTGACAAAAACACCGACTTTTTTACTGTAAACCCTGACTTTTACTGTTCAGAACCGGTTCCTGACAGTCGAAAAATCTGACTTTTACTGTTCAGAACCGGTTCCTGATAAAAATGTTACCGTTAGAACCGGTTCCTGATAAAAATGTTACCGTAGAACCGGTTCCTGATAAAAAATGTTATCGTTGGGAACCGGTTCCTGGCAGTCGAAATCGGTTTTTTTTATATAAACCCCTCCCTACTTACCATTTCAAAACTTAACACTCACCATCATCAACTTACAAACTCACCATCATCAACTTACAAACTCAATCATCTTCTCAAAAATCTTGCAAAATACCTATGGCATGCAACGAACAAGTTGTTACTGTCTTAGAGACGAAAAGAAACCCAGCTATATGGAAGAATTTTGATCTCTGTTTAATGTCCGACAGCCACGAGATGGCTAGATGCAAAGCTTGCGGAAAATTTATGAAGGCCGCAGCCAACTCAACCCTTAAGAAACACACTGAGCGGCATTGCCCAGTGACGAAGGCAAAGAAAAATGAGACGGTATAAGGTTCCGGCACCGGTTCTTCAAATGTTTGATGTAACCCGTTTGGTTTGGTGTTTTAATAAAGTTTGTGTAATGTTTCTTTCTATTGTGTTTGTTATTTTTGTGTTTTCTTTCTATCGTTAGTCTCCACTTTTTCGGCTATAACCGGTTCCAAAGGTAACATTTAACGGTATAACCGGTTCCTTCTAGAACTACATTTCCGGGTACTGATGGAACCGGGTACTAGTGAAATCGGGTACGGGTAGGAACCGGGTACGGGTAGGAACCGGTTACTACCCGAGTCAAATGGTAAAATTGTGGAACCGGGTTGGAACCAACGGGTATTTTGAACCCGGAACCGGTTCTACTTAATGTCGGGTAGGAACTGGAACCGGTTCCAGTTCGGTTCTACCGGTTCGGGTTCGGAACCGGTTTTTATGCCCATCTCTACAATGGATAATAGGATGTAAAGCTAAATATGGAACAATGTGAACGTTTTATTTGATTAGATATATAAAGATTGAAACAAAGTTTATAAATGACAATAAGTCCAAAATGAAACTCAAAACATACAACTACACAAATATATATATGTTGTATGTTAGACCAGTAAGCCTTAATTTAATTTATATATCACCCATCATGCACTTCTTTCTTCAACCACACCACGCGATTAAAAGTTGGGACCAGCAGCGAGAATTTCCTCAGTCAGCTTATCATCCTTCCCAATCTTATGTGTCACAAACACTTCAAAGTTGTTCTTGAACAGCCCACCGAGCTTCAACAGTGTGTCCTTATAAGCCTTCTTGTCCGACCACTGCATTATTCGGTTCAAGCCCACGTCAAGATTTGTTAAAAAAAAAAAGAAACAAATATTTAAAAAAAATAGCTCGAGAAACAATCAGCCAACTTACGGTGTTCACTGGATCAAGAATCTCAGAAGGCACACCCTCAACCTCGGTTGGAATCTCCAGCCCAAACACTTCGGTTTTCTTGTAGTTTGCACTCAAAAGGTTGCCAGAATGAATAGCGTCTATGATTTTGCGAGTGTATGCCAGCTTCATACGACTCCCAGACCCATAGCTGCACAAGAAAAGAAACTCAAAATGCATGTAAATATCTACTTATGTATGTGTGTATGAAACATCATATTTAAGCGTAATTATGTTCGTGTTGTAGTTACCTGCCACCTGACCAGCCAGTGTTAACAAGCCATCCGGTAGCACCATGTTTCTCCATTTTGGTTGCAAGCATTGCTGCATATTTTGTGGGATGTAGCATGATGAATGCTGCTCCAAAGCAGGCTGAAAATGTCGCACGTGGCTCCTTTACACCCTCCTCGGTGCCAGCCACCTACATAAATAAAGTATATACATAATCGAAGTCAATTTATTTAACGTACTACACGCCATAAATGTTAAAAAAAAACTGAAACTTTAAAGCGTGTGTACCAGTGCGGTGTAGCCACTGATGAAGTGATACATAGTCTGTGCAAGGCTTAGTTTGCTCACTGGTGGAAGCACACCAAATGCATCACAGGCCAAAAGTATAACGTTCTTCGGATGTGGACCCACACACGGGATCTTAGCGTTGGGGATGTACTCAATGGGGTATGCTGCACGCGTATTCTCTGTAATTCGTAAAAATGTGTTAGATTATAGTTTTTCTTTTTTAAACATGATAATGAGGTCGTGTCGTTTGCCATGATCTCGGGGATGTTGAAGATTTCATTGCTGGGATCCGGAAACCATGTCAAGTGGTGGTTGACACAAACCCACGTCACCCAGCAGGGCTCAGGGGTGATGTTAACCTACTCGAGCGTGTTTTCTCCCTCCCTATTCAGACTGTTAAAAGCATTCCCCCCAGTTTCCGGCTGTTGTTTGCTCAGGTTCTAACAGGTGCTTTGTGCAAAGTGGTAGCGTCGCCAGGATCGTTTGACAATTGGGTCCAATTGTTTTTACTACCGCGTTGCACCTTGCGGGTGGTTAGACCATCCTCCAAACAAGAGCGAAGGTCAGGGAACAGGAAATCTCTACAGTGTAGTAACATCTTACACGCGCTTACTTCTGGGTTTGATGATTTGGTCTCTTCCCTATTGGATAGCGTGGGGGAGACGGGGGCTTCAAGGGGAGAATGCAGGAGAGAGGAAGACAAAGAAAGGAACCCTAATATTAAGCAATGTCTTCGGAAAGTCAGGGATGGACATTTCACAGCTGCGGTTAAGGTCCTATGCTCTAGTGGAGTTGCCCCTCTAGGTGATTCGACATTGAAAGCTCTTATTGATAAACACCCAGTGGTGCCGCCCCCGTCCTTGCCTTCCAACCCTTTGGCCCAACCCACTATTGTTGTTGATGGGGAGTGTGTACTCAAATGTATTCGATCCTTTCCTAAAGGGAGTCATATGGCAGAGACGGGATACGGGCCCACCACCTGCTAGATGCTATTGGTGGCGAGGGCTCGGTGACTTCCTCAGGTTTGCTTACGAGCATTACTGAAGTTGTTAACTTATGGCTTGAGGGATCCTCCCCTAAGGTGCTTGCTGAGTTTGTTGCCTCGGCCCCCCCACCCCCTTATCGAAGCCCGATAAAGGAATTCGACCTATTGCTGTGGGGGGTATTTGGCGAAGGTTGGTTTCAAAGGTGGCGATGAAGAAGGTCGGGAAAGAAATGACCCAGTACTTGGGTGACTATCAATTTGGGGTGGGGGTGCCAAATAGGGCAGAGGCAGTGCTTCACAGTGCAAACAGGTTTCTCAACTCATTTCATGCAGATGGTTTCTTAGCCTTGCTTACTGTGGATTTCTCCAATGCTTTCAACACGGTCGACCGCACAGCTTTTCTGCACGAGGTTCATCAGCGTTGCCCGTCAATCTATCGGTGGGTTCAATTTCTTTACGCCCAGCCTGCTAGGTTGTATGTTGGTAACGAGTATGTTGGGGCTACTACCGGAGTTCAACAAGGAGATCCCTTGGGGCCCCTTCTCTTTGCCCTTGCCTTACATCCCCTTATTCTCCGGGTTCAGGACCGCTGTAAACTCCGGTTTCATGCTTGGTACTTGGATAATGGGACGATTATCGGCAACGCCTCTGAGGTTGCTAAAAGGACTTTGACATCATCAACGAGGAGGGGCCATCTCTAGGGCTTTATCTCAACATTAAGAAAACAGAGGTTTTTTGGCCGACATGCGACGGGCGGAAAGTTCAAGATGGGCTTTTCCCGAGAGGGATCGGTAGACCAGAGAAGGGGATTAAGCTCCTTGGTGGAGCTGTTAGTCAGGATCCTAGCTTTATTGAGGAGTTGGCAGGGCGGCGAGCCTCGGGGGCGGTTGACCTCATGAAACTCTTACCCTGCCTGAGAGAACTCCTTCTGCTAAGGTCGTGCATGGGGGTCGCTAAGTTACTTTTTGGGTTGCGGACTTGTCAACCGCATTTTATGGAGGATGTGATATCTCGGTTCGATGATGGCCTTAGAGAGGCTATAGAAGACATAGTAGTGGGTGGCGGCCCCTTCTTTGGTGACCTCCAGTGGCGTCTGGCATCTTTGCCAATGCGTCTAGGTGGTTTGGGCCTCTTCTCAGCTCGAGATGTTGGGGCTTATGCCTTTGTGGCGTCTAGAGCTCAGTCTTGGGAACTACAAGATCATATCCTTCGAAACTGTGAGGTCGTCGGGCTTGACCCGGACTATCAGCAGGCGCTTGAACGCTTAAATGTCTCTCTCCCAGACTTGGATATTGGCGGTTTCTCTAATAAGGACACCGCCCCCTCGAAGCCACAAAAAAATTTGGCGAATGCTCTATTTAGCAAAATCGCTCAAAGCCTGGGAGAAGCTTTTGATTTGTCATCCCTCCAGAAGGCGGTGTTTGAGTGCCTGAAAGGTCCCCATGCTCAGGAATTTTTTACGGTTATACCAATTGAGGGGTTGGGACAATGTGTGTGCAGTAGAATATAGAGTCATTCTCAAATACCGGTTGATGATCCCTATGTACCCGGAAGATGAAACTTGCCCGATATGTCGTAAAGCTTGTATGGATAAATACGGGGAGCATGTAGTTCATTGTAAAGAGCTCCCTGGGTTCAAATATCGGCACGACTGGGTGCATGATGCTTTGTGGGACATCTTAAGAAGAACTGGGATTTCGGCTAAGAAAGAGGCCCCTGTGAATTTCCTCACGGACCCTATGGAAGGGAGATCTACTCTGCAACCAGCGGATCTGCTCGTCTTTGGCTGGGCTGGGGGGAAACGTGCTTGTGTAGACCTCACGGGTTTCCCCTTTGGTTGGTTTAAGGGAAAACGGGTTTGTAGCTGGACAAGCGGCAAGAAAGGTAGAATCAAAGAAAATGGATAAGCACGCTAAAGCTTGCGCAAAGAACCAGCATGTCTTTGTCCCTTTTGCCTTTGATACTTTTGGCTCCCTAGCGCCAGAAGCTATCCACTTCTTGACGAAGGTTCAACGGGTCGTCTACAGCAATTGTTCAACCCCAAGGGGGCAAGGGTTTGTATTTGGAAGGTTAGGGTTTGCAATTCAGAAAGGATTGGCGGCGCAGCTTGTTGCCCGGCTACCTTCTGTTTTGATGTAACTTGGCAAGTTTTCTGGCTTATATATGAACACACAATCAATTTGTGTTGTTTTGGCCTTTAAAGTTATACACTTGGTCTTCTTTAAAAAAAACATAATCTCCATTTCACATGATAAAAATTATCTATGTGATACCTGTGACAGATTTGTCTAGATAATCCACCTCTCTAGTATGCTCATCAAATACAACATTTTCTAGCACTGAAAGTAAAGATTTTACATGTTAGTATATAACATTAGAAGAATGTTTACATATTTAAAGGCTTTACAAAAGCCATACCGGTCCCGAACTTAATGGCATTCCAGATATCAGGTTCTTTCTCTCTTGAAAGATCGATACACTTTGCATAACAACCGCCCTCGATGTTAGACACCCCCTTGTCACTCCAGCAATGCTCATCGTCTCCAATCAAATACCGGTTGTGATCAGTAGACAGCGTTGTTTTCCCGGTACCTAATTATAAAAATAAAATAAAACTCATTAAATATCGAAAGAAAACCAACGAAAGGATTGACATCATCCTTCATATAAAAGTTTAGGCCAATATGGGTTTGAGGCAGAGATATATGTGATGGACCCACATATGGGATGATCATGATCATGATCATGATCCTCGCCATCAATGATGATGGTGACGAGGCAGGCTTACCTGAGAGACCGAAGAAGAGGGCAACATCTCCGTCTTTGCCCATATTGCATCCGGAATGAAGGGACAGGATTTGACGTTTAGGCATGAGATAATGCATGACACCAAAGAGACCTTTCTTCATTTCCCCGGCATATTGTGTGCCAAGGATGACCATTTCTCTTCTACCGAGATTTAAATCTATGCTAGTGGACGATGTCATATAGTGTGTGTATCGGTTACATGGAAACTGCCCAGCGTTGTAGATTGTGAAGTCTGGAGTACCGAAACTCTCCAGCTCTTCAGGGCTGGGTCGGATGCACCTGCAACCTACCCAGTTATCCACTTGTACACACACATTTTTTAATAAATTTGCACACCATCATATTATCATTTAATCACACACCTTTTGCATTTTACTTATAAAAATAAGTTATTAATTTAAAAAATGCGAACTTATCTGGAGGGTCTGTCACTTTTGAGTATCTGAAAAAAACATACATGACAATACAAATGTATATGTTATAATCTCATTTACTTACATGTTGTGCATAAACAAAGAGTGGTAAGCTCTGGCCGACACGATTCGGACTTTGATTCGGTTCTCAGGGTCCCAGTTCAAGAACTGATCATTAACAAACACCTGAAAGTTCATTTAAGCATACAATTGTTAAGTGACTTGTCCATAAGTAAACCACTGGATAAAGAGGTACATAGTGATTAACTGCATGTCTACAACATAGTAATATATTTTATTTTTTCATATTTAAATTACATATCAGCATGTCATGTAGCTCCATCCCTGGTTTCATGTAAAGACCAACATCACCTCTTTCAAGGCCAAGGGATGACATAATCATTTCAGTATCTTATCTATCTTTTACAATTGTATAAAAGTGGTCCCCTTTTATCACAACTCAACATCCAACAAGGGTGATCTTATAGGCACACACCCCACAATTCACACGCCAAGCGTCTGTCATATCGTACTGGCCGTATTGCTCCACATAGGCCGTCTTGGTGGGGAGATAAAGTGATACGGGCTATATTGGTCACATAAGTCATTTTCTTGTCAGGGTGAAAAAAAGTGATATGGGTTGTATTGGTAGGCAAAAAAGTGATACGGGTCTTATTGGTGGAAAAAAGTGATACAACCCGTATCACTCAGATTCGCCTTGCTATAAGGCTCATATAGCAACTTGTGTACCGATATCACCAGCGATCAAAAGAAATTACACATGTTATGAAATTAGTCTATTTGAAATGAAAATTGCAATTAACTTGTAAACAAGTAATGCCACATGTTTAACCACAAAGTCATGTCAAACTGAAAGTACTCACAACAAAAGTCAAGATAACTATTTGACTAAAAAAGTCAAAATTCACACCCAATTTCAATCATATAATCAAAACACATGACTAAGAAAGATATACCTTCTCCAAAGAATTCAAATAATCGACGGCTCTTTCTCTATTCACCAAGAAAGTATGCTCATCCATCTCGATATTCGGCGAACCCCTGTCACAATACAAAACATACATTTTTTTGTCACTAATGATAAACGACAACTTATCAAAAAAAATAAAAATAAATATTATGTGCAGAGTAACCATCAATGGTTCCATCTAAATTTGGAACTTACTTGCCCCACCAAAGCTCATCTTCCGTCACGTCGTCTCTAACGACACGCTTATCCTTTGGAGATCGTCCCGTTTTAGCACCCGATAAGGTTGCCAATGCACCTGTTGATGTTATGAACGACCCTTGTTCATATTTAATAGCCTGCTCATATAGTTCTGCATGACATCATATATTTTGTTAATAACAAACAGTGGATATTAATATATTATGGTTTTTTGCTATTGTATTATTGTATATGTTTTAGGGAAGCTAATGAATAATGATTACCTGCAGGGGAGAGATTGTAGAGGACATGGGTAGACTTGAGAGAACTGTCACTAGCAGAGAATGTCGGGGCGACATAGTGGTCAGGGGCGTGTTGCACCGAGGAGTTTCGGGTTTTCGGGTCGGGTCTCCTTTTACCAATTTTGGCCCGGTTTCTCTTGTCAGCGACGCCAATGATGCACTGTAAAATTTAAAGGTTACAATAAAGTAGTGCGACTTTAAGTCCTTAGATTTTAAACGGTTTGTGTATTGGCTGTTAAAAATATGTGACTAGATATCTAATAGTTTAATATGTCATTTACTTGATTTTTTTTATTTGAATATTCAAATTTGTATCGGAAGATTTAACTTTATATTTGTACTATGTAAGCCAGAATCAGATTCTAGGCGAGTTGGCGTAACGTTTAAAATTTGTTTACGAAACTCAAAAGTAGTAGTTTTTCCGCATTTGTGCAACACGAATAGAGAGGTATCTAAAATGTTTGGATACAATCTATTTCGATAAAAGTCTTATATACAATTTATTTCGATAAAAGTCTTATATAATAATGACATGAATATAAATAGCAATAATAAAAAAAGCTATTTTTAACTGAATTTAGTTAAGATGTAATCCACTAAATTTAGCATTAAAGTATATAAAATCATGACGATCACTTGTTACCTTTATTAGTTGAATTTACCATTAAAGTGTATAAGACAATAATAATAATAATAATAATAATAATAATAATAATAATAATAATAATAATAATAATAATAATAATAATAATAATAATAATAATAATAATAATAATAATTTTCTAGTTTAAGTGTTTCCCGTCAGATTTCTAGCCGACGATATGGACCCCACGATATCTTCATTTTGTACGTGATTCAAAGTTTGATTATTTAAGTATTTATGTAGTACATAAATTAAAAAATATGTTACAGGTTACAGCTTATAAGTTACGTAATATTATACCAACTTATTACCAACTCGTCTAGTGATATTACCTAGTTTTCTAATGATATGATGCTGACTAGTGTAACTTTAAATTGTTACAAATATAAATTAAGATTTTGAAAAATTATAGCTAAAAAGAACGTAATAATATACCTGATGGACTGGAGTTGTTGTCTATGGCGTTCTTCTTCGGCGAAACTAGCAAACGCACCTTGAACACCGTCCATCGGTGTTGTTGGTGCGGATTTCTTCCTTTGAAGAGAGTGCAACTCATCAATGGTCTGTGCCTTCACAGGCGCAGAACTGTCATCGTGACATATCTCATTCTGATTCTTACGAGTCGATATCTTCGGCAGTCCATTCCTGCCCCCACTTGCACTTTTTGGGGTTACACCGCTAACATTTCCATTTCCGTTGGATGCCATCTCGATCTCTTCCTGGATTCATTCACATTCACAAAACTAATCATCAAAAATCTTAAACTATTACTTAAACAAAGACGAAATGAATCCGATTACTCACCGGAAACACGAACGAACACTAAAAAACGCAATTAAGAAGAAAACACGAATGTTTCGATCATCAAAGAGAGGTGATATATTGAGATACGAAGGTGGTGAGGATTGAAGGGGTTGATTTGGGTCGTATATAAAGGGGTTGGAGTGGGACCTACACGCTTGCTAAGTAGAGTTAAAACTAAGTTGGTTGGTTGTAACCATGGTTAGATTTTATCACAAAATTTCACGGTGACTAATTCTTGAATCATTTTTATGCAACTCAGTGACAGTGGGATGTGTGTACCAAACATGATAAAGTGGAATGGAATTCAATTTCGGTTCCGTCCTTGACGTCTTTAACTCCTAATTTTTTTACTTTTATAACGGATGCGAATATTATTTATAGGAATTTTTAACTTTTATAACGGCTGGGAATAATATTTATAGGAGAAACAGTTTGATTCTGGCCTTATCTACAAGTAGTATTGATGCATTTATTCTTAAAAATCTGAAAATAGCGAAAACGGATGTTTTATTCTAAAAAATCTAAAAATAGCGAAACCGGCAAAACACAAGAATCACACTAGGACGATCATCCTAGCTTCTAAGTCTTGAATTTTGACTCTGTTTTTCACCAAAAATCAAAGAGACTTGTTATCTTCAACGTCTTAGCTCATAAATTATTAAAGATCTCTACCCTTAAAAGTTACATTTTTCTTCGACGATAAATCAATTCAAACCTACATCTCACATCCCACATTTGTATTAAAAAAAAAACAATTGTATGTGTATGTGGTCCTACACCCTTGCATCCAAAGAGGTCCGCTACACCAGACCGGACCACACCAAATCATCAGATCTAACGCTTGTGTAGCCGGTTTGTGTATCCACCTAGAGCGTACTCCATCTGCTTCTTAGCGGTGGGGATGCTCTAACAATAATAAAATTTTACTTTTATTAATTTGAATTACAAACTATATTATTAGAGATTTCTTGTTTCAATAATTTTAAAGTTAAATGGTTTAATGAAATTTGCTTGGTGTATAATCTTACTCGGTTAATTTAAATTTTGTATTTCTTTATTTTAGTAACATTAATTTGTTCTTAACCAAATAATTTAAGACAAGAAAAATTAAAGATCAACTTATCCAAATTCAACTTTGAAACCAGTCTGGGTATTTGATCCACCAGTCTAAGTATCTACCCTTTGTATTCGGTTTTGAAATTGAACCGTCATCTAGTATGATTTTCTTATAGAAACCGGTTTGGAGGGAGTGCACCTATACCGGGTTTATCTTCAACACACTTTGAAGATCTCTTCAAATTTTTAACGATGTGTTTCATTAAACATATCACACTTCTATTTTATATAATAGAAAATGAAAACAATGTAGAACATAATTGAGCTTTAAAAAATAAAAAGTAATAGATAAATATGCGGATAAAGTTGAACGTAAGCTGGATCAATTAGCCACAAATATGACAATGTCAAATTCGGTTGTTGAAGGTCAATTTAAAGTAACCTATTTTAGTGGCACGTGCCTAAAATTGTAGAAATTGGGCATATATTTTTTATCCATACGTAATTTTATTAAGGTGTACAAATATGATTTTTAATACTTTTACAGAAGTTTTTGGCTGTTTACTTTCCCTTTTATCATATGTTAATTACAGATAAAACTATACAAACATTAGAACCCAAGTTATGTCGAATAAGAAAAATACATTCATAATATTACCTCTAAAAAGTCTCAGTTTCATTCTCTTCTGTTCCAAAAACAGTAGAACCCGAGTTACATAGATAATTCAAACATATATGTGTATATATATACACACATTATAAAACAATTTATACGAAACTAAATTTAAATAAAAGACTATAATAAACACAGAAACACTTGTAAATGGTTTATAAGATCCTCCGTAGTGGGGCGTTTTGTAATGGGGCAGGAGGCTGAAGGCGCTCCATAGCGCCCCCAACACCACTACGGGGGGCGTTATGGGGGAGATTTTTTGTTGGGGCACGACCTCCATAGCGGCGCTACCAATTTCTTCCCCACTCACACATATCCATATATATATATATATAAAAACCTCCACTCTCACATATATATATATACAAATGTATGTAATGATGGGCAAGGGGCTTTATGTCTACGTGCTTTAGTGATATAACGCCCCTGTATGACGTGGCGCGACACGTGTCGCATAACGCCTCCAAAGGGGCTTTATGACTACACATGGCCTAAAAGATAATAACTACTTTTTTTAACGGTGAGAATCTTTAACTAGTTTTTGAACGGTGAGAATTTTTAACTAGTTAAGAGAGAGTTCACACACCCTCCCAAACAGAGTGCCCTAACCCAACTCTGGCCAGACTATGTTGTTTTAACCGGGCTCACGCTAACGTCAAAGTTTGGTTAACAACATTCCCGAGAAATCATACCACCCACTACCAGTGGAAGGGGCTTGCATCACCACAAGAGAGACTCTCTTTGGCGTAACGCACCCAAATATTAGATTAATCACCCAAAATAAATAAAGAGACAAGTAGTTAGACATAATTAACCTAAAATACTTTGATATAACAACCATAAGCATAATTGTCCAAAATGAATGTATCAAAGATCTAAAAATTGAACCGACAAATTCTCAACTTTTCATTCTTCAAGTAAGCTCCATATATACAACACCGACGACATTTTTTTCTACAGTTATTAAATATGCATTTTATGATATGAACCATTTTTCTATATTAGAAATAAAATATATATAAAATATCATGATGGTAATTAGGAAAAAAAACCACTTTTTTTAATTATGATTGAATAAGAGATTCAACAATCCGGGGAATCAGCAAGAATAATGGATTCTGCCAAAAACTCATGAAATATTGATTTAATTATTTTAATGTCCAACTATCCATGGTGTCGACGTATCTGTCCAATTACTCGTTATTCAAATATACAACTAATGAAGGATTGTAACATTTTTATTGTACTAGAATATTATATTGATATATTGCTTTGAAAAATTAAATGGCAAGGAATAAAATAAAAGCACAAAAGAAGGTTTTTTTTTCCAAATTAAAAGCACCACTAAAATTTGGCATCCATCCACCTACCTTCCTTGAGGTTTTACCCGTGAAGGTAAAGGCTTTTGCGGTGGAGGTTACATATGAACAAAAAAAAATCCCCACAAATTTATAAAATATTCATTTTTGATAGGGTTAAGGTTAAAGTTGAGGACATTTTTGATGATGGGTGGTGTTGATGGTTGTAGTGTTATGAACACAAAAGTGATTGATTAAAAAAAATCTTTTATTAAGGATGTAAACAAACTGAACGAACATAAATAAGATGTTATATATTTGTGTTCGTTCATTAAGGAATGAACTTATTTATGAATTGTTCATGAACTTATAACATATAAAAACCTTTAAGTGAACAAACACAAATAAACATAAACAAGCGAACATAAATGACAAATTACCCAACGTTCATGAACATAAACGAACATGCTCTGTTCGTGTCCGTTTATTTAGCTCAGTGAATGGAATTTCTTGTTCATGTTCGATCATTTACTAAACAAGCGGACATAAACAAACTTTCAGCCAAACAATTCACGAACTGTTTGCTAAACATTCGACTTATTTACGGTCCCTGCTTTTGTTCTAACAAAGTTGTTTTTGATTGACTCGCATGCATAGAAGACAGGGAAAAAAAGATAACTCCGATAGTATATTTATTTGGGTGACACGGGTCAAAAATATTCAATTTAATTTGTATAGAATAAAAAATAATAACCTCTATCATGCACCAACAATCTATGTATATCCTTTATATTTGTTATCATAGTGCTATATTTTTGTTGTACATATTTTTCTTAGTATGAAAACTGTGAGTCTGAGAAAGATTTAATTGCCATATAAAGTATTTTGCAAATTATTAAAACAAAAAAAAAGTAATATGAAAATTGAATGACTCATTTATCATGATAAGAACTTATTTCAAAATAAAACCAACATCTTTCATTTAGTTGAAAAAAATGCTTATTTCGAAATAAAACCAACATCTTTCATTTAGTTGAAAAAATGCGTACGAAATATATGTGCATCGCCCATAATGACCGACGTTTACAATGAATGATGACCATTATATTAAAAAACACGTGAAAAAGCAAAGAGAATTTGGTCTGTCATAATCTCACCTAGACCTTTTTGACCATTAATATTCATTTTAGAATATTCCCTCACTAGTCCCACATTTCACATATTTTTCCTACAATGGTCCCCCGTTAAAAGAACTTAACGGAGTTAAGCTTTTTTTCCAAATTACAAACAAATATTTTAGGGCTTTTGATTAGAACGATGATGCGAGTCCATTGATGTAAAACTTGCCTTGAAACGGTGCTCCAAACGATGAAAACGACGCTTCAATTCGGGTGTTTAAATTTCCAATTAATCAAAATCAAGTCACTTGGAGCACCATTTCGAAATAAGTTTTACATCAATGGACTCGTATCATCGTTCTGATCAAAATCCCTAAAAAATCTGTTTGTAATTTGGAAAAAAGCTTAACTCCGTTAAGTTTTTTTAACAGGGGATCATCATAGGAAAAATAGGTGAAAGGTGGGACTGGTGAGAGGAATATTCTAAGGTGTAATTATTAATGATCAATAAGGTTTAGGTAGGATTATTACAGGTCAATTCCCAAAAAGCAAATAACGAATAAACCTAAATCCTATATTTCAAAGTATTGTGCATTCTTGTCATGCTAACATACTCACAGTATATGTTCGAGTCTACGCATTCGGTCATTTGTCGTTCTAACTCCGAGTGTGTGTTTTATAAAATAAACATAACTACTTCGTATTTAATGTAATATAAAATATAATTATTGAAAATGTTATTCTATAAAACATGCTATTCTATATATTATTAATTTATAACATATTGGATAAATAGTGCCTCTATTTTGTCTTTTTGTGTTTTTTTTTTGTATTTTTAGCATAGTTAAATTTAGGATTATTCATATTTGCACAATGTTTGTAGCATGGTTTGGTTACGTGAGTCTCTTAGTATTGGAAATTCATGTTTTTTACTTCACGTATTCTTTTTCAGTTATGATCTTCGTTCGGTTACTACTTAGAATAGTGTTTGATGGTTGCGTTTGGTCCCTCGGTTTTTTTTCTTTTAGTGAAAGGTTTTTGTCTTTCCCCTCAACTTTCAAAGTAGTCAATTTTGCCTCTTTTTTCTTAAAACTTTTTAAAATATCACTTTGACACCCTTGAATTTCTAATACATGTTGGTATAAATGTTATTCCATCGTTGTTTTACGTCACATGGTGTTAGAAATTTTTATTTTTTTATGTTTTTCTTAGTTTTGGTCGTCATCCAGTGACTATTAATATGGTTTTACGACCCGCAACGCAGGGGTTTAAGACTAGTTTTAATTATTTATATTTCGATCATATATAATAGTGCAAAGGAGGGTGTGGAGAATAGACACATGTAGTTGCTCTTTACCAAAAATAAAAATATTAAACAAAATATGAAGGCAAATAAAAGCCTTTGGTACTTGGTAGGAATCAAATTTCTCGAAATGCAGACCCTTTTTGAGTTTTTCTTATTTTGTAATCAAACCCAATATATATATACAACATTTATTAAGAACATCAATAGTTACACCTCAAACCACCAATTCGTCTAACGAAGCAAGTAAGTCACATAAGGTGGGAATCTATACCCAATTTTAGTCACATCACAATGATGTGATTGATTGATGTCGTCTACTCCTCGACAACCCTCGTCTCAAGTTCCACGTAAACCTCATCGTTTATAAAAGCTCATCGCCACCAAAATGGTATTGGATACTAGCACACATCGATTTCGCATGCTATCGAAAGTCCACATAAACATCGCAAGGTTCCTACATCACACATAGCACATAAACACACTCTAAATGTCTAAGACCTCGTCAACATCACAGCATCGTGGATAACCACACAACCCTTCTATACGTCATGTACCTCGTCCCATTACCTCTAGGACACAACTATTCACTCACATATGCGCTCCCATTAACCCATTCACCCCAAACATTAACCTCGTATTTTAATTACACAAGAGTAATGATTCGACATATCTAAGTTTCTAACCTTCGTCATTTAGGCATGAATTGTAACAACTCCCAAAATACCATAAGCGAAACACCAGACACGCACGACGAGACCCAGTGCGAAGCGAAAAAATTGGACCTCTCTAGCGCCATGCGAGAGAATCCTGGATTCTCTCGCGATGCTCGGGAGAGTACCAGGATACGTGGCACCAGATCGCGACAAGTGGCAAGTCTATACTGATTACTAGACTGACCTAGCCCTAGATGGTGGCTGTCGCGCCACGCGAGGGAGTCCCCTACTCCCGGTGCGACGCACTGGAGAAACCCAATTTGGGTATATAAGGAGCGGCGTGGGACAGTTCTCAGTGCTCAAGTTCGATTTCAGAGATCGATCTCTTACTCTCTCAAAGCTCTGTCCGAGTCCCCACACCCCCTAAACCCCTAAACCTGCGAAACTTCGCCTCGTTGTAAGTGTTTTAACCCTGATTACTGATTCGATACCCTGTCCGAGTAATCTGAAATCCAGCAAAGGGGGCCAAAGTGCTGCCTGTATAAAGGCTATACTTTGTTAACTACGTTGGGGTTTTGATCTCGTGATGTAACGTTAAAGTTTGAGTTGGGTTATTGCACTAACACGTGTTGCATTGTATCTTTATTAGGAACTCAGGATTAGCACCAGAAGGCTTTAAGTTAAAAACCCTAAAACTACAATGTGAGTCATTCTTTCTTTTTATCAAATGCTTTTGCAAAACCCTAAATATTTTTCAGTTATACTTACAGTGATTAAGTTTTTGTACTCTACAATTACTGCCGGTATGTGGGGTTTTGTATACACTACTAGTCCAGCGTTACTATTGGACGAAAGTTAGCCAGTAGTAATATGACCACAGTCACAGGAACTACCACCGTGACAAATACTGATTGAGTTTTTGATAGATAAAAATGACGTAATCACCCTTAATACTGTAAATTATAACAATGTGTCTTTTTATAAAAATTTGAATGAACTCACCCGTGTTTTTCACTGACAAAATATTTTGAAACGCGTTTCAGGTAACTTACTGTGAAAGTCATAGAAGCCTGCTATAGAGCACTGAATGTAACATCCGTCGAAAAACGGGTTTCTAAAACCCGCTTCGTTTATTAATCGAATATTCAGTTATAATTTTCGTTGCGTATATATTGTTCATTTTAATTTTAAATAATACATAATTAATAAACATTTTAGAATTTAAAAACTATAATTAGTAAATGATAAAAATAAGTGAATAAAAAAATAAAATGAGGCTGCCGGGTTTCGAACCCGGGTCGCCCATAAGCACAAACACACACTACACCACTCCGCCACACAATTCTTTTATGACAAATACAGAAAACAAATAACATTTAAAGTAAACCCAAAAGTCAAACTGATGATCAGCGCGCCCAATCCGCAGTCGCCGGAAAAACCGACGATTTCGCAAATCACGACCGTTTTCTTTGACTGAAACGCGTGAACTAATTTCGACATCGGTTATAACCGATGTCTAACCCCCAATTCCAGTCGTAACCGCCGGAAAAGTTTTGACCGCGAATCAAGACCATAATTCGGACCCAATACATCCTGTTCATCCTTATAAATACCCACCCAAACCTCTGGTAACCTTTTCGCTCAAAATCGCACAATCTCTCGAAGCTTTAGCACGTCGCCGGAGATATTCTGCATTCGCCGGACTTTCACCGGAAAACCGAGACTTACTTCAAATCGGTAAAATTCTCGAATCTTTTGTTTGCAATCCATTATTAGGCAATTATTAACATAAATCGTTCAACCAGAATCTGTCTCAGACAACGTTGCCGGGAATTCCTGCACTCGTCGGAAAATCACTGGAAATTCCGAAGTCTCACTATCAATCGGTACAATCATCTAAACCCCCTGATATCCCTTGTTTAGTAACTTAATTGCACAACTCATTGATCAAAACTGTTAATTGATTCACTCAGACGGAAGTCACCAATCAGAGCCGACGACTCTTGCCGGAAATCTGAGAAAGACATTCTGTTCGGTACATTTTACTCCGTAACCCTCTTTATCCATTTCATACCAATCAATTATATGTTCGATGACCGATTTAAACAAGAACAGTCGGACATCACTGTTCTGTGTCTTTGTAAACGAAGAAGACGAAGTTGAATATGTGTATAAGTATAATTAAAAACGGATATTTGAACGGGTTAGACACACAGTCCAGCGGTGGACTGTGTGCACAAACAATGCACACGTCCCGGGTTCGAATCGCACACGTTACCGAATTTCAGAATTAAAACCAACATTTTTACAACTGAATCGGATCAGGTCGCCGAATGTTAATAAGTATAATTTAATCCATAAATTAAACAGATATGACACACAGCCCAACTGGTTGGGCTGTGCGCACTCGAACCGAAGGACCCGAGTTCGACTCCGGGTCCCTGCAACCGGTTCGGCCATATAAATCGTTTTTAATAAAAACCCAAATAAATTAAAAGTTAATTAGTGTATAAATATAATTAAAATAGAGAATATTTCGGGTTAGACACGTAGCTCAGTTGGTAGAGCTGCGTGCACGTATACGAGAGGTCCCGAGTTCGAACCTCACTCAGCGCATATAATTAACACAATCCGACCGGTCAACGGTCAACAGTCAAAAAGTCAAAAAAAAATTATTTATTTTTATTAATTTATTTAATCAGAAAATCATTTAAAATACTTAAAAATAAGATTTTAAAGTTAGAAAACCTCCTTAAACCCACAAAACTAAATCTAAAATCACATTAAGAGTATAAATTACAAAAATAAATCTAAAAATCACATTAAGAATATAAATTAAAAGTGCTAATTTACCGAATCATTTCGTTATTATTTTAGGTTAGTTTTCCTCGTCGATCAAATCCTAAAATTCGTGCGCATCCAACGTCATCAAAGAACGCACCCAATGTGAGTGAATCTATACCAATTCCCCATTTTAATCACATTTTGGGGTGCATCATGTGTCGTTTAATTCCTTATTATATTTAAACACTTGTGCATCCATCATATCCGTGATCAAATGTGTATCCAATATGTATCAATTGTTGTGTGAATTATGTTTAGATTGAAGTTATCATTTTCAGTGCATGCATTTCATTAGGCCCATCAGCTCCCCGTGGGATACGGGTTGAGTATCAGGTGCCTCATTCGATCGGCTCCGTTTGATTGAGCCTTGATCTCACATACATCATCATTCATGTCATTCGATCGGCTCCGTTTGATTGAGCCTTGATCTCATATACATCATCATTAATGTCATTTACTCATCCAATGTGGTTTGTGTTATTGTTATATATATATGTTTGCTCACATGTGATTATTGCACAAATTTTCAATATTAAATACAACAAGAAATCAATAACAATGTTTTCTCAAGGTTCACTCGCCAACTTTTGTTGACCCAAAATATCCCCCGTTTTACACATGATACAGGTGATCCAGTTGAGGCAAGAAACGTATAGGAAGGCCTAGAAGAATAAATCAGTTTAAGCTTGGGATTGTTTTACTTAGTTTTATTTTCCTTGTAATTGTATGGATTTGATTTGAATATTTGAGTTGTAATTTGAATTTAATAAATATGAAACATTTTAGTAAACATCATGAGCTTTGGTGATAACCCAATTATGCCCCGACTCTTATTCCGCTGGGGGTCGGGGTGTGACACTGAAGGCTTAAATAAAGTGGCTATGATTACCTGAATAAAAGAAGAAACTTATGTTTTGTCAATTAGGGTTTATCCCTATAACAATATTTTAATGAAATATGGGTTTTATCCCATCTGTTTAATATTAAACTTTGTTGTTTTCTAAACTTTGAATTATTTCCTAACTACGATCCTTATGATAAATTCCGCTGCCAATTTAATAAAACCGATACCATTTGCATCTGGCTCACGGCTCCTGTCCGAGGTGTGGTCGGGGGTTGTGACATGAATATTGACCCAAAGATGTAGTCTGCACCACCTGCTAATCTTGTCATTCCTCGTATTCTGGACAACACACCCCCAATCAACACAATTCCAATGACTAATCTTACAACCTTCTGATTCACATACTCTTTGAAAATGTAGACTCACTCGATAACATTTAGTAAACAATACGTTCGTAAAACTTGCATTTTATGAAAATACGTAAACACATGCAACGTTTGTATGCTAGCCTTAAAAACGTGTAAAAAGGGGATTAGAACTCATCAAGAAAGAAGGCTTTTCTTCACAAGCTTAATGTCCCCGCACGAACGTGACTAACACTGACATGTGGTCACACGAACAAGGTTACTGCAACTCTAAGGTGGTTTCCCCAAACCTCCATTATCAATCTGTAGCCCATGTCGAATTGTACAACTCTATTGTTGTCACACCTGTCACCACCCCCTCATCCAAACATTCACACCTGCGCCCCTCCCCCGCGTCGGTGGTACAATGAGTGGCCTTGTGAGTTATAGCTTTTCCCAATTTTTTTCACCCATAAACGATGGTTGTTCGATTCTACCTTCATTAATCCTTAAGGTAATCTCCTACTCCAACTATGTTTTCTGGAACTTAGTTGTATAGAAACCCTAATCATGGAGATCGATGGTTTAAGGTGTACGGGTTCAAATGGTTTAGGCGTTTGACCAGTCAAATCAAAGCTTGCCCAAGTTTTGGTCCAAAAAACGCATTCTAGTTGGAGTTACGGTTTTGTGTTTTTTTTTTCATGTTTTATGCACTTTGTTTTTGGGCTTGTGTTTGGCCCATGGACTTTTATTGGCCCGTTTCGAATTTCTTTTCTTATTTATGTTTTTCTCATGTGATTCGGTCATAAATTTTGCAATAAACCATCTTATCATTTCAAATTCTCTGCCTTTTTGGTCGAATTTGGGATTTGGGGAAGATTATGACAGATATTCACATAATTAACGTGATCAATTCCTCATTATCATTTTACACGCTACATCAAGTTGTCCCAATATAAGTTAACGAACAAGTTAATTAAGATTAAGTATCCATTATTCAGCGCTAAGATTAGGCCAATGAGCTTTAGCTCAACTAGCATTGGAGAATAATTAAGGATTTTGGCGGAAGGCTACAGGTCTCAAGTTCGTATTTGATTCCAATCGGGTTTTACCACAATGGGCCTTTGGCAGTGGGTTTTCCGTAGAACTGGAGATGGTGGGCTTCTGCTACCCATCATTGTCTACGATCGCATGCGTATGAGGTCGTCTCTTGCTATTGGGTTACTCCAGGTAGCCGGACTTTTATTCTTTAGACGTTAAAAAAGTATCGTAAGATGTATTGTAAGACTTTATATGTCCGTGGGTTTTCATTTTTTATTGTGGTTATGAAATGTGAATGAAAAACAAGATTACTTAACATCACCATGGTTTAAATACAACATAACTACTTTTGTACTTTTTACATGCCTACTTTTTCTTATCGTTAACTATTATCATTAACTATTTATATATTGTGCATATGCATGTTTATTCACTGCAAACAAAAAATCAATATTAACTTTATATCCTTGATGTATCGGTGTGGCCCCGGTACATGTGGCTTTAAAGCTAACAAAAAGGATGGGAAATAAATAATTTGTGTGATGTGGATTGGGGTGTGGTGTGGCTGCCTTTTGTCTTTCAACGGGGAGGTAATCGTCTATTTCTTGAACCAATCAATATTCTCCATAACTATCAACTTTCATTTATATCCCCTTGAAAATCTCAATCTATGAAAATGAATAAAGTTGAATAAACCTATGTTACATAACTTTCAACTTCTTTGATCCAGTCTTAGGTCCCGTTTAATTAAGGAGTTGAAATTAGTTACATATAAATATGTGTTTGTTTCAAAATGAAAGGAACCATAATGGAACCCATCCTATGTGGGATGGAGCTAAAACCTTTTAATGGGAATGTTTATGTATTATGAAAATACCCGTGAACCACAATTTCGGCACCTTCCATGAACTAGAATAGATCATCGCAAAAGTGAACAAACAGTGACAATGAGCCAAAATCGATGGTGAACGAAAAATTAGTGAACGGCAATGGATGGTGAACCGAAATTTGAACCAACGTGACTATGGTGACCTAAGGTCGAACCAAAATTAAAGAAACAAAATTGAAGATAATGAGCAGTGAAGGCGAAGATGAAGATTTGAATCGTCATGACTGGACAAGGCGATGGTCACCGGTAGTGAAGAATGAACCCTTACTAGCAATTCTTGATTGACTAGCCCTTATCGAGCCATATGATTCTTGGATGGAGATGATGAATAATATTCTAAGATGAAGATGGGGATATCTATTTAAGTGTCTAGGGCGAGTCACTTCTAGGATGGAGCTTGTTGACATGACAAGGACGAATGATTAGGGATGGAAAAGCAAGAAGGGATTTGGATGGGGATTTAAGGGGTAATTTTTTAGTTTATATTTTTTCCATTGCAAATCCTCTCATATATATATACAAACTAAACATATTATAAATTTTGATTGGAATTAATTAGAATTTTTTAAATTTCAATTCCATAAAAACACACAAACTGCTTGACACACATTATGTGAATTAATCGCTCACTAAAAATTATTTATTTTGACAAGTCACCGCAACACGAGTTCGTGTTTGTTACCTCTAATATTTTCACAAGTTGGTAAATCATGTAAAATAATAGTTTAATGCGTCGTTTTTAGATACACATCAACAAATGTCGTTGTCGTGACTTTGTGCTGTTGATCATTATTACTAAAGAAAGTTTATATGCTATAATGCCTTTTGAATTTAGGACAAAGGGGTGTTTGGGATTAAGTTTTGAAAGTGACTATTTGATTGTAGCATTTATATTAGTAGATGCTTCGTATTTATTTTGAGTGTTTGGGTATAAAGAAAATAATCCACCTGCCAAAACATAAACATAGTTGAGGAATAGTTGCAATTTAGTTTCTTCATTTTTTTAAATATTTGAACAGTTATATATTTTCGAACACTGTTTATAACCTGATCATCAGACACAATCTTTTATTGTTCCTTTTTTTTTACAATTGTTCTCGTATATTTACACTCAAAAGGCAAGACACATAAACACCCTTGCAGAATGTATCAAGTATGGCTTTAACTTTTTTAAAGTTGACTTTTGTATATATAAAATGATGAAATACATACATATAGCTTACTTTTAAAATTCTTTTCTGACTGGGTATTTCATATACTGGTTTTTGTGACCCGGTATGTTCCATACCACCCAATTAAGAGTCATGGCTGTGAAATTGGTGAGACGGTGGAACCAACTAGAGACTCGTATAGAGGGAAACATGTCTTTTTAGTCCATTGGTTGGCGTCACTTGATGCTACACCAAAACCTGTGTCGTGCTTGTTGTCGAGTTGAACTGTGCCTAGCATTCTCAAGCTATTCCCGATCTTAGATATGAGTTACAACATATAAGAAACTCGTTAGAAGATTACCGTTTCCCACTGGGATGTTTGTTGTTGAATATAAATACTCGTTTTCTTTCAGAAAGAAAGAAAAGAAAAAGAGTAAAACCTAACATGGTTACCTGATGTGGGCTGATTTGGGCCAAATGGACCCAACACTATATTTACCGGGCCTATATATTAGACCATGTTTAGGACTTAGCATTATTACATATTAACCCAAATAACTCTTTGATCAAGATATGTCTACACTTCTGATCCCTAAGAGTTGATAATGATAATGCATTATACTTCTAGTTTGGAGCTTTCGACTATGATCAAATCCGAACCGGCCAATATTGCATTAGTCATATGTTGGGTTATCATGATGATGCTCATTTTCTCCCATATATGTTGACATGTAAGTATGTAACCGTTTTAGGTGAGTTTTTTTTCTTCTGGGTATACTATTAAAAACAAAATCAACTTGGATTTCGTTCATAACTAGATGTGTCAAAATTGTTATACTTAATATAACTAGTTTTATACCTGTTCGATGAATGGACGGGCATATTAATGGTATGTTGACATAAGTATTTTATTGTTTGTATTATAAGACATTATTTTATTGTGCGTAGATATAATGCATATCTATGCAAGTATATACACATAATTATTTAATGCACATACTATTCATATATTTTAAATAATAACCCTTAAAACTCAACAGTTAGAGACGTGTACAGTTATAGATCAAATGGTTTAGATTGCTTGCTGTTTTCTTTGATTTTAATAAGAACATAAATATCTCATTTGTATCGTAGGCATGATAACATTATCTTTACTACTAATATGTTTTAAGTCTACTAGTATTTTGACCCGCCGCGCGTCAAAATGGCATTTTTACAAAGTTTTTATAAAGCTGATGAGGTGTAAGTGTCAATGTTAAACGTAAAAACAAATAACAACACCGTAGATAAAAATAAGCAAATTCTTACGAGACATTTTAAGCGACGATAAAAAGACCATGTCACGGCAGTATATTAGAAAGTTACGAAAAAAATATTGGTTTAGTTCGTTACAGCATCGATACTAACCTACTTATGACTATATATGGAATTTAGAAAAACATTACGCTGAGAAAAAACAAAAAAAGCGACAAAAAATAAAACCTTATTTAAGTCGAGGTACAAAATATGTCATTATCAAAGTTGATGGACAGTATGATGAATTTATTAAAGAGCAAGGATGTAATTGAAAACTATATAATAATTAAAAAAAACTACTTAATGACATTTTTGTAAATCTTTGAAAAAAATAATTAAAAAGAGATGATGTGGGTTGAATAAATGTAATTTCATATACAAAGTAATAGAAAAGTTATACTAAAAAAAGCGTGAATAAACTTATGCATTAGATTGATTAAATAAATATAATCTAATCGGTTAATACATACAATCATCAAGATTTATCTTTCAATAAATGAACTTTAATGACCACTTATTTATTATAATATTTCATTTTATATTTTTTTTGTTAGGTTAGAAACATGTGTATCACACGAGGTTAATGGATGAAATATGGAAAAAAAAATATTAGAATAGCTAAGAAAATGAATAAAAGATGTGCATGAAAATTATGATTTAATATTATTTAATAGTATAGGTAAACGGAATAATTCCACCTTTTTATGATGTGTATGATTTATCATCAGTTATAATATATCTTTGAATTTGAATACCATCAATAAACAATTAAATAAAATTCAAAATAAGTTTTTTATAAAAATTGGTAGACATATCTAGTCTATTGATTATAATAATCTTTTATTTAGATACCACTAATAGACGAATAATTACATATTATTGTAAACAAATTTTATAAAATATAATATCGTTAATTGACTAAAGGTGTTATTGCATGTTTATAATTAGTTGAGACTGATAAACAAATAAGTAGATTAGTATTTTGTTACTAATATATAAGAGAGTGATACGTAATATTGTTTGGAATTAACCCGTGTATCATAAGAGTCAAATATTGAAAAAATATAGATTATAATTTTTTAATTAATTATTTGGATTCATTTATTATTCAATAATTGTTTATTTAAAAAGTAAACTTTTACAATTGGTTATTAAAAAGTTAATTTATTTAGGGTCATTAATGTTAAAGAAAAGTTATTTTTTAATTACATTATAGTTGTTTTCTTGGGAATGGTAACTGATGCTTTATATCTGTTGTGTTTATTTATTAATTATTTTTTATTATTATTTTAGATAAGGATAAGTGATATTTATGTATTAATAATTAATTATTAAAAATTAAAAAAAAGTTTTAAGTTGAAGGAGATAATGACATGTGGTATTAATTGGAATCATTTATATTAGTTATAGATAATTATTAATTAAATTTGAATTTATACGTTTATCTCTAATTATATTAATTAATATTACACTATATTATATTATATTATATTTTATGTATAAATAAATTAATATGTAATATTATTATTAAAAGTGAGGAGACACCAGAGAGTGACACGTGTACAAAAAGATTTTTATTTATTAGTACTTTATAAAGATTTTTTTTCCTTGGTAACTAACAAGTCCTCGTTCCGTGAGCCCACTAGCAGCCTACGAAGTTGCTCAGGCCTCAGCCCACTGTCTCATTATTTTGGTCATGTTAAGTTAGTTTAATTATTATATCATAAGTTTATAACTAGTTAATTGAATTGATTTAAATAAAATTGTAACTATGAAATAATCTTTACTCTTTAAATAATTACTTAAATCAAGTAGTTTAATGATTGTGGTTTTCAGGCTCTAAAATGTTTATATATAGTCTTTAAACGCTAAGAGGATAATCTGAAATACTTTCTTTAACTTGTTGAATATTATTTCTTAATAGTTTTTTAATTAATTTCTTAAATATATTGTGATTGGGCTTGGAAACCTAAATCGGCAGTCAACATTATAGTTTTCTATTTAATTAATTTCTTAAATGTATTGGGATTGGGCTTGGAAACCTATATCGGCACTCAACTTTATAGTTTTCTATATGTGTAAAACACATGTCGTATATTCTTGCGTATGTTTCTTTCGGTTGTTGTTCAATCATCGTACCGGCACTACAACAAAATGAACCGATATCGACGGAATGTCTACCACAATGTGCGAGAAATTCCACCAGTAAACATTAAACTCATTTGAGATTTCTTTAAGAGTTTCTCCCATGAATATGTCACTAAGGTGAGTTTAATGTGTTAAATAAAGCTACAACATCGTAACAATAATTTTGTAGAATAAATATATGTTTTAGTTAGGTTTTGATTTAGGCCAGAAGGCTAAACTTAACGAGGCCCCGTAAAAAAGGATATACATCATACAGGACCATGTAATAAATAGGAAATACATCATCTTTATGTGTCTCTTAACTCACCTAAACCTAATAGCACTAGGGCATCACCTAACAAACTAAACTGATACCGACGGAATGTCCGTCGTAACGCACATGAAATTTCACTAGTAAACACTAAAAACATTTGAGATTTCTTTAAAAGTTTCTCCCATCCATATGTCACTATGGTCAATTTGATGTTTTAAATAAAGCAACAACATTGTAACAATAATTTTGTATAACAAAAAATATGTTTTTATTAAGTTTTAATTTAGGTCAGTAGGCCAAAAAGGGGCTAAACTTAATAAGGCATGTAAAAAACGATATACGTCATACAGGACCATATAATAAATAGGAAATACATCGTCTTTATGTCGTCTCTTAACTCACCGAAACCTAATAGCAGTAGGGCAACACCAACAAAGCCACCCTACGGCTAGTCGGAGAAAAAAATTTCCGACAATTTTTTTCTTCTTCTAATTTTGTTTTTCGTAAGGGTTGGTGTTGAAATTTAAAGGGGGCCGCTATCAAAATTCCATGGGGTCGGTCAAGATTGTATCGTATATATACAAATAAAACTTTTTTTTGTTGGGTGCGGGCGACCCCTATGTCTAGTACATGTTCTTCGAAAACTTTAGGAGGGAGACCTTTGGTCAAGATCCACAAACATATTTTTAGTGCCTATATACTCGATACAAAGGTTATTTTCCTCGATTTGCTCACGTACGAATAGGTACTTTGCATCAAGATATATAATCTAGCTCAAGTCGAACTCTTACTGTTCGAGAAATTAACGACAACTGAGTTATCAAAATAAAACTTCAATAGTCAAGAAATGGTGTTAACAACTTTGAGTCCAATGATAAGATTCTTCAGAAACATTCCTTGATAGGTTTCATTCTAAACAACAATGTATTCCGCCATCATTGTGGATATTGTAGTCAACTGTTGCTTCTAACTCTTTCATAAGATAGGTCACCCGACTAACATAAAGATATACCTCGAAGTGGATTTCTTGTCATCTTTGCATTTAGCAAAATCAGAATAACTAACCTTATCCAGATTATCACTTCTTCTGTAAGGCAGTTTGTAGACTTACATCCCTTGCAGATATCGAAGGACTTTCTTAGCTACTTTCCAGTGATTTAGGTCAGGAGTAGTTTGATAACGTTCTAGCATTCCAACAATATAAGCATATCTGGACGAGTGCAGACTTGTGTCGTACATAAAGTTCCAACTAATGATGCATAAGATATCATTCTCATTTACTCCTTCTCAAACTACTGAGCTACATAAGGAGAGCAATGTCGCATGTTATAACGTGTGAAGACACACTCAATGTAGGCCTTTTGTAATAATCCCAAAATCCCATTAGCTTTATCTTGTTATATTTAGATGCTAATAACATAAAAAGCCTCACCGGGATCCTTCATGTCGAAATTACGCGATAGTAAAGGCTTCGACTCATGCAACATGTCTAAACAATTACCTGCCAATATAATGTCATCTACGTAAATGATAAGTATAGTAAAGTTGCTCCAACTTATCTTGAGGTAGGTGCATTGATCAACTTGATTCTTCACTAAACCTTGTTTCTTCATGACTTCATTAAACTTTAGATTGACGTGATGCTTACTTCAACCGTATATGGATTTCTTTAACTTACAGACTAAATGTTCTTGATCTTTAGGTTTAAAACCTTTAGGCTATTTCATGAACACGTCTTCATCCAAGTCGTCATTAAGAAAAGCGATTTCGAGGTCCATCTGATGTAGCTCCAAATCAAAGTGAGCTACTAGGTCCACAAAGATTCTTAAAGAATCCTTTCGAAAGACAGAAGAAAAGTCTCTTAATCCTTCTTTCTGAGTGTAGCCCTTTCCAATAATCTTGCTTTATAGCGTTCAATGTTTCCATATGGATCCATATTTGTTTTGAACATCCATTTATATCCTACGGGTAATACTTTTAGGTAATTCAATCATATCCGAAATGTCATTTTTCTTCATGGAGTCAAGCTCATCAATCATGGCTTTATTCCATTCAGAAGTCTGATCACTGCAAATGGCTTCTTTATAAGAGATAGGATCATTAAGCTTTCGGACATCCATTTCAGCTTCAGTCAGGTAGGTTACATAATCATCAAAGTTAGTTGGCCTTTTAGTCCTAGATGAGCTCGTGAGTTGATTATCATGCTCATCATCGTCTTGATATTGGTTGTTTTAGGATTATGCCCCTATATTTTCTGGTATATTAAGTTCAGAGTGTGTAAGAGATGGTGCAATGACATAGTTTCTGACCTATGCGTGCATCCCAGAGATGCGGAGAAGATAAGTCTTGCAAGAAGAAAGCCAAAAAGAAAAAAACAATTTATATTTACATTTAGGTTATTGCGTTGTTTGTATGTGCTGGGAACTAGTTTGTAGCAAAGGCCTATTTGTGAAAAGCCCACCAAACAATTGTTAACAAACATTTATTTTAGTATATCATATATGCCATAAAATTAAAAAAAGCTCACCAAACACTTGTTAACTAACATTTATTTTAGTAGGGGAGGTTCAGTCTTTTTGTAAAAAGAAAAATAAATTAATCTAGGCCCTATATTTTTTTGATCAATGGTTGTGAATCAAGATATAATTTTTATCTACTTTTAATTAATGATTTAATTAATAAGGGTAGTGTAGACATTTTGATGTAGAATATTAATAAATATTATAAATGGTTACACAAGTCTTATTAATGTCACCATAATTTCCTCCTTCACCACCATTAATACACCAATTTTATTAGAAGTGACAAAATTATTTAAAAGTGTTGTGTCCTATACATATTTATTATGAGTCGCAAAATTATTTAAAAGTGTTGGGGTCCTACACATTTTGTACCTTACACCAAAACTTTGTCTTTATGGTGTAGGAAACGTTGTTTTTATGGTGTAGGAAATGTTGAATATGTAGGATCATGTGGATGATTGTTTTTATTGTGTAAGTCGCAAAATTATTTTATATGATGACTCATTAAATGATCAGGGTTCATTAATTTGAGAATAGATAAAAATAAAGGATTAGAATCATTAATTTTAGTTTTAAATTTACCTTTTCCCTTATTTTGTATTCTTTCCTATTTTGTATACTCTTCACTATTTTCGTACATTATATATCTAATACAATAGGGTTGAGTTATAATATAAAGGATTTAAAAATAAGAAGTGTAAGACGCCACTAGAGAGTGACAAGTGTCCTAGAAGAAATCAAGTGGGAAGGGTAATTTTGTCTACAAGAGGAAAGAGAATATGCACATGCAAGTCACATGCTATCCCCCCCCCCCAATTTTTAAACGTCCGTAACTTTTTTATACGTCATTTGTTTTGGAAAAAAAAAAATCAATCGAGCATCTTTTTATCTTTAATATGAGTACCATATTGTTATATTTAAAAAAAAAATTCAAAAACCGGGTTACGTATTTCACAATGAACATGACGTAAAACACAATTAAAATAGATAAAAAACACAATAAGTGACAACAGATAAAGACACAATGGACAACAGACTGAAACACAATGATCATAACGTATAACACAATGACCATAACGTATAACACAATAGGTATCAAACTAAATAAAAAACAATTGATGACTGCAAATAAAAGACACAATTAATGATAACAGATAAAAGATACAATGGAGAGCAGATGAAGACACAATGGATAGCAATCTAAAAACACAATACACAACAAACTAAAACACAATGAACTAGATATTAAAACACAATGGACAACATATTAAAACACAATGGATAACAGATTAAACACAATGACCAGACGCAATAACAGAATGTATAGAAAACCCAAGTATAACACCATCTTCATTGTGTCATATATTGTGTTATAGGTTCTTATAAAAATGCAATGGGTAGAACCTAACTTAACATTGTGTTACAAGTTTTGATAATAACACAATATATAGAAACCTTACTAAAATGTAATGAACAAAATCCAGTTAAAAGACACAATGACCAGAAACTTTAACACAATACAAAAAAAAACCAAGTAAAATATTTTTTATTTTTTTTATATGACAATATGATACACATATTAAAGATAAAAAACGCTCGTTATTATGATGATTTTTTTAAGAAAATATCGTATGAAAAAGTTATGTACATTTTAAATTGATGGTGGAAATTAGCATGTGCCTTACATGTGGAGAAAGAAAATCCATAAATATGAGATTCCTTCTATGCCTTTCCATTATTTTCTTTTCCCTAAACTAATCTCAACTCTCTAAATCTAGATTAATGGACTAAAATTATTCTTACTCTTTGTATCCTTTATATTTGATCCTAATCCTATGCCATACAATACAATCTTGGATTCGTTTATAAACACTAACATTAAATTTTATTTATTTATTTATTTATTACGTTGTTAATATTAATATGAGAGTGATGGTAAACAAAAGCGATATGAAAAACTAAATTGATTTTGATCCCTTTTAAACACTTCTAGTCTTGTTGTTACTGAAACTTTGAGTTACAACTATTTTAAAAGGTTCAAAATTTAACCCCAAACTAAATAATTAAGAGCAAAGTTGCTCACTCAGTTTTAGAAGGTCCAAAATTGTTATACTAAACTACGAAAATAGTCCCTGATGGTTTGTCACTTTTATCACTTTAGTCCAAAACTCAAACCTTTTTAATCTGGGTCCCTGTTGTTTCAGTTTTATTGCCATTTTCATCCAAAATCAAAATCTGGTCAAAATTTTCAGTTAATATCCAGTTTTTTTGCTTTTTAATGAAGGGCAAAATAGTCACTTAACATTTTATTATAACAAATTTAAAAAATCTAGCCATTTTGCCTTTATTAAAAGGGAGGAAAAAGACAAAAAAAAAAACTTAAATGTTAATTGCAAAATCTGATCAGATTTTGCTTTTGGGTGAAAATGGCAAAAAAAGTGAAACCACATTGACCCATATTTAAAAGATTCGAGTTTTAACTAGAGTGGCAAAAGTGACCAAACTTCAGGGACCATTTTGGCAGTTTACTCCTACTTTTTTATATTTGTTTTATAATAATTATCGTCGTATTATGGGCTTTTACTTTTTATATATGTGATTGATGACTTTATATTATAGGACCGGTATGGCCCAAATATTTATCAACATTTTTGGAGACGGGCCTGCGTGTAGGGCTAGGTTTTTTTATCTCGTCCAGGGCTCAAATTTTTTTCTAATATTTTCGGAGATGGCCTGACAATACTAACAATCAACTCATGCAATTTCAACCAAAAGATTACATGATTATTGATTCAAACCATTTGTACAAGAACTAAAACCCTAAACTTACAACCCTACACCCGGTGATAATCACAATAAGGATTAGCCAATCATCATATCAATAATAAATTGAATACTGTCACTATACGATAATTCATTAAAAACAAATTAACTCAAAACTTTCCTAGTTCTCATCTCGTTCTTCCTTGATCTCGTAATCCGTACAACACCAAACAACCAAAATACTATTGTCCTCCTTTGTGCTTCTTATGTATGCAATTCCCCACTTTTAAATTCCAAAAATGCTTTACTTAAAAACCACAATTATCATCATCCTTTCTTTTGGGCTACATAGCTATTAGATACGTGTTTGCATTTTAAACCCCCTCTTGAATCTTAATATGAACTTAGGCCCATTTATAGTCAGTGTTATTTTAAATGCACTGAAGCCCAGCCCAATGCTAAGTGTTTGGGTCTTTATAATAAGTAATAACATTGTATAAATTCCTTTGTGTTTGTTAAGTTCCCTTTCATCAACCCAATTTATCACCTTCATTAAAACAAAGTCCTATGTGGTTATTTGTCTACTTGATCTCGGTAGATGAAACTTGTTGGATGATTAATAAATCGAATTATGAAAATACATTTATTAGAAATGGCAGTTAGTTGGTTAACCGCACCGTTACCTCTTTCCTTTTCTCATCTTTCTCAATTTCTAACCACGGGGTGTCAGCCCAGTGGCCAGCCTCACCCATTCCAAACGGGAGGACGCAGGTTCGAGTCCAGCTCGGCCCGAATAATCCTGCTGGGTAGTAACCGCCAGGCAGCTATGGGGCTAAGCTAGCTTGGGGAGGGAGAACCCTCCCGCGGTCAGGGGTACCGTGCATTTACCCTTTTTTTCCCATCTTTCTCAATTTCTATCCCCACACTCCCTGGTAAGTAGGTGTAAACGAGCCAGGTCAACCTTGAGTTCGTCTAAGTTTAAGCTCAACCCGTTTAGTCTAACAGAGATATGGCTCAAGCTCAAGTCGCTTTAAACTCTTTTATCAAACGCCGGACCTCGGGTATGAGAGTTTGTTTTCAAGCTCGAACTCGTTTTGTGCCTGACTATACTATATTTTTTTTGAACGGCGAATTTCTTGCTCCTTGTGAAAACTCAAGACCTCACACATTTAAGTGTTTTAAAAGACTTTGTCTTGTCAGTGGACCACCAAATCCAATGGTTACTATACTATAATTAGATTAACTATTAATTATTTATATGTGTGTGTATGTATGTATATCATATTTATACATGTAACTTTATTCTTATCATAACTATATGTATTACTATTTTCTTATGTAGTATATTTTTTATGTTAAACAAAAATAATATAATATTTATATAAATAATTTGCTCATTTAGGCCTGTGAGTATAGTCAAACTCGATATATGAAGCTTTAGCTTGGGCTCTTTTTTATAAGTATTCTTATTCCTCCTTAGCTATTGTTTTTATTTCTTTTGTTGTAAAACTTAGAATAGCATTTATGCCAACCATTTAAAAAGAAACTAGCAATACCTTAAGAAGGATCAATTAACAATAATCATTGCCTCCATTTTAACCAAAAAAGGATACAAAGGAGGATATCTCATCTTCATACTTCAATCGTTTGAAGTTGTTTCAAGATTGCTAATTAATGTACAAAATCATGAATAATCTCTACGAACGTGGACGCATTAACTTGATCCATAACATGATATGATTTGGTTAAAAAAAATACTCATCTGATTAATATTTAGAAGTTATTCCATATGATATGACACGATACCATGGATTTTGTAGATGGCCATAGTGTTGTAGTGATTGCATTAAAGTAGTGAAACATTATTTAATTAACATATATATAATGACATGACAATTACATGCATGACTCTTGGTAAAAAAATATGCTACAAAATTACTATTTACTTCTTCTAATCTTCTACATTTGATGATAAAAGTTTATTATATATTTATTCACTTTCTTAATTAAGTAAATCATAAAAACTTGACACATATATTGAACTAAATAAATTTGTTGATGAAGTACAAAAGTAAATAAAAAATCATCACGTAAATTGTGCGAATATCTGAAGAAAATACTTAGTACAAATCGTAAAAAAATAAAATGTGCCATGACTTGGTTAGGATCTACCAACCACCACTGAAGTCATGACTCAACACA
Source organism: Scalesia atractyloides (assembly GCA_947069175.1). NCBI lineage: Eukaryota > Viridiplantae > Streptophyta > Magnoliopsida > Asterales > Asteraceae > Scalesia > Scalesia atractyloides. The sequence continues at coordinate 74,357,635 of CAMTDV010000010.1, read as the reverse complement.
CCCACGATTACGAAGTTCAATTATATATATCCATGTTGTGTACGCGGAGAATACACGTTAAACTGAACATGTTTAATTATATATATTCCTTCTGCAAATCATAACGACCTATATAAGTTACAATTCTAACAATCACTAAATTAGTATATTAATATAATTTTATCCTGAATTTTCCTAATAATTTTCTTTTCTATTTTTAATAGGATAAGATTAATATGAAATTATATAAATGACATTGTATTAATATTGGTTAACTTCTATCAACTAAAATCTGGTTTTTAATGATAATTTAATCATTTGAATTAATTATAGTATAAAGGGAGGATGAAATGAAAAGATAAAATTAATTTAAGAAGAAAATAGTAAAATGGTAAAACATTAAATAGTTTATAATTCCTTACATTAATTATTATCTCTAATTAATTTGTCAATCTCATTTTATACTACACACATAAAAATTTATCTTACATATATTCTATATTTGTTAAAATTTATCTCATACTTTATCATACACATCTCGTAGTTTATCCTACACAGCTCGTAATCACCCGACACTCTAAATTATTGTTTTTTTAAATATATATTTTGAAAATAACTTATAAATTTAATGTAGTTAGCTATTGAAGAAGAAAACAATTAATGATTTATGTAAGTTTACCAATATTAAATTAAGCGTTTTTATTGGTTAGAATTTCTTATTTTTTTTTTATTCTTACAAAGAATATTTTTTATTTAAACTTCCACTATATTTAAATTCATTACTTTTTTGAAATTTATATTAAGAAGTTAATCGGATTTAAAACTATTTACGTGTAATGAATATGTTGGTCTCGGATCTAGATGATATACATCTTTATGAAGATTTTAAAAGCTCAACTTAACAATAAACAAGTACAAAGTATATAATCTCAAATCTTTATTAACGGCAAAATCCAAATTAGAGACTTGTTTGTGGCATAAAGTAAAAACAAACAATTCAAATACATATATTGAGACTCACTCAATGTCTCAATATGTAGAATAGGATTATCTCTCACACACAGGGGCGGACCTATCCTTTGGTCAGGGTGGGCGGCCGTACCCCTTGAAAAAAAAACTAGTGTATATTATAGGTAAAAAACCCAACCGCACCCCTTGAAAATATGGTTGAACACCTCATCCATACCCCCAGCAAATAATTTATGGGTCCGTCACTGCTCACACAGATAGTGGAAGATTGATGCATGCTGAAGCTACCTATAGTATTCTTATTAAGGATGGTAAGACCACATGTACTCAAGATATGTTAATGAATAAGAGGAGTTTTTACTAGATTGTGGTGTTCATGTTCATAACAATGCTAGAAGGACAACTAACTGCTTATCTGTGAATGAGTTAATTAGAACCTGAAAATTTCAGCATTAATTTGTATTTTTAGCCTGAACATACATGCTTAGAGCAACTGCTACTCATAGGTTGAACTATCCTAAAACTAGATATTCTATCAACACCCTTTTCATTCATAAAGTCTTTATTTGCGCATGATATATATTGATTTTGCATCATATCCAAACACTTATAGAACAATATTCCAGGTATTTTATATATAAGTGATTATCAAATTTACGTTTGCTACTTCTAATATATATCTAATAAATGTAAACAAAATATTTATTAACAAGTCATTTTGTTTAATAAAATTTTAATATATTTAAAATAAATTGAATATTTACTTAATATTAGTTTAGCTTTTTATGGTTTTAATAAAAAAATAACCATATTGTTAAAACACTATAATAACTTGTAACATCTCGAGAACAAATTTGGTAACTAAATCATATTGTTAAAACATTAATGGTGTTAAAACACCATTAGTGGTACAGATTAACCCAATAAACATTAAGATTTGAATAAATAAATACGATGTTAAGTAAAAATGTTTTATAGAAGATAAATTTTTGAATGGTGATTTGGATGAGGAGATATATGAAACAACCAGAGGGTTTTGTTTATACCGGGTAATGAGCATAAGGTGTGTAAGCTAGTTAAGTCATTGTATGGCTTAAAGCAAGCACTCAAACAGTGGCATCAAAGTTTGATGATGTGGTTTTGTCCAATGGTTTTGTATTAAACCATGCGGACAAGTGTGTGTATAGCAAATTTGATGATTCTAGGAAAGGAGTCATAATTTGTCTGTATGTAGATGACATGTTGATCTTCGGTACTGACCAAGATCAAGTTGATAAAATAAAGAAATTTTTGTCATCTTGTTTTGACATGAAAGACATGGGGGAGGCGGAAGTGATCCTTGGTATAAGGATCAAAAGGGAGAACAATGGCATATCGATCTCTCAATCTCACTACATTGAGAAGATATTGAAAAAGTTCAATTTTCATGATAGTACTCCGGTTAGCACTCCAATGGACCCTGCTTTTAAGCTCTACCCTAATGAAGGTGTAGCTATAAACCAACTTGAATATTCAAGGGCCATTGGATCCCTCATGTATGCTATGATTAGCACTCGACCGGATATAGCTTATGCTGTTGGAAAGATTAGTAGATTTACTAGCAATCCAGGTGCAAGTCATTGTCAAGCTATGAATCGAGTATTTAGATACTTGAAAGGAACCATGAAATATGGTTTGACCTACACTGGATTTCCTTCGGTTTTAGAAGGTTATTCAGATGCAAGCTGGATTAACAACAAGGAAGATCATTCTTCCACGACTGGATGGACCTTCCTGCTCGGAGGAGGTGCCATATCTTGGGCATCTAAGAAACAGACTTGCATAACTGATTCAACAATGGAGTCTGAGTTTGTAGCATTAGCCGCAGCTGGCAAAGAAGCTGAGTGGCTAAGTAACTTGATATATGAGATTCCATTGTGCCTAAACCCATATCACCAATATCTATTAGATGTGATAGTGCTGCTACCTTGGCTAAGGCCTATAGCCAAGTGTATAATGGGAAGTCTAGACACTTAGGTGTTAGACACAGGATGATTCGTGAGCTCATCATGCATGGGGTGATATCGATGGAGTTCGTGAGAACTCAACATAATTTAGCCGACCATTTAACCAAAGAGTTATGTAGAAGATCTTGTGCACAAGGCGGCTGTCGGGATGGGATTAAAGTCCACATGAGATTTCTCGTGTTAAGATACCCAATTCCCACCTAATATGACGTTAGGTGCTAAATTCAATGTGGAAAGCTTAACATCTAGAAATTGGAACACATCAGTAGCATCATCCCAAGGTATGTGTTCAGACCTGCAAGTTAAAGGAGGTTGAAGGGTTTCTTCTTAATAGCTCTTTGAAAAATTGCATATGCAGGTGCGAGAATAAAGAGCTACCTATATGAGCATGAAGTTTAGCCGCTTCAAGAAACTAGGACTTGGCTTTGATATGTTCATTAAGGATGGGACACATGCTAGTAAAAATAGTGTCAAGAAAGAACATTAGAGTATGTAAACTTGTGTGGTGTATTCACTGAATAGAAAGGGTTCAATCCTTAGTGACACTATATTCGAATATTTGGAATGTGTAATATACTAATGTGAAATTCAATCGTCGCGACATTTCATTTATGCATAAGTTTGATTGTTGTGAATTTGTTTAAGTTGATCAATGATTACACTAAAATGGGGGAGGGATGTTAGATATTTTAGTGTAATCGGGGATTAACTTGGTGATCAAAAGGAATTATAACATACATCGGACAAGTTAGGAGGTGCGGGAGTGCACGCTTGTTCGAGTTGTTATAATTCCAAGTATTTGGGCGGAGCCCCAAAGGGGGGTTTCAAGGGGGCAACGCCCCCTTGACGGGGGTCCGGGGGCAGCGCCCCTGAGAGCAGGGTCCAAGGGGCGGCAGCCCCTGGTGGGGTCCAAGGCGCAGAGCCCCTGGCTGGGGTCGAGGCGGTTATCTGCCTTAGAAACAAAAATGAAGGCAATTATGAAGCAATTTTATTAAAATTTGAAAATAAAACTGCCAAAGGCAGTTATCTGCAAAAAATCTCCAAAATTCGAAATCAGTTTTAGTCACATCCCTGGTTCATACGAATTCACCAACACAATACAATTTGTTCGATTTCTCAATCAGAGTTGTATCCGATTGAAATTATTCGGTAGAACCACCGAAATAATTTGATCTGAGAGTGATTACACGTCTCTCTGATCGTCCGGTTATTACAAATTCCCCAACAGAAGATATGTATTAAACTCTTTACAAGTATTGACTTGTGGGTTACTAACAACTTTAGCATCGTTTGAAGCCGGTTTTAAAGTCAATATGCTATTTCATTGGTTTAATTTGATATAATGAATTGACTTAAAACTATAAATATATACACATCTAACTAATAGATACTTTTATTTAAAATTTCGTTGGTTTAATTTGATATAATGAATGACTTAAAACTATAAATATATACACATCTAACTAATAGATACTTTTATTTAAAATTTCATTGGTTTGATTTGATATAATGAATGATTTAAAACTATAAATATATACACATCTAACTAATACATACTTTAAATTTCATTGGTTTAATTATTATATATATTAAATTACTTTTTCTTAACTACAATCTACTTGCCTACTTTTGTGTTTTGCTATAGCCTTTTATATTTTTATCTTTTCAACCACAGGACATTTGTATTAGTTTTCTATGCAAATGAGCCAAATAATTAATGATTAAAATAGTGAAAAGTGAGGAAAAGAAAAGTACAATCCGTAAATCACTTATAAAAATTAGATTACCATATATTCTTTTAGAAATTATATATATAGTGAATTTAGTGTGGGTAGTAAACAACAATTTTATAGTATTTTATTTAACTTTTAATTTTATTCATTATTCTAATTAACTTTTTGTTTATTTTTTTTATAATTTTTAAGATATGTCATTGCATATATAGTATTTGGTGGGGATAGTAAACAGTGATTTAACAGTTACCTTATATTTCATTTTTTTTCTTCATAAATTTAAGTTGTTTACTTTTTCTGTTATTCTAAAGGTATATTGTAATTCTTTATAAAACTCCGAATAATCTGTTGCAATATGCTTATTTTTTATGTTTCGATAAAAATTTTGCTCAACATCAAACGAGTCAAATATGATTGGTGTTTTTTCTTTAGGATGACGAACTGAAACAATACCGTCCGAACAACTCCAATACCTTGCTTATAAAATTTCATATATATCATTACAAAGTGTTTAGTTTTATCTACGTTTCAATAAAATTTTTGTTCGAATCGAACAAGTCAAATGTAATTATTTTTTTTTGCTCAAGTTACCTTTTTTACGTTGTGTTTAAACTTTTTTCTTAACATTCCCGTAGAAATTTAATTGAAAATGTTGTTGTATTTAAAATAGAGGTTTTAGGGTGTCGTAAGCTATAGTGAGTGCCGGTACCGTACCACGGCCTTGACTAACTGAATCAGTTTCAACTAAATAATATTGGTACTGGTATCGGTGTAATCGGAACGAGTATCGCTATTCATTTTAATAGTTTTTGATCGGTGTAAAACACTTCCGTGTAATCAAAACCAATGTAAGTATCGTACAAATATCATAACAAACTCAAACAATATCAAATAACCGCCGCAGGGAATTTCACTAGTTTGATATAATGAATGACTTTAAACTATAAATATGTACACATCTAACTAATAGATACTTTTATTTAAAGTTAGAATTTATTTTTATTTAAAGTTGTAAGTATAAATATATTATAATAACAGTAAATAGGATAAGTTTTTGTAATTCTTGTACAAGTGCATGACATATAAAGCGCTTGTATTTGTTATTTTATGAAATATTATATAACGGATCGAAGGAAATAAACATATACAAACTGACTACACGATCTGCCTCAGATACGTCGCATAAGCTTTTATGGACATATAAAATTGTATATAAAATCCATGTTTATTTAATTTTTTATACATATATTGACTTGGTGATTTTTTTAATTGTAGCACAAAAAAAGATATTCTTTGTAGAAAGAATAAACGTCCACAGAGAAGACAAATGACCATCCCATGCACTTCATGGTGACCTTTGAGATCCCCAAAGGCCTATTATGGTTCATTCGTTTTTACTCTTTCTTGCTTAAACAAAATTAAAATAATAAATTTTGAAAATGCCACGTCTTCAAAACTCAAGGTTACAATTTGCCATGTGTTTTCTGACAAGTCTGCCCCCGTGTTATTAGGATAAGTATCCACGCGATTCAACTCAACTTATCTAAGCCGTTGTATTAACTTGACTTATTTAAAAAAATATATAGTTATAAATTTTAATTATAATATATAAAAATATATAAAACTAGGAAGATGGTTGGTTTTGGAGATCTACATTTATGGTGATGTATCAACAAAAAACGATACATGAGATAAAAAAGAGTGATGAATTTAAATTTTATAAAATTAGTTAATATGAAATTACATAAACTGGTTATTGATATAAGAGGTGGGTTAAAGTTGTATCATGTATGTATGGCTTCTTAATCAATGCAGATATATCGTCTATGTTCATTACATTATTATATTGATCTAAGATTGATCTAATAATCTATCTTCTTTGAGTGTTGTGTATACACACAAATCTTTTATAAGATGGAAAAGCATTCTAAGCAATTCAATGAAGTCCGAAAGATTAAAAAAAAAAAAAAACAAAAGCAAAAACCATACTAGTTTTATTTATGTTAAAATATATGTTTTTGATTATAGGATGAGACTGGATTACCATTTGTTATACAAAACATTAGAAGTCAAATATAATATCATAAACACGTTTTTTTGGTACTAGTAACAATATTATTATTATTATTATTAAACTATAATAAAACAAACGATATTAATATTTTGAACATTTCAGTAATATATATTTACACACACAAAGAATATGGTTAAACATAGTCAAGGCAAAATTAAATCAAAAACTTAAAAGAAAACGACACTTTTGTTTGTAAATTATATAAATAAGAATATATATTTTTGTTAAATGAAAGATATTTTGTTGTAAGTTTAAATATTTGAAGTTTGGATTGTAACAAATCTTTCGAAGAAAATATGACTTTATAGATAATTTACAAAATCCCATAAATTATGTTTAATTGATGTAAAACTTAGCAAATTCTTTGTGAGCTGCCACGTTTTTTGTTTTAAAATAAATACACTTCTCTCATTGATGGAAAAACTTTGTTTAAAGTAAGTGAACATAGGGATTTTTAGTAATAAACATATTCTAGTTAAGCAATACATTCACTTAATTGAAGTTACAACCATGATATATCTCATGGTGGTTATATAATTGTTTATCACACTCAATTTTAATTTTTAACTCAGAAATGATTGGCTGTGCAGGTTGTTGCCCGGCTACCTTCTGTTTTTATGTAACTTGACAAGTTTTCTGAATTTAAATAATATTATTTACTCATATATTTGGCTAATTAGGTATCAGTGCATCCACTTCAACAAATTAATATTGTTCTATTTAAATGGAAGTAGAAACGTAAAATAAATCCCCATTGTATATATTTAATTATACAAAGCTGGATTGTTAAAATTTCTTCATACTTATTGTGTTAATTTTACATACATCTAGCACTTTCTTCGTCGAAAATGCATCAAAATTGTGAATAAATTTTGGTGTCGCTATGTTGTGGAAAAATTCCGATTTTTTATATGAGAAATGTCGCAAATACGTAAGCATTTGCAACTAATAATATTGCGTCGGAATTTTTTAGGAAATCACCCATTTTCCTAGTAGTGTAGCAACATTCTTTAACATCTCAAAAGTACCAACTTCACACTCTTTCTATTTGCCGTTGTTGACACATACTAGATTGTTGCTGATGATAAGAAATACAAGAATTTCTTATTCTAAGGAATTCGCAAAACCACTTTTATTCTATAAAACTACCCTATGCGTGATAAATATGGTTCTATATATTCATAAACATTCAGCTTCATATAGCCGAATCGAAGTTTATAACATAAATTCATAATCACATTCTAAATTTTATTGGGCAAAAAGTTGACAAGCTTCTTAGAACATGAAACTTATAAAATAAGTCATTTTCCAATAGTAATTTATTTCAAAAAAAAGTTGCCCTTGAAAATAATAATAACAATAATAATAATAACAACAACAGTAACAATAATAATAATAACAATAATAATAAAAAACAATAATAATAATAACAATAATAATAATAATAACAATAATTATAAAAACAATAATAATAATAACAATAATAACAATAATAATAATAATAACAATAATAATAAAAACAATAATAATAACAATAATAATAAGAACAATAATAATAATAAAAACAATAATAAGAACAACAATAATAATAACAATAACAATAATGCTTGTTTTACTTTAATTTTATCGTCAAGTTAATGCTTCGGTTAAAAGCAGTCAACTACCTGATACTATATAAAACAAAATACAATAAAATATAATACCAAATTAACTTAAAAAATAATACAGATATTGTCAGTATTTATAATAAGTGTTAATGGTATCTTACACTAAAATATTGAAAAGGTATTTTATACTTATATTTAAAACTAAAAAGGATTAACCGATACGCCTCATGCCATAAATTTGGGAATTCTTCATTTTCATAAGCAACTCAATTTGTTTATACATACTGGGACCCCCTAACTTATATAAAACCAAGGGGACATAAAATTTCGGTGACAAGATGCATGCTTTATGCTTTAATTCGTTTATAGTAAACAAAATTTGTTAATCTATAGGAGATAGTTTACAGATATTGCTATTCAGACACCCTCACCTATCTATTTTGTCTATTCACACACCCTCTAGTATTGAGTTGTGGCCAAATCGTAGCGTTTGGTCCGGTTAACCAGACAAAGACTGATGGGTGTCTGACGGGTCTGTTGATCTGACCAAAACGCCGAGCTTTGGCAGCGTTTTGGTCCTGTCAACCAGATAAAAGACTGGTCGGGTGTCAGTCTTTTGTCTGTTTGACAGGACCAAAACACGGCCAAAGCTCGGCGTGTTGGTCCGGTCACAGACCCGTCAGTCTTTGTTTGGTTGACCGGACCAAAACGTCACGCTTTGGCCACAGCTCGACACTGGAAGGTGTGTGAATAGATAAAAAAGTGTGTGAATAGCATGCCCTAGTTTAGAATTTAGAAATACACGTCTAGCAAATAAAATCCCCACCCATCTTACATTGGTCGTGTTTACGGATTAATTAGCAGGCTAAACTAGAACACAGTATAATTTTTCATAACTTGATGCGAACACGCCATCTTTAATATGAATATGTTTTTTCTTCATATTAATATTGCTAATTACACATTTACGATAATAAATGTTAACGTATATGGAAATAATTATGCTTAAATTATAAAAACTCATACTCGTTTCTCTTTTATTTTCCAATTTTCTTATAAAATACTTAAATCAGTTTAAGTTATGACACAAAAATATATCTTTAACAATTTATATAAAGAAACGATTTTAACATATCACCCCGCAATTCCGCTAAGTCTACCCAACATTGTTTAGTTAAACGTGTTCGTGAGTTTGACCCAAAACTAAATCGACTCTGTTTTTTGAATAATACAAAACCTATGAAATTCGTGTTAGGTACGACTTCATTTTGAAATTCACATCCTTAACAAAATATATGATAGTATTTTTTTTTGTTGGATTTGGAAAAGAAATAATCAAAATTACACATCTTTTGTTGAAACAAATCTTGTCAATACTCAAAAGTTGGAGAATGCCAAATGGTTTAGTTTATTTTAGTAGGAAGATTTAGGATTTATATTAGTTTTATTTTATTATTATTTGATTTTAATTCTAGTATAGTATGTTTCTTGGACACCAATATATATAGAAGTTATAGTTTATAGTTTATATATTTTCAATTTTAATATAAAAGGTTTTCCTTATTAAATTTATTGTTTAATTATGTTAAAGAAGGTCTTATTTCCAATTTCACTTTTCAAAGGTAAAAGATAACATTTGAAACACATAGGAATGTTTGGTAAAAAGCTTTCGAGAGCTTAAAGTTTATATTTTAAAAATCCATCTTATTATTGTTAGTATTTTATAATTCGAGAGCTTAAACTTTTATTTTGATAAAAATACAGGAACTTAAACTTTTATTTTGATAAAAAATACAGGTAGTTGAACTATTCAATGTTTCGGAAACAAAAATACCTAAATAATCCTTTGTAATAATCATATGTCTAATAAATATATGTATATGCGGAAACTTGTACAAGAATACGCCTTACAAATGACAACAACTTTTACTAAATTGCTCATATTCTAGACTCCTCCAAAAAAAAGGTACTCTACGCTTCTTACTTTAGCTCGTAATTTCAGCTAACTGGATCAAACATGAAAATAAATAAACTACTAAAAACAAAATGCATGGACCATTTTACTACATATATGCATAAAACAAGAAACCTACTATGATTATATCCTTAGTTTTATAATTATACAAATCAAACACTTTTACTTAAACTGAATATCACAAGTTAAGTAATTACTTTATAACTATTTATTATTTGTGGTTCAATCCATAATAATAATAATATAATATCATTCCATCTATCAGCTCATATTTTATATCATAGAGGTTTCAAGAGTTGTACACAACAAGTTTAAACTGTTAATATTGTTATCACACCATATTTTATATCTCAAGTTTTTTTCCGGAATTTATGGTGGACTCGGGTTACTTTCGGAGTACTCCGTTTGGTCAGTGAGTGCCACAAGAGTGCTCGGAATTGATTATGTTGATCGTTAGAAAAAATAGTTTCTCAAGGTTTAGACATGTTTTATAGTTGGCAAATTTAGGCTACTACTATACCATGGTTTTTCAGGTCGTATGCAGGTTTTAAATTGATGGTTTTGATTAAGCGCAGTATTGCCATATAGAATTATTGATTTTTATTCATATTATTATATTAGAACCAATTTGGCATGGCATGAGTGTATACATATATATAACAAAAATGTGAATAAGTAATTACCTTTAGTTTATACACAAAAAGAATTAAAATTTATTATCCTAAAATGTACTTTTTGTTGCAAATTTTGCTATTATTAATATATTTATATTTACTTTATAAATGAAAACCCGGGACATTAAATTATACAGTACTTATAATCATATAAATAATTAACGAGCAGATAATATTTTAATTATAAGAGCTTATTTTAATACTAAAAAAATGCATAGAAACAAAAGTAAGGCCTTCCCCCAGTACCCAAATAAACGCCCCTCCCTCCGTACCACAGCCGGGGACAAAAAGGGAAACAGCTGTAGCATTTCCATGTAAACGTAAAACCCACCCCTATCTTCCCTTATATATATCCACCCCCACCCCCATCCCTCCTCACCCCCCACCCCATACATACATACATACATACATACATATATACATACAACATATCCTTTTTCCATTGTGTGCTGCAATATAACATATCCTTTTTCACTATACATCATATATGGAAGTTGTGAGGCTATTAGAGGAGGCGCAATACGCGCCACCGCAACATCATCATAACTCGTCTCATCCGACTATAGGTTTCCCGCTTGGCACCGCCTTGCTTCTTATCGTCGTTTTCAGTGTTAGCGGCATTTTGTCATGTTGTTACCATTGGGACAAGCTTCGTCACCTACGTGGTGTCCATTCTGACGAAGATCCAGAACTCGCTAAACCTAAACCTATTTACTCCGTAAGTTCATTCCCTTTTGCGTCAGATCTTAAATTAACCTGTAAAAAAACAAACTCAAAAGTAATTATAATAAAAAAAAATTAAAATTAGCTATGTCCGCTTTTTATAAACTACTTGTAAACTATATCAATTATCCTGTTGTTCTTACGAGTATGCTTAACTTGATACAGGAAAATAAGCGAGAAGAGGATCGGAGTGTACCGGTAATAATGCCAGGAGATCGGTTCGCGAGGTTCATAGCAATGCCGTGTCCGTGTGAACCACCGAGACAAGGAGCGATCACCGTAACGGAGATCCAGGCGCCATCGAAACCACCGCATATAGCCATCGAGATGAATTAGTTTGTTAATTTTTTAATTTTGTGTGTACATATATCGTGTCAGATTTACTTTAAAATCAAGTTTGTGATTCTTCTTCTTCTTTTTTTTTTTCTACATTCGTTGTTAATTAGTCATTGATATTTTGACTTAGCAATGAGAGTTAAATTTTGACTTTGCTTGGATTCTGCTACAGAACAAATGTAATCGACCAAACCGTCAAAGGATAATAAATTGTTGGGACCATTATTTTTAGCAGGTTATGTGGTGTAAGTTTCAGTAAAAATGATGTCCAGTTTAATGCTTGTTATTTGTCTTAAACGATTGCCATTAGAAAAGGTTTGTAAATTATCTGAATAATAACAAATTAGTGATTTTTGTTTTGTCATTAATAATAATAATAACAAATTAGTGATTTTGATTTACAGTCATTAGTATTTTAATTACAAGGTCGGGATAAGTGTAAGTGTGTGTACAAAATAATTTTCACGAAACGATTTATATTTGACACGTAAACAAAAAAATAATATAGATATTTAAGAATATATTAATATTTTTTAAATATAAATGTCTTCAGGTAAATTTTTTCATTGTGTAAAATATAAAGTATTTATAAAACTAAGGGTAAATTATAAGGTTTAAAAACGAAATTTAATTAAGAGAAACAAATATATGAATGTTAACAAATTCATCAAATTCTGTTAATCCTGGATTATTAGATTAACAATTTTATCAACTTTATCCATCAATTATATACATATAAACACATAAACGCATACACACATATACATATCATTAATAGGAGGATTGTTTAAATGAGAATACTAACTATTGTGAGAACCGTGAGAACAAATGAAAAAATCGCGAAAGCTTGGTCAAAACAATTCAAATTCATTTTTTTTACATTTATCATTATTATTCGAATACAATGTTGGAAATTAAATTCACACGTTTAAATTTACGTGTATTCACAAAAAAAAATTACATATGTCTACGTAAATTTATATGTGTAAAAAAATCTAATAAGAGTGATTTCGATAGAAGAAATGAATTTTGTTATAAGTTATTTTTTGATATTGTATTTTAATTATAATGAGGTTTGTATTAAAAAAATTAGTTTTGATGAATTTTTTTCATTTGTTCTCACGGTTCTCGTGATATTTAGCATTCTCAAAATAACAATCCTCTTATTATTATTATTATTGTTACTGCTTGTTCGTTCCAAATATATAATTTTAAGTTTTGCTTCGAAATAAATGATAAATAATCATAATAATAACTTCATTTATAAAATCTAAACTGCATTTGGAGCAGACGAGATTAAGTAAACTGATTAATATATCAAAGCCAAACTCATCAAATGTATTATTAAACAACCTCATTAATCAAGATAGATCAACAACCATTTTTGGAAAAAGAATCTAATGAGAACGGAAGTACCATATTCTGTGTTCTATTAGGCTGTGGGGTATGGTGGGGTGGGGGTTTGGAAAAAGAATCTAATTTTTTTTAATTTTTTTTATAAATAAACACAATATTAAAAAAGCCTAAAAAATTATTAAAAATTCCTAAAAAATACAAAATTCTTCCTAAAAAATTTCTAATGCTTGGAGTACTTTTTCTTAATCTCTTCTTTCGTCTCCAACATTAGTTCCAACTCTTCACCTGATAGGTGATCGGCGGGCAGGGGGCTAGAAATTTCATATCATCGCGTCTTTGTTTTAGGGCGTCCCTAGCTTCTTTGCTCTTACGGATTTCGGCCCTTTGTTGTTGGAATACGTTAAATGTATCCAACTTGGTTGCAATGTCTTCCAACTGATCGCTGTAAACACCCCTACACGAGCCCGAACTCCCAATTGAAGGCGAACCGGATTTCGAACTTTTAGCACGTCTTTTAGAGGCATCTCTTCCGAATTTTGGTCAGCTTGGCGAATCATCGTCTAAGTTGAGATCAAACTCTTGATCCCGTGCATCTGATTGGGCTTGGGACGATGGTGCCCTAGCCCTTTTGGATGACGTGGTAGTTTCGCTACCACTGGGGATGTTCGCCAATTTTGGATGGTACTTACAAATGTCCCAACAATGCAAGTATTTGAAGTCGGTCCCGATATTCGTTTTGAATGTTACCAATGCTTTCGTAATATTGTTGGCTTCAGTTTCACCACTTTTTGGGTTTTGCCTTGCGTTATGCAAATAACCACTAAACTTGGTTATTTGTCCGGTTATGTCGGTCCACTTCGAGGATAAGCTATCATTTTCACGATACATCTCCTTTTCCATCTCTTCGTGGAATTGTTTATTGACAGCGCCCCACAAACGGTTTCTATGTTGGGAATTTCCTATTGAAAAAACAAACAATTAATATATTTAAATTATTAAAAAATAAGAGGTCCAAAATTTAAAAGAATACCTAAAACTGGATGTTGAGATATCTGAACTCAAGCCCTCGCCAATGCAACTTCTTCTTTACCGACCCATTTTTGTTATTTTCTTTTGGCGCTTTCTGCCGCTTTCTCGGCTTCAGTTTTTTTCTTGTGACTTCTCCTCTTGATGGGTTTGAAAGCGGAAGAACCATCAATGGGGGGTTGAGTTTCGGGGACGGTTTCGGTTTGGGATAGGTTCTTGTTGTTTTGTTGGTTCGGTGTAGGTATAGAATCGTCGCTATGAGGAAAGTTCGTATACACATGATTAGAGATAAACGATGCGTAAGCGGCCATATCCGGCGTAGGCGAGTATATTAAAATTGGAGCCATACGAAGATTGGATGGTGGGCTAGGTGTCGGTGTTTCTTGGAATGCCCACGGATTGTTCGGGTCGAAAGTACGGTTATGAGGATTTTTTTTTTTGTGTTGGTGTTGGATGAGAAAAAAATAAGATTATAGAAGATGTGGAGTAGTTGTGGTAAAAAATTGAATAAAGTTGTTTGATATTTATATCGAAAAAAAATGTTTTTTTTTTTTTTAAATAGCCGTTGCCAACGGCTATCCCAACTGCTATAAATCTTGGCCAATCAGCCACCGCCAAGTCATCCGCTAGCCCCGCCCAACGGGCCACGCTGAAACCCAAGCCCACCAGGGGTGATGCCTTGGGCGTTTCCCCTCAACCCACGCTGAAACCCCCGCCCCATACCCATAGTCTTGGTGACAAACAACTAAAGTGGTGATAACTTTGCGCCACTTATGACTTGGTTGTTCTTACAGTCTAAATTGCCTCAATTTTCACTGTATATATAGTGGTGCTAACTGCTAACTTTGCGCCATATTTAACGATAGGTTTTTGATATAAAATTGCCATTCCCATGAGGCCAATACAAGTTCAACCAACACCCACACATGATCAGTATCTTTTATATGGATATCCTTTTATACTAACTGTACTGTACATATTATATCTTTATTTTCATAGAAAGCAATGCTCTGATGTCTTTTTTTATACTTTGCATGATTAATTAAGATAAAAACAAGCTTCAAAGGCAGGATTATAGCAAAGAAGATACAAGAATTTTGTAGAATGAAACGAAAATCCTTATTTAAGCCATAGTGATCATAACCACCATGTGTCCATAAATCATGCCGAAATCCCTTAAGTCTATCATATTTTAGGTTGTATTCATAAAACAAAACATTTTTAAGGTTGCATACCCTGATGTATCGTAGGTTGTTGAACACAATCACAGAAGGCTTCACTGAGACTGAGACTAGGATGGAGCTTACGATCCC
Organism: Scalesia atractyloides; assembly: GCA_947069175.1. Taxonomy (NCBI): domain Eukaryota; kingdom Viridiplantae; phylum Streptophyta; class Magnoliopsida; order Asterales; family Asteraceae; genus Scalesia; species Scalesia atractyloides. The sequence continues at coordinate 74,341,864 of CAMTDV010000010.1, read as the reverse complement.
ATACTCGCGGTTTATATAAAGACCATCACCAAAGAGTCCCCGTTTTGTCTTCTCCCACCATATTTGCATAGCCATCCTCTTTTGGATCATGCTCATTTGGAATAAGTCATGTTCCTAAGTATCCGAGAGTCGACATACCCTGATACCACCTTATCACGGGTTCGTCTTTTGAGGCCTCGTGCGGTTGCCTGGATGCGAGCCAATCCATTCCGTTATGATCAGGGTCCCTGGTTTAGTTATGCCTTGGACTCATCAGGAGAGCGACAATAACTCTCGATCAGAGGTTAAGACCTTACATGTAATTTCTCATAAGAAGGACCAAAATGTGAATATGAAGCATTATCACAATAATCATCAATGTAATTTACTCTAATACTTATCTAAACATTTATCATTTTATTGTTATATCCATTATCCAATGAGCTCCTTCAGCACCTTAAGCTTAATCAAGTTTGGTGTATGAAATTTATCCTTATTTTAAACAAGGTCCAATTAATATTTGAGATCATTAGCTCGAGCTTTTAACGAATCTATATTAAGTTGCTATGCATATTTTTACTTCACACGCTAACTCATTCTCTTCCCTAATTTCTCAATACCCTTTAATTTTAAAATAGTAACCAACTTTAAATTTAATGTCCGTTACAACTTATTAAACAAATAATTTAATTATAATCTTAACTTTTTATTTGTCTTCTTTTTTTTTCTTTTTTGAACGGCAAGGAACGATGTGCCAACCACCGTGATACCGGGCGCTGTGGCCAAGGTCGACTACTCGACCGCCGCCAGCCCCTTGGCTCTCCCAGATGTGCGGAAACCTAACCTCCACCCGCCCGAAGGCAGGACAATGGAATAATCGGTAAAACCTCGCCTCCCATCCAATCCAAACCGGCGCCACCCGTATTTGCCCTTCACCTGGATGCCGCTGAAAATATGGAGAGAGTGGGAATCGAACCTGTGTCACAAGGAATACCTAGTTTTTCTCCAACCACTCCACCACTACCTTATTGGCTTTATTTGTCTTTTCTTAATATATACTTATTTAAGGGCATCTAATATAATACAATATTTATATATCAAACGACAAAAATAGTTGGATAGAAGAAATTTAGGTATTAGATTGCGATTTGAAAGATATATTTGGAGGTGCATTTTTTTCTTTCTTTTGTTGCCTACTTTAATTCCTTGACCTAATTTTTCCATCAAATCAAGTGAAGTGATTTTCCAGCCCCATTCTCCATTTTCTTTTTCTTTTATGCTATAGTTTTAAAAAATGTTAACCATTTTATATTTTTCATTCATTTGCTATCTTTTGGTAATATAAAACTTTTAAACCCAATGCCTACTTTTGTATTTATTCATCAACTAAACATATTAGTATATATAGAAGATTACAATATTCAACCAATTTCAACTCATCATTTTTTGTTTTAACTATAGTACATAAGTCACTTATATAACGACTTATTACGCTATGTATGTGCACTATCCACATATACATCATAAGTTTTCTATTTCAATTTACGTTTGTATTGAATACCCCTTTATATATATTTTATATATATGTGTATATATACATTACTATTTTCATGTGAAAGTTACCCAATTGTTAAAACCTTGAATATCAGAATCCATTTATTAGTGACAAGTGACTTCACTTTACAAATGGGGTCACACATGAATATTGATAAGAAATGTCATCCAAAATATCAACACTTCGTCATCAAAAAAAGGCTTACTAATGATGTATCCCCACAAACGGCAAATTTTTGTTGCAACTCCCACCTTTCAATATGGTATACTTGATGAAGATATATTGTAACATATTAGTTATATACTATTTCACCATTTTAATTGGTTTATAACTTATAAATCCTTTTCTCTTCTAAAAGGTATTTTCTGTTTCTTAATCAATGATTTGATAATGTCATTAACTTATATAACAACTGTAGCAAGAAAGGTAAATTTAGATTTGTTTAGTTAGGAAAATGGCAAAATACAATGTTGGTGGTCCGAAACGTACGGATGATAAGCAAAGGTTAAAAAGAAGTAGCTGGAGGGAGGTTGTCCTGTGGCTGTTGGGGTGCGCCACTACCACATGGGATGGTGGCCTACCAACTATAAATGGTGGTCAACGTTGGTTCACTTGATGTGTATATGTATTTTCGGTTGTTACAATATTCAAAACGGAAGATATCAAACTGAATTTGATGACTACTTTCTACTTACAAAGTTACAACTATTTGCAGAGGTTTTTTTAAAATAAAAATTATGAATTTCCAAGGGATATTTATAAGATCTTTGTATACATAAGGGTAAAAAGTAAAAGGGGAACACATGCCCACGATACAAAACTATCGCGAAAATCAAAACTTTTCAACTGAAGATGATAGTAAAAAGTAAAAAGTTTAGCGGTTAAATTATAAGAAAGTGACGTCAATAGATATTTTTAATTGAAAATTTGGTTCGTAAGAAGATCAATAAATCTTATACCTCCAATAATACTGCAAATAATACTCTTGAGTGGTAAAACTATGATCAACTGTTAGTTAAGCAAAGAATATTAACTCTTTGAAATGATTTGGATAAACTTTTAGAATTAACTTGTGTTGTTCTCTATACGTTTCTCCAAATGCATTTTGCACACTGTTTAGTGAAATGTAATTTTTTGTTTTGCATATAATTTAATCAGCCATTGAATTCATGTGGGATCAACCAACTATGTAACGTAATCATCCATCAAACATTGTTTATAATTCGTCTGTACTTAGACCACTTGTAGAGGGGTTTTTTGGCGTTTCCCCCCAAAAATGCCCCTAAACGCCGGTTGGACCGCCCCATTGGGCGTTTTTTTCAAAGTTTTGGCCAAAGCAATTTATTTAAAATGCCAGAATTCGGCGCAAAGATCGAGATAGGACCGTTAGGTCCAATGGTAATAACAAATATTTTTTCTTTATTTTTAATCCACTGATTTACCTATAAAAACCCCACTATCCACTCCATTTTTTATAAACTTTACCCTCTTCTCTTCAATACTTCTTCGTATTTTATAAAAAAAATTATATCATGAATCCCTTCCGATCCTATTTCGGTGTTTCGTCTAGACCCGACAACCAAACATAAAATCCGTGACAAATACGAACTTTAGATTTTATGTTTTATTTTAGCGTTTTCGGGTTTTTTAATTTTTAGCAATGTAATTTTTTTAGTTAATGAAATATTATTAGTTTTAATTTGAAAAGAAAAACAAAAAAATAATAATTGGGTAATCATTGGATAAGGCATTATTGGGCATTATACCACCACACTCATTTTAAACAAATGTTCCATAATGCCTCAATGCTGACTGGACCGCCACATGACGGATCATGCCCAAGGGTGAGACATTATCTTCACTCACCACCACACATGGTCTTAATTTATGAAACATTTATCGATTAACAAAAGAATGACACATTAGGATCTTAACATAGTCCGACCAATCCGATAACAATTGTAACAATTTTCATTATGGTTTACTCAAAGTAGTTTTTTAGATATGATTCGTACATGTCGACTTTGTGTCTCTCTGCTCTTGAACTAGATTGAACAAGGCCATTTACATGAAAGATCGGTGTTTGAATTGTGATAACAACAATTGGAATTGTCACTGTGATCCTCATGGGAGATATATAGATTAACTTAAATATACGAAAAACAATAGAGTAAACTACAGCTTTGTAACACCTTAAAAACGGGTTTGATAATTAAACCATGTTAATATTAAAAGGCGGGTAAAGTATCGTTAGTGATAAAAGTTAAGCCGTAAATAAAATAAATTGGACTAATTAACCTAGTTCGTAACATGTAAATAAGCAATAAAAACATGGAGATGTAGCCTTATATAAACAAAGCTAAACTTGAGGGACCTAAGTTGTCAAAAAGGAAGCCTGTGTTACAAAAGATAAAATTAACACACAACACACTATAGAGTGTGGGTGTAGGTCGATCATCAGGAGGTGAAAAGGGGGTAACCCTAGTTCATCAAAAATCAACAAATTGAAGGATGAATTGGGGCTCAAACTCAAAAAGGAACATGAATTAACGATCACCCAAGATAGGGGATCATAAGGTATGTAGAAATTTGATGTTTCTTGAAGTTGTGAAAATTGATGAACATCATAAGTTGCGATATATACATAAATAGTATAGTTTATTGCTGGATTAGAGATGTATACTTGCTTAGGAACGACTCCCTAAGTGAAAATTATACATATATTGCTATGTTTTGAATGTTTAGATGATTTACCACACTTAGATAAATGGGTTTTAATATTATGATGAAATTGATGATATAAACATGATTAGAATCATCATGGATGATGGTAATAAGAAAGTGTTTGAATAATCTATGAATTCGGGTATATGTTCATACTTGCCATTGATGGGTGTTTGTATAATATAAAGGAATTGATGTTAAAAAAAATAATGTTATTGATAGTTGAAATCATATTATCTACTAGTTAGTATGTGAAATTTGATTTCATTAAGTATTCGAATGAAATGCCTAAGTGAGTTCGTTGAACCAATTTGTGCATGTAACATCCGTCAAAAAAACGGATTTACCAAACCCGCTCCGTTTATTGACCGAACAATCAGTTAAAAATTTCGTTGCGTATTTAATGCCCAAAATAATTTTAAACGATACATAATTAATAAGTATATTGGAATATATAAGTTATATTTGAAAAAGTATTGAAAATAAGAAAATAAAAATAAAAGGCTGCTGCCGGGTTTCGAACCCGGGTCAGTCAACCGGTTTCAGCAATGACTTAACACACACACACTCAACCACTGCGCCACTTGTGTTTCTTGTTAATTAATGGAAACAATTAATACATATTATAATTCTCGAATTCAAAACCGACGCGCCCAAACGCAGTCGTCGGAAATCCCGACGATTTCGCCGAGATTGGACGGTTATTTCAGTTTTAACCGAAGCTTTAACTATGACATCGGTTATAACCGACGTCTGAACCCGCGACGCAAGTCATAACCGCCGGAAAACGTAATGACCGATGAATCAAGACGGAAATCGGACCAAATTCATCGATGTCCTGCCTTATAAATACCCCCTCAAACCTCTGCTAGCTTTTTCGCTCACAATCACACCTTTACCCGACGTAATTCCACTCGCCGGAAAATTTCTGCAACTCGCCGGAAAACCGAGCCTTTCACCTTTGAGCCTTACTGAACCCCCAGAGCTCATACCAAAGCCACCTACACTCACCTCAAGCTCGCTGAAGACCCTCTGCCGCAAGACACACGTCGCCGGAATAGTTTGCTGTCACCGGAGTTTCGCCGGCGAAACAGAGGAGCCACTGTTCGGTATACCTTACGCTTAATCTTTCATTCTTTTTATTTATCTCACCTGTAATTAACCGCAACACACTAAAAGAACATGATTTAATCGACGAACCAGTCGGACTTTAGTTCTGGTTAAGTCCAACGAAGAAGACGAAGTTTCAGTTGTCTATATGTATAATTAAAATCAAGATATAACTCGGGTTAGACACACAGTCCAGCAGTGGACTGTGTGCACATAAAACACGCTTACGCCTCGAGTTCGATACTTGTCCCACGCACACTCGCCTTAATAAAAACGTTCCTTTTTATTACTGAACCGGATTCATTTCACATAGATGTTAAGTTTAATAAAAATCGGAATAATAACCAAGATAGACACACAGTCCAGTGGTGGACTGTGTGAACGTTTAATCACACGTCACGAGTTCGAGTCCGGACTACCGCACCGATCCGGACAATTATCAAACTTTTTATAAGGCAGAAATGAAATAATGTAGTTTGTATATAAGTATAATAAAAATCAGATTATATAACAAGTTAGACACACAGTCCAGCGGTGGACTGTGTGTTAACCCAAACCACAGGTCCCGGGTTCGAGACCTGTGGAGAACACCGGTTCGATGCATTAAAATCGTTTTTAAAAATGAATGATTTTCTGTTTAAATCAAGTAGTATATAAATATAATTAAAAACATAAATATTTCGGGTTAGACACGTAGCTCAGTTGGTAGAGCTGCGTGCACGCGAACGGGAGGTCTCGGGTTCGAGCCTCACCCGGCGCACACAATTTCACAGCCTGACCGGTCAACAAGTCAACGGTCAACGGTCAACAGTCGCAAAAAGTCAACTTTTTTTATTATTTTTATTTATTTATTTTATTTAAAAATCAATTAAAAATACTTAAAAATAACATTTTTAAGGTTAGAAAATAGCCTTAAACTCACAAAAATACATCCCACAATCCTACTAAAATTGATTAATAAAATCCGCTTACTTACCGAACCATAATGCTATTTATCTAGGTTAGTTTCACTCGTGGTTAAAACCAACTTCGCGTGCATTCAACATTATCAACCGAACGCACCCAACGTGAGTGAATCTTACAACTCCCCTTTTTAATTACACGTTTTGGGGTGTGTCATGTGTCACCAAAATTAACTCGTTTATTTAAACTTGTGCCATACCATATTGTGATCTAAACTTAGTTTGTATACATTGTTTGTAGTTATATATTTCATATTGTCAATTTATATGCAATTCATTCATTAGGCCCATCAGTTCCTCGTGGGAGACGAGTTGAGCAACGCGTGCCTCAAAACAAATCCATTATTGTTCGTGTGTGTATTATTTAGTTTATATTGTTTGTAGTTATGTATTTCATATTGTCAAGTATATGCAAATCATTCATTAGGCCCATCAGTTCCTCGTGAGAGACGAGTTGAGCAACGCGTGCCTCAAAACAATCCATTATTGTTCATGTGTGCAATATTTAATATTAATTGATTGGTGAATAAGTTTACATCTATTTTTACTCATGTGTGGTTGTGCACTTTATTTTATAATCAATTAAATAAACTTGTTCAAATGTTTTTCATAGGATTCACTCGCCAACTTTTTGTTGATCCAAAAACCATTTTTACACATGATACAGGTGAACAGGATGACGCAAGGAAAACATAAGAAATGCCTTAGAAGAAAACAATGAAGCCTAGATTGATGTTTAGGACATGATGTAATTATGATTGTATATTTCCCATTAAAATGTATTAATGAATATGAAACGTTATAATAAATGTCATGAGCTTTGATGATAACCCAATCATGCCCCGATCACCTTTTCCGCTGCGGGTCGGGGTGTGACAGTGCATTCATGTATGTTAATAAGTCAATTGACTTTTTTTAAAGTCAAACTAACCAATGATAATGATAAATTCGACATAAAACCCGTAAGGTGGAATAGTCGTGATTGATAAAGACTAATCTAACCATCTTACGAATTATGATGATAGTTTGACGCTTCACAAGCTAGGTGGAGGCTTGGGAAGGAAACGACTTAAACGAATCAAGTATGAAGGAAAAACGTAATTTAGATGCAAGGTAAGTGAAACTTACATCTTTAAAATAGTGCATCTATTTATGTATTTGATTAAAAATAAGCGATTTGGTATTTGGAGCGAGATTATGAAATACGATGTTCCGACGCGAATCGATACAGGTCGGAACAAGTGAAAACAGTAAGAAACAATAATTTATGGTAAAAAGGGTAAAATGGTAAATTAGTCATGTGACGACGAACAAATAAGAAATTTTGAAGCATTACGTTATGGTGTAAACCATAAAGGGGAAAATGGTAATGCTGACATGAGTTGACGGATAAATAAAGAGATTAAAAAAAAAAGACACCATATGGCGTAAGTCATATTGGGTCAAACGAATTAAGAAAAGACTTTTAAGTAATATTATCTCACGGTGTAAACCGAAATGAGTTAAAAGGGTGAGATGGTATGTCACACCCCAACCGATGGCGGAAACATCAGGGTATTGGCACTAGGCGACCCGATTGTCTCATGAGAATTCCATAACAATTATCTATCAACATCATTTAACATTTAACGTCCCATACCATTAAACACAATATTTCGAAATAACCATTACAGAAACTCGTTTTTCCCACAAAACAAAAAGGTTCGATTTTCCCTAGATTTATTACATTTTGAACTAAGCAAAACAACTAAACGAAACAAACTACGTCCAAAGCATCCAAGCTAAAATCCTCAACCTGTTACATACGTTAAAATACAAGTCAATACAATTAAGTAAAGGTGAGCATACAAGTTTAGTTAAAACTAGCATAATAGAGAAAACGTTCGCGAAATAGTTTAACTATATATCATGATACACCAAAACACATCATACAACATAGGCTCATTTCTCATGCTAACTACCGTGAGAAGGCTTGCGCGTCCATCCTAACTAGACCCCGTCGGGTGTTAGCCACACTATAGTACCATACTAGCTAAGAAGGCAAGTTAACGAAAATAAGTCCTAGTCACATGTTTCTAGTATCACGTATTGAGCACATATAATCAGATTATTCGCGTGTGATAAACAGTTTGATTTGTGAGGTGATTTTGATAGAGGAACGTATGTAACACCCAAAAAGTGCATTAAAGAGAAAATTGGTCAAGTATACTCACAGTCGGTGCGTTTAGGTGAGATGAGGGATCTGAGGAGAGTCGGGAAGTGCGCCAGATCAGCCTGTAAACAAACAGAAGTACATCAGTCTTCCGAATTGCTGAAACGGTTAAGTTTGAGTTGGGCAGTAGACAAGTTCGGCCGAACTTGTATGGTTCTGCTGAGTTGTGAGTCAAGTTCGGGCGAACTTGTAGGGAGTGTTATCAGAAAAGTCAAGTTCGGGCGAACTTGTAAGGAAATGGTGGGAGGAGACTCAAGTTCGGTCGAACTTGACCCAGATGGGTACAAGTTCGGTCGAACTTGACCTGATGTGTTGGTGATTTTTGAGCGAACTTGATGTTTTCGGGTCCAAAATCTTGCTTTTCGCGTCGTTTGCTGAGGAAATCAAGTGCCCATCCCTCCAACCTTAAGCCACTGAGTAAAACTTAGGCTGGAGAGGTCTTTTGGAGCGAACTTAGCCATTATACAGAAACTCGGGCTAATCCGGGCGAACTTTATGGTTCGTACGGGTTAGTCCAGCTTGTGTCAAGTGACGATTTCGTCCTTGTGCTTCCGGATCTGAGATCTAGCTTCAACAACACCTCGTTCCACTCAAAAGTGAATGAAACATACGTCATTAGTCCGAAAATGATGTAAAAAACAAGGTTTTAAAAGGTTTTGCTCAGATCTAGTATAGATCTGAGTGAAAACAGAAGTTTTGATGGGAAAATATGAAGATTTCGTAAAATAGAAGAGATTTGATGAAAACGAAGGCAATGCCTTGAAGTGAAACGGATATGTAACGGAGAAGTTACGCAATTTTTCGTATGCATATCTGATGTCAGGCGCAAGGTTGCGCCCCCCAGGCCAAGGTTGCGCCCCTGACTGATGTTAACTGTATTGCGTCAGAACTGACACAAGGTTGCGCCAGACTGGTTTCTTCTTGCGCCAATAACTTGTTCCTTCTTTCTTTCACATTTTTCAACTCCAAACTTGTGTGAAGGCTATCTAATTACATTTTATGCATTATACAACTAATGTATGAGATGATATTGGATATTTAGGTGATTGCTATAATGTTACGGATGAAGATCAAGCTCGATGAAGAACCGAACACGATCAAAGATTTAAGCGTCCGCACTATATTTCGTCGTCATGTTTTAAACGACGAACGTATTTATAATATGTTGTAATGTTTTATTTCTTAAAATGTTTTAAGAAACCCACATTTCCAAAAGTATGTGTAATCGTATAAACGCATTTATACTCCAAAACTTATATAGATGTTAATAAATAAAGTAAGGGTCTTACAAGCTTTCATCCCCGAGCTTTGCTCCAAACATCAGGTTCATCCACTAATAACATTTTTGGTCCTTGACATTTCAAGTGATAACACGTTTCATCCTTAGACCTAGAACCATTAACTTTTCTTTCAAGTACCCCCCCCCCCCCCCCCGCATGCCCATCACGTGAGGTGTTAACTAGTCATCTCAACTTATTTGTTCATCAACCTCATTTGCTACCCAGACTCTCAGGTGATCATTCGGTGAGCAAAACTCCAGCAACCACTCGTATTATAATGATTTCAAAAGCACTAAATCCAACTCATCCGCAACTAAAAATACACTCACCACATCCACTAATTCACCATCCTTGCTTACCAAAGGCACTAAATCCAACTTGTCCGCAGCTGAAAATCCAACAACATTGAAATTACATGTATTTGGTAATATCACAACATTCTTCTTTATGTAACTAGAAACCCTGGCAGCCTTATCAAATAAAGTATCCCAAATAAACTTATCAACGACTCCTAACAACTTCAGATCCTTTTGAGATATGTTTTCGGTTTCGAAGACATGGAGATGAATCGAAAGCAAAAGTGGCTGAAATCGAATTGTTTTAGCACACTAACGGGATTTCAGTTGATACGAACGAGATCTGAGATTTGATAGAACAGATTAATGACTCTTGTTCAACGACGGTTTTGTTGGAGCGAATGATTATGACCATGTCGTTGATAAAGGCCATGGAGACGACCATGGATAATTCCATCACAGTGTCCATCAAGAAGCGATGCGTGGAACGAATAGGTTGATGTTTCAGGAGAGTTTAGTGGATAGCCGAACAAAATCAATGAGGAAATTGATGTAGTGAGGGAGGAAGATGATATATCATAGGTGTATGAGTAGCCTTGGTTGAATAATTTGGTTGCTGGAAATACATCTTTGATATTTGTGAGGTTCGTTATTGATGGAGTTGGAATTGTGTTGTAGTTGCAATTGCAGCACATGGTTTTTTGCAAAAGAGAGCCTTGTGTCACGGGAAAAATGCTTAAAAGTCGTTTTACTAAGGTTTGTACTTGAACGCTTGGATTTACTGGCTAGCCCTAGACTTTATCAGGGATGACCTCGGCAGATTAAGAAGGTTTACGACCTCGCCTAGTCGTGTCTATTCGGCAAACACACCATTATTCGAGAGTTGTTTACGCTCTCCTGGTAAGTCCAAGGCAGGACGAAACCAGTGACCCAGATGAAGATCAGGATGGATTAGCCTATCCCCAAGCAATTAGAGACACCACACGGGGGTTGAAAGATAAACCCGTGACAAAGTGGTATCAGAGCACGTCGATCCTCGGATACGTTGGAACGTGAACACTTAACCAAAATGTGCTTAAAATCTATAGTATTGTTACACAATGATGGTGCAAGAAGACCAAATACGAAGCACTTCGATGAAGGTTTTTGTACACTGCGAGTATGGTATCATGAGTTCCGCCCTAGTATAGTATCGATGAAGCTTGTCGAGATTCCGTTCAACATCTACGGACTACTAGCGTTGTAACCAGATTAAAGGTTGCACATTCTTCATGTCCTCATATGCTTGAAACTACTGGCTGACAACTAAAATGATCTGATGCATTATACTAAACGATCCAGATGAAGATCAGTGTTATTGTGCTATAAGGTGTCCTACCCAATCAAAATGAGGTATACTCAACCTTATGGGGAAGTTACATTTTCCAAGTCTATGAGCAAGTGTGATTTCAAGCATTCATAAGGATGTGCATGAAACGGTGGTGGGAGAGTGTCACGGGCCAAATTTTCAAAGTTCGTTTTGCTAGGATTATACTTGAATGCTTGGGTTTACTGGCTAGTTCGGGACTTTATTAAGGACAAACTTAGTAGATTAAGTATGTGTGTGTGCCTAGTCTTGTCTATCTGACAAACGCACCACTGGTCGAGAGTTGTTGTCGCTCTCCTGATGAGTCCAAGGAAAGACAAACCAGTGACCTAGATCAAGAGTAGGATGGATTGGCTTATCCTCAGGAAATTAGAGACGCCATACCTAGGGATCGAAAGATAACCCTGTGACAAAGTGGTATCGGAGAAGGTTGATCGTCAGATACGTTGGAACGGTGAAGTTTTTTGTACGCCATGAGTATGGGATCTTGCAGAGATTCAGTCCAGCTTCTATGGTCCAGCAGCACCACAACCAGATTGAAGATCGCACATTCTTCATGTCCTCATATGCCTGAAACTACTGGCTAAGATTAGCGACAACTAAAATGATCTCATGCATTATACTGAATGATTCGAATGAAGATCATTATTGTTGTACTACAGCGTGTCCTACCCAACCAAAATGAGTTATACTCAACCTTATGGGGAAATTGCATTGTCCAAGTATGCAAGCAAGTATGGGATTTCAACCATGCAGAGGACGTGCATGAAATGGTGGTAGGAGAGTGTTATGGGCCAAATGTTCGAAGGTCGTTTTGCTAGGGTTTGTACTTGAATGTTTAGGTTTACTGGCTAGTCCGTGACTTTATCAGGGACCACCTCAACGGATTAAGAAGGTGCCCTTGCCTAGTCGTGTCTATCCGACGAACACCCCACTGGTCGAGAGCTGTTACGCTCTCTTGATGAGTCCAAGGCATGACGAAACTAGACACAGATCAAGAGTGGGATGGATTAGTGTGACACCTCGAAAATTTCATCTAATAAAATTTCGACACGTGTCCCGAAATCTTTGGTTGCCACGTGCTAAACGAGAGGGACAAAAATCGCCAACATGTTATTTTATAACCTTTGAGTGGTGAATATTAAAGTCGAGTGGTTAAACGTGTCAGCATGCTAAATCTATGCCTCTGAATGACCTTTTAACAAACCCGGAGCTTAATGATGTTCGGTTATACTCCCGAGAGTGCTAACCAAGGGCCATATTGAATAAAACATGCTTTTATGTCGAAATATGGGAGTTTGGAGAAGTTCAGGGGCCAAAATGGAAATTTTTTGATTTGGCACCCCAGGCGCCACGCGCCAGGGAACTGGTGTCCCCGCGCGACGCGCGGGAGAAGCCTGTTCGCAGAATTGGTAGCTAGCTGCGGGACCTGCATGCTTCCCACCTCCTAACCCATTTCAGCTCCTGAATTCCGAAACCATGGCCTTAATTCTGGTTTTGGACACCTCATGTAACACCTGGAGTGATCCTAGGTGAGCTCTAAACACTTCGATTGATCTTGTTCATGATCTCCAAGTATAAATAGAGGTGTTCATCAACCTCACTTCTTGCACCTCTCACTTTCTTTCTCTCTATTACTCACTTGGAAGGCTCCTAATCTTCAAGAAGCAATCCCCTGAGTTTCTTAAGTCATCCTTGGTTCACTTGCAAGTGTTCCAATCCTTTCTTTTCATTTTTATTAGGCTCTAAGCCAAAGTCAAAGTGTTGACGTAAAAACGCTTTGACTTTGAGCTAAGACCATTACGATCCAGCCATTGTTCGGTACGAACGTGGCTACGTGATCGTAATTAGGTAGGTGTTAATCCCTCAAGAGGGCACCTCCTGATTACCACGTTTGCTTGGTCAATTGACAGGTCAAAGCTATTAATAAAAAGTCAAACTGGGTCAGTTTTTAAAATAAATTCATATATGATAATGTAGGTGTTATAAAATACATTTTGACACTTTAATAACTTGGTAATAAGTATTAGAACATGTATAAACATGTTCGGCCCGTCAAATCCTAGTCTAAGGTCGGTTCGCAACCGAAAGTCGCAAAAGTTGACTTTTGCTTTGACTTTCAGTTCTGACCCGATTTAGCAACATTAGCTTCTGTCCCTAAGTTGCATTATGACCATGATATAGTAAACTATAACCCTCTGGAGTTATAGGACATGGCCGTGTAGTAATCCGAGTTTTTACACAAGTATCTGTTAAATATGCCAAAAACGCCCTTTTAACACATAAAATGGTTTAAACATAATTTTGACATCAAAACTCAATACCTACTGATGTAATATCATTATTAGGACTATTTGGGATATTCATTCATGTTGCAAACTGAGTTTAAGCTATCGTTTGCCCACTAAGCCTTTAAATGACGATATTGCCCTTTCGGCACTTTAAATGGATTATAAACATATTTATGAATCAAAACATCATACTTACTGATGTAATATATATATTAACATATTTTGGTCATTCAAACCTGTTCACAACAACAGTTTTACTTAAATATCATTTAAATCGTCATTTAGCGACTTAATCGCCATTTCGGCGCATAATGTGGTTTAAAACCATATTGGAGCATTGAGACTTAGTACCTACTGATTTCAAAACATATTTTAAAATTATTAACAGTGGGTACATGTCCCAAACTCAGATTCCCAAATAAGTTATCAATTATATGTGAAATGACCAAATTACCCTTTCGGGACATAGTTTGGTCTTAAACTATAAACCACGCATATAATTGATGTCCTATTGATATAACACCACAAAATAGGTATTTTTACAGAATGTTTATATTAATAACATCAGTTTACATATAAGCCCGTTTATTACATTTTAGAAATGATGAAAACGCCCTTTAAGGCATAGTTTGCTTTTAAAACCATAACGGGCCGTTATATCAATAACCTACTGTTATAATAACATATTTTAAACTTAATGGCATATGGAACTTGTATAGGACTCACCCGGTTACCCAGTTTCGCTTTTATGCGTACGGTTAAGCCTACGTGGAACCAAAAACGGGTTTAACCATATCAAAATATTCTCAAATTCCAGAATGTAAAATGGTAACCCATATTATACAAGTCCTAGTACTTGTCGGGTCCAAACTACATTCTTTTTCAGTGATCGCTTAATCTAGCGTTTTCATACCGTTATCTTTATTTTAAGTTAGCAGGTTTAAGTCAATGACTAAATAAAGACCCGCTAACTAACTAATCGGTTAATAATACCATCCAATCCAGACTAGAGACTTCCTGTAGATTGTCGCCGAGCTAGTTTATTTTGATTACGGCTGTGCTTTGCTTATTTTCTTATTACTAGAGACTTTTGCAAGCCAGGTAACTACTTTAACTTATTTTCCCTTATACGGGCTTGGGATACGGTACACTACTACCGCATGGTTGGATATGGGATCAAAGACCAATGAGTCGGGAATTCAAATAATCCATTTTAATTCGTATTGCTTAGTATTAAACATTTGGGGATTAAAACGACCGTGTCCTGGATATCCACGGCTCATTTAATTGCAAATGGCCACGACCTAAGCACGGGGTGTAGGTATACACCCGTCAGATGCTAAAATAAAGTATTACCCAATAGGGGTGCACCAATTAAATGTGTTAAAGTGGTGTGTCGATTAATCATGATCCCGGCATAGTTTTCGGGCTCTAAATGTATTATTAGCATGTAAAACTGATAATATGAAATTATTTATCCCAAGTTATTTATAAAACAAAGTACCATTGTGTACACTAAATGTTTTTTCAAAATGAGTTGGTTAAATGTATTTACCAGTGAGAATTGACGTATTTTCAAAAGACTAAGCGCAGGTGACAAGTATACGTAAATAGGCTGGAAGTACTCGGCGAAGCTTAAGAGGAATTGCAACCCTTTGCTTAAAAGGCCTTAGTCTGTCAAGATTCATTTTGTATTCACATTTCGATCCTCCTGTGGATCTAGTTACAAGCATTGTATTTATTATTTTTGAACTTTGAACATTCAAACATTTGTAATAGTAACTATCCAGACTTCCGCTGTGTATTATTGTATTGTTTGGTAATGATGATATCAACTTACGTCACAATATTCCCCAACCGGGCCCACCGGGTTACACGTGGAAATTAGGGGTGTGACAGGTTGGTATCAGAGCCAACTCTTGAGTGAATTAAACACTAGCCTTTTGTGTTTAATCTCGGGAATACATAATAACACACATCTCTTAGACTTTCGAGTCTAGACTTTGACCTAGGTTTAATCGTTTCCATCTTATTATTCTAGCTTTGTATTTTGTTTAACTTGTTTTTGAAACAGGAACAATGCCGCCTAAGTTTAGAAGTGGAGGAAAGGGTAAAGGACCCATGAGGGGTGGACCCTCAATGACTGGACCATCTTTCATTGGACCATCCTTTAGACCACCATACAGACCTTCTTTAGCTGGAGCAGCCAACTTACCTGGATACAACCCTTATGAAGGATTCGGAGATTCTTCATCACCCTTTGAACCATACCGGCATTCGATCTCACACGAATACTCCCCGCCTCAATCACACTCCCACCATTCTCACCATTCGCACCAATCGCACCATTCACACTCCCACTCTCACCAAGAATATTTCAACTTTAACTTTGATAACCCTGTTAACCAACCCACACCCGAAACCCCTCCAGTTGACTCATCGACACATATGGAGGAAGATTCCGACCCGGAGGAATTCCCGCAAACCGGATCGTACGGTCATCCTATTGAGCTGTCTAGCGGCTCGAACTCCGTGGCAGGATCTCCATTTAGAGGTCCCGATGAATTTGACCAAAGATGGGCACAATATGTGTTCGTCAACACACCCTCATACCATAGCACTCCCTATCATCAAACCTCTTCACCTCATCCTCACTAAGAGGATGTTAATATGCAACCGGTGGATCAACCTCAGCCACCACCTGAATCATCATCACGCCAGAGGCGTGGAGCACGTATGTCAGTACGTGCTGGTCAAAGGTCGGGTTCGCTACCACCTTTACCGCCCTCATACCCAGTTATCCCCGAGGACCCGCAAATGGGTGGGCCCTCACACACCTCGCTAGTGGCGGAACCCCCGCCGCAACCAGCTGTTGAGCCTTTGCCTCAACCACCTCTACCACCGTCGGATTTTGCCATCCCAATACCTGCATATACAGGACCATCAGGGTTTCACACTATTGACCCTCCTGGCTTGTATAATTATATCCATCATGGAATGGAACAGGATCCTTATTATGATGTAGTTGTTCATAATAACCTCTACCATTCTTCTTATCCTAGTTACCCACCTCCTTATGCCACTACTGGATATCCGCCTTACAGGTATCCGTATCCAGTTGCGCCTCAGCCGCAACCACCTCCACCTCAGCCTCAACCACAAGCACCACTTGAGGCTATTAACGAAGCCTTAGATCAAGTGAGGGAAAGGCGACAACAGGTCAAGAAATTAGAGAAAAAAACAACGAGATTTATCAAGAAGCTTTACAAAGCCGTAAAAGGAAGGAAGGATGAGTAGTATTGTATTTTCATATATGTAATTTAAATTCCAAAAGTCCCTGCATGACAATGTTATTTCCTTTTCAGTCCCTGCGAGGACATTATTATCTTTGTTAGGTTCCTGCGTGAACCATTTTGTTATTTCATGTCCTATATATGTTATGCAATTATGTAATGTTTTCTTTAATGAAATTTCTCCATGTTATGTTTTTCAATCATCATGATTCAATCAAATTTTATTGATCCGCTATATTATCCCAAGATCTATTAGCCAATGACTATGATCAACTAGGAATTGGCAAATGAAAATTTCGGAGGTAACCTTTTGTCTAGCAAAGGTGAACAATGTTCAACTTCCAAATTTATCATTTCTCTATATTTAACTCTCAATGAGGAGTTACCCTTTAATTCCCTGTGACAATCATTGCCACACTAATCAAATGGGTAAATGACGATGTTCGCACCCTATCGCCTAAGTAATCCAGTGAGATCCTGGTCAAATTATTCAAACACTCAATGGTAGTGTAAAGCCAATGTGCAAAATACAGTAGTGTCACATGATGCCCTAACTGATAAATTCTGGACTATGTCCAATCTATAAATGCCTATGATGGTCCTTCGAGACCTAGGTTATACATGAATATACCACATTTTATATTTAAATCCTATATGGTCTTAAAACCATGTCATGAATAAGGGTACACCATAGCGACTAACCGAATTCATCTTGATCTATCGAAGTAAGCTACAATAATGGCTGATTCAAATGAAGTAATCAGCAAGTGCAATGACGATGATGCCAACGAGAACATCCTTATTAGTAAGAACGATTTAAGAGAACTTATTGCCGCAGAAGTTGGCAAGGCCTTAAAAGACAGATCTGATCGTCAACCAGAGTCGAGCGCTTCTCGCTCCAAGCCTGTTTCCAAACCTAAGTCTCAGCCTAACCCCTCTGAACCGAAAATGAGTGAGGCACACTCTTCTAATGTGAAAAGTATAGCAAACAGCGATGAACATCCTAAGAAACCGAATGTCCATGGAGACGGTTGTTCCTACAAGTACTTCGTGTCTTGTAGACCCCGTGATTTCAATGGGGAAAAAGGAGCTGTCGAGTGTTCGAGATGGTTAGATGAAATGGAAACGATGGTGGATATCAGCGGTTGCGCTGATAAGAATGTTGTTAATATGTATCTCAGTCGTTCAAGGGCGATGCCCTTATCTGGTGGAAAGCCTTAGTCCAGTCTACGGGCAAGGTTCATCTCTACAACATGAGTTGGTCCAAGTTTGTAGATCTTGTGAAGGATACTTACTGCCCACCTCATGAGGTGGAGAAAATTGAGTCAGATTTTCTAAATCTGACCATGAAGAATATGGACTGTCGGAAGTTCGTCACCGACTACAACTCTCTTTCAAGACTAGTCCCGTATTTAGTTACTCCGGAGCCTAAACGCATTGCGCGTTTCATCAATGGGCTAGCTCCTGAAATCAAGAGTATGGTTAAAGTGGTGCAGCCTAGCACCTACAAGTCTGCTGTGGAGTTATCCCTCTCCCTCAGACAGGATTATGTGAGGCAATTGTCAGCTAAGACTGACACTGATGGAAAGAGGAAAAGGGAAGATAATAACTCCCAGAGGTTTAACAAGAAGGGTAAACATGGGTTCAACAAGGACAGTCAGAAATCGGGCAAAAAACCCACGTGCAAAACGTGTGGGAAGCAACATTATGGGCAGTGTCGCCTAGAACAAAAACCGAAGCAATGCAACATCTGCAAGAAAACTGGGCATCGGTCTCATGAGTGCCGTAATATCAAGGATGCTACTTGCTTTGGATGTGGTGAGAAAGGCTACATCAAAACAAGTTGCCCAAAGGCAAATACCGAGGGTAAACCCAAAACCTCAGAAACAAAGAAGGCCACTGCTAGAGCCTTTCAAATGAATGCTAAGGAAGCAATAAAGGATAACAATGTCATAACGGGTACGTTCCTTATCAACGACGCTTTTGCTAGAGTTCTTTTTTATTCGGGCGCCGATAAATCGTTTGTAGATCATAAATTTAGTGAACTATTAAACTTGCCCGTAAGAACTCTAGACATAACCTATGAAGTAGAGTTCGCTAATGGAACTATAGAAACCGCTTCTTCCATTCTTGACGGATGCTTCATATCCATCAAGAATCATTATATCCCTGTCTCTCTTTTACCCATGAAACTTGCGGGATTCGATGTAGTCTTAGGCACGAATTGGTTATCGCATAACCAAGCACGCGTTGCCTGCGATAAGAAACTCATCGAGATCAAATCCCCGTCTGGTAAAATCCTCACCATTCATGGAGACAAACATTTTAGATTGCCTGATAAGGCAGTTTTACTTAAGGCATCTAGATGTATGACGAAGGGATGTGTCATCTACATGGCACAAGTCACCGTTGATGAACCCAAACCGAGGATTGAGGATATCCCTATCATCTCTGAATACCCGAACGTGTTCCCAGAAGAATTACCTGGCCTACCTCCTGATAGGCAGGTAGAGTTTTGAATTGACATCATACCTGGAGCAGCTCCCATAGCTAAAGCTCCGTATCGTTTAGCGCCAACCGAGATGAAGAAACTGAGAACCCAACTGGACGAACTATTAGAGAAAGGTTTTATTCGACCTAGCTCTTTGCCTTGGGGAGCTCCTATCCTTTTTGTCAAAAAGAAAGACTGGTCAATGCGAATGTGCATTGATTACCGTGAGCTTAATAAGATAACAATCAAGAATCGTTATCCTTTGCCCAGGATCGATGATTTGTTTGACCAATTGCAAGGTGCAAGCTACTTCTCGAAAATAGATTTAAGATCAGGTATCACCAGCTTAAGGTTAGAAACGAAGATGTTCCGAAAACTGCTTTCAGAACAAGAGATGGACATTACGTAATGCACCTGCAGCATTCATGGATCTCATGAATAGAGTCTGCAAGCCATACTTAGATAAGTTTGTCATTGTCTTCATAGACGACATACTCATCTACTCTCGTAATCAATCTGATCATGAGAAACATTTGAGGTGTATTCTTGACATTCTGCGTCAAGAAAAGTTGTACGCAAAATTTTCCAAATGTGAATTTTGGTTACGTGAGGTTCAGTTCCTTGGTCACATAGTAACTGAACATGATATCCAAGTAGATCCAGCAAAGATAGAAGTAATAATGAATTGGGAAGCCCCAAAGACACCTTCCGAGATACGTAGTTTCTTAGGACTGGCTGGTTATTATCGAAGGTTCATTGAGAACTTCTCACGAATAGCCGCTCCTTTGACAATCCTGACTCGTAATGATGCTAAATTCAACTGGGGTCCAAAACAACAAGAATCCTTTGAGACGCTAAAGCATAAGTTGAGCAATGCCCCGGTGTTAACCCTGCCAAAAGGTGTGGAGGAGTTCGTGGTTTATTGTGATGCATCGCACACTAGCATGGGATGTGTGCTTATGCAGAAAGGCAAAGTGATTGCATATGCATCACGACAACTAAAAGTGCACGAGAGAAACTACACCACCCATGATTTAGAATTGGGCGCGGTAGTATTCACAATTAAACTTTGGAGGCACTATTTATATGGAACAAAGTGTATCATCTACACTGACCATAAAAGTCTGCAACACTTGTTCAATCAAAAGGATTTGAACATGAGGCAACGTCGTTGGATGGAAACACTCAACGACTATGATTGCGAGATTCGATATCATCCAGGAAAGGCGAATGTAGTCGCTGATGCGCTTAGTCGCAAGGAAAGAATCAAACTTTTAAGGATCAATGCCAAGAGCATTGAACTGAAGAACAACTTGAATGAAAAACTGCTAAATGCACAAAAACAAGCCATGTCTAAGGACAAGATTGCCAAGGAAGGATTAGGTGCAACCATCGATCTATTAGCATCTGGAAAGGACGAAATGTTTAGGATGAATGATCGGATCTGGGTTCCGATTTACGGAGGACTTAGAGATATAATCCTCCAGGAAGCACATAATTCTAAATACTCCGGTCACCCGGGTAGCGACAAGATGTATCAAGATCTTAAACCCAATTATTGGTGGATGGATATGAAGAAAGATATAGCTAATCATGTAGCAAAGTGCTTGACGTGTTCTCAAATAAAGGCAGAACACCAGAAACCGTCAGGACTTCTACAACAGCTTGAGATCCCAATGTGAAAATGGGAAATGATAACAATGGACTTTATCACTAAGTTACCTAAAACCAAGTGTGGTAATGACACAATATGGGTTATTGCGGATAGATTAACCAAATCCGCTCACTTCTTGCCAATTAAAGAAACATATGATTCCGATAAGTTGGCAAAGATTTTATGTCGATGAGATTGTGTCCTTACACGGTGTACCAGTATCAATTATATCTGATAGAGATACAAGATACACATCTCACTTTTGGAAAAGCTTCCAACAATCTCTAGGCACGAGATTAAACTTCAGTACGGCTTACCATCCGCAGACGGACGGACAAAGTGAGCGTACCATTCAAACCTTGGAGGACATTCTTCGAGCTTGTGTGATCGATTTAGGAGAAAGTTGGGATGATCACTTACCCCTAATCGAGTTCTCTTATAATAATAGTTATCACACAAGTATTAAGGCCGCTCCTTTTGAAGCCTTATACGGAAGAAAATGTAGGAAGCCTGTGTGTTGGGCCGAAATCGGAGAAGCCCAACTATCTGGACTCGAAATCGTCCTCGAAACCACGGAAAAGATTGTGCAAATCCGTGATCGACTTAAGGCAGCTCGTGATAGACAAAAGAGCTATGCCGACAAAAGGCGTAAACCTTTATAGTTCCAAATTGGGGACAAGGTTATGTTAAAGGTATCACCTTGGAAAGGGGTAATGCGTTTTGGGAAGAAGGGCAAGCTAAGCCCGAGGTATATTGGACCATTCGAAATAATCGAATGTGTCGGAACCATAGCTTATAGGCTTAAGCTACCGGAAAAGCTCAGTGGAATCCATGATGTTTTCCACGTCAGCAATTTGAAGAAATGCCTCGTGGATGAGTCGCTAGCAATGCCTCATGAGGATATACAGATTGATGAAAACTTGCGTTTCATAGAGAAACCAATTGCGATCGAGGATCGGCAAGTTAAGAAGCTTCATAGGAAGCACGTACCTATTGTGAAGGTCAAATGGGACGCCCGTCGAGGTCCCGAATATACTTGGGAGGTCGAGTCTAATATGCGACAAAAGTACCCTTATCTATTCGAATAAACCTCGAGGTCGAGATTTTTATTAAGGGGTGAAGATGTGACACCTCGAAAATTTCATCCAATAAAATTCCGACACGTGTCCCGAAATCTTTGGTTGCCACGTGCTAAACGAGAGAGACAAAAATCGCCAACATGTTATTTTATAACCTTTGAGTGGTGAATATTAAAGTCGAGTGGTTAAATGTGTCAACATGCTAAATCTATGCCTCTGAATGACCTTTTAACAAACCCGGAGCTTAATGATGTTCGGTTATACTCCCGAGAGTGCTAACCAGGGGCCATATTGAATAAAACATGATTTTATGTCGAAATATGGGAGTTTGGAGAAGTTCAGGGGCCAAAATGGATATTTTGTGGTTTGGCACCCCAGGCGCCACGCCCCAGAGACCAAGTGTCCCCGCGCGACGCACGGGAGAAGCCTGTTCGCAGAATTGGCAGCCAGCTGCAGGACCTGCATGCTTGCCACCTCCTAACCCATTTCAGCTCCTGAATTCCGAAACCATGGCCTCAATTCTGGTTTTGGACACCTCATGTAACACCTGGAGTGATCCTAGGTGAGCTTTAAACACTTGGATTGATCTTGTTCATGATCTCCAAGTATAAATAGAGGTGTTCATCAACCTCACTTCTTGCACCTCTCACTTTCTTTCTCTCTATTACTCACTTGGAAGACTCCTAATCTTCAAGGAGCAATCCCCTGAGTTTCTTAAGTCATCCTTGGTTCACTTGTAAGTGTTCCAATCCTTTCTTTTCATTTTTATTAGGCTCTATGCCAAAGTCAAAGCGTTAACGTAACGACGCTTTGACTTTGAGCTAAGACCATTACGGTCCAGCCATTGTTCGGTACGAACGTGGCTACGTGATCATAATTAGGTAGGTGTTAATCCCTCAAGAGGGCACCTCCTGATTACCACGTTTGCTTGGTCAATTGACGGGTCAAAGCTATTAATAAAAAGTCAAACTGGGTCAGTTTTTAAAATAAATTCATATATAATAATGTAGGTGTTATAAAATACATTTTGACACTTTATAACTTGGTAATAAGTATTAGAACATGTATAAACATGTTCGGCCCGTCAAGTCCAGGTCTAAGGTCGGTTCGCAACCGAAAGTCACAAAAGTTGACTTTTGCTTTGACTTCAGTTCTGACCCGATTTAGCAACATTAGCTTCTGTCCCTGAGTTGCATTATGATCATGATATAGTATACTATAACCCTTTGGAGTTATAGGATATGGCCGTGTAGTAATCCGAGTTTTTACACAAGTATCCGTTAAATATGCCTAAAACGCCCTTTTAACACATAAAATAGTTTAAACATAATTTTGACATCAAAACTCAATATCTACTGATGTAATATCATTATTAGGACTATTTGAGATATTCATTCAGGTTGCAAACTGAGTTAAAGCTATAGTTTGCCCACTAAGCCTTTAAATGACGATATTGCCCTTTCGGCACTTTAAATGGGTTATAAACATTTTTATGAATCAAAACATCATACTTACTGATGTAATATATATATTAACATATTTTGGTCATTCAAACCTGTTCACAACAACAATTTTACTTAAATATCGTTTAAATTGTCATTTAGCGACTTAATCGCCATTTCGGCGCATAATGTGGTTTAAAACCATATTGGAGCATTGAGACTTGGTACCTACTGATTTCAAAACATATTTTAAAATTATTAACAGTGGGTACATGTCCCAAACTCAGACTCCCAAATAAGTTATCAATTATATGTGAAATGACCAAATTACCCCTTCGGGACATAGTTTGATCTTAAACTATAAACCACGCATATAATTGATATCCTATTGATATAACACCATAAAATAGGTATTTTTACAGAATGTTTATATTAATAACATCAGTTTACATATAAGCCCGTTTATTACATTTTAGAAATGACGAAAACGCCATTTAAGGCATAGTTTGCTTTTAAAACCATAACGGGCCGTCATATCAATAACCTACTATTACAATAACATATTTAAACTTAATGGCATATGGAACTTGTATAGGACTCACCCGGTTACCCAGTTTCGCTTATATGCATACGGTTAAGCCTACGTGACTAGTTTACGCAACTTAACCAAAAACGGGTTTAACCATATCAAAATATTCTCAAATTCCAGAATGTAAAATGGTAACCCATATTATACAAGTCCTAGTACTTGTCGGGTCCAAAATACATTCTTTTTCGGTCATCGCTTAATCTAGCGTTTTCATACCGTTATCTTTATTTTAAGTTAGCCGGTCTAAGTCAATGACTAAATAAAGACCCGCTAACTAACTAATCGGTTAATAATACCATTCAATCCAGACTAGAGACTTTCGGTAGATTGTCGTCGAGCTAGTTTATTTTGATTACGGCTGTGCTTTGCTTATTTTCTTATTACCAGAGACTTTTGCAAGCCAGGTAAATACTTTAACTTATTTTCCCTTATACGGGCTTGGGATACGGTATACTAATACCGCATGGTTGGATATGGGATCAAAGACCAATGAGTCGGGAATTCAATAATCCATTTTAATTCGTATTGCTTAATATTAAACATTTGGGGGTTAAAACAACCGTTTCCTGGATATCCACGGCTCATTTAATTGCAAATGGCCACGACCTAAGCACGCGGTGTAGGCATACACCCGTCAGATGCTAAAATAAAGTATTACCTAATGGTGTTAAAGTGGTGTGTCGATTAATCATGACCCCGGCATAGTTTTCGGGCTCTAAATGTATTATTAGCATGTAAAACTGATAACATGAAATTATTTATCCCAAGTTATTTATAAAACAAAGTACCATTGTGTACACTAAATATTTTTCGAAATGTTTTTCAAAATGAGTCGGTTAAATGTATTTACCAGTGAAAACTGACGTATTTTCAAAAGACTAAACGCATGTGACAAGTATACGTAAATAGGCTGGAAGTACTCGGCGAAGCTTAAGAGGAATTGCAACCCTTTGCTTAGAAGGCCTTAGTTTGTCAAGTTTCATTTGTATTCACATTTCGATCCGTCTGTGGATCTAGTTACAAGCGTTGTATTTATTATTTTTGAACTTTGAACATTCAAACGTTTGTAATAGTAACTATCCAGACTTCCGCTGTGTATTATTGTATTATTTGGTAATGATGATATCAACTTACGTCACGATATTTCCCAACTGGGCCCACCGGGTTACATGTGGAAATTAGGGGTGTGACAATTTGCTTATCCCTGGGCAACCGAGGACGCCACACGGTGATCGAAAGATAACCCTGTGATACTTGATTGTATAATAAGGTAATGACTATTTTACCCCTCACGTGATGGACACGCGGGGAAAACTTAACATAATAGTTAATAAGCGTTAGATCTAGGGATGGAACATATTACCACTTGAAACGTCATGAACTAAAACTTGATTTTGATGTTTAGAGCAAACCTCAATTACGAAAAATGTAGTTTACTTAAAGCAATATAATACCATGATAATAGTGGTTGAATTTCTTAAACGATACAAAACTAATGTGAAACTTAAGGGTTTAGATTTGTTTTAAATGGTTTCAGATCAAACTTATGAACATGTTTGGCAAAATGAGCCAGGTTCATGATCAACTTGATATGCTTATGAATTGACCCATTTATTTTTGTATATATAAAAAAGAACGTGTTATGTCATAACTTGAGCTAGATACTGATCAAATGCTAAATTATTAAATTTAAATAACAAACTTACCTTCAAGTTTTATAGTTGAAATGTAATTCACTATACAATACCCATTTGTTATTTATCTTAATTTGCGATTTTAGATATTAATATGCAAAAACAACAAATTAGGTTAAATAAATCGTATTCATGCCAACCTCTAATTACATGTGTCGTGATCAGGTTCATGTATCTTATACATTTTCCAAGTTCTTGTCGTGATCGGCTTTGTTATGGGTTTGACACATAAGCACGACCCATTTAGCATCTCTAGCTATGAGTACATAAACACATTACAATAATGTGTGAAATATTAAAAAAATTACGTACATAAACACATTATAATAATGTGTGAAATATTAAAAAAAATACGAATCAAATAGAAAATATGCAACATGAGAAACCAACCAATAAAAAACACAGAATTAGATGAGGATCATCAATATGACACTTTTCTTGCAACACATAATTAGCGTCTATTCGTTTATGTGTTGTTTCTTTCGTGAAACTGAAAAAGGTGGTAGGTGTTTCCAACACAGTATACGGTGTACAAAAATACAGTCTAGTCTCAGTGGAACTATAACGTAAGAGTTTTGCTCTCTCTAAAAAAAGGTGACCATGAAAATTCATGAAATGAAAAGGCGATACACACCCCAGTTTTTACATGTATGTATGTTTTTTTTGTCAAAATTAGTGAAACTAGTATTTTATTAATTTTTCCAAACATTTAACACTTTAATAAATTATCTATACAATCTTTCTTTATCAGGGAACTCATCTAACAGCTAGTCCTGAAACTTGGACTTAAAAGGTTGGTTCACACCAGTCATAATCAAATATACCCAACGACGACTGGGGAATAGCTGTTTGTAGTTTGCGTGACAACTTTTGATGGAACTCATGGGTCCCCAATGGCGTGCTGATTTGCGAGCTTTCCAACAGGCTTCCATGTTGACACAGACTTAATATACAGCCCAAAAAAAAAGAATTCTCCCATAAATGGTATTCACATATTATAAAGATGTAGTATAGAATGTCTATGTATTTCTACCGTTAAAGAAAAATATGATTCGTACATTCTTGGTAAGTTTTGAAATCTTTAATTTGGTGGCGACGCTCGTGTTCATCTACCGTGAACACTATGTTGTTTAGTTTGAATGAAGTAGTGGTTAATGTAATAAATAGAGGTGAAATGCTGGTGGAATCATACCAATTTAAATTTTCAAGGGAATTCAAGTGAGATTTCGTTTATTGTTCATGTGTTTGGAGTAATTATTGTTTAGAATAGAGTGTGTAAAAAGTTATAAAGTTATGGATCATGATTTAAATGATATAGAAGCCTATAATAAACTTAAACTGGACCTTCTTTTGTATAAATACGAGTTAAGTCCGAGTGAGTATGTGCATGAGGGGGCTTTACTTGATTAAACACAATATAGATCTGTCATTTATGCATGCACTATATATCAACCGCAAACCTTTTGTCATGAAATTTCATGTTTGTTTTAAGTGTACTTTTTATTAGTTTAACATAAAAGAGAATAGATAGCATCCCGTGCCAAATCAGATGAATTGATGCCCTATCGTGCCCCTAGCCAATCACATTATTTTTATTTTTCTTTATTAATAGGTAGGGGCCTTATCCCATTGCATGATAGTCAGCTATAAAGTCGCTATCTACATGACGTATATGTGGCGCTGATGCGGCGTGATAAAACCTCTAGAGACTTTATACCACACCACCCGTAAACATGTGTGATTTTTTTTTGTAGTTTCCATAAGAGCTTCATGCTGATATTTTATATAATAATATAAAGATATGTATAAACACGTAGGCATTGAGAAATATCTATAATGAACAACAAATATCTAAAATTTCAAGTAAAGATAAGGATGAGTGTAAATTGTAAGCTTTTGGTTGGCAAAGTTAGAATATCATCCTAGTATGAGTAGAAATTTAATTTAAGTAGAAATCAAAAGGCAATGTGTTTTCATTAATTACTTGGAGTCGTTTATGAGTTATGGTCTCGAGAGTTAAAAAGAGTTTGATAAAATATCTTGTAGGTTGGTTCACGTGATTCCTAGATCTAGCTGCAATTTTATTAAATGTTAGCTTGTTAGGTACATATCACAAATTCTCGTTTTTAAAACAAAAGTGCATATCCAACACCAAATATTTACTACTCACAGTACTTCCATATCAGCATACGTCACTATTTACTACTCACTTGAATGCATTAATTTTTTTCGGTAGTTATGAATAGATATATACTACTCACATGAATATGAATTGATATTTATTGGACTTTAGTTTTATTAGTATGAGCCATGAGCTCACTTTAGATATCTAGGGTTTCTTATCTTTCTGTATATATTGTAATCATCTACTGAATAATAAATCGATCAGCCATTTACCGTTTAACAATATATACTACTGACTATTCACAGGAAGTCGATACCATTTAGTCTAGCTGTATCAAGGAGACCCAACATGCATAAGTGTAATGTTATTATATTATTTTCCTAAAAAAGTAATATTATATTTGATGGACACCTAGGGGTGAGCAATAACCGAGCCGTTAAGCAAAACCGAACCGAAAACCGGCGAAATCGAACCGAAATTAACCTTCGTAGTTAATCGAAAGTCGGTTATCGGTTATTTTCTGTACCATCGATTAACTGAAATTAACCGAACCGAACCATTTATATTTTCATATATTTCTAGCTTTTATACTTACATTTCATGTTTTATATTCTTTCATTTCATGTATTTATACCTCCATTTCATTTATCTATACCTCAATTTCATGTATTTATACCTCTATTTCATGTATTTATACATGCTTTTCATTTATTTAATGTATTTATATATCCATTTCATTTATTTATACATCCATTGAGTGTATTTATACATCTATACCTCCATTTCATGTATTTAATCCTTGTTTAATTTGGTTATTAACCGAAATTAACCGAATCAAACCGAAAACCGACAAATTAACCGAACTGATTAATCGATGACTTCTGTTACTGTTAAGGTTAATGCCAATAACCGAGACGAATCGAACCATACACACACCTAATAAGTTAAATGACAGACTTACAAGCATCTAGTTTGATACATCAATTAATAATAAATGTCCATTAGAAAACTTTCAAGCTCATTTCTCAATTAAGAAGTATGAATATACATTCTATAAAGTTTTTGCCCCGAACATCTAACTGAAGATATATAACGACGTTAATACGTTATACAAGCAACGTGGAAGCAGAATTTCATTAACTTTTGGGCCTAGTGAACTTAGGCCCATGTTTCATGAGCTTAAATTCATATTTCATCATGGAATTCTGAAGTCTGAACTAGAGACGGGCCCAAAACCAAATCATCTTTTGTAGGCTTACGCCGGTTTGAAGAAACACCGTTTGGGTTATGAATCATTTTTTTATTAGAAATCCCAACCCTGTATAAATTGATAGGGTCAACCGACTCGGGGCCCAAACCTATTAATAAACCGGTTTCCTTCGGTTTTATAACCCGATTTTTCTTTCAAATCGCGAGCTGGTACCAAACCGGCGGACCGGGGTCAGGCTCAAGCCGGTATTATTTGTGCACTGGGTCGGATTATAAATCGATTTCGCTGGGCCCAAATAGATTTTTTTTACACGTCTACTCTGAACCACCGGTTTTCGAATTCAACGTACACAAGGTGTTTGTGAAAATGCTTCACAAAAATAAGCATTTTATTGTTTCATTTTGGTTTCAGTTGGGCATTGTTCAATCATTCGTAGCACTAGATGGTTCTAAGAGTGTTAATTGAAGAGGTGAGTAATTTGCAAGTGAAATGAAGAGGTGAGACGCATAATACTTATCATAGAGATGTACGTAAAAGCGCTGAGGAGGCTGACTATGGTTGCTTAATTGGAAATAGTACTAAATTCATCTTCTGCTGGAGTTGAGCCTGCACCACTTTGATGGAGATAAACACCTGGTGCACTATCATCTGCCCTTGATAGTTACTATTTAGGCAATCGATTGTATCGAATGCAACTTCAATAAACAACAAATTTATACATAGACAATCTTTTTACACAACAATGCTCACTTATTCATGCTTGATGCACCACATCAATTATTTGCAAGCGATAAAAGACTCGGGTTTCAGGACGGAATTTTACATAATAAACAGACGGTTTATGCATGAGCTGCTACTTGCATTGGTTGTTCATCGATGGATGGACCTCCAGTTATGCTATCAAGGCAACCACTCTTCATCGTACTCCCGCCACAACCACCTCCACATCCGCCGCCACAACCACCACCACATCCTCCACAGCAACCACTTTCCACCATGTTCCCGCAACCACCCCCACATCCACCACCACAGCCAGCACCACAACCACCACTTTTCACCATGTTCCCACAGCCGCCTCCACAACCACCACCACATCCCCCACCACATCCACTACCGCAGCCACCACTGCTGACCATATTCCCACAACCACCTCCACATCCACTACCGCAGCCACCACTGTAGACCATATTCCCACAGCCACCTCCACATCCGCTACCGCAGCCACCACCGTTGACCATATTCCCACAACCACCACCACATCCACTACCACAACCACCACTCGCTATTTTTTCTTTAGCAACCGCAGCCTTAAAAACAGCTTCCTCAGTCATAAATCCCGTCTCCTTTAAATTTTCGCCATCATTCACGTCCTTCCTCAAAATG
This sequence comes from Scalesia atractyloides, assembly GCA_947069175.1. Taxonomy (NCBI): domain Eukaryota; kingdom Viridiplantae; phylum Streptophyta; class Magnoliopsida; order Asterales; family Asteraceae; genus Scalesia; species Scalesia atractyloides. The sequence goes on along the minus strand of CAMTDV010000010.1, from coordinate 74,311,129 downwards.
TTAAAAAATATGAAAGCCAGCATGCGTCCCGGTAACACAAACCATGCTTCTTATACCTATCAAAATAAAAAGAACAGTTAAAAGTTAAAGCATACCGGTAAATCTCTAGGTAAAAACTTTTTGTTAAACTATGACCATCAAATCTCCTGAGTTAACATCAAGCAATGCTACTGCTCTTCCATACGGATACTCTGCGGAAAACTTAACCGCTGTCATGAAGTTATGCTTGTGTTTGTTTTCCTCTCATGATGCTTCAGTTCATAATCCAACTTTCTTCCAGGAACCAGTTTAACCTAAATCACAATCACCGACGAGTCATTATCCATATTTTGCTAGATCTTTTCATGAAAATAAACGGAGATTATTCCAACCATGTGAGGACTGGTGAGCAGTATCTTCTGAACTTTAAGGGTCCATAAAGAATCCATCAAAGACCACTCTGACTCGATCAACTGTCCAATAACCGTTTCATCTTCTCGTGTGACGCCAAGGAGCTCTTTCATCTCTCTGTGTAGCAAAGAAGCAATCAAAAAAACTTAAAACATCATTCAATTCAAAGTATTTGTGGAATTCGGTCAAGAAAACAAAGGTAACCTCATTTGAAGGCCAATGATTTCATTCCCATTTCCATCCGTAACCTGTGTCAAGCTCTTTGAGAGACGAGAAGTACGGTCCATCTTAAGCACATGTGGTGCTGGCATTGGCACGGTGCACGAGGCTGCTACTTTTAAACGAACGGGATCAGAACTTATAGTGTCAGAACTTGGAACCAAAGCCAACCACTTTTCCACAGAGAGATTAAAAACTAAGTCTTCTAAAGCGATAGAACCACAACCTAGAGTTTTGACCGGTTCGGGTAGCAGTAAGTCGGAAGTGGAATCAGAAACAAGTTCGAAGAAAAGCTTTCCAGTAGGTTTACGCTGAAACGTAGCAACTTGCTTTCTACCGAATTCCGACTGGATATAAGCTTCCTCTTGACATCAAAGATTCCATCAGGTTGTGCCTTGCTAAAATGTACGCAAACCCTTTTTGTATAGGTCTCCGGTAAGTTTTCGATCGCTACAAACTCCAAAACAACCTGCAATAACTAATAACACAATTCATTTTAACTCGAGCACTGAAGTTAAAAGCAACAAGGACCATATTCATCCGATACATAGGCCTGGAAACGAACCAAATGTTCATGAACTTCTTCGGCGGGAAGTTCGTTTATGTTCTGTTATTTAATAAACGAACATGAACACAACTTCTTGTTCATTTAATTAAATGAACGAACATGAACGAGTGTTTTGTTCATTCATTTATGTTCGTGAATGTCCATTTATGTTTGTTTATTTACATTTGTTTATGTTCGTTCATTTACGTTTGTTCGTTTCTGTTTAAATACATAAGTAGTTATACTTATATAAATATTAAACATAAAAGAAACTTTCTAACTACTTATATAAATATAATTGGTAGGATTTCTAGCAATAAAAATTAGTTTTCCAATGGGATTTATCGTAATTAATTACTAGTTTAGATAAAAATTTACGTTATGTTCGTTTATGTTAAGTAAGTGATGTTCATTTGTGTTCATTTATGTTTCATCAATTATATTCATTTGGGTTATTTATTGTTAAATTATGTTCTATTAAGTTAGGTTGTTTATGTTCGTGAACTGTTCGTTTAGGTTTTAAACGAACGAACATAAATGAACACGAACATGACCATCTTAATAAACGGACATGAACAAAAAAAAACATGTCCGATTATATGTTCGTGTTCGGTTAAAGTTAAATGAACAAACACTCTGTTTGTGTTCGTTTGGATCATTTACAGGCCTACCAATACACTTGAATTACCTCAATGACGTGTGCTTCGGGAAGACTGATTAACTTCTGAAACTTGTTATTTGTGGTAACCTCTTTGCCAATGAGTTTTGGTATGAAAGGAGTGGCGGTGAGAGGCGAAGGTGTACTACCTCTATACATTGCTCCGACTTTCCAATATCTTGAACCGAATACCGCCTCCCATCGTTTGATAGTTTTAGAAAATCCAACATCTAGTTTTTGACCTTTGCCTCGGTTTTGGTCTGTGTCGTCATGTTCTAGAATCTGTCCAAGTGATTTCGTCAAGTCGTTGCTGTAGGAAGCAGGATGTAACTGGTGTGTATGCCAGATTAGGTCGATATCGTAAGTCGGAACACAAAAACATGTTATGTTACGTTCTTTGTTTCGCTTGATCAGATGCAGAAAGCCTTTGTATCTGGCTACAGCTGATTCAAGAAACTGATCGGTGTTCATATGGGGTCTGGACACCTGGTAATAGAATGGGATTTGTCTTTTAATAGCTAAAACCAGATCGTATTTAGTATGGTTTTCAGACCCGTTGACGCTTTTTGGAACTTCATCCGAAAGATTTGTGTTGATATCATATGGCTCGTCGGGATACATGGTGTTCCATATTTCTTCTGTTTCTTCTCTTGAGATTTCTTCAACGGAGGATGCAACGTTACAGTTGTCAAGAACTCTTCCGTAGAATTCTTCACAGTCGGATTTGTATCTTACCTGAGACCGAAATGCAAGAACAAGATTCATCAAAACACGCGTTTACAAACAAAATTTTAATTTCAGGACCTATCGGATTGAGCCTGTGACAATGCCAAACCCATTCACAGTCAAGAGGAACAACCAAAGGCCCGTTTGTGGCCGAGACTCGGAGTGTTTAGCAAGCAACGGAAGCCAACAAGTATTGTACCTGAAAGCAATCAACCAATCACAAACACATACTAAAGGAGAAAGAAAGAAGTTGAGTTGTGGTTGTCTATGATTTACCTGTAGATGGCCCGTTGCAAGGTCTGGTCTTCATAAAGCCAACGGTTTCTGTCTACAGCAGCAAGAAACTTGAGCTGAAGCTTAGCAGCAGCCACAAGATCTTCACTTATTTGGATACTTTGAGCTGCATTCCACTCTGACTCCTGTTCCAAACCCATCTTACAGTTCTCACCTACAAAACCAAATGATCGGTAGCCGGTTAACATATGAATCTAACCCAAAAAAACAATCATACCCAATAAATCCCACAAATAACAAAGCTATTGGTAGGGCCCTAGGAACTGGGAAGAGTGGATGCAGGCAAGCGTTACCTCTATCCAGAGAGACCTTCTTCAAACAACACCAAAAATATAAACTAAAAGCTACCAATAACAAAAGGAACGTTGAAATAATAACGTGTAACAAATAGACATATATAACATTAGAAAACAATATATAGACATAAATCCAGGAAGACAGTCAGTCATATGTAAAGTCCACCTAAAGCGTAGGAAAATCTAAGCCCCTAAGAGCATTCACATCCAGCTCTCTAAAAATATACATACATTCCACTAAAAAACAACTCCTATATCAATATATTAAAAACAAATATTTTTTCTTTCTCCTTTTTAAATAAATAATATTTTTATACATTTATCATTACATTTTCTCTCTCCTTCACTCACAACCACTTTCAATATATATTAAAAAGTAAAGGGGGTGAACAGTGTCCTCCCAAATATACAGATGAACAGTAACATTTTCTCTCTCCTTCACTCACAATCACTTTTATACTTTTTATATTTTAAAAACCTCATACACAGATTTTGACTCCAAGGATTTGAATGCTCTAAGACACATCTATACCCTCCCCTAAAAATCCTTGACCTTAATCCTACATCTCCACGAACTCGACCAACAAAAAATTTAAACACTTAAACATGGCTTAAATCATGGTATTCTAGGTCCGGTTTGAATGGTTTTTAGGTCTAACTGTTAGTAATGGTTTTTAGTTATCATAATCTAAATTCAAAACAATTGAGAATTTATACCGATCCAAATCAAACGGTTTGGTTTCAGTTTGAGCTAAAAAAGAGAGTTAATTGTCATTTTCGTCCCTATGGTTTGTTCACTTTTGCCATTTCAGTCCAATTTTCAAAAATGCGTCATTTTCCTCCCCGACGTTCTGGAAACGTGCCATTTCAGTCCAAAAGGTTAACCGCAGTTTAATGAAGGGCAAAAACATTTGCAGCTGGCAGGGTTCAAACCCGTGACCAGCTGCTTAGAAACAAACACATTACCCAACAAGCCAAAGCCAATTTTGTTAATAACATCCATTTATATTTCTTTTGACATGTCTCCAACCACCACCTCCACCACCACCATCCCAAATCCACAACCTGCACCACATACATCCTCTCTCTCCTCTCTCTCTCTCTCTCTTCACTCTCCCTCCCTAGAAAATGTCCGACATCATTGTTACTCACCTTCAAATCAAACACCACCGTAACTCCGTAAGCCATCATCTCCGCCCCTGTGTAAAGCAGCCACCGCCCCCACCGCTCGCCACCGTGAACCAGAAAGGGCCCGTCGCAACCCATTTTTTGTACACGACTACCCTGCCGCTGGTTTCGACCACCAATGTTTGCCACCGGTGTAAACCCACCTGATACCAGCTGCCGCTGTCGTCACCTTGAACCACCGTGAGCTTTGAATGTGTCTGCAACTTAGGTTTAAATGTGTGAATCTGAATGTGGTTATGTGTGTATTCCAAATCAACTTCGTTAATCATCTCCAATCGTTGTGCTTCAAGGATCTAATGAATATTACATAGTTACGGTGGTGTGGTGGTCGTTTTCTACGGTGGTGTGGTGGTCATTAAACTGAGTTTTTTAACTGGGGGTTAACTTTTTGGACTGAAATGCCACGTTTCCAGAACGTCGGGGAGGAAAATGGCGTATTTTTGAAAATTGGACTGAAATGGCAAAAGTGAACCAACCATGGGGACGAAATTGACAGTTAACTCTAAAAAATATGTGTAAATAATAATTGGCTTGGGTTGGGGACAGTTATACTCAAAGATCAAACAAAAGCTTGCATCTATCTAAAAATTCTCATAAAGTCTACAGTGCAAAACTGGATCAATAATGAGAATTGTACCCTCTGAAAAGTTAAAGGATCTAGTTCTCAGAATATCGGGTGTAAACGAGTCAAACCACTCAAGATTGATTTTTTAAAAGTTCTAGCTTAAGTTTAAACTGAATCCAGTTATGGAATACCACAACCGATTTATCCCGAAAAAAAGTCAACACTTATTACTAAGATTCATACAAGTTCTATCCCTTCAAATGTCCCAAAAAAGGCCAAGAAAGTATCACATAAAATACAGTTTCGTCTTGTTATCTTTTCTGCATAATCCTCTATCAGAAGTACTCTGATCATTGATTATTTTCAGATTCATATATGTTTTTGGAATTCTATACATCAATTTTATATAACTACATAAACACTCATTAGAAGAAACAACTTTGGAAATAACGTAATGGATTATGGCAATCAAATAAGCAGCTGAAACTTGTGATGATTGGTTACCTGAAGAAGCAATAATCCAGAACAACAAAAGCACCGGCGATGGCTGAACCTTTCGATTGTTTGATCAGACAGAATCCAGTTTTAGTTTTGATGGTTTGGAAGTTTTTTTGTAGACACGATGATACTCACGCAAATGTACTAACTGTACTTTCAACTACATGTACTGATTATAGATTTTTTTTAATTATATCCAATTATTGGCATATATTTAGATGATATAACTAACGTGCTAAAACAAACTGGTGTTGCCAATCATAGCGGGTAACTAGCAACTATTGGTGTTTATTCCCTATATAATTGATGCAAAAAATTGCTATTAAAAATATTTTTTTTATTACTATTATTAAAATAAGATAATTTTTTATTACGATTATTAAGGCATGTTTTACCTGTAAGGATGTAAGATACAAAAATTATATGAACAATTTATTTTATTTTACTATCTAAATAAGTAATAATAAGGTATTGACATACTTTACAAGGTTTATTGTTAACACTCTAAGATCACAATCTGAAATTATGAGCCTTTATAATTTTGTTACATATAATTTTCATACGAGAAAATGCTGATCAGTTATTTTTTCTTTTGTTTTTTGTAAATGTTAACTAGTTTGATAATGACATTTACCAACATCTCTATTCTTATCCGATTCCAATTATTAGTTTAAGTCGTTTTACTATTGGGTGAACCTAAATGCATCGGGGAATTTACGAAAATGGCCAAAGACCAATCTCAATTACGAAAATGGCCATCTCATGCGTTGTGGGAAGAGCGCATTACAGATCCCGAGGCAGCTATTGCGTTTGCAGTGCCAAAGAAAAAAAAACCTTATTCAACCTTTTAATTCCTGGTTGACATCTTTTCTGGTGAGTCTGTTCATCTTCATACTTCAGTGTCTTTCTTCCCGGTGCCGTATATCATCTTCTCCGGTGAACCTTTTTCTTTTCCGGTTGACCTGTATCTTAAATTTCGGTGAAGCTGTGTCTTCTCCGACGAAACTATACTATCCCGGCGAAGATTCCGATGAAGCTTGTGAAGAACCTTGTTCAACCTTTTAATTCCTTTCAATGTTAATATTTGTTTTGGAGAACTTACATATGACTCTGTTTAGTCCTTTTACCTGCTCCGACAAGTAGTTGTCTTCTCCGACGAGTCGCAGGTTTCTTCTCCGGTGAGATTTCAAAAAATATGAAAAAAAAACGAAACATCGCCTCCAATGCGTCTGCTAGTCCTTCAAACGAGCCAGCCAAGCGCTTCGGATGCAGCGGAGCCAGACGCATCCCCTAACTTTTTAGCCGGATGCGTTTGCGGCGGACTCCTCCAGTAAAATTGTACAGGTGTCTCGCTGCAATTGACGGACGCATGGAAGGTCGGGTGCCCTGCTTCCCCAACGCATGAGATGGCCATTTTGGTAAGTCAACATTATTCTTGGCCATTTTCGTAAATTCCCCAAATGTATCTTACCCTGTGTCTCTTAATATGAATTTACATGGATTTTACTTGTTAAAATCCATACGTTGTAATAAAAGACTTTAAAACAAATTACTAAACTTGTTTATGTTTATTTTTATAATAAATAAATGAACAGTATTTTCACAACTTAACTAAATAAACTTTATGAACTCATCTTTCGTTTTATCAATTTGGCCCATCATGTGATTCACAAATCATACACTAAACTCATGTTTGATAAAGATTCATAAATTATACATTAAAGATACGAAATTTTTATTCTTATCACACACCAAAACACTAAAAAAAATTGACCATGAATGTAGGCAAAAAAACTCTAGCTGAGTGACGTTATTTTTTTCTTTACTTCTCCACGCTTTTAATGTCTCAAAACGTATCATGCTTCCGCCAGTTCAGTCTCTCACCATCTTCGCACATGTACTTCTACTAGCAGAGATTGGCTCCTATCTATCCGAAGATGGATGATAATACTTAGGTCTCTAAGTGTGTCCACTAAAATTGAACCATCAAACCATTATATAGTCATTTTTGAGAAAGTAACGGACAATCTAAAGAAAATGCGTATTATACTTGTTCATAAGAGATAACATATATATATATATATACAAAATCAATACATGCGAAAACTCAGTTTTGCTATTTATAAGATATATACCGGGTATGATGGTTTTTGCAGTGAACCAAAAATGTACCAGTTTTCTCGTACTAAAAATATTTTTCAAGAAAGAGAAAAGTGTCCGGATAGTCCCTGTAGTTTGCACCGATTTCACCTTTAGTTCCTATATTTTCAAAATTACTGCTATAGTCCCTGTGGTTGGCAAATTCGTTTTCGGATAGTCCCTGGCGTTAATCGAGATTAGTTTTTTCAATTAAGTTTGTGTGAAATTACTAAAATACCCTTGTTATTAAACAAAATAAACTAATGAAGTATTAAATAAATAAAACACATATATCTATATACACACACAACAATACAGATTCCTATCTCTCCCTTTCTACTCTCTCTCTCTCTCTCTCTCTCTCTCAAAACCACCGCCACCATCATGACCTTCACCGCCACCACCATGACCTCCACCTTCACCGCCACCATCCCCTTTCACCACCACTGTTCCGCTTCCTAAACACATACCCACCTCCACCAAACCACCATAAAACCACAACCTTCGGACCAAAACGCCACCCCTTTTCCTCCTTCCCTCCTCTGCCGACAAACCACCCCCACCAAGCACCACCTCCGCCACCCAGTAATCACCACCATATGCGCAACAGCAGATGACGGCGGCAGTAGCCGGAGCCCTAGACGACAGCAGCTGCCGGTGGTTATGGGGACGGAGCCGGAGCGAGGTTAACTTTTGTTGCAGATCTGTGAATTTTGTTGGATTGAGTAGATTTGAATGTGTAGATATGAATTCTGTTGATTCTAACATGTATAGCCAAAGTTGAATTTTGTTGAATTTTGATGGTGTCACGTTATTGATGATAAGTTCTTTTTTTGGTGGTGAAACATGGATGGGAGTGGTGATGGAAGGTGGATGGTTTGTGGTGGTGAAATGCAGAAATGTTGGGTAAAGAAGAGTGGGGAAGGTGAAGTGGGTGGTGGTGGGTCCCACATAAGTTTTTAAATATTAAGTCTATTTCTTTTTAAGTTTTTAATTATTAATTTAACAGTAAGGACATTTAGGTAATTTCACAGAAACTTAACTGAAAACTAACCTCCATCCATATCAGGGACTATCCGAGAACAAATTTGCCAAAGTTGGGGACTATAGCTGTAATTTTGAAAATGTAAGGACTAAAGGTGAAATCGGTGAAAACCACAGGGACTATCCGGGCACTTTTCTCTTCAAGAAATGTTAAAAAATGAATATATAAAAAAAAAATTTACATAAAATTGAGTCATGTGGACCAGCCAAAGTGCTCTGGTTTGACAGTTGGAGCGGTTTGAATTAAAAAACAAAGATGGCTAATAGTTATTATGCTATGCATACACATACCACATTCTATAATTGAGAAACATTTATGTTAAATAATAAATGTGGTCGTTTTTGTTTATATGGCCGGGTTTAAGTTCCAAACAGTCGATCAAATAATCTTGAATTGGTTTGATTTGATTCGGTTTAGACGGTCCTCTCAACTACTTCCGCCGTTCAAAAAAAAGGTGAAGAGGCAATGTTATATTCTTTTTATAAAAACATTTTCAACTCCAAGATTAAAACAAATTATAATATCTATAATAACATCCTTTCATTCAACTACAAGATTAAAACAAATTATAATATCGAAAGAAAAGGATGAGAAGAGAAAATATAATTATCTTAATGATCACAGTTGACAGGATTTTAAACACGAATACATATAGTTTTCCTATTTAAATGTTTTTATGATTGCATTATCGGTTGTTTGCGTGTACACATTATTTTCTACAATATATAAGTATATAGTTTAGTCCTTAGCTTTAAACATATTTTAAGATTTGGGATGTAGCATATTCCTAATTGTCATTAGAATATTCGAATTTCTTATATAAAACAAAAGAAAGAGTACAAAGACGCCTCGAGTTACTCGCAATACATTCTTTCCTTTTTTGTCATTGTGTAGGTAAATGAACTTATTTTATTTATGCTATCAAGTATGCATTTGTAAAAACTAAAAAGATTACTTAATTACATTTATATTTTTTTAAACAATATTTAATCCAGTATATTTTCTAAAGACTAATTCACACACCCTACTTAAACCCTTAACCCCAACAACACACATTTCCAGATCACACCTTTAATCCAGTATATGATTTTGAATTAGCTCCCCATTGGAACCAATGTTTTTATAATATTTTAGTAAATGTTAATTTGGAAACTGGAAGAAAAGTTAACATGATTAAGATGATTGTAGATAGGTTCAAATATGCAATTCGTTTTAATAGTGTTTATTTAAGTATAACATAAACAAGTAAATATGTTTTTTTTTTCATTTAAACACTTAAAATATTTTATTACAGGTAGAAAACACAAGCTGGAAAATATGTTTTGAAGGTTAAAAATTTATGGTTATGATTCAAGAAATTCCGTTTTACAAGCTTACAACTAACGAGTAAATTTGTTTACAAATGTTCCAAATTTTCACGCTTTACTGATACTTTTGTAATCAGGTCATTAAGCGTTACGCTAAGCGTACTTTTTTTGTTTTCATGTACATTCAGTTATCAAGACAGCCAAGATAAGACATGGAAATTAACTTATGTAACGTTTAGACATTTACGGAGTAATGTTTGTAATTTGATTTTGTATAAGTGGCGTGTTAACCTTAGTCAGGTTGGGATGTTACACTAATATAACTAACGAGTGTATAAACTATCTAAGCAAAAATTATGTAACCATTCGCTTACAAACTTTGTACAGCCTAACGCAATCCCAATATCCAACACAGAGTACAGTTGTCTATGTTTCCTAAATCAAATAACAAAAAACTACAAAAGAGTTATGAGAACAATAGTACCTTAGTCTTCTTCTTCCTCTTCTTCCGCAACTACATCCATGTCTTTTTTGGCTTCAGAGGCTTCCTTTTCCAAATATTCTTCTTCAATCGTTTCCTTAAGAATCGTAAGTCTTTGGATAACCATCGGTAAATTCATCTCCTTGGCTTCCTCAATATCAGTTTCGTCTTTATGAAGTTGGTATGCATCAAGCATGATCGTAATCCACTTGTGCAACTCCTTTGGAGTTCTGCTCCAAACATTATACAAATTCGTGTAATTTTTTAAAAATTTTCACAGTAAGCAAAACAAAAAGAATAAATGGCGGGTGATTTACGTGTATATTGCATTGGGATTCCTGGCCTCGTTGTCTTTACCAGGAGAGAATGCCGTTGCTAAAGCTGAGAAACGCTCTTCCGGATCTGTGAAGTTTAACAGGTACTTAAGTAGCTTTATTTCTTTCGGTGCTATGCTCTTTAAACTTCTCTTGGTGGCTTTGTATAACTCGTACATGATCGCTTTCACCTACAAATTCATGCTAAATAAGATTAAGAATTCTTTCTTGAAAAACATAGACGATAAAGTTGTAATTTTTACCTCATCTTTCATGGTAGGCGACTCTTTTGCAGAGGCCCAAGCACTGTTTATAAGCAAAATTAAAGAGGAATCGAGTTCTTTCGCCTTCGCAAGACTTTTAATCTTGGCACATGCAGCTTCTATCGAAGGCGAGTCCAAAATATCCTCAAATTTGGACTGTGCAGCGTCCAATGTTTCCACAGTTTCTAATGTGTTGTCAAAAGCACTCACAGCAGATAAGCATCTTGCTCCAAGCCTAGCAACAGCTGCGTAAACAACCAAGATGAGAAAAAACAGACCACAAGCCTTGTGTAGATTATTCAAATTAGATTATTTTTAAGATATTACCATCACGGTCCTCCAAGCTGTCATGCGTTTCTGAACTACGGTCAAGTAACGAAAAAATTCCCCTGTAAAGTCCTTTCGCCGTCTTGTAACAATGGCGTTTATGTCCTTAGGGCTATCTTCTATCTGCTTAAGAAGTTCTGCATGTTTTTCCATTTCATCATCAACCTACAATGTCAGCCAAATGTTTGAAGATCATAACTCACGTCCCGAATCGGGATAAACACACAAGAAAATTGGATAACTTCTAAAGCTTAATTAATAATCAAGAAATAACTCAACTCTTGATACGCCATTTCATATGTACAACAATGCTCGATGCATGTATATATAGTTAACCTGACTTGTTAACTATGCTAACAAATTGAAATTCCAATACTAATTGAGATAAACCAACGTGTTTAAACCTCAATGAATTGATAATTCACCGACATGTGCATTAATCGGCCCAACCCAAGATGCTTGTTGAGTCGGAATGTAAAGCCCAACAATAACTACTTGAGTTGTGCTTAAACGTGCGTACGAGTGATCCACGATCATAAGCGGGACCCAAGACAACAAGGTCAAAATGCAGCTATAATTCTGTAAGGAAGGTAACACTACAGAACACATAATCAAGTAACAGTGAAGGGTGTTTTACCCTTTTCACTTCTGTCGCCAACGTAACCAACCGCTTCTTCATAGTGAAATCACTTTCATTATCAGCACGCGTTTACACCGATTATAAAACCTCTCTCTATACTTATTCCAATCCTCTCTAAAAATCAAATAACTCATCCAGTCTTTAGGCTTCGGCTTCTCATTCAAAAACAAATCAATCATTTTATCACAAAATTTAGTCATCGTATAACCTTCGGCAATTTCAACTTCTTCCTCCTCCCCAACCTCTGCCGTTGTCAAATTCCCACACAAAATCTCTGTACCCCAAAAAAAACAACAATTTCTACTTCAAAACCATGTTATTATTCCAATATTTAATAGGGATTAAAGTAAACCCACATAAAATTCATTTGAAATTGAGATTACTTACTGGAAGTTTGGAATCTGTTGAGTCTGGTGAGTCGGGGTTTATGGGGAAAGAAGAGGGTTGAGGGGGTTTTAGGTAAAGTTATGAGAGATGGGTTTGCGGTGGCGGAGGCGGTGACGGTGGAGATAGGGGCGTCGAGACCCAGTAGGGTGGTCATGTTATCCAGGTGGTCGGAGATTGGTGTGCGAGAAGAAGGTATTTGGGCGCTGAGTGAGTGTGATAATGTTTAGATAGCTGGAACAGGTAATGCGGTCAAACGGTGTCGTTTAGGCAAACCAAACGTAGTAAAGATTCAATTTTAGCCCATGAAATTAGGGGGTGCAATAACCGAACTATTAATCCTAATCAAACCAAAAACCGATCGAACCAAAATTGAATTAACTGAAAGTCGGTTAATGGATATTTTCTTTTACTATCGGTTAACCGAAATTTACCGAACCGAACCATTTATTTTTTTATATATTTCTATATTTTGTACCACCATTTCATGTATCTCATATTTTATACTTTCATGTCATGTAATATTACCTCCGTTTCATTCATTTATACCTTCATTTCATTTATTTATACCTCCATCTTATGTATTTAAACATCTGTTTTATGCATTTATATATCTATTTCATTTATTTATAAATCCATTTCTGTATTTATACCTCAATTACATGTATTTCTAAGCAAAAATTTAGTTCTTATTTGAATTGGTTATTAACCGAACCAGAAACTGAAATATTAACCCAATTAACCGAACCGATTAACTGATATTTCGGTTACGAATAATGCTAATAACTGAACCGTACACTCCCCTATGTGAAATAACTTTTATCTTTTATCTTTTTTCATTTCATTTAGATTTATATTTTTGTTAGCCAATGATAAAACCACCCTGTCGAGATCTACGGATCCTCTCTTTCCACTCTCACTGCCACTACCACATGGCGCCATCGAAAACCGTCGTGATAACCGTTCCGACGTTGATCCTCTCCGTCGCCGGCGCCGTCATATTCATCTTCTTCCTCATGTCCTCCCTTTCATACTCTCCTCCTCCCTGTTCTTGTCCCACCGTCCAAACTAGCCCTCAACAACAACAGAAACAGATCTCCGCAACGGCGGAGGATATACAATGGGTCAAATCTCAGATCGAAGTCAACGGACTTCATATGCAAGATAATGTTCTTCGTAAAGGCATTAATCCTCGCACTCGTGCTCAGCAACTCCAGGATTTGATCCAGTAATATTACTTCATTCCTTCTCTTTGATACGTAAATTTGTTTGAAGTTAATGCGTATAGAGTGTGAATTTTAACATGCTCTGTTGAGATTAGTGTTTTTGTGATACATTATTATCTATGTGGATTGCAATCGAGTGAATTAGGGTTGATAATCGAGTGAATTACAATGTGCTCTGTTGAAATTAGTATTCTAACATTAGATTATAGTCTCCTGAGATTACAGTCTCGTGAATTAGGGTTTAGATCTAGTGAATTACAACCTGCTATGTTGAAAGGTTTGCGTTTAAATACATTGTCTCCTAAAACTAGGAAGTCGTATGAAGGGTATCAAACGGACTCATAGAACTCATTCCAGCGCATTGGAACCGTCTTCGAACTCTACGATCTTGGAATTTAGGTTTTTCGTTTTCAGATTTTTAGCTTGTACATTTTAGAATTTTTCGTTCAGATCATTGTGTCTTTTTATTTGACATTTTGGTTTTTTTTTTAGTCATTGTGTCTTTTTTCTTTGGCATTGTGTTATATTCTGCTCGGCATTGTGTTATATTTTGCGATCTGTTGTGTCTTTGTATAGCCCTTCCTAGGTTTTGGAGACTGTATATGATAACTCAACCTATGTTGAAATTAGTGTTCTAACATGAAGTTATAGTCTCCTGAGATACAATGTCTTGAATTAGGGTTTAAATCGAGATATTTTTACGATATCGTGAACTAGGGTTTCATTTCTAAATGATGAAGGTGACAATGTCATTTCAGATGAGGCTTGGAACTTGTTCAAAGGGATTATTGCAAGTTGAATAAGTAGAAATTGAGGATCAAATAAATCTGTTGTGTAAAGCTTAAAATAGTTAACGAACTCATGTTCATCTTCATAATCGATTTTTGACAGCAACAACTGACAAATCTGATCATTAGGGTTAATATTGAGTTCTTCTATGTTTAGGAAAAGATAACAATTGTGATTTGAATAGCTAATCAGATGTTTATTATTAAGATTATAAGTGGTTAAAATCTAGTAGGGGGTTTAATTAATTAATTAATTTTATCATAGTTATATTTAATTTATTCAACAACTAAAAACCATTATCAACAGGTACAAAGGAATATCACACTATGAAGAAGAAGAAGCAGCAGCAAAGAACCACACATCTTTACCATGCCCTAACGAACTCCTAGTAGAAGAGCACCACAGTAACTACGGTGAGCCCTGGGCTGGTGGTCGAGACGTCTTCGAATTTCTCGCAGAATCTTCCAAAATCACCCCTGAATCACGCGTTCTTGAAATCGGTTGCGGCACCCTTCGCGTTGGGCTGCATTTTATCGACTACTTGATCCCAGAACACTTTCATTGTCTTGAAAGAGACGAGCTCTCTCTTATGGCTGCATTTAGGTATGAACTTCTGGCCCACGGGTTACTTCAAAAACGCCCTTTGATTGTAAAAGGTGAAGATATGGATTTTGAAAGATTCGGGTCGGGTTTTGATTATGATTTGATATATGCTAGTGCGGTATTTCTTCATATGCCTGATAAACTTGTGTGGGTTGGGTTAGAACGATTGGTTGGTAGATTGAAACCGTTGGATGGAAGAATATTTGTGTCGCATAATGTGAAGTTTTGTTCGAGATTAGGAGGGGATGAGTGTAGTAAGAGGCTTAAAAGTTTAGGGATTGAATATATGGGAAAGCATACTCATGATAGTTTACTTTTTAATCACTATGAGATTTGGTTTGAGTTTAGAAGGTTTAAAGTGTAATTTCTTTTGTTCAAATGCAGTATTTTTTGGCAGAGTGTAATTTCTTCTGTTCAAGTGTAGTATTTTTTACCAGACAATGTGAAAGTGTTACTAATTTTGTGCAGTTTGGACACTGTTACATGTACTTGTATTACTAATATATCATTCTAAATATATGAAGATTAAATTATGTGAATCGTCATATGTCTAAATTTTGATTTTTCTTGTGTATTAGATTTTACATCATCCGGTAATCCACAATGGTTTGTGTTACTGTTAAAGAGAATTAATAACACCAAATCAATCAAACCACATAATTCATAAGCTTATTATTAGAGTAAATTGCACAAAACATCCTTTATGTTTCCTCAAACTTGCAGGTTCCGGCCTTAATGTTTAAAAGTTGCTAAAAACAGCCTTTAAGTTTATTTTTGTTGTGGGTTCAATCCTTTACAGCTAACCACGTTATTTTCTTCAGTTAAGTTCCCTCACATGCATAACATGTGAGAGTATATTCGTCATTTTGGTTGATCTTTCACCCACGTCAATTATAAGAAAAAAAAATATTTAAGTTTAACCTATTTTAAAAAAATTCTAACCGCAGGGACTAATGTGCAATAAAACCAAACTTTTAAAAACCAAACACCCTCTTTTCCAGTCTTCTTCTCCGGCGACTTCGCCGGATTCTGGCGTACCCGGAATTAAGATAGGAATCTTGTTAAGCTAGCCCACTAAGCTGTAAAGATTAACACAGATTTTGATCATGCCAATCAAACTCTTCAGGATTATCATCAGTTGGAAGAATCGGCGCCTTATTCGCATCCGACGGAAACGACAAATGACTCTTCAACCCTAGATACCTCTCACGGAACTCCGATACCGTCAAATCAGAGAACTTCGTAACACCGTGTTTAGTAGTCAGATCCAGCAACTGGTGACGCTTAGGACGCCGCAAGTTAGACTTAAACACTATCAAACGGTACTCGTGCTCCTCCGTAGTCGCGTACGTTTTACCAAACTTTGTTTAAACTAGGTTAATTAAATACTCTTTTTTTTTTATAATTGAAGTGGGTGGAAGATCAACCAAAATGGCGAATATACCCTTACATGTTTTGCATGTGAGGGGACTTAACTGAAGAAAATAACGTGGTTAGCTGTAAAGGATTGAACCCGCAACAAAAATAAACTTAAAGGCTGTTTTTAGCAACTTTTAAACATTAAGGCTGGAACCTGCAAGTTTGAGGAAACATAAAGGATGTTTTGTGCAATTTACTCTTATTATTACGATGATTCAAATGATTGAACACAAAACGTTAGGGTAGTCCCCCTGAGAACTTGAAGGGCTTGTGTTGGTTGTGCAGGTAGAAAAAAACGAGCCCCTTTGTTCGTATGAGCTCGTCAATCCAATTGTCGCTCTATTTTTTTTGTCGATGTCACTTGCCAGACTTGTTTAATTGGGTTTAAAAGTACAAATTTAAAACAATATTGGGCTAATGGGTTTAGTTGGTAATTGAAAAATGGGTTTAATTGTTTAATGAGCCTAAACTAAACCAAAAGTTAAGGGGTTTAACAAACAAATTAGGTTTTAAAACCAATTGGTCTTTTATCTTAAAAAAATTATACATAATATATAAAATATATAAGAAAAATAAAAAATTCTAGACTCTGGGAGAGTCGGCCTTGGGCAATCGCTCACTTTGCCCCTCCTCAGGGCTGGCCCTGCATGTCAGTTGACTAAGCTCGACCGTGACAGCCGATAAGTTGTGATACCATGATTGGATGGGACATGAACTATGTTTTGGCAAATGGGTCGGCCAGACTGGTTAGGACTTGGATGGTGGACATTAAAGGTGATTTGTACTAACACACTCGATCTAAATTCTAAACACTTGAAGATTCTTTAGGGGATTTTAACACAAGTCAACCTACCTGAAATGTTGCTTGAAGTTTTCAAAAAGACGTATTATACCCATTGGACTCGTTAGCTGATAAGTTGTGATACCATGATTGGATGGGACATGAACTATGTTTATGGAAAATGGGTCTGCCAGACTGGTTGGGACTTGAATGGTGGACATTAAAGGTGATTTGTACTAACACACTTGATCTAAATTCTAAACACTTGAAGATTCTTTAGGGGTTTAACACAAGTCAACCTACCTGAAATGTTGCTTGAAGTTTTTAAAAAGGCGTATTATACCCATTGGACTCGTTAGCAGCAATTTTGACTCATACTTTACATAGATGGGTTTAGTAAAAGAACATTAGGCTATAAGCTACCCAATTATTGGTCACAATTCAATTAGAGAGTAAACGAGCTGATCTCAACTAAGTTAAGGTTGGCTTATTTCAAGTTTTATTTTCATAAGCTCGTGCTCGGCTAGTGAGTACGAGCTTTAGTTATTTTTATCATAATAATACTAATTATATAAATATATGTTTAACATATTAACCGAAAACTACATACTAACAGGCTTTTGTAGGCTACTCTAGCTGAATAAGTTACTTGTTATTAAACAAACTTATTTCTAGGTTTGAGTTCATTTGAATTAGGCTCGATTCAAACTTTTAGCAAGCCAATGATAGCATACAACCAACTCAGGTTACTTGCACCCCTTGTTGCAGTTTCAATTATTTATATGAATATGAATTGATCTGGGATGTCTTTCATTTGACAACTGGTCAAACAATATATTGATTGCTAATGAATGAGTCAAATTGGTTGCGAACTGGTTGAAGAGCTTAAACAAGCTATAATGATTACCAATGAATACAGACTTTACAAATCAAACCGGGGGATTGGCATTCCATTGCAGTCATTTTATATCAGGTTACAATTATCTCCGCTCCCAATGTGCCTATGATGTAGCACCAGGCGGACTATTAGCTAGTGTGTATCATCTTACTATAATAGAATAGAGTATGGCGTGGATCAACCAGAAGAGGTATGCATAAAAGTATTTGCCCGAGGAGGAATCCTAGAATTCCGACTGTTCTGGGTTTGGAAAAGTGTGGATTTTCAAGAACGAGAATCTAATGATATGTTGGGAATCTCTTATGATAATCATCCACGTTTGAAACGTATCTTAATGCCTGAAAGTTGGATAGGATGGCCGTTACGTAAGGATTATATTGCTCCCAATTTTTATGATATGCTTAATATGCTCTTTTGTTTTAAAGTACAAAAAAGGCAAGGAAGTTGAAAGGAAAAACATGAAAACAATCTAACTTTGATAAAGTCATAAGAGGTGCCTTGTTAAATTAAAAATAAAAATTTATCAACACTTCTTGCAGATAAAAAAAACAAATAAACCACTCATAAATATTAGCCACCCGTGGAAAGATAAGATGTCAGGAAATTTGCTACAGAATGCTATGCCTTCTTTCTAAATAAATTTATTTGGAATTTAGATGCTAATTAGAGTTACCAACTTAGAAACAAACTGAGTGAAGCACCCAAACAGTCTGGGGCATTAAAATACACTGCTGAATTAAGAAGGTTTTTACACCACCCTATGACAGGTCCTAAAAAAAGAGATTCTCGTTGTGCAACTGATGATTAAAAAAACCCATGTCAACCGCAATCTTGTTTAAATCCAACAAAAAACCCAAGTTTCGGATCGAGAACCTGTTCATGTTGAAGCTAGAGCTAAATCATGAATCATGCTGCACTTTGTAACAGGCCATTGTGCCTTAGCAGTGGCTCGGGTGAAGGTTCCCGCCCACGGAATTCAACAAAAACCTGTATTTGAAATTCCACCGTTATCAAGTCGGTCAGTTGTCCTAAACTAACAAACTTAAAGCACAAAGAAATCGTAACGGTTAAAAGACTTTTTCTTAGCATTAAAAGCGACCCATTTTCCATCTTAAATGCATAAATTAATTCTAAAATTAGTAGTTGAGATTCTGTAATATATGAACTCTGAATGAACTAACCGTTAACGGATCTTTTCCACCTCCTAGTGCAAGAATTGTTTCACGGAACCTGTGCCCTGTCTCTTTGACCGCCTGTTGCAAAAAGTATAAATGTCAATGAATTTACATGTTTCCACAGTAGAAAATGATGTGCGAAAAAACATACACATACACACACACACAATTATAGCAGATTCTGAAAGGGGTGGTACTTAAGATTTAAAATTCTAATTAATAAATCCTACACAAAAATTTGTTGAGAGTTGTAAGAAAAGAAAACAATACCATGTTTATTCACAAAACCATACCTTGTCATCATTTAATCCAGCATCCTCAAAAGCCGAGAAAGCATCAGCAGACAACACTTCCGCCCACTGTAAAAAATTATATTTGAAATCAGAAATAGTACCAAGAGAGAAAACACGACGAATAACAAACTTACACAGCCATTACTCACAACCTAAACATTGTAAAACTAGTAATCTATTATTTACCCGTACAAACGTCACAAAAAAATACCTTGTAACTGTAATATCCAGCTGCATATCCACCTATTAATGGCAAACCACATCACAGTGAGACGGTAATAACGATATAGTGTAATAATTAAAAAAGAAACAATCATCTGTAAACTAATTAGCAATGACAAGATTAAAAAAATCATTATATATATATGACCAACCTGCAAAAATATGGCTAAAACTGCACAGGAACCTGTCTTCTGAAAGTGGAGGAATTACTTGCGTTTTTTCACTGACCCTTCGGTCGACATCATAAATTGATTCAGACCCGCCAGGAATATACTTGCTATGCAGCTCCAGGTCAACAGTTGCAAATTTTAGCTACATATCAACATAATAAGATATTAATTGACTATCAATTCCTTTATTAATATATGAATTTATTATATTTAGATATAAAATATACTCACCTGACGAAGGCTAAGACTGCCAGCACGGAAAGTTCTAGCAGTAAGAAGCTTCTGATATATCTCTTCAGGGAGAGTCACTCCGGTTTCATAATGTTTTGCAATACTCATCAGTGTATCCCTGTAACAGTCATTTATTAGTATACACTTGTTTAAAAATTAATTGTACCTCAGCCCTAGTTACAATCTAACGATATAATACCTGTGGTAGCACCAATTTTCCATAAATTGAGAAGGTAATTCAACAGCATCCCATTCTATGCCACGTATACCGGCAACAAGACCCTCATCTTGTTTTGTTAGCATGTGCTGCAGTGCATGACCAAACTCATGAAACACAGTCTCCACCTGTAAACATCACACGTCATATATTAAATAACATAAATGTTTAAAATTTTACAACACTTTCCTCATTATATTAAACAGAGTAAAATGCCATTTTAGTCCCTGAGGTTTGCCAGTTTTGCAACGTTCGTCCAAAGGTTTGTTTTTCCGCATCTGGATCCGAAAGGTTTAAAATCTTGCCATTTTCATCCGGCTCGTTAACTCCATCCGTTTTTCTACGTTAAGTCAGCGGTATTTTCGTCTTTTTTGTTAACTTAAAGGGCAATTCAGTCATTTTCACTTTATGTACAAGCATTTAGCATAAGTATTCAAAACAAAACAAAGTAGGTAAAAAGACATAAATACCGCCGACTTAACAGAGAAAAACGGATGAGTTAACGAGCCGGATGAAAAATGGCAAGATTTCAAACCTTTTGGATCCAGATGCGGAAAAACAAACCTTTGGACGAAAGTCGCAAAACTGGCCAAACCTCAGGGACTAAAATTGCATTTTAGTCTATTAAACAGCATAAATGTCTGAAATTTTACACTTGAACATGATTATATGTACGATGTATGTACCTCGCGAAATGTCATAAGGCTTGGCTTATCTCCAACAGGTGGCATTTGATTGCAGACCATATGAGCAATGGGTAACCTAACGGAGGTTTTGTCATCTGATAGTACTCGACTTCTTGCAACAACTTCATCCATCCATGCACCGCCTCTTTTTTCAGCTGGACGAGAATACGGGTCGAAGTAAAAATACGAAAGAGGTTTGCCTGTTGAATCCTTGATTCGGTAAAATCTGACATCAGCATTCCAAACCTACAAGCATAAGCAAAAACAAAAGAATGAAACATGTTGAATCCCGACGCATCTGGTAGTTAAACTTAAACAAAAGGTAATTAGATATCTTACTGGTGCTAAACCGTCAGCTGGTTCAACATCAATGCCAAATAGCATCTTCACTAGGCTGAAAAGACCATCCAAGACTTTAGGCAACGAGAAGTACGGTCTCAGTTCTTCCTGAGGTATCAAGAAAGTAACCTCTGAGTAAAATTTACGTTAACAAAATAGAGAAATTTTTTTTTTCCAACAATACAAAACCGTTTAGTCTTTACGTAAACAAGATCTAGAAAAGAACCTCATTTATCTCGTATTTTGATTCACGTAGCCTCTCACTCCAAAAGGTTGTATCCCAGTGGGTCAACTCATTAGCTTCGGGAGCACCTTGACTTTTGGAGAACTGCCTGAGATCTTCCATATCTATAGATACGTACAAATTGGTATAATGAGTGTAAATGTGGCAGCAATTAAATTGACCAGATAAATAGATATGTATGATACGTTACCGTGAACTGCAGCATTCCATGAAGCACTCCTGAGCTTCTCTAGCAGCTCTTCAGCTTTACTAACAGTAGCCATTTTCGTTGCCATGCTTACCTGATAATAATATTCAACCAACAAACCAATCAAATAAAACATTTAAGAAGTCAAACTAGATACAAAATAAGACAAATGAATACAAATTCAGACCTCTGCATAGTTATTGTACCCAAGAAGCTTAGCTTTCTCCAATCTAAGTTTAAGAATCTGTTCAATAACTGGAGTATTATCCAGTTCTCCACTAGAAGCACGGGTTACGTAAGCACGGTAGATTTCCTCCCTCAAAGCCCGATTCTTAGCATGTTGCATGACTGACATAAAACTTGGAGCGTCCAATGTAAACATCCATGGCCCGTTTTCAGCCGTCGCATTTTCATGACCTTGAAAATGAATATGTACTATGAAATAAAGACTAGTGATACACTGGTGTGTTAACAAAAACTTAAAAGGGGTGAAAGCATAGAACAGTGAGCATGAGTAACAAGATTTCTTATAGAACCTTAGATGAGGCAGTTTGTGCAGCCAAACCAAGAGCTGTAGCCGGCAATCCTTCAATTTCTTTTTTATCTGTTATTAGTTTTTCAAACTTCTTAGTGGCATCCAAAACATTCTCCTCAAATTTTCGAGAAAGTTTAGTCAATTCCTGCAGTGATTAGTAGATGCCAAGATAATTAGTGACCTTGATTAATAAAAAACATAACAGAAGCTAAAGTCTCCTGATTAGGATCAAAAGATACCTATCAAAATGCATGACAAGAGAAAAAACACTAAACCCATGTAGATATGTTTAGTTAAATCTGACTGACGTAAAAAATAACAGAGCATACCTGTTCAATTTTGTTAAATTCTTCTCTCTTAGAAT
This sequence comes from Scalesia atractyloides, assembly GCA_947069175.1. NCBI lineage: Eukaryota > Viridiplantae > Streptophyta > Magnoliopsida > Asterales > Asteraceae > Scalesia > Scalesia atractyloides. The sequence continues at coordinate 74,288,469 of CAMTDV010000010.1, read as the reverse complement.
CTTCAAGGGAGACACCACTAAGAACAGCCTCTTTTATTGATGCTGCATGTGTACAAAGTCAAGGCATATTAGACAAATTCACAGATATCAAATACTAAAATAAAAATGTAACATTATATATTTGGATGTACTAGTATGCATCTACACTTGCTTGCAGTGATAAAATTTCCAGTGATACAGTTCATTTATCTAATGAGATGTCTCGTAATTTTATATTGTGTTGTAGACCAAGTAAGCATGCATTAGCTTTCATCAGTACTGAGTAGTGACAAAAGGAAAGAAAAAGTTTGAACCAATGAAATAAGGAATAAAAAATGAAAGAGTAAAAAGGAGCTTTGAAAAATAAATTGAACTTTTGTACATAGAAAATCATAGATAGCTTTTGATAACATTAAAGAAACACTTTAGGTTGCACCTTTTATTACACTAGATTCCAATAGTCTTTGTTCTGGTTGGTAAACTTTGTAAAACAAGGTGTTAACTTTTGATATGCGAATGATCAATATAACGATATATAATATTTAAGCTGTTTGAGCGGTATGGAAAGCAAGATGTAACAAGTTACGCTTACGCCTTTACTTCACATATATTATTACAAGTATTTTTTTTATTTTATCCAACCGCGTTAACATCAATTAATGCACGACCCCATGAAGTTTTTGCCACAACGACACGATGAACTTCAAGATATTTCAACAATTAGCCGATTGAGCATATATCAAATAAATACCATAACTTACATTCAACAATGCGTTTCTGAGCATCACTTAGTCCATCCCAATCCTTTGATTCCCTTATCGCCTTAAAAGCATTATATATAGGTTTACTCTGGCCCAATTTTAGGTCAAACTCCACTTTTTCTGGCTGCAAACAGAATATTCAATATATACACTCTATAGATCAAATACAATCAAGTCAAATCAACCAAAAGCAATAAAAACAAACCTGAATCTCTTCGATTGCAGACCGGAGTTCAGGCGTATCCTTAACCGACTTAAGATGATTAACAGCTCCCCAAACAACAGTCAACCGATCCATCATCTTCTCCAACGGCTCAACCAGTTTCGGCAACGTAGGCTCTACAGTTGTCTCCAGTTCCACCAAATCACTATCCTGTATCATTTTCCCCAAAATCAACAATCAAATAATCACAAATCTATAATAAAATAAGCACAAATCATCAACAACAACTAAATAAGCACAGAACAATAATCAATTACACACTTACAATCATCTACAACAATCAAACAATTAAAAATCAATAATCAATGACACACTTACAAGCTTCTTCAACAAGGCACGCATGCCAGGGCGCACGTGACTGGCGTCGATCGCATCGAACGGAGGAAACTCGAAGTTCTTCAAGAGAGGATTGTTATTATTATCTGAGGCCGTTGACATTGCGGATGGTGCGGTGGTTGAAGAAAGTGAAGCGCGGAGGCGGTTGACGGCGGTGAGAGGCGGAGAGTGGCGGTGGAGGAGGAGAGTGGAGCGATGAGGAGGGAGGCAGAGGAAGAAAGAAGGGGGATAGAGGGGGCAGATGCGAGATTTATTGAGGTGTTTGGAGGTTAACGAAGAAGTGGAGCATATAGGGCGACGAAAAGAACGAGCAAGTGAAATGATGGTAGCCATTGATATGACCACGATAAGAAGGGTAGGCGCGATGGATGTGATCTTTCTCCCCATTTTTTTTTTCTTATTTTTTCGGGTTACTTTGTGTACAAGATAGATATAACTTATAAAACAATTATATTAACAAGTTACAAAAGGTTAGAAAAAAAATGTTATTGTTATTTATGGTTTGTATGTTATAAACAAAAGACAAAAGGCCTACTAATAAGATTAATCAAACATCAAGAATGGGTTTGTCATGTTTTTATAATTGATAAAACAGAAAACCTACTATAATAAGCTTAATCAAACACCAAGAATGAAGAATGGGGTTGTCATGTTTTCATATGCTATAAAGTTACCAACATCCAATAATAACTTTCCAAACTAAAGGTAGTTTAATATATTGGATCATAAAAAGTAACAAATAATTTAATTAATTGAGAAACAAGTTATAACCTAGTTTTATGATTTGTTAGGGTTACATGTGTATAAATAATTAGATGAGTTAATTTATGGTACAAATGAGTCTTAACATACAAAACGCTTTTAACGCCAAAAGTGAAGGAGGGAACTTTTTTTTAATTCCCCCCCTACTTATTAAGCACGTATGTTAGTTTTGGAACAAAAAATCATAATTTTACACTAATAGAGTAATTATGTAATTTTATAAAATAATTATAATTACCCTACAAAATTGTAGAGTAATAATAATTACCCTACAATAATCACTCTACGATTCTAAAATCACAAATTATTATTATTATTATTATTATTATTATTATTATTATTATTATTAGTATGTTACAATTTTGCAATTAAACATCATTCTTAGGTAATAGGAAAAAAAATTCAAAAAAAATCTCCTCCTTCTCTTCTTACGTTTAAAGTATTTTGTACTTTTTTATATTTTATTTAGTTTTAAATTTTTAGTAGTTTATTTACTTTAGAGTCGTGTTTTCATCCTTGCATTAGGAGCAATGCAAATTTTAAGTTTGGGGATGGGACACTTAAGTCGTAGTTGTTAATTTAATTAGTTGAGTCATAAAAAGTCGAAAAAATAATCCGAACTATTCACTTTTGTTTGTAAAATACTCACACGTTAAAAAACACTAACTAGGTTAAAAAATTGATGATGTGGCTTGACATGTGTGCACTGATGTGGCTGGTTAATTATAAAAGAAACCCAACATCAAAGCCATTTGTGTATAAAGCTTTTCACCCCCAAATTACAACTATCTATCCCCAAATAAACACATTCCCCTAAACCCTAATCAATCGAGAGAGCGTCGTTGCAGTTTCGATCAAGAAAAAACGATCAAGAGTGTTTTTTTGAAACTGTCAAGCCACATCTGTGCATAAACTTCTCTGGAACCCTAAATCTGAAATTAGCTCCTGCGTAACAAGTATGGTGATCTCCATCACCGTCGTCAGACCGCCGTATACCACCAGAACCACCAAGAGCCGAGTAATGTATCGTGTAACCATCATACCCATCTTCCCCATCTATTTGATAAATTGTTGATAGAAAGCATCTTCAATTTCATGCCATATTTGTGAAGTTGTGGATATTCATTGAACAAGATAAAGAAACGATAAAGATAAAATAATCTTGAGAAAAGTAGCAGCATAGTCATTTGATTTATTCCACACTTCTCGTTCATTCGACCCTTCCAAAGGAATAGGTAATTTCTTATTGAAAAACTGTAGTAAACCCATAGGTTTAAAAACTATGAGAATTTGGTGTCTCCAATTCAGAAAATTGTGCTTATCAAGTTTAAGTTGTGAAAATTGGTGGATATTAGGTAGATATGGTGGAAAATTTGAAGACAAATTTGGGTTTAAATTGTTGTTATTTGCAGGTTCTGTCATAGCCATGGAATTAGGATAGAAATAAATCTTGAACATAAGAGAAGGACGAGACAGAGAAGAAGAAAAGAAGATCGGAGAAGAAGAATTGATCGAAGAAGATAAACGGAGATGTAAAAGATGTTTGATCACCATACTTGCCACGTCAGTGCACACATGTCAAACCACATCAGCAATTTTTTAACCTAGTTAGTGTTTTTTAACGTGGGAGTATTTTACAAACAAAAGTGAATAGTTCGGATTATTATTGGTGATTAAATGAGTTAGGATTATATTGGCCAATAACAGTGAGTTGGGATTATTTAAATCCAATTTGCCTTTGAAAAAATTAGAAAATTTAGAAATCCAAAAAAACTGAAAGAATCAGAAAATGTCTCTTGCTTTTGAAGTTTGCAAATTAAAGACGGAAAATGATAGAGTCGGGTTTGTTCGGGTTCAAATAATGATAATATGAGTTTAATATAGTTGAGATTGTGTCTAACTTGGGATGTGTGAGTAGGCCGATCCGGTTTCTAGGTTCCTTTGATATTAATATACCTTAATTATCGGTTTGCTAGTGGGTACTCATCTACGAAAAGTGGGGAAGCCAAAACCGTCAAAAATAGTGTAAGGAATGCAATTATAAGCTAAAACTATTAGAATTTTTTATCAATGAAAAAAGATAATGAAATGAGCTAGATTGAATAGAAAACGAGGCCTATGTAATCCTTATTGGGGATGGTGACTCTGATTTAGATTGCCTCTAGGTCCAGTTAAGGAAAAATTGCAAAATTACTGACGCTCAAGTTGTCACTCTCAGGGATGGTGACTCTGGTTGAGACAACCTCTGGGTTAGGTAAAGTAAAGTCTAGTGCTCAAAGAAAAGGGAAAAAAAAGAGTAAAAGTGTTGATTAAATTCTTTTGATTTTGGTATAAAACGGTTAGGAAATGGGTAACTGATTCGTTCCTTGTGTTTCATGAGCTTGAGGCGGGATTAGCTGTAACTGCGGTTTTTAGTGTGAGACCCTAGGTAGACTGACCGAAACTTGAACTTAAATTGCATGATAAGGGCTTGGAACCGGGTTTGGGTTTAAGTGGACATGTATACTTGCAATCGCAGTTAAAACGAGTTTCAATTTTGATAAGTAATCTAGCTTTGAACCGAATATTTATCCGACTATGATTTCGTTTGCATAATTCTTTTTCAGGGACGAAAAAAGAGTGAGTGTGGGGATATTTGATGTATTGTAAAATACATCTATTTATCATGTATATTTTGTACAATTTTCGTTAGTTTTTAGTTTCGTTTTTAGTAGAATGTATATACTTTTGATCCGGTGATGTTTTGCAGGTCTTGGTGGATGGAAACAGCTGAAAAGGGCAGAAACCGAGCTAGAATATGGAAAACCGAGTACTGGAACGTATTTGGAGGTTCGAGGGATGAAACGACATGGAAATCTACAGAAATCACCCTCTGGCGGGCCACGACAGACATAGGAGATCCTCTCGTGGGGTGCGGGAGGCGTTTAAAGTTGTGCCATAAATCGACACGGTCGCGGGCCGCTGCAAGCATCCATATTCCTCTCACGGGGCGCAAGAGGCTCTTTTCAACAGACAGATTCGTAGCTGGGCGAGTTTTGAAGGGTTGAAAAAGTATAAATAGATAATATTCATCCAACCTCAACCCTAGACAAACTTGGGAGTAGAAAGTCTAACTTAGAAGCTTAGTTTGCACGGTTTTGAAGCCTGGGACGCCCCAGAATCATTCGGTAGGGAGTTGAAAGCATCGAGAGTGAAGATCTACGAGTTTTGTCTTCCTGTTTCATCATTGTTTTCCCCTTGTTTTCAATATATTGTCCATGAATTCTGTTTTAAATATGATTGTTTTTATTACCATTGCAATGATTCTTGGTTAATTGCCCTAAACCACCTAGGTTACCTTGTTAAAGATTTGATATTTATTGGATACTGATGTTGAATTTGGGTTTTCTAGTAAAGTAAAAGACTTTGGTTATTTGATTTGGTGTGTATTGCGTATTTATGCTTGATTGATGATTGTTTATCTGTTTCACGTGAGTTCTGTTGAATGTCTTTCATATAATGAATTCGTGTTGATTATCGGGTCTGTCACACCCCGACCCGCAGCGGAAATAAGAGTCGGGGCATAATTGGGTTATCACCAAAGCACATGACATTTACTATTATGTTCCATTATTAAATGAAGTCAAAGTTACATTTCTCAAACGTTCAAACATGTTCATTCATTACAAAGGAAAATAACCAAACATAATATTCCAAATACTAAATCGTTTTATTTCTTCTAATCCAGATCCTACGTGTTCCTAGCTGCTGCTGGTTCACCTGTATCATGTGTAAAATGGGAGGTTTTTGGGTCAACATAAGTTGGCGAGTGAACCTTATAGATAAACATTTAATAATGACTTTCTGGTTAGTTTATCAATAAAATATTGTGCATAATCATAAAAGAGCATATGTATGAAATCAAGCAAAGGCAACATCAGTTACAATTATAACATACATTAACAATCGATAGCATACATGAACATACTAACATCATATGAAAATTAACATAAATGAACTGTGAGATCGAGGCTCAATCAAACGGAGCCGATCGTATTGCATGAACTGAAAATGTAAATTGAACTGTGTGCTCAAGGCTCAATCAAACGGAGCCGAGCGTATTGCATGTATTGAAATGTAAATGAAATGACCGATCAAGGCTCAATCAAACGGAGCCGATCGTGCGGGCACGCCCTGATCAACCGCATAATAAAATGGGGATCAAACTCAACCTCGAGGGATGGGGAGCTGCGGCCTCAGCAATTGCATGTACTGAAATAATAATTTGCAAACAATAATAACTACTTATCAGCAACAACTAACACACATGTCATGATATGATATATGCACAATAACTTAATTATAATAAGTAAGTGAACAAGACACATGATACACCCCAAAAATGTGATTAAAACGGGGAATTTGAAGGGTTCACTCACATTGGGTGCGTTGGATTTGAGTTGGTGAGATGCGCACGATTTAGACGGAGCGAGTCAACGAGGAATCACTGACCTAAATTATAATGGGAAAAATATATTAAATGGATGGATTTTATTAAAGATTTTAATGGGATTTTTAGATATATTTTTGTGAGTTTATGGCTATTTTCTATCCTTAGAAATGTTATTTTTAAGTATTTCTAATTGATTTTTTATTTAAATTAAACAAATAAATATTTAAAAAAATAATATTTTTTTTACTGTTTGACCGTTGACCGTTGACCGGTTCGGTCAGCGGTAATACTTGCGCCGAGCGGGATTCGAACCGGTGACCTTCCGTTCACGCGCACGTAGCTCTACCATCTGAGCTACGTGACTAACCGTTAGGATTTCAGTTTCAATTATATTTATGCACTTATTCGAACTTACCGAAAATTCCTTTATTTTACAAAACGTTTTAATCTCATTGAACCGGTGTTTGTGACGGGACTCGATCGCGTGACGTGCAGTTCGTTTTGCACACAGTCCACCGCTGGACTGTGTGTCTAACCCGGTTATATTCTTGAATTATATTATACTTAACAACTACTCGATCTAACCCGGTTAGTTTTATGAATAAAAAGGAATGTTATTACGCAGTGTGTGTGTGGTAAGGACCGAACTCGGGACTCGTATATAAACTTTGCACACAGTCCACCGCTGGACTGTGTGTCTAACCCGTTAACTATCCGAATTTTAATTATTCTTAACCCGTTTTTTTTGTGTTCGTCTTCTTCACTATAATTACCGGTTTTTACTCAGACCACTGGTTCAGAGCTCTACTACTTAAATAACATGATTACTAGTTTGAGTGAACAAACCGAACAGTTTGGGGAAAAGAAATACCGGATAGGTCGTCTTCTTCAGAAAGTCCGGCGAGAACAAGTAACTCTGTTTTTTGAACCTCCGGCTGAGAGAGTCTAACAACAGAATTAAAGAATTAGATTTGAAATTGAACCAGAGTACATGGATTATTAGCACGATTGAATGTGTTTACCGTTAACTAGCGTGTTTCCGGCGAAATCCAGAGTTCCTCCGGCGAACCCAGAAAATCCAGCAAGTCTTCTGTGACTGGTTTTGAGTGACGGTTTAATGTTAGTAGTGTCCTAACAATAGATTGAAACAGCAAGAGAGGAAAATCTTACTGGTTTGAGTTGAACACGGTTTTCCAGCGAGATTTGCAGGGAATTCCGGCGACAGTTTTCTTGTGCCAAAGGACTTGAAAACGCGACGAAAAGGGATTGGAGTGTATTTGAGACGGTTCTGAATCGTATAAATGATTGGAATCTGAATTATTTGGAGCTTGAATGTCTTTCGGTTTCAAAAACCCAAACTTGAAGTTCATTCAATCTGAACTTTAATTAGAAACCGATATTCATCGGTTATAAGTTAACTATGCGAACAAAAACTGATTTGGCGATTCGGCTACCGATTTCCGTTATTCAGATATCATTAACCGTTAAGTCGTGTATGCGTATAAAATTCAATTGCTTTCATAATGCTAACAGAAAACAATCGGTGGCGGAGTGGTTTGGAGACGGAGAGATAAGTCATTGGAGGCAGTTGACCCGGGTTCGAGTCCGGTCAGCTCCAAATATTTTTTATTTATTTTATTTTAACTTTTTATCAAATATAATTTTTATAGTTTAGTTTATATATTAATTATGTAACGTTTAAACTCGAAATACTCATAAATATTTAATGTAATTTCATATCTTGGTATTTGATTACAAAACGGAGCGGGTTTTGGAGACCCGATTTATACAAATGTTACAGGGTCCTTGCGGGTTTGGGTAATCTTTTGATGAATTAGCCAACTAACTTTAGTTGCTGAGAAGTGCTAGGTTGTTAATAGGTCTAGATTGGTAAATTGCTAGGATTAGGTTTTGAGAAAAGCCGGTTTTAGTTGCCATGCCACTTCCTTGTCTATTAAACCAAATCGAGTCCATTAGTCGCCTTAGACTTTTCACTAAGAAGTAGTTAGTCACTTTATGGCACATTTCTAGAGCATTAGATAAGCTTAAGGGGAGTCTAGTTAACCGGTGTTCGTAACAACCCATTAGAGTTCTAAAGGTGTCTTCCCGAGAAGGGTCGGGGGTCCTGTTTGGTTTCACTTAAGGTTTAGCATCCAAAGATCTCGGTTCCAAATCACATTAGTATTCAGTAGAAAGCCATTCGATAACAAGAGGGATTGCAACCTAGGTAGTCTTTCATCACCACTGAGTTCAATCTTTGTCTCGAGTTGCGTTAGTTCATCTTAGTTAATTAGTCTTTAATTCACTTGCAATCTTAGTATTTTCAGTAACCCCCACCCCCAAACATATAAACAGTTAGTCATGTTCGTGCCAGTCTTAGTTAAGGTAGAGTCATTAGCGTAGTTTAATCGAGTCTTGTAGGTTCGATATCCGGACTTACCTCAGCTTTACTAGAGTCGATCAGTCACCTGCCGGTTAGTAGTTTAGTCGAGTTTTAGAGAGTCTAGAGTATTACTTTGAGTCTAGAACATGTTAAATTAGGTTGTTTTAATTAAACTACTTTTAGCACATCAAACACTTGATTAGAGCTCTACAGGTAGTTTAAAATATTTGATCGTAAAAGAAGTTTCAAATAATTTAGCTAATTGAGAAACACGTTATAACCTAGTTTTATGGTTTGTTATATAGACCGCCATGAAAACCAAACTATATATATACATATATATATATATAATAGTTTATATGTCATAAATGATTTGTTAAGTTTATATATATATATATATATATATTGTATATTATTTACCCATCCCTACTTTTAAATTAACAAGCTTATATACTTTTGGTAGGACGAAATTTATTGAATACCTTTTGGGGAGAAGGTACTTTTGGACAAAACGTGAAGTGTATAGTTTTTCTTTCACTATGCTTCCACATTCCCACCGATCAACATATGAGTTTTGAGATATTAGCTTTTTATTTGTTTCTTTGAGTATGGTGTAACGCCTCGCTTTTCGCAGCTTTCCATTTTGTAAGATTGTATCGTAATTCTATTTTCGGAAAATCTTTCCTTTGTAATCGTATCTCATCTTGAATCGTTGTAAATCCGAGACTTCGATCGTAATAAAATTGATCTTTATGTGGAATATACATTACTTATACGTGTTTATACATCGATTCATACACACGTTTATTAACATAGTTCGTATCATAAATTAACTCGTAAACAATTCTCTAAAGCATTTCATTCATACTAGATACCTGATTATTCAAACATGAAAATTATAATCATTCGACGCTTCATTATAAATTTCACCCTTGTTACCTACTCTGTGACATTAAACTTTTATAAACTTGTTTCTTTTACCAAGTAAACACTAGCATATGATGTCTATACTTCAAAAATACCATGCCACACCTTAATACATGTTAATTATATTACAAATGACATCAAATAAACAAATATATATAAATTATCTAACAAAATAGAATAAATGAAAAGTGGACAGCCCCCTTTGGGCTGGGTTTAGTGGCTTGTTTCAAGGTTAATGACCCATTAATCTTGTCCAAAGCCCAACCCATTCAAACCCTAATCCCTTCCCTATATAATGAACACTTCCCAATCCTTTATCCCACTTTTACAAGCTTCCAAACACTTCAAAAGCCCTCCCAAACTGTAACAACTCGTATTTTCGTTGTTATCTTGTTTCCGTTTATTTCGTTTATATCTGTCATTGTAATTCGAGATTTGATTAAGGGAATGGTTTATGTTTACTAAATACATTTAGTCACAACATATTACATCTAAACGCCTATTAAACGCAACGCTAACTCAACGCAATCACAAGTAACTATGTTACTTTAAGAGTCGAGTGTGTTATTATTTAATAAACGCTTGTGCCTTCGACATCGCTTAACGCATCGCATGGCAAATGCAGTTACTTATGTGGAGTCATGTTTTATGTGTGTTATATTTGTCTATGTTATGGTTTGCTATCGCTAAAACGCTCACACGCTCACGCAACTCACTCTCTCTCTCTCATTACAATGGTAAAACAACGCTTAACCCTTCGCTAAAACGCTTAACTTAACTATCTAATACGAACGGAATCGCCAAACGAACATCTAACGTGCAAATAACAAACAAAACTTCGCCAAAAGGCCAAGTTCGCCCGAAGTTGGGTACCCCAACTTCGCCCGAACTTGAACAGGCCTCCGGAAACCTCCAAAATCAGCAAGTTCGCTCGAACTTGCACAAATTCCAGCAGAACTGGCCAAGTTCGCCCGAACTTGATGTGTGCCACTCTCATTTCTTCTCACCTATAAATACCCAGCACCTCCATTCATGGTTCCCTTGCTGCAAGTTCGCCCCAGAGCTCCCTAAACCGAAAACCTTTGATTTCCAAGTAAGAATCAACCCGTTTTATGCAAACTACAACGTTTTCACTACGACTTTACACAAGGATTACCTTCGTTTTCATCAAATCTCTTCTGTTTATGAAAATCTTCATCTTTTCTACAAAACTTCTTCTTTTCACTTAGATCTACACTAAACGAGTGTATTTGGGCTTAGCTTTGGCTTCCCAAGCTAGAAATCTTTATGATTTCGACTCACAAGTTTTAGATCTGAGTAAAACCTTTTTAAGCATTGATTTTTACACAGAATACGGACTAGTGACGTATGTTTCGTTCACTATGAAGTGGAACGAGGCGTTGTCAAGCAAGATCTCAGATCCGGAAGCATAAGGACGATAACGTCACCTTGCAGGAACTGGACTAACCCGTACGAACCATCAAGTTCGCCTGTATTAGCCTAATTTCCTGTAAAGTGGCTAAAACTCGCTCCAAAAGACCTCCTCGGCCTATGTTTTGCTCAGTAGCTTAAGGTTGAAGGGATGGACACTCGATTTCCTTAACAAACGACGCGAAAACGCACGATTTAGTGACCAAAGCAGTCAAGTTCGCTCCAAAAAGAGCAAGTTCGCTCGAAGTTGTCATCAGATTGATGACCAACTTCGCCCAAACTTGTCCAATTCTCAAGAAAATAAGTCAAGTTCACCAAACTTGTACAGTTTCCAAGGAAACCAGACAAGTTCGCCCGAACTTGTACAATCTGTAAACAAACATGTCAAGTTCGCCCGAACTTGTACCAATCCAAGGGATTTGGTACAACTTCGCCCGGACTTGTACCAATCCAAGGGATTTGGTACAACTTCGCCCGAACTTGTACATTCCAGTAGCTTTCAGGAAAGTTCGCCCGAACTTGTACCAATCTAAGAGATTTGGTACAACTTCGCCCGAACTTGTCCACTGCTCCTTCACGTTTTGACTGTTTCAGCACTTCGGAAGACTGATGCACTTCTGTTCGCGTTTACAGGCTGAACCGGCGCTCCCTCAATCTAGAACCGCTTCTTGTTTGGTTATCAAACACTAACAGTGAGTATACTTGAACCCTTTTTATGCTTAAACGCACTTTTGGGTGTCACATATGTTCCTATATCAAATCACATCACACAACTCAAAACGCTTATTCCAACCTGCCTTTACATGATTATACTTGAATCGATGAATTGTATGTATTGCTTGGTTTGTATGCCACCCTTAACATGATATCTTGCTAGAGGTTGACCCGCCACCCGGAGGCTCAGGGTTGTTAAGGCTCGCACTTTTACTTCTCATTTATTTTTCTCTTTAGGACCTGGACACTTGTTCGTGTGCCTCGCACTCGCGGTTTGTTGGTTTACATGTATCAATGCAGTAATATAGTTCACATCTCTTATGTATGTTCATGCGGTGTTTGCTAAACGCTTTTATATCTACTATGTATGCAAACCTGTATGCTCACCTTTACTTAATTGTATTGACGTTTATTTTAACATATGTGACAGGTTGATGACTTTTGTTGCAATGGATTAGGGCTATCTTTAAAAATTCATGAAATAGAAATCTAGGGAAGATCGGATTGGATGTGTTTTATGAGATGTTATGTTTTGTAATAATTGATTTGAGATATTGGTTGATTGTATGGGAAGTCGGACCGTTAAAAATATTGTCATTTTAGTTGTTATGTGTCACACCCCGACCCGCAGCGGAATATGAGTCGGGGCATAATTGGGTTATCACCAAAGCTCATGACATTTACTAATATATTTCATATTTATTAAAGTCAAAGTTACATTCCAAATAATCCAAACATGTCCATACAATACAAAGAAATAACCAAACAAAATAGTTCCCAACTCTAAATCATTTTATTCTTCTAGTCCAATCCTAAGTGTTTCAGGCTGCAGCCGGTTCACCTGTATCATGTGTAAAAATGGGGGTTTTTGGGTCAACATAAGTTGGCGAGTGAACCTTATTAGATAAACATTTATTATTGATTTACTTGTTAGTTTATCAATGAAAAATTGTGCATAATCATAAATGAGCAAATATAAATAATCAGGCAGTGGCAATAGCAATCACAACTATAACATACAATAACATATGATAGCATACATAAACATACCAACATCATACGATAAATAACATAAATGAAACTGTGCGATCAAGGCTCAATCAAACGGAGCCGATCGTATTGCATGTACTGAAAATGAAAAATGTCTGTGCGATCAAGGCTCAATCAAACGGAGCCGATCGTATGTGGGCACGCCAGGTTCACGCTCATAATGAAATGGGGAACATGCTCAACGCTCATAATGTAATGGGGAGCGGCGGCCTATGAAATTGCATGTACTGAAAATAATAAATTGCATCTAACAATAACTACACAACAGTTGAAACAAACTGAATACACATGTTCATGATATGATGTATGCACAATGGTTTAAATATAATATATATGACAAGACACATGATACACCCCAAAACGTGATTAAAACGGGGAATTTGTAAAGATTCACTCACATTGGTGCGTTTGAATGGAGATGATGAGATGCGCACGAATCGGGAGAATTGAACAACGAGAATTTCTAACCTAAATAATAACGGAAAAATATAGTAAATGAGTGGATTTTATTAAGGATTTTAATGGAATTTTTAGATATATTTTTGTGAGTTTAAGGCTATTTTCTATCTTTAAAAATGTTAGTTTTAAGTATTTTTAATTGATTTTTAAATTAAATTAAATAAATAAAAATATAAAAAAATTGTTTATTTTGCGTTGACCGTTGACCGTTGACTTGTTGACCGGTTCGGTCAGTGAAATTGTTTGCGCCGGGTGAGGCTCGAACCCGAGACCTCCCGTACGCGTGCACGCAGCTCTACCAACTGAGCTACGTGTCTAACCCGAAATAATCTTGTTTTTAATTATATTTATATACTAATTCGGTTTAACCAAAATTCTTTTAATTTCAAAAACATTTAATTCAACAAACCGGTGCCAGTATCAGGTTTCGAACTCGTGACGTGCGACTCAGTGTTGCACACAGTCCACCGCAGGACTGTGTGTCTAACATGATTAATATCTCGGTTTTTATTATACTTAACAACTAACGGAGTTAACCCGGTTTAGTTTTAAACAAAAAGGCATTTTATTACATAAGGAGTGCGTGTATCAGGAATCGAACTCGTGACATGCGACTATGTTTTGCACACAGTCCACCGCTGGACTGTTTGTCTAACCCGTTCATATTACTGATTTTAAATAAACTTATAACTTAACTAACTTCGTCTTCTTCATTCAAATTACAGTCAACTGAATCACTAATCCGTTTCTTGTTTTTACGATTAACAAACATTCTTAAGGCTAAAATGAAATGGCAGAGACGGTGTTGGAAGTACATACCGTAGGAATGATATATCACAGAATTTTCCGGCAATGTGTCGGTCCATGTTTTTATGCTCTTCAACTGAACAAGACAATTAACCGTTTTGATTAGCTAATTGTGAAATTGAGGTGATCAGCAAATGTTAACAGAGGGTTTGAATGCCCTTACCGATTCTCAGATGAACATAGAGATTTTCAGAACTTTTCCGCCGAACTGAAATTAGCTGAATACGTTGCCTGAATTCGATTTCAATTGAAAGGTTTAAGTTAGAAATAGCTTAACAATTGTTGGACTACAACGTTATTGAAAGAATTACCGTTTTGATGATGAATACGGTTTTCCGGCGAATCTTGAAGAAATTTCCGGCGAGTTGATTTAAGCGTTCTAACGGACTGAAAGTGTGATAAAAGTGAAATGGAATGTTGGTATGATGTTTCTGAGTCGCGAGAGGGGTCTTGAGTTGAAGTAATTGGGACTTGATTATTTTCGGTTATAAAAACCGATGATTATGAAAATTGATGTTCATTCAATCCGAATTGATTAAAAATCGTCGGTGCATCGGTTATAAACCTGATTGTGCGACTAATCAAGCGAGTAAACGGTTGATTTGCTGATTTTCGGTTTCTCAGTTGGCGCAACCGGTTTAACTAGGTTTGTGTATAAAAGTTATTTGATTCCTAGAGATGACAGAAAACAACAAGTGGCGGAGTGGTGATGTGTGTGTGTGTGTTAAGTCATTGAAATTGTGAACCGGCTGACCCGGGTTCGAGTCCCGGCAGCAACTTTTTATTTTTATTTATTTTGTTTTCACTTTTTATCAAATATAATTTTTATAGTTTAGTTTGTTTATTAATTATGTATCATTAAAAATCAAAATAACCATAAATATACAACGTGACATTTATAACTTGATATTCGATTACAAAACGGAGCGAGTTTTGTAAACCCGTTTTTGACAAATGTTACAGTATCCCTACTTTTAGGAATTTCGTCCCGAAATTTAAGTAGTAGAAGTAGTAGGAAAAAGATGCGGGTATTTTTCGCGCATTGAGTCTTCACGTTCCCAAGTAAACTCAGGTCCCCGTTTCGACTCCCAGCGTACCCTAACAATTGGAATGCGACTTCGTCGTAAACGTTTTTCCTCGAAGTCCATGATCTCTACAGGCCTTTCAATAAAATGCATAGATTCATCAATCTGAATATCTTCCAGAGGAATGTGGAGGTTTTCATCAGCGAGGCACTTCTTCAAGTTCGACACGTGGAATGTGGGATGAATCCTGTTGAGTTCTTCTGGTAGATCAAGCTTGTATGCTACAGGACCTACTCTTTCGAGTATCTTGAAAGGTCCTACGTAACGTGGTGCTAGCTTGCCCTTTTGACAAAAACGAACTACTCCCTTCCATGGTGATACTTTTAGAAGTACATGATCACCAATGTTAAACTCTAAAGGCTTCCGTCGTTTATCTGCATAACTCTTTTGACGACTTTGAGCCGCTAGAAGATTGTTTCAAATTTGATGGATCTTGTCTGTGGTTTCTTGGATCAGTTCTGGACCAGTAATTTGAGCTTCCCCAATTTCGTGCCAACATACAGGAGATCGGCACTTACGACCATATAAGGCTTCAAAAGGTGCCATGCCGATGCTTGAATGATAGCTGTTGTTGTACGAAAATTCAACTAATGGTAGGTGGGCGTCCCAATTTCCCTTGAAGTCTATTACACATGCTCGAAGCATATCTTCAAGAGTTTGAATGGTGCGCTCAGATTGTCCATCAGTTTGAGGATGATAGGCGGTACTGAGATCTAATCGCGTACCCATAGCGGATTGTACTGCTTGCCATGTTCATGAAGTGAAACGACCATCACGATCAGAAATAATGCTTAACGGTACCCCATGTCGGCTTACGATTTCGCTGATATAAATACGAGCAAGCTTTTCGTTCTTGAAATCTTCGCGGATAGGAATAAAGTGAGCTGATTTTGTAAGTCGGTCAATTATTACCCATATAGTGTCATACCCACCAGAAGTGCGAGGTAACCCGGTAATGAAGTCCATGGTTATATTTTCCCACTTCCATACAGGTATTTCAGGTTGGACCAGAAGTCCTGAGGGTCTTTGGTGTTCAGCTTTCACCTTAGAACATGTAAGGCACTTAGAAACAAAAACAACAATATCCTTCTTCATTCCAGGCCACCAATAGGTGTATCGTAGGTCTTGATACATCTTATCGGCTCCTGGGTGTATAGAGTATCGCGTTTTGTGAGCTTCATTCATAAGAATTTCACGAAGGTTGTTGTAGTTAGGAATCCAGATACGATCTAGGTAGTATAGAATACCATCAGATTTAGTTTCAATTTTTAGCTCAGCTCCACAGGACATCTCCTTTCGTACATCATCTTCCGTTATTGAAACGTGTTGGGCTTCTCGAATTTGATCTTTAATGTCGGTTATAATTTGCGAACATAGAAGACGAATGGAGTTCGCATAACCCTTTCGACTAAGTGCATCAGCCACCACATTTGCTTTACCAGGGTGGTATCTAATTTCACAGTCGTAGTCATTTAGAAGTTCGACCCATCTTCGTTGCCTCATGTTTAACTCCTTTTGATTGAAGATATGTTGAAGACTCTTGTGGTCAGTGTATATTTCACACTTAGTACCATAGAGATAATGTCTCCATATCTTAAGAGCGAACACAACGGCTCCAAGTTCTAGGTCATGAGTGGTGTAGTTCTTTTCATGTGTCTTGAGTTGTCTCGAAGCATAAGCTATAACTTTTCCTCTTTGCATTAGAACGCAGCCCAATCCTTGCCCTGACGCGTCGCAATAGACCACAAAATCATCACAACCTTCAGGAAGAGTGAGGATTGGTGCATCACAAAGTTTTTGTTTAAGGGTTTGGAAGGCTTCTTCTTGCTTGGGTCCCCATATGAAAGGTTTTCCCTTATGAGTTAAAGCCGTGAGTGGTACAGCAATGCGAGAGAAGTTTGAAATGAACCGATGATAATAGCCAGCTAGACCAAGAAAAGATCTTACTTCAGTTGGTGTACGTGGAGCTTGCCATTCTTGTACCGCTTTGATCTTTGAGGGGTCGACATGTATTCCCTTGTCATTGACTACATGTCCGAGGAATTGCACCTCTTTTAACCAGAATTCACATTTGGAGAATTTGGCGTAAAGCTTTTCCTTCTCTAGGAGTGCAAGGATGAGTCGAAGATGACGCTCATGATCAGATTTAGATTTTGAATAAATAAGAATATCGTCGATGAAAACTATGACAAATCGATCAAGATATGGTTTGCAGACTCTGTTCATTAGATCCATGAAGACAGCTGGTGCGTTGGTTAAACCAAATGGCATGACCATGAATTCATAATGGCCATAACGAGTTCGAAATGCAGTCTTAGGGACGTCTTCTTCATGCACTCTAAGTTGATGATAGCCAGATCGAAGGTCGATTTTTGAAAAGCAGTTGGCACCTTGAAGTTGGTCAAGAAGATCATCAATGCGAGGTAAAGGATAGCGATTCTTGATTGTTAACTTGTTGAGCTCTCTGTAGTCGATGCACATACGAAACGATCCATTTTCTTCTTTACGAAAAGAACAGGTGCACCCCAAGGCGATGAGCTAGGACGTATGAATCCCTTGTCAGTCAACTCTTGTAATTGACTGGCTAGCTCTTGCATTTCAGAGGGGGCTAACCTATAAGAGACTTTGCAACTGGTGTAGCACCAGGTATAAGATCAATACGGAATTCGACTTCTCTAACTGGAGGAAGTCCTGAAATGTCGCCAGAAAAAACTCGCGGGAAATCTTTTACTACAGGAATGTCTTCAAGTTTCTTCTCCATGGTTCCCTTTTTGATGATATGAGCTAAAAACGCGACATAATTCTTGCGAAGATATTTTTGAGCTTGAAGACAAGACATTAAGCTGAGCCCTTTCGACGAGGTTTCTCCAATGATTCGAAGAGTCTGACCGTTTGAAAGAGGAATACGAATAAATTTTTCGCGACATACAACTTCTGCCTGATGTTGACTGAGCCAGTCCATACCAATTATGATATCAAAACTTCCTAGCTTCATAGGAATAAGGTCGACTGAGAAATCATGGTCGTTTAAGGTGAGAGTACAGTTGCGTATAATAGATTTTAATGAAACTGGTTTCCCGTCAGCAACTTCTACCGTTATGGATTCCGTGAGCTTATCCCGATTTTTGTTTAAGATAGGTTCAAATTCTAAAGACACAAAACTTCTATCCGCACCAGTATCAAATAACATAGAGGCATATCTACCATTTATAAGGAACGTACCGTTAACCACATTGCCGTCAGCTCTAGCCTGATTAGCGTTAATATTGAAAGCTCTTCCTCTTGCAGGTGGAGGAGCTTGGTTCGCTTGATTCACCAGGTTGGCTTGGGCCTGAGCATGAATAATGTTTACCAACCTTGGACAAGTGTTTCTGAAATGGCTTGGGTCTCCGCAATTGTAGCAAGCCCGCATTGGTTGACCCATAGGATAATTGGGTTGGTAGTATGTTTGGGCTAAATGTTGGGTGGGTGGTAATAGTAGAGGTTGTTGGGCTTGACCCATTATTTGTTGGTGGGTTTGGGTTGAAGGCTGGTGGCGGTTCGTTCGTTGAGGCATGCGGCAGGTTTGAACAGTATGACTGCGCGACCGCAGCCGGTGCAATATTGGCAAGGATGATCAGGAGAATGGTGATATTGGCAACGGTTGCATTTTGGTAACGGGCCAGTGTAAGGTCTTCTGTATGGTGCGGGTGAAGGGGCAATCTGGGTAATGGGTGCAGCAGGAATAGGGGAGTTGGTTTGAGTAACAGCGAAATTTCTGGTGTTGCGCTTCCTCTTGTTAGCAAACTTAGAGGAAGAGATGGGATGGTTTGAAGTTTGACCCTCAACAGGGGCTTTCTTTTTCTCTTCTTTGAACTTCCCGTTGCGAATTCGATTCTCGGTCAATTCAGTTGCTAGCTCCATAGCAGCTTCAAGTGTTACCGGTGAAGTGCTGAGGACTGAATCTTGAATCTTCGAGGGAAGTCCTCGAATATAATGCTCGATCAAACGATAAGTTGGGGTAAACAAATTTGGAACCATTTGGTTCAACTCCAAGAACCTCTTGTTATAGGTGGTGTGATCCCCCTCCTTCTGTTTTAAAGAATGAAATTCGTCCTCCAACTTTTTAATTTCACTCCTAGGACAGAAACGCCTAGTCATGATTTCCCTTAACTCTTCCCAAGTTAAGGCCATTGCATCATCAGTTCCCCTCTTCCCTTTTTCAGTATTCCACCAAGTGAGAGCTACCCCAAATAGTCTCCCGGTGGCGTATCGAACCTTGCGATCCTTAGGACAATCGCAGTTGAGAAAAGTGTTTTCCATCTCCTCAAACCAGTGGAGGAGGGCAGTGACACCTTCGGTCCCTTCAAATTTAGGAGGATCACAAGACTTGAAATGTTTATATGAGCACCTGCTGGTAGGAGGGTTGTCGATGCTCTGGTCATGCTGTTGGGGAGGGTTAGTAGGATTTGTAGCGAGGGCTTGTTGTACTTGGACCACAATGTCAGGCAGTATCGTGGCCATTTGCTTCGCGATTTGTGTGGCCAAGCGTTCCTGAGACCTTCCTGATCTTTTACCCCTTCGTTGTTGTCTGGATGACATCTACAGGAACATACATAAGAAGATTGTGAGTTTATGGAGTCTTTTTAGGTGTCATGTGTCTTTAAGAAAATGAAAATAACAGAAATATCAATAATGCAACTACATCCATAGGATGTCTTGGGTTTGCTCATGTTGGGCCTCAAATGTCCCCCATACCTTCACCTATATAGTCATGTGGGCCCCCATGGCTATTGGCTTGGTAGGATTCACATTAGTATTGGCGATTAACACTCGCATCACCCGAATGCAAACCACAAAATATGCTTACGAGATGTATGGTCGGAATGTGTCCACGTGTAGACACAATGACAACTCAAAGTGGGGTTAGCTCACACGACGTTTGGTATAGCATGCTTTGGCCTAATAGGTACTTCGTACTCTCATCGTTAGTCCCCAAGTAGGCAAACTGTTCCTTTATTTGGATTTATATGAATGCCAGCCTAGACAGGACGTCCCGACTACCGGTACTGGTACCCTTCCAGTTACTACATGCCCGTCATGAGAACTCACTTTGATGAGATTTGAAAACACAAAAATCATTGTAAAAGCAAACATGATGTGGTGTGTGCTTTCATGGATGTGATATGTTATGAGAATATGATTCATGATAGGCATTATATGATAATATACACTTATGAATATGCTTGCATAACATTGAATGTAACATTTAACATAAAACATATAAACATCATGAAATTTGGCATGTAACACACAAAAATCTTATAAGTTTCTAATCAACTATAGTATAGGCTCTAAGGGTCTAATAACCTATCCTATATCCCTATAGTCATGGCTCTGATACCAATCTGTCACACCCCGACCCGCAGCGGAATATGAGTCGGGGCATAATTGGGTTATAACCAAAGCTCATGATATTTACTAATATGTTTCATATTTATTAAAGTCAAAGTTACATTCCAAATAATCCAAACATGTCCATACAATACAAAGAAATAACCAAACAAAATAGTTCCCAACTCTAAATCATTTTATTCTTCTAGTCCAATCCTAAGTGTTTCAGGCTGCAGCCGGTTCACCTTTATCATGTGTAAAAATGGGGGTTTTTGGGTCAACATAAGTTGGCGAGTGAACCTTATTAGATAAACATTTATTATTGATTTACTTGTTAGTTTATCAATGAAAAATTGTGCATAATCATAAATGAGCAAATGTAAATAATCAGGCAGTGGCAATAGCAATCACAACTATAACATACAATAACATATGATAGCATACATAAACATACCAACATCATACGATAAATAACATAAATGAAACTGTGCGATCAAGGCTCAATCAAACGGAGCCGATCGTATTGCATGTACTGAAAATGAAAAATGTCTGTGCGATCAAGGCTCAATCAAACGGAGCCGATCGTATGTGGGCACGCCAGGTTCACGCTCATAATGAAATGGGGAACATGCTCAACGCTCATAATGTAATGGGGAGCGGCGGCCTATGAAATTGCATGTACTGAAAATAATAAATTGCATCTAACAATAACTACACAACAGTTGAAACAAACTGAATACACATGTTCATGATATGATGTATGCACAATGGTTTAAATATAATATATATGACAAGACACATGATACACCCCAAAACGTGATTAAAACGGGGAATTTGTAAAGATTCACTCACATTGGTGCGTTTGAATGGAGATGATGAGATGCGCACGAATCGGGAGAATTGAACAACGAGAATTTCTAACCTAAATAATAACGGAAAAATATAGTAAATGAGTGGATTTTATTAAGGATTTTAATGGAATTTTTAGATATATTTTTGTGAGTTTAAGGCTATTTTCTATCTTTAAAAATGTTAGTTTTAAGTATTTTTAATTGATTTTTAAATTAAATTAAATAAATAAAAATATAAAAAAATTGTTTATTTTGCGTTGACCGTTGACCATTGACTTGTTGACCGGTTCGGTCAGTGAAATTGTTTGCGCCGGGTGAGGCTCGAACCCGAGACCTCCCGTACGCGTGCACGCAGCTCTACCAACTGAGCTACGTGTCTAACCGAAATAATCTTGTTTTTAATTATATTTATATACTAATTCGGTTTAACCAAAATTCTTTTAATTTCAAAAACATTTTAATTCAACAAACCGGTGCCAGTATCAGGTTTCGAACTCGTGACGTGCGACTCAGTGTTGCACACAGTCCACCGCTGGACTGTGTGTCTAACCTGATTAATATCTCGGTTTTTATTATACTTAACAACTAACGGAGTTAACCCGGTTTAGTTTTAAACAAAAAGGCATTTTATTACATAAGGAGTGCGTGTATCAGGAATCGAACTCGTGACATGCGACTATGTTTTGCACACAGTCCACCGCTGGACTGTGTGTCTAACCCGTTCATATTACTGATTTTAAATAAACTTATAACTTAACTAACTTCGTCTTCTTCATTCAAATTACAGTCAACTGAATCACTAATCCGTTTCTTGTTTTTACGATTAACAAACATTCTTAAGGCTAAAATGAAATGGCAGACGGTGTTGGAAGTAACATACCGTAGGAATGATATATCACAGAATTTTCCGGCAATGTGTCGGTCCCTGTTTTTATGCTCTTCAACTGAACAAGACAATTAACCGTTTTGATTAGCTAATCGTGAAATTAAGGTGATCAGCAAATGTTAACAGAGGGTTTGAATGCCCTTACCGATTCTCAGATGAACATAGAGATTTTCAGAACTTTTCCGCCGAACTGAAATTAGCTGAATACAGTGCCTGAATTCGATTTCAATTGAAAGGTTTAAGTTAGAAATAGCTTAACAATTGTTGGACTACAACGTTATTGAAAGATTTACCGTTTTGATGATGAATACGGTTTTCCGGCGAATCTTGAAGAAATTTCCGGCGAGTTGATTTAAGCGTTATGACGGACTGAAAGTGTGACGAAAGTGAAATGGAATGTTGGTATGATGTTTATGAATCGCGAGAGGGGTCTTGAGTTGAAGTAATTGGGACTTGATTATTTTCGGTTATAAAAACCGATGATTATGAAAATTAATGTTCATTCAATCCGAATTGATTAAAAATCGTCGGTGCATCAGTTATAAACCTGATTGTGCGACTAATCAAGCGAGTAAACGGTTGATTTGCCGATTTTTGGTTTCTCAGTTGGCGCAACCGGTTTAACTAGGTTTGTGTATAAAAGTTATTTGATTCCTAGAGATGACAGAAAACAACAAGTGGCGGAGTGGTGATGTGTGTGTGTGTTAAGTCATTGAAATTGTGAACCGGCTGACCCGGGTTCGAGTCCCGGCAGCAACTTTTTATTTTTATTTATTTTGTTTTCACTTTTTATCAAATATAATTTTTATAGTTTAGTTTGTTTATTAATTATGTATCATTAAAAATCAAAATAACCATAAATATACAACGTGACATTTATAACTTGATATTCGATTACAAAACGGAGCGGGTTTTGGAAACCCGTTTTTGACAAATGTTACATTATGGAATTTCTCTTGAAACAATTAGATTCGCCTAGTACCGCGCTCCGATGTTTCCGCTATCGGTTGGGGTGTGACATATTGGTACCAGAGCCATAACTATAGGGAAAATTAGGTTGAACTGCCATGTTTGACCTAGTCTATAGTTAGGATACCAAATCAGACTGTTACGCATCGATTAAACGCCCAAAACTAGTACGAACTGATAACTTCTCTCGAAGTTGGACCAGTTCGCTCGAAACTGGCCAAGTTCGCTCAAACTTGACCAAGTTCGCCCGAAGTTGACCCAGTCCCCTCAAAACTCAACAAGTTCGCTCGAAGTTAGACAACTTCGCCCGAACTTGAGCATGTCTCTTTGAAACGGACTTTTAAACTACGTATGCTTTTCCTAAAGCTACCACAATTCACTCTGAAAAACGCTCGTATCACACAATGAGTGATCAAGTCGAGATTAGGTGTGAAAACCAAGAACTCTCGATAAGATCATTCAATCCGTGCATCTTCTATCACACGAGATACCTTCGTTGAGTGAGGAGTGATATCTAAACCTCGACGAAAATCTCCATTTCTATCTAGTGGAACTCCCGATTTGATCGGTGAGCAGAACCACAACTAGGAATGAAGTTGTTAAGTTAAGGGTGAAACCCACATCTTAATAACTAGTTTCACTCTTCGATTTTCAATCTCACCAAAGTCTCGATTATTTTGATGATTTCGGACGCGTAGTAACTGGAAGGGTAAACGCCGTTAGCCGCTTGCGGTGAGAGCTTCTACCTATTAGGCCAAAACGCATGCCAAATTCAAAGGGATAGTCGAACCACTTTGGGTAGTCGCTGTCTCAAAACCCAAGACACTCCAAATTGATTTAAGCCTGCAATCACCGATTTTACGCATTATCGAGTTTTAATTTTAATTATGTGTTTAAAATTTTGTGGATTTCACGCTTTTTCGATTTCTCGATTTATCGCTTTTACGCTCTATCGATATATGCACTACTCGCACAGCGCTCGCAATCTAAAACACTAATAAAATCGTAGATAATCCAACTAAAATATCCCGCCTATGATACGCTACACGTGCCTCGTCCGCTGTATTAGTCTCTAATATAGCGTAGTATGAACTGTACTACTACACGCAACCGCGCTACGCTACCTCGCTAACTCTCGAACACGCTACGTTTTACTTATGAGAATATGAATACGTGCTTACGTGACTTATGTGACTACGTGCTTACGTGCTATGTGCTTATGTGCCTACGTGTTTACTTGCCTACGTGAATATGTGATTTTGTGCCTTATTTGAATAATAATAATAATAATAGTAATAATAATAATAGTAATGAAAAGCCAGACTTTTGAACATAAACCTACTATAATCGAATCTCACCCAATCAAATCCTTCATGTAGAGGTCTTCCACGGGATCTCCCACTAGGAGGAACATCCAGCGCAACAACGCTGACAAGCGTATTGCCTCGCTCGTGGCCAAGCAGATGGCCAAGGTGATCCCCCAGTTTGTTAGCGAAATTCAGGCTGTTAGCAGCAACTCATCCGTTGATTCCAAAACAGACGTGCGAAAGTGCTCGTTCAGCTTCAAACAATTCAAAGCGTGCGGACCTCTCACTTTCACTAGCACAGACGGACCAAGTGCGATGTTCCATTGGTTCGATTCCATTAAGGTCACCTTCCGCCAAAGCGGATGCCCCGAATCTCTCCGCACCATCAACGCTACCGGTATGTTCCAATCAAGGGCACTTGATTGGTGGACCGCAGAGCGCAACAGACGTGGAAATGATGAAGCTTACATGCTCATATGGGAGGAACTCAAGGCAGTTATGGTGAAAGAATTCTGTCCTCCCTATGAAATTCAGAAACTGGAGAATGAATTTTTGGATATCAAGCAAGATGGACCCGACAACGCACGTCTCACTGCCCGCTTCAAGCAGCTAAGTATCATATGTCCCGGTTAGGTGGACACCACAGAGAAAGCGATCAAAAAGTATCTTCGTGCTCTACCTGACTGCATTGCTAATTTTGTCCAAGTAGCGTGTACTACTACCATCGAAGAGACTTTTCAACTTGCAGCCGAGATTAATGACAAACGTGTCCAGTCTGGATACTTCAAGAACCACAACAAAGTCGTGAATCAGGCTACCACCGAACCAAGCGCTACTACTGAGCCGTCTCAAGAATCAAAGTCCAATCGCCGAGGTCGCAAAAGAGGGAACCCAAGCAAGAATTGTGCAGTAGTTGCACCGTTGAGCTCTCAGCCGATCAAGCTGCTACACCGAACGCACCACCTGCAATGCGTGCCGCTATGCTCAAAGTGTACCTACCATCACCCAGTCGGAGGCAACTGCCGTTTCTGTACCAACTTCAATATCTACGACCACTTCACTGTTAGCTGTCGTACTGGTCCTCATCAGCAAGCTCCTCAAGCACCAGCAGCACTACCAGCTCCACTCCGTGCTCCTCAAACCAACCAGCAGCAACTCCAGCAGCAAGCACCAGTCCCAAAAGCACGTGCTTGCTACACTTACGGTGATCCGAACCATTTTAGCAATGTCTGCCCAAACAAAGTCATGAAGCAAGAACCACAGCAGCAGCCCCAGCCACAGCCACGACCACAGCAGCAACAACCACAGGCTGTGCGTGGAAGAGCCTTCAATCTTAATCACCACCAGGCTCAGAACGACAACAATGTTGTCAATGGTACATTCCTTGTTAATGGTATTTATGCTTCTTGTTTATTTGATACTGGTGCCGATAACTGTTTTGTGTTATTAGAATTCGAAAAACTTTTAAAATGTAAACGCGCTAAACTCCCAAAGACTTTCGATGTTGAAGTCGCCACCGGAAGAACTGTTACTGTTAACTACATCTTACGTGGTTGTATTCTCGATCTCAACAACCACATTTTCTCGATCCATCTCATACCTATGCAATTAGGTAGCTTCGATATCATAGTACGCATGGATTTCCTTCGTGAAAATCGTGCTGAAGTTGTTTGTTACGATAAGATGATTCGTTTCCCCTCTCAAACGGTGATCAACTACATGTTTACGGTGAAACACCCTCAAAGAAGTTGATGCTTCTGTCATGTACCCGAGCGAGCAAGTATTTGCGCAAGTATTGCATTGCCTTCCTAGCCCACATCATGAACCCGAAAAAGGAAAAGAATACCTTGAAAGACGTACCCGTTGTTTGTGAATTTCCTAACGTTTTCCCGATGATTTACCCGGTTTACCCCCTACTCGTGATGTTAAATTCCATAATGATTTAATCCCCGGTGCTACGCCTGTCGCTAAAGCTCCCTATCGCCTTGCACCATCCGAAATGCGCGAGCTATCTAGCCAACTTCAAGAGTTACTTGATAAAGGCTTCATACGCCCGAGCATTTCACCTTAGGGCGCACCCGTTCTTTTTGTGAAAAAGAAAGATGGGACGTTCCGAATGTGCATCGATTATCGTGAACTTAACAAACTCACGATAAAGAACCACTACCCACTCCCTTAAATCGACGATTTGTTTGATCAACTTCAAGGTGCTAATTGTTTTTCTAAAATCGATCTACGTTCCGGTTATCATCAGTTACGCGTGCTAGAAAAAGATATTCCGAAAACCGCCTTTCGTACTCGTTACGGCCATTTTGAATTCATGGTCATGCCTTTTGGTCTCACAAATGCACCCGCGGTCTTCATGGATTTGATGAACCGTGTGTGTAAAGCCTTCTTGGATCATTTCGTCATTGTGTTTATCGATGACATCCTTATTTACTCGAAGTCGAGAGCCGAACACGCGCGACATCTACGTTTAGTTCTCGAACTTCTTCAAGGAAATCGCCTTCATGCCAAGTTCTCTAAGTGTGAATTCTGGCTCGAAGAAGTCTAATTCCTTGGTCATATCGTTAACAGTCAAGGAATTCACGTCGACCCTGCCAAGATAGAAGCGGTAAAGAGTTGGATTACGCCGAAGAATGCATCTGAAATCCGTTCTTTTCTTGGAATGGCGGGTTACTGCCGTCGATTCATCGCCGACTTTTCTAAAATCTCGTACCCCTTACTGCTTTAACCCATAAGGATAAGCCTTTCGTTTGGGATTCCAAACAAGAGGAAGCCTTTCAAACTCTCAAGCGTATGCTATGGAACGCTCCTGTGCTCGCTCTACCTGACGGAAACAACGATTTTGTTGTTTATTACGATGCCTCTAACCTAGTTCTTGGTTGTGTTCTCATGCAACGAGAAAAAGTTATCGCGTATGCGTCTCGACAACTCAAAATCCACGAGAAGAACTACACTACCCACGATCTCGAACTCGGTGCAGTTGTTTTTGCATTAAAGATATGGCGACATTACCTTTACGGTACCAAGTGTACGGTTTTCACCGACCATAAGAGCTTACAGCATATCTTTAATAAAAAAGAATTGAACATGCGTCGGTCGAACTTCTCAACGACTATGATTGTGAGATACGCTACCATCCTGGCAAAGCAAACGTCGTAGTCGATGCTCTCAGCCGATGAAGCTATGTGTATAGTGTTCATGACTCTCGAGCTTTGAATAATCTCGAAACTCTGATTCGCGCCGCTCAATTTGCTTGTTTTAATGAGAATACCTGCAAGAAGAAATGAAATGTGGAGCCGAAACCCAACTCGTAGCGAAACCTAATGGCATTTATTATTATCTCGATCGTATTTGGATTCCTAGCCGTGATAATCTTCGAGAATTGCTAATGACCGAAGCTTATAAATCTCGATACTCCATTCACCCCGGAGCCGACAAGATGTACCAGGACTTTCGTCCTAAGTATTGGTGGCCGGGCATGAAAAAGGATATCGCTTTATACATCTCGAAGTGCTTAACTTGCTCGAAAGTTAAAGCCGAACATCAAAGGCCCTCTGGTTTGCTCGAACAACCCGAAATCCCGATGTGGAAGTGGGAGAGTATAGCAATGGACTTCGTTACGAAACTCCCTCGCACCTCCTCTGGTCACGATAGCATTTGGGTTATCGTTGATCGTCTTACTAAATCCGCTCATTTTATTGCCATATGAGAAGACTATAAGGTTGAACGATTAACACGAATCTATACTGACGAAGTTATTTGTCAACACGGGACGCCTCGTGACATCATCTCTGACCGCGATATTCGATTTATACCTCGCGTCTCTGGGAGACTTTTCAATCCGCTCTCGGTACTACGCTTAACCTTAGTACCGCTTTTCATCCTCAAACCGACGGTCAGACTGAGTGCACGATCCGCACCTTCGAAGACATGCTTCGTGCGTGCATTATAGATTTTGGTGGTAATTGGGATACGCATTTACCTTTAGTAGAATTTTCATACAATAACAGTTATCATACTAGTATTCTAATGGCACCTTTTGAGGCACTGTATGGAAGAAAATGTCGATCGCCTATTGCATGGCACGAGATCGGAGAAGCACAAATCACCGGTCCCGAGTTAATACAAGAAACGACAGACAAGATCCTCCAAATAAGAGACAATCTCTTGAAAGCTCGGAGTCGCCAAAAGAGTTATGCCGATAAACGCCGAAAGCCCCTACAATTCGAAATTGGAGATCATGTACTTCTAAAAGTTGTACCCTGGAAGGGAGTGATCCGATTTGGAAAGAAAGGGAAACTAGCGCCATGATACGTGGGTCCCTTTAAAATTCTAGAAAGAATTGGCAAAGTGGCCTATCGACTCAAACTACCAGCAGAACTCAACAACGTGCATCCGACTTTCCACGTCTCAAACCTCAAGAAATTCCTAGCTGAGGAAAATCTTCATGTTCCACTCGAGGATTTGCAAATAAACGAGACTCTTCACTTCGTGGAAAATCCAGTAGAAATCATGGACCGAGAGACCAAGAAACTTCGACGCTCTCGCATTCCTATTGTGAAAGTCCGATGGGAAAGCAAACGCGGTGCCGAGTTCACTTGGGAACTGGAAAGTGATATGAAAGCTAAATATCCACATCTCTTTGTTACGGCCACTACTTAAATTTCGCGACGAAATTTCCTAAAGTAGGGGAGACTGTAACAACTCGTATTTTCGTTGTTATCTTGTTTCCGTTTATTTCGTTTATATCTGTCATTGTAATCCGATATTTGATTAAGGGAATGGTTTATGTTTACTAAATCCATTTTGTCACAACTATATACATCTAAACGCCTATTAAACGCAACGCTAACTCAACGCAATAACAAGTAACTATGTTACTTTAAGAGCCGAGTCTGTATTATTTAATAAACGCTTGTGTCTTCGACATCGCTTACCGCATCGCATCACAAACACAGTTACTTATGTGGAGTCGTGTTTTATGTGTATTATATTTGTCTATGTTATGGTTTGCTATCGCTAAAACGCTCACGCAACTCACTCTCTCTCATTACAATGGTAAAACAACGATTAACGCTTCGCTAAAACGCTTAACTTAACTATCTAATACGAACCGAATCGCCAAAGGAACACCTAACGTGCAAATAACGAACAAAACTTAGCCAAAAGGTCAGGTTCGCCCGAAGTTGGGTACCCCAACTTCGCCCGAACTTGACCAGGCCTCCAGAAACCTCCAAAATCAGCAAGTTCGCTCGAACTTGCACAAATTTCAGCAGAACTGGCCAAGTTCGCCCGAACTTGTGCCAAGTTCCCCCAAACTTGTGCCAAGTTCGGCCGAACTTGAGGTCTGCCACTCTCATTTCTTCTCACCTATAAATACCCAGCACCTCCATTCATGCTCCCCTTGCTGCAAGTTCGCCCCATAGCTCCCAAACCCGAAATCCCTTGAATTCCAAGTAAGAATCAACCCGTTTTATGCAAACTACAACGTTTTCACTACGATTTTACACAAGGATTACCTTCGTTTTCATCAAATCTCTTCTGTTTATGAAAATCTTCATCTTTTTCTACAAAACTTCTTCTTTTCACTTAGGTCTACACTAAACGAGTGTATTTGGGCTTAGCTTTGGCTTCCCAAGCTAGAAATCTTTATGATTTCGACTCACAAGTGACAGGTCTGAGTAAAACCTTTTTAAGCATTGATTTTTACACAGAATACGGACTAGTGACGTATGTTTCGTTCACTATGAAGTGGAACGAGGCGTTGTCAAGGAAGATCTCAGATCCGGAAGCACAAGGACGAAAACGTCACCTAGCAGAACTGGATTAACCCATACAAACCATCAATTTCGCCCGGATTAGCCCGAGTTCCTGTAAAGTGGCTAAAACTCGCTCCAAAAGACCTCGCCAGCCTATGTTTTGCTCAGTAGCTTAAGGTTGGAGGGATGGACACTCGATTTCCTCAACAAACGACGCGAAAACGCATGATTTGGTGACCAAAACAGTCAAGTTCACTCCAAAAAGAGCAAGTTAAGTTGTCATCAGATTGATGACCAACGCTTTTTGGTGTCACATATGTTCCTATATCAAATCACGTCACAGAACTCAAAACGCTTATTCACAACCCGCCTTTACATGATTATACATGAATCAATGAATTGTATGTATTGCTTGGTTTGTATGCCACCCTTAACATTATAGCTTGCTAGAGGTTGACCCGCCACCCGGAGACCCGAGGTTGTTAAGGCTCGCACTTTTACTTCTCATTTATTTTTCTCTTTAGGAGATGGAAAGTTGTTCGCGTGCCTCGCACTCGCGGTTTGTTGGTTTACATGTATCAATGCAGTAATATAGTTCACATCTCTTACGTATGTTCATGTGGTGTTTGCTAAACGCTTTTATATCTACTATGTATGCAAACCTGTATGCTCACCTTTACTTAATTGTATTAACGCTTATTTTAACATATGTGACAGGTTGATGACTTTTGCTGCAATGGATTGGGCTATCTTTAGAAACTCATGAAATAGAAATCTAGGGAAGATCGGATTGGATGTGTTTTATGAGATGTTATGTTTTGTAATAATTGATTTGAGATATTGGTTGATTGTATGGGAAGTCGGACCGTTAAAAATATTGTCATTTTAGTTGTTATGCAATTTCTCTTGAAGCAATCTGATTCGCCTAGTGCCTCGCCTCGATGTTTCCGCCATCGGTTGGGGTGTGACACAAACTCAGCTGAGTTTCAGCAACAACATCAAAAACTTTCAGCCGTTAAAAGTGAGTTTTAACTCACTTCTACTTCTATTTCCTTCTTGCTTCTTCTTCTAAAACACTTGGTAAACCTTTAGGAAGGTTTTCAGAAGTTTGCTTGGGCAAACTAAGATGAAACCTCATCCAAAACTGTCACAACCCAACCGATGGCGGAATCATCGGGGCGCGACACTAGGCGAATCTGATTGCTCAAGAGAATCTATAACAACTATTTAAGCAATAATATTTAAACGTTCGTTATCCCTTACTATCAAACATAAAATCCTCAAATAATCATTACAAATACCAAACAATCACTCAAACATATCCAATCTGATCTTCCCTAGATTTCTATTACATACGTTTCTAATGATAAAGTCCTATGTCCGTTTTGCAACAAGTAGAAACCATTAACCTACAACACACGTTAAAATAATGTTAATACAAAAATGTATTGGCGAGCATACAAGTTTTGATATAATAGCATAGTAGAGAAAAACGTTGCGAATTTCAACATACATAAACATGATTCAGATAACATGTAAACTAAACAAGACAAATTTCACATCGAAAAGGCTGGTAAGCGCGGTGTGTCCTTCCTAACTAGACCCCGTCGGGCGTTAGCCAAACTATAGTACGATACTAGCTAAGGTGGAGTTAATGAAAAGTGTCATAGCTTACATGTTTCTAGCATCATGTGTAAATATGTATAACAGATATTCGCGTGTGATAAATCAGTTTAGCGTGTGTTGTGTACTTTGATATGAACGTATGTTACACCCAAAAGTGAATTAAAGCGAAAATGGGTCAAGTATACTCACAGTCGGTGCGTTAGAGGTAAGATGGGATCTGATATGGATTGAGGGGAGTGCCGAGATCAGCCTGTAAGCGAACAAAAGTGCATCGGTCTTTCGATGTGCTGAAACCGTCAACGTGTGAAGGAGCAGTGGACAAGTTCGGGCGAAGTTGTACCAAATCTTTGGATTGGTACAAGTTCGGGCGAACTTGCCTGAAATCTACTAGAATGTACAAGTTCGGGCGAACTTGGTAGCCATTCTTAGAAGTGGGTACAAGTTGGGGCGAACTTGACAGATTTTCTAAAGATTGTACAAGTTCGGGCGAACTTGTCTGGTTTCCTTGGAAATTGTACAAGTTCGGGCCAACTTGACTGATTGTCTTGAATATTTGAATAAGTTCGGGCGAAGTTGGTCATCAACTGGTGACAACTTCGAGCGAACTTGCTCTTTTTGGAGCGAACTTGACTGTTTTGGTCACCAAATCGTGCGTTTTCGTGTTGTTTGCTGAGTAAATCGAGTGTCCATCCCTCCAACCTTGAGCTACTGAGCAAAACATAGGCTGGAGAGGTCTTTTGGAGCGAGTTTTAGACACTTTACAGGAACTCGGGCTAATCCGGGCAAACTTGTCGGTTCGTACGGGTTAGTCCAGTTCGTGCAAGGTGACGATATCGTCCTTGTGCTTCCGGATCTGATATATTGCTTGACAACGCCTCATTCCACTTCATAGTGAACGAAACATACGTCACTTAATCCATATCT
This sequence comes from Scalesia atractyloides, assembly GCA_947069175.1. Lineage (NCBI taxonomy): Eukaryota > Viridiplantae > Streptophyta > Magnoliopsida > Asterales > Asteraceae > Scalesia > Scalesia atractyloides. Next base: position 74,255,419 of record CAMTDV010000010.1, on the reverse strand, counting down.
TGTATAAAAAGCCATTTTTAAAAGGTTTTGTTCGGATCTAACACTTGGTGAGTCGAAATCATCAAGATTTCTAGCTTGGGAAGCCAAAGCTAAGCCCAAATACACTCGTTTAGTGTAGATCTAACTAAAAAGAAGTTTTGTAGAAAAAGATGAAAAATTTCATAAACATGATAGATTTAGTGAAAACGAAGGTAATCCCTGTGTAAAATCATAGCGAAAACGTTGTAGTTTGCATAAATCGGGTTGATTCTTACTTAGAAATCAAAGAAAATCCGTTTTGGGAACTCTGGAGCGAAGTTAGCAGCAAGGGTTGAATGAATGAGGAGCTGGGTATTTATAGGTGAGGAGAAATAAGAGGGCAGACATCAAGTTCGGGCGAACTTGTCACAAGTTCGGGCGAACTTGGCCGGTTCAGCTTGAACTTGTGCAAATTCGAGCGAACTTACTGATTATTGATGTTTTCTGGTGGCCTGGTCAAGTTCGGGCGAAGTTGGGATACCCAACTTCGGGCGAACTTGGCCTGTTGGCGAAGTTTTGTTCGTTATTCGCACGTTAGGTGTTCGTTTGGTGATTCGGTTCGTATTAGATAGTTATGTTAAACGGTTTAGCGAAGCGTCAAGCGCATTAAGCGTTTAAATTGAATTTAAATCAAATAAATAAGCGAGATAATATGCGTTGTAGTTCCCAACTCTTGTGAGAGTCGTGTTATTGTTTAAGCGAGCAAATAGTCTTGAAAACATCACGCAAAGTTTATAGTATTTAGCGAGTGCGATGCAAGCGTAAACGTTGTGAGGTGCGAGGCAGTGTGCGAAAGTAAGCTATGTAGTGCAAAAATATGCGATGTAGCGTAGTAAGCGATATAGTTTACATTATGATCCGAATCTCTAGTGTTAGGCGTAACGAGAGTAACGAGCTGCGAAAAGCGGGTTGTTACAATCTCCCCTACTTTAGGAAATTTCGTCCTGAAATTTATTTGAAAGGAAGACTTGAGAATTGACACGATAGATAGCGATAAGGCATAAGGGTAATCTGAGGTTGAATGCGCGATCGACCGAGGATTGACGGGTGAAAGCGTCTCGGAGGTGTGGGGAAAACGATGAGCAAAAGCGACTTAATTGACTTGTGGTTGATAACTCACGAGTTGGCGATCCAAAAATGTTTTTAAGTTTTTGAAAAGTTTTGGTAAACTACTACGAAAGGCTTTTAAATGAAACTCGATTTATGAAAATTTTCTCACGACGTGGCACTAGGCTAAGTCGATTTCACATTGTAAGAAAGACTTTACTCGCCTAGAAGTAAAAATTAAAATATTTAGAAAAAATTTCCATTATTTTCAAAACATAACGGTAAAAATAAAATTCAACGGTATCAAAAAGTTTAATTAGCGTCGAACCCCACATGGCATCTCTCCACGAAAGTTTGTTAATATGACTAAAACACTTATATATGGGAAGTACCAGCGGTGTATCCACCATGTTTTCGCCATATCGCCTCCGTCTCTTAGAGCGATGTCAGGTGTGTTGACACGATATGGATAGATTTTTGGTATCCTTGGTCCATGTGGTGAAGGGTTGGACCAAGTAATTAATGGGCTTGAATAGTGTCGAACCCCACATGGCATCCTTTCACGGAAGTTTATTAGTATGGCTAAAACACTTATATATAGGAAGTACCAGCGGCGTATCCACCATGTTTTAGCCATGCCGCCTCCGTCCCGTGGGATGATGTCATGTGTGCCGACATGACATGGATGGGTTTTGATCCAAGCAGCGAATGGTTGGGCCAAGTTTGAATAGGGAGTCAAGTGGCTTGCACGGAGAATTACATTCTTGGTTAGCGATAAAAGTGCACGGGATTGGTTCGGCGATTGGAATAGCGAAGCGGTAAGAATGAGAGATGCGATAAGCGTTAAAGCGTCACGAGGTGAAAACGCTAAGCAAAGAGATGTCGTTCGAGCGTCGGGGGGGGGGGGGGGGAGAAAGCGATAAGCGAAGCAATAGCGTTTAAGCGTCGGGATGAGAAAGCGATAAGCGATGCGATATAGATTTCATCGTAAACGAGGTCGCGTTGCCGTAGACTTACGAAAAGCCTAGCGATGGTGCGATCGAGAAGTGATGAGATGTTACGCCTTGCGAAGGAGTTTAGCGTGTGAAAATAATCATCATAATATTAAAGGTTTAATAACATTCAACTACACATGGCACGTCACCACAGGAGTTTGTCAGTATGGCAAAGCACTTATATATAGGAAGTACCAGCAGCGTATCTACCATGCTTTAACCACACTGCCTCCGTCCTGTGAATAGGTGTCACGCTATGTCGACATGGTTAAAACGCTTATATATAGGAAGTACCAGCGGCGTATCCACCACGTTTTAACCACACTTTTAACGTTAGGGTACCATTAGAACTCATTACGATCCCCAAGCAGACCCCAAGTTAATCCCTTGTGCACCCGTGATTAATTTGGTGTTTGCATGTTTATCGTAACTTATTTTAAAGGCACATAGTAGGGGTAAAAACATATTATATTGTGCTATACTATATAGCGCTAGTAATAAGATTTAGTGTGTGAGCTTAGACTAAGTGCGATGACGAGAGAGAGAGAGAGAGAAAGGGATAGAGAGATGGAGAGAGACGTCATTCGTGTTTTGAAGCGACATCAAACAATAGAATAATTATAAAGCATAAGTACTAGCTTTGAAAATCATACCATTGAGAACGTCGTCCTGCGCCTGGTCGGTGTTGATGTCGGCGTCTTCTTCTGTTGGGGCTGCGGCTGTTGGTGCTACTGGTGCGGCAGTTGCTAGGGAGGCGAGTTGAGTCGGCGATGCTGGAAGTGCTAGCATCTCATGTTGTTGTGGCCCTGTGCGGCAGTTGCTGGTGAGGTGACCGAAACAGTTGCAGTTGGTGCAATAGCGGCAGCTGGCTCCGGCCTGGTGGTGATACATACATTCCGGACACTAGGATGAGTCCCTGTGTAGTTACGCCTTGGGTAAAATGGAACCGTCTGGAGAGGTTCAGGGTTGAGCGGTGCAGTGGCTGAGTAATTGAGACTCGAGCTCTTTCTCTTGCGGCTAGGCTCGGTGGCGGCTTGCGCGGTACGTCGTCGTCGTCAGATAGCTCGATAGTAGCTTGGTTTAGCTTCTTGGTGGGATCCTTGGAGAAAAATCCAGCCAAGACTCGCTTGTCATTGATTTCTGTGGCCAATTGATAGGTTTCTTCGATGGTAGCCGGTCTTGCAGCTTCGACAAAATCGCCCACACACTCAGGCAAAGCACGTATGTACTTTTTGATAGCTTTTTCGGGTGTGTCGACTTGACTTGGGCAGATGATGCTAAGCTGTTTAAACCTTGCTGTGAGGCCGGTGTTGTCACCTTTGACTTGCTTGATTTTCCAAAACTCGTTTTCTAACTTTTGGACTTCGTTTCTTCATGAGTTCTTTCAGTTCTTCCCATGTTAACGCGTAAGCTGCATCGTTCCCACGTTTGATACGCTCGGCCGTCCATCAGTCGAGTGCTCTTGATTGAAATACTCCTGTAGCACACATGGTGTGAAGATGCTTAGGGCACCCACTCTGACGGAGGGTAACCTCGATTGCATCAAACCACTGAAGCATCCGAGATACACTTCCTTCACCTGTGAAGACCATTGGGTAACAAGCCTTGAACTGTTTGTAGGAGAATGTAGACTTTGGTGCATCGGACTTAGAGTCTTTCGATGTCTGAGAATTGTTGAGGGCTTGAACTTGGGTGATGATTTGGGGAATGACCTTAGCCATTTCCTTGGCCACGAGCGAGGCGATCCTCTTATCGGCGTTTCTTCTGGCTTGGCCGTCACGAGTTGGAAGCGTTCGAAGACATCTGGACAAAGAGATTTGGAATGAGATTCGATCATAATGATTTTGGGATTGTGATGCGACTTAGCGCGTTAAAAACTTGTTATAGTTGGTATAGTAACACGTATCTCAAAGGTTCACATATGAAAAACGTAAGTCCTAGATTCTCACGTATTCACATAGACACATGTAATCACATACTATATGTGTATATATTTAGATACGTATATACTTGCAGGTATTGCGCGAGCACGCGGTTAAGAGAGTTTTTATGATTTAGTTATGTTGCGAGTATTAGCTCTTGTTTTAGATTGCGATGGCCATGCGAGTCGTGCATATAACATAGTAAGATGAAAGCGGTAAAAGCGGTAAGCAAAAGCAACAAATCGAAAACGTTGAAAGTTTAAAATTTGTGGAAATATGCGCGAAACATATGAAAATCGATGATGCATAAAATCGACGATTGAAGGCTTAAAATTAATAGAGCATCCTAGGTTTTGAGACAGCGACTACCCAAAGTGATTCGATCATTCCGCTGAGTTTGGGCACAAGCTTTGGCCTAATAGGTAAATGCTCTCACGCCTCGCGGCTAACGACATTACCCTTCCAGTTACTACGCGTCCCAAATCCACGAAATAATCGAGACTTTGGTGAGATGGAAAATCGTCGAGTGGGACGAGTTTTCAAGGTTCGGATTTCACCCCTAACTTGATAACTTCGAATCCCTGATTGTGGTTTTACCTCCCGGACCCATCAGGAGGTTTCCACCGGATAGAATGGGAAATTTTCGTTAAGATGTGGATATCACTCCTAACTTAACAGATAATTTCGTGCAAATCGGAATACGCGGAGTGAGTGATTAGTCGAGAGTTCGCGGTTTTCACCCCTAATCTCGTCAAATCGACTCGTTTGTGATGTACGAGTATCTTTGCAGCTTCGTGAGTTGTGTCCAAGTCTTAGGAAAGACTTCGTATAGCATTTTAAGTCCAATGATAATGTTTAAAGAGGATAAGCAAAGAATAAGCACATAGTTTCCTACTATAGACTAGGCAATTTACCTAATTCCCAATAGTTATGGCTCTGATACCAATCTGTCACACCCCAACCGATGGCGGAATCATTGAGGCGCGGCACTAGGCGAATCAGATTGCTCAAGAGAATCCATAACAACTATTTAAGCGATAATATTTAAACGTTCATTATCCATTACTATCAAACATAAAATCCTCAAATAATCATTACAAATACCAAACAATCACTCAAACATATCCAATCTGATCTTCCCTAGATTTCTATTACACGTGTTTCTATTCCTATGTCCGTTTGCAGCAAGTAGAAACCATTAACCTGCAACATACGTTAAAATAATGTCAATACAAAAATGTATTGGTAAACATACAGGTTTTGATATAATAGCATAGTAGAGAAAAACGTTGCGAATTTCCACATACATAAACATGATTCACATAACATGTAAACTAAACAAGACAAATTTCAAATGTTAATCTCTCGAAAACGCTGGTAAGCGCGGTGTGTCCTTCCTAACTAGACCCCGTCGGGCGTTAGCCAAACTATAGTACCATACTAGCTAAGGTGGAGTTAACGTAAAAGTGTCCTAGCTTACATGTTTCTAGCATCATGTGTAAATATGTATAACAGATATTCGCGTGTGATAAATCAGTTTAGCGTGCGTTGTGTACTTTGATAGGAACGTATGTTACACCCAAAAAGTGCATTAAAGCGAAAATGGGTCAAGTATACTCACAATCGGTGAGTTAGAGGTAAGATGGGATCTGATACGGATTGAGGGGAGCGTCGGGATCAGCTTGTGCATCAGTCTTCCGAAGTGATGAAACGGTCAACGTGTGAAGGAGCAATGGACAAGTTCGGGCGAACTTGTACCAAATCTCTTGGATTGGTACAAGTTCGGGCGAACTTGCCTGAAATCTACTAGAATGTACAAGTTCGGGCGAACTTGGTACCCTTTCTTAGAAGTGGGTACAAGTTCGGGCGAACTTAGCAGATTTCTTGAAGATTGTACAAGTTCGGGCGAACTTGTCTGGTTTCCTTGGAAACTGTACAAGTTCGAGCGAACTTGACTCATTGTCTTGAATATTTGAATAAGTTCGGGCGAAGTTGGTCATCAACTGGTGACAACTTCGAGTGAACTTGCTCTTTTTGGAGCGAACTTGACTGTTTTGGTCACCAAATCGTGCTTTTTCGCGTCGTTTGCTGAGTAAATCGAGTGTCCATCCCTCCAACCTTGAGCTACTGAGCAAAACATAGGATGGAGAGGTCTTTTGGAGCGAGTTTTAGACACTTTACAGGAACTCGGGCTAATCCGGGCGAACTTGTCGGTTCGTACGGGTTAGTCCAGTTCGTGCAAGGTGACGATATCGTCCTTGTGCTTCCGAATCTGATATATTGCTTGACAACGCCTTGTTCCACTTCATAGTGAACGAAACATACGTCACTTAATCTGTATTTTGTGTAAAAATCAATGTTCAAAAGGTTTTGTTCGGATCTAACACTTCATGAGTTGAAATCATTAAGATTTCTAGCTTGGGAAGCCAAAGCTAAGCCAAATACACTCATTTAGTGTGGATCTAACTAAAAAGAAGAAGTTTTGTAGAAAAAGATAAAGATTTTCATAAACAGAAGAGATTTGGTGAAAACGAAGGTAATCCCTGTGTAAAATCGTAGCGAAAACGTTGTAGTTTGCATAAATCGGGTTGTTCTTACTTGGAAATTAAAGAAATCGGTTTTGGGAGCTCTGGAGCGAAGTTAGCAGCAAGGTTTGAATGAACGAGGAGCTGGGTATTTATAGGTGAGGAGAAAATAAGAGGGCAGACATCAAGTTCGGGCGAACTTGTCACAAGTTCGGGCGAACTTGGCACAAGTTCGGGCGAACTTGCTCAGTTCAGCTTGAACTTGTGCAAGTTCGAGCGAACTTGCCGATTATTGACGTTTTCTGGTGGCCTGGTCAAGTTCGGGCGAAGTTGGGGTACCCAACTTCGGGCGAACTTGGCCTGTTGGCGAAGTTTTGTTCGTTATTCGCACTTTAGGTGTTCGTTTGGTGATTCGGTTCGTATTAGATGGTTATGTTAAGCGTTTTAGCGAAGCCATCAAGCGCATTAAGCGTTTAATTGAATTTAAATCAAATAGATAAGCGAGATAATATGCGTTTTAGTTCCCAAGTCTTGCGAGAGTCGCGTTATTGTTTAAGCGAGCAGATAGTCTTGAAAACATCATGCAAATTTTATAGTATTTAGCGAGTGCGATGCAAGCGTAAGCGTTGTGAGGTGCGAGGCAGTGTGCGAAAATAAGCGATGTAGCGCGAAAATATGCGATGTAGTGTAGTAAGCGATATAGTTTACATTATGATCCAAATCTCTGGTGCTAGGCGTAACGAGAGTAACGAGCTGCGAAAAACGGGTTGTTACAAAAACAAGGTCCAAAGTGCATATATAATTCATCTCATTTTTTTCTTTTTAATTATTCATGTTTTGGAAGAAAACTCATGCTTTACTCATACAAACCTATGTCCTTATGCCACTAATCAAGTCTATGATTAGTGTGCTTAAAAACAAGGTTGTTACATACAAATCGGAGGTGTTTAATCCCTCCAAACTTTCTGTTTTTAAAAGGGTTTTAACCCACAAGTGTGGAGCGAGACTTGAGCTTGCTTAGTGTGATTACTTGGAAAGCTTTGGCTATCCTACTTCAATCCACACCTCACTTGATGATTTCCCGTAGTACAGGGTGTATATTTCATTTCTTATTTTATTCATGACCATCCTTGTTGTTCTTGTAACAACTTGTGGATTGGTTAAATCTACGAAAGAGGTCTTAAATGGAAGGTTTACCTCCTACCTCCTTGCATGACTTATATGAGATCCTTGTTAAACATGTTGGACTTTAATCATACTATATACTATATACCACATCTAAAACATATAAGCCGAACCCTTGATGATAATCAAATGATTATTCGTCAAGGTACTAAGTTCCATCACCTAAGTACTTAGCTCCTCGTTACGATTCTAATGGCTATGGGTATTTATAGTGTCAAAAACGAGTACTAAGTCTAGGGAATTATGTTCTTGTATATTTACTTTTGCTATACTTTAATTTCCGAATCTAAATCCTCCGTCATCATCTAAGTTACTCGCACACCTATGTTTCCTCGTGTAGAAGGACTCGGTGTTCCACCTCCAAACCAACAAACTCTTCACGGACTAACAAGTGGAAGCTTTCAAAACCGTGAGTGCACTTGACCCGTTTTACTTTTAAAACACTTTGGATTGTAACATGTTTACATATCAAATTCACAACACACACTTAATCATGCTTTGTAATCTCAATCCTTATACATGCTACTTGTTTACTTAGGTCCATGCTAGAATCATACATGCTTTATGTCATTAACTTTGCTAGCCCGAACTTAACATATATAGCACTATAGGAGTAGCACGCCCACCGTCGGGTCTTGTTAAGTCTTGTATTCGTAAACTAGTCTAGTTACCTTGGTAGCGAGGGACACTAAATTCTTGTGGACACTTTCGGTTTGACATATAGTGTTGCATGCTAGTTACCTTGTTTACAATTGCCATGTGGATTCGAGAAAATGCTTTTTATGCTTATGCTATATTTATACAAATCTTGTGTACTCGCCAATGCTTTGCGTTGAAACTTTATTTTCAACATGTTACAGGTTGAGGATTGATGCCATGATGAATCTAGTAGGGTTGACTAGAAACACGCTCAAGATACTAGATTTAATTATGTGATGTTATGTTATTGTTGTTATATTTTGTTGTTTCCATGTTATACTTGTACTTCCTTCGTTGTATCGACAATTTATGTTTATTAATGAAATTCGGTTTTGAAGTAATTATTATCGCTAAATAGTGTTATGTGCGATGAGCAATCTATTTCGTCTCACTTCGATGTTTTCGCCATCGGTTGGGGTGTGACATATGGAGCTTCAATTGATGAGCTATTTACCTTCTCCATTCATATAGAATTCTCAACTAACACCACTGGTTTTATATTACCATCCATTTTTTTTGAACGACCAACAAATCAATCTCGAGTACTCTCGAGGCACCCACTGGACAAACGGAGTACTCCGAGAGTAACCCGAGTCGTCCACCACCACTTCCAGGGAAAACTCAGTAACCCACTCACCCGTAGGCACGACGGTGAAATTACCGATAAAACCCGTTTGGCTCAAGGATCGAACCCAGGTTTCCCTGGGTCTCCTATCATTGCCCACCAGTGCCTCACTCCTTTTTGCACCAAGTGGGAATTGAACTTGAGTCTTCATAGAAGAAGTCAAACTCTCCTACCACTTGAGCTAGAGGTCATTGGCATTACCATCCATTATCAGTTTTGCTGATTGCGATACCTTCCATCATAGGAGCATAAATGATGTTATTAACTTCGTTGGATTCACTCTCTTCATCATATGTTTCATTGAATTCACGACTCTCTGTATCCACTATATTAACATCTTCCGTTCCACATGGATTCATGCCTTCCTTGTATTCTTTCTTTAGCATGTCCTTTACTTGCATCATCTTGACATCACATTCCTTGGGCAAGTATGTACCTTATTCTATCATAAAGCCTTCACGACATCTCGAACCAAGACTATTGACTTTTCATCACTCTCCTTATCTACTTTCGTCTTTGATACTTAAGGTTTTGTTATAGTATGCATACTAGTTATTTCCTTTCCCAAGTGCATGCATGTTCTGCTTCCTTCAATGTGTTGCACCAACACCATGCTACCAAGATCTGCCTAACATGACGTGAGAACTGAGAAGCATCCATATCAACCACACCATTTATGACTTCTTGATCATAGGTTACGCCAACTAAAACATGAAGCTTACAAAACTTATTCACTTTGATGACATCTCATTTTGTGATACAACCAATCTAGTAACTTCAGATGGGGCTTAATTCCATCGTTGTTAATTTATGCGCATTGGTTCTTTTTGATGAAACATTTTAATCAAAAAAGATACTGTCGTATCTTTAAACTAGCTTCTTTACTAGATTGGTTTTCTCATCCAAACTAATAGAAGAGTCTTTGTTGTCACCGAAAACTCACTAGTTGTTCTTGTTGTCACCAACGCCCTCATTGTTAGGGCGACGATGAGTGACATTATAGTTACGACCCCTTTTGATCTTAACCGTCACTTAGGCGCATGCGATCGAGGCACATAATTCTTAAAGTTTCATGGTGGTTGTGTCTAACTTGGCAGTGGGATCCTCCACTACACACCACAGTTTTTCAACCTCGCGACTCTCTATGTTGGGACGAGGCTGTTGAATACCTTTGACATTGTGCTATCAGGATGCTAACAAGATATCGAGATGTGATACCATATGATCCTGAGCGGATCAAAGGTACATATAATAATCTCAAAACAACAACATTGATCTACCAAACCATCATATAGATCTCCCTTTTACATGATGAGTCTAAATAAGGGGCGTTTAACCAAACATGAAAAAAGCAAAAGTACCTGCCTAATAGCTAATTGAGTTGCTAAATTTAAGCACATGTATTCAAACCAATGATTCAAATGTTTCATATATAAAATAATAAAATCTTTGATGTTAAACGTTGGATGAAGGTAACATGGGGAAGGTATCTTTGGACGAAGGTTGAAGTTTATGCACTTTTATTTCACTTTTTCCGCACTCCCATAGATCCACGTAGGGGTCTGTCGTATGAGTATTTATCTTTATTTTAGCATCAGAAAAGTTAAACCTCGCGATCGAATGTTGATACCCGGCAATTAATTTGTGTGATATACAAACACCATTTACCTAGTAAATAACTACTATAATACTAAGATTTAAGTCTTTTACGCAGATGAAAATAAATACGGTACTTTAGTGTCGTGATATTAACATCTGAAAAAATAAATCCTATTTTTGAAAAAAAAAATAAGCTCTAACTTATAAGAGCATTCATATCCTGGGAATCAAATTATGTGTGTAGAGTTTTTAAAATATAAAAAGTATAAAAAGTGGTTGTGAGGGGAGGAGAGAGAAAATGTTACTGTTTATCTGTATATTTGGGAGAACACTGTTCACCCCTATACTTTTTTAATATATATTGAAAGTGATTGTGAGTAAAGGAGAAAGAAAATGTAATTGTAAAGATATAAAAATATTATTTAATAGAAAAGGAAAAAGAAAAAAATATTTGTTTTTAATTAAAATATATTAATATAAGAGTTGTTTTTTAGTGGGATATATGTATATTTTTGATGGATTGGATGTGAATGCTCTAAGTTTTTGTTTGCTATAATATTTAATATAGAATAATCAAGATTGTTGTATCAAATGAAATTATTTTTTTAGAACGACAAATATTACTCAACTAATACTTCAAAATACATCAAATTAATCCCAATCTACCCAACGTCAGAAATTAAACAGTAATCTTCTCCGATAAGGTAAAAACCTCTATCACCCGGTCAAAATTAGAATGACTCAAATATATTAGTTGGGCTTACACTATTTAAGATGAAAAGATGAGGAGTTTTTTTTCCCAAAATGGTGATAGTGAAAAAATATTTACCAAAATGGATGATTTGAAAAATATTTACCAAAATAAGTGTTTTCTTTAAGTTTTTTCCTAAAATTGTGATAGTGGAAAAAATATTTACCAAAATAGGTGATTTAAGAAATTATTTACCAAAATGAGTGTTTGAGTTGTTTTTTTATTTAAAATAAATATATTGTATTTTTTGCTTTTATTTTTAATTTCAATATCACGTTTTTAACCAAACAACTCATTATACTTTTTATTTCATTTATTCACTGACTTATTTTAATTCTTTTTTTAAATGTTTTTCTTTTTTTAAATGCTTTTCTTTTTTTATTTCTTTTATATTTATGTAAGATATATAATTTTAATATAAAGTTTTTTCCTATAATCTTATGATTATAAATAAGCACGAAGATAATGGTAATATCAAGCATGAACATCAATCTATTAGGAAAATTAATAAAAGTAGATTAGTCAATAATGGGTAATATTTCAAACTTATAAAACTAGACGAAATTGTAGTGTAACTAAAAAAATAATTGTTTACATAGAGAAACGTAAACAACGAATTTAAATATAACCAAACCAATGAAGATAAGTTAACGTAAACAAGCGAACATAAATAAAAGTAAATGAACCAACTTAAACAAATTCAAATGAACGAACGTAAACAAAATATGTTCATGTTAGTTCATTAACGAAATGAAAAAAAAAGTTGTTGTTCGTGACTTTTGAAAAAATAAGTTGATAATTTAAAATGCAAGAGTATTGACATGATAATATGTACACATACAAAATAGTAAATGAAATATTATCTAAAAACTAATATGAGACGTATTTCTCAAAAATTTCAATTTGTTTAACATGGTTTGATCATAAAAGTTAAAAAAAGAATATAATAAGTTAGCTATGTATATGTGTAAAAAAAACAATGAGTTGAATGAAAAAAAAAGTATAAAAGCAATAATAGGTTGATTGAGTTAAAAAAAAAGATTTATAATAGATTAGTTAAAAATAAAGAAAACACCCATTTTAGTAAATATTTTTCAAATCACCCATTTTGGTAAATTCTTTTTCAACCTACACCTATTTGGAAAAAAAACTCAAAAGATGAGATCATGTTTGGCGACAAATTAGGTCATGATGCATTTGATGGTTCCAGATATTCATCGAACAAAGTATTGAAAATGATAAGATAAAAGTTCTTAACTTAAAAAATAAAAGTTGATGAAGATAAGTCAGCAGCGTTGCTTGTTCAAACTTGTGAGTTGTGTGGGTAAATTGTCGATGACAACAAATTCTCAGATACTCAAGCTTATAACAATACGAGTTAAATTGGTTTGACTCGTAATTTCCAATTTAAGGTGCAATACGTAGTGTTCAATACCTCACTTTTTTTTTAAAAATTTTTTTGATTATTTTTGTATGTTTAATTTATAGAACTCTCAAATAAAAAGTTGAACACAACATCAAACTAATAATAAGTTTATTTGGTCAAGCACATACCTAAATATTAAGCCTAATTTAATTTAGTTTTTATCAAGGTGACACGTCTTTCGTGGGACCCATAATTTGAAAACAAACATAGTTAGCATAACGATTAATCTGTCATTTATTTATCTAATTACGTGTTCATGTAGAACTCATAAATCATATAAAATCAAAGTAGTAGTTAAAACTCAATCATGGCTATCTCATGTTTCTATTTTCTTATGCTTGTTTTGCCCATTTCTAAATCTGTCTACTTCCAAGTACCTCGTTTCGATTCGACTACAAACGACGTTGTCTATATAGGCGATGCAGCCCCGTCTTTCGGCTCAGTGAATTTCAACAGTATCGTCTACTGTTGTCGAGTTGGCCAAGTTTTATACAAACAAAGAGTCCCGTTATGGGATTCGAATTCGGGGCAGCTATCCGACTTCGTTACTCATTTCTCTTTTGCGATCGACATAGAAGATTTTATGCCATACGGCCATGGCATCGCTTTTTTCCTCGCACCAGTTGGTTTCACAAGTCCTCTCAACTCAGCCGCGGGTTTTCTAGGACTCTTTAACTCCACAACTAGTGATGATCCGTCTCAAGGCCCGATTGTTTCGGTAGAGTTTGACTCATTTTCTAATCAAGAGTGGGATCCTCCGTTCGAGCATGTTGGAATCAACAGGAACTCGCTTTCTTCGGTTAGTTACGCTAGCTGGAACGCGAGTTTGCATAATAAACAAACTGCTAACTGTTGGGTTTCGTATAACTCCACCACCAACAATCTCAGTGTCTTCTGGACCTACGAAAGGAACCCGAATTTTCAAGGGAACTCGAATCTATCGTATCGGATTAATCTTAAAGAGGTTCTTGTTAGCCAACTTAATTTTTTGAGTTAATTATGTTTTTCGTCTCTGTGGTTTGTTAAAAATTACTATTTCAGTTCATCAGTTTAAAATTCTCATTTCAGTCCCTGTGGTTTCACTTTCGTAACTATTTCAATCCATTTGTCAAAAATCACTGTTTCAGTCAATTAGTTTGCAATATAGTGTCAGAATAATTGGATGGAATTAACGAAGGTGGATTGAAATAGTTATGAAAGTGAAACCACAGGGACTGAAATGACAATTTTAAACTGATGGACTGAAATAGTGATTTTTGACAAACCACAGGGACGAAAAACGTAATTAACTCTTATTTTTTAATATAGTTATTATTATTTGATTTATCATTTTCAAGTCTTTTAGTCATTATTCTATATTTGGGTTGAATGTTTATTAACGTTTTATCATTATCATTAATCGGTTAACTTTATCAGTGTCTTTTTCATTATATCTTTTTTAGTCACTATTCTATAACTAGATTGAATATTCATATAGTTATTAACATTTTATTATATCATTAATCGGTTAGCTTTATCAGTGTCTTTTTCATTATATTTTCTTAACGTAAACACGTCTGGTTTTCAGTTATTCAATACACAAAAAACATTATTCACCGATATCTCTTTCAGGTTCTTCCGTCATGGGTCACCATCGGCATAACCGCTTCCACCGGTCAATTCATGGAGAAACACACCCTTCAGTATTGGGATTTCAATTCCAGCTTAGATATAACAGATGAAAGTGGAACAATATCACAAAAAGTGAAGTTAACAGTGGGCATAACAGTGCCATTAGGTGTTATATCAACAATATGCATACTCGCATACACGATTCGTTCAAGAATTCGAAAAATACATAGAGAGGACGCAGCGGAAACGATCAACTTAACCTCGATTAGTGAAGATCTCGAACAAGGGGCAGGGCCCAAAAGATTTTCTTACAGGGATCTTGCTCTAGCTACTAATAACTTCACTGATGATTTAAAGTTAGGTGAAGGAGGATTCGGGTGTGTTTATAGAGGATTTCTGACGCGTGAACGAGGACTAGTGGCGGTTAAAAGGATTTCAAAAGGATCGAAACAAGGGAAGAAAGAGTATATAACAGAAGTCAAGATCATTAGCAGTTTGAGGCACCGAAACTTGGTGCAACTCATCGGTTGGTGCCACGATGCAAATCAATTTCTACTGGTGTACGAGTTTATGCCGAATGGTAGTTTAGATTCTCATCTGTTTGGGAGCATGCCCCCTCTTGCTTGGGGTTTAAGGTACAAGATATCATTAGGTCTAGCTTCTGCATTGTTGTATCTTCATGAGGAATGGGAACAATGTGTGATACACCGCGATATTAAATCAAGCAATGTGATGTTAGACTCAGGGTTCAATGCAAAGCTTGGGGATTTCGGGTTAGCTAGACTTATGGACCATGAGTTAGGCCCACAGACCACCGGTTTAGCCGGAACTTTAGGCTACATGGCACCTGAGTATGTGCGAACCGGCAAAGCTAGCAAGGAGTCAGATGTCTATAGTTTTGGGGTGGTTGCTATTGAAATCTGTTGTGGAAGAAAAGCTAGAGATTGCATTGATGATGATTCTGAAATGGCGTTGGTTGATTGGGTTCGGTTTTTGTATAAAAAAGGAGAAATTTTGTTGGCAGTGGATGGGAAATTAAATCAAGATTATGATGAAGAGCAAGCTAAGCGGTTGATGATGGTTGGGTTATGGTGTGCACACGCTGATCGCAGGTCAAGGCCGTCCATAAGGCAAGCGATTCAAGTGCTTAATTTTGCGGCTGATGTTCCTGATCTTCCTATGAATGAACTTGTTATAGAGCATCATGCATCGAATAATCAGTCGAGCAGTTCTGGCGATCCATATTTAACTTCTTCGAGTATTAATATAGGTCGTTAAACAAGTACGTTTTTTGGTAGTTAAAAACCGTGTGTCATTACTATATCATATTTGTAAATATACTTCTTTCTTGTGATATGTTATTTGATTGTATTTGTTGGTACGTGTGAATGCTTACCAGTTAACTAAATATTTTAGTTTTATCTATGGGAGAGATTGAAAACAAGTTTTGGATTATAATAAACTATGTGACAGGTATGTATTACTTTCCTTCTTGACCAAGCATAGTACAATAACAATTTATGGACTATTTTGTGACCCAACTTCATGCAGACATGTGTTCAGTGGGAAAGGATAATGTGGCATTGTTTATTTTTGTGATCTAGAGGCTCTAAAATGGTAATATCTTGTTTGACTCTATGATATGAAGCTGATTAAAAAACTGAGAGGCTGGTAGTTGGACTAAGTGACTAAGTGAATCAAAAAAGTGGGTTAGAGAGGGTCTAAGTTAAGGTGGAGACTGGAGCGGGCTCTCCTGGTCCACCCACCCGCAAGTATTCACAAAACTATTCAATAATATTAATTCAACCCAAAAGAGAGGGGACACTCTCTTAGGTGAATCCACTACCCACACCACCATCAATAGCATCCCTTGAAAAGTTGCTACTCGTCCCCGAGTTGTACAACTCACCTCAATACTCGCATGGGTTGCGGTGGTGTACCCCACCCACCCAACCCACTACCAATTGGGTATCGTGCCCCCTTCACCCTTGGGTGGATATAACTTTCTATTCGTCGGGAGTTACATGGCCATAAAATGTGAATAAAAATGACATAATGGACCGAATTTTTTGACGAATCACCAACATTAAAATCCAAATTCAACTGTTCGGAGCCCCAGTTTTCATTTTGATGGCTTTTCTCTAAAGTTCATGATTTTGTGTGTTTCCACTTTTGGCATGGACGGAAGCAGAGTAAAAGATAAGCATCTTTATGAAGAAAAATGGAATATTATCGAATTAGGAAAATTAATGTTAAGCTCCCTTTTAACAGGAGAATTTTAATTTGAGAGTTGTTGTCAAGTCATATGCAAGAAATCACAACAATTGAAATGGGCACTTTATATTGGTATCAGAGCTGTTCCCATGTTCTGATCTTTGCACTTTATATTTGAAGATGAATTGGTTATCCATAAAGATAAAGAAGCTTTCTTGTCATTCTATTTCTTGCTCTAAAAATTAGGAAAAACTTGTTAGAAATAGTTGGCTTGGTCAGACCAAGAAAGGCATGAGACTGTCTGATTCACGCTCGTTTATTTCATGTATACATAACTGGCTTGAACGTCATGGTGTCCTCACAGCTTCGGCCAGTAGACCTTCTAATGGGTTGCTCATGTTTGCAGCTTGCTTCTGGCTCAGAAAGATGGAAAAACGATGATACATCACCATGGACACCGATCTGAATTGAATGTGTTATCTTCTTGCACTGCTGCAACGGTTCCAGCTCTAGCCTAATGAATCATTGTGGCAACAATCAACATAACCAGGTGTTCGTCTACCACATGTCCTGAAACAATAAACTAAATGTGTTACAGGTCGCATTTATATCCTTCCACTTGTTGATAGAGCAAGATAATGTATTTATGTGTATAATGTCACTGTTAATGCTACAACATATTATAAGAATGTATGGTTCTGACTCTGTGAATTGGTTGCTAAATATAATATTAAGATGTTTTGGGCCGTTTATATTTGGGTATTTTTTATTTAGATGGCGTATATAATGGGTTATTGAAGTTGGAAAATAATATATCCCCAGAATAAACAGTCTTAAACGTTGAAAGTAAACAAGAAAGAGACTTAAAAGATTAATTATATTCTGTGTTGACTCTATGCGCTTTATTGCTCGTTAATTAGTAATAGAGATCAAACATTGGAAAAATATGAAATAGATTTAATATTTAATTTTCCTAAATAGTATTTATTATGGAGTCATTAACACAAAAGCAGTGTAATTTAGCTTAATCATGGCTATGATTTTCTTGGTCTGTTCTCTATTATTCCTGTTGCCTTTTTCTGAATCAGTAGCATTCACGATCAACCGTTTCAGTGCTGATGCAACAAATATACTGTATTCAGGAGATGCCATGCCTTCTGCTGGAACCATAGACTTCAATAAAGCCAATTCAGTTACTCGCGTAGGTCAAGCAGTATACTATTATACAGTCCCGATTAGGGACCGTAAATCTGGTATGCTCGCTGATTTCACCACGCACTTCACTTTCATCATCGGTACACCAGGAAAATCACTATATAGTCATGGGCTCACTTTCTTTCTTGCCCCAGAAAGCTTCCAAATCCCAGCCAACTCAGGCGGTGGCTTTCTAGGCCTGTTTAACAATACTTTCACTGATTCATCCCGAAACCAAATTATTTCAATTGAGTTTGACTCTTTCTCAAACCCTGAATGGGATCCGCCATTCGAGCATGTGGGTATCAACAAAAACTCTATTCGTTCCGCTGTTTACACTGCATGGAATGCTAGTTTACACAGTGGAAAAACTATTGATGCCTCGGTATCTTACAACGCCATGACTAAGAATTTGGACGTGTGGTGGAGCTACGGTGGGTATGAGATTACAGGTCTTTCATATAAAGTTAACCTCTGGGAAGTTCTTCCTGAGCGAGTAATGGTTGGGTTTTCAGCTGCCTCCGGTACTAATGTAGAAAGACATATCCTTCAATCCTGGGTGTTCAGTTCAACTTTGAATATTAAACGAAAAGATAATTCAAAGGAATGGAAACTAGCAGTGGGGATAACAGTTCCTCTTGGAGTTCTTGTTCTGATAACCATGGCAGCATGTGTTGTATTCAGAAGAAAACAAAGAAAAACAGAACCTGCAGAGAAACCGATAGAAACTGTTTCCTTGACACTGATGAATGAAGATCTTGAACGAGGAGTAGGCGCGAAAAGGTTTTGTTACAACGATATCGTTTCAGCAACCAATAATTTCTCAAATGACAGAAAACTAGGCCAGGGTGGATTTGGGTGTGTCTATAAGGGCTACTTAACACATGAAAACATGGAGGTTGCTGTAAAGAAAACTTCACAGGGTTCTAAACAGGGGAAGAAAAAATACATAACGGAAGTAAAGGTTATTAGCAGTTTAAGGCACCGAAACTTGGTGCGTCTCATCGGTTAGTGCCATGATCAAGCTCAGTTCTTGCTTGTTTATGAGTTTATGCCAAATGGCAGCCTTGACTATCACCTATTTGGTCAAAGGACTCCCCTTGATTGGGCAGTGAGGTACAAGATTGCTATGGGTGTAGCTTCTGCGTTGCTGTATCTGCATGAAGATTGGGAAAAATGCATTGTGCACCGTGATATTAAAACGAGCAACATCATGCTTGATTCGGGGTTCAACGTGAAGCTTGCAGACTTTGGGTTGGCTCGACTCATGGACCATGAGTCGGCACAAACAACTGGTTTAGCCGGAACCCTTGGTTACTTGGCTCCTGAGTATGTAATGACAGGAAAGGCTAGCAAAGAGTCGGATGTGTATAGCTTCGGGGTGGTGCATTAGAGATTGCTTCTGGCCGAAAGGCCATAGATGGTGTTGACTCGAATTCAGATCTCGGGTTGGTGCAGTGGGCCTGGGATTTCCTCGGGAAAGGTGAGCTGCTTTCGGGTGTGGACCGGAGGCTGAAGGACTTTGACTTGAAACAGGTTGAGTGTTTAATGATGGTGGGGTTTTGGTGTGCACACCCTGACCGGAGTCTGAGGCCGTCAATCCGGCAAGCAATTCAGGTGCTGAAGTTTGAAGGGGTGATCCCAAAACTTCCAATGAAGATGCCGGTGCCTTTGTACTACACAGAACCAGATGCTCCTAGTTTTGGAGCCGCTTCGATAACTTACACTAGCGTTGATCTAGTCCGTTAAACAAATGTTATATGTTGATTCAACTGAGCAACTCTCGGAAATACAAACATATGTTGTATTGTTACATGGTTCGAGTATTTGGTCAAATGATGATAAATATTGATTGTTAAATGTTTCATTTTAAAAGAGTATTTGCTTGACTCACAATCACTGTGATTCTTCTAAACACAACTTTGACTCGTGATATCAACGTATTTGATCAAAAACTTCTTATAAACAAGATAAAAAGTGTATAAAACAATATTACCAGAAAAACAGCAGAATACAAGGGAGCATGGAGAGTCTACGAGGACGAAGTCGAAGAGTATCTGAGAAATCATTTGCAGCAGGTTGTTTATGCTGCTAGAGATATAGATCTTCCATTCGAGTGGGATGTTGACAAGATAATTTTTGAAATTGATACATTCTAACATCCCTGTTAAATTCAAAAGAAGACATCACACGGTTTACAGTTGAAACATCACACAATTTTACAATTAGAAAACATCTCACCTAACGGAGAAAACAAACATCATTGTCACGAAAATCCAAGAAAGTCTTTAACAACAAAAACTACAAGATTTTAAAATTAATTAGATCAACCAGAAGCTAGAAAAATTATTGGAAACTGTGCAAAATATTATTTAAAAGATACAAGATTTAAACTGTGTATTCATTTAGGTTATACTTTTTCATATTTAGTTTTAAGCCCCTTGGTAAAGTTTGTGCTGTCTACACACATACAACTCTAAACTAGAGTTAACTTTTGTTTTACAAATTAAAAGAAAATGAAAAATCATCAAACCTTTCGGTCAACATGGCATGAAATTTAGCACATACATTGTGCTCTCTGGCACAAGCTGCAATTAATGTTACATTTATCAGATACAAAAGAGATAAAAAAACAGAAGCATGACAAACTGAAGAACAACAATAAACAAAAAGAATTGTCATTTATGGTACACTTGACGAACAACAAGTTTCGTACACTTTTGACTTCAACAAAATCATCAAAACAATTCATCAACACTAGAATCTACATATAGAACTGAAACATCCCAAACTCATTCCCTCCACCCCTTTTTATTCATTCCATTCCTTCTTTCGCCCTTCATCATCACTACCACCCTCCCACCATCCACCGCTGCCACCACCCACCGTTCACCACCCCCTCCACCTAGCACCATCCGGTGCTGTGACCACCACCACCACCGCCATCGCGACCTAAACCTCCCTCCGACTTCGGTTTCGTTGATTTTAACATCGGGGTTAGGTTTCCAGGCAAACTTATTCGCGTGTTTCGGCAGGCCAGTACGCAATATGCTACTCATCTTGCTTCCATGTGTAACATGAAAGTGTAAAACTATAAGGTAGTGTTTGATATGCAGGAACGACAGGCGGAATGGAATTGACAATTGTGAGGGAATGACAAAAAAAGGTGTTTGGTTAGTCAATGGAATAGAATCACGAATTACACAAGGATTCCATTGCCTCTACATACCCTAAATTCATTCCTTCGGCCCTTAATTTTTTCATTTCATTCCTTCTTTCACCATTCACCACCAACCGCCACCCACCACAACCTCTAGAAAGAACAAAGAAAATATATCCCTAGAAAGAACAAAGAAAAAACATTCTAGGAAAAAAAGAAAGAAAGAGACATAATCAATTGTTTTCTATGTTGACTTTAATCACTCAACTGTTCATTGATTAGTATATACTCAACGAACCTTTCAATCTTTATATAAAATAAAGATATTAGGTAAACTTGGTGCTAGACTTGGAAATCAAGCATTGGAATAATATGAATTATGTTTATAGTTTGACTTTCTTGATGGTATTTTATAAGGCGTCATTAACACAAAGGCAGTTAAAATTTAAGCTTAATCATGGCTGTGATTTTCTTGGTCTGTTATTTTTACTTCTTGTTGCCTTTTTCTAAATCAGTAAATTTCAAGATCGATCATTTTAGTGCTGATGCAACTAATATATTGTATAGGGGAGATGCCATACCTTCTGTTGGAACTATAGAGTTCAACAAAGTCAATTATATTACTCGTGTAGGCCAAGCCATATACTCTGATGCAGTACCGATTTGGGAAGCTCACGATTTCACCACTCACTTCACCTTCATCATAGATACACTAGGTCGACCCAAGTCCTACTACGGTCATGGGCTCACTTTCTTTCTTGCCCCAGTGGCATTCCAAATCCCACCCAACTCAACTGGTGGCTTTTTAGGCCTGTTTAACACCACGTACACCGATTCAACACAAAACCAAATAATTTTTATCGAGTTTGACTCTTTCTCGAACGCTGAATGGGATCCCCCATTTGAACATGTGGGTATCAACATAAACTCGATTCATTCTGCTAATTACACTTCATGGAATGCTAGCTTACACAGTGGAGAAGCCACGATGCTTCGGTATCTTACAACACCACCACTAAGATTTTGAGCTTGTGGTGGAGCAATGGTACCGAAAATGATTCTCGAAGGTATGACAATACAAGTCTTTCATATAAAGTTGACCTTAGGGAAGTTCTTCCAGAGCAGGTAATCGTTGGATTTTCAGCTGCCACCGGTGCTAATGTAGAAAGACATATCCTTCAATCCTGGGAGTTCAGTTCAAGTTTGAATATGGTAGTAAAAAGAGAAGATAACTCAAAGGAATGGAAACTTGCAGTTGGGATAACAGTTCCTCTTGGAGTTTTGGTTCTAGTAAGCATGGCAGCATGTGGTTTATTTTGGAGAAAACAAAGAAAACCTGCAGAGAAACTGATAGAAATAGTTTCCTTGATGTCGATGAATGACGATCTCAAACGAGGAGCAGGCCCGCGAAGGGTTTCTTACAGCAATCTAGTTACAGCTACCAATAATTTCTCGAATAACAGAAAACTAGGCCAGGGTGGATTCGGGTGTGTCTACAAGGGACACTTAGCACACGGAAACATGGAAGTTGCTGTAAAGAAAATTTCAGAGAGTTCCAAACAGGGGAAGAAAGAATATATAACAGAAGTGAAGGTTATTAGCAGTTTAAGGCACCGTAATTTGGTGCGTCTCATTGGTTGGTGCCATGATCAAACTCAGTTCTTGCTTGTTTATGAGTTTATGCCAAATGGCAGTCTTGATTCTCACCTATTTGGTCAAAGGACTCCCCTTGAGTGGGCTGTGAGGTATAAGATTGGTTTGGGTTTAGCTTCTGCGTTGCTGTATCTGCACGAAGATTGGGAAAAATGTGTTGTGCACCGTGATATCTAAACGAGCAACATTATGCTTGATTAGGGATTCAACGTGAAGCTTGCAGAATTCGGTTTGGCTCGACTCATGGACCATGAGTTGGGCCCACAAACAACTGGTGTAGCTGGAACCCTTGGTTACTTGGCTCCTGAGTATGTAATGACAGGAAAGGCTAGCAAAGAGTCGGATGTGTATAGCTTTGGGGTGGTTGCATTAGAGATTGCTTCTGGGCGAAAGGCCGTAGATGGTGTTCACTCGAATTCTGATCTCGGATTAGTGCAGTGGGTTTGGGGTTTCCATGGGAAAGGTGAGCTGCGTTTGGGCGTGGACCAGAGGCTGAAAGACTTTGACTTAAAACAGGTCGAGTGTTTGATGATGGTTGGGTTATGTTATGCACACCCTGACCGAAGTCTGAGGCCGTCGATCCGGCACGCAATTCAAATGCTGAAATTTGAGGTCGAAACCCCAATTCTTCCGATGAGGATGCTGGGTTATGTTCCGAAGCGGAATATCGAGGTGTTGCAAATGTGCTTGTTGAGATTTGCTGGCTTCGTAACCTTCTTCTTGAACTTTATTGTCTAGTGATACAAGCTTCCTTGGTCTATTGTGACAATATCCGTGCCATGTACCGAGCCGCCAATCTTGTATGACATCAATGGACAAAACACATCGACTGAAGCTATGTACTTTGTAGAACCAGAGACTCCTAGTCGACTGGAAGCTTAGAAGACCAATAAAGAAGTTTGTTACCAAGATAGACACAGTAACCCAACCTGAGCGACGAGTCTGCATCAGTAAACGCTCGTAGAGAGATATCAGGAGAAGGTTGAAGCATTAAGACAAGATCGGAGGTGCCCTGAAGATAATGAATCACACGCTTAAGTGCTTCCAGTGAGTAAGCCATGGAGAATGCATGTGTATGCATATTTGTTGAACCGTATAAGAAATACCGGGTCTAGTAAATGTCAAGTATTATAAGGCCCCTGCAAGACTTCTGTAGAGTGTGGGATCCTCAAATATAGGGCTTGATGTGCCACTCAGCTTCGGGTTAGAGTCTACCGGAGTATGAGCCCGAGTAATGATATACAATGCATAAGTGTGTTGGGACAAGTACATCTAGTTGCCATGTCGGTCGGCTTTAATACCCAAAAAATTACTAGGGGCCCAAGGTCCTTCATTGTGAATTCATGACATTGTGTGAATGATGTCATCGACGTATATGAGAAGACATGCCATATCAAGCCCCTTTTGAAAAACAAATAACGAAGTATCACATCGACTCTGTTTGAACCCAAGGTGTGTGATAAAATCAGTAAACCGTTGATACCAGGCCTGTGGAGCCTGTTTCAACCCATAAGGAGACTTTTTGAGCCGGCAAACATAATCTTGTTATCTCGATGCCGAAACTCCGGTATGCATATCATCGTGTAAAAATGCATTTGTGACGTCCAATTGATGAATGGGCCAAGACTTTGATAAGGCCAAAGATAAAACTCTCCTAATGTTTGCAACCACCAGGATAAATGTTTCTCCACAATCAATGCCAGCCTGTTGATTCTGGCCATCACATACCAACCGTGCCTTATACCTTTCTAAGGACCCACCTGAACGAAATTTATGACGAAAGAGCCACATGCTTCATAGGACATGCATGTCAGGTTGTCGAGGGACAAGTTCCCATGTTTTATTTTTAATAAGGGCATTAAATTCATCGGTCATAGCGTTAAACCTTTCAGTTGTGGACAAGGGTCTTTGGGATTTTTAGGTATAGGCATGATGCTTGTGGCATGTAAATTGTAAGGTATGAATTGTCTGGAAATACTGTCCGTTAACCGTATACGCATAGAAGAACTACATTTAAGTGATTGAAATAAAGAAGTTCCCGGGTGACCAAGTCTCTTATGCCAAAGATCCCGTGTCAGAGTGATGAAGGTAGCATGAGGGGCAAGACAAGAAGCACGTTAGTAGTGAGTGGGTAGAGATCCCTGGTGCTATTGCATCGTAGGATAGGAGCCCGTGTCTTGAGGTCCTTCAAAACAAAACTGAATGGGTCAAATTTAATGGAAATGTGATTGTCAGTAGTTAAACGATGAATGGAAAAAAGCTTTTTTATAAGTTGGGGGGGCGCATAAAGAATGTTCTTTAGTTTTAAAGGTGGGAAGGGGTAAGGTAAGGTTTCATTGCCATGTCCAATAATTGCAACTGGTACAGTTTTGCTGTTACCGACAATTACTTTTTGTGAATTGCCATTATTAGAGACAGATGAGAATTTACCTGAATTTGGTGCCATGTGTGTTGTCGCTCTAGTGTCCATGTACCCATATTTGGTCTGTTGGGTTCAGGGACAAGGTATAGAGTGCCTGATCGATATTTGTAGGGGCATAGGAACTTGCAACATATGACTGTTGAGGGCGAGGTCCTAGCACACCGGGTTTGGGTGTCACAGTGTCGAGTTGGGTAGGGTAGGGCAGGGTGGGTTTGGTGACCGCTGAGCCCATGGTGATGGGGTGAAGTTGTTCGGCTGCAGAACCCAATATCCAGGCCAATTGTATTGTAGTTTTTACCAGAATTACTTGGGGACCCATTCCAAGACTGATTAGAGTAGCCAGATGGAGCAGATTGTGAAGACCCTCATCCACGACCATTGTCGTAGCCACGTCCGCGCCCGCGAGTGTGACCACGTCCTAGTCCATGGCCAGCATTGGAATATTACTGTGAAGGTTGTCCAGATGGAGGTGGTTGCTGATCAGTTTTGGAACCGATGGCAGCAAGTGCAGTGCCAACAACTTGAGAAACACTAAGTGCTTAATTGTTTGGATTTCCGGGTTTCCTCCATTCATAATCTAGAATGTGTGGTATAGAAGTTTGAAAGAGATGTAGTTTTCGGCAATAACATGGCTATACCTTCATATTGCTCACTTAGGCCGGTTATGAGTTGTAAGACGAGAATGTGTTCATCTATAATAGTGCCAACACTTGTGAGTTGATCGGATAAAACCTTGATTTCTTGATAGTAAGCAGACGTGTTGCTGAAGTCACGGAGTCGAGTATTTGCAAGTTGCTGTTTGAGGTGAACTCGTCAGGCCGCTTTGCTGTCTTGAAACAGATTTTCTAGAGTAAACCCAAGCTTCATGTGCAATGGTGTTGGGCTTCAGAATTGTGTGTAAAAGATCCTTGGAATGTGCTATATTTCCACTAAAGAACTATAGCATCAAGATGATCCCATAGTTCGTTTTCAGTAAGTGGCGCATCTAGGTTTTCTTTAGATGATACATTCACATAACTGATTCGATCATGCTTGTTATTTTCATGTACATAACTTACTTGAGTGTCGTAGTGTCCTCAGGGGCTTTGGCACGAGTTTGTCATGTTTGCAGCTTGCTTCTAGCTTTGAATGATGAAAAAATGATAATACACCGCCGTCGAGACTGATCTGAATTGGACGTGTTATCTACTTGCACTGCGGCAACGGTTCCAGCTCTGGCTCAATGAATCGTTGTAGCAACAATAAATATATAACCAGGTGTCGTCTACCACACGTCTTAAAACAATAAACTAAATGTGTTACAGGTCGCATTTATTTTCTTCCACTTGTTAATAGAGCAAGATTACGTATTTATGTGTATAATGCCACTGCTATGTAAAACAAGAATGTATGGTTCTGATCTGTGAATTGGTTGCTAAATATATTATTAAGATGTTTTGTGCCGGTTATATTTGGGGATTTTTTATTTAGATGGCATATATCTTCGGTTATTGAAGTTGGAAAATATATCCCCGAAGAAACAGTCTTTTGTAAATAAGAAAGGGATTTAGAGCATTCACATCTCTTCCACCACATTCTATGAGGGTGGTCAGCATATTATAAAAAAAAGTGGTTATGAGTGAAGCAGAGAGAAAATATTAGTATTCATCTGTATATTTTTTTTGACACTGTTCACCCTCTATAATATTTTAATGTATTTTGAAACTAAAATCAATTCATTACCATATCATATCCCAAACATTATAAGTCCAATAAAAGCTAAGAACCAAGTATACATAATTCATACATTTAGCATGTTTAATTTCTACTGTATTTTATCAAAATAACTTTCTGGAAATTTCGTAATATCAGACATATTTATAATTTCTCGAAGTTTGATGTACTTCTTTTATTTATCCAAATCACTGTCAATATTTTTTTTCTATTTATTTTTATTTACCATAAACACAATCAACTAACATGTCAAGTTACATCAAAACAGAAGGTAGACGGGCAACAAGTTGCGCCGCCAACCCTTTCTGAATCGCAAACCCTAACCTTCCAAACATAAACCCCTACCCCTTTGGGATTGAACAATTGCTGTGGACGACCCGTTGAACCCTCATCAAGAAGTGGATAGCTTCTGGAGCTAGAGAGCCAAAAGTATCAAAGGCAAAAGGGACAAAGACATGCTGGTTCTCTGCGCAAGCTTTAGCGTGCTTATCCACTTTCTTTGATTCTGCCTTTCTTGCTGCTTGTCCAGCTACAAACCCGTTTTCCCTTAAACCAACCAAAGGGGAAACCCCCGTGAGGTCCACACAAGCATGTTTCTGCCTAGCCCAGCCAACGACGAGCAGATCCGCTGGTCGCAGAGTAGATCTCCCTTCCATAGGGTCCGTGAGGAAATTCACAGGGGCCTCTTTTTAGCAGAAATCCCATCTCTTCTTAAGATGTCCCACAAAACATCCCGCACCCAGTCATGCCGATATTTGAACACAGGGAGCTCTTTACAATGAACTGCGTGCTCCCCGTATTTATCCATGCAAGCTTTACGACATATCAGGCAGGTTTCATCTTCCGGGTACATAGGGATCATCAACCGATATTTGAGAATGGCTCTGTATTCTACTGCAGACATGCATTGTCCCAACCCCTCAATCGGGATAGTGGTAAAAAATTCCTGAGCATGGGGACCCTTCAGGCACTCAAACACCGCCTTCTGGCGGGATGACAAATCAAAAACTTCTCCCAGGCTTTGAGCGATTTTGCTAAACAGAGCATTCGCCAAAGTTTTTTTGTGGCTTCGAGGGGGCGGTGTCCTTATTAGAGAACCCGCCAATATCCAAATCTGGGAGAGCGACATTTAAGCGTTCGAGCGCCTGCTGATAGTCCGGGTCAAGCCCGACGACCTCACCGTTTCGAAAGATATGATCTGCAGTTCCCAAGACTGAGCTCTAGACGCCACAAAGGCATAAGCCCCAACATCTCGAGCAGAGAAAAGGCCCAAACCACCTAGACGCATTGGCAAAGATGCCAGACTCCACTGGAGGTCACCAAAGAAGGGGCCGCCACCCACTACTATGTCTTCTATAGCCTCTTTAAGGCCATCATCGAACCGAGATACCGCATCCTCCATCAAGTGGGGTGACAAGTCCGCAACCCAAATAGTAACTTAGCAACCCCCATGCACGACCTTAGCAGAAGGAGTTCACACTAGGGATCCCCCAGGCAGGGTAAGAGTTTCATGAGGTCAACCGCCCCTGAGGCCCGCCGCCCTGCCAACTCCTCAATAAAGCTAGGATCCCGACTAACAGCTCCACCAAGGAGCTTAACCCCCTTCTCTGGTCTACCAATCGCTCTCGGGAAAAGCCCATCCTGAACTTTCCATCCGTCGCATGTCGGCCAAAAAACCTCTGTTTTCTTAATGTTGAGATAAAGCCCTAGAGATGGCCCCTCCTCGTTGATGATGTCTAAGGCCTTAGCAACCTCAGAGGCATTACCGATAATCGTCCCATCATCCAAATACCAAGCATGAAACGGGAGTTCACAGCGGTCCTGAACCCGGAGAATAAGGGGGTGTAAGGCAAGGGCAAAGAGAAGGGGCCCCAAGGGATCTCCTTGTTGAACTCCGGTAGTAGCCTCAATACACTCGTTACCAACATACAACCTAGCAGGCTGGGCGTAAAGAAATTGGACCCACCGATAGATTGACGGGTAACGCTGATGAACCTCTTGGAGAAAGGCTGTGCGGTCGACCGTGTTGAAAGCATCGGAGAAATCCACAGTAAGCAAGGCGAAGGAACCATCTGCATGAAACGAGTTGAGAAACCTGTTTGCACTGTGAAGCACCGCCTCTACCCCATTTGGCATCCCCACCCAAAATTGATAGTCACCTAAGTACTGGGTCATTTCTTTCCCGACCTTCTTCATTGCCACCTTGGAAACCAACCTTTGCCAAATACCCCCACAGTAATAGGCCGAATTCCTTTATCGAGCTTCAATAAGGGGGTGAGGGGGGCTGAGGCAACAAACTCAGCAAGCACCTTAGGGCAGGATCCCTCAAGCAATAAGTTAACAACTTCAGTAATGCTCGTAAGCAAACCTGAGGAAGTTACGGAGCCCTCGCCACCAATAACATCTAACAGGTGTTGGGCCCGCATCCCGTCTCTACCACATGACGTCCCTTTAGGAAAGGATCGAATACATTTGAGAACACACTCCCCATCAACAACAAGAGTGGGTTGGGCCAAAGGGTTGGAAGGCAAGGATGGGGGCGCCACCACTGGGTGTTTATCAATAAGAGCTTTCAAGGTCGAATCACCTAAAGGGGCAAATCCACTAGAGCATAGGACCTTAACCGCAGCCGTGAAATGTCCATCCCTAACTTTCCGAAGACATTGCTTAATATTAGGGTCCCTTTCTTTGTCTTTCTATCGCCTACATTCTCCCCTTGGAGTCCCCGTCTCCCCACGCTATCCAATTGGGAAGAGACCAAATCATCAAACCCAGACCCATCTTTCCAAATTGTAAGCACGCGCAAGATGTTACTACACTGCAGAGATTTCCTGTTCCCTGATCTCCGCTCTTGTCTGGAGGATGGTCTAACCACCCGCAAGGTGCAACGCGGTAGTAAAAACAGTTGGACCCAATTGTCGACCGATCCGGGCGACGCTATCGCTTTGCGCAAAGCACCTATTAGAACCCGAGCAAACAACAACCGGCAACTGGGGGAAATGCTTTTAACAGTATGAATAGGGAGGGAGAAAACACGCTAGAGGAGGTTAACTTCACCCCCGAGCCCTGCTAGGTGACGTGGGTTTGTGTCAACCACCACCTGACATGGTTTCCGGATCCCAACAATGAAATCTTCAACATCCCCCGAGATCATGGCAAACGACACGACCTCATTATCATGCTTGCATCCCCTACTAAGTGCATGCATCACCATGCACTTTCTACATAACCATTTATCCTCTGCCCTAAGAACTTCCGCAACATCCAAACACTACTAGAAAAATGGCAATTTTCAACGCCCCTTTCCGTTACAAATGCGTTACAAATTCCGATTTGTTACGGATTTGCAACAAAACTTGATGTTGGAAAAAGCCCCGTTGAAAACTATTTACAACGCATTTACTACACTATTTCCTTATTTTATTAGTAAATTTGTGAGGCATTTGCAACAAAATATTTGGAAAAAATGCAACGCATTTGTAACGGAATGTTTGAAAAATTGCAACACATTTGTAACGGAATGTTTAAAATTGCAACTCATTTGTAACGATATCATAATTCTTTTGTGTTTGTTTACACAAATTAAGTTTTGGTTACAAATGCGTTGAAAACGGCATTAAAAATTTCAATTTTTCTAGTAGTGAAAAAAAGGTCCAAATCTTTGGAGATAGCCTCCTTCAAAGATAGCCTTCGGTTTTCTATTTATATAAAACTACATTAATTTATCTTGCAAACGTCATTGTTCATCACTAATTTATTCAATACTATATACATATAAAAATGAGACAGTACAATAATCTTGAAAATGAATGAAGTTTTGACCAATTTCACTTGCCATCTGTCTTTTGTTTAATTTGTCTTTTATAATATATAATCTAACCTCGATGATCATATTACTAGTATAAATTAGCATCTGTTTTTTTTATGCTATTTATTAATGTAGACGGTACCTATTTACCCAACATAGCACGACCCACTGAGTCATGTTCGTCACCAATAAGGCCAGACTCTACCTACAAGATGTGGGAAAATTCTTTCATATAGGGGTTCCATCTTTTCTCTACACTCTCTACATATGATAAAGATGATACATTCACATAACTGATTCATGTTCGTTTATTTCATGTACATAACTTACTTGAGCGTTGTAGTGTCCTCGGACCTTTGGCTTTATAGACCTTCTAACGGGTTGCTTGTTTTTGCAGCTTGCTTCTAGCTCAGAATGATATAAAAAGTTAAAAACCGATGATACATCACCATGGAGACCCATCTGAATTGGACTTGTTATCTTCTTGCAGTGCTGCAATGGTTCAAGCTCTAGCCTCATGAATCATTGTGGCAATAATCAACATAACCAGGTGTTCGTCTACCACATGTCCTGAAACAATAAACTAAATGTGTTATAGGTCGCACTTATTTTCTTTCCATTTGTTGATAGAGCAAGATAACATATTAATGTGGTATAATGCTGATCTACAACATTCCATAAGGCATTGGAAAAATATATTCTGTGTTGACTTTAAACATTAAGATCAGGCATTAAACTTTTAGATCAGGCAAAGGAAAAATAACCACTTGATGATATTTATTTAGTATTTTAATATTCCTTGATGGTATTTATTAAGGAGTAATTAACACAAAAGCAGTGTAATTTAGCCTTAATCATAGCTATGATTTTCTTGGTCTGTTCTTTGTTATTCTTGTTTCCTTTTTCTAAATCAGTATATTTCAAGATCGATCATTTCAATGCAACAAATATGCTTTATACATGAGATGCCATACCTTCTGCTGGAACCATTGAGTTCAATCAAGTCAGTTACGTTACCCGTGTAGGTCAAGCCAAATACTATGATACGGTGCCAGTTTGGGACCGTAAGTTCGGCAAGCTCGCTGATTTCACCACTCACTTCACCTTCATCATAGATACACTAGGTCGACCCAAGTCCTACTACGGTCATGGGCTCACTTTCTTTCTTGCCCCAGTGAGCTTCCAAATCCCAGCCAACTCAGCCGGTGGCTTTTTAGGCCTGTTTAACACCACCACATACACTGCTTCAACCCTAAACCAAATGATTTTCATCGAGTTTGACTCTTTCATGAACCCTGAATGGGATCCCCCATTTGAACATGTGGGTATCAACCAAAACTCCATTCATTCTGCTAATTACACTGCATGGAACGCTAGTTTGCACAGTGAAGAAACTACATATGCCTGGGTATCTTACAACACCACTACTCAGATTCTGAACTTGCGGTGGAGCTACGATTCCCGAAATAATTCTCAAGGGAATGAGTATACCGGTCTTTCATATAAAGTTGACCTCAGGGAAGTTCTTCCTGAGCGGGTTACGGTCGGGTTTTCAGCTGCAGCGGGTGCTAATACAGAAAGACATGTCCTTCAATCCTGGGAATTCAGTTCAAGTTTAAATATGAAAGATAAGAGTGAAGATACTTCAAAAGAACGGAAACTAGCAGTGGAGATAACAGTTCCTCTTGGAGTTCTGTTTCTAGTAACCATGACAGCATGTGTTATATTTAGAAGAAAACAAAGAATACCTGCAGAGAAACCAATGGAAACTGTTTCCTTGACATCTATGAATGATGATATCGAACAAGGAGCAGGCCCGAAAAGGTTTTCTTACAACGATCTCGTATCAGCTACCAACAATTTCTCAAATGATAGAAAACTAGGCCAGGGTGGATTCGGGTGTCTGTAACGGCTACTTATCACCTCAAAAGATGGCGGTTGCTGTAAAGAAAATTTCACAGGGTTCTAAACAGGGGAAGAAAGAATACATAACGGAAGTGAAGGTTATTAGTAGTTTAAGGCACCGGAACTTGGTGCGTCTCATTGGTTGGTGCCATGATCAAACTCAATTCTTACTTGTGTACGAGTTTATGCCAAACGGCAGCCTCTATTCTCACCTCTTCGGTCAAAAGACTACCCTTGAGTGGGCTGTGAGGTATAAGATTGCTATGGGTTTAGCTTCTGCGTTACTGTATCTGCACGAAGATTGGGAAAAATGTGTGGTGCACCGTGATATCAAAACGAGCAACATTATGCTTGATTCAGGGTTCAACGTGAAGCTTGCAGACTTTGGGTTGGCTCGACTCATGGACCATGAGTTGGGTCCACAAACAACTGGTTTAGCTGGAACCCTTGGTTACTTGGCTCCTGAGTATGTAATGACGGAAAGGCTAGCAAAGAGTCAGATGTGTATAGCTTCGGGGTGGTGGCATTAGAGATTGCTTCTGGCCGAAAGGCCAAGGATGGTATTGACCCGGATTCTGATCTTGGGTTGGTGCAGTGGGTTTGGGGTTTGCTCGGAAAAGGAAAGCTGCTTTCGGGTGTGGACCAGAGGCTGAAGGACTTCGACCCCAAAGAAGTTGAGTGTTTGATGATGGTGGGTTTATGGTGTGCACACCCTGACCGGAACCTAAGGCCGTCAATCCGAAAAGCAATTCAGGTGCTGAAGTTTGAGGGTGCGGTCCCAAATCTTCGAATGAAGATGCCAGTGCCGATGTACTGCACAGAACCAGATGCTCCTAGTTCTGGAGCCACTTCGATAACATACACTAGCGTTGATCTGGCCCGATGAAAAGATGCTGTATATTAATTCGAGTGAGCAATTCTTGAAAATACAAATATAAGTTGTATTGTTACATGGTTTGAATATTTGCTCAGTGTATGATGATATTGATTGGTAAATGTTTTAGTTTGAAAGGATAATTACTTGATTCACAGTCACTGTAATTCTTCAAAACACAAGTTTGACTCGTGATATCAACTCAATACGCTTGTTCAAAAACTTCTTATAAACAAGATAAACAGTGTGAAACAATATTACCCGAGGAACAGCAGAATACTAGGCAACGAAGAGTATTGGAGAAATCATTTCCAGCAGGGTGTTTATGCAGATAGAGAATATGTCTTCTATTCGAGTGGTGTAGATGCTGCTGATAAGATAATATTTTTCTGTTGAGATCAGGGGCGAAGGATAATAGGGGCCCGGGGGGGCGTCTGACCCACCGAACTTTTCGTTCATTAGTGTTATATATGTAGTTTTCGTATAGAAATTTTTTGGGTATTAACCTTTTCGACCCCCGGTTCTACAGAAATTTTTGGGTATATACGTTTTCGACCCCCCCCCCCCCCCCCGCGGTCATTCGGGTCAAGCTTCGCCACTGGTTGAGATACGGGGATCTAACCCACTCAGCAGCCTACTTCATTTCAGTAATCCACTTCAGTTCAGCAGCTCTTGAAAGTTGAAACAACACATCTAAAAGTTAGATTAATAAACTCAATCCATGATAGTTTGAATTGATACATTCTAGCACACCTGTTATATCACATGATGCCTCAAA
The DNA here is from genome assembly GCA_947069175.1 of Scalesia atractyloides. Classification (NCBI taxonomy): domain Eukaryota; kingdom Viridiplantae; phylum Streptophyta; class Magnoliopsida; order Asterales; family Asteraceae; genus Scalesia; species Scalesia atractyloides. Next base: position 74,221,295 of record CAMTDV010000010.1, on the reverse strand, counting down.
TAACGGAGGAAACAAACATGATTCAGGAAAATCCAAGAAATTCTTTAACAGGAAAATCTACAAGATTTGAGAAAATAATTAGATCAACCAGAACATAATACTAGTTAGCCAGAAAAATTATTGGAAACTGAATGTGATTAATTAGAGCAAAATATTATTTGAATTCTGTAATAACAAAAATAAAACTAATCAAAGAATATCTTTTAATAAGAACACTTCTAAATCGTGTTCTGGAAAGTCTGAAGTAAATTATACTAGAATAAAATATATATAATCCAAAGATGTGCTCCAAAGTACACATTGTAATGTAATAGAATTTTCATGTATGATCAATCAATAAATCATTACATATAGTCATGTATGTGAACAACACAGTAAGTAAACAAAGTTATTCCTTCAATTATTTGTTGACCAATAACACTTCAAAATCAATCAACTTATTTGAACAAGGACCAAGGCTGATAAGGACATCTCCCTCAATTTCACCTGGAGTAACGGTTTAATACGAGGAAGATCCAAGACTTACCAACCTGGAAATTGTATACACAAACCAGATACATTAAGATATTCTATACATACGTGAATAACACGCTGATTTTCTCTTCTCATGTCAGAAACGAAAAACTGAAGTCTTAAGATAAATGCATGATTAAAAAAAATGGCGTTTTCTTCCTTCATTAACTCAAACCATTTCAAATACAACAACACAGCATATCTAATCACAATATCTGTTCTCTAACTCTTCGCAACACAAAACAATACAAGATAAGAATATGCCAAACACGGGATTGTTTGACATGTCAAGAACACACAAAGATCTTGTTTTAAGTGATGATCAATACCTCAGTACTTAGCCTGAAAAAAGCTATCTGGATGAACTACACAGTGAGCAAGGAACTAAAAATAACACATCATGAGATCTTCAATCATATTTCAGTATAACTAGCTAGCCAATAATAATAAGGGGGGTAGGGGCGCTCCACTAGTGATGGAATTCCATCACTCACAACATCCATTCAAGTTCCGCCACATCATCGAGCTTTATTCCATCACTAGTGATGGATTTTACTAGGGGTGCCCATCACTCATCACACAAACATCTACCATTGAAAAACAACCGAACATGTGCCACACCACAAATATCTTCACGCGTAATCATGGCAACGGGTTATAAAATCAACGCGTGATCGATGATGCTGGCAGTGGTGTTTCACGTGTTACCACGCGTGGTAGAAGTTCACAACGGGGGCGCCCCATGTCCTCTTAATAATAATAAGCCCCTAAATTTTAAACCCAATATCATTTTGTTATCATGTCATATCCCAAACATTAAATGAGTCCATACTGGAACTTAGCAGCCCGGACAAGATTTAAACAATCCTTGAGAACTTCTCGACAATACCAACAAGAATAAATTTCATAAATACCCCTAGAAACTCAAAAAATCATATATACCCAACTCTAACTTTAAATATCATGTACCTTAGAAACTAATAAAAAACCAAATTTACCTTGAAAATTGAACAATTCCAGCCAACATTTTGTTTAAATGCTTAAAAGTAACAGAACCTAAAGAGAACCCTTGTGTACCCTTTTAAAGCCCCTAACTTGGTGATTTTCTTTGGACCAAACTCTAGAAGTATTACCGATGTTGATCATCGCTTATAGACTACGGTATAAAGATCTTATCTAATCACCACTTAAATCATATATGTCAGCATAGTTGTGGCAGTCTATTGGCACAGGCAAAAGCCTTTAAAACACACCGGTTTGGGAGTGGGAGATCTTGGTTTCAAGTCTCACGGACGACAGGGATTAAAAGAAATTTTCCATTCAAAACAAAAAAAAGGTTCTTACCAATGCTGAGTGTTTCCAAATTTGATAGTTCTCCGATCTAGACAAGAAGTCATTCTATGTTGATCGAACCATACTCAGTTTCTGTGGTTCTTCTACACCCACAAATCCAAACACGAAATCATGCTTCATATATTATCATATATGAAATATTGGACAAGGATTACCAATTCAGAATCAGAACCAATGGAAATCCGCTATACCAATAACGATACCAGTTTTCAGTAGCTGGGTTTAACTGAGAAGAAACTGAATCCCAAGACACTGTAAGATTTCTTCCCAAAAAAAAAAAAGACATGATCCACGAAGGTTCTGATTCCAGAATTTTCTTTCATTGTGTTTGACAGTTTGTTGGATGCACCCTCGTCGTTACTGTACTCAGCCATGTAACTCTTTAACCCATCCTCGATTTCAGTCAAACAGGGTTAATTCTTTTATGTTTCTATCGGGCTTAAAAATCTGTAGGTGTTATGAGATCCCATCGAAATAGAAATAAAGCTAAAAATATATATAATTAGGCCTGTGTACATTATGCAGGGGCGTCAATGTGCAGCGGCCCACATCGTGGCATGGTTGGAGGCTCGAGGCACCAGTGTGGCTAGAACTGCAGGCGTGGTGTGTGGGGGTGGATTTGGCTTGCGTAGCCATGAACCCGCTACCATATTTTTATCAAAATAAATTAATCTATACTATATAATAAAAGAAACCATTTATCGGACTTGTTATCATATTATGTCATGTCTTATAAATAATTAATATTTTAGTTTAATTTCTTTTAGTTAATTATAGATAATAATCCTATTAAATATTATTTAGTTTAGTATCTTATTGATAATTATTATTTAGTTTAATCTCTTTTAGTTAATTATAGATAACTCTCCTACTAAATATTATTTTGTTTAATCTCTTTAACTTAACTATATATAATTATTATTGATTTTAAATTTAATTGTGTACTTCTCATTTATAACTCTAATAAACTTTAAACTTTTACCGTATGCTAGACATAAAATCGAAAAACATTTTGGATAGCATCAATAACGTAAGACAAAATATAATTATATATAAGATGCACTTTATAATAAAATAATACCAAACAAAATTAAAAATATAAATTCATCGATTTTACTAATAATAACAAAGTCTTAGTTTTTTAAAATTAGATTTATTACGGTTTTTTTTTTAATATATTATCACTCAAACGACTGCTTATTCACTGTATCTTCTTTTCAATAATCATCTCCGCAATCACCATATCTATCGCGTACCGAGTATATCCATTAATTTTTTTAACTATATTTTTCTTATTATTTGGTACATAAAATCAATTTTATTCAAGCTGTGTAATACACAGGGGTTTTAAATATATAACCTTTTTGATTATTTGGTAAATAATACTACATTTATTCACCATGTGTCACACACGTGGTTTTAAAGATATAATATTTTTTTATTATTTGGTATATAAAATTACATTTATTCAACCCGTAGAATATGGTTCCTATATAATTCTATTAATATATAAAATATTACATTTATACAACTCATGCAATAAATGATGTTTTTTAAATATATATTGTTTTATTATTTAGTATATAAAATTCAATTATTCAACCCGTGTAATACACGGGGTTATAATCTATTTTATATATAGGGAATAGATCATGAGAAAACTAGTTTAAATTAGAAAACCAAAAAACTAACTAAAAAAACCAAAAAAACATATCAATTTTTTTTATTTTTTTTATAAAATATCGCTATATATATTATATAAAAAAACTTTTTTTCAAAAAAAAAATAAAAAAAAACATATAATGTACATGTGCAACATATACATATAATGCACATGTGTAATACACATATAGTGCACATGTACAGTACAATTTTTTTTTGAAAAAAAAATTTTATACATAAAATGCAGCGATTTTTTATAAAAAATTGCAAAATAAAAAAATGTGTATGTTTTTTATGCTTTTTTAGTTAATTTTCTAGTTTTCTCATTTATATCTAGTTTTTCCTCATGATCCTCTCCCTATATATATATAGGGTGAGGTTATTGTAAAAAAGATATTTTTTGTGAGAAGGGTAAGAAAGAATCTAAACCATTAGATCTTTAATCTAATGGTTGAGATCTTGATGACAATCTTGTAAATAGTTAACAATTAAAATAATTAATTTTCTAGATTAAGGGTATAAATGTAAATTTAACATTTTTAAATTAAGAAACCAACATTAATGCACATGTAACTGTAACATCCGTCAAAAAAGCGGATTTTACCAAACCCGCTCCGTTTATTAACCGAACAATCAGTTTAAAATTTCGTGGCGTATTTAATGCCCAAATTAATTTTAAACGATACATAATTAATTATTATATTGGAATATATAATTTGTTTTTGAAAAATTGTTAAAATAATGAATTAAAAATAAAATGGCACTGCCGGGTTTCGAACCCGGGTCAGTCAGCCAGCAACTTCAGACTTAACACTCAGCCGTTCAACCACTGCGCCACTAATGATTCTTGTTAAATATTGGAAACAATTAATACATAAAATAAATCCCAAATTCAAATACGACGCGCCCAATTGCAGTCGTCGGAAATCCCGGCGATCTCGCGAGATTGGACGGTTACTTCAGTTATAACGTAAACCTTAAACACTGCATCGGTTATAACCGACGCCTGAGTCCGCGACACAAGCTATAACCGCCGGAGAATTTCTAACCGACGAATCAAGTCGGAAATCGGACCAAATTCATCGATGACCTGCCTTATAAATACCCCCTCAAACCTCTGCAAGCTTTTTCGCTCAAAACCGCACCTTTACCCGACGTAATTCCACTCGCCGGAAAAGTTCTGCACCTCGCCGGAAAACCGAGCCCTTCACTTCTGAGCCTTACTGAACCCCCTGAGCTTATACCGAAGTCACCCACATCCTTTTCAAGCTTGCTGAAGACTCTCTGCCGCAAGACACACGACGCCGGAAATCTTTTGCTGTCACCGGAGTTCTGCCGGAGAAACAGAGAAGTCCAGTCGGTATACCTTACGCTTAAATCTTTCATTCTTTTTATATATCTCACCTGTAATTAACCTCAAAACACTAAAGAACATGACTAAAACATCGAACCAGTCGGACTTCTGATTCTGGTTAAATTCAACGAAGAAGACGAAGTTTCAGTTGTGTATATGTATAATTAAAATCAAGTTATAACTCGGGTTAGACACACAGTCCAGCGGTGAACTGTGTGCACATTAAACACGCTTACGTCTCGAGTTCGAATCTTGTCCCACGCATGCCTGCCTTAATAAAAATGTCTTTTTTTTAACCGAACCGGAGTCACCGCTGATATATGTTAAGTTTATAAAAACCAGAATAATAACCAAGATAGACACACAGTCCAGCGGTGGACTGTGTGTATGTTTAATCACAGGACACGAGTTCGAGTCCGAGCTACCGCACCGGTCCGGACAATTATTAAACTTTTTATTTAAGACAGAAATGGAAATGTTTAGTTTGTATATAAGTATAATAAAAATCGGTTTATTTAACAAGTTAGACACACAGTCCAGCGGTGGACTGTGTGTTAACTCAACCCACAGGTCCCGGGTTCGAGACCTGTGGAGCGCACCGGTCCGACTCATTAAATCGTTTTTAAAAATAAATGATTTTCAGTTTAATCTAATTAGTAAATAAATATAATTAAAAACATAAATATTTCGGGTTAGACACGTAGCTCAGTTGGTAGAGCTGCGTGCACGCGTACGGGAGGTCTCGGGTTCGAGCCTCACTCAGCGCACACATACACGCATACGAACCGGTCAAAGTCAACAGTAAATGGTCAACGGTCAACGGTCAAAAAAGTCAACTTTTTTATTATTTTTATTTATTTATTTTAATTAAAAATCAATTAAAAATACTTAAAAATAACATTTTTAAGGTTAGAAAATAGCCTTAAACTCACAAAAATACACCCAACAATCCTACTAAAATTGATTAACAAAATCCCATTATTTACCGAACCATAATGCTATTTATCTAGGTTAATTTCACTCGTGGTTAAAACCACTTCGCGTGCATTCAACATCATCAACCGAACGCACCCACTGTGAGTGAATCTTACAACTCCCCCTTTTTAATTACACGTTTTGGGGTGTGTCATGTGTCACAAAATAATTAACTCGTTTATTTAAACTTGTGCCATACCATATTGTGATCTAAACTTAGATTGTTTATATTGTTGTGGTTATGTATTTCATTTTGTCAACTTATATGAAAGTCATTCATTAAGCCCATCAGTTCCTCGTGGAAGACGAGTTGAGCAACGCGTGCCTCAAAATAAATCCATTATTGTTCATGTGTGTATTATTGAGTTTATATTGTTTGTAGTTATGTATTTCATATTGTCAAGTTTATGCAATTCATTCATTAGGCCCATCAGTTCCTCGTGAGAGACGAGTTGAGCAACGCGTGCCTCTGAACGATCCATTATTGTTCATGTGTGTATTGTTTAATATTAAATTGATTGGTGAATAAGTTTACATCTATTTTTACTCATGTGTGGTTGTGCACTCTATTTTATAATCAATTAAATAAACTTGTTCAAATGTTTTCCATAGGATTCACTCGCCAACTTTTTGTTGATCCAAAAACCCTTTTTACACATGATACAGGTGAACAGGGTGAAGCAAGGAAAACATAGGAAATGCCTTAGAAGAAAACAATGAAGCCTAGATTGATATTTAGGACATGATGTAATATTGATTGTAATTTTCCATTAAATTGTAATAATGAATATGAAACGTTAAAATAAATGTCATGAGCTTTGATGATAACCCAATCATGCCCCGATCACCTTTTCCGCTGCGGGTCGGGGTGTGACAGATTGGTATCAGAGCCATGACTATAGGGATATAGGATAGGTTATTAGACCCTTAGAGCCTATACTATAGTCTGCCTAAATTTTAATTGATTAGGTGGTTACATACAAACTTATGATATTTATTTGTTTCATATATGTTTATATTTACAGTCAAACATACATACTTACATACACATTCATTATACATATTTCAATGTTCATATATTCAAATCATTTTCATACTCTCAGTATTCAAAGATTTTGTTGCAATTTTCAAATCTCATCAAAGTAAGTTCTGCGACGGGCATGTAGTAACTGGAAGGGTACAAGTACCGGTAGTCGGAACGTCCTGTCTAGGTTGGCATTCGTATAAATCCAATATCGGACCAGTTTGCCTACCTGGGGACTAACGGTGAGAGTACGAAGGACCTATTAGGCCAAAGCATGTCACACCAAACGTCGTTCGAACTAACCCCACTTTGAGGTGTTACCGTGTCTACACCTGGACACATTCCGAATATCACACGTTATATACATATTTCTCGATTTTCTCCGGGTTTTAGTGTACGTAACCAGGCTAACACATGCGAACCATATGAAAAACCCGGTATTCATGGGGGCCCACATGATTACGAAGGTGAAGTATGGCGGCATGTAGGGCCTAATGACGAGCAAAGCCCAAGACATCCTATGGATGTAGTAGATTTATTTTTCTATAATTATTTTATGAATGTTCATTCCTAGTGCGACCCATGATCCCAAAAGCATCCAACTCATACTCTTGACATGTATTCCTTGTAGATGTCTTCTAACCACGCCCGTAGGAAGATGAGAGCAGGAAAAGCCCGCGAACGCATGGCTGCCCTAATCGCACAACAAATGGCTGCCGTAATACCCAACATTGTAATCCAAGTCCAACAAGCACTTACCGCGAATCCTGTTAATCAAGAAGATCAACACGTTATCAACCCTCCCCCAAATATCACTAAATGCACCTACAAGCATTTCAAATCATGCGATCCTCCAAAATACAAAGGGACTGAAGGTGTCACTGCTCTCCTCCATTGGTTTGAAGAAATGGAGAACACTTTTCTAAATTGCGATTGCCCCGATGATCGCAAAGTGCGATATGCTACTGGTCGATTATATGGGATAGCACTTACTTGGTGGAATACAGAGAAGGCCAAGCGAGGTGTTGAAGATGCTATGACTTTAACTTGGAATGAATTGAAGGAAATCATGACCAGACGATTTTGCCCAAGGAGCGAAATCAAGAAATTAGAAGATGAGTTCTATTCGTTGAAGCAAAAGGAAGGAGAACACACCACATACAACAAAAGATTCCTCGAATTACATCAGATGGTTCCCAACATGTTCACTCCCCTCTACCGTTTGATCGAACACTACATTCGTGGTCTTCCGTCAAAGATTCAAGACTCTGTAATAAGTACCACGCCTGCAACCTTGGAAGCGGCAATGGAGTTAGCTACAGAGCTCACCGAGAACCGAATCCGGAACAAAGACTTCAAGGAGGAGAAGAAGAAGGATAAAGCATCGACTGAAACCTCCGACTACACCAATCCGAATCCCCTCTCAACCCAATTTTAAGAGAAAAAGAGACGGCAACTTCGCTACTACCAGAATCAACATTTACAACCACATCCAAGCATCCAATCACTCATGGCACCCAACTAACTACCCAAATAACCGATACCTCCTTGGACCTCACCCTCGAGCAATAACTTTTTTATCACCATCCCCTTACCCTACTTGTCGACTAGTAGAACTGTGGCAACTATGGTCTATTTGAGCAGGTTTGCCGCACCTTTTCAAAACCAAATCTCCTCCCCCTACTCAAACATGGTCCAAACCTATCAACTAACCCCAATACGACCATGTCCATATGTTCGAGCTTGTTTCAATGTGGCGACCCTTACCCACTTTAGAAACACGTGCCCTCGATTGGTTAACATCATAAACGCTCCAGCCCAATCAAATCCAGTTAAACCAAGTAAACCAAGAAACCCAAACCGCTAGTCCACCACAAGAGAAGAGTCTTCAACATCACACCCAAATCCTGTCGAAGAAATGACGGCCACAAACGCAGATACCCAACAGTCTCTCAACCGAACATCCAGATTCAACTCCAATCGTTTAGCTATAATGTTTTTCTTTATGTTTTAGTAATCCATTAGAAACAAACAATCATAACTTAAGGATAAAGCCAATGAAACTTTGACAAGAATATGGTGGATACGCCGCTGGTACTTCCTATATATAAGTATTCTTGTCAAAGGATCAGAAGCATTATCTGGCGGTTATGAGAGGTTCCATGTGTACACTGTTTGAGTAATTATTGTTTATTATTTTCAGTACATGCAATTTCATAGGCCGCCGCTCCCCATTACATTATGAGCGTTGAGCATGTTCCCCATTACATTATGAGCGTGAACCCGGCGTGCCCACATACGATCGGCTCCGTTTGATTGAGCCTTGATCGCACAGACATTTTTCATTTTCAGTACATGCAATACGATCGGCTCCGTTTGATTGAGCCTTGATCACACAGACATTTTCATTATCAGTATCTTGTGGTTGTTGTGTTTGTTGTAGAGTCACATAGAACTAATCATAACTTGTGGATAAAGTCAATGAAAATTTGACAAGAATATGGTGGATACGCCGCTGGTACTTCCTATATATAAGTATTCTTGTCAAAGGATCGGAGGCATTATCAGGAGGTTATGAGAGGTTCCATGTATAAGCTGTTTGTGTGATTGTTGTTTAGATTAAATTTATTATTTTCAGTACATGCAATACGATCGGCTCCGCTTGATTGAGCCTTGATCGCACAGACATTTTCATTTTCAGTACATGCAATACGATCGGCTCCGTTTGATTGAGCCTTGATCGCACAGACATTTTTCATTTTCAGTATTTTTGTGTTTGTTGTATTGGTTGTAGAGTCACATAGGACTAATCATAATTCACTGATAAAACCAATGAAAATTTGACGAGAATATGGTGGATACGCCGCTGGTACTTCCTATATATAAGTATTCTTGTCAAAGGATCAGAGGCATTGTCAGACGGTTATGAGAAGTTCTATGTAGGATTTAGTAGTTTCTTGGTAACTAATCATAACTTGCGGATAAAACCAACGAAAATTTGACAAGAATATGGTGGATACGCCGCTGGTACTTCCTATATATAAGTATTATTGCCAAAGGATCAGAGGCATTATCAGGCGGTTATGAGAAGTTCCATATAGGATTTAGTATTGCCTTGGTTGAAATTTGTGTTACATTCATATCATCTCGCCATTTAAAGAAATTGGACTGTGTTCTATTTCTACATAAACTAACATCTCCATCATAACAAACGAGAGAGGAACTGTCACCATTCAAACATATATGCTATCAGAATGTGGATTCAAACATTAGTTGTTGTGTTTATTTATGTTCTATAGTCATAGAACCAATCATAACTTACTAATAAAACCAATGAAAATTTGACAAGAATATGGTGGATACGCCGCTGGTATATATATAATTATTCTTGTCAAATGATCAGAGGTATTGTTAGATGGTTATGAGAAGTTCCATGTAGGTTGTAGTATTAGAAGTTTTGCTTTAGGATATAACCATATCCTTCCAAACATATCAAAACTCTTGCGCATGATATCATAGTTAGCGAATTAACTCCGCTTATCAATATTTTCACCGAAGGCAACAAAAAGCGATTCCTGTAACAGGGTACTTAACCCTTACAAGGAACGTTACCGCCTCAAACAAAAACTTAAACCCTTACTTTTCTAAGTATGTAACTGTCGAACTAAACACCATCATTCTTTTAGTCAAATATATCACTACTTAAATTTCGGGACGAAATTTCTAAAAAGCAGGGGATACTGTAACATCCGTAAAAAAAACGGATTTTACCAAACCCGCTCCGTTTATTAACCGAACAATCAGTTTAAAATTTCGTGGCGTATTTAATGCCCAAATTAATTTTAAACGATACATAATTAATTATTATATTGGAATATATAATTTGTTTTTGAAAAATTGTTAAAAATAATGAATTAAAAATAAAATGGCACTGCCGGGTTTCGAACCCGGGTCAGTCAGCCAGCAACTTCAGACTTAACACTCAGCCGTTCAACCACTGCGCCACTAATGATTCTTGTTAAATATTGGAAACAATTAATACATAAAATAAATCCCAAATTCAAATACGACGCGCCCAATTGCAGTCGTCGGAAATCCCGGCGATCTCGCGAGATTGGACGGTTACTTCAGTTATAACGTAAACCTTAAACACTGCATCGGTTATAACCGACGCCTGAGTCCGCGACACAAGCTATAACCGCCGGAGAATTTCTAACCGACGAATCAAGTCGGAAATCGGACCAAATTCATCGATGACCTGCCTTATAAATACCCCCTCAAACCTCTGCAAGCTTTTTCGCTCAAAACCGCACCTTTACCCGACGTAATTCCACTCGCCGGAAAAGTTCTGCGCCTCGCCGGAAAACCGAGCCCTTAACTTCTGAGCCTTACTGAACCCCCTGAGCTTATACCGAAGTCACCCACATCCTTTTCAAGCTTGCTGAAGACTCTCTGCCGCAAGACACACGACGCCGGAAATCTTTTGCTGTCACCGGAGTTCTGCCGGAGAAACAGAGAAGTCCAGTCGGTATACCTTACGCTTAATCTTTCATTCTTTTTATATATCTTACCTGTAATTAACCTCAAAACACTAAAGAACATGACTAAAACATCGAACCAGTCGGACTTCCGATTCTGGTTAAATTCAACGAAGAAGACGAAGTTTCAGTTGTGTATATGTATAATTAAAATCAAGTTATAACTCGAGTTAGACACACAGTCCAGCGGTGGACTGTGTGCACATTAAACACGCTTACGTCTCGAGTTCGAATCTTGTCCCACGCATGTCTGCCTTAATAAAAATGTCTTTTTTTTAACCGAACCGGAGTCACCGCTGATATATGTTAAGTTTATAAAAACCAGAATAATAACCAAGATAGACACACAGTCCAGCGGTGGACTGTGTGTATGTTTAATCACAGGACACGAGTTCGAGTCCGGGCTACCGCACCGGTCCGGACAATTATTAAACTTTTTATTTAAGACAGAAATGGAAATGTTCAGTTTGTATATAAGTATAATAAAAATCGGTTTATTAACAAGTTAGACACACAGTCCAGCGGTGGACTGTGTGTTAACTCAACCCACAGGTCCCGGGTTCGAGACCTGTGGAGCGCACCGGTCCGACTCATTAAATTGTTTTTGAAAATAAATGATTTTCAGTTTAATCTAATTAGTATATAAATATAATTCAAAACATAAATATTTCGGGTTAGACACGTAGCTCAGTTGGTAGAGCTGCGTGCACGCGTACGGGAGGTCTCGGGTTCGAGCCTCACTCAGCGCACACATACACGCATACGAACCGGTCAAAGTCAACAGTCAATGGTCAACGGTCAATGGTCAAAAAAGTCAACTTTTTTTATTATTTTTATTTATTTATTTTAATTAAAAATCAATTAAAAATACTTAAAAATAACATTTTTAAGGTTAGAAAATAGCCTTAAACTCACAAAAATACACCCAACAATCCTACTAAAATTGATTAACAAAATCCCATTATTTACCGAACCATAATGCTATTTATCTAGGTTAATTTCACTCGTGGTTAAAACCACTTCGCGTGCATTCAACATCATCAACCGAACGCACCCACTGTGAGTGAATCTTACAACTCCCCCTTTTTAATTACACGTTTTGGGGTGTGTCATGTGTCACAAAATAATTAACTCGTTTATTTAAACTTGTGCCATACCATATTGTGATCTAAATTTAGATTGTTTATATTGTTGTGGTTATGTATTTCATTTTGTCAACTTATATGAAAGTCATTCATTAAGCCCATCAGTTCCTCGTGGGAGACGAGTTGAGCAACGCGTGCCTCAAAATAAATCCATTATTGTTCATGTGTGTATTATTGAGTTTATATTGTTTGTAGTTATGTATTTCATATTGTCAAGTTTATGCAATTCATTCATTAGGCCCATCAGTTCCTCGTGAGAGACGAGTTGAGCAACGCGTGCCTCTAAACGATCCATTATTGTTCATGTGTGTATTGTTTAATATTAAATTGATTGGTGAATAAGTTTACATCTATTTTTACTCATGTGTGGTTGTGCACTCTATTTTATAATCAATTAAATAAACTTGTTTAAATGTTTTCCATAGGATTCACTCGCCAACTTTTTGTTGATCCAAAAACCCTTTTTACACATGATACAGGTGAACATGATGAAGTAAGGAAAACATAGGAAATGCCTTAGAAGAAAACAATGAATCCTAGATTGATATTTAGGACATGATGTAATATTGATTGTAATTTTCCATTAAAGTGTAATAATGAATATGAAACGTTAAAATAAATGTCATGAGCTTTGATGATAACCCAATCATGCCCCGATCACCTTTTCTGCTGCGGGTCGGGGTGTGACAGTAACTTCCCCCCGCCTTTTTTAAACGTCAATAACTTTTTATACGTAACTTTTTTTAAATATTTACACCATAATAACGTGCGTTTTTTATCTTAATATGAGTACCATATTGTTATACTTATATAGAGAAAAAATATGTCTCAATTAGATGTTTAGTCCATGATGTTTCGTCTATGTTCATACAGTGGTGTTTTTTCTTATATTGTAATTCAAAGCGTGATGTTTTAAACACATACTGGAATGCAGGTGTAAAACACCATGCATGCAGGTTTAAAACACCATGTACAATAACCATACTATGAACATTATATTGAGAACACATTCTGGAAATGGAGGTCTAAAACACCGTGTGAAAATGCAGGTTTAAAACACTATACTAAGAACACATTCTGTATAACACTATGTAACACTATACATCCATCACAGAACTGTTACAAGTAATGCAGAAAACACCATTCAAAACTAATGATGTGCAAAAAAAGACACTGCAACATAACACCATACGCAACTAATCAAACTGTAGAAAAAAAAACAACTGGTGTAAAAAAACACCATTCAACTTCAATAGTATACATCAAAACACAATGTACATATAAAACACCATAGAAGGATTACACATGGTGTCATTAAAATCATATAAATTCGAATTCCCTAAATAACTACCTAAATTCGGTTACAATAATCTATCCCTAAAATAACTATCGAAATTCGATTACATTAATTTTATCCTTAATTAGAATTATTAGTACAATTACCATTATATCCTTGATTTAATAAAATGGATAGGGAAAGATCTAATTGTTAAGATTCTTTCTTACCATTCTCACATTTTTTTGTCTTTTTTACAGGAACCTCAATATATATATATATATATATATATATATATATATTAGAGTAAATTACAAGTTTTGTCCTTTATGTTTACACCAAATTGCAGGCGCTGTCCTTTTTCGAAAAGTTTACAGACGGTGTCCTTAACCTTCTAAAATCTTGCACGTTATATCCTTTAGACAAACTCAGTTAGATTTTTTAGTTAAATTTGGTCATGTGCAAGGCACATGAGGACATTATTTTCAGATTATCTCTTCAGGGACTATAGTGTAAAAAACCTATAATAAAGGACTGTTATGTAAATAATAAATAAGATATATACATAAAAAAAAAAAGAACCGTGTACAAACACCCTCTCTCTCTAAACTCCCATCTCTCTCTCTTCTATCTGTATATCAACGGTTTCTTTGCTAAAGATCGGAGACCGATGGAACAAGTCTGAGAACGGAGACGGACGGAACAGGTCTGAGATCGGAGACGGCAGAACAGATCTGAGACGACGGAGTGTGTGAAGGGTGGGCGGTTGTGGCGTTAGGGGCGGCGGGTGATGGTGGTTGTTGATTTCTGACATCTAAAAAACACCCACCCATTTCTTCATGGAATGAACCAATATCTTGCCATCCAAAGGGCGAAACCTACTCATATTCTCCGGCAGAAGGTTAGTAATTGACCACCTTTTCAGCGAAACCAACTTTGTTCATTTGCCGTCGTCAAAACCAAATCATCGGAGCTAGACTTTTGCCTCTGTTTCCGGTGACGTCACCTAGGGTTTCAGGTTCTTCTTGAGTTTTTTTGTTTGATTTTCAATGTAGCGGTTATGTTAAAGTGGAAATTGGGATAAGAAAATTGTCAAAATTTGGGGGAAATGGTGATAGAATGATGCAGAAGATGAATAAAATGACTCACCTTGAACAAGTACAAGTTTTAATGCATAATGTACAAGTCATTATTGCAGTACTGGGCTCAAGACAGCTTATATCCTAGAAAATACCTTTTTTGTTGTCTTTAATCTTGGTTGTACAAGTTTGTATATTGTTCTTGGTTTCAACTTTTAAAATTCTTTAAATTGTTAATCTTATTTCTCATCCATTATATGCTTATACATTGTTATTGTTATTAAATTAAATATTAATTGAATATAATGAAGTAAAAAAAGTTGATGTAATCAGCTAAAAGTGGGAAGAAGTTGCAACCGTTAATGGTACAAATCCTATTGTGTTGGAGAGAAGCGAGAGACAGATAGATTGGGACTTTTAGTTTAGAGAGAAGAAAGAGATTATACGTCTTTTATTTTTAAGTTTATTTCAAACTAGTCCCTAAGTATAAGTTTTTTTACACTATAGTTCTTGAAGAGATAAAATGACAACAATGCCCTCATGTGTTTTGCATATGAGTAGATTTAACTAAAAAATCTAACTGAGTTTTGTCTAAAGGACATAACGTGCAAGATTTTAGAAGGTTAAGGACACTGCTTGTAAACTTTTCAAAAAAAAAAAGACAGCATCTGCAATTTGGTGTAAACATAAAGGACAAAACTTGTAATTTACTCTATATATTAAAGAGAGAAATCAATGAATAGTGTTTATAATCTTAAAATAATATATAGTTTTTTTAATATTTTTGTTATTTTAATATTATATATATAGTTATTTTCTTTACCTTTTAATTTAATTAAATATTTATTATTTAAATAATTTCATTCACACAAAAAACCATACCAGACACTCTATAATTCTACTCTTAAAAGATTTATCCTCCTAAAAATATTATGACGCCATGTGAAAAGCTATTATTTTTTTTAACATAGTCTCTCCATAAAACATAGTCTTGTAGAGGTAAAATCAAACAAAAAAAAAGTCATATAAAAATAATTATATCATATTTGTCAATATACTTCTTTCATGTCACATGGTATTTGATAGTATATGCTAGGTATTTGTGAGCTTAGTTGAAGGGCTAATGCCAAATAAATAAAAATTACACTAAAGTTAAAGGGTATAATAAAAATAAACTACCATAATTATAAAAAAAACACGTTGCAAATAATATAAAATTAAACTACCAAACTTAACAAAAAAAAAACAACCTACAAGTTACATGGGCAATTCCAGTTCGCACAAATTTCTCGTTTGCGTTCTATGAGAACCGAACGACACGGTTCTTCGGCTTTTTTGTACGGTTCTCGGTGGTGGGTATCGGTTGTCTTGTAAATGCAACTTACTCGGTTCACCCAGATTAGCACGAACATGCGGCCTAAAATTTTTCTTCGTAACGGGCGCTTTTTTACATGAGCCTTCCATTTATTTTTGTATGTTGAAAATTTGGTGTTTTAAGTGTGTGTTTTGAAGAAATAAAGAGTGCATATTTATAGGGTAGGGAACTTTTTTTTTCATAAAAACATGAACAACGGCTATATCTTACACCCAAACACTTATCACGTATGCGATGACCATCACTCATTCCCTCTCCATCACGTGTTATGGGTTACTCGCGGCGGTGTGCTATCACCCATCACGATTTCCTATCAATTGTCCACCCTGACCACCTTTATATGGATGCTACTTACAAAATCTGAGTGCCTTCTCTGATACTGACTGGGCAGGGTGTCTAAATGACCGTCGATCCACCGAAGAATATGCTATATATCTTAGGTCAAATCTTGTATCTTGGTATGCACACAAATAGAAGACTCTCTCTTGGTCATCCACAAAATCATATATGAGTATAAAGCTCTTGTAGCCCGATTGTTGAATAAACATGGTTACAAACACTCTTAAATGAGCTACGTGTCCCAGACAAGTCAGCTCTAACACTTGGTGCGATAGTCTTTGTGCAACGTACTTGTCAGCAAATCTTATCTTCCATGCACGTATAAAACATGTTGGAGTGGATTTTCATTTTATTCGAGAAAAGGTAGCTCAAGGAAAACTCTAGGTGTAGTACCAGATTGCAAATGTTTGCATATGTTTTTACAAAGCCTCTACCCTCTCAAAGATTCACGTTCTTACAGTCCAAACTAAGGGTCGCTCCTTGATGTTAGCTTTCAGGGGAATATTAGACATAGCGATTAGAGTGTAATACAATATTTATATACTCTTGGATGCATGCATCATAATATAGTGTACACAAATACAATTCTGATTTATCAAGGCTGACTAGGAGAAAAACAGGCGGGGTCAACTGAACGTCAACCAATCACACATTTATGATTTGTTTTTTATTTTTTTCTCTTATTCAAGTTTTAGTTAATCACTGAACGCTTTTGCACGAGTGTTTTAGTTTTTTTTAAGTGAACTTCATTAGAAAACTACCGACCAAACCGGGCCAGCAAAACAAAACAACAAGATTATATAATCACAAATATACACCAATTTTCCCAAGACATCTCTTTATGTTTAGATCTACGTGCAGGGGCGGACCCAAGCCCAGCCCAATGTGGGCGGGCGCACCCCCAGAAATTTTTTGAGTGTTAACTTCCGTCGAAAATCACATCCGCACCCCTTGGATTTTTTCGTCTGCACCCCTTGGATGTTTTAAATTTTTTTTAGTAAACTCTGATATTTAAAAAAAAACTACCAAAATCATATAAAGTTTATAAACTTATACTACCCACCTTAACCCAAATACCTAATCCCTTAACCCAAACTTATATCATGCCCATTAATCCTAGCCCACTAAGTTATAAAACCCACCATATTTTAATTAAAACAAGCCCAATATCCTTTAATATACTTCTGCCCTCCCTCTCTTGTCTGCCAACGCCCAGATCACACACAGGACAACCGACCACAGCAGCAGCAGGGGCGGACCACAGCCAAACCGCCGTCAAACCATCGCCAAACCAACCGGAATCAATAAAGGGTAAGTTTTTATGTTTTTTTGATGATTTTAGTTGATATTATAGGAGAAAAAGGGTAATAAAATCCTTAAATAGGTTTGAAATTTCGTGTGTTTTGACGTTGTTTCTGGTTGTTTAGATGATTTTTTAGGGTGATTATGTTGTGTAGATGATTTTTAGGACGATTACACACGATTTCTAGGGCTTGATTAGTTGAAAATTAAAATTGAAACATTATGTTATGGAGCGATGAACTTATGGATCAATTTAATTGTGATAGGAATCATGAGTAGGGAAAGGGGTGTTTTTTAGAGGAAAGGGTTGAACCATTTTTTTCTCTCCGGATTCTTCTAATTAAAGACCAAGGTATGTTTTTTTTATAACTTTGATGCCTTTTTGTTGTTACGTTACTTACTTATGTTGGTTTGATGACGTTTACTTATTTTACTTGAAACTTTGTTTGTTAATATTATAGGAAGTTAGGAACTAGAGTTTTGACTGTTTGAAAATTGAAATTGAACTGACCTGGCCACTATGAAACTTTGTTTGTTTATATTTACTTGTTTTACATAACCCGACCCAATCTGACCCGCTATGAAACTTTGTTTGTTTATGTTTACTTATTTTACATGACCCGACCCGCTATGAGCCGGAATTTTTTTTATATAGCTACGGGTCTAAAATCTTTAAAAAATTTCCGCACCCCTAGGAAAAAACTCCTTGGTCCGCCACTGTCTACGTGACAATGACATAGGAGTGATTTTTACAAACACTTGGTCAAAAGACTAAAATATGCTTTCGCCATATGGTTGGTTCTTGGACTCAAAAAATGGTAATTATATTTATGCTAAGCTGACTTGACTCTTTTAACACATCATTTATCGAGTAATTGACAACCTCGTGTTTGGAATAACATAACAAAAGATGCAGGATAGAAAGGAGCCCAAGTTAAATCCGAAACAACTTTTGATTCGTCAGGAATCACAGGGCCACGCATCATCAACAAAATGGCGTGAAGTGATGGATGTTGCGAGTCGCAGTCTTTTGAATCCAAATTATCATTTGATCATGTTGCATGAATTAGCATCTGTCTTTTTTCTAAAGATATTTATTAACATAACCAACTTGTTGGTCTACCACACATGTTAAAGGTGGTTGTTTTTCAATAAGATGGAAAGATTTCAAGCAGGTCAAAAGAAGCTTTAAGGATCACATGGGTAACTTTATAAAACATTTTATTTTAAAAAAGCTTCATTATAACTTAAGTTACATAGCTTTTGTTATCATTTTCAACATAGTAATAAATGCATGCAGACCCCATATTTAAAATTTGTCAATTTGACCTCAGTTTACATCGACCCCTTAACAGCAATATTAGCTGTATATTGTCGCTGCTGCCGATGCTATGGCATTCCATAAGACAGCATGTTTTTTGGACTTCGTTCAGGGCCGGTAATATTTGGATGGCTAATATTTTGGGTTTTAGTGATCTGTATTAAAGTTAGAAAATATCTTCCAACTAAATGCAGTCTTGAAAATACAACACCAAGAGAAAATCATATCATTTTCTATTAAATTTTCATTGAATATTAGGTAATTTGGAGATCAAGCATTGGAAGAATATGAATTAGGATTAATATTTTAGTTTCCTTTATGGTGTTTATAAGGTAATAAGGCGTCATTAACACATAAACAGGGTAATCATGGCAATAATTTTCTGGGTCAGTTCTTTCTTGTTCTTATTGCCTTGTTCTGAATCGTTAAATTTCAAGATCGATCGTTTCGATCCTGATGCAACAAATATAATGTATAGGGGAGATGCTATACCTTCTGTTGGAAATAAAGTCAATTATGCTAATCGTGTAGGTCAAGCGATATACTATGATTCAATGCTGGTTTGGGACCGTAGGTCCGGTAAGCTCACCGACTTCACCACTCACTTCACCTTCATCATAGATACACAAGGCCGATCCCCGTACGGTAATGGGCTCACTTTCTTTCTTGCCCCAGTGAGCTTCCAAATCCCAGCCAACTCTGCCGGTGGCTTTTTAGGCCTGTTTAACACCACTTACACCGATTCATCCCGAAACCAAATTATTTTCATCGAGTTTGACTCTTTCGTGAATCCTGAATGGGATCCCCCATTTCAACATGTGGGTATCAACAACAACTCCATTCATTCCGCTATTTACACTGCATGGAATGCTAGTTTACACAGCGGTGACTCTGCGGATGCCAGGGTTTCTTACAATGCCACCACTCAGATTCTGAACTTGCGGTGGAGCTACGGTGCAGGAAATGATTCTCAAGGAGATACGAATACCAGTCTATCATATAAAGTTGACCTCAGGGAAGTTCTTCCTGAGCGGGTAATTGTCGGGTTTTCAGCTGCCACCGGTATTAATGTAGAAAGACATATTCTTCAATCCTGGGAGTTTAGTTCAAGTTTAAATATGGTAGAAAAAGGTGAAGACTATTCAAAGGAATGGAAACTAGCAGTGGGGATAACAGTTCCTCTTGCAGTTCTGGTTCTTGTAACCCTGACAATATATGTTATGTTTAGAAGAAAACAAAGAAAATCTGCGGAGAAACTGATAGAAACTGTTGCCTTGACATCAATGAATGACGATCTTGAACAAGGAGCAGGCCCGAAAAGGTTTCCTTACAGTGATCTTGTTTCAGCAACCAATAATTTCTCTAATGACAGAAAACTAGGCCAGGGTGGATTCGGGTGTGTCTACAAGGGCTACTTATCACCCGATAACATGCCGGTTGCTGTAAAGAAAATTTCACAAGGTTCTAAACAGGGGCAAAAAGAATACGTAACGGAAGTGAAGGTTATTAGCAGTTTAAGGCATCGAAACTTGGTGCGCCTCGTCGGTTGGTGCCATGATAAAGCTCAATTCTTGCTTGTTTATGAGTTTATGCCAAATGGAAGCCTTGACAATCACCTCTTCGGTCAAAAGACTCCCCTTGAGTGGGCTGTGAGGTATAGGATTGCTATGGGTTTAGCTTCTGCGTTGCTGTATCTGCACGAAGATTGGGAGAAATGTATTGTGCACCTTGATATCAAAACAAGCAACATTATGCTTGATTCGGTGTTCAACGTGAAGCTTGCAGACTTTGGTTTGGCTCGACTCATGGACCATCATGAGTTGGGTCCACAAACAACTGGTTTAGCCGGAACTCTCGGTTACTTAGCTCCTGAGTATGTAATGACAGGAAAGGCTAGCAAAGAGTCAGATGTGTATAGCTTTGGGGTTGTGGCATTAGAGATTGCTTCTGGGCGAAAGGTGATGGATGGCGTTGATCCAGAATCTAATCTCGGGTTGTTGCCGTGGGTTTGGGGTTTGCTTGGGAAGGGTGAGCTTCTTTCGGGCATGGACCCGAGGCTGAAGGACTTTGACTCGAAAGAAGCGGAGTGTTTGATGATGGTGGGCTTATGGTGTGCACACCCTGACTGGAGTCTAAGGCCATCGATCCGGCACGCAATTCAGTTGCTGAAGTTTGAGGTAGGAGCCTCAATTCTTCCGATGAAGATGCCGGTGCCGCTGTATTACGCAACACAAGTTGCTCCTACTTCTGGAGGCGGTTCAATAACCTACACTAGCGTTGAGCTGGTCCGTTAAACAAATGTTGTATATTTAAGTTAACTATTCTTGGAAATAAAAATATAAGTTGTATTGTTATAACATGGTTCGAGTATTAATTTGCTCAAGTTATGAAACATCACACAATTTTACAATTAGAAAACATCTTACCTAACGGAGTATATACAAATATCATTGTCATGAAAATTCTAAAAAAAAATTTAATAACAGAAACTACAAGATCTGAAAAACGAATTATATCAACCAGAAGTTTTTTAAATTGATATTGTTTTTTGAAAGGCAGATCATAATAGTAGTTAACTATAAAAATTATTGGAAACTGGATTTGATCAATTAGGGCAAGATATTATTTAAAATACTGTAATAACAAAGAAACTAACTGAAAAAAAATATAATAATAAGAACACTCATAAATCCAAAGAAAAAGAATTTTTAATTGTGTTGGAAAGTCTGAAGTGAATTCTAATAAAATAATGTCATATATAATCCAAACACCGTTCAAAAAAATTATATAATCCAAAGATGTGCTCCAAAGTACACATCAATATTGATGATACCAACTAGAATGAATTTCATAAATATATATATATACCCCTATAAACTTATAAAAATCATATATACCCAACTAAATATCATGTACCTTAAAAACTAATAAAAAAACCAAATTTACCTTTCATTAAAAAAAAATATAAAAAATATGACCATTTTACCCTTTCGTTTTTATGAAGTATAAAATATGGATTATGTCCAAATTACTTAAACTAGACCCAATCAGCTTGAAAAGATCATGCAAATCCATGACCAAAATGCTTTGGGTTTTCTTTTTTATTTCTTGAGGTTTGTCATTGATCCTGGCAACCAAATCAGCCATGTGATCAATGCCAACTTAAAATTAAACAACTTGAAAATTGAACAATTCCAGCCAACTGTTTGTCTAAATGCTTAAAAGTAACAGAACCTAAAGAGAACCCTTGTGCACCCTTTTAAAGCCATTTTCTTTGGACCAAACTCGAGGAGTATTACCGATGTTGATCATCGCTTATAGACTACGGTATAAAGATCTTATCTAATCAGCACTTAAATCATATATGTCAGCATAGTTGTGGCAGTCTATTGGCACAGGCAAAAGCCTTTAAAACACACCGGTTTGAGAGTGGGAGATCTTGGTTTCAAGTCTCACGGACGATAGGGATTAAAAGAAATTTTCCATTCAAAACAAAAAAAAAGTTCTTACCAATGCTGAGTGTTTCCAAATTTGATAGTTCTCCGATCTAGACAAGAAGTCATTCTATGTTGATCGAACCATACTCAGTTTCTGTGGTTCTTCTACACCCACAAATCCAAACATGAAATCATGCTTCATATATTATCATATATGAAATATTGGACAAGGATTACCAATTCAGAATCAGAACCAATGGAAATCCGCTATACCAATATCGATACCAGTTTTCAGTCTCTGGGTTTAACTGAGAAGAAACTGAATCCCAAGACACTGTAAGATTTCTTCCCAAAAAAAAAAGACATGATCCACGAAGGTTCTGATTCCAGAATTTTCTTTCATTGTGTTTGACAGTTTGTTGGATGCACCCTCGTCGTTACTGTACTCAGCCATGTAACTCTTTAACCCATCCTCGATTTCAATCAAACAGGGTTAATTCTTTGGAGAATTGGATCTTATCACCCTAAACTAATCAAAATTGGCTATTGTCACTCTCAACTTTCACTTTGGCTGTCAGTGGCAAAGCTTGAGATTTCCGACCGGGAGAATGTATATACCTAAAAATTTCTATTAATCGGGGGGTCGAAAACGTATATAGCCAAAAACTTCTATACGAAAACTACATACTCTCCACTACTTAGCGAAAAGTTCGAGGGGACGACCCCCCCTTTGTAACATGCGCCCCTGTTGGCTGTTACCACCCCAACTTAACACTTTGGTGTTCTTGTCACCTCGGCGTTAACTAAACACTAACTCTGTTTGTTTTCACATCCTACGTGTCATTGTAATGTGACGATGTCACCCTTATAACCTTGAAGGTTGACTTTTATTTGCTGCATTCTATCACCACCACCTCTTACACCACTCCGTCCTCTCTTCTCCCTGAAACCCCACGACCTCCTGCCTTCTTCCACCACCACCACCTCCTGCGTTCTACCACCACAACCTCATGTCGTCGCCACCACAACCTCCTACCACCACAACCTCCTGCATCCTACCACCACAACCACCTCCGTCACCACCACCAACCACTACCACAATCACCTCCACCAACCACCATCACCTCCGGCAACATAGATCGAAGCACAAATCTCACTAGAAACGATAAAAATAATAAGCAATACCCAAAATCAACAACAAACACAACCCAAAATCAAGCTTGAAACCCAGCCGTCGCCGCCTCCTTTCATATCTGAATGACGAACCCCAGAGAGAGATGAAGAGATGGGTAAGAGGACATCATGAAGCTGTTGCCGCCCCCGTCACTAGCCATGGTTTATTCTCGTTCAATGATAAAGAAGAACTGGGGACTCGAGAAACCATGGTCTGTTCTCGTTTCAGATCTGAGCGACGAAGCCGCCGTCGTCCCTGTCACTAGCCAAGATCGAAGCCCAATCTCACCGCCGTCATTTTTATCCCCCGCACACTAAAACACGTTAGAGATTTGAGGTAATAATGGATTAATGAAATAGGGGTGGATTTGGTTGTTTTGATATTAATAGATTTAATGGTAGAGGTTTGGTTGTGGGTTGGAGGGTGGTGGCAGGAGAGGTAAGAGAGAGATGGAGAGTTAGAGAGATACAGGTTCTTTCTTTATTTATAAAAAATATATACACATATTATATTCTATATATATATATTATATGATATATATATATATTATATAATATAAAAGAAGAGAAAATGAATAATGTTATAGAACTTGTAATTAATGTTTTATAAGTTTATTATTTTTTTGTCTTATTCTATTTCTTCATTAGTGTAATTTTTTTTAATTACAACCTAACCTATGTAGTTTAACTATTTTACTTTTTTCTTTTAATTTAACCAAATTACATTGCTATCCCTGTATAGTTTTTTAACTAACACTTTAATACCGTTTAATATTTTTGGTATTGGTTATTGTTTGGTGTTGATGCATATTTGTGGATGCGGCTCGGTTCGGTTCTGCTCAAAACCAACATCGCGACATTCCTCCGTCGTGCCCTCCAGAGATCGTCACACGAAGCACGAAGAGCCACGAACTGTCATCACCACGTCATCACCATGATGATGTCATGTGATTTAATTATCTTGCCATGCAAATTGTCAATGGTCTAGACACCTCACGAAGAATATGCGTGCATGTCCAAGAAACTTGGAGTTTGGTAAGTGACGAAGAATCTATTGTGATAGTCAACGAAGAATCACTTCTGCATGCATGGTCCAACGAAGAACATTCTTCGTGACTTGTGATTCTTAGTGGATTGTATGTTGTTCGCTGATATGTTGTTTGTCTGAAGGATCCACAAAGAACCCTATTCTTCATGTAAATTTGTTTGTTCGTTGGCATGGTTAACCTACTTCGTGGATAATGTATTTTCTTCGTAGCCAAGAAAATCCTTCGTGGGACTGTTTGGTGGCTGGCCTATATAAACTGAACATGTTTTACATTTTAAAGGCACAACACATAGAGAACATAGTGTGTGAACAGAGAGAGTTTTGAGAGAATAGTCTTGTATTATCTTGTATTAAAACCTTTTTGTGAAATATAAGTTGAGCTTTAAAACGTTGAATCTTTGTGTTTTGTGTTCTCTGTTCGGTTTAATTCACCGGTTGGTTTCCGCACAACTGAGTTTTGTTTGTATAACAAGGATAAGGTTGCTAGATCCTCCGCTAGTGGACCTACAAGTGGTATCAGAGCCTTGGCTCTCATCCTTGTTAAAACCGAGTCGTGTGTCGAGTTTCCGAACATTGTCCTTGAAAGTTTTTCAGAAAGTTTATATGTTTTCAAAGTAATATGGATTAAATCTCTGAAAAACTTGTTTGTTTGTTAAAAATTTTCATAAAAACCTGATTAAAACTCGAGGAGAGATTTGGTTTTTCTCAAAATTTTTGGCAAAATCGTATTCGGAAAACTTTCCGGTGAGTTGTGTTAACCGGAAAGTCACTAGTTTTTCTTTGTTGAGAAGATAACTTTCCATTCCATGCCTTATTTCAGAAACCATATCCTGTCATACCATACCCTGTCAAATTTGAAAAAGGTCACCAACTTTCACCATTTTGAATTCCCATACCTACGAAAAATCTTAGTCGACGAACAATTGTTTATGGTCAATAAAGAACTTATATGAGTCAACAATAGACAAAGTGTTTTGTCTTGTTGTGCACAAAATTCATATTTCACAAAGAACCCAAGACACTCTGAAACCCACAAACAATCGTTTTGAAACTCTTCTTCGTTCAACGAAGAACCTTGTTCGCAAGTTGATGTCCACGAAAAACCCATATTCTTCATGAATGAATATCTTTCGTGGGTCTTGTTCGATGAAGAACTATTATTTGTAGAAACCAAGTTCTTCGTGGTTGATGATATTTGTTTGCAGAAACTTAAAAAATATTGTCTAACTTGGTTTATTTGGGTCTTTAATCAATTATTTTCAATCAACTATGAGTTCAGACTGGTGGGGTTGGAAACCTGATCCTAATGCGGAAATGTATACGGGTAAAGGTTTAATGCCTTCAAGGGCTCAGTCTCTCACAACCTCATCCTCATCACAAACGAGTTCGATAATAGCAAACCAGTGGGCATTTGTTACTAACCAAAATCAAAGTATTCAAAATCTTCTTTTGAGAGAAAATGAAACCGGTAGCAACAACCGCCCACAAAAGCTCATGCATTAAAACGATTACCCTGCTTGGGAAGATAGATTTCATACGTATGTTCTTGGTCAAAATACAGAGTTGTGGTTGTCTTTTACAACGGAATTCAATCAAGCACTTGAAGAAGCCGGTTCAAAAGCCGTGACATTTGCAAATCTTTCTGTCGATGATAAAAAGGCATATGATTTAGAAAAGAAAGCGTTTTCAATTCTAACTCAAGCCTTAAACAAAGATATTTATCATCAGTTTGTGAGATTTAAAACGACAAAAAGTCTATGGGATGCATTAAAGGCGAGAGGTCAAGGAAATGCGTCGTCACGCAAGCTGAGACATGATATGCTCAAAAAGGAATTCGACGGATTCATGTGTATGGAAAGGGAGTCGCTGGCAGATATGAAAAGTCGATATTATCATTTGTTGAGTGAAATGGGTAACTTTGGGGTAGTGGTAACTCCGAAAGAGGTGGTCACAAAGTTTGCCGATGCATTGCCAGCTCAATGGGATGGTTTCTTGGAGATTCTGAAGTATAATGGCACGCTATCTACGACCAACATCCATGATTTCATTCAACTTTTGGAGAACAAGAATCAAGAAGAAATCAGGAAGGCAAAAAGAGTTCCGGTGCCATAAAATTCTAAGATGTACTACGGAAATTGTGGAGGTGCTAACACGGTTGCAAGAACTGCTCAACATGCTCAGTTACAAACGGCTTTTGTCTCGAGCATTGATATGTATGGAACACCGCAACCAGCTGCCCCAGAGCAAATGTATCAGTCTACTAGAGTACCATCATTTCTTGATCCAAACTACAAAGGTCAACAACAAGCCTGTTATGGTAACTTCATCAACAGTCAATGCTGGTCAACCAACTAATCCAAACACAGTTCAGCTAGACGCTTCAAGTTTCTCAAAAGTGAGTGTCGAGGTGGCAAAGGAACATATGGAGTTGTTAAACACTTTGGTGAGCGCCTATCGTGGGTTAGTAGCAGGGCAAATTGGAAACATCAATTTGACTCAGGAAGATTATCAGCAGATAGATAAGGATGAAATGGATTGGATGGATATCAAGTGGACATTTGCTAGTGCTGTGAGGCGAGCAAAAGACTTCATGGAAAGAACTGGTAGAACCAGCTTAGAGAGTAAGAAAGATACCAAGTATGGTTTCGATAAGCAAGCGGTCAAGTGTTTCAACTGTGGTGAACGGGGTCATATCAAACGTGAATGTACAAAGCCAGCTCAGCATGGGAACCAGAATCCGTTCAGAAATCAAGACCAACAGAATCATAATCAGACCAGGAATAATGAACGTGCCTTGATGCCTGCAAACAATTCTCATCAAGCAAGCCCATCAAACAACAACCGAGCTCTTGTGGTGCAAGTTGATGAAGGTTGTGAATGGTCAATTCAACTAGGTAGCAATGATCAGGGTGGAACAACTTGTTTTGCTGAAGTTGTCAAGGATCTAAAACAAATGTGTGGTGGAGAATCTTCAGATGAAGACAGTTCTGGTTATAGTGGAAGCTCAGATGAGGAAACCTCAAGTTCAAGTTCAGGAGAAGACGGTGCGGACGAAGTGTCACATGAGACCATTGATGCAGATGTTGAGGAGCTTTTGAGTGAAACTAAAGCAGGGAATGATCGAAGATCAATTCTGGTGGATCAAGCTGCTTATTCTACTTCTTCTCATCATTCAGCCTTCATGGCTAATGCTGGCAGTTCGTCAAGTCAGGTACGTGTCGATGAACCTAAATCTGATAAATGTGATAATTGTGTTGATTTAGGTGCTAGATTGTATGACTTGCAAAGCAAATATGATGATTTGCAAGGCAAGTATGACGTGACATTTATCCACAATCAAAGTTTGATCGTGGATCTTTCAAAATGTACAGAGGCCAACTTGTTCCATAAAAATCATGAAAAGGAATTTAAGAAGGTAATTGACACATTAAAAGAAGATAAGTCCGAGCTAGTAAAAACAATTTCAAGAAAACAAACGGCTATAAACAATTACATCACAAGGCTCGAGGAAGCACAAAAGGAGTTGGCCTGTGTGAAGTATGAAAATGAGGCGATCCAGCTTAGGTTACATAGTTACTCAAACTCTAGGTATGTGCTGGATCACATCATTGACATACAGAAAAAGAAGAATGATGTCACGTGCATTGGATATAAGAAGTGTCCTCCACCTGTTAGACACAATTATACTGCAATGCCGGATGAGGAGGATAAACCTCACTTTGAGCCATCAGTTCCTTTGAACGTTGAGGAATTCGCTGCTGGACTTGGTTACAAAAAAGAAGTATCCTAAAATTCGGATGAGTCAGCAGATACGAAAGTGTCAACAGCTGAACAAAATCAGGATCCTCCAGTCATTGTTGAGGATGCCGATTCTTCAGATGATGAATCCGAGGATACTAACTCAGCACAGTCTGATGCAGTGACCAAAGAAGATGACATACCTCTTGAGAATCATATTCTATGTGATCCTCCTGCAAAACCTGCTAAGACTGTTCTGGTTGAGTCTATTTCTGCACAAGACTTTGAGAGTGTGAATTTGTTATATACTCTTGTTGGTGATGATAAAGTTTATTCAAACAAAGATTTTCCGATTAAGAATGTAAATCAATCTTTAATCAGTAAAGCTTTTGAGGATTCGACAAGTAAGTTTTTGGGAGAGTCGAGTTCACGAGTTGTGGTAACACAATGTCCTCCGATTCCAAAAGCTGAAGTTCGAAAACAATATGGCAATCACAAATTACCAACAAAGAAAAATCAGCAAAACCACACTAAACCAGAAGGAAAATCGGCAACTCAAGGTCGAAAGGAGCATAACCATAGAAAGAACAAAAGGATGAACTTTGTGAAATCGAAGGGAACCAATAAACTTGAAACATTTGAAAACAAATCTAACGTAGATTATGTTAATCAAGTCAAAATTGTGAAAAGAAATGGTCAAAACAATTCAGAACCAAGCACTTCGAAATCACAAAGCTCATCAACGAGACATCAACATGATACTTCGGGGTTTGTTGAACGAAGATCATGTTTCGAATGTGGTGAATTTGGACATATCATTCGAAATTGTCCATATCTTCATAAGTTAAAGACTAAAACTGAAGTTCCCCTTGAGCAAAATTACCAAAAGCGATTTGTTTCTCCAGAACAGGATCCCCGTCTTGTGAAAGAAAGGGAGAAGAAAACAGAAACGCAAGGTAATTGAAAAGGCACTTAAAACCGACGTGATTCAAAAACAATTTGTTTCAGTCAAACAAGTAATTTTAAAAACTTCAAACAATAATGAAGTTAAAATTTTAAACAATCAAACTGGTCAAACTCAACAGACTTGGAAACCTAAATTGGCCACAGCTTCAGGGGAAGCATCACTTTTCCAAATCATCACGAAGTTGAAATAACTTTTGTCGATGAAAATGGAAGACCCAAGTTCACGAAGGCTTGGGTCCCCCCTCTCCAACTAACTGTTTGAGTATATGTGCAGGGTGTTCCAGGAGGAACTATCAATAGTCTTTGGATTGTTGATAGTGGGGCATCCAGGCACATGAAGGGCGACATGAGACTTCTCTACGACGTCAAATCTATTAGAGGAGGTTATGTTGCTTTTGCTGGAGATAAAGGCGGATATATTACTGGTGAAGGAATGGTATCCAACGGGGTTGTGAGTTTTGACAAGATCAACTTTGTGCAACAACTTGATCACAATCTTCTTAGTGTTTCTCAAATCTGTGATAAGAAGTTTTCGGTGCACTTTGATGCTTATGGATGTTATGTGCTGAAGCACGGTTTCAAGATTCCTAAAGACTAGATTCTCTTATCTGCACCAAGGATTAATGACTTGTATGTCCTTGATATGAGTCAAGCAATTACAACGTCTGCACAAGTTACATGTTTTGTTTCTAAAGCCACAGAAAAGGAAACAATCTCTTGGCACAGGCAGATGGGACATAAACTTGAGGAAAATGAATCATCTGATGAAGAATGAGTTAGTAAATGGTGTTCCCGTTAAAAACTTTCATTTGCAAGACGTCTGCATTTCATGCCAAAAAGGAAAACAAAGTAAGAAATCGCACCCGATAAAGAAGATCAACATGGTAGCAATGCCGCTTGAACGCTTGCACATGGATTTATGCGGTCCTGTTAAGCATAAAAGCATCAGTAATGACTCGTACTGTCTCGTGGTGACATATGATTATTCAAGATTTTCTTGGGTGGCGTTTATGGCAAACAAGAGTGAAACTTTCGAAATTATCAAAAACTTGATTACTACGATTGAGAATTTGTATACTTTGAAAGTGAGACGCATACGCAGTGACAATGGAACTGAGTTTAAGAATCATGCTATAGAGGATTTCTGCAGATCCAAAGGTATTTTTCATGAATTCAGTGCTAGATACACTCCTCAACAAAATGACGTCACGGAGCGTAAGAATAGAACATTGATCGAAACTGCGAGGACTATGCTGGTAGAGTCACAGTTGCCCATTCCATTCTGGAGTGAAGCTGTGGCATCTGCATGTTACACTTTGGACCGAGTCCTTACAGTAAAAAGACACAACAAGACCTGCTTTGAGCTACTACACAAACGGAAAACCGGATTTGCAATTTCTTGAACCGTTTGGGGCTCCTTGCACTATGATCGATCCGAATGGAAAGTTTGGGGCAAAAGGAATTGAAGGATACTTTCTTGGGTATGCCACCCCAAATTTAAGAATTTGGAATCTCGAGACAAAAAGGGTCGAGGAATGGTCTGAAGTCAGAGTACAAAGGCACATGTTGCCAGTCAGATGTCCGGGTTAGCCGTGGATGTTTGAGTACGATGACTTTTTCAATTCGATCAATATTGAAGAAGAGGTAGTGGATGCTGCGGCACAGATGTTTTTCGAGAGTGACAACTCAATAGATTCACCGTTGGTTCGTCCAATTATTATCAACAATCAAGAATCATCTTCAGTTAACAATAATGCTCTTGATAATGAGGATTTTCATGATGCTGCTGAACTGAACGAATCTTCAGAGGATGATGAATTTCTCGATGCAGACCAAGAAGTTCCTGCAACAGTGGTACATGGTACTTCTGAGGCTACACCCCCTGTGGACTGCCCTAAATCAGCTACTGCATCATCCTCTTTGCCAGTTCAGAGTATTGATTTGGTTGTGGATCTCAACTTCAATAATCTGGGTACAAATATTCCAATTCCAGATAATCCAGAAATGAGAATCCATAATGCCCATCCTCAACAAAACATCATTGGTAATGTTCATAGTGGCGTGCAGACGAGGAATCAGTTGAGAAACAACAACAATGCTGGCTTGTATGCAGCGATTAGAGAATCGAGTTTGCAGAATGATTGGTCCTTCGCGTGTTATGTTTCACAAGAAGAACCAATGTCTTGGAAAGAATCCATAAGGGATAATACTTGGGTGGAAGCTATGCAGGAGGAGCTGCAACAATTCCAGAAGCTTGGTGTCTGGAAACTGGTTGAGAAACCTGAGAACTACAAGAAGATTGGCACCCGTTGGGTTTTCAAATGAAAAAGGATGACCGTGGAGTAGTTGTCCGAAACAAGGCGAGATTAGTTGTTCAAGGTTTTCGTCAGATAGAAGGGATTGACTATAACGAAGTTTATGCCCCAGTTGCGCGTCTTGAAGCTATTCGGATTTTTCTAGCCTATGCTTCATTCAAAGGATTCAAGGTTTACCAAATGGACGTGAAAAGTGCATTTCTTCATGGTGTGGTTGAAGAAAAGGTGTATGTCGAACAACCTCTTGGTTTTGAAGATCATATTCATCCTGATCGGGTTTGGTTGCTCAACAAAGCTCTCTATGGATTACATCAAGCACCAAGAGCTTGGTATGCAACCTTATCTAACTATCTGCTGGAGAACGGTTTTCCCTGGGGTCTTATCGATTGCATGCTTTTCATCAAAGAAAAAGATGGAGATCTTCTATTGGTTCAGGTATACGTAGATGATATTATTTTTGGTTCAACTAACGATGTTTTGTGTAGGGACTTCGAGCGTGTTATGCATGAGAAATTCGAGATGAGCGCCATGGGGAAATGAACTTCTTTTTGGGCCTACAAGTTCAACAAACGGAGCCTGGGATATTCATCCATCAGACTAAATATGTCGGTGACATCTTGAGCCGGTTCCAGATGTCCGAAGCAACGCCCATTGGTGCCCCACTTCCGCAAAATCACGGGATTATCCGGACTTGAAGGGTGAAAGTGTTAACTCTTCTTTCTACCGTGCGATGATTGGATCTCTTATGTATCTCACAGCCTCGAGGCCCGACATAATGTACCCTACGTGCCTGCTAGCCCGATATCAAGCCAACCCGAAGGCCTCACATCAAGCAGCTGTAAAAAGGATTTTCCGCTATTTGAAGGGTTGCCCGGACACCGGTCTCTGGTACCCTAGGGATGATAGCTTTGATTTGATCGCTTTCAGTGATTCTGACTTTGGTGGCTGCAAGATCGACGGCAAATCCACAACGGCTGGATGTCAGTTTTTAGGAAATCGCCTTGTCACATGGCAGTGCAAGAAGCAAACTTGTGTTACTACATCAACTTGTGAAGCTGAATACATTGCTGCCTCAAGTTGTTGCTCTCAAGTTCTGTGGATTCAACAGCAAATGTGGGCCTACGGTTTTGAATTCCTATCTACTCCTATTTTCGTTGATAATTCTGATGCCTTACAGATCACTAGAAATCATGCGCAGCATTCAAAGACCAAACACATCGGTATCAAATATCACTTCATACGTGATTGCTTTAATAAACGACTTATCGATGTTGTTAAGGTCCACACCGATGACCAACGTGCCGACCTTTTTACTAAAGCATTTGACAAATCATGTTTTGACTTTTTACTTATGGTAAACGACATTAAGGTCAAGCCGGAGTAAACCAACATCGGAAAATCATTTTTGTAAATATCTATTTGTGTTTTAATTTATCATAGTTTTTGCATTTTAGGGGGAGTAAAAAACGAAAAATACAAAAACATTAAAAATTTCAAAAATACAAAAACATCGATTTTTTTTTTTCAAAAACACAAAAACAATAGCAAAACAAAAATGAGTTTCCTGGTGAGCAAAAGAGAAAATGATAGTACATCAGTGGTCTGTCTAAACCTCTTTGAACTTAAAATGAAAAACGATAAGCAGCTCTATATAATATGTATCGGTAGGCTCATAATCATTTCAAAGTGTGCAGGGCGATATAAACCTAAATCGACTGAAGACTGTGTGGGAACCGCTCATTGGCATATGGTCTTGGTACCGAAATTTCGTTTGATAGATTGCCGAGGTTCAGAGATACATGGTCTTTATGCTGTTTATCATCTGAGTATCATGGTTGTTTCTTTTACCGAAGACAACGGGGACGCAAGTTTAGAGCTTCCATGATACCATACATACGTGTAAATATCATTCAAACATGTATATAATACATGATGCATACGACCTCAATAAGTGATAAATAATCACATGTCCCAATCAATAAGTGATAATATATCACAATTTTTATCCGAGAGTCAAGTTCGTCTTTTTTTCGGTACGATGGTACTAACCTGTTCACGGACTTGCTCTTGTGCCCTTGCGGGCAACGAATATCAAGTTCCTCATCAATAAGTGATTTTATCACATAGAGCTTGTATTCACCCAAAATAAGTGAGTATCTCACATCATATACGTTGAAAACAGATGATAAATGGTATACTCACCATTAAGATGAACTCTCGTGCATACCTTGATACGGGAATGTGTCGTGTGTGGATGAACACCGGTCGGTAAATATAAATCATACCTTAAACGTATCCCCTAATCGCGAGTACATCTGATACGTTGAGTTTAAGTGGACAACAATACCTATAATCGTTATAGATGCTTATCTTAATGTTAACTAATTGAACAACAAGAGTGTTTTGGTATGACCGTACATTGATATGATTCTCTTACCCTCGAAACTCACAAAAAGAATGTCTGTAAATATTTATTTAATGCTTTAAGTCTCTGCAT
Organism: Scalesia atractyloides; assembly: GCA_947069175.1. Lineage (NCBI taxonomy): Eukaryota > Viridiplantae > Streptophyta > Magnoliopsida > Asterales > Asteraceae > Scalesia > Scalesia atractyloides. Next base: position 74,186,865 of record CAMTDV010000010.1, on the reverse strand, counting down.
CTCTGTATATATTTATTTACTGCTTTCCGTCTTTATATTTGAAATATTCTAAAATACCAAAAAGATTTTAGGTGTGTTTTAATATAAACTTTATAAAAACCAAAAAGATTTTATTTTATTTCTGATTGCCAGATGTTGGATCTCGAGTCTTTTCCACCTGAAGCCTGATCAAAACCTAAAACAATTACACCTTCATAAACGGTCGAAGTTAACAAGCTGTGAAAGTTAAAATCTAAAATTGATTAACATTTAGAAACTTTCAAACTGTTGTCGGATGGTAGTTGATTGAGAGTTGGTCATGTGTGTGTCGTTTGTTTATGATTAACTATATTCCAAGCGGTTGTTCTCATTACATGTTTAGCTTTCTTGTATGTGCAGATGCGTCATACGAATTAGCTAAAGGCGAAGAGAACGTGTTAGAAGATAAGCCTTGGAATGAAGACACGACATGGATGCACTAAAAAAATTAAGATGATTGATTTGCAGCTGACCACTCATCAACACCACAAGGATCTAAAATTTGAAGATCAACGTCTCATGAGCAACGTTCAAGGGGGAGTTTGCCGATTCACTCCTTGTCCGTGACATGTGAAGACTTTAAAGATCTGACAACAATGTGAAGAACGAACCATCACAAGCAGCATCCAAGGGGGAGTTTGTTAATGCATATTTGTGGAGCAGCTCAGTTCGGTTCGACTCGGTTCGGTTCGGCTCAAGACCAACATCGTGACATTCCTCCGTCGTACCCTCCAGAGATCGTTACACGAAGCACGAAGAGCCACGAACCGTCATCACCACGTCATCACCATGACATCACCATGATGATGTCATGTGATTTAATTATCTTGCCATGCAAATTGTCAACTGTCTAGACACCTCACGAAGAATATGCGTGCATATCCAAGAAACTTGGAGTTTGGTAAGTGACGAAGAATCTAATGTGATAGTCAACGAAGAATCACTTCTGCATGCATGGTCCAACGAAGAACATTCTTCGTGACTTGTGATTCTTCGTGGATTGTATGTTGTTTGCTTATATGTTGTTCGTCTGAAGGATCCATGAAGAACCCTATTCTTCGTGTAAATTTGTTTGTTCGCTGGCATGGTTAACGAAGAACCATACTTCGTGGATCATGTATGTTCTTCGTAGCCAAGCAAATCCTTCGTGGGACTGTTTGGTGTCTGGCCTATATAAACTGAACATGTTTTACATTTTAAAGGCACAACACATAGAGAACATAGTGTGTGAACAGAGTGAGTTTTGAGAGAATAGTCTTGTATTATCTTGTATCAAAACCTTTCTGTGAAATATAAGTTGAGCTTTAAAACGTTGAATCTTTGTGTTTTGTATTCTCTGCTCGGTTTAATTCACCGTTTGGTTTCCGCACAACTGGGTTTTGTTTGTATAACAAGGATAAGGTTGCTAGATCCTCCGCTAGTGGACCTACATTTTAAGTTAGGTATTGGTGGGAGTCAAAGTGAATCCGCTATACCAAGATCAGTACCACTTTTGATTAATGTCAGGGTGACATGACACACGAAGTGTTAAATTGGGGATGGTGGGAGTCAAAGTGAAAGTTGGGAGTAGCAGCGATCAATTTTGATTAGTTTGAGGTGATAAAATCCATTTCCCCTAATTCTTTAATGTTTCTATATCGGGCTTAAAAATCTCTAGGTGTTATGAGATCCTCATCGAAATAGAAATAGGGCTAAAAATATATATATTTAGGCCTTGTGTACCTTACGTAGGGGCGCTAATGTGCCACATAGTCGCGCCGGAGGCGTGCACACCACCACATCCTGGCATTGTTGGAGGCTCGGGCACCAGCGTGGCTAGAACCACATGTGTGGTGTGTGTGGGTGGATTTGGCTTGCCTAGCAGGAACCCACTACCGTATTTTTATTAAATATAAAGTAATTTAAATATTTTTTATTTAAATAATTTCATTCGGACAAAAAGACCACACCAGACACTCTTCATTTCAATACTCGTAATTCTACTCTTCAAAGAAATTATCCTCCTAAAAAATATTTTGGCTCCACGTGAAAAGCTATTATCTTTTTAAACGGAGTCTCTCCATAACACACAGTCTTAGAGAGGTAAAATCAAACAAACAAGGTCATATAAAAATAATTATATCATGTCATATATGTGAATATACTTCTTTCATGTGACATGGTATTTGATAGTATATGTTTTATGTTTTGTGAGTTTAGTTGAAGGGCTAACGCCAACTATGTCACCTAAGGGGGTGTGGATTGCAAACACTATCAAGGAGGGGCGCTACAGGAGGCGCGAGAGTGGGGGCGTGGCAGGAGTCACGGGCGTGGTTTAAGTTTTCTATATTTATTAATTTTTATATTATTATATAATATATGAAACAATTATTTAAAGGCACATCAACCTAATATATTTCTAATAAAGCCCCCACACACTACACTTTAATAGTGTGAAGGAATAAAAAGTGCACACATGTGGAAAAAAAATTTTCACATAAAGCCCCGACATAGCCCCTCACAACATATAGTCTTAGCATGAATGCTTTTTGGGTAGAAAGGTGCCAAGTTATATGGGTAGTAACTTTTGATTCCTCTGGAGTTATGTGGGCATAGAATATGGGCGTAAAGGATGCAAAGGGTAGATGTTGTGACGAAGCAATGGGTTTTCACATCCAAATTCTCATTTGAAGCCCTATGTTTTAATGTATGAATAACAAACAAACCCATATGATAGGGTCTAGGAAGGAGAGAATGGAGGTAAATCTTTCCTCTATCATGAGACCTACCGAGACACCTGACTTTAAAAGCCTTTGTTAACATGTAATGTATTATATCCATAAATCATAAAGTGTGACATAAGGAATAAAACACAACAAAACAAATAGTACTAAAAGTAATAGGAGTATAACATAAAAATGTAAAGAAAACTGTAGTAGCAACAAATATCAAGCACAGAGAAAAGAATAAGGGTGGAGGAGGGGGCCTCTCTTTCATGTACCGTAGCCCTCTTCAATCTTTTATTGCCATGCTATGTTTACTTCCAACACCACTAAATTACTGGCAACAATCCTTTTATCTACCCTAAATCCAAGGGTCCCATCCATCGACTCTATTCACCAACTACATACATGGTTTTCATAAACTTTCTTCGGGTTACTTTACCCTTAATCAAAACCCGCCCAAAGTACCCCCTAGAAAATCTTCGACGGTGCAGTGGTGGATCTAGAAAATCTTCATAAGGGTAAAGTTTTATTAAAAATGGGTAACGAAATCGAAAAAAAGTCAAAATTTTCCAAAAAGTTACACTACAGCCGAAGCATCAAGAGGTAGCGAAGGCTACCCCTTATCATAAGGTAGGTCCGCCCCTACGGCGGTGTACCCGCTTAGGTTTACTATTCTAGAGTCCTTACCAGCAAGGCACACCCTCCACCCTAAGGTAAAATAAAACCGGTTAACATATATATACGCTCTAACATATGTTTGAGTCATGGTTTTAAATAAGTAATTACGTGATATCTATCAAATTTACAATTTGTTGTTTAAAGATACTTTATTTTTATTTGGAACACGCAAATTTGGCTTAGATACATCATTGTTGATTATTAATCTGTTCCTTGTATCTTATATTCATTATGTCAATGTCCATGACCGTTCCTATTTACATCTAAAAAAATGAGAATAAAATAATCTCTAAGATAAAGATGTTGACACTAGACAGATCGATTTCAATTTGCCATCTACCTTTTGTTTGTCATTTATTTAGTAGTCTAACCTCGTATATCATATGACTTGCATGCATATTAGCATCTGTTTTTAATTTTCTTTAGGATATTTTATTAACATAACCAGGTGTTAGATATAGGTAAGATTTTAAAACAAATTATTAAAAAAAAAAGCTTCACAAATAAAAGACCTTCCAGTTGTCTATTGAGCATTCCATAAGACACCATGGTTGACCGCTATATATTATGTTTCAGGACGGCTTGGAAAAATATATACCCAGAAAGAAGAAAGAAAAAGAGAGAGAGAGAGAGAGACAAAATCAATTGTTTTCTATGGTGACTTTAATCACTTAACTGTTCATGGATTAGTATATAGTCTACGAACCTTTCAATCTTTATATAAAATTAAGACATTAGGTAAACATGGAATTCAAGCATTGGAAGAACATGAATTACGCTTATATTTTAATTTTCCTGGATGGTATTTATTAAGATATCATTAATTCAACAATGGCAGTGTAATTTAGCTTAATCATGGCTGTGATTTCATGGGCTCTTATTTCTTCTTCTTGTTGCCTTTTTCTGAATCAATGTATTTCAAGATTGATCGTTTCAGTGCCGATGCAACAAATATACTGTATACGGGAGATGCCATGCCTTCTATTGGAAGCATAGAGTTCAATAAAGTCAACTACATTACTCGTGTAGGCCAAGCCATATACTCTGATGCAGTACTGATTTGGGGCCATAAGTCTCGTAAGCTCACCGATTTCACCACTCACTTCACCTTCATTATAGATACACTAGGTCGGCCCAAGTCCTACTACGGACATGGGCTCACTTTCTTTCTTGCCCCGGTGACTTTCCAAATCCACCTAACTCAGCCGGCGGCTTTTTAGGGCTGTGTTTAACACCACTTACACTGATTCACCTCGAAACCAAATGATTGTCATCGAGTTTGACTCTTTTGTGAATGAGGAATGGATTCCTCCAGTCGAACATGTGGGTATCAACAAGAACTCTATTTATTCATCCGTTTACGCTGCATGGAATGCGAGTTTACATAGTGGCGAATCTGCAGATGCCTGGGTTTCTTACAACGCCACCACTCAGCTTTTGAACGTGCGGTGGAGCTATGGTGCTGGAAATCATTCTAGAGGGGGGAATACCAGTCTTTCATATCAAGTTGACCTCAGGGAAGTTCTTACTGAGCGGGTAATGGTCGGGTTTTCAGCTGCCACGTCCGGTACTCCTATAGAAAGACATATCCTCCAATCCTGGGTGTTCAATTCAAGTTTGGTACAAAAAGATGAAGCTAACTCAAATGAATGGAAACTGGCAGTGGAGATAGCAGTACCTCTTGGTGTTCTAGTTCTGGTAGCATGTGTTGTATTTTAGAGAACAAAAAGAAAGCCTGCAGAGGAACCAGTAGAAGCAGTCGCCTTGACATCGATAAATGACGATCTCGAACGAGGAGTGGGCCCAAGAAGATTTTCTTACAGCGATCTTGTTTTAGCAACCAACAATTTCTCGAATGATAAAAAGTTATGCGAGGGAGGATTTGGGTGTGTCTAGTGGGTGTGGGGGTGTGTGAGATCAGAAGTTTGTGACATAAGAAACTGTTTTCATTAACATATTTTGAATGATACATCATCTACTTATAGGTAACCTCAACTAACTCAACTACCTCCCAACTAAAATAACAACTATCCAGCTATAAATACATACTACACATGTATATTCTCTAATACGCCCCAAGCTAAACGAGGATCATCCACGTGAAGCTTGGACCTCAGATTGTCAAAACGAACACCAGACAATCCTTTGGTCAAAATATCTGCAATCTGCAAAGTAGTAGAGATATATCGAACATGTAAAATACCCATTAAAACCATGTCTCGAATGAAATGCAAGTCAATCTCCAGGTATTTAGTGCACTAATGAAACACCGGGTTGACTGTAAGATATGTAGCTCCCATATTGTCACACCAAAGAGAAGGTGGACAAGTCAACGTAATATGCAATTCATGTAATACATATATAATCCATCGTAACTCAGCAGTTGTATGAGGAAGAGCTCGGTACTCAGCCTCAGTACTCGACCTAGCAATTGTATGTTATTTCTTGGAGCTCGAACTAATGAGGTTGGGCCCAAAAAAACACAATAACATGTGGTAGAACGTCGATCATTGGGACAACCAGCCTGGTCCGCATCACTATAAGCATGTACATCAAGACAAGTAGACCGACGTATGCATAACCCATGAGAGACAGTACCCTTAAGATACAACAAAATACGCTTGACAACGACCCAGTGTTGATTAGTAGGTAGGAGGTATCTTAAGAAATTGTGACACTCTACTAATCGCATAAGCTATCTCTGGTCGTGTCAGCACAAGATACTGTAACGCACCAACCGTACTCCGATAAGTAGTAGGATCAAATAAAGGATCATCAATATGTCGAGAAAGTTGTCCAATATGCTGTAACAAATCAAGTAAGTAGCGTCGTTGTAATAAATGTAACACAACCTCAGAGAAAGTAGCCTGAGCACCCAGAGAATATGAAAACTGACCCAAATCCTTAAGCGCAAACTAGGAGTGTAAGCGTCCAATCAATCCAGAAATGAAATCAGGAGTGCTCCTGAAAATAATGATGCCATCAACATAGATCAAGACATAACAATGTATCGAATCCTTTCTATAAACAAAAAGAGATGCATCTGAAATACACTGAGTGAAATCACCCGCAAGAAGAGCTGTGGATAGCTTGGAAAACCAAGCTCTAGGATCATGCAAGAGCCTTCTGCAGACAACAAACATAATGTGTTCAAGATGTGTCAACAAAGCCTGGGGGTTGTGTCATATACACAGTCACATAAAGATCCCCATGTAAAAACGCATTGTTGACATCAACCTGACGAATAGACCATCCTCGAGAAACAAAATGACTTAATAGAACACAAGGAATGGACTTGGGTGAAAGTTTATCTGCTCGAGTATCACCAAGAAATGGATAAGACAAACACCCAAAAGGCACGAAGAATAGAATAATCCAGTCGAGAACCGACAATGTCTCAAAAAGAGAAGAATAGTGAAGAACCGGTGTAGGTAAACGGTTAATTAGATAAGCTGCAGTGGCATAAGCATCATACCAAAATTTCTTTGGTAATTTTGCATGAAACAAAAGAGCTTCAGCAATCTCAGATAAATGATGGTTTTTCCGCTCAGCTACCCCATTTTGTTGGGGTGTATATGGACATGAAACACGATAGGCAATTCCCGATTCAGAAAGATATAGGGCCATCTGTCCATGGATAACCTAAGGAGCACCATCACACTGAAGGAGTTTAATGATGCATGAGAAGAGATTCTCAACAAGTGGTTGTAAATGATGAAACGAATCAACCGCCTGTGAGCGATGTGTCAAAGGATACATCCATGTAAATTTGGTAAAATCATCGATGAACGTAATAAAGTATCTAAAACCATCACTAGACATAATAGGGGATGGACCCCAAATATCACAATGAATCACATGTAAAAGAACAACATAATGTGTAACAATAGTCTCAAACGGTAATCGTTTTGATTTCGAGATACTAGAAGCAGTACAATGTGACAACATGGATTTATTCGCAAAATGTAAAAATGAAAATCTAGCTAACACAACATCTGGTGGATGTCCAAGCCGAGAGTGCCACATCTCTCGAGGAGAACTGAAGCAACATCAATCAAAGAATAAGCTAATGTGGACTACCACACATGTGGTGGATGAGCTGTCCATCAAGCGTCTGAATAGACAACCCGAAATATGAGAAAATGATAGCAATAGAATGATCAATAACAAATTGTGTAATAGATAGTAAGTTCTTGACAATACCAAGAACTATGAGAGCGGGTTTAAGCAAAACAATACAACTAGACAAATGTAGTGAGGCATAACCAATATGAGTAATAGCTAGTGATGTACCGTTGCCGACAACACGTTTAGAACAAATGTAGGGAACGGCTCCAAAAACAAGAGAGGAACCGGTTGTCATGTGGGCAGTCGCTCCTGAATCGGGGTATCCAAGGATCTACCTGATTGCAAACACTAGATATGTCTGCCACAAGCCCAAGTGTGACCCAACATGTAACCCTGATGTATTCAAAACAATTAGGGTTTGATGTTGCCGATTCAAGAATTTTGTGTTATCGAGCTTGATTGGCATAAGATTCGTGATATTTGGATAGTTGTTACTTGAATTGGTGAGATTTTTATTTGTGGTTGAAGAGGATGATGAATCTGTCATGTTTATCAATGAAACATGAATGAAAAGGATGAGAACAATAAGAAAAAAGGAAGAAAGAAGACAGAGAAGTAGATCGGAAAGAATGGAGAATCGCCGGAGATCTAACAACCTGCCGGAATTAGGACATCAAGATCAAGAGCATATGCTCTAATACCATGTGTGAGATCAGAAGTTTGTGAGATAAGAAATTGTTTTCGTTCACATATTCTAAATGATACATCACCTATTTATAGCCAACATCAACTAACTCAACTACCTCTCAACTAACATAACAACTATCCAGCTATACAACTATAGGTACATACTACATATGTATATACTCTAATATGGGGTTTGCTCAGGAAAGGTGAGCTGCTTCTAGGTCTGGACCAGAACATGAAGGACTTTGACTCATAACAAGTTGAGTGTTTGGTGATGGTGGGGGTCATGGGATCAAGAGTTTGAGTAAAACCAAAAACAATAACGACACTAAATAATCATATCCAGGGTTAAGATTTTACATAGGAAAAGTGGAAAACTCTACAAACAATATATCTTGACCAAAGGCAATATTTAATTTATAAACAGATCCAACCGATAAATGAAAATGCAACTAATCAGTTTGAATTAAGAACCACAATCACAAAAAGATAGGATGCTAAGTTGGCTCTTTTAACACATAAGTTATCTGATAATTATCAGACTCGTATTTGGACTAACCGGACAAAAGAAGCAGGATAGAAAGCTGCCCTTAGTCAGGAATTACGGGGCCCTACATCATGAACGAAAAATGGAAACGTTGCGACAAAACCTTCCGTTTTTTTTCCAAATTCTTATTTGAAGCCCTTATTTTTAAAATTTTATTTTATTTTTACTTTTATCGGGTTTTTTTCTTCAAATTTCATCTCTATTTTTTTTCTGTTGTATATGTGAATCATGGATTTCGGTTTACATTGAGTTGTACTCTATCCATTTTTGTTTTCCAGTTTTACGATATGTATCAGTTTTACAATTTCTAGTTAAAACTACTTGTCGAATCCATGACCAAAACGGCAGAGCGTTATTAACCTTGAACTTGGCGGGTCCGGTTCAGATTCCACTCCTCGTCATTGTGGTGATGGTTTCTCTAGCGGGGTGTCGAGTCTTGGGCTGCAGCCACATGAAAAGCTAGTTAGAGGGCCCGAGAGGGTTTACCCCGAAGGCACTCCGACGCTCAAGTCAGTATCATGTATGGAAGTGATGATTATAAGTGCAACTCTAATGTATGATATAAAGAGAGAAGGCAGAAGTGTAAGGGAGAAGAAAGGGATCATAACCTGATTCTTTGAAGAGATAAGCTTCCACTTTATAGCATTATTCTTGGGCCATAACCTAATGGGCTGGCCTAAGAATGGACCTCTCAGAATAGGCCCACTCGAACCACTTAACACATGTTGGGAAAGTCCAAATGGGCTCAGGCCCAGTCATCATTCTAAGGGACTAAGCCCAGACGAGGAACCCAAGCGGGGTATTGTATGAATAATTATTTATGTTTCACTGTTTGTCTACCACACATGTTACAAATTTTCTTATGATATATACTAACATAACCAACCGTTTTTCTACCACACATGTTATAGGTTGTATTTTTTTCAATAAAATGGAAGGATGTCAAGCATGTTAAAAGAAACTTTAATGAGTCAAATGGGTATAACTACAAAACATTTTAAATAAAAGTATTTACAAAAGCTTCAATTTCATTCAAGTAATATAACTTTGGTATCATATTTAGCATAATAAATACATGCAGGACGACCCAACTTGTACATAAAATTTATCGATTTGACCTGAGTTTATATCGACCTTAAAATCACTTGGTCCCACCAGGTCACTTTGTGAACTTATAAATAATTAAAAGACCTTGCAGTTGTTGCTTGAGCAAAATTAATTAGCCGTATATTGTCACTGATGCCTATGCTACAACATTCCATAGGACAGCATTGTTCTGGACCTTATGATCAACTGGTTGCTATATATATTTCGGGTTTTAATCATCTATATTGAAGATGAAAAATATGATTTTCTGGGTCTGTTCTTTCTTAATCTTGTTCCCTTATTCTTATTCGTTAGATTTCAAGATTGACCGTTTCGATGTGGATGAAAAAATATACTGTATAGGGGGGATGCCGTACCTTCTGTTGGAACTATAGAGTTCAATAAAGTCAATTATCTTACTCGCGTAGGTCAAGCCATATACTATGATACGTTGCCAATTGTTAAAAAGGAAAGTCAAACCTCAAGAGCAAATCTCCGCTAATTAACAGCTAATCAACAGCAGCAGCTAATCAACAGCTGGGATGTCCAGCTAATCAGCAGCCGGATCAACAGCCAGACCTTATGCAATTCAATCCTTTCCTTCTTTATGTTACTCTTGTAAAGCATTTTAAATAACCTGCACTTGTAATCGAAAAATATAACAAACCAGTTATGAATGAATAGCCTTGTTCGGTAATCCTCTCTGAAACTCTGTTTTAACATGGTATCAGAGCGGGTTATTTAGCTTGCTCATCATCTACCCAAAACACAACCGAGCCACAACCAAGTCACCATGTCCGGAGACGGTAACTCGAGTAGTGATCTCACATTACAACTAGCCAACCTTCTCAAAAATTCCCAGTCAAAAAGCCCCAAAATGTCCGATAGTTTACAGATAAATCTGAAACTAAACGGCCAGAATTATCCCTATGGACCCGAATGATTGGAGTCGCCATAGGCGGAAAATCAAAAACTCTGCTGCAACATTTAACCACAAATTCCCCAGACCAAAATCATGAAACCTACGAACAATGGGAGCAAGATGACCTGATTGTTTTTTCATGGTTAATTCAAAATATTGAACATGTTCTTGCGGGTAACCTCACCGAGTTTCCCACAGCGAAATCGCTGTGGGATGCCTTGGTAGTTACATACAGCAGTGGACGGGACAAGCTCCAAACATTTAATCTTCATGTCAAAGCGAATGACATCAAACAGAACAATACTTCTCTCGAAGAATTGTGGATAACCCTCCAAGGCGTATGGGGAGAAATCGACCGCATTGATCCGAATCCGATGACTTGTTCAACGGATATTCAAACATACTCCAGAATCCGAACAGAGCAGAAACTCTTCCAGTTCTTAAATGCCCTTGATCGGAAGTATGACCCTATAAAAAGGGAAATACTCCGGTCAGAACCTCTTCCGACTGCAGAAGCCGCGTATGCCACTGTTCGCAAGGAGGCCGCTCACCAAAAACTTCTCGGAACACCTCTCAATGACGCACAGGGCATCGCAGCTGGTCTAATAGCCGCAGAAATAGAAGGAACAGGACTTGCATCGAAAGGGCTCCGACGGTTTGACGGAAGAAGAACTGGATCAGTAAACAGAGATGACAAAACTCATCTCAAATGCGACCACTGTGGCATGACTAAGCATACAAAGGAACAATGTTTCAGACTCGTCGGATATCCCGATTGGTGGTCTGACAAGAAGGGCACAAAGGCCACTGCTCACGAGAAAGGCAGATCACCCAGCACCGGCAACCGAGAGGTTCCAGGAGATGGAAGCCGGAGTCGGGTGGGTTTCGGCGGAATGGCCGACGCAACAGGCGAAGGGGATGAAGGTGAAGGGTTAGGTAATGGCGGTGGTAATGAAGGAGAAGGTAACCGGGTTGGTTTTGGGGCGGATAACATAAATCCATGGGTTTATAACCCAGAATTGGATATGTCACATTTGGTCCCTAGAAATAGTGGGAATGCTAATATGGCCCAAAACTATCATGAAAAACAAAAACGATGGATATTCGATTGTGGTGCAACCGACACAATGACTTATGAGTCATCGGATATTATCTCAACAAGAAAACCAATAAAAACACATATTCAAACGGCAAACGGAGGGATAATGGATGTAAAATCGGGAGGGACAATTGAGATTTCACCCACAATAAAAATCTCTAATTGTCTTTATGTTCCCTCGTTGTCACATAAACTGCTTTCCATTAGCCACGTCACTAAAGAACTCAACTGTACTGTTCTAATGTACCCTACGTTTTGCATTTTACAGGATATCAGGACGGGAGCGATCATTGGGCGTGGCACTGAAAGTCAAGGGTTATATTATGTGGACGAAGTAACTCAAAATGGTGCTGTGATGTTAACTCATGGTACATCGGAACGAGAAGCATGGCTGTGGCACCGAAGATTAGGTCATCCCTCTACAAGTTATTTACATATTTTATTTCCAAAACTATTTCCAGTTAATTCCTTGTCAAATTGTGAAACATGCGTTTTAGCAAAGAGCCACAGGAAAACTCTTAAACCAAATAACACTAAGGTTACTTTACCATTTTCATTAATCCATTCTGATGTGTGGGGTCCTGCCCCCGTTCTTGGGGGCAAAACCTTCGCTACTTTGTGATGTTCGTTGATGATTGTACCCGAATGACCTGGGTTTATTTTTTAAAAAACAAATCCGAAGTCTTTGAAAAATTCACTATGTTTTACGCCATGATCCAAACCCAATTTCAAACAAACATCCAAATCTTCCGATCCGATAATGGCGGTGAGTTTGTAAATACCTCCTTTAAATTGTTTTTTCAAAACAAAGGAATAATCCACCAAACCACATGCCCAAACACCCCAGAACAAACGGTGTCGCTGAAAGGAAAAATCGCATTTTGCTGGAAATGACACGAGCCCTCCTAATTGAATCCCAGGTCCCGAAACATTTTTGGCCTGAAGCCCTTGCTACTGCCACCTATCTTCTCAACCGACTCCCAACAAAAATCCTAAAACTTAACACTCCGTTACACACCCTTTCAAGTTTTTTCAAACTTCCCTCTGTCCTTACCCTTCAACCACGAATCTTTGGATGTACCGCTTTTGTTCACATACCTAAATCAGATCGAACCAAACTTGACCCTTGTGCTGAAAAATGTGTCTTTGTTGGGTATGGAATGAATCAAAAAGGATACAGATGTTATAATCCAAAGACACGTCATATGTTCACCACAATAAACTGTGACTTTCTTGAAACCGAGTATTACTATTCCCAACTCAGTGGTCAGGGGGAGAAGGAATGTTCAGACACACTAAGTTGGTTGAAATATGTTCCCTATGTACCAACTACAGAGTCACCAGAAGTCACCTTCAGTGCCACTGAAGGCCCTAATGTTCCTCCTAACCTGGTATCCGAGGTAAGTAATACTCACTCTATTCAGTCTGGTGATACCTCTAACCATGCAACTGCCACAGAACAAGCTGAAAGTTTACAGGCAGATGAACCCATACAAGAAGAATCCACACAAGAAGAAACACCGTCAAGATATGTATTACCCCCTAGAACAAACAGAGGGGTTCCTCCGAAACGGTATTCTCCTGGAAAAGAGCCAAGGAAGTCTAGTTATCCTATAGCTAATGTAGCTAATGGAAATCTCACTAAGGAAGCCAAAGCGTTTATCTCATCTGTTTACTCTGAGGAAACTCCTACAAACGTAGATCAAGCCTTAAAGTCTAAACATTGGAAGGAAGCAATGAAAACAGAAATGGAAGCCTTAATCAAGAACAACACTTGGGAAAAGTGTACTCTTCCATCGGGAAAGAAATCCGTAGGGTGTCGTTGGGTCTATACGATTAAGTATAAACCAGACGGTACAATTGAGAGATACAAAGCTCGACTGGTAGCAAAAGGGTATACCCAGACACATGGGATTGATTACGCTGAAACGTTTTCCCCAGTTGCAAAAATGAACACAATTAGGGTTCTTTTTTCGATAGCCGCAAATGAAGGGTGGCCACTTCAACAGTTTGATGTAAAAAATGCATTCCTACACGGGGATCTAGAGGAAGAGGTATTTATGGATGCTCCTCCAGGATTCACAAAAGATTTCAAATCCGGGGAAGTTTGCCGTCTGAAGAAATCTCTGTATGGTTTGAAGCAATCTCTCCGAGCTTGGTTTGGCAGATTTACTGTAGCTATGAAAAAATTTGGATATAAACAAAGTAATGCCGATCACACTTTGTTTCTCAAAAAAAGAGGAAAATTCGTAACCTGCCTAATTATCTATGTAGATGATATGATTATTACAGGGAACGATAAAGAAGAAATGGGAAAACTAAAAGAAAACTTGTTTGCCGAATTTGAAATGAAAGATTTAGGAAGGCTAAAGTATTTCCTCGGAATTGAAGTACTAAGGTCGAAACAAGGAATTTTCATGAGTCAGAAAAAGTATGTCTTAGACTTGCTGGCAGAGATTGGAATGATAGATTGCAAACCAGCAGACACTCCTATGAGTGTAAACCAAAAGCTATATATGGAGGAAGGAGCAAAATTAGCAAATAAAGAAAGATATCAACGGCTGGTGGGAAAACTAATATATCTCTCACATACTCGCCCAGACTTTGCATATGCTGTAGGGGTGGTAAGTCAGTTCATGCACCAACCTCAAGAGTCCCATATGGAAGCAGTTTGGAGAATTATTAGATATCTCAAAGGAACAGTGGGTCATGGAGTCCTGTTTCAATCACATGGACACCTAAATATTCAAATCTATACTGATGCTGACTGGGCAGGAGATAAGGGAAGCCGGAGGTCAACAGCAGGGTACTTTGCTCTAGTTGGTGGGAATCTTGTCACTTGGAGAAGTAAAAAACAAAAGGTGGTTGCTCTCTCAAGTGCAGAGGCTGAATTTAGAGGTATAGCTCGAGGTCTAACAGAAGCCATATGGATGCGAAGACTCTTAGCTGAGATTGGCTTTCCTTCAAGAGAAACGAGCAAGATTATGTGTGATAATAAAGCTGCAATTCAGATTTCAGAAAATCCAGTACAACATGATCGAACTAAACACGTAGAAGTTGATAGGAACTTCATCAAAGAAAAATTAGAAGATGGTACAATTGAACTACCGTTTGTTAGATCAAAAGATCAGTTAGCAGACATACTAACAAAGGCTGTCAGTGGGAGAGTCTTAGGCGAATGCTTAGACAAGTTGTGTATTGGAAACCCCACTACTCAACTTGAGGGGGAGTGTTAAAAAGGAAAGTCAAACCTCAAGAGCAAATCTCCGCTAATTAACAGCTAATCAACAGCAGCAGCTAATCAACAGCTAGGATGTCCAGCTAATCAGCAGCCGGATCAACAGCCAGACCTTATGCAATTCAATCCTTTCCTTCTTTATGTTACTCTTGTAAAGCATTTTAAATAACCTGCACTTGTAATCGAAAAATATAACAAACCAGTTATGAATGAATAGCCTTGTTAGGTAATCCTCTCTGAAACTCTGTTTTAACAACCGTAAGTCTGGTAAGCTCACAGATTTCACCACTCACTTCACCTTCATCATCGATACACAAGGACGATCCGTGTACGGTCATGGACTCGCTTTCTTTCTTGCCCCAGTCACCTTCCAAATCCCACCCAACTCAGCCGCTGGCTGTTTAGGCCTTTTTAACACGACATACACTGATTCACCCCGAAACCAAATGATCGTCCTCGAGTTTGACTCTAAAGTTAACCCTGATGGGATCCCCCAAATGAACGTGTGGGGATCAACATTAACTCCATTCATTCCGTTACTTATGCTGCATGGAGTGCTAGTTCACATAGTGGAGAGACTACAGATACATGGGCATCTTACAACTCCACCACTCAACTTTTGAGCATGCAATGGAGCAACGGTGTCAGAAATGATTCTCGAGGGAATCTTTCATATCAAGTTGACCTCAGGGAAGTTCTTCCTGAGCAGGTGATGGTCGGGTTTTCAGCGGCCACTGGTTCTGATGTAGAAAGACACATCCTTCAATCCTGGGAATTTAGTTCAAGTTTGCATATAGTTGAAAAAAGAAAAGGTAATTCAAAGAAATGGAAACTAGGATTGGGGATAGCAGTCCTTGTTGTTTTAGTTTTGGCAGCCATGGCAGGATGTGTTGTTGTTTGGATAAAGAAACGAAAACCTGCAGAGAAACCAGCAAAAGCAGTCGGCTTGACATCGATGACTGACGACTTTGAACGAGGAGGGGTCCAAGAAAATTTTTTCATACGACGATTTCGTTTCAGCAACCAACAATTTCTCCGATGACGGAAAACTAGGCGAGGGTGGATTCGGGTGTGTCTACAAGGGCAATTTAATCCGAGAAAACATGGATGTTGCTGGAAAGAAAATTTCCCAAGGTTCTAAACAGGGGAAGAAAGAATACAAAACGGAAGTGAAGGTAATCAGCAGCTTAAGTCATCGAAACTTGGTACGTCTCGTTGGTTGGTGCCATGATCAAACTCAGTTCTCGCTTGTTTACGAGTTTATGCCAAATGGCAGCCTTGATTCTCACCTTTTCAATCAAAAGACTCTTCTTGAGTGGTCTGTGAGGTATAAGATCGCTACGGAAACAGCTACTGCGTTGCTGTATCTGCAATGGGAACAATGTGTGGTGCATCGTGATGTCAAATCGAGCAACATCATGCTTGATTCAGGGTTCAACGTGAAGCTTGGAGACTTTGGGTTGGCTCGGCTCATGGCCCATGATCAGTTGGGTCCACAAACAACTAATTTAGCCGGAACCCTACGTTACATGGCTCCTGAGTACATTGCTACAGGAAATGCTAGTAAAGAGTCAGATGTGCATAGCTTCGGGGTGGTGGCATTAGAGATTGCTTCTGGCAGAAAGGCGATTGTTGACCCAAATTCTAGTCTCATGTTGGTTCCGTGGGTTTGGGGTTTGCTGGGGAAAGGTGAGCTGCTTTCGGGTGTGGACCCAAGGCTGAATGAGGCCTTTAACTCGAAAGAAGTGAAGTGTTTGATGATGCTGAAGTTTGAGAGTGAAGTCCCAGATCTTCCGATGGAGATGCCGAGGCCGACGTATTAGGCAGAACCAAGTGTTCCAAGTTCCGGAGTCGCTTTGAAAACGTAGACTAGCGTAGATCTGGCCCGTTGAAGTTTGAACAAATGTTATATTCGGAAAAACAAACATAAGGCTGTGGGGTATGGGGCGTGGGTCGGAGGGCAACCCCCGTGTTACCACCCCGGGTGGGCATGGCTTATGGCGTGGCCCCTTGGGCGGGGCTTTGGCACCCGGCGTTGGGCGGGGCTACCCAGCTGAGGTGGCGGGTTTTAATTGGCCAACATTATAGGCGGGTTAACCAAGCGGTTGACCGGTTGAATTTTAAAAACCAACCGTTGGGTTGGCCAAGCTCAGCGGTAATTTAAAGCCCACTGGTCCCCCTTCGCTACCCCAAACCGCCATCCTTCACAACCGACACTCCACCCCGACTGTCCTCTTCGCTACCCCAAGCTCGCCCTCTTCGAGATTTATTTAACCCTTTAGGGTTTTTTTTTAAGTTTTAGTATGTTTATGTTTAATATTTGTAATGGTTTTTTTTTATGTAGGTTTTTTTTTAATTTTAGTATGTTTATGTTTAATATTAATGTT
The DNA here is from genome assembly GCA_947069175.1 of Scalesia atractyloides. Lineage (NCBI taxonomy): Eukaryota > Viridiplantae > Streptophyta > Magnoliopsida > Asterales > Asteraceae > Scalesia > Scalesia atractyloides. The sequence continues at coordinate 74,169,430 of CAMTDV010000010.1, read as the reverse complement.
TTTTCTTTATGTATTTTGTAATTTTTAGGAGTTATTAATAATATTTTTAGGTTAGTTTATAAAAATATATATATATATATACAAGTGGCCTAGCCACGCCCCACCATACCCACCAAATTGTGGTGTGACCGACGGTGCCCCTCCATTGGCATAGGTCAAGGACAAAACAACAATTGGAATCAAAAGGATCATCAATCAATAGTAAACTGGCATAGGTCAAGGACAAAACAACAATTGGAATCAAAAGGATCATCAATCAATAGTAAAAATTCATATTCAAACCCTAACAAGAATTCAAGTAGAAGTAAACAATAACCACCCAAATCACGACTAGGAAAACAGATTCAGGTTAAGATTTCAAAAGAAAACTCTACATCCAATATATCTTGACCAAAAACAATATTTACAGATCCAATCAATAAATGGAAATGCTGCTCACAACCAAATAATCAGTTGGAATCAAGAACCATTTGATTGTTTCGTGAAACTAGAGATGAGCATTTTTATGATTACATGTACCTACCAATGTCATATTGAACTGATACCGACCGACCAAATCAGTACCAATATTCATTTTTATTGTTTTTCGGTTTTGCTATTTTTCGGTATTTTCAGTGATACCGGTGATAAAATTACAACATCAACTTGGGAGTTGTCTGGAGAAGATATTAAGTCCAAGGACTAAACGAGTAAAATAGTAATTAAATGTATTTAATTATTATTTGAATTATCTTAGTATTAGTTTTATTATTATTTGTTTAGATAAGTATTGTTTAGTATTTGAGTTACAGAATAAATAGAATTCGTATTAGCCTAGGATGTTTAGTCTTTAAGTATTGAGTTCTTTTAATCAAGTTTATAAATTCACATAAACAATTAATAGAAGGAATTTGTGAATCCTGTACACAGATTTAACAACCGGTACATATTGACAATTCTTGTAGTGCATCCAGTTTAGGTTTTAACTCATTTTCGGTTTCATTTTTTATTTTATTTTATTTTTTTTTTGGTTCCGGTCCTATGTGAAACATTTACAAATGATAGGGTTTTCAACCAAGGGAATGACCCTCCAACAATCAAATTTAAATATTTTCATCGTTTGATAAAAACAAAGGATAAAAAGTGTTTGAAGGAGCATAGATTGGTCACATCCCTTGATCCCTCAACTTTATTTATTTCTTATTCATTTTAGGAGCAAAGATGTCACAGGATCGTCCCCAGAGGCCTCGCGCGGCACTTTTGAGGGACCGGGCCAAGGGTTAGCCGTGCGGAGGCTATGAGACAAAAGGTTACCTTTGTTGTGATTCACACTCTGAGGCATCTTTTTTCTCGTGTATGCCTTGGGTCACCTGAAAATAACATAGTCAATTCAGATGCTTATGTCTCCATTACACAGAAAGGCGGTGCAAGCAATACTCAACTAATAGTCTAATAGTCACTGAGACAGGAAAAGGGTTCTAATGTTACTAAAAGTTTAATGTTGTGAGATGAATTTGTAGCATCATGTATTTTGTTTTAGACAATCTATTCCATATTTTTTGAACCATCACATTAACAAGTGAAATTAATGAATTATCTGAATGAAACGAGCTACTAGGATCTCAACTCGTTAATTTCAACATATGTCCATCGATTCACAGAGTGAGTGGAAATAAAGGCAAGAGGTTTAAAAAATAGTGTATCTGTTTCAAGTTAAGTTGGTCTCGAGTTGGGCCAAGAGCGAATATGAATTTAAATGGTAAAGTAATAGGTTTCAGACCGAACCCACCCCAAACTTAAGACACAAAACCGAATCGAAGTAGCAAATGGATAAAAGAGATAATGGGTCGGCCCAACCGGTTTTGACCTGCACTTAAAAATTGACGGTTTTGACCTGCACTTAAAAATTGACGGTTAATTTAACTATGTAAGTTAAGGAATGATCTTAATACAGATGTAAGTTAAGGAATGATTTTAATACAGATGGAGAGCTGCCATGTCACACAGGTCGGATAGCAACACAAATGGGTTAAGGTTAAAGCACGTAATTTTAATGGGGGTTGACCTGAAACACTTTGTCCATGATCTCTGTTGTTATATAAATAAGTGTCAGTATGATCACAACCTTTATGTTATCTTAATAATACCCGGCTCTTTTAAAAAACGATTTAGCAGATTTTACACACTAAAAAAATATACCCTTTAGGCCCGTTTGACAAATGTAACCTGAATCGCCCAATACAAAAAAAATGGGTCAAAATTGCCAACTCTTGTACTTTTTAGCAACATCAGATGACAATGATTACCTCTTTGACAACAAAACTTCAACGCGTTAGAAAATATGCCAGCAGCTGAGCTAGGACCCCTTTCGGTTTCTCAAATGGCACAAACGTTCGACCACATGTATCATATGGTAGGGCTTTCAATGACTGTTGCAGATTTAAACCACATTTACTGCATCCACCGGCACTAGTGACTGTTGCAGATTTAAACCACATACAAGACAATAAATTGGGTGGCTCGAGTAACGGGCCAAAACAGGCCGGATTGGGTCAGCCTAAAACATTTTTCTATAGATAAAACGTTTGTCTATAAATAAGTAGTGTCAAAGTATAATTATTGTAATAGTTAAAGGTGATAATAATGTTGGATATGAGGATATAATTTCTGGAATGATCGATAATATTATTGTAACTAAAACCAGTTTAAGTAGACTTAGAACTTGAAAAAGAAATAACCAATGACTAACAAACTTAAAGAAATGCGGACACTGCCTAATGACTCGATTGCACAATGTCCACGTCTGCTGAATCAACAATAAAGACCCAACTGACTCAACGAAACATTAAAGACTTGTTGCTCCTTGTTGTTTATGAACGAGTTCCCGCAGAAGTTTCCTCATCCATACCGCTTGACACGCAGCTGCATTTGCAGCGATATATTCTGCTTCAGTAGTAGATAATGCTACTAATAAATGCTTATTAGAACACCAGGAAATTGCTTTGGTCATAAGCGAGAATACTGTGGCAAAATAACTTTTGCAATCTTCATATGAGCTGGCCCACTCACTATCAGTATACCCTTCTAGTTGAATTTTGTTCGCCCGCTCATACCATAGCCCAAGACATTAGTGTATCAGCAATGTACCTGAGATTATCTTGGCAGTAACAAATTATAACACAAAAAACTTGTGTAAAAAGTAAAAGCATAGCATAAAAAATATAGTTAGTCTCTCGAGTGCAATGTACTGAGTGTAGCAAGCAAAAAGAAGGATTGAACCGAGAATTTGGTCACACCACATGAACAACAACAACAACAACAACCTTACCTAGTTAATCCCACCTATAGCTGTATATGCTATTGGTAGGGTCTCGGGAGAGTGAGATGTAGACACTCCACATGAACGAAAACTGTAACTTACTCTATTAGTTTTATCTATGGACAGATTTGGAACAAGTTCTTGGATCACAATAAATTATGTAACACATATGTATTACTTTCCTTCGTAATCAAGCATATAGTACAGTAATGATTTCCTCTGATTAAATTTTAGACTATTTTTTTAATTGCATTTTGGTTCTTGCAGTAGACGACAATGGGTATTTGACACTGGATCTGAAGGCTGAAAGTGGTATCATATTGTTTTTATGTTCCTAGTGTGTGGTTCTGTCATTCTAAATCTCGAAAATGGTAATTATCTTTATCCTTAATCGACTCTTTGACACTGAATTTATTCGAGAGTTGACAGACTCGTATTTTGATTAACCGGACAAAAGAAGTGGGATAGAAAGGGACCTAAGTTAGATCGGCGATCACTTTTGATTCTCCGGGGATTATGTTGAATAATATGTGTTTAATAAGTTGTTTAAGTGAGTAACATGTATAATCAGGTATTTAATTTCAATTGCACTCTTATCAATATAACTTTTCAAGATTTATCATATCCATCAAATTACAATATCCTGTTAAAAATTACTTATAGTTTAATTAAAAAGTACATTAATTAACCCTTAAACACGCCATTGTATATTATTGATTTCTTTAGACCATATGTAATGTGGCTTTATAGGGGCTTGAAGGGTTTTGATAATGCCCTTACACCATTCCTCATGAGCATTATAGGGGCATGAAGAGAGAGGGGTCTTTCTAGAATAATGCCCAATAAAGAAGAAAAACAAGGTAAATGAAAGGGCATTATGAAGTTTTAACCATTACATGAAGCATTATGATGGTGTTGTGGCAAAAAATGCCCCTTAAGGGGCATTAACCATTACCCAATACCCATGGTCTTATTGTATATTAAATTCTTTTTGTCAATGTCCATGATCGTTACGATATACGTGCATATCAAAATGAGAATATAATAGTAATCCTGAAGATGAAGATGTTGACCAATTTCAATTGTTATCTGCCTTTGGAGATGTTGACCAATTTCAATTCATTTGCTATCTGCATTTTGTTTGTCATAATATATAGTACTCTAACCTCGGACTTCATATGACTTGCATGAATCAGCATCTGTTCCTTATATTCTTAATCACATTTATCAACATAACCAGATGTTTGTCCACCACTCAGTTTCCACCAACTCATTTTGTCAACTCATGTTCACAACATAAATTAAGTTGTTAATTAAGCAATATTATCTCTATAATGTCACTGCTGCTGATGCTACAACATTTCAGATGACAGCATGGTTCTGACCGTGTGAATTGGTAGCTATATAATATGTTTCGGCCGGCTTTATTTGCGGATTTAATATTCGGATACCGTATATTTTGGGTTTTGATTATCTGTATGAAAGTTTGACAATGTATTCCTAGAAAAACACACTCTTGAAAACAAAAAAGAAACAGACAAGATCAATTATTTTCTATGTTGACTTTAAGCGCTTAATTGCTCATTGATTACTAAATACTCCACGAATCTGTCAAACTAATTATAAAATTAACACATTAGGTAACTAACCTTGGGAAACAAGCATTGGAATAATATGAATTAGCTTTAATATTTTAATTTTTCATTCATGGTATATATTTATCCACATTATAAGTCTTCATTTACACAAAAGCTGTGTAACTTAGCTTAATTATGGCTATGATTTTCTTGGTCTGTTCTTTCTTAGTCTTGTTGCCTTTCTCCGAATCGGTAGATTTCAAGATCGATTGTTTCGAGGCGGATGCAACAAATATATTGTATTCAGGAGATGCTGTATCTTCGGTTGGAACCATAGACTTCAACAAAGTCAATTATCTTACTCGTGTAGGTCAAGCTGTATACTATGAGACAATCCCGATTTGGGACCGTAAGTCCAGTAAGCTCACAGATTTCACCACTCACTTCTCCTTCATCATCGATACACTAGGTAGTTCCCAATACGGTCATGGGCTCGCTTTCTTTCTTGCCCCAGTGACCTTCCAAATCCCACCCAACTCACCCGGTGGCTTTCTAGGCCTGTTTAACACCACTTACACCGATTCGTCCCGAAACCAAATGATTGTCATCGAGTTTGACTCATTCGTGAACGATGAATGGGATCCCCCATATGAACATGTGGGTATCAATAAGAACTCGATTCATTCCGCTGTTTACACTGCATGGAATGCGAGTTTACACAGTGGAGACTCTGCGGACGCCTGGGTCTCTTACAATGCCACCACTCAGCTTCTGAACCTTAGGTGGAGCTACGGTGCTGAAAATGATTCTCGAGCAAATGAGAATACTAGTCTTTCATATCAAGTTGACCTCAGAAAAGTTCTTCCTGAGCGGGTAATGGTCGGGTTTTCAGCTGCCACCGGTGCAAATGTAGAAAGACATATCCTTCAATCCTGGGAATTCAATTCAACTTTGAATATTAAACGAAAAGATCATTCAAAGGAATGGAAACTGGCAGTGGGAATACCAGTCCCTCTTGGAGTGCTAGTTCTTGTAGCTATGACAACATGTGGTGTTGTATATTGGAGAAAACAAAGAAAACCTACAGAGAATCCTGACGAGAAACCAGTAGAAGCAGTTGCCTTCACGTCGATGAATGACGATCTAGAACAAGAGCGGGACCGAGAAGGTTTTTTTACAGCGATCTTGTTTCAGCAACCAACAATTTCTCGAATGACAGAAAACTTGGCCAGGGTGGATTTGGGTGCGTCTACAAGGGCTACCTATCACGCGAAAACATGGCGGTTGCTGTTAAGAAAATTTCACAGGGTTCTAGACAAGGGAAGAAAGAATACATAACGGAAGTGAAGGTTATTAGCAGTTTACGGCATCGAAACTTGGTGCGTCTCATCGGTTGGTGCCATGATCAGACTCAAATCTTGCTTGTTTACGAGTTTATGCCAAATGGCAGCCTTGATTCTCATCTCTTCGGTCAAAAGACCCCTCTTGAGTGGTCTGTGAGGTATAAGATCGCTACGGGTTTAGCTTCTGCTTTGTTGTATCTGCACGAAGAATGGGAACAATGTGTGGTGCATCGTGATATTAAAACGAGCAACATTATGCTTGATTTGGGGTTCAACGTGAAGCTTGGAGACTTTGGTTTGGCTCGGCTCATGGACCATGAGTTGGGTCCACAAACAACTGGTATAGCCGGAACCATGGGTTACTTGGCTCCTGAGTACGTAACGACAGGAAAGGCTAGCAAAGAGTCAGATGTGTATAGCTTCGGGGCGGTGGCAATAGAGATTGCTTCTGGGCGAAAGGCCATGGATAATGTTGACCCGGATTCTGATCTCGGTTTGGTGCAGTGGGTTTGGAGTTTGCTCGGGAAAGGCGAGCTGCTTTCGGGTGTGGACCCGAGGCTGAACGAGTCCTTTGACTCGAAAGAAGTGGAGTGTTTGATAGTGCAATCCCAAATCTTCCGATGAAGATGCCTGTGCCAATGTACTGTGCAGAACCAGATGCTCCTTATGTTAGTTCCAGTTCTGGAGGAGGTTCGATAACTTACACTAGCATTAGTCTGGTCCGTTGAGCCAATGTGATGTATGAATTGAAGCAAGTTGGGAATAAATATATATAAGTTGTATTATTATTACATGATTTGAGTATGCATATGCTTAAATCATGATAATATTAATAGTTATCTTTGTTTAACAAGTGTTTGTTTTGTGTGTGGCTTTAATCCCAGAAGCAAGCTCCTATTCACACAGGTCACTTTTGATGGATTTGCAAAATGTACTTTTTAAACATTCAGGAAACTTTAAACTTTCTTTTCAGATTGATTTGTTGATGTCCTTAACTCCTTACCCATGATGGTTGATGCTAAAGGTAACCTCATAAATGCTAAAAACATGTCCACTTACAGTCAGGCCACATGTTAAAAGATTTTATCTACATAAAACATGTATGAATTTACATCGAGACAGATGGTAAACGGGCAACAAGTTACGCCGCTACCCTAGCAAAACTAAGTCTTTTGAATAGCAAAACGTGACATGGAAATGTGTTAGTTACTCCCTTGATAACGAGAGGGAGGGTTGAACTAACCTCTCCTGGCACGCTTCGGGACCAAGGAACGACGTTAAAGTCGAGGAGGTCTAGAGTCTGCAAGTCAAACCTTATTAAAAAGGTGAAGCCCGAAGGTAAAGACAAAAGTAAGCGCTATGCATCAGAGAAAGGAAGTCAAATGGTTACCCGATCACAAATAAACAGGGGCTCAATGGAACTTGCAACTAACCCGCTTTTAGCATAACACTGAACGGATTGACCATGTGAAGGAAGGGTGAAGAACCTGCTATATATATAAACAACCCTTCAGGTTATCAGATCATCAAGATCACTCCTAATTGCTTTCTGTTAACTCCCTCATGGGACGCTTTGAAAACCTCACTTTGGCTACCAATGGCAAGTGTTGTCAACAATACAATCATACTCTTTCTCACTAATTTTGGAGCAACACCTATGAACCATAAAGTACAAAAAAAAAAAAAAAAAAAAAAAAACAAACCTTCCCATCATAAATCGTAAGGACAGGGTTATCTTGAGAACACTAGATATCGCGAGAACGAATGAAAAAACCAATCAAAACCAATTTTTTTAATACAAATCTCACTGTAATTTAAATACAACATCAAAAAAAATCACGACATTAAATAATTTATTTCTGCTCTCAAAATCAATTTTATTAAATTTTCGACATTAAATAATTTATTTCTGTTCTCAAAATCACTTTTATTAAATTTTTTACACATGTGTAAATGAGAAACTTACACATGTGTAAATTTTCAATATTTACGAGCACATTTAAATTTAATTTCTAACATTGTATTCGAATAATAGTGATAAGTGTAAAAAATTGAATTTTGAATTGCTTTTGACTAAGTTCTCGCGGTTTTTTTATTTGTTTTCACAGTACTTACAATATTTAGCTTTCTCATTTAAACATTCCCATATATATATAGAGGAGAGATAGAAAACTCAAGAAAAACCTTATGTAACAAATTTTTTTTCTAAAAGAAAATAAGGAATATAAGTTACATGTTATCAAACGTTTTGTAACACAAAAAAAACCAAAAAGCGCCAAGAGGATTTTTATAAAAAATTTTATAAATTCAGTTTTTTAGCATATATATATATATATATATATATATATATACAGGGTAGAGATCCTAAGAGAAGTCCACCTTATTTGAGAAACTTGAGAAGCATTCTGGACCACACATTTTTCTAAGCTTTTCGTAATATACACACACGTATAGTTTAAAATTGACTATATACACATATGTATATTGAATTATACATATATGTATATAGTCAATTTTAAACTATACACGTGTGTATATTATGAAAAGCTTTGGAAAATGTGTGGTCCAGAATGCTTCTCAAGTTTCTCAATTTGCGTAGTGCTTCTCACATGATCCTAACCCTATATATATATATATATATATAAACACTGAATTATTAAAAAGATTTATAAAAAAATCCCCTCGGTACTTTTTTGTTACATAACGTTCGATAACATATTACTTACATTCCCTATTTTTTTTTACAAAAAAAAAATTTGTTACATAAGATTTTCTTAATTTAAGTTGATTTTCTCTCTATACTTTCTCTCTCTCTCTCTACATATATATATATATATATATATATATATATATATAGGGTGAGGATTCTGCGCAAAGTGTGTTTTTCCTAGAAAGTCTAGGAAGTGATCTGTGCCATCCAATTTGTATGTTTAATGGTTGAGATCATCTTGGTGGCATTTTGGTAATATGTGTGTCTTAAAAATAGGATTATTTAATTGATTGGGGTAAATGTGTCATTTAAGTTGTTTTAAATAAGGAAATAACTACCAATCATAAAACCACCTCCAAAAATGTTGCAAATTTTTTCTCTCTCTAATCCCTCACATTTGAAACCACCTAATCACACAAAAAATAACGATAAATCAGATCTAGATGTGTTCATGGTAGTGTGTTTTATCGATAAAACACAATGTGACAAACTAGTGACTGACTGCTAAAACACAGTGTGATGAAACAGTACCTGAACCGAGTAACTGCTAAAACATAGTGTGATTAAACAGTACCTGAAACCAGTAACTGCTAAAACACAGTGTGATGAAACAGTACCTGAAACCAGTAACTACTAAAACACAGTTTGATGAAACTGTACCTAAAACGAGTAACTGCTAAAACACAGTGTGATTAAACAGTACCTGAAACCAGTAACTGCTAAAACACAGTGTGATGAAACAGTACATGAAACGAGTAACTGCTAAAACACAGTATGATGAACCCAGTATAAAACACAACGTGAAGAAATTGTAATGATTTGAAATTGTCAAAGAGATATACGTTTCCATAAATATCTGGATAGTTAGTTAGGATATATAATATTCTAAAATTAAATTAATAATCAAATTACCATCATGCCCTTTTGAATAAAAAAACTAAAAGCCACATGTCACCTCCCTATTGCTTCCTATACTTTCTAGAAAACATAGGCTTTCTAGCCAACTCCCATATATATATAGTAGGCCCGGTGAGAGTGGGTCCTGGAATTACCCCTCCTCCTAGCAAGCCTTGGTTTAAAACATAATGTTTCATTTCGACAAGACCCTCATAAATTATATTCTTTTTCTTAAAAAGAATATAATCTTCTATCATGTATACATCATTGTTGATCAAGTAACTCAAACTCTCGACCTATTAAAAAGATACAACTTTAGTTCATAAATTTATCTAGTTGAGTATTTGATAACTGACGAGGTATGACCCGGAACGGCTACCCCGACCTGGTCCATTACATATTATTTGAGTATAAATAATCAATGGCACACGTTTATTCTAGAATCTTCCATTTTATATGGATAAATGATATAACTAAATCTCCAAGATTCTGGAAAGATCATGTAAATCCCTAACTTATCGGAGCCCATCCTAAGTTAGAGGAAACCATAATGGTAAACTATAAATAGAGGTAAACATCAAAGGTATGATCATCAAATACTCTCTCTTTCAATACACAATATTACTCCCAATACCGAGACTTATTCTCACGCCGGAGGGTGGTTACAGGAATAACCCCATTCCTGTAACGAGTCCTAACGGTGTTACTGTTTTGCAGCCGCCTGTAACGAGTTCTATGGGATTTTTAACAGCCTCAATAATTAACGGAAGGGCATTAGCAATGCCTTGGGCAATTATGTTTTCTATGGCCTCTTTGTTTAAGGGATTTTCATTATTCCCATGAACTTCTTGATTATGTGATACTTCATTCGACATCTGAATTGCAAATATTAATATCATAAAATAATTAAAACAAAACAATCATATATATTTAAATTTATATTCACAAAAATAATACATAGGTTGTTTTGTATTAACCTCTTAACTTTATTGTTTAAGGTTAAAATAACACTTAAATGGCTTTTTGGATTCCCTTATAGATATTCCCTTGTGATATACATACCATTCAGAAGGTTAATGTATTTAACAAGTTCATATTTCCAACAACAGGTCAGACATCAGGTCATAGTATTATTTAGGGAATTTTGTAACTTTTTAACATAACATATACCCCATCTTACCCGGTCTTTCCGAAGAGGCTACCCCATCTTACCGGAACAAGTTGGAGAGTCTATCACACCATACCCAATCTTGTCGGAGAGGTAATTGTATTTCCCGTAAAAATAATTTTCTCAAACTATGATTTTAAAAGTGCATTTTTTTAAGTTCAAGTCTAAACACTATCCTGGTGCTACCAGTTAATATCAATTTCCTAACTCTTTTGTTTAAGCTTAGGTATTATCACAACACTTAATTGCTTAAACCAGTGGTTGTGGCTCTGATACCACCTCCTGTCACAACCCCGACCCTACCCTGGGAGCGAGAGCCGTGAGGCAGTCAGGTGGTACCGGTGATCATTTTGAAAACAGTGCAGCGGAAATTTCATCAGGACCGTAGTTAGGAAAGATATCAGAGTTTAGAAACACCGGTTTTTTATTTATTAAACAGATGGGAATAAAACCCATATTTTATAAATGTAGCTTTTAATAAGGGATAAACCCGAATTCATAAACAACATTTCTTTAATTGATAAAATAAGCCACTCCTTTAAGCCTTTTGGTGCTGCATCCCAACTCTTAATCCGATCTACTGAAATCACCTGAAACATGTTTTAAAAATATTTTTGTCAGCAGGAAATACTAGTGAGTTCATTCAATTTGTATAAACTGACACATTCTTATATTCACAGCACTAAGAGTTTTTACATTTGTTTATCTTACCAAACTACTATTGGCTAGCTCATTGTCCAATAGCAGAGAAACTTATTTTAAATAATATTTGTCACTCGGTGGCGGTTCCTGTGACTGTGGTCATATCACTCATCGGCTAACCCATTGTCCAATAGTGAAGATTATCAAGTATTGTATACAAAACCCCACATACTGACAGTAGTTTCCCAGTAAGAATACAAAGACTTAATCACTGTAATATAACTTGGAAAACATTTAGGGTTTGCAAAGCATTTGAGAAAAGGAGAATGACTCACATTGCAAACTTAGGTATTTCTATGGACTTTCTGGTGACAGTTCCTGATTATATCCTGAGTTGCTATTAAAACATATAATGCACATGTGTTAGTAAAATAACCCAAGTCACTTTAACCATAAAACACTCGACAGAACTCCAACGAAAGTAGTCGGGCAGAGCCTAGACATGCGTTGGCGATTCTAGATCAATTGGGTAGGGTGTCCATACAACACGAGATAGGATTTCAACGAACGTAGTCGGGCAGAGCCTTGACATGCGTTAGTCCTAAATCGGGTAGGATAGTAAATTAGTGATCGGGGTTAAGATACTTACAGCGGGCAGCGCTTCGCAGGTTTAGGGGGGTGGTGTGCAAAGAAACGGAGATACGAGAGAGAGAGTTCGTCAAAATTCGATCAAACTGGTACAACAGCTTCTGTCCCAAGCCGCTACTTATATAGCCCAAGTGGGCATCCCCCGCGCGACCTGATTCTGGCATGACGCGCGGGGGCGGTCGGCCTGGCATAGGTCTGCCATCTGTCCACGTAGGTCTGACACGTGGCACGATGTCGTGACACGTGTCCCTGGCCGCCTTTTCCGTCCAATCGCGTGTTTTTCTCGATTTTCATGCTGGTTCTTGTCGTGTATGCTCGGGTCTTGATTCCACTTGGTTCGGTTTTTAATTGTGAATCTAATATGGGTTCTTTTGTGCCGGTTGGTTCGTCAATCACCAAGTTTCTTAACCGCTAAGTTTTCTGATCGAGTATCCAACTTTCATCGCTCATACCAGGGGTTTTAATCATGGGTTATTGCTGGGAATATTTTTTAGGGTTGTTACAAGAAGCGACCATTCCCCTATCATCATGAACTTAAATCATTAATTATAACATCACAAAATATGACATAAATCGGAAGGGGAACGAGGTTTAACTCACCATTGTCAAATCTCTGGAACGCCGGGAATAACCGGCGATCACGCCAAATAAACTCATCCCCGCTAGAATAAGCGCTCCCTCGGGTATAACTTGACATTCGGTAGGGCGTATGCACAACTGTTTGTAAATGGCATTTCCGGCATACACGTCAACGGCGGGACACTCGTCTAGGTATTTTTCTTTGGTGCCCATATCTCTCCAGTGCATCTCGCCAGGGATAACGCTCGCGTCTATATAAAAGAATATCTTCCTCCAATCCTTGTCCCACGAACTGGTTGGAACATTTCTCAGACAAGATTTCTCGGTATCCCTTCGATCGAATGTAAAGAAGGGGGATTTCCATATAAGCATGAAAAAAGCCCTAAACACCGGAACCTCAGGCTCATAGCCCAAGGCCAGGCAGGCGAATTCAAAGTGAAGGAGTTTCACCAGGCCCAGAGGGTGAATCTGAGAGACATGGATTTTGTACTCGTCTAAAATGGACTTACAAAATTTGGTAGTAGGTAACCGGAAGTTGCAGAACTTGAAGAAATCGCTGAACAGTGTGATTTTCCCTTTCTTTAATGGAAATGCCACATCCGTTTTTTACGGCAACACCGGATTCCATTCTGGTTTAATGTCATAATCTTGCAGCAAATTATTGAATGATGTCGCCCCCCACTTGCAATACAAGGCGTCAGGGATTGTAGAAGCCGATGCAGACTCACCAATTTTGGAAGTCATTGAGGATTGTCAAATTATGGAAGAAGAAGAAATATTGGGCGAAATGGTAGCAGCCCTAGGGGAGGCGATCTTTTTATAGATTAAAATTGAAATGATTTTTTGAATTTGAAAAGGCACATAAGGGGGAAACACGTGTCAGAACAGGGAAGGAGCAATCGTCACCCTAATGATGACCAAACTGTCGCTTCCTTTCACATCACCGCCATAGTTCGAATTTCGGCGACTTTTTCGTGTGAGACTTATGTACTCATTGAAAATTTTTTATTAACTCCTTTTTTAGTCTGACGTTATTAATTTCATTTCATAACTTCGGACTGGGGGGACATGACGAGGTATGGCCCGGAACGGCTACTCCGACCCGGTCATTACCTATTATTTGAGTATAAATAATCAATGGCACACGTTTATTCTAGAATCTTCCATTCTATATGGATAAATGATATAACTAAATCTCCAAGATTTTGGGAAGATCATGTAAATCCCCAACTTATCGGAGCCCATCCTAAGTTAGAGGAAACCCTAATGGTAAACTATAAATAGAGGTAAACATAAAAGGTATGATCATCAAATACTCTCTCTTTCAATACACAATATTACTCCCAATACCGAGACTTATTCTCACGCCGAATGGTGGTTACAGAAATAACCCCATTCCTGTAACGAGTCCTAACGGTGTTACTGTTTTGCAACCGTCTGTTCAGATCATCGGAGGGTCTAAGTTCTAGTTGGAGCCTTACCATCAGGCCAGTGTTTCATCATTAACAATTGATATTTGATGTTACATAATAATTAAGTCATGAAGCTTTATTAATCCTTTAAAAAATGAAGCTTTATTAATACATGGTGTTTTCAATCTTCGGTCTCTTTTGGAGTGGTGTGATGGAATATATTTAATCGATTTTGGTTTTTTTGGTAGAAAGATTCGGATGGTGCCGGCAACCAACAACGCAAATTCTATATTCAATATAAATAATAAATAACGTTATCCTTTAGCCTAGTTTGTTTGTACTACAAAAAAAAACAAAAAAAAAAAACAAACATGTTACATAATGTAACAATTCGTATTTTCAGTTGTTTTTGTTTTTCATGTATTTATTTTAATTTTCCAGATTTGTACTCCGAGATTCGTTAATAGAAATGTTCGTATTAAATTAAATATGTTTTGCCATTACATCGCATTATTACATCACAACTAAACGCTATTTAAACGCTTATTTAGCACAACGCTTCGCATATCTCATCGCTATCCCATCGCAATTACTTAATTTGGTATATTGGAATTATGTGGTAATATTAGTTTACGTGTTTGTGTGTTATACGTGTTTTAGTGTTATATGTGGATTGGAATTATCGTGGTTTAATCGCTCGCAAACTCATGCAACTCGCTCTCACGCGTTGACTCGCTATTACAACGCTTAACTCATCGCTAAACCGCTTAACATTACTTTATAAGTCGATTACGTCGCTTAATAATCGATAAACGAACGAAAAAATGAGAAATTCTTGGGTTTTTAGGCAAGTTCGCTCGAACTTGGGTGATGCCAAGTTCAGCCGAACTTGACTAGCCACCGAGAACCTCCCACATTCCTTCAAGTTCGCACGAACTTGCATATACATATGCAAGTTCGGCCAAACTTAGCTAACTCCCCATGAAAACCCTACAAGTTCGCGCAAACTTGTACAATTTTGTACAAGTTCGGCTGAACTTGACTCCCCAGCTCTCCATTTTTGCCTTCACCTATAAATACTCAGCCCTATTCTCTCATTTGAACTTGCTGCAACTTCGCTCTGAGCTCCCAAAACCTAAAACGCTCTGTTTTCTAAGTAAGAATCAACCCGATTTCAACTACAATGATGTTCAACAACGTTTTACAACGATTTTGCACAAGGCATAGCCTTCGTTTTCATCAAATCTCTTCTGTTTACAAAAATCTTCATCTTTTTCCATCAAAACTTCTGTTTTCATTCAGATCTATACTAGATCTGAGCAAAACCTTTTAAAACCTTGATTTTTACACCATTTTCGGACTAATGACGTATGTTTCGTTCACTTTTGAGTGGAACGAGGCGTTGTCGAAGCTAGATCTCAGATCCGGAAGCACAAGGACGAAATCGTCACTTTACACAAGCTGGACTAACCCGTACGAACCTTCAAGTTCGACCGGATTAGCCGGAGTTTCTGTAAAATGGCTAAGTTCGCTCCAAAAGACCTCTCTGGCCTAAGGGTCTGGGAGAACTAGTCTTCATTACCTTTATCCACAAAATGTGACACTAGTGAGGATTGAACTTGAGTCTTCAATGAAAACTCAAATCTTTCCAACCACTAGACCAATAATAATGTAGGGTCATGGTGAATGACTTGAGTGGTGGTGTGATTTCTTGAGGATGATTGATTGATAATTTAATGTAAAGCAAATGCTTAAAAGAGGCACATCGCTTTATAGCCTAGTGGCATTTTAAGGATGAGATAAGACTTTGGATCAATAGGTCATGTGTTCGATTCTCACAGGGGGGGTTCCCATATTTATTGGGTTTCCTTTCAAATTGGTGTATAGGCATTATGCCTAGTGGAGATGGATATGATTGAGTGGTTCCGCTGGTAGCACGATGATATTGCAGTGGTTTGTCAGTAATCCAAATTTACCGTTAAAAAAATATATTTAAGAGAGTATCTAAGTTTAATAATATATGATGGCTATTTAAAATAATTTCATTAACCGGTATAACAAACATCCACCTATTGGTTTATAAACATGACAACTTTTACTTAAATCATGGTCGCAAAAGTCGTTGGGCGCCCTCTATTCGGATTTAAGAGTACCCGGGAAGTACTCAACCTAGGCGAAGGTTACTCAGGGAATAATCGGTCTAGGAGAAAAGTACTCAAGCCTCGGCAGCCTACCTTGTAACGAGTACTCAGGGAGTACTCGAAGCTTAGACGGATTTACAATTATGCTTTAAATAAGTAAGAATCAAATTCATAATGATTCATAAACCTAGTAGCATTCGTTTACATTTTTTTTATCAACATGCATGATGCATGTAGCATTTAAATAGCAGGACGATCGGCGAGTAAAATGTTAAATAGTTTTAGATGTACAGTTTTATATAAAAAAGAAAAAGTTATAAGTTTATAGTAAGGGGTGGGGTTCGGCTACAAAGTTTATTTTTCCTACAAAGTGTACAAAGTCGTAAAACACTACAATTTCCGAAATAAAACACACCCAAAACCCACAAATAACAAAGTGGGGATCACTAAAATACAACATCCAAACCCTATCAGTTCATAAAAACATCAAACATAGCATCATAAAACTATGAATATAAAACACAATATGATAATCAACATAAAACACACAGATGTTAGTCATTCGATAATCAAAGCCTTATAATCCAAAACACAACACAAAACCCACATATATGGCGTTTTAGTAATCTTCACTTTGTTATTTGTGGGTTTTGAGTGTGTTTTATGATTGACATCACCGTGTTTTATAACTTTTTACACTTTGTAGAAAATATAGACTTTGTAGCGAACTCGCAGCCTATAGTAATTTCAAAACTTTATACTTTTTGCTCAATAGCATTCATTATTTTGAATTGGTAACCACTTGTATGTATTTTTGGGCACCGTATCTGGGCCCCAATCAAATTATGTGTTTGGCCCCAACGAAATAAATATTAACGCGGGATTTGATGGGTTCCAGTCCTCAAGACGTTTTTTTATATTTGTTTGTTGATTAAAAAAAGATCACGCGTTAAAGCTGTTTATATCAATTTAGAAAACGTTATGTCGTGTTTAATAATAGCATGACTTTAAGTTTTTTTCTTAATAAAAAGAAACTTGACATACAAATACAATATGCCAACCTTTCGTCAAAGATGAGTGCTTTAAATTATTAAGTTATGGTCATATTCTCATTTGAAATGAAGTTAATTAAAACTAACGAGAATTGATCCCGCTACGTTGCAGTGGCTAGACTGAAATCGGGAAAAAGTCTAGAACTATAACACGATTTAACAACACTAAATGACTGACGTCACGTAAAACGTAGACGATGTCGAACTTATACCAACACGTATTAGCAAGTTGAGAGGGTTAAAAATTTGAAACTTGAAACTTGACAAATTTGAAACATGTATAAAAATTTTAAAAAGCAGATGGCAAAGGTGACAAATTTGAAACTTGAGGGCAAGGAGAAAACTTTTTCACTAAAAGATGGAAAAAAATTGAAGGACCAAATATGACCACTAAAAAAAGTTTGGTGTCCGAAATCAAATTCATACCGACACATAAGAAGAAGTAGAGAGCTTTTAAACTTGAAAGAAAGAAAAAAACCTATTTTACTAAAAGACAAAAAAACCATAAAGAGGTCAAACTTGACCACCAAACAAAGTTTGGTAGCCAAAATCAAAACTCAAAAGAAAGCCATATAGCTAAGGAGTTCACAAATTATATATATAATAATAATAATTTCTATCTATATATCCTACGTGACAGACGTCTTTAATAAAGGATAAATATTTGAGTTACTTTTAAATATATTATTCTAAAACGCTATACTCTATTATAAAACCTAATGTTTATGTTGCTTAAATTAATTAAACATAACTACTAAATAATCATAAACCTTTTAATGTGGTGACATGGTTGTAAAATGTTTTAAGTCCCATATCTCCCCTTTTAATGTCACGTGTCTAATCTATATTGTGTTTTATCTTACACATTGGTTAAGAGGGTATTGAATAATTCAGGTGGTTTTGTTGCTGGCACGATGATATTTTAGTGGTCTGTAAGTGATCCAAATTTGTCGTTCAAAAAAAGCCAGTGTAAACTATTATATGAAAGTCGTAAACATAATAAACTTATTATAACCCAAAATTAGACTACGAGAAGATTTCATGTAAAATGATGATTCAATATATACATGAACTCTTTGATGGTATCCAACTATCCATTTTATCTAACTTTTAGTGTAACGGCTCAATAACTATTTAGGCAAATTGACTATAACAACTAATTTTGGTTTATCTTGTATATATTAGACACATCTCATTTACCTACTATAAATTATCAACATCTTGATGCATAGAATGTTGTACTTTATGCATATGGTGGTTTCCAAAAAAAATATACAATGTTACACTTTTAGTCCCAAAGTTAATTGACTTCTTAGTTTTAACCAAAAAGTTTTATTTTTTCTAATTTAACTTTCAATTTTTTTTGCTTTCAATTTTAATCTCTTATACTTTTTCATGTTTTGTAAAATTTTCGTTTTACGGTTTGTTTTAACTTTTGTGACTTTACATGAAGCAACGTTCGTGTGTGGTTTAACGTTTTTTACGTTTTATTTTACGCTCCGTTCTATATTTTGTAAGTTAACATGGCGCAACATGTGTGTTTGGTTAAAAAAAATTATGTCATCTATTTTTTTCCCTATTTGACAGGTCCGTCACAACGCCCGGGCCCTTAATCGACTTGGTTATTATTTTCTATGTTTTATGTTTCGGTTTAGTTTTTCACATTAATACACCGTTACTTTAGTATTGATAGTCATAGTGGTAGCGGGTCAAAATACTAGTTTAACATAATTAATAACCCACTTCTATTTGAAGGAACGTTAGTAAAAGTAACTTGCAATTTACTAGAAATATCAAAAATACATCTATATCTTTTATTTTTAATCATTATTCACCCATTAAAAATTTAGAAGCCTTTTCATACTTTCCGTGAAAGTAATAAGAAATCACCCAAAATAAAATTAAGCAAAAGAAAATTGTTATTTCACATGCTCTTACCTTTGGTTAAAGAAACCTACTACTATTTAAAAAAAAGTGCTTTTTAGGCTAAAGGTGTGGGGCTACGGGTTGAATCATCAATGTCACGTAGGACCATTAATGGATGCTACACCACCTCTTGCTTCATCCATCATGGTTTGCATGGATTAAACCATGACAACTATGGACCTCCTTTCTTTTTTTAAGATTTCCTTTTCCTTTTCACAAAAATAAATTTAAATACGAGAATGGTGGGTTGGGTCATGACCACACCCTTAAGGTAGTGGTTTTTTATGATGGATTAGAAGTGATTGACATGGCGCTGATGTGGAGGGTCATGGTAACCATGAGGGTCATGACCACATCCTATAGTCTTAGTATCGTGCTATTTTATATTTCTAGATCAATATATTACACGGATTTAATAAATATAATATTATATGATTAGTAACAAAATGTTATGTTTAAAGAAACATATTGCATGGTTGAATAAAATTTTAATATAACTCATTTTTTGCCCATGACATTACAATCTAGTAGCATATTAGGGAAGAGATAAGGTTTAGATGTTACCAGATCGTGTGTTCAATTCTTACAAAAACAAGGACGGATCCAGGCCACTTTTGTGGGTTCTCGGGAACCCATTTAGTTTGGAAAAAATTGGTGAGAACCTCGTATGATTTGGAAAAAAAATAGTGATAATTAGTGAGAATCTAACAAAAGGAACCTAGTGAAAAAAGTTTTTAGATTCGCCACTATAATAAAAAAGGGTTTTTTCTTAGATTTATTGAATTTCCTCATGAATTTGTGTATAAGCATTATAGGCTAATGGATATGAATATATGATCAAATGATTCTGCTGGTGACATAGTGATACTTTAGTGGTTCATCAGTAACTTAAGTTTGCCGTTAGAAAAATAAATAAATAAAATTGTTTTCTTAAAACAAGAGATATTCAAAATGAATCCTATGAAATGTAGACTCCTTGCAATGTATTTATAAGTAATTGCTTGGTTAATAATTACATAAACAAAAGTCAAAAATACATAAAAATAATCAACTTAAAACAGTTTTGTATGAAATTCTCCCTTAAATTCGTAACGCATCTCTTCTTTGTTTCTGCATTTATTTACAAGTTCGAACCAGAGGCTTTGTCTTGTAGCCGAAAGCAATATAAGTAAAACCCTAACCTCCATTGATATCCTCAGCTCAACCTTCAAATCTCCATTCACATAAACTCACAATCGATCCAGTTTCTGCAGATTACTTTCACAGTTTCACGAACAAATGTCGCAAATGTCTCAACTGTTAGGTTTACTCAGAGTTCATATCCACAGAGGCGTTAATCTAGCAATTCGAGATCTACGTAGCAGCGATCCTTACGTCATCATCCGGATGGGAAAACAGGTCATCTTATTGTATTTTTTATTACTTTTTATCATTTCTATTCGAGTGTTGTGTAATGAGTAGAGTTGTATAATTTTATACTGAAATCTGCGAAACGTAAGGATGTATGTTAGGTTGTTAGGTATGTAGAAGTGTTATTGATTCGTTGAATTGAGATGTTGATTGTACTAGATATACGGTTGTTGTTGTACGATGTCGTTTGCGGTAGAGTTGATTTAGATCGCCGATCGTATACTTAGTTATTTCCGCCAAATGCCGTACGAGTTAACCGCCGTTGTGGCGGCCGGAGAGGTTTTCCGGTTAAGGCGGACGGAAATTGGCGGTTTCTAGAAGCTTCTTGAATAAGAAAGTTGAGATTTAGGTCTAACTTTGACTAGTGTCGTACGAATTAATCGCCTTTTGCGGTGGACGGAGATATTTTCCGGTGGAAGCGGACGGAAACTGGCTGTTTCTATAAACTTCTAGAGGAAGAAAGTTGAGACTTAGGTCTAATTTGAGTAATGTCGTACGAATTAATCGCCCGTTTGCTGCAGCCGGAGATATTTTCCGGTTGAGGCTCTCGGAAACTGGCTGTTTCTAGAAGGTTCTAGATGAAGAAAGTTGAGATTTAGGTTTAATTTAGTAATTTTGACTAATGGCCTATGAATTAATCGCCTATGCGGCGGCCGGAAATGTTTTTGGCTGAGGCGGACGGAAGCTGGCTGTTTCTAGAAGCTTCTAGAAGTAAAAAGTTGAGATTTAGGTCTCATTTAGTAATTTTGACTAATGGCCTATGAATTAATCGCCGATTGCGGCGGCCGGAAATGTTTTCCGGCTGAGGCGGACGGAAGCTGGCTGTTTCTAGATGCTTCTAGAAGTAAAAAGTTGAGACTTAGGTCTATTTTTTTTTACTGAAGTCGTATGAAAACATCGCCGTTTATAGTGGCCGGAAATGTTTTCCGGTTGAGGCGGGCGGAAACTAGCTGTTTGTAGAAGGTTCGAGAAGAAGAAAGTTGAGATTTAGGACTAATTTTGACTAATTTTGTGTACAGAAACTGAAGACTCGAGTGGTGAAGAAAAACCTAAATCCTGTGTGGGATGAAGATCTAACACTATCAATTGTAGAGCCTCTTCCGGTTAAACTCGTAAGTTGTTCTTCGATCTACATACTCGTTTGCGCACAATTGCATTCATGCTTGCAGCCATTTTTGTTCTTATTAATTGTAACTACAAATGCTAATGTTAACGCTTGTGGAAGATAACGAGTGATTTAGAAAGTAATTTTGATCCTAACGAACGATTTATCATTAATTTGTAATGTTACATTTGATGATAAAATGCAGGAGGTGTATGACTGGGATATACTCTCACCTGATGATAAAATGGGAGATGCAGAGTTTGATTTCGCTCCGTTCTTGGAAGCAGTCAGGATGAATTTTGAAGATCTCCCGAATGATACGATCATCACAACTGTGAAGCCGACGAGGACCAATTGTTTAGCGGAGGAAAGCTACATAACATGGACAAATGGAAGAGTTGTGCAAAATATGGTTCTTAGATTAAGAAATGTTGAATGTGGTGAAATTGAAATTAAGTTAAGTTGGATTAATGTTCCTGGTTGTAGAGATATGTAGTTAATTAGTTCGATCTGCACCCACGGTTTATGGAGGTGTAGATTCGAACCATGTCTTTGTAATTTGTGATGCTTGAATGGTATTTTAGGTTTATAAGTCTAAAACACTTTTGTTGGGAAGGAATGTTTATCTTGTGTAAATGCAATCTAAATAAAATATTTGGTTGCTAAAGAAGCATTGATTAGAGTTTGGTACACAATGATTAGCCTTTTGCTTTATTGGTTGTTTGCTATGTAGATTCCTTGTCCCCACGATGGCGCTCAAGTGGTAAGGAGGTGGTTGTGGAGGTCAGGGAATCAAACTCCGGAACTTCTCAATTTACTCTGGGACATGTGATTTACCTTCATCATATTGGTTGTGGACTTAGTCAGTGGGGTGGGGGACAACGCTTAATGGTGAGGTACACCATTATGTAGATTGATTTTGTGTCAATCAATAATAAAGGTGTAAATGAGTCAATGTTATTAAAGTTCATGTCGCCCAAAACACGAATCGATCCTATCTTAAACAAGCACTAACCCGGGCTCGAGCTTAGACTCCATTTGATTAAACAAGCTTGAGATTATAGTTTATATACGGATACGTTATATATTATTTAGAAAGCTAAATTTGACATATGTTATATTGTATTTTTCTACCTAAATATGTAATTTGACATATGTTATATTGTATTTTTCTACCTAAATATGTGGTTAAAAAAACTAGCCCAACCAGTAACTTGAACCAGTACAGGCCTAGAAACACCCGGTCCAGTCACCAATCTTATGTTTCCAAAGAGTTAATTATTGTTTTCGTCCCTGTGGTTTGTCAAAAATCACTATTTCAGTCCATTAGTTTAAAAATTGCGATTTCAGTCCATGTGGTTTCACTTTCGTAACCATTTCAGTCCCTGTGGTTTCACTTTCTTAACCACTTCAATCCATTTATTCTGTAAGTACAGGGACTAAAATGGTTGCGAGGTGGACTGAAATGGTTACAAAAGTGAAACCACAGGGACTGAAATCTCAATTTTTAAACTAATGAACTGAAATAGTGATTTTTGACAAACCACATAGACAAAAACAGTAATTAACTCTTCACCAAAAAATAGGTGTCATAGTAATCCAAAACAATAAGTTAATACACATAAACTGTCTGTATCTACCCAATATAATTTCTTACATAATATTTATGAAGGCCCAAATGAATCATACAATGGAGGTGGTATGTTTCAAGTAAACAATGAAAAGAATATAAAATCAAGCGGTGATCGAACGCCTAAAAAACAATATAAAATGAAGCAGAGTCGAGTCAACTGGTACAGTTGGTTATATATAATCAAAAATATAAAATGAAATGGTCTCCAAAGTTTAAAGAAAATAAGAGTTAAATGCCATTTTAGTCCTCCATGGTTTGGCCGATTTTGTCAGTTTAGTTCAATGGTTTGAAACGTTGCCATTTTAGTCTAAATAGTTTCAAACGTTGTCATTTTAGTCAACTGGATTAACTTTATTTATTTTTCTGTTAACGAGAAGGGCAATTCAGTCATTTTATGAATTGCCCTTCTAGTTAACGTAATTACATAAAAAACGACCGAATTACCCTTCTAGTTAACAGAAATAATGGATGAAGTTAACCCAATGGACTAAAGTGGCAATGTTTGAAACTATTTGGACTAAAATGGCAACGTTTCAAACCTCTAGACTAAACTGGCAAAATAGCCTAAACCACAGAGACTAAAAGGGCATTTAACTCAGAAAATAATATAAAAGAAATACTAAAATAAACGGGTCAATGGCTCCAGTTGGTTAAATATATTTAAAAAAAATTAAGACTCAACGAAACACCAGCTGGTTAAATATATTTAAAAATAATAATTGTTAACGAAACACAATATTATTTCTTCCGTCGAATGACTAAGTAAACCATAAACATAAAGTTAAAAAGGAAACACTAAAATAAAACAGGTAACGATGCCATTGGTTAAATATAAAAGAATTATCTAATGAAACGGTACAAGTTATTTATTATTTCACGTGGTTTATAACGGGTCGAATGTTTCAAGAAAGAATATAAAAGAACTAAAAATGAAAGGTGTCAATGAGTCCAGATCATTTTAACTTAAAATAGATACAAACTAAAACTATTTTGGGTAAACCCCTTTGTCTGTTAGTGTGTATAAACTCAAATGCATATAAAATGAGATTTAGAATATACTGCAAATGTTAACAGAGTGTATTAAAACTGTAAGAATTAATTAAAGAAATAAAAAACAAATAGATCCTTGTTTTTGTTTGTTTTGAATGTGTTGTTCCACATTAGATCCTTGTTATTCTGTTTATAATAAAACCGCAGGATAATTTTCACTCAGACAGATATCTCGAATGGATTACTTGTTGGGTTTGTTAAGCATTCGTGTGCAGAAAGGAGTAAACCTTGCCGCTATGGATCACATCCGAGGCAGCGATCCTTACGTCGTTTTTCGACTAGGCAATAAGGTCACTACTCATTTTTTTGTTTTAGTCAGAAATGAAGTGATTTCATTAAAATGCCAAAACAACAAATCACAAGCAAATGGCAGGTAAACGGGCAACACGTTGCGCCACAACCCCATTTTGAATGGCAAAACCTATTCTACTAAAGACGAATCGACTCTTAGGGGTCGAGAAATTACTATTTACTATCTGCTGAACTCTGTTTAGGAATTCCACGGCCTCCGGGGCTATTCATTTATCTAAAAATTTGCTTTTGCTTCGCTGTCTCGTTGTTTTGGTTATCGACTGTAAACTTAAAAGTATTGGTTTCATTTTACCCCTAGAATAATGAAAATGGGATTAAAAACAAATAGATACTAATTTTACAAGAGTTATACACACAGACATTGTGAAAGTGCAGGAAGTGTACGATAAGGATAGGTTCTCACGTGATGATGAAATGGCGGACGCCAAATTAGACATCAAACCATTGATAGAAGTTTAAAGATTGCGTTTGGATGATCTCCCGAATGGAACAATCATCGCGACCATAAAACCAACAAGGACTAACTGTTTAGCTGAAGAGAGCAACATAACATGGAGCAAAGGGGAGGTTATACAGAATATGGTTCTTTGGTTACGAAATGCGGTATCGGGTGAAGTTGAGGTTCAGTTAGGATGGATCAATGTTCCTGGTTCTAAAGGTTTATGATGCCTTTTTTTCGTTTGTAAGCGTCTCAAATGGTAAGTTAAGGTCATGAGTTATGTGTTTTATATTTATCTTTCCTTTCTTATTTTGATATTTGGATTCCACTTTATAACTGTTAAAAACACTCAAAATTGATGGAAATATAAACACAAATAGTTACTTGATATCAATCAAAACAATTTACAAAACGATCTCGGTTTATATCAATGTAAAAAGGTTTTAACTATAACAATGTAATGTAAAAAGGTTTTAACTATAACAAAGTAAAAGTTTTTTATAAGATTTACCTATAGTGACAAGAATATGTGAACTCTATAGAGAGTTGGAGCTTGAGCTAGCTCAGGCTTGACTAGTTTATTATTTATTAAATTAATTTATAATAATTATAACTTTTTATAAGAACTTCCTATAAATTTATATATAACATAATATATACTATTTAATTATTCTTATCATAACTTTATAAATTATAATTAATTGTTATAAAGTTATATATTACGAACAACTTGGCTTGTTATTGTAAATTTATTTTACGAGCGGTTCTCAAATAGCTCACAGGTAGCTCGACTAAGCCCTTTAGGGTTTAAACACTTATCATAATCAATCGTCAAAAGTAGCGTCCTTCGACCTTTTATCATCTTAGTAATTCATATTTTTTGTCAAATTTATTTAAGAAAAAGTTATATTAATTGAGTTGGTAGTTGGTGCTCTCAACACTTTGGTTATTCAAAAACAATAACCTATCGGTTTTTGTTAAGTCAGTTATAAGTTATTCGTTTTTTAAAGAGCAGTTTTGTTAAAATTGGTTAACCAATATTTTGAAGTTATGGTCATCTTTCATTTGGTTAAATCGGATTTTTTGTTTGATTAAATCGGGTTTTTTAACTATAAAATCGCTTATTGTCCGTGTTAGATATATGAATCCATTTTAGATTATAACGTAAATGAACAACTTTAGACAAATTCAAATTCATCATCTCAGGCGACAGACATAAGATTACAATAATATTGGTATATTAAATTTTTAAAGATGTATACTTGTCATATATTTACTAAATCTTGTAATTGTCGGGTTCCAGTTACTTGCTGACCCGTTTTTTCTATATTTATATAGAAGTTTCGTCGTTAAAAAAAGCAACAACAACCACATGAACAAGCTACAAGATAATAACAATTATGACAAATGTGATGTTGAGATAACACCATCTAATATGTCGCGCAGCTACTTTATCTACCAGTCTTTCTTTTGAAATCTTTTTATACCTTCAAGAGCCATGCTTCACTAGTTGTTCATGAGTATTGCAACCTTTCAAAAGAAAAATGGCTAAAAAATTAGAAGATGATAACTTTAGACGAGGCATTAAAGGGCTAATGGGACACCACTTTTTTTAGGGTAAAACTAAAAACACAAGATTTGTTGGTTCAGTTATTCGTTAATGACACACACATTCGAAACCGAATCATAAAATTTGGTTTTTAGGGAATGGTTTTACCAAACAATTGGTTATATGTTCGGTTCGGTATTTTGGTTTGGTTTAATTGGTTATGTGTTCGGTTTGGTATTTTGGTTTGGTTTAATTGGTTATGTGTTCGG
Source organism: Scalesia atractyloides (assembly GCA_947069175.1). Taxonomy (NCBI): domain Eukaryota; kingdom Viridiplantae; phylum Streptophyta; class Magnoliopsida; order Asterales; family Asteraceae; genus Scalesia; species Scalesia atractyloides. The sequence goes on along the minus strand of CAMTDV010000010.1, from coordinate 74,142,270 downwards.
TTTGGTATTTTGGTTTGGTTTTGTTGATTAAGTCGGTTAGGGTTTGTTTTTACGGGTTTTTTTTGGTCACCCCTAGTTAGACGCAGTGTTATGCATATTATAGTTAGACACACTGTTCTAATACATTTAGATACACCACCATATGCCTATAATCAATAGTGCATATACATTTAAAAATTGTTTTGAAAATAACCAGACTATATCACATTAACACAAGAAGCACAAAGCAACTGTGTTTTAAAAGAAAGGTATAAATATTCTCAAATTTAGAAACAAGATTTAAACATCATCATCCAAACTTTACAAGAAAGCATCTATTTCGAAAGAATATATACATACTTCTATTTATTCTAAACAAACGTGATTTACCACCAAAAAAAACTAGTTATCCAAGGTCTGGAAAAATCACTAAGTTAGCCAATTTAACCAAATCAAGATAATAGCTTTGACTTTTTGAATTTATCAAAATAGCCATGACTTTCTCCTTCTGCGAAAGCCCTTGATCTCCTGCGTCAAAACCCTCAATCTCTTGTGCAATTAAGTTTCTATCTCTTGCGCCAAATCCTAAGGCTCATGTGCCATATGGCAAATCACTTGATATTCTCCTGCGCCATCTCTTATTTCTAAGCCCCGATAGCCTCCTCTTGCGCCACCATTTTTTGTTGCGCCAATTCGTTGCCCTCTGCGTTAAATGGACACGTGTCGTACCCTAGTAAAGTGGTAGTTTAACAAATTTCATGACTATTTTGATGATCTTCTTGGTCAATGTGCTAATTTGGTGATTTTCCCGGTCCTTTTTATCAAAGTCAAACTAAGCATGTCATATTTTAATTATATGTTACAATATAAAAAGCGTAGTAGTTAACTTTGAAAAGAGAAAAAAAAGAGACTTAAAACATGCACGTGTGAGATGATTGCACATCGACCAATAGATCCGATATAATTGTAGTATACATAATCATTAATGTCAAACTAAACATGCATATTAACATGTAGTTAACTTTGTAAATAGACATAAATTAAGAAGAATGAAAAACTAAAAACATGGATATCAGATTCGTGAGATGATGAGACATAAATCAATAAGATTATTCATATGCTAGCACGGTAGATTCAATTACTTAGACCCTGTTGGTAATTGTTAGTATATATAATTTGTATATATAATAATAATATTTGTATAATAGTAATAACTATTAAACATTTATAACAAGAATATTATCAACAAAAAAAGTGAGAATCACGAGGGAAAGCATTTTTTTAACGGCCAACTAAATTATCGGATAAGCATTTTAAGATGCTTTCAATCGAGCAAATGCATCCCCTCCTCCATAGCGGTCAGAGCTGGATGCATACCTGAGCCACCAGTTCCGGGGAAAACCCGTCCAACTGAAGTCCCACTGCGGTAAAACCCGGTTCGGCTCGGTTTCGAACTAACAACCTCCAGAGAGGCCTAGTTCTAAACTTCATTGCCACCACAATGTCCTTCAAAGTGATGCTAGTGAAAGTTGAATTCGTGACCTCAAGATTAGAAATCAAGTGACTAACCACTAAAACAACTCATAAGGAAGCATCTAAAGTCTTAACTCTTAACTAAACTAATAAAATTGCCGTAAACAAGAAGTTTGTTGGTATGGTGGACTATAGCCTGTAACTGTATCCTCTCTCCTCTTAGCACTCTCCGTCTCTCTCTCTCTCTCCCACCATCACATATCCCAACAACATAATCTAGGGTTCTGCTTTTCCACGATTATCTCAACGCGAATCTGACTCCAATTCGGACATTAGATTCCATCACACCACTTCACTCCTAACTTATTCATAATTCCTCACCATTTCATATCACCTGCAGTAGTTAATTCAGATCTCTTATCCTCTGCTAACTTGTGCAATACATAATCATCAATTATCTATCAACTCTGTTGTATGGCTTTAGTTCAGCCATCTGCTCTCAGTTTCGGTTCGGTTTCCTCGAATTTTCGACCGGCTTCATGGTCCAACAGGTTCTCAACTTCCACTGGTTTCAGATCGTGTGATGTTGTGAAAGGTTCGGGTTTAACATTATCGCCGTCAGTTTATCGGTCTTCGCAGTTCTCGTCTACGAGAAGTGGTATAATTGATCTTTCCATTAAGACTGTTATGGATAGTTGAAAGTTTGTGTATTTTTGTATTTGAATTACTATGTTTGGCTTAAATAAGTGTAGATGTAATTAAACTATAAATATTATGTTGTGGTTTTCAAGTGTTTAGTGTAAATTAAGCATTAACTTGTATTTGATTTATTAGAGAAATGAAACATTAATCTTGTAATTTGTAAATTAAAGGCAATATTAGCTCATTTGCTTGTTTAAATACAGTATTTAGAAATGAATTTACATCGAGATAGATGGTAAACGGGCAACAAACTTGTTTTAATTGTGTTTTTTTATGTAATTTATTTTAGGAAAAGTGCTGGCAAGTATTCAGGGAGCAAATGAAACCGATGAATCCTCACTTGTGGTCTGTTTTGGGGAAATGCTAATAGATTTTGTGCCTACAGTCAACGGGCTTGCGTTAGCTGAAGCCCCTGCTTTCAAAAAAGCACCTGGTGGTGCACCCGCAAATGTTGCTGTGGGTATTGCTCGCCTCGGCGGTTCGGCTGCTTTCATCGGGAAGGTAATAAAATAGACAAATATATAATTGAAATGAAATCCAATTAGGGACTTTTGACTGTTTTCCAGTTGGCTGATTTCGTGTAATTTGATTTGCAGGTTGGAGAAGATGAGTTTGGTTACATGCTAGCTAATATTTTGAAAGAAAATAATGTGAATAATGAAGGAATGCGATTTGATCCTGGTGCCCGTACTGCTTTAGCGTTTGTGACCCTGAAAAAGGACGGCGAACGCGAATTCATGTTTTACAGAAACCCTAGTGCTGATATGCTATTACAGGAGTCTGAACTTGATCTTGATTTAATAAGAAAAGTATGTTAACATGCCCTTAATTTTTATAAATTTGTTCAAAACTGTAACATTATTATAACTCTTGCAGGCAAAAATATTCCACTATGGTTCCATAAGTTTGATTACTGAACCGTGCAGGTCGGCTCATATAGCTGCAACAAAAGCTGCAAAGGATGCTGGTGTTCTTTTGTCTTACGACCCGAATTTGAGGCTTCCTTTATGGCCATCTGCAGAGAGCGCTCGAGAAGGAATCTTGAGCATTTGGGATACAGCCGACATTATCAAGGTAATTAATTCACTTCTCATACAACATTATTTACATTTTATCGTAATCAATTATCAAGCATGTCTAACTGTTTTGAGATTTGTTCACAATTAGATAAGTGAAGAGGAGATTGTTTTCTTAACAAATGGAGAAGATCCGTACGATGACAATGTTGTCCGTAAATTATATCATCCAAATCTTAAACTGCTACTTGTGACCGAAGGACCAGACGGCTGCAGATATTACACGAAGGTAATGTGCAGAATTTGAATAATTTTACCTTTCTGCAAGCATTTGCATAACTTTTTTTTGTGAATTTGTTAATTATCTAGGAGTTTAGCGGAAGAGTGAAAGGCATAAAGGTGGATCCTGTGGACACAACCGGTGCTGGTGATGCTTTTGTAGCTGGAATATTATCAAAACTTGCCGCAGATGTCTCATTGCTCAAGGTTTAATTAACATATTGTCATAAATATAATGAAATTGTTACGTAACCTTCAATTAGATGGTGATTAGTTTGGTTATGATTTATAGGATGAACACCGGTTAAGAGAAGCTCTTAGCTTTGCAAATGCTTGCGGTGCAATTACTGTTACAGAAAGAGGTGCAATTCCAGCTTTACCGACTACAGAAGCTGTCATGGATGCTTTGCTCAAGGCAGTTGCATAAATAATTATCCTTGTGAATTCAGGTTGTATATTAGTCATTTCCATAAACACATTTCATTTTTCCGTAACTGTGAGCTAATAATTGTTATATCCACCTTTAACTATTAAGCCCGGTTATCCTCTTAGTGCAACCGAGGGGAGAGAGAAAACAGTCGGGACTCATGAAATTACGTCTTGTTAGACGGATGAATTAGATAAATAAAATTAGTTGTTGGATATGCATAAGTAATCTCACTTGGTATTTTATTAGCATAACATACATAATCTTTGTGCGGAAACTTGTGATTACCAACTTATTAAGATTGTTTTGGGCTAAAAAGAGGGAGAGTTGCACCCGCTTTTAGGGAGCCAATTAGGGGCTTCGGGTTTAGACTAAATGGGTTCGGGCTAGTTTATGGTTGAACCTGCAAACACATTTAGCTAGACAGGGAGGTCTCGGGTCAAGCTGACATGCAACAAATTATCTTACAACAAAAATTAAAAGTTAAAAGATAAATGTTTTATATAAATTTCAAATTTGTGTTTGTAGGTGTAAATTTGGCATAAATCTTAATGTACTAAGAAAATACTAGGATGAAGAATTTGTATTTACTTTGTTTTTTGTTTGATAAAAAGGATACAATCAAAATCACAATAGATTTGATTTTTGTCGTGTATCATGCCAATAATTATGAAGTTTTTGAATTATATGTCACTTCATTTTCTGCAGCCTCTGCTGTCATATAAGAGCAATGGACCCTAGACAATGAATGCATGATAAATAAAAAGAATACATGATAAAGAAAACTTTTCTAACAACCCAAAATACATTATGTTAAGTAAAAGATTAAAGATAAATAAAGAAATTATAAATAGTGTAAGGACCATATTTAACCCTTTCTATTCGGACAATCTAGTGATGCATTCTTTATTACACTCCAAACTCTAAGGCCAGCCACAATTTTGACCCTACACTGTCATTTTAAAAGCCAACATCATCCTTACCTTTTTTTAACCGAAAGCCAAACCTACACGCACATAAATCAGATAATTTCAAAAGGTCAATTGTGAAAGCGAAATGGCAGATGAAGAAGAGGTGGCCCACCTTGAGAGAATCTTCAAGCGGTTTGATACAAATGGGGACGGGATGATCTCGTCAACAGAGCTTGGAGAAGCTTTGAAGACGCTTGGATCTGTGTCACCTGAAGAAGTCCAACGTATGATGGCTAAACTCGATACGAATGGAGATGGATTCATTTCTTTTCAAGAGTACATGGACTTTTGTAATGCTAACAAGGGATTAATGAGGGATATCGCCAAACTCTTATAGATTATCTCTCACCCATCTTCGTTGTCATCTAAACAAAAGTTGTTTTTCTCCATGTAATTATGAATAGTGGACAAGATGTAGATAATCTTATTCGTGTTATGAAAAATACAAAAGGGAAATGTTACCTCTACCATGCGACTTCAATCTAGATAACCTATGATTCACTTCACAAAAAAATTTAAAAAAACCGCTAGAAGGAGGGCTTGAACCTCCGACCTTGTGGTTAACAGCCACACGCTCTAACCAACTGAGCTATTCCAGCTTTGTTTTGAATAGTTTATAAAATTAATATAACTTCTTATCAATAATAAAACATACAATGTTGTGACAAAAAAAGAACAAAAACTTTGGTTTAAAAGTTTAGCTAATTGCAATTTTTTATATTTAAAAGTTCATCTAAAAAAGGACAACTGCAAAATAGTGTGTTGATCAGTTTAATTCACTTTCGGAACGAATCAATTCTTTTGTGAAGAACAAGGTACTAAAATGATCAACATGGGCGAAAGTTAAGTTAACCCGAAAGCTAAGACAATACTAGTATCACCTATCAACAGTATTATGATCATGAATTTGATCAATGTGGATGGTATATATGCAAATCCAAGAGTTTGACAATCGTTTTAATGAAGTAACATCTGTGGGGACTTTGACTTTGTATGATGATCTTCGAGAATTTGATATATCAAAGATGGTAATATAGAACGGTATGTATCGAAGTAAACAAATTTGTGCATAATCTTTACAACTACCCAACAAAGATGTAAATTATATTGATCCAGAAAAAATCACATGTAAAAAGCTCATGAGCAACTAACTTCTTGAAGCTTCCATTTCTTCAAAAGCTCGTCGTAAACAGAGCCCTTTCCAGCTTTCGCAAGCCCCTGTCTCAATCTCGCCAAAGTGGCAGACGCCAATCTGATCCCCCGATCCAACATATCGTCCGCATACTTCACTGCTTCAGGAACACGGTTAAGATCACGTAACCCACCAACCAAAACATTCCCCGCTTCCTCCAGGTCATAATCGTAATTCTCAATCAAACATTTCCAAACTCTAATAGCGGTATACGGATCCCCACCCTCTACAAACAGCCCAACAGCCAAACAGCAACTGGCATGCGTCGGCACAAACTCGTTTTTAACCATCTCGGTAAATATCCGTTGAGCTTCTCTTAAATTCCTGATCTTTATCAAGAACTGAAATAAAATATTATAACTTTCAGAATCAGGATACACCCCGTTAAAAACCATCTCGTCTAACGTTCTTCTAGCCAGATCGACATCCTGATCAAACGTATACAAATAGATAATCGAATTATACAATTCAACGTCAGGTTTACAGTTGTTTTTCACACTCATATAATCCCACAGCAGTTTGCCCGCCTTTACATCGCCGATCATCGCACACTCTTTTAAAGCAGCTTTAAAAAATCTAATCCCCGGATAGCACCCTTTACCCTTCAAGATTACGAAAAACTTCATAGCCTCCTTCAGCCCACCCGAACCGTTAAGCAACGCATTCAAAAACGAATCGTACGCCGTAAAATTGTTCGGATCCCATCCAGTTTGAAACACCATTTCATCGAAAGTTTCCCTAGCGTTAACTGCATGTTGTTCTTTCTCCCAACCCTCCAACAAAATCGCATACGTATCCGCATCCGGCTTAATCTTCGTCCTCACAGAGTTCAAAAAATCTCTAGCATCTACCGTCTTCCCATCTCTACAAATCGCGCTAAACAGCGAGTTCAACGCCACTATATCCGCAACACAACCGTACTGTTCCATCACTCCAAACGCTGCCAACGCTTCCTTCACCTTATCCGCCATCACATAACTACCAAAAACCGACGCAAACGTAGCTAAAGAAAGCATCCCTTCCTGTTTCATCGACTTAATCGCATCCCACATTGCATCAAACAAACAGTGTTTCCCCAACATATCAATTATCAAATTCCAAGCGTACGGGCTATGTCTATCGTCTAATTGATACCCCGCCCACCGAAAAAACTTAACGGCAGCAGCCGGGTATGCATAAGATAGTTTCAAAACATCTTCAACGTCTTCTGTAGAGACCCTGATTCCAGTATCGTCTAAAGATCTATCTAGTTCTAAAGATGGTGTATTTGCAATGATTTCACATAGGATTTTGACTTTAGGGGGTAAATTAGGGGTGTCAATGTATGAAGTGAAAACTGGTTGTTTACCTTTTGGTGATTGGTGATTGACCCGATTGTGATTTGGGTCCGGAGATCTTGAATGGTCGCGATTTTGATTGCTCCGGCGATCTTGATCACGACGGTGTCGTTTTCGGTTGTTTGCCATGAATTTTCCGGTGGGGATTTGAGGGTTTGTTGTTGGTTGTTTGAAACCCTAGGAATACAGAGAAATGGGGAAAGAATGCATGTTAAAAAATGATATTATAATCATTTTAATTAATTAAAATTAAAACTTGATAATTTTTTAGAGTAAATTACATTTTGTGTCCTTTAAGTATATAAGGAATTATGAAACGTACCCTTTAAAAGATTTAATTTCAGTTTATATCCAAAAATCGCATGTTATGTAACAAACTATATCCTTTAGAGCTAACCCAATTAAAAGACTTAGTTAACCTTAATTTAACCAAGGGTAATTTCGTCCATTCACATGCTATTGACTCAAAGTGTAACTTACTCAACAAAACATTAACATTAATATTAATCAATATATGTGTAAGTGTATACACACACTCTCTCTCTTCTCTCGAACTCTGCATTTTTCACCCATCCCCACCACCACTAACTCACCATCATCAACCCATGCGACCACCGCCACCACCAACCCCAATTCCACCTCCAACCGCCGCCATATCTAGCCCCCACCACCACGTACCCAGTGGTTATTCAACGGTGAAGCGCTAAATCAATGGTTAAAAATGTAACAAATCAAACGAAGTGACAAATCAACGGTTGTTCATCCCTTTCTATTGGTTGCCACCGGCCAAACAAGCACCCTACCCCTTGACCGTCGGACAAACACCCACCCACTCCTTGATCGCCGACCAAACCTCACCCCCTGCCACCTTCTTCCTCACTTCACAACAACCAAACCCCGCCGCACCACTTTGTTCATCTCCTTCTCTCTTTCTCAACCTTAAGAACACCACCACTGTGAGTGTTGCTTCTCAAATTCCACTACACATAGATCCAACACTACTTTGGGGAAAATATGGTTTAAATCTACAACAAGCACTCAATTCTCAATGGTTCTGATCCGGCACCACCTAGATCAAGACGTCGGAGGAGAAAAGGGGGCGAAAACGAGCAGAGGGGTAGGGGTTTGAACCGATAAATTTGGTTAATTAGGTTTTGGATCTGTACACAAATTGTTCAATCGGGCTATTCTGGTGGTGGTGAATTATGTATACAGAGTGTTAGGGTGGGATATTGTGAGATTAAAGAGAGAATGTGGGGTGTTTGAATTGGTTTGTTGACTTTATCAGGAATTTGAAAAGTTAAATGAATATGAAACTCTTGAACGCAATTATAATTTTTTTAATGGAGGGTTGTAGGTAGTTGAGATGGTGGGGTTGAAGGTATGCTTTGCGCAACTCGTGGTGTTGGTGATGGTGGAAGGGTGGTGGCGGTGTGGTGGTGATAGTGGTGGTGTGGCTGTGAACAAGCTTAAAATTTAGTTTTAAGGTTTCTATTTTTATTCAAATAAATTGGTTGTAAAATGGGAAGTAAAATGACAATTTTGCCTAGATTTGAGGCATCACAATATACGACAAAGTCGTTATTGCCATTGGGTAAGGATAGAATAGGAGCATCACAAAGCTTTTGTTTCAAGGTTTGGAAAGTTTCCTCTTGTTTGGGTCCCCACTCAAAAGGTTTACTCTTTTGAGTTAAAGAAGTGAGTGGAACCGCAACCTTGGAAAAGTTTGCGATAAAACTACGATAATAACCGGCTAGACCAAGAAAAGAACGAACTTCGGTAGGAGTAGTGGGTGTACTCCGATCCTTGATCGTTGTGATCTTGGCGGGATCCACACGTATGGCTTGACCATTTACAATGTGACCTAAGAATTGAACTTCATTTAGCCAAAACTCACACTTGGAGAATTTGGCATAAAGTTGTTCCTTCTTTAGAAGTTCCATCGTTAGACGGAGGTGATATTCGTGGTCAGCTTGAGATTTCGAATAAATCAAGATGTCATCGATAAAAACAATGATGAACTTATCTAAATATGGTTTACAACCCTATTCATTAAGTCCATGAAAACGGCAGGAGCATTTGTTAATCCAAAAGGCATGACAGTAAACTCATAATGACCGTATCAGGTTTGAAAAACAGTTTTGGGAATATCTTCTTCTTGTACACGAAGTTGATGATACCTTGAACGGAGGTTGATCTTTGAAAAACAGGTAGCACCTTGAAGTTGATCAAAAAGATCATCAATACGAGGTAGGGGATATCGATTTTTAATCGTGAGTTTGTTGAGCTCACGATAATCGATGCACATGCGAAAGGATTCGTCCTTCTTTTTCACAAAAAGCACAGGAGCACCCTAAGGTGAAAAACTCGGACGAATGAAACCTCTGTCTGAAAGCTCTTGGAGTTGTTTTGACAATTCTTGCATTTCAGATGGTGCAAGACGGTAAGGGGATTTGGCAATTGGGTTAGCACCAGGTATAAGATCGATGCGAAATTCCACTTGGCGTACCGGAGGTAAACCAGGTAGATCTTCCGGAAATACCTCGGGAAAATCCCGAACTATGGGGATGCCTTGAATACTATTGCTCTTGTCTTTCTTTTCCATAATATGTGCCAAGAAGGCTACATAGTTCTTTCGTAGGTATTTCTGGGCTTGGGTACACGTCATGAATTTGAGTTTACTAGAAGGTTTCTCTCCATGAATTTTTAAGTTTCGCCAGATGGAAGAGGTATACGAACAATTTTATCGAAACAGATTACTTCAGCATGATGTTTGGTTAACCAGTCCATTCCGATTATGACGTCAAAACTCCCAAGTTGCATTGGCGTGAGGTCAATGGGAAAAAGATGGTTATTGAGGTTTAGTTGACAATTGAAAATAATGGAATCAAGTAAAAGGGGTTTGCCTTAGCTATTTCTATCGTTAAAGGTTTTCCTAGCTTAGTTCGGGGCATCGAAAGAAAAGGTTCAAATGCTATGGATACAAAACTTTTATCGGCACCTGAATCAAAAAGAATAGAAGCAGGATGATTATTAACAAGGAACGTACCGTTAACCACGTTATTGTCAACATGAGCCTCATTAGCATTCAGGTTAAATGCGCGTCCACGAGCTGGATTAGCATTAACAAGCTTCGGGCAATTGTTTCGGTAGTGAGTAAGATCACCACAATTATAGCAGGATCCAGGTGGGTAATGAGGGCGGTTAGGCATTGCTTGATTTTGAACAGGATTTGGAAGAGTTTGGTTCAGGTTTGGTGCAGAACGACAAACGTTAGCCAAGTGACCAAATCGTCCACAGAGGGTACATTGGCGACATGGTAAATGATGTTGGTGATGACGGTTACATCGGTTGCACAAGGGTGCAGTACCAACATATTGTTTCTTAGTAGGAGGTTGAGCTGGTTGGTTGGGGGTAACTTGGTTGGTTGGCGTAACAAAAGTAAAATTCTTGGAAGCCTTCCGCTTCCTTGAATTTTTGAGAGGTTCGGTTTTGGTTTCTTTTGGTTTCTCTGGGGTATTCTTAGCAGATTGTTTCTTGTCACCTTTGCGGAAAAGTTTCCCTTTCTTGACTTGAGAATCAGTTAGAGTTGCAGCTAGTTCAATAGCTTCCCTAACGGTGGCTGGATGGCTACCAGTAACGATGTCTTGAACGGGATTAGGTAAGCCATCAATGTATTTCTCAATGGCCTTATCCAAGGGAGTGACCATAGTGGGATATAGTAGGCTTAATTCCCCGTACCGATCTGTGTAGGAACGATTCTCGCCACTATCTTGCTTTAAATCGTGGAATTCATTCTCAAGTGCCCTTATCTCATTGCGTGGGCAAAATTCTTTCATCATGAGAGCTCTAAGTTCTCCCCAAGTTTGTGACATGGCTATATCCGCACCTCGATCTCTCATGATCCCATTCCACCATGTGAGTGCTCTTTTCTGGAATACGCTTGATGCAAACTCTACTTTCGCTCCTTGGGACATTGACAATGGCGGAAAGTGTTCTCGATTCTTTCAAACCATTGTAGGAGACCAGTAACTCATTCAGACCTACAAAACTTGGGTGGTTTAGCCAAACTAAACTGTTTGAAATTACAGAGTACATTGTTGTTGTTATTGTTGAGTTGATTGAGTTGGGTCACAAGGTTTGGAAGTATCGCAGCCATTTGTTGAGCGATCATAGCTGCCATTTCGGCATTTTGAGTAGTATCGCGACGAGGAGGCATTCTAAAAGAAAAGGAAATATGAGAGGAAACGAGTGAGATTGATAAAGGATGGTTAAAAAGAAATATTAAAATATCAACGGAGCATAAGGAATGTATCCATTTATTCGTTACTTAAAACGAATAAACGACACGGTGAGTAGTCAAAGTAAATGGGTCTTTATAATGTATAGCGAAGACATGCTTTAGCCTATAAGTGGACGATTGGATCCGAGGCCGAGGGAGAAGGGTAGAGCCCCGTTCCTGGTAAGTAATGAAAAATTCTATAAAAAATTTGATATCTCGCTGGCTATTCCATTTCTGAGATTTAGAAGCTCTACTGAAATAGATTTCGCGGAAAACCAGCTATATCCGATCTTGGTTGGCCTTTCACCCCTAGCCACAAGTCATCCCCGTATTTTGCCACATACGTGGGTTCGGTCCTCCAAGGCCACTCACCCCAAGAGTTCCCAGGTAAGAGTGACTGGTCTGATTAAGTGGATTTGTACGAACACTCTAGCCTTAGACAGAAAATCCAGGGTACAGGCATCCACCCTTCCAGATTGCACGTGTTCACATTATTAAAACCCAAATTTTGACGAGATTTTCAAAACATTTAAGGCTTTAAATGCCTAAAAACAAATCATCTAAGGATAGATGATGATTTCTTGTAAAGTTTTGGAAACTTTGACTTTTAAGAATGAATTTGAGATTTTTGTTATCACCTAAGGATAGGTGATGGTATTGTATCTAAAATCTAAACGCAAGATAACTCGCGTTGGGACCCTAGGAAGGTTATAGTCTAGGTCAAAAGAGTTACTAATAACCTAATTCTCTATAACCATGCCTCTGATACCAACCTGTAACACCCCGACCGTGAAATAAAAACAACTCGCGGCGGAAACGTCGGGGGGTCACATTACAAATTGATTCAAACACATGGTAAATAAAGTTTGGTTTATTGAACTTATAAATTACATCGTCTTTGAGAATTCGAAACAAAATACAACAACTATTTTATTTTTAATCAAGCTAAGGCCATCGTCCAGCCTATGTGTAGCATACTTGATCATGCATTAGTACCTGAAAAACATGTGAAAATAAAGTCAACATTGAATGCTGGCGAGTATCATAAGTTTTGTCACGACTCATGGCTTTTGAATGATGTTTAATAAACTTCAACAGTTGTTATTTTAAATAAATCTTTGTAGCAATGAATCTTTGACAAAATTGTTTCTTTTATAAGGTCGTATGAGAAATCATTTGATTTAAGAGAAACAATGTATGGTTTACTTAGAAACCATTGGTGACATTGTATGAACCAACCAAATGTCATGTGTAAACAAAATGTCTTGTTATATATATAAAACATTTGCCTTTTTGTATAAAACAAGTGTGGTTTGTTGGCGAATACATTCAAGCCTTGTTGACTGTCGGACAAACCTTTATAAATAAAGGTTTGTCAAATGTGTTGCACAGTTTCTGTCATTCCCAGAGGAAACTTCCAAACAAACCTAGGAAGCGGGAATGGGGTTGTCAATCCTATGGTACCATAACATACTACCGGTCGGCGTGATCAAAGTTAATGAATGTATCATTGTCATGTTCAACGTACCATCAAGTTTCGTACAATGTAAAGCATGTTGTGTATATACATCATATGTAAAAAAGTTTTGTTAATGTGGAAATATATAATTCACCTCAAGACATGTAAAAGAGGGGAATTATGTATTCACAAGTACCATAAGTAGTAAGTATGTTTTGAAAGATAGTTTAGCACATATGAATCACCCCAAAATATTTAGCAAACATAAAGATGGGGAACTATGTACTCGCCTGTAGCTTTAGGGTTTTTAACTTAAAGCTTACTGTTCTGAGTTCCTAATAATAATACAATGCATCACGTGTTAGTGCAATAACCCAACTTAACATGAATGATACTTCCCGAGACAAAACCCCAACGTAGTTAACAAAGCATAGCCTTATTAACGGGCATTACTTTGGCATCCGTTACTGGATTTAAAATCAATCGGTAGCGTATCGAATCAGTAATTAGGATTAAAACACTTACAACAGGGCAGTGCTTCGCAGATTTAGGGGTTAAGAGGGCTCGGTATTTAAACAGAGCTTCGAGAGAGAAAGGGACGTCGATATTCGATCGAACTGAGGGATTTGAACTCGTCCCAGGCCGGCCTTTATATACCCGAAATTTGACTCTCCCGCGCGTCGCGCGGGGAGACAGGGAATCTCTCGCGTGGCGCGGGGGAGGTCAGCTAGGCCTAGATTGCCACCGGTCTAAGGCAGGTTGGACACGTGTTGCGAAACGGAGCCACGTGTCCTGGCACTCTCCCGCGCGTCGCGCGGGGAGACAGGGTTTCTGGCGCATGGCGCCTGAGAGGTCCAAGTTTTTCTTCGTGTCGGGTTTCGTCGTGCGTGACCGGGGTTGCGACTAAGGTCCTTGTAAGATTACTTATTTTGTAAACATTTTTTTTTAAAACGTAACCGATCGACAGGAACAACGGTTGAAATTTTGCAAATGTTACAACTAGCACCACCATGGCCACCGCCACCGCTTCACTCTCCTTCACGAGGTTCCTCTCTCCCGCCACCAAACCCCAACACCCCTTCACACACCCGCCCCCTCAAATTCTCCACCAAAATCTCCGCCCCATCTCCGTCGGCGACTGCCATCAACCGTCGCGGCTGCCATCAACCTTCAACATCGTCATCGTCATCATCGATCATCCTCATCGTGTCATCATCATCATCGGTCAACCACAGCGTCATCGGCTACGCCGGCTTCACCGGCCGGAGTCCGGTCAGGTTTTAGAGAGAAAAAGAATGTGGGGGTGTGGGGTTTGCCGGAGAACCTCGCCGGCTCCGTCATCGTCGTCTCTCTCTCTCTCTCTGCGATCTCTCTCTCTTTTTGATCTCTCTCTCTCTCTCTCTTCGATCTCTCCCTTTGTTCTGATCTGTGAAGTGGAAGGTGGTGTTATAGGGAAGAAGGAGGGTGTTTTACGGGTGGGTGTGTTTGCCGGAAAAAGGTGCCGAAGTGCCAGCCGGAACCGGTTCCGGTGACCGGATCAAGAGAGAAGGCAGAGAGGAGGTAACTGGTTTAGGATGTTCTAAACTTAAAACATGTTGGAAGTTGAATGTGTGGTTGAGGTAATTGGTTTAGGATGTTTTGATTTGGAAAATAAAACAAAGTTCATGTAGTTTGTACAGACAATATCAATTTATAAAAACAAACAGTCTTATATTTTCAGCTTGCAGAGCTTCAGACCACATCTTCAGTTTCAGACATGAAAACAGATGAAATCAGCTTGCAGGCAGTTTATGTCTGCAAAAACAAACAACACCTAAGTATTGCTCATATTCACAAATGAGCATTGATTTTTTTTGAAACGTGAACTTCATTAAAAAACCGGCCAACCTCAAACCGAGGCCACCAAAACAACAAACAACATTACATAATTACAAATCTGCACCAATCTTGCCAAGATACATTTATTCCTTTGGACCTATTCCTTAACCAAAGGAAGCCCATCGCCTTTATTCTGCTAAGGATGTCTTCGATTTTAATCTCGTTGTTATTTAATCGTGCTTCGTTCCTAGCTTTCCATAAACTCCAGCAGCTGATCCTCACGATACCTTTCAAAACTTCCTTTTCCTTACCCTTTAACCCTACATGTTTATGAATATCTAAAATATCTTTGAACGAAAAGAAAAACAAGTTCGAGACTTTAACCCACTTGCTATCCCAAATGACTGTCGCAACATAGCACTGTGAGAAAACATGGTCCACCGATTCCTCAACGTCTCTGCATAAGGAGCATAACGAATCATCAATGTCAATGTTCCTTTTTTTAACGCATCAATCGTCGCAATCCTTCCCATCTCCGCTTTCCACATAAAAATGTTAACTTTACCGGGATCCATTTACAACCTTCTAAAACTCCCGATCACTTCTACCATCATCTTTAATTAACAACTTCTTGACATCTCCAACACTAAATACTTTACTCTCATTCCCAATCCATTCCCAGTTATCTTCATTATTGTTGAGATAAGTGTTCAACAGCAAGCTACATAAGCCCACCAATTCATTTACCTCCGACCCATCCATCAAATTCCTGGACCAGGCCCAATTAAAACGCGACCCACTTGAATCAGTATTTAACCGATCAGACACTGTGCAGCGTTTCTCCATTTCCAAATGAGCATTGATGAGTCAGACACGGCTCAAATACAGGTTAGACTATGGGGCATGGTGGGGCGGGGGTTTGGGACATGGCCCGACACGTGTATTTGAAGCGGCACCGCTGGTCATGCAGTCATTCGGTGGGTATGGTGGGGCGTGGCTAGGCCACGTGTTATTTTATTTTTTTTCAATTTTTTTTACAAATAAACATAATATTAAAAAAGCCTAAAAATATTATTAAAAATTCCTAAAAATCACAAAATTCTACAAAAAAAAAAGATTACAAATCTAAAAAAACATACTTAAACATAAAAAACATATATCAAAATAAAAATAATTATTCTTCATCTGAATCGTCGTCTTCGTCTGAGTCAAACCCAGGAATCTTTGCAACATGTTCCACCAAATCAGATCGAAAGTTGTGATGTATATCCCTTGACTTGATCATAAATTCGTTTGTTGATTTGTCTCCGTCTGTAATGATTACCTTATCTACTTGGGTATCATCATCTTCATAGTAGGTAACGACTGCACTACCTTCATCCTCCAAAATTATGTTGTGAAGAATGATGCATGCGTACATCGTGTTTCCAATCTGATCCTTGTCCCATAGTCGACAAGGCATTGTCAAAAATCGTCACCTCTTCTTCAAAACACCGAACGCTCGCTCGACGTCTTTACGTGCGGCCATTTGGACCCTGTTAAACTTTAATCTCTTTGGATCTAGGGTACCGTGTTTTGTGAACGATTTTACGAAAACCCCCCACTCCGGGTATATCCCATCAACTAGGTAGTAACCGTGCACGTACTCAACCCCATCTACAAAGAAACTTCCTTTTGTGAGAAATTGTTAAATATGTTTGGGTATTTATAGGAAAAAAAGGGTTTTTTCTTAGTCAGCCAACGGCTAGTGTTCTCCACCAATGACCTGCCGCCATGTCATCTTGGTAGCCCCGCCTAACGCCGGGTCTGAAAGTCCCGCCCAACAGGCAACGCTGAAACCCAAACCCACCCGGGATGGTGCTTTGGCGTTTCATCCCAACCCACGCTGAAACCTTCACCCCATACCCATAGCCTTATGAGGGGTGAATACTTCAAATCAACTAAAAATCTACCAACCTCTTAACCCAACATAATTAACCCTAAAAGTTATCCTGCTTCGTAAGTTGATTAATTATAAAAGGTTAGAAATGTGGTGATAATGCCGACAACTCAAAATAATATTTTAACAATCATAAATATAATAATTAATAGCGTGCTTTTAAGTACAAAAAAGCTAATAATAAACAAATGAACAACATAATAATAGTATGCTAATCAAAAGGTAAAAGAGATTAATTTCAAATTTACTCTATATAGATGTATAATTTTTAAATTGTAAGAAGTATTTTTTTTAGTGTTATCAGCATTTGCAAGTGTGAGAATTTATCTTTCTGCTGTTATCAGCATTTGCAAGTGTATGGTGTAGGCCTCTAACTGGATTGCATTTGTTAATATTGGTTTGATTAAGGGAAAATGTCATAGTAATCAAGTTTTAAAAGTGTTCTAATTAGGTCTCTCGTATCGTTTTTTATCTCAGTTAGATATGTTTCAAAAGTGTTCTAAGATGCTAGGCTCGGAATATTTTTATATACGAAATTATATTTATTAAAAATAAAAACATTTTAATTACATTAAAATTAAAAAAAAACAAGTTAAAATTCACGTCATCACTCGACGTTAGCATCAAATAAAAGAGAAAAAAGAAACAAAAATCCACATCACCACGGTTACCTATGAAATATATATAATTTTTATATTATTAAGTTTTTATTTCACCAAAAAACTTGCCAAGTTACATCAAAACAGGAACTCTTAATTTTAATAAAAAATGAATGTTGAGTGACTTAATTGGAACACTTTTGAAACTTAAGTGACATAATTAGAACATTTTTAAAACCTGGTTACTACTCTACAAAGTTACCCCTTTGATTAAAATACTCAAGTTTTAGGTATAGAGTCAAGCTTGAATCAAGTCCATTTCTCAAATGGTTGAAATTTTGATGCAAGCATTGGATTTGTCAAGGCTAGGAGAATGTTGAAAACGTAAAGATTCTTCAAATATTTGACTAGTGTTTGATTTAGTGGTAATTGGCAATTTGGGATACTTAGCCATTTTTCGTGGAATTCTTTTGTATCAAAAGTTACCACTCAAATATCCAAATGTTGTTATATGAAATGTGGTATGAAAGAAAGTGCCGAACTCTATCATGCTTGGTGAAGTCGAGTAACGTGAGCTCTAGAGTATTGAAATAATGTGCAGGGTTGCTAAGATGATTGATTAAATGTTTGAAAATGTATAAAAATCGTCTAAGATCTTAGACGGGTAGTGGCAGCCAACTGTGGGGACTATGGTGGAAGAGAGGGTGGTAGTGGGTGGGAAAGGAGGCAGTGTTGGCGGTGGTAGTAAAGACTAGGTGGTGCTAACGCACATTGAAATTTGGCGGTGCTCGCTTATTTGGACTCACTTTAAGTAAAAAAAGATTTATAAGAGTGACTTATTTTAACCCATAATTTATGTAAACCCAACCCTTTGAATAATTAAAAGAATTAACCAAAACCTAATTTACGTTTCAAATTTTACCACTTACGATCACGAGAAACTAGCAATAAAGAAATTTGTTGGTCAAGAAATAGATAAGGTTGAAAGACAATTCAAATTTCAAAATCATAAAACACATGTGATTGCTTATGAAACAACGTTATTAGACAATTAATCACTTAAGAAGTATATATAATTGACGCAAAAAAAACGAAAATAAAATGGAGTACATATTTAATTTTACCAGAAAACCAAAAACATTTCAAATTAAGCCACCTTGACTATTCAATTAAAATTTAAAACTCAAAAAAAAAAAAAAAAACCTTTATTAATTATAAAAAAAAATTAAATCCCAACTAACTTTCGATTTCATTTCGTGATAAGCATCTAGATAACTTATCAACTTTTAAAATCCAAAATGGAAACAAAAATATACCACGTCACCCACCTCGTATAATTCTTCCCTATATATAACCACCATATCCTTCACATACTAAACCCTAAATTGTGCATATTATTCTCCTTTAGCTTTCGAAAACAATGATTGAGGTAGTAGACCCTCGATTTTCAGCCATGGAGAAAGGCACTCTTGCTTTGAGTGAATCCAAAAATCCCAAAATCCATTTAGCTCAAAAGGTATATATACATATATTGCATGTTCACAACTTATATGATCATATCCTTAATTATCAGTACTCTGAGTGTACGTTTAGCCTCAGCCATCTTACAGAGTTAATTATTTATATCGTCACGCAGTTGTTAGCAGAATTTATTGGCACATTTTGTGTCATTTTTGCTGGTTGTGGATCGGTGGCTGTTAATAAACTCTACGGCGGCACTATAACATTCCCGGGAGTGTGTGTAACATGGGGTTTGATCGTTATGGCCATGATATACACCGTTGGTCATGTCTCCGGCGCGCATTTTAATCCTGCGGTTACCGTTACATTATCCCTTTTAGGGTTGTGTCCATTTAAAGAGGTTTGACATTTGGAATATATGTTAATGTAAATCTTTTTTAGTTAATGAAGTTATATGTTTTGTGATATTATTTTTCAAAAAGTTTTATGAAGGTGGCTTTTTATATATTGTCACAACTTTTTGGGTCGATTCTTGCAAGTGGGATACTATCGTTGATTATGGATGTGAAGTCGGAGGCTTTTTTTGGAACCATACCCGTTGGTTCGACTGTTCAATCGTTTGTTGTCGAAATAATCATTACGTTTATTCTTATGTTTGTTATCTCGGGTGCCTCCAATGATCATAGGGCGGTATGTTTTCTTTTGTTCAATATTGTAATTATCACTAATTTATATATTTATTTTAAAATAAAGTATTTGTCTCAAATTATGTACGATTATTATTCTTTTACTAGTTGATTTGTAAATTGCAGATAAAGAAGCATGGAGGGATTGCAGTTGGAATGACCATTATGTTAAATGTGTTTATTGGAGGGTAATTCTTTTACTTTTAGTAAAATAAATATAATGTTTTTGGAAAATATTTAATGGAATTTATTTGTTTAAATTTCAGGCCGATTTCTGGAGCATCAATGAATCCGGCAAGAAGTCTTGGACCGGCTATTGTGAAGTGGAAGTTCAAAGGAATTTGGGCATATATCTTTGGTCCGATCATTGGAGCAGTCACCGGAGGCTTTGTTTATAAGTTGTTGACCCCGACGGAAAAATCTTTTAGCGAGATTGTGAAAAGAAGTGGATGATCCTTGACCTTGAGATCGAAGCTGAATTTGTTTAGTTTTATTGAACTTTTTTGTGTTCTTTAGATGTTAATATTGTTAAGGTTTTTTTTTTGGTAGTTTCGGATGATTTTATTTTATGAAAACTGGGATGGTTGACAATTTGGTTAATTTCTCTATATTTGTGTCGGTTGATTTGCCAGCAAAGATGTTATATAAAATGGGAAACCACATACAATATACCGATATATCTATAAGTTTTACCAACAGAAGTTTAAAACAATATGAAGATTAAAACCAAAAATGGCATCAACTGAAAAGCTAGCTTTTAAAAAATAATTACGGATGGTAATTGGTTGGTGTTGCCCAGCATCATTCAACTTGGTAACTTATAATGAATATAACATTGAATCCGAAGGAAACGTTGTTAATGTGTGACGTATCGTGAATGTAACTAAGAAAATATCAGGTAACACAATATCGGCCCTACTCATCAACAATCATAGTGAGTCGACGAATGCTCATAATGATAGCATTTCATTTTCCGGATAACACGAGTCGAGGTTTAGCCCGCGCTAATAATTCACAATTGTCTCTAAGAATGATGAGCAAGATGTGTGTTGGGTCACTTGCACTACTAGAAAACTGCTACTATTCCTACTAAAATTTCCTACGCATTTCCCACAAACGAAAATCCTAACACTTTTTCCACGAAATTCCTACGAACAAGAAAGGGTCTTAGTTTTGTGACAAAAAAAGCGACAAAAAAAGCCACAAATTGTTATGCGTTGGAAATTTCCCACGTATTTTCGACGGAATTCGTTTTCATTTTGACCATTTGTCGGAAATTTGTAGGAATTGGTATGCGTAAGAAAAGTGTCAGAAATTTTCCACGGAGTTCAGACGGAATTCGTTTTCATTTTAACGATTAGTAGGAGATGCGTAGGATTCCAATTTATCAAAAAAAAATTCATAATAAATAAAATTAATGATATTAAAAAAAATATTGTTTTATTATTTATAAAAATATATATATTATTTTTTAATTTATTTATTACTATGCGTAGGAAGAGTGTCGGAAATTCTGACAAATTACTAACGGAATGGATAAAAAAATATTTGTAATACATTTTATATGTTATTTTAAAACAAATTAATTAAAAACGTAGGAAATGAGTCAGAAATGCCGACAGATTTCCTACACAAAATTTTAGAAAATAAATATTCCGTATGAAATGCGTAGGAAAGTTAAGAAAATTAATTCCGTAGGAAATAAGTAGAAGAATTCCAACAAAACATTTGTGTGGGAAAATAGTAGGTAAATCCGTAGGAACTGCGTTAGAAAAAGATTATCCACGGGTAGAATTCCTACAGCCCATTTTCGTGGGAAATCGGTGGGTAACTGCAGTTCCCCACGGAAATTGACGTGAGTATAATATCAGTTTTCTAGTAGTGTTGGGTATATCATTTCATACCATGGGCATGTGTTTCATGTGTTACGTTTAAGTGTACAATACATAACACATAACAATATAGTATGTTAATATCGTTGTCTATGTTTTAACACACTAAGAAATCACGTAACAGTTAGAATCTGTCGTTTCTCTAATGAGTTGTAGGCATCGTATTTATGTGAAATAAAAGTATATACAGTTTGTAAATTAATATGCCTTGTGATAGTTTGTGATTTGGATTATGAATAGATAAATCTATTTTAAAATAACCAGATATTAATAAAATAATAATTTGTAATTTGATAATATTTTCTTTTTTTTTTGAATGGCGAATTTTTGGGCTTAGCGGCACTGCTCGTAGAGTCAGGCAGGGTAACAGACTAACAGGTCAGAGCGTTCTCGTGTCAGAGCAAGCGGTCTTAAGAAAAGGTCATTTTGGTTGGGTCATGATAGGTTGGATCGGATTGTTTTAAAAATGATCCATTTGCTACCTAAGTTGCCTATCTAACATTCTAATAAAATCACAAAATTAAAACCCTTAACCTCATCTCAGATTCAGATTTACCGTCTCCATGCATCCGATTGACTAGCGGTCTTAAGAAAAGCCATACACATATCATCGCATTATTGATGAAACCTAACCAACACATTCAAATGATCATAGTTAAACTGAAGCCATTTGATCTAGCGTAAAAAAGACAACAATATCAAATCTAAAACAGAATATATATATATATATATATATATATATATTAATATATATATATATAAATATAGGGTAGGGATCCTAAGAGAAGTCATCCCTATTTGAGAAACTTGAGAAGCATTCTGGACCACACATTTTTCTAAACTTTTCGTAATATACACATACGTATAGTTTAAAATTCACTATACACATATATGTATATTGGATTATACACATATGTATATAGTCAATTTTAACTATACGTATATGTATATTACGAAAAGCTTAGAAAAAATGTGTGGTCCAGAATGCTTCTCAAGTTTCTCAATTAGCATAGTGTTTCTCACATGATCCTAACCCTATATATATATATATATATAGGATTCGGTTCAAGAGAGAACCAATCCCAGTTGCGATAACATGAGAACTCCTATCATCCAATAGCATATTTACACATCACCCATAACCAAATTAAATCAAAAGGGTATTTTAGTCTTTTACTTCTCATGTCACATTTTTTCTCTTTCTTCTATTTTAAAGACAACATGTCACATTTTTTCTCTCTCTTCTATTTAAAACTCAACATGTCACATATTTTCTCTATTTTTATTTAAAATTCAACATGAGACGTCTATTGAGTCGTGATTTTTAGGGTGAGTTTGTTTGGTAAGATCCTCAAATTTCGCATACCCGAAATCGGGGTGTCGGGGGCGTAAAAATATGTTTGGCGTAAAAAAAATTTGTAAAAATGTTTTTGAAAAAAAATTGTAAAAAAAGTTACTGTAAAAAAGTTTTTTGTAAAAATAAAATATTTTTTTTCTGGCGTAAAATATTTTTTGTTTTTTGTAAAAAAGTTTAAACCCGTAAAAAATTGTTTTTTTGTAAAAAAATTGTTTTAAAGTTTAAAACCACGCGTAAAAAAAGTTTAAACTCGTGCGTAAAAAAAGTTTAAAACCGGCGCGTAAGAAAAGTTTAAAACCGCGGGTAAAAAACTTTTATATCGGCGCGTAAAAAAATTTAAAACCGCGCTTAAAAAGGTTTTAAACCATCGCGTAAAAAAAGTTTAAAACCGCGCGTAAAAAGTTTAAAACGGCGCGTAAAAAAAGTTTAAAATCGGCATAAAAAAAGTTAAAACTGATGCGTAAAAAAGTTTAAAACCGTGCGTAAAAAAAGTTTCTAAACGGCGCGTAAAAAAAGTTTGAACCCGAGCGTAAAAAAAGTTTAAAACTGCGCGCAAAGAGAATTTTAAACCGGCACGTTAAAAAAGTTTAAAATCGCGCGTAAAAAAAGTTTTAACCGGCGCGTAAAAAAAGTTCTAAACTGGCACGTAAAAAAAGTTCTAAACCGGGCGTAAAAAAAGTTTGAACCCGCGCGTAAAAAAAGTCTGAAACCGCGCGTAAAAATGTTTAAAACCGGCGCGAAAAAAAATTTTGAACCCCAACGTAAAATAATTTTCTTATTGGATGATTCAAAAATAACATTAATTAAATTACAAACATTAATTAAAGCAAAATGATTACAACTTTAGTTAACAATCATTAAAGAGCTTAGTAAAAATACCAATTTACCCTTATCCCACTAAAAACAAAAACTCATTAATTAAAGTACAATGATTACAACTACTTTATCGTCTTTTAATTTTATCCACTAAAACACTTTTGATCAATGACTTATATTTGTTCCTACGGTTCTCACAACTCAAGGTGGTTCTCATTTACCCATCCCCTATATATATATAGTGAAGGGTTCAAATGAGAAGAAAAATTTTGTAAGAAGAAAAAGAATAACTTGTAAACCAATAAAAATTCTCTATTTATTTCATTTAATGTGTGTATTTAATATTATGAAAAAGAGCATATAGATAAATCTATAATTGTCATTAGTTAGCTAATTAATTAAACTTGTAACTCATTTTTTTTAATATACTCTTTCAAGATAAACTAATTTATGGTGAAGGACAATTTTCGGCATGTGTAGGATAAATTTTAGTATGTGTAGGATAAAATTGAAATGTGTAGGGTAAATTTACATATGTGTAGGGTAAATTCCGGTAAGTGTAAGATATATGTAGGATAAATTTTGAAATGTGTAGGATAAAATGTTTTTGCTTTATTAATGATAGATAACATAATTAACGAAATGAGTTATAAACTATTTATTGTTTTACCATTATGCCCTTTTTTCTTTTTCTTCTCAAATTAAATTTCTTCTCAAATGAACCTTCCCCACATATATATATATATATATATATATATATATATATATATATATATATATATATATATATATATATATATATATATAGGGTTAGGATCATGTTAGAAGCACTAACTTAATTGACAAACTTGAGAAGTATTCTGGACCACATATTTTCCTTAAGCTTTTCGTAATATACACATATGTATAGTTTAAAATTGACTATATACATATGTGTATAGTTCAATATACATATTATGTATATGGTCAATTTTAAACTATACATATGTGTATATTACGAAAAGCTTAGGGAAATGTGTGGTCCAGAATGTTTCTCAAGTTTCTCAAATATGGTGGACTTCTCCTAGGATCCCTACCCTATATATATATAGGGTAAGGTTATTGTAAAAAATGTTAAAAGTGTGAGAAGTGTGAGAAATATTGTGGAGGTGACATGTGTCCTAAATTTAAATTAATTCAAAAGGGTAAACAAGTAATTTTATCATTGATTTAATTAATTCAAAACCTTCCATAACCGTCACCATAATTTATAGGAATACGTTTTTGTAAAGATCTCTATAAAACACCACGAATAACACTGGAAACACCATTCAGCACGTATATAACACCATTCAACAATTATATAACACCATTCAATAAGTATATAACACCCTTCAATAAGTATATAACACCATTTTAAAGATCTCTATAAAAACACTACGGATAACACTGCACCTACCATTCAGCACGTATATAACACCATTCAATAATATATAACACCATTCAGTAAGTATATAACACCATTCGATAAGTATATTACACCATTCAATAATATATAACACTATTAAAGACACTGCAAAACACCATTCAATAGTTCATAACAATGTAATAAGTACATAACACTACAAAAAAGATATAACACTACAACCCCGTAATGGTGGGCGTCTGAACAGCAACGACACGATGGAGAGTGGTCGGACCGGTAGCGGAGGTGCGACAAGTTGAGTCGTTCTCGATGGGAACCGATCAGAGCAGGTGGGTGGCTTGCGATGGTTGTTCGGTGGTGTCCAACAGGCCTGATTCGGAGATGTCGATGCTGCTGTATCGATGATGATGATGATGATGATGATGATGATGATGATGATGATGATGATGATGATACGATATGTAAACTGATGATGATGTAGATTCGAGATGGATTATTGATGATGATGATTCGAATTCTGGAAGGAGGAGGATGATTCGAATTCTGAAAGAAGAAAAAGAATTCGTAACTTTAGGGAACTAATTTACAGTTTCCTATTTTCAGGTGGATATAAAGACACAATTGCCCCTATAATTTTCAAATCAGTCCAAACTAATAAAAACATTTTATAATTTGGTCCCTATTGATCTCAACCATTAGATCAAAAGATCTAATGGTTGAGATTCTTTCAGGTGGATATAAAGACACAATTACCCCTACAATTTTCAAATCAGTCCAAAACTAATAAAAACATTTTACAATTTGGTCCCTATTGATCTCAACCGTTAGATTAAAAGATCTAATGGTTGAGATTATTTTTTACCCTTCTCACACTTTTAGTTTTTTTTACAGAAACCTCTACCTCTCTCTCTATATATATATATATACCATCACTCGAATCATCAATCCACTGCCATCAACAACCCCCACCACCATCAAAGATAATCATCCCAGTTGGACCCACTGAGAATTTAAAATCCAAATGAACTAAAACTTAAGGCTCCGGGTCAGAAATGCCCCTTCTACTTGTACATCAAAAAATGATTATTCTATTGATTTTCTCTAAATTTAATAAACACAAAGATACAAATGAGTTGATTAGCCAGCTCTTTTATATGGATTAGAATCCAACTGAGTAACTCATAAAGAACAAATATAATGGGTCAGATAATATGTGTCAAATGTCACATTTTGATTCTTGGTAAGCTATAGCTACCATCTTGGTTTAAAAAAAGGGAAGCGCACAAAAGCGATGAGGTCTAAAACCGATTTTTTAAAAGCGAAGCCCAAAAGCGGTGAGCTTTTCGTACGCAAAGCGCAAAGTGATTATATAATTTATTGTATATATCCCATAAGTGTTTAGCATTCAATACCTATGATTTAGCTATAATTAAGCTTTATATATGTTTTAAAATGAAAAAAAACATAAATGTACAACATAAAAAGCCTGTTGTACAACAATCAGTTGCATAGAAACACCCCATGTACAAAAAGCGTGCGCCTCAGCTGCGCCTTAGGTCGATTTTTACCCTAAAAAGCGCGCCTCAGCTACGCTTTTTGTACACCCTGCGCCGTATGTCACAAGGCGATTTGGTTTGCGCCTAGATGCGCTTTGCGCTTAATCGCGCTTAAGACGCGCTTTTTTAAACCAAGGCTACCATGAGGCTGAAAACACGGAATTATAAATGAAACTGAGCACATATTTGCATATGAAAGAAACAAAGATGGCACATAAATCAAAATAACAAAGCCTATAAGTTTCTAAACAGCTGCCATTTCTGTTGATGAGATGGTCAGTTTCATCACCAGCCAAATAGCTTGAAAGATACATACCCGTAATCACAAACGCGGTTTTCAACCATCAAAAATTGCTCAACACATTCATCAAGTTAATTAAAAACAAAAATTCTCACCAAATCTTCAAGGCTAATCATCAGCTTCGGTTTTCCTTCTTTTCTTCCTTTCGGGCGTCACTGAGTTACTAGTTTCGCCCACATCAACCTCCGCATTCTTCCTCTTCTTCTTCTTTTTCTTCTTTTCTTCACTCTTTTCGCTCATCGTATCATTACCTTCTTTAACCTCAACTTCAACATTGACGGTTTTCCCACTCCCCAAACTACCCTCGCTCTTCTTCCTCTTCTTCTCTTTCTTTTTTAACTTACCATCACCTTCTCCGGCCCGGTGTTCATCAATCTCAACTGAAACATGATCAAGTTTCCTGTTTACACCACCGTTTTCACGAACCTTAACTTCACGTTGTTCGAAACTTCTATGGCTTACATCAGATTTAGTTGAAGCATCGTCCTTTGAAGAATATTTCTTCGACCTGAGGTGCTTTTTGAAGTACACAAGCTCGTCAAAAGCTGCAGAAGCGCGACGGAGATAAGCAGCCACAGGTTGAGAAGCTCCATTGTCCGAGCTAACAAAATTTGATAAAATGGTGGCCGCTTTAGAGAGACTTACAGGCTTTGTAGACACAATTCTTCCAGATACAGTCTTCATCTGTATCCAAAGAACATGTTCACACAAATTCAGACATATGTGAAAAAACCTAGCCTGTAACCAAACACGTTAACCAATGTTGACCCAAACTCAATCATCCACACTCAAACAAACAAATTTTCGTGATCAAAACAAGATCACGACTGTTTCTTTATTATTGAATAAACTTGCACAGTAATACTAATTACGTAGACCCTAACCATATACTTATATTAAAAACTTCGTAAACATACTATGACTCGACTCCTAAAACCTAGCAATTTAAAATAACTAGATAAGCATGCAAACAAATTCAAAACTACACTAATAAAAATACTAATAAAACTACATTTTTCGTTTCACGCCTTCAACGTTTTCAATGACCCGTTTCAGGATTGATAACTAACAACCAAGGGTGAGGTTAGCCGTTAGCAAACAAGTTTACCCGAACCTACCCGAGACTGAAAAAAACATTAAAACCATAACCGATGACCAGACTCATGTTTTTAGCTTGGGCATCAGTATTGTCAGATTCGGGTACATCAGGTATGAAGTTAAGACAAAGAACACAGTCAGCCTTCAAGTATGATACGATATTAGCACCTATGCTCGACAGGCCTGACCTCAAACAAATGACAAACAAATTTAAACATGAATAATCCTTCCATTGTGTTAACTCTACAAAATTTTAAAAATTAAATGGGAAAATCAGTTGATTTGGGTTAACTGAATTTACTAAATTTTTAAAACGATAACCGAACCAAAGAACGAAATTCGTTAGGCTTTTTCGGTTTCTGTTTCCGTTTCGGTTTAGTTTTCAGTTATAGCCGAATAGTGAACACCCCTATCAAGAATTAACAAATTTTGTTTCTTTAAGCAGATAAAGTATAATCAGTTTAAATGATATCAACTAATTTACACTTAGATACAGCAGCGGATCGGTCACAAAGCCTAAACTTACTTAGGTCAGGCCTTACTGTTTCGGATACCCTCGGGTATGAACAAGGACCAAACCTAGACCGAATTCTGTTAAAAAATAAAATCGACGCTCACCCAATTATAATTAAGTCGGTCTGAGTAGCG
The DNA here is from genome assembly GCA_947069175.1 of Scalesia atractyloides. Classification (NCBI taxonomy): domain Eukaryota; kingdom Viridiplantae; phylum Streptophyta; class Magnoliopsida; order Asterales; family Asteraceae; genus Scalesia; species Scalesia atractyloides. The sequence goes on along the minus strand of CAMTDV010000010.1, from coordinate 74,113,577 downwards.
GTCCTGTTCGGGTTTACCCGGATTGGACTCACGACAACTGTTAACTCTTGCAAAACTCCCTTGTAACCATCTAAAGCTTACGACTTTCATGTATCTCTTTTACAAATGGTTATAAGCTACATAAGTCACAATACCTCCAATATCAAATCGCAGAGACAATGGTCAAAAGATTTCACTCACAATTTTAAAGGAATAGGTAAAAACAAGTGGCAAGAACAGAAAATATGAGAGTTGCTATCGAGTAAACCAACAGAAAACGCAGAAACCATCGTTAACCTATTTTTTACAAATTGCATAAATACAATCGAATAGTTTCAGATAGAACAATCCAACTAACCCTAATTTACGATAGAGCACTCACGACATGTTTGAAAACTTAATGAAACAAGAGAAGTATGATACCTGGAAGGCCTAATTTAAGCGACAACGATTGAGAGGAAGAGGAAGACGAAGTTTTGATTTGACTGCAAAGCTTTCAACAATGGTTGCCCTGGTTCGTTCGCCGATTTCAGAGTTTCTGTTTTGGGCAGACTGTTTAAGTGGTTTGACCCGGTTGGGTCGACAACAGAAATATGGGCTGCAGTTGCACATAAACTGGGCATGCACATAAACGGTTCGGGTACACACCTGCTTATTGGGCCAAAAAGCTTTGAACGTGTTTATGATTTAAACTTGCTGTATGCAAGTACAACTAAAAAATGGTAAAATATGCTTAAAACCACAATTATAAAAGGTGCATAGCACTCCTCTGGCGCAAAGCGCAAAAAGATATTAAAGATCTAAGGAAAAAAAAGCGCCTAATGAAAAAAAATTAAAAATATATTATATATTAGAAAAATATATATACTATTCTTCAAAAAAAAAATAAACAAAATCTATTATGTAACATTTTATATCATCTATTTAGTACCAAAAGTTCTAAAAATAGTAGTGTAGAAAAGTAGTTTTCGTTAGATAAAAATAGAAATCTAACTAAAATCTTGCCGGAAACTCTCTAGAATCTAGAAATCTCACCGTATGTGCACCTAAACCATCACCTGGAGAATTAAAGTGCAATTTTCTTGACTTAATGCGAAACTGCCTCACCTTGCCTGAAAATGGGCCTAGACGCAATAGGCGATGGTTTTTAACAATTATGTTTCAAACGACTGTAAAGCCGTTAAGAATGGCTAGATTTTTTAAAGTCAACAGCTATAGTCGGTTATACCTAATATTCAGGTATAAAAAATCCGGTTTCAGGTATTGAAAAATAATCGGGTTTTGGTTGGGTATTGTAGGAACTGGTTTCAAATACGCGTATTGGGCTTAAAATGGGGTCGGGTTCGGTTGAGTGCTCGGCTATGAAATAACCCGGTTCGTGTATGTTTATGTACCAGTTTTCTTTTCCTTTTTTACACCACTATTAGACCATGCGTAGTGGTTCAAGTCCCTTTTTAATGTTTTCCGCCATGTAGACGTCATGTCAACATACTCATTATGAGCAACAAAAAAAGTGTGTAGTCGCTATAACCATTTCAAGCCCATTCAATCATTACCCGGTGATTAAATAATTTTACATTTTTGTTCAACTATTTTAAAAATTAAAATGAAATGTCAAAATGATTAACTAAAACATAAAAATATTTCATTAAAATTTAAAGAGTACTTAATTATTAGTCCATAGAACTATATAAAACATGATCAGGTAGTCGTCCGGTTCACCGATTGTATTCAGTTACTTTCACCTGCATATCCCTCTACTTGCTCCTTATTTGATCTGGAGTACGGTAATCATCCAGTTTATCGGTTTGTGTAAAAAAACTTGGCCCAAATTCTTGGCTAAAACACATTGAAGTAAAAAAAGATGCAAATTGTACCATGATTTTACATCCCATGATTCATTTGTACAAGACTTGAACAACAGAAAATCTAAAACATGTAACTAAGACCATCCGTAGTGGCACTTAATTTGGGCGTATTTTCCAATTCACGCTCTTTCACGCCTGTGCACCGCCCCCTGGGGTGTTTTTTTGCATTTTTTCTGTTGGGTGTGTTGATTAAAACGCCGGATTCAAAAGTATAGACATAGATTTTATGTGATGGTTTTTTTATTTTTTATTTAATTCAATTATAATATTTAATCATTGCAAGAGTTCAAACCTCACTACACCCCTTTTTAACTTCAAACTCATTTGTTGACTAGGTCATATGTCGCTTCATACCCAAGGGTGGAGCATTTGTTTCACTCACCACTACATAATCTAAGTTTTATTTTTTACTTTTAGCTTATGTTTTGACCAAAATTTAAATTACATTTAACTATAATATCTTAAAACCCAAATATACATTACAAAACATCAAATACAATCATGAACTTCATGGCTTCAGGTAATACAAAGGGCTTTTAGCTCATTGGTATTAAGGTGTGTAGAAAATGTGTTCCTCTTCGTGGTGGACCAAAGTGTAGTTTTAGAGGTAAGATTAATGGGTGTGTGAGTTAGTCAATTTAAAAATTAGATGGAGGAAACATTATATGGAGATTGTTGAGAAAATACATGAAGATTTGTTGGCATTTTGAAGAAAATCACAATCTGGAGATTGTTGCGAATTTAGTATATTTTGGGGCAAGTAACATTTAGAGTTACAAATGTGATCTTCATTGGTTTTATGTTAATTCGTTGGGGATCCATTTGTAGATTGTGCAGAACTCACACAAAGATTTGTTTGGATTTTATTCGACAAAAATAAAAGATTTATAAATGGATATAATAACCACGAACTATTAGTCTAGTAGTATGGTATCCCTTCAAAATACATAAGTATTGCGGTTCAAATCCTTGTAAATGCAAGGTAAAGATGGAATAAAGATGTTAAAACTATAGTCGTTAAAAAAAAGATAAATCATATAATAACAAATAGTAGTTTAATTGTTTATAATTAAAAAAAAAATTATATATTCATTTCAAAATTAGACCACAAGGTTGAAGTGGTATGATCCCAAATCATATGTGGACACATGTCAAAGGGACCACACCACTTCAAGCTGGCGTCCCCGTCACACGAGAGTGTCCAGAAGGTTCTAGAAACTTTTGCGAAAGGACACCTGGTGACAGAAAGATGCTTTCAGTAGACAAAAAGGACAGTATGTGGGCAAATAGCAAGACAACAGCAACGGTTACACAATCCTGGGAAGACAAGGCGGCAACCAGTACAATGGCAGGCGGACCTGGGGCGAGTAACCGTGCGCCACATCACCTCAAGACCTGACATCGTCTGAGGGATATTCCTCCTGCTCGGACAGCTGACAAGCATTGGCTAGCTGGCTAGTCGCCCTCCTTCTCTCATCATCCGGCTATAAATAGAAGGCTCAATCCACAGGTTTAAGGGTTCGATTCTTTACCCTCTCAATATACACACACACTTATCCTCAAAGCGATTACTTATTTGTTGGAGATATGTATGTCCGACCGTAATTAAAGTCAACATAACTAACTCGGTACGATCCGAAGAGTTACACGTTGGTACACGAATCGTATATGTTCACGAGTATGTGGATTATTATTTGTGAAATAATAATAGTTTAAACCCGAGGGACTTAATATTAATTAGATTATTATTAAGATGATTATAATTGTATAATCTTAAAGGGCTTTTATGTAAGATTGAGTTCTATAAAAGGATGCTTAAGGTGCAAACTCTAGACACACTTTTATAAAACACAAAACCCTAGCTTCCCTCTCAAGTTTAGCCGCCGTCGCCGCCTTCTTCTTGGCCGGTTCTACCTTTGGGTATCTTGTGCTCGGTTGTGAACTTCCTACTAGCGAGGATTCGTTGTAACCCGCGTGTTACGATCCCGGTGTAGTCGTCAAAGGTTGATTACTAAAACCCTCTATGGTTGTTTATTATTTTATTTGTTTATACGCGTATAACCTTGATCCTGATTGGAAATATTTATTAATCGGATTAATAAATCAAACTTATATAATCGGCTTTTGGTAAATTATATAAACCGCTTCCGCTACTATTTTGATACACTGATTCCCAACATTATTCTCACAGCAGATGATGGTTACTAGGAGAACCCCCATTTTCTCCTCTTGGTAACGAGTCACCAGTGTTGTTCGTTTTGCAGGATACCTTCTGAAGAATTAGTCATCAGTCGAGTGAAGGACAGAGATTGGATTCCCCTACACGAGACGTATCATCTTTATAACTTAGTGTTATTTAGTTTTTTTTTTCGGGTTCAAATCCTTACAAATGCAAGGTAAAGATGGAATAAAGTTGTTAAAACTATAGCCGTTCAAAAAAAAGATAAATCATATAATAACAAATAGTAGTTTAATTGTTTATGATTAAAAAAAATCAAAATTAGATATTCTTTTCAAATTAAGCTTATGTTACTGAAATAACATTCGGAATCCAAATACAGTACCAATGAGGTGGTGGTCTATTAGTAAAAGCAAAACCTTTAAACACCTTAGAAGAGTGAGGTCTTGAGTTCAACTCTCACAGACGACGGGAATTAAAAAGAAAATTGTCGTTTAATAAAAAAAGAGAATCCAAATACAGTGTCAGCTGAGGATTTGTTGGAATTTTGTACAAAATCCTTAAAAATAAGAAGTCATAATTTAGTGTGAGGAAGAATGATTTTTTTTAAAAAAAAAGAAACCTAATATTCATTCTTATTGCCTAGGAAAATTTTAAACTAAATATTTTCAAATTTAAGTCTATATATTATGGAAATTCAACTTAAGTGAAAATAATTATGTGAACTTTGGGTGTTGATTGGCTAATATGGAGCTAATCTACCCTATTTGGTATAGGCATGTGTCTTTTTAAAGGGATGTTCCCGGTTCAAACATGGGCAAGAGGAGTAATTTAGGATTTTGGTGTAAAGTAATAGAGTAGAGTAACATTTCCAATTCGAACAAAAAAAATCTTGGGTGTTAATTGGTTTGGGAATTGCCCATGGCATTATAGTCTCGTGCTATCTTGGGGGTGTGATAAGGCTTAGGAATTATTAGGCTGTGGGGTATGGTGGGGCGGGGGTGTGGGGCATGGGTTGACACGTGGACTGGGTGGGCTCCCCTGGCAAGACTCAAAAAATTGGGGGTATGGTGGGGCTTGGGTTTAGAGCATGGCTTGGCCAAATTTATTTTATTTTTTTATTTTTTTCTTAATTAAATGATAACCATAGGCTTGGGTGTACCAATATCCACCCGCCAGCTCAGATGGGTAGGGTGCCCAACGCACGGGCTGAAACCCCCACCCAAAAGGCCACGCCCAAACCCAAGCCCACCCGGGGTGGTCACATGGGCGTTTCACCCCAACCCATGCCCAAACCCCCGCCCCATACCCCATAATCTTAGGTCCTGAGTTCGATTTTTACAAGAGGAGGTTTTCTCAAATTTATCGAGTTTCCTTTTGAATTAGGGTATATGTATTATTGCCTAGTGGAGATGAGAATGATCAGATGGTTCCGTTGGTGGCACGATTATACTCTAGTGGTCCGTTAATGATCCAAATTTACCGTTAAAAAAGGTTTGGGAATTAGCGAAGTAAAGAAGATACTCAAAAATTTGTTCCAAAAAGATGAAATCACAATACAATGTTGAATAAACAAAACAAGGCCGGGTTATCGTCTTGAAAAAAAGCCTCAAATTAGAGATTTTTGCAAGATACTTGAAGATATGATCTTGTGATTTTCGTCGATTATTGTGTTTATTGGTTGTGGAAGCACATGGTGATTGTACTCAAGATACTTGAAGATATGATATGTTGGTATTTTACAAAAGAAATAAAAAAATCATAATTAGGGGTTAGTGAATCAAATAAGAACAAACATGCCTCAAATTCTCAGTCATACTATAATATAAAAGAAAACCATGAAAATACAAGATCCCAATTCCTTTTCTTTTTAAATCATAGTTGCTTTTCTAACCATGTCACACCCCAACCGATGACGGAATTATCAGGGCGCGGCACTAAGCGAATCAGATTGCTTGAGAGAATCCATAACAATTACTGTATGACAATATTTAACAATGTTCAATTTCCCATAAAACTAAACAAATATTCATACAATAATTGAAATAAATTCAAGTTTCTCAAACAATAAAACAAAGTAGACAACTTGATTAGGCGTGTATCTAGAGAGTCCTAATCTTGATTCGTTATAACCTGCGACATACGTTAAAATAATGTAAATACAAAAATGTATTGGCGAGCATACAGGTTTTGATATAATAGCATGGTAGATAAAAGTGTCAAATACCACATAAACATAAACGAGATACAACATAACATATAAATCGATGGACAAATACTCCAGCTAAGTTCCGAGATGACTGCGATGCGCGTTTGTGATGTGCGTAACTAGACCCCGTCGGGTGTGAGTCGAACTACGATATCATACTAGATGAGTTGGAAATCAACGAGTAAATGTCGATAGTGCTTATATGTATCTAGCATCACGTATTAACATGTATAACAGATATTCGCGTGTGATAAATCAGTTTGTGCGTTTGATGTGTTTTATTATGAGCGTATGTTACACCCAAAAGTGCGTTTAAAGCGAACAGCAAACACCGAGAGTTGATAAGAGGAGAGAAAGAGTGTCGGTTTAGCCTGCGCGTAGAGACGGAAGTGCATTAGTCTTCCAGAGTGTTGAAACAGTTGAAACGGAGAGTCGGTGCCAGGGAAACATATATTTTCGTACGAAATAGTTTTCGTGCGAAATTTTCTTACGATATTTTTCGTGCGAAAAATTCGTGCTAAAATTCTGGTGATTCAACTTGCGAAATTTCTTAAGAAAATTTCATGCCAAAATTTTGGTGATTCAACTTGCGAAAATTTAATTTCATGCAAAAATTTTGGTGATTTAACTTGTGAAATTTTCTTACGAAAATTTCGTGCAAAAAATTTGGTGACTGAACTTGCGAAATTTTCTTACGAAAATTTCATGCAAAAATTTGGTGATTCAACTTGCGAAATTTTCTTACGAAAATTTCGTGTAAAAATTTTGGTGGTTTTCGTCATTCTTCGGGAAATTGAGTGTTCATCCTTCCAGCCTTAGGCCACTGATCGAACCTTGTGCCGGATAGGTCTTTAGAGCGAGTGAGTCGTTTGTGGAAACTCGAACTGGGTCGTATGAACCAAAAGTGATTCGTATGAGCCAGTCCAGTTTGCACAAGTGACTGTTCTTGCGTCTTTGTGCAACTGGAACTGAGATCTTGTCTGAAACGTATGTAATTTCGAGTCCATTTCGTGACGGTTTGACAGCGCCTCGTTCCACTACTTAGTGAACGAAACATTAGTTGGTCTGATCCGTGTTTGGTGTAAAATTCGATTTGTAAATAGTTTTGTTAGGATAAACACTAGGTGAGTTTGAAACAACAAGGTTTCGGATCTGAGAAGCCAAGGCTAACTCAAACATGCTTGGTTAAGTGCTAAATCCTTAAGAAAATCAGAAAGTTTCATGAAAAAGATGAAGGTTTTCGTAAAACAGAGAAATTTAGATGAAATCGGAGATAATCTCGTGCAGAATCGTTGTAGAAATGTTGTGATTTGTGTTAAAAACGTAGTATTCTTACTTGGAACAGAGAAAACGAGCTAGGGAGCGTTTTGGTGCGGAATGGCAGCAAGGAATATGAGTGCACAAGTGAGGTATTTATAGGAGGAGAGAAGTGAGCGGTAGTCTGGTGAAATTTTCGTACGAAAATAGCCATTTTTGGGCGAAAAATGCCATTTTCGGGCCAAAATACGTCGTTTTCGCACGAAAAACAACATTTTCGTACGAAAATATGAATTTTCGTGCAAATTTTTTTAATTTTTTTTAGGCTTCGCTTAGTTAGGTTAAGAGCGTTGAAAGTTTTGGCGAATCATTAAGCGTTTAAATTTAATTAAATAAAATAAACAAGCGAGAGAGTATGCGTCTCAGTTCCCAAGTCATGCGAGAGTTGCGTTGTTTTTGAAATGAGCAGATAGTCTTGGAAACATCACGCAGTAGTTTTGTTGTTTAGCTAGTGCGTTATAAGCGTTGTGAGGTGCGATGTAGTGTGTTGAAATAAGCGATGTAGTGCGAAAATATGCGATGTAGCGTAGTAAGCGATATAGTTCACATTATGATCCGAATCTCTGGTTCTAGACGTAACGAGAGTAACGACCTGCGAAAATGCGGGTTGTTACAAACCATGTGCTAGTTATTCATAACCATATAGTGAAAAGATGCAACCTAATCGTTTTTCTACCTCTACCTCACAAATGCGATCTGAATAAAAAAAAAAAAAAAAGAAAAAAAAACATACAAATCACAAAAACAAATCACATACCCACTTTGACTTCATTTATAGCTAAAAATCGCGAATATGAACATATAATAGTGGTTAAACATTACAAGTGGTATGAGAGTCACACCTATGTATTCAATATGGTAGGGGCTTATCCACATAAGTGATGACGAGTCTCTAACGGGATCTGCAAACACATCGAGTAGAATGAGTTCCTAAGGATGGGATGTTCGTAAAACCTTAGAAGAATCCTAGATATGAGAGATGTTGAGTTTATACGGAATGTCTAACCATTAATACCACCAACACAGTTTTGAGTTTTTGACACTTTGATTGTTATACGTGCTTAGGTGTGACTAGTGTTAGGATATGCGACCTTCTAGTATATCTTCATCCGATTGATAGAAAAATGTCGTAAGCTCCCATAAAATCAACCGTAAATAATTAGTTAATTTCCAAAAAAAAAAGAAAAATCTTATAATACAAACTTCTTTGTGTTTTTTTAGTAATAGCTAATGGAGATGAATGTTGACGACTTGACGAGTATGGTTTATCATGTATGCATCTCAATTTATGTCGATGTTAATTTCTTGAAAGAGACCCCTCAACTCTTATATCACAATTTAAGAACTTCCGTTTTTCAATAACTAAGCTACAATTAGTACTCTTTTTTTTTTTTTTTTTTTTTTTTCTGATATTGGTCTTAATTATTCTTTGAACAAAGTATTAATTTGTTTTTTGAGCAAATGGAAGGAAGAAGTGCCTTGGATTTCAATCTTTTGCTTTAAAGACTTCATGGACCGGTTAGTTTCCTTCATGTTCAATGCAAACAACCATTTTAGTTACATATATATATATATTATTGGAGGAATCAAGTTCTGTCACCTGGATATATGTTATTATTATTTTATGAAATATTATGGATAGTTAAAAGTATTGTGGCTTTCCTTCCAAGATTACCTATGAAAAAATGCAACACGCCAAACGGGGCCTCAAGGCCCTACAAGATACACATTCTTGTAGTTATGTATAATTATAATGAAATATTGGGTAAAGTTACTAGAAAACATAACATAATAAATGATAAATATCATTTCTACGAAATGTTTATGTTGGTATAAATGTATAATGAAAAACTATTACTTTAGATAGATGAAACATGATATTATTAGACCAGCAAAACATATATATTTACAACCTTTTACGATAGTTGTTCTTTTTTTCAAACTTATTTTGACCCAACTCGTTTTATGCCCACTGATAAAATTTGTTATATAGTCACCTTCGATATATACATGTCGAGATCTGACAAATTTGCTATATAGTCATGAAATATGTGAATACTTTTACATATAATATGTGTAGGTTTCCTTAGAAATTATAATACTGCAACTTTTTATTTTTATTTATTTTCAAAATTATAATGCTGCAAGCTTTTTATTTTTATTTATTTTCAAAGTAGGATAAATTTTTACATGTAGGTTACCTAAATTTCCTGACTTATCTGATATGCGACATATTGATAGAAATATGCTAATGCTCGATTGTTTCATCAATAAATCCTAGCTGAAGAATGACTTTGGTTTATATAAAAGATGGATCGGGAAAGTGACACTACGAGATGCTTGTTGGTGGTGGTGAGGACTTCACTTTTTTGTGTTTTTATCTTTTTTAGATTTCTTTTAATTGAAGTGTCACGTTAACAATGAAAACAACATATTAGGAACAACCTGTGCATCACGGCATTAATTTTCTTTTTTGTCATTAAGCCTTAAAAAAAGTTTATGCTTATAATCAAGGCCAACTCATGGGAGGGGCTAGAGATGGGCATAATCGGTTCCTTTTTATATCCGGAACCGGTTCCTGAATGTGTGTCAATGGAACCGGTTCTTGTTATAACCGGTTCCGGTTCCTACCCGGGTTTTAACCATTAAAACTAGAACCGAGTGTAACTGATTGGTTCCGGTTCCTACCCGGTTCCAGTTCCTCAGAAGAACCGTTTCCTAAGGTTACTATGAAAAAGCCGAAGAAAAGCTTGTGGGAAGTTCATGAAGGCTACAGCCAACTCCACGCTAAAGAAACACACCGATCGTCATTGTCCGGTTACAAAGCCGAAGAAAAACGAAAGGGGTGAAGGATCCGGAACTAGTTCTTCGAAGGTTTAGTGTGTTTTATGTAACCGGTTTAGTTATTTTTAGTTTGAAGTGTTTAGTTATGTTTCGTTCAATGTAACCGGTTCTAATAAATATTTATGTTTTGGTTTATATCTTGTAGGTGTAAGTTAACGGTAGAGATGGGCATATCGGGTTTTTTGTAATACCCGGAACCGGTTCCGGGTACGCATCGGGTCCGGGTAGGAACCGGGTATGAACTGATTTTATTTATAAAATGTGAAACCGAGTTGGAACCTACGGGTTTTTTAAACCCGGAACCAGTTCTACTATTAGCCGGGTAGAAACCGGAACCGGTTCCAGGTCGGTTCCACCAGGTAGAGTTTGGAACCGGTTATTATGCACATCTCTAGAAGGGGCAAGGTGATAATCTAGGCCCACTTTCGCATGAGTCCCATTAAAAAAACATATATATAAATAACATAATTAAATTTAAAAGTTTGAAACCCTAATAAACAATCGTCATGCCAATATCTCACATCCGGGCCAACCGAATAAGTGAGGTATCACATATTGGTATTTTTAATTTTCTTTAAAAACGAATACCAAGTAAAATTTAAATTTAATTATCTTTCGGAATAAAGTTGTTAAAATAAAGTTATATGTAGAATAAAGTATCTTTCGCCATCATAAATTATACCAAGTACCATACTATCCCATAACAAAGCGAATCGACACCGACCATATTGGTATTATCGGAAGCGTTGTCGGTATTCGTTAAACACGTGTGGATATCCTTTTAGGTATACCATGACTTATATTAATTTGGGTTGCATGGGATACCTTTTGTGTAACTAAACAATTGTAAATTAAATTTTTTATTTTGTGATACAAGTATTGTTTTACCGAGAACTGATACCTACCAAACAATTTTGGTAGCGGTGTCGGTATTCATTTTATTGGTTTTTGGTTTCGATACGAGTAGGTTTAAGTATTTTTTTCAACATTTTTTCACTACCAGGTATGAAGCTTGGCACTGATCCTCAACGTAACTTTGTAACTTTAAACTCTACGTTTGTAACTTTCATTTTATTAGTTCAAATACTAATGTAAACATTAAAGTCCACTACGGTTTAGTTAATCAACGTTGTTGTTAAACTTAATCAAAAGCTGACGATGACATGAAACACAACGAGCTAACGGACAAAGACGGAGCCGTGAGTTTTGCGTCTGGAGTCAATCGTCAGTCCCTAGCAAAAGTCGTCAAGTCCACTCGACCCGTGAGACACGTAAAGTGCATCATATTCCCATTGGAAAAGGCGCCAAACTTGGGGAAAACCAAATTTACCAACTTGTCCTTTATAAAAAATAGTAAATAACTATTTATTTCTAATAAGAACTCGCACTTTCAGTTAATATTTTATGACCCAGCTAAATATTAGATAGTTTTAACATAAGAATTGTTCCTTTTATGAAAAATATTTAAACCTAATAAGAACTTTGACACTTTCGGTTAATAGTTTTTGACCCAACTAAATAAAATATAGTTTTTAACATAGAAGGCCATCCATCGCTTTTCGCAACAACACATCCCCCACCTAAAAGCATATGCAATGCAAGTTTGTAGACTCGTTTGCTGCCTAGTTGGCCCTGAGGTGGCATTGAAGCTCAAAAAACGCTACATGTTCCGGAGATGAAAACCCTTTACGGTCCGTTTGTGGAGAAGGGAAGAAGAAACTGCAAGGATAAATGGTGGGCCCAGTCCGTAAGGGTTTTGGGTGCATCGGAAAATTTGCTGGAAAATGCTGAGGTGGAGGTCAATGGTTCATTGGCCCACAATGCGGCATCTGTGGGATGATCGTCCCGCAGTTGCCTCGTTAGCGTTTTTGGTCATTCGTAGGAGCACATTACAGCATTATGGTCATCCTAGGACCACATTATGAACATAAAAATTTTGAACAATGTAGATGTGATGAATTATAGTTTAGAAAACACATTTTAATTATCAAAATACAATTTATTATTGTAATTTCTTTTTATGGCATGTCAATGGGCAACGTCGTCGGTGACTTCTAAATACATAAAACCAAAATTCATTATATATTTATATACCCTATATAAAACATGGGTTGTTTTTGTAATTTGGACTTGACCAAACATGGGGTCTTTAGTCCATTACCTTAATAACTACTCCATATAAACCAACCACCAGGGTCCATTACTTTCAACAACCCCAGCCACACTTATAACATATTCATCATTTCACTCTTTCCCCTTCATAAACAGTTGATTATATTCTTGTAAACTCTACCATGGCTAGACACTTAACCCTTATACAAAAGACGATATTACCCTTTCCGAGCCTCACATTTATTGCGGTCCTAGTCGCGGTCATATGCGTGTTCTCACTCATTAGTTTTCTATGTGGTTCACATGGTGGTTTGAAACGATCTGATACGTATAAGAGAGAGAAAAGCACGGTGCACCTAGGCGTCCGAAAGGCGAAAATGTCCAAATTAGGAAGTGGGTTGAGTAGTAAAGCGTTATTGATGGCCAAGATGATTTCATGGAGGAAAGGGGACGAAGAAGGATGTTGTGATGATGATAACGAAGAGGCGGTATGGAAGCGAACGATTATCATGGGAGAACGTTGTCGGCCTCTTGAGTTTTCGGGGAAGATTTTGTACGATGAGAATGGGAATTCGATCTCGGAAAGTCCTCGTAAACAAGTTGCTAATGATGGTGATAATGTTTGTTTGTCTAAACCATGATTGTCTTGTCATGTATTGTTATGGATGATCTTTTGTGAGTTTGTTGCAATGTATCATGTGTGTTTTTTTAAATTTATGATTGGGGGTTGGTATTAATGGTAAAATTATTACTAACATAGTTTGATATTACAAATGTAAACTTTGGTAACATTGGGTTAGAAAAGATGATTTAGTTGATGTTCTTGTTTTAAAAAAGATTGCTGATTTTATATTGATATTGGTTTCAATTTTGTGGATCTGTTTTTGTAACCTTTATAAGTAACATTTTATTAGAATTTGGGTGTGTTGCTACAAGATTTGGTTTGATAGGTTCTACTATTCTAGCTTGTTAAGGAGGTTGGTACAAGATTAAAAAAAAAAAAAGATTAGTGGCTCAATCCAACTTCCAAACTTAATTGGCTTTTTTTTTCTTTTTGCTAGAAATAGAAGCAAGCATACTAGTTCGGTTGAAAATTGATCAAAAGGGTTGAACAATAAGTGTGGTATGCTTGATCTCAAGGGTTGGTTGAAGGAGATGTTTTAGGTCTAAGGAATTTAATAGTAAAAAATCAAATTAATATTAATAGTTTTGTTATTTATCTCGTTTGTTTAGATAAAGATGCATTTGATTTTTGAATTATCCTAGCTGGTTTAGAAGAGGTTACTAATAGCAAGGACGCAAGGTAGTAGTGTTACAAATAGAAGATAGATTTAGTTAGCGTTTCGTATGAAGAACTAGAAAGTTTGGTATGAAGGACTAGAAAGTGGAATAAAATGGAACATTATAATAGAATGAGAATAAACATGTTTGGTTATCATGTGATAATGGAATAGAGCATTACAAAGGAATGTAACTCCTTCCAAATATAACTATTTTCATTCCATGGTAAGATTGTGTTTTTTATTCATTCCTTTAAGCAATGGAAAGAAATATTATTATTATTATTATTATTATTATTATTATTATTTTTTAGGCAATTATATTTTTGTCGTTTTTAATACAGTTGTGTTTTGTTACTTCCTCTCTTTTTTGTCTATCAAATTGTACAAAGTAATAATTCATTTTATTCATATATGGGTAACCAAACATCACAATGGAATGGAATGATCCATTTCATTCCGTTGTCCATTCCATTATCTTGTTCATTTCATTCACTCATTCATTCCATTACCTAATACCAAACAGACCCTTCTTCATTGTAATCAAGTTTTTCAAATTTAAAACAAAAAGAGTCGAATAAGTTGATAAACGTCGGTTTGTGATAATCACTTGGTACCTCAACAGGTTATCGTGCGTACATTCAAATTCCAGACACAATTTTCATTTTTTTTCAATCTAAGCAGTCGTTGCAAGGCATTAAAATTGTTCACCAAAAATACTTGTTGCCTAGTTGTATCGAGATAAATACATAATGATGTTCATCTCCGATTGTACGGTAGTAGCTTGCTACTGAGCAGTAGCAACGTACTACCAATCTTCAGTACTAAGTTGTGATTGGGTAGTCGCTACTTGGTACTTATTTCCAACATATTTGAAAAACATTTTTCATGCAATTCTAATTCAATGTGTTTCCAATGAAGAATCATTAACGCGTTGCCTCTTGGGTCCCACAAGGGACAATGTAACACTCTAGGAAAATCCACAACGATCGTAAACATAAGAGATACCGAGTTAATAAGGATCACATGATTTCAAATATCACTAACGCGTTTTGGGCGCATCAGTTGTGAATGTGAGGAGAAATCCACAGTTAAACCTGCTTGAATGAGACCAATTCTAAAATGGGTAGACCTTCGAAAATCGTTACTCATGCAACTAAGAACAAATATGTGAGTTCATAATAAACAACTTATCATAATAATATTGAACGAGCGTGTAATTCGCACCTTATAACTCAATACCTACTATGATTTTTTATTTCTATTTTTAGTTTAGTTAATTATTTTTTGTTTTATCATTGATGTTTATTTTTTCAAGTAACTTAAGTTCTATTCAAGTGCAGAATTATGTTTTACCCGACCCTATTATCATCATTAGTGTTTTCTTTTTACCCAAATCATACTACCACTCGCTAGAGATGGGCATAATAACCGGTTCCAGGTTCAAAATACCCGATGGTTCCTACCCGGTTCAACATTTTTTAATTTTAATCGAGTCGTACCCGGTTCCAAACCGTACCCGGTTACTACCCGTACCCGGTTCCTAATGTACCCGGTTCCACCCATACCCGGTCCCGGTTCCTAACAATTAGTTATTATTAATGTTTTTAATGTAACTAATTTATTATTTTCGAATAAAAAATATTAAATTTACTAAACTCACTAAACATTAGTAAAAATTAAACATAATAAACATCTCCACATGACCGGTTCCCCATTGTACACGTAACCGGTTCCACACAGTACCCGTACCCGGTTCCGGAATACCCGTACCCGGTTCCAAACGGTTTCAGATTCTGTTGTGTAAACCCGGGTATGAATCGGACCTGGTTCCACATCAAACCTGGTTCCATTGTCAACCAAATGGAACCGGGTTCGGTTTGGAACCGGTTCCGTGTACTAAGAAAACCCGATTATGCCCATCTCTACCACTCGCTACGAATATTCCTAGATGAGCAACTGTGTGAAGCTAGACCCCCGGAAAACAACCTCGACAATCATGTTTGTAACAATGTAACATTGTGTAGATGATCAATGTATTATTGTTAGGGAGAAAGCAAGAGCTGAGAAGATGATGACCCAGACTACTAATGTCCTACATGTGGAGAAGATGCCAATTGACAACTGACAAAAGTTGGGCTGTTGGGTCAAGCTCAATAGGCCTAACTTGTTTAGACCTGCCCAAGTTTAGGTCCGATATAAAGTGAAAATGTGTTAAAATAGGTTAGGTTGGGTTAACCCATTAACTTTTTCTATGTTAACTTGTTAACATTTTTAATCAAAATAAAATGATTTAGATGATACAAAGCATTATGATTTAGATGGTACAAAGCATTTAAATGCGTTTTACTTGGCTTTAGAACCAATCCACATACTATTTAATTTTTTCAATCTTATTTGTGCAAATACAATCTTAAGGCTTTAGACCCAATCCACATACTAATTTAAAAATAAATTGTATTTTCGTATGAAATTGTTATTTTAATGATCATATATTTATATAACTCCCAAATAAACAAATAAGTTTATTCGAAAATAAACTTCAGGGAAACGAAAATTATATTTTTGGATTTAAAAAGATTTTCATTTGGGTTACAAATGTATTTTTGTCTTTAATACACGTGATGACGGGGTAGCCCAAAGGAAAATATGAAGCATAATAAAATGACTAAGATACAATACAACTTAAAATGTTAAAAGGTTTAAAGGTTCAAAAGCGCTGGAATATCTCAGCCAGCAAAAAGGAACACAACAGGGTCTTGTCACATCAACCTTTGTGTATACTACTACCCAAACAGTGCTCGGCCAGAGCATGTGCAAAGGTAACAATCCTTTATCCGCAGGTCCGATCCCTTCAACCCCATAAATGGGTAAGCCACCACTGAATTCAGGATCACGAAGTCAAAGGTTCCCCTTTTGGGAGATACCACTCCCCTATAGAAGGGACACCTCCTAGCTTTCATAAGGAGACCTTGTTCACTTTTCTCTCATCAGCTTTTGCTTATGGCTTAAGCTGTTCTTCACTTCAAATTACGCTCGATCAAAGTTCTGGGTTGAATCCTCATTCAATCCTTAACATAAAAAACAATAAGAAAAGAACAAGTGATCCACCCCACGTAATGCAAAACGTGGGAGGACCCCACGACCTGCGCTAGACTAACTGAAGCTCTGAACCCTTTTAGCCTAACCAGTCCCTCCACTATCTTTGGTCTCATATCTGTTGTAACAACAAGTTGGCGCCCACCGTGAGGCTACGCCACTTATTCTTCTTAAAAGACCAGTAGCGTAGCTCCATTTTTCTTCAAAATCAGCATGTCAGAGAAAGGATCTCTGGGGGAAGTTAATCAAGTACCACGTACTTTAACGTCCACCGTTAGTCCAGCCTCACCGGTTGTGACAACCCCACTCTCCACCCCTGGAGACACTTCCGCTGGAATCTCGTTTCCTGAGTTTTTCCAAACACCAACTCCTTCCCGTTCAGGGGTTCCTTCCCCACAGATCGGCACCTCAAGCGCACCAGAACGCGTCGATCTAACCCCTGAAGGGGTTGCCAAGAATTTCTTGTGGCTAAGGACTCTCCTCAACCAACACGCGAGTCAAGAACGAGAAAAGGGGGTCAGGATAAGGTTGGATTACGATGAGCCAGAACCGTCTTTATCACCGGGACCCCCACCTCCACCTTTCAGTAATTCACAACCCATAGCCTCTGGCCATGAAGCTGGTCCCAGCACGACATATCAACCTTTCAACCCTACCCCTTATTCTTATGGAAGGCCTAACCCAACGGCCTTCCCCTTATTCACCTCTCAACCGGTCATGACTAGTGCACCAGTCGGGCATGAGACCACCTTTGAGCAGCTATGGCAGTCTCCAGTAACAAGTGTCCCCCATCCCGTTTCCTCCACGTGGGAGCAAGCGTTGGCCACTTTGCCTCTAGCACGAGGCGCTGTTATGAATGCCTCCATGGGAATGCCTTGTGCTGCACAGCCAGAAAGCCTTCAAAGCTTCAACCTCATGCCCCAGATGATGGCTCAAATGATGGCATGTTTCCCTTGGTCTCAGCTCATCAAACAAGTGTTGAGCACACATGTCACACCCCGATTTCCACGTATAATCCGGTGGGCCCGATGGGGAGTATCATGACGTAGTTGATATAATCATAGTCAATTATACACAGTTATAGCACCGTGGAAGGCTTGGAATGAAATTACTATTACAACCCGAAAGTTTAAAGTACGAATAAAATAATATACAGGCGGTTGTAAAAAGGATCCACAAGCGGATCTATAAATGAATACATAAAACTGAGTTCCACAGACTTAAGTCATCTAGGGATTTGCAAAGGCCTCTTGTTATGCCAAGTAGCTCCAGCCTATTTCATGAGGTACCTGTCACTTAGTCTTTGGAAAATACGTCAGTTTTCACTGGTAAATACAAATAACTGACTCATTTTGTAAACATTTGAAAATGTTAATTTAGATGCAAAAGGCACAAAAATCTTTTATAACCTGGGACAATTACATTTATAATGTTGTATACAGTTTTACATGTTTGTCATACTATTAGGGTCGGTTTGAAAACCGAACATGATTAACTAACTCACCACATATAAAACCCACAAAGGAGTTATCCCCAACTTGTGGGTAGTTATATTTTAGCATTTGCATATGTCAGGTGTATGCCTACACCCCGTGCTTAGGTCGTGGCCATCAATAACTTAGATGAGCCGAGGATATCCAAGACATGGTTGTTAACCCCCATAGTTTATGTTAGCAAACAAACAGACTAAAACGGGTTATGCGAATTTATTAATCACAATCCGATTAAATGATCCCATAGCCGACCAAGCGGCAATAATTCACCGTATCCCAAGCCCGTATAAGGGAAAATAAGTTAAATGTATTTACCTGAGTTTAAATGCAAGATCCTACTCAGTCGTATCTCACTTAAGACTTTATGAAGGTATCTTCTACTGGGCTACTTAATCTGGAAGGAAGGTTTTATATAACCTATTAGGATACTAACGGGTCTTTATTTAAGTCAAAGACTTCGACCGGTTAGTTTAAAAGATGATTTACGGTACAAAACGCTAGATTAAGCGGCGACCGGAAAGGAATGTAATTTAGACCCAACAATATGAAAACTTGTATAATATGGGTAAACTAAATACATTCTGGATTTTGAAGTTTAGATGACAAGGTGAAACCCTTCCCGGTCCGTTTGTGAAAACTAGTCACATAAGCCGAACCGAACGCATAAAAGCATGTACGGGTACCCGGACAAGACATATACAAGTTCCCTAAGTTTTTATGCTCATGATATGTTATAATATCAGTAAGATGTCAACAAGTATGCCCGTTAAGGTTTTAAAGTCGAATATGCTCTATAATGGCGTTTTGGTTATTTAAAAGTTCATAAATGGGTTTTTATGTAAACTGAGGTTCTGGTCATAAACATTCTGTGAAAACATTTAATTTGTGATATTAGAATGGTAAGATATCATACATACGCGTGGTTTAAGGCTTATGGCCAAACTATGCCCCCGGAAGGGTATTTTGGTCATTTCACACATGGTTTTAGGGACTTAATTGGGATTCTGAGTTCATGACTTATCCTTACTGTAAAACACTTACAATCATTTATAAAGTTAGTAAGTATTAAGTCTTGGGTGCTAGATATGATTTAAAACCATACTATGCGCCTAGATAGCGTAAAAGTCGGTAAATGACGATAATTTCGAAGTTAAAGTGATTCTGAGAATTTGACCAACTTTAAAGTGGTAAAATATTTTATTTTTCATAATATGTCAATAGCAAAAGGTTTTGCATGTTAATTATATGTAAAACTCATTTTATTTGTAAAAGAATGGTATTATCGTCATTTATGAGCTTATGCAAGAACCCAAGGTTAAGGTCATTATAAAATCTAACTCAACATCCCAATAAATCCTAAATATGATTTCACAACAGTAAGCAAGGAGTTTTGTGTCAAAGTTATGTTAAAACTTGATTTACATGCTTAAAGGGCATCTTAGTCCTTATAAAAGTATGAATTTCGCTTTCTACATAACTTCAGTTTATGACCAGATTTGGAGCATCAAAATACTCTAAATGTGTTCACTAATCAGTACCTATTTTGTTTGTATGACCAATTACCTTAAAGGTCTCATTTTTAACAAAAAGGGCATACTAGTCAACATAAAGCATAATAACGGAAACAAGCATATAATCTTAGATTACTAAAGGACCATGTAATATAACCTCACAGGGTTATGCTACAACATAATATGGTCCTAAAGGAACCCTAATGCATAAAGAAAATAAGCTAATTCGGGTCAAAACTGAAAGTCAAAGCAAAAGTCAAGCTTTTGCGACTTTCGGTTGCGAACTGAGCCTAAACTCAGAATTATCGGGTTGAACATGTTTAGACATGTCCTAATAATATTTACCAAGTTATGAAAGTGATAAAACATGTTTTATAACCTCTACATTATCAGATTTTGATTTTTTTTAAAATCTGACTAGTTTGACTTTTATTATTAATTTTTTTGACCCGACAATTAACTAAGTAAACGTGGTAATTAGGAGGTGCCCTTTAGAGGGATTAACACCCACCTAATTACGATCACGTAGCCACATTCGCCTCGAACAATGGCTGGACCGTTTAGGTCTAAGCCGAAGGTCAAAGCCGTTTTGCGGCAACTTTGACTTTCGGTCTTTAAATGCATAAAAACCAAACTAGAGTAGCTAAGAACACTTACCACTGGTCCTAGCACGAAAATAGAACTTAGAGGGGCTTCCTTTTTTGTCAGGAATCCCAGAGAATGCCAAGCAAGAGAGTAACAAGTGATTTTGAAAGGTGCAAGGATGAAAGGCATCATGAAGCACCTATTTATAGTGACAAGGACCTTCTCAAGATCAATCCAGGTGTTACCAAGTGTTCTAGGATGTCTCCAGGTGTCCTTACACAAGTATTGAGCAAGCATGCAGCCCCTTGTTTCGAGAGGATGCTTTTGGAAGCTTATGTGTGGGGAACAAGCAAAAATTCGCCCAGTACCATGCCTTAAGGACCGTAAGCATAGGACCCTTACGGTCTGTAAGGAGCCTATTAGCGAACCAAAATTTTAAATTTGACAAGTTTGGCCCCTTAACTTATATAATCGCATTTAGGGTCTTGTAACTTGTATAATGCCATTATAAGCTGATAATAAGCATGTATGGGAGTATGAATGAATATTTTAGGATTCCCGGTTTGCCGGTAGACCTCCCGAAAGCACAAGTTTCGCTCGTTGACACTTTTAACCCTTTAAAATAGACTTTCAACGCTTAGGGTCTAGGACACGTGTCTTCATATCAATGGTCCCGATTTTACGAGGTGTTACATCCTCACCCCCTTAAAAGAAATCTCGACCCCGAGATTTACTGAAACAAGTGTGGGTATTTTTGTCGTATATTCAGGGCCTCTACGGGCGTCCCATTTTACCTTCACAATAGGTACATGCTTTCTTCTAAGCTTCTTAATCTGTCGATCTTCAATTGCTATTGGTCTTTCAACAAACCTGAGGCTTTCATTTATTTGCACGTCTTTATGGGACATTGATAGCGATTCGTCGGCTAGGCATTTCTTTAAGTTGTAGATGTGGAACACATTGTGAATCCCACTAAGTTCCTCGGGTAGGTTCAACTTATAAGACACACTACCGACACATTCTATGATCTCGAATGGTCTAATGTGTCTTGGGCTTAGCTTGCCCTTCTTACCAAAACGCATCACTCCTTTCCAGGGTGATACTTTTAGTAAAACTTTGTCCCCTATCTCAAATTTTAGAGGTTTGCGTCTTTTATCGGCATCACTCTCTTACCTGTTTCTGGCAGCCTTTGGACGATCACGGATCTGAACGATCTTTTCTGTAGTTTCCAGGACTATGTCAGGTCCTGTTATTTGAGCCTCCCCTACTTCTGCCTAACAGAAGGCCGTTCTGCATCTTCGCCCATATAAAGTCTCAAAAGGCGCAACCTGAATGCTGGTATGGTAACTGTTATTGTAGGAGAACTCAATCAAGGGGAGATGATCATCCCAACTACCTCCTAGATCAATGACACATGCCCGGAGCATGTCTTCTAACGTTTGAATTATACGCTCGCTCTGCCCATCCGTCTGAGGATGGTAGGCGGTACTAAAATTTAATCGAGTGCCTAGAGATTGTTGAAAACTTTACAAAAAATAAGAAGTATATCTAGTATCCCTATCGGATGGCACTCCATGGAGAGACACAATCTTATCTACATACATCTGGGCTAGATTGTCGGAGCTATGAGTCTCTTTGATGGGTAAGAAATAAGCTGACTTAGTTAACCTGTCAACTATGACCCAAATTGTATCATTTCCATGTTTTGTTTTGGGTAACTTGGTGATAAAATCCATGGTTACCATTTCCCATTTCCATGTGGGAAGTTCTAATTGCTGTAGTAGTCCTGACGGCTTTTGGTGTTCAGCTTTAACTTGAGAGCACGTTAGACATTTAGCTACATGGGTGGCTATAGATTTCTTCAAACCTATCCACCAATAGTTTGCTTTTAAATCCTGATACGTTTTGTCACCCCCAGGGTGAACCGAGTACCTAGAGTTATGAGCTTCCTGAAGGATTACATCTCTAAGTCCTCCACGAATAGGAACCCAAATTCGACCATTTAGTCTGAGGATTCCACCCTTTCCAGGTGACCATTGATCAAAAGACGCTCCTAACTTTTCTTCGGGAAGGTTATCTTCCAACATTGCTTTTTTTTGTGCAGCCAATAGCTTCTCATTTAAACTGTTCTTAAGTTCGATACTCTTGGCATTAATCCGTATAGGTTTGACTCTTTCCTTTTGGCTGAGTGCATCGACGACTACATTCGCTTTGCCCGGATGGTAGCGAATCTCCCAATCGTAGTCGTTTAAAGTTTCCATCCAACGCCGTTGCCTCATATTGAGTTCTTTTTGGTTAAACAAGTGTTGGAGACTTTTGTGATATGAGTATATCACACATTTAGTTCCATATAAGTAATGTCTCCATAACTTAAGTGCGAATACAACAACACCCAATTCTAGATCGTGGGTGGTGTAATTCTTTTCGTGCACTTTTAATTGTCGTGATGCGTAGGCGATTACTTTACCCCTTTGCATAAGCACACAACCCATGCCAGTATGCAAAGCATCACAGTAACAACAAACTCATCTACACCTTCTGGCAATGTTAGAACTGGAGCATTGCTCAATTTCTGCTTGAGGATCTCAAATGACTCTTGCTGTTTAGGACCCCAATTAAATTTTATAATCTTGCGGGTCAGAGTAGTTAAAGGTGCGGCTATTCTTGAGAAGTTTTCGATAAATCTTCTGTGATATCCTGCTAAACCCAAAAAGCTGCGAATTTCAGTAGGCGTCTTAGGTGCTTCCCAATTCATGATTGCTTATATTTTAGCGGGATCCACTTGGATACCACACTTGCTAACAACATGTCCAAGGAATTGAACTTCGCGAAGCCAAAATTCACATTTGAAGAATTTAGCATAAAGCTTCTCTTGTGGTAAGTCCTAGAATGCACCGAAGGTGTTTCTCGTGATCTTCCTGATTACGAGAGTAAATAAGTATGTCATCTATAAATACGATGACGAACTTATCCAAATATGGCTTGCAAACCCTATACATGAGATCCATGAATGCTGCGGGTGCGTTAGTGAGCCTGAAAGGCATCACTAAGAACTCATAATGGCCGTACCTTGTTCGAAACGCGGTCTTAGGCACATCTTCAGCTTTGACTCTGAGTTGATGGTATCCTGACCTTAGGTCAATCTTTGAAAAGAAACTCGCCCCTTGAAGTTGATTAAGCAGATCGTCGATCCTGGATAATGGATAGCGGTTCTTGATTGTTACCTTATTTAGCTCGCGGTAATCAAAGCACAGACGCATTGAACCATCCTTCTTTTTAACAAACAGTACGGGTGCTCCCCAAGGTGACGAGATGGGTTGAATGAAACCTTTTTCCAGAAATTCATCTAATTGGGTTCTTAGTTCCTTCATTTCGGTTGGTGCTAAGCGGTATGGAGCTCGTGCAACCAGTGCTGCTCCAGGTATAATGTCGATTTTGAATTCTACTTGCCTCTCGGGAGGTTATCCAGGTAGTTCATCCGGGAATACATCTGGATACTCAGAGATGATTGGAATGTCTTCTATCCTTGGTTTTGGTTCATCCAATGTCACTTGTGCCATATAGATGACACATCCGTTCTTTAAACACTTGGATGCTTTAAGTATTGACACATTATCTAGCAGTCCATGGTGTGTATCTCCTTGAATAGTGATCGACTCTCCAGAAGGGGTTTTGATGTTGATAAGTTTCTTATCACAAGTAATTTGCGCCTGGTTACGTGATAACCAATCCATACCCAAAATTACATCAAACCCGCCAATTTCATTGGCAGAAGTGATAACGGAAAAGAATGATTCCTAATGGTTATTTAACATCCATCGAGTAGCGTCGAGGCAGTTTCTAAGGTACCATCAGCAAGTTCTACCTCATACTTAATGTCTAGAGTTTTAACAGGCAGATTCAATAATTCGCTAAACTTAAGATCTACAAAAGACTTATCTGCACCTGAATCAAACAAAACTCTAGCATAGATATCATTTATGAGGTAGGTACCTGTTATAACCTTGTCATCCTTTACTGCCTCAATGGCATTCATCTGAAACACCCTTGCATTTGACTTCCTAGCCTCATTAGGATTCTTAGCATTCTTTGGGCAGTTAGTCTTGATATGCCCTTTCTCATTGCAACCATAACAGGTTGCATCCTTCAAGTCCCTACACTCTAATGTCTTATGCCCATTTTTCTTACAAATCCCACAAGGCTTGGCTTGTGGATCTACGGTGCACTTCCCAAAGTGCCTCCTGTTACAGTTCTTACACATAGGCTTGTTACTTGACTGATTCGGGTTTTTCTTAAACCCAAAATTTCCCTTTTTCTTCTTGTTGGAGTGATGTGTCTGATCATCTTCTCTCCTTGTCTTTCCCTCATATGAGGTCTTTCTAGACCTACTCCTAATCACATCTAGTGTGAGGGACAAGGATAAGTCTACAGCTGACCTGTAAGTGGTAGGCTTTGAGGCCTTGACATTTCCTTTGATTTCGGGGGCTAGACCACCTATGAAGCGCGCGATGCGCTTTGGTTCAGGAGAGACCAAGTAAGGAACAAGCCTTGACATTGCATTGAAATTAGTTACATATGATCTACAGTCCAGGTCCTTCATAGTTAAGGTTAAGAAGTCAGCTTCAACCTTTTCTACTTCGTGTTATGGACAATATGTTTATTTAACCAATTCAACAAACTTGACCCAAGAGAGGTTGTACAGAGAAACCTTTCCGGTGGATTGAATCAACGCTTTCCACCACGTCAGGGCATCGCCCTTGAATGACTGCGAAACAAACTTAACCACATCTTCCCTAGCACAACCACTTATATCCACCACTATTTCCATCTCATCGAGCCATTTCATACAATCAATGGCCCCTTTTTCTCCAGTGAAGTCTCTTGGTTTGCAAGAGACGAAGTATTTGTATGTACAACCCTTACCGAAATGTGGTGTCTGGTCATCCATAGTCTGTTTGTGCGATTCACTCTTCTGATTAGATGAATATTCAGATTCATCTTTCTTTGATGGTTGTGTTTTTGAATGGGTTTTAGAGTGTGTTTTGGATCGAGTACCACTTGACTCCTTTAGTACTCTATCCACAGCTTTTGAAACTGTTGCGTCAACTAGGGCTTGCAGTTCAGCTCCAGTGATATTTATCCTCGTATTATCATTCCCTTCTATCGGGTGACTATGTGCCTCGTTTGAACCAGCCTTGGTGAGGTTTTGAACGCTATAATAAAATAATAATAATCTATTTAGTGGTTATACAGCGAATCATCACGCTGGGTACTTTACTAGCCATGGTATAGATAAACCATATAGGCTAAAAGACATAGCATTTATGAGGAACGAAAAGTTTAGATTATTATGGTTAACCTCGGCTACAAATGAACCATTAAAAGGCATTTAAACAGGATATAATCCTTTACATATATTTGACAGGGAGCATATGTCAAACTGTCATTTCTACATAGATACTTTTACTACACAAAGCATCTTGATGAGTATCTAGTTGGCACAAAGGCCTTGTCACTTGGACAATTTGAAATATAACTTACGACCTTATTGGATCGTAGATTTTTAGGGATTTGAACATAGTTCATTGCCTTTTGACAGAGAGTTATAAACTACAACTGTCATGATTATTAAAATAATGTAGTTTGTCCTAAAGGAAGTGTTTTGGTCAAAAATCACAACAAGGATAATGTAACCAAATCCGATTTTGTGAGGTTGAGTGCTTGTGTAATGAACAAATGTATGAACGAAATAAGAAATGCAAACAAAGATGAACACAGGGATTTATACGAGGAAAAGCCCTTGATCACTAGTAGATCGCCGGCATAAAAACCTCGGATAGTGAAAACTATCACTATCAACTATATTGAACAAAATAAGATTACAACTTCGGAAGATAATGAGCTCGGTACAATATGATTTGCTATCGTGAGTGTGCGTGTTTTAGAGAATTCGAGTATGTTCCAATGTTGTGTGTTCTAATGAGCTCATTTACTCCTTAATTATCAAATAAACGGCTACTAACTAACTATCCGCAATATGGGGGAAGCTCCCACATTTACCTTCAACGTTTCTATGGCCTTTTTGCACGTGTTTTATTCCCAGCATATTCCAAGATTCGATCTTGACTTAGTCTTCCATCAATACCTGCACTAAATTCAAATAAAACATTGAAGACAATCGTTAGAAACTGTCGTAAGTACTAAGGATCCTTAATCCTTCTAGTATCCGGTATCAGTACATGGATAATATATCCTCAATATACTGAAGGATCACTGACTCATAAGTAATTGGAAAACCAGCCCTAACAATTGCCCCCGATATGGCGGTTGTGATAATAGATCACAGCTATCATATTAATTCAAATGTAGCCGTTAGGATAACCGATGGGACTTGCACAGTCTAAATAACCATCATCACTATTTATGGGGAAGAGATAACTCCCTTTAAAGATCTGCATATCTTCATCATAAATCCTCATCAAGCATTCTGTATCAGGCATTTTCTTTCTCTCTCTCAATTTTTCTCTAAGTTCCGGCGATATGAGCACCCAATCCTCTCCGAGTTCCAGCTCTAAAAAATCCGGTGACTCACTCCCGTTGAAAAACTTATTGAAGGATCCCTCATCTGAGATCTGTAAGTTCACAAACCCATAAATCAAGAACCTAAAATCGTGTTTTCCTCTGGAACCCATTTTCCGTCCCTTCGATCCTTCCACTCAAAGTGACGCTTTGTCCGATACTTGGATTTGCTTTTCGTCCCTAACCCAAAGCTTCTTCAAGCTAACCGGCATTAGCTTTAGCCAAGTTATGCCGATGTTATGGATGACGTTGTTCACCATTGAAGAAATTATCGAAAAGAAAGGGATTCAAGTAAACCTGTCTGTCCTAGCCTTCATGTATTCTCTGACTACCCACGGTTCTAACCGATTCCTGTTCAAAGTAAAAGCCCACCAACAAGTTCCGATCCTCAAAACAACCCAAAATGATTCTGCCTGGAAGAATCAGTTCTTCTTTGTTAGACGAGACTCTCTGCCGGAAGGGGAACTGTTGCCTCGTAGATGGATAACCAAGGGTAGGATTTAGGGGTCTTGTATGAGTCATCTTCTCGTCATAACTGTATTTTGATTTCTTTGTCTTTTTGCAGTGAAGAACTTTGCAGTCCTTGCCAATCTTCCAGGCGTTGCTGAAAGAGTTCAAGCATTTCTGGATCTCGACCCTGTAGAAAGAACATTCACAACGAGAATCCAGGACCCTTCTAAAGAAGTGCACACTTCATCATCCTATTGCATGTCAAGTAAGTAATCGTGTATAACATGTTATATAAATGAAAGAATTGAGTTGAATTGAAAACTTATCTTTTTTGATGTATGATGAGAGGTGTTCAAAAATCTACTTCCAAATCTGCCGATTTCGCTCTTGATGACATCAACAGCATCATCATCTCTAAAGCTGTGAAGAAGGAGCCAATGAAGATCCCTGCTGTCGAGCCACGCCAAGTTACCACCAGAGCCAAATCTGGTTCAAAGAGGAAGAAGTCATGTGAACCAGAAGGCGACCTTGCTGACATCGAAAAGCGCCTCCATGAAGCTTTGAGCGAGGTAAGGATCCCCAATCCTGATTTGTTTACTCCATCCTTCGTAAGGATCCTTTATCCTACAGAGTTCCCATTGTCTTTGCAGGAATTCAGCCGGGTGAAGGTCCATTATGAAAAGAAGATGGTTGAGTATGAGGACACTCTAGTTGGTATGCGCTCCATCGCTGTTGCCAAGGACAAGGATATGTCCAAGCTAGAGAAGGAAAAGAAATCCCTGGAGAAGATGCTGAGGGAAGCTGAGGCCGTTGCTGAGGAACAGATAAAGGTGATCACTGAACAAGCCAAATGTCACACCCCGACCCGCAGCGGAATAAGAGTCGGGGCATAATTGGGTTATCACCAAAGCTCATGATATTTACTAATATGTTTCATATTTATTTAAGTCAAAATTACATCCTCAATAATCCAAACATGTTCATACAAATACAAAGAAAAATAATCAACTAAACAATCCAAGCTCTAAACCAGTTTATTTTTCTAAGCCAATCCTATGTGTTTCTTGCTGCGGCGGGATCACCTGTATCATGTGTAAAATAGGGGTTTTTGGGTCAACATAAGTTGGCGAGTGAACCTTGTTAGATAAACATTTATTATTGATTTCTTGTTATCTTTATCAAGGAAAAATTGTGCAATAGTCATATATGAGCAAATGTAAATAATCATACCATAACAATAACAACCACAAACAATAACATACAATAACATACCATAACATACAATAACATATGAACTTGCATGAATATATAACATGAATGAAACTGTATATGTTGGCAACGTCACGTTCACGCTCATAATGTAATGGGGAACTGACGGCCTATGATGAATGTCTGTGCGATCAAGGCTCAATCAAACGGAGCCGATCGTATGTTGGCAACGCCCGGTTCACGCTCATAATGTAATGGGGAACTGCTCAATGCTCATAATGTAATGGGGAGCGGCGGCCTATGATATTGCATGTACTGAAAATAATAAATTAAATCTAAACAATAACCACACCAACAGTTGATACAAGCTGAATACACATTTGTTCATGATATGATGTATGCACAATGATTTAAATATAATAAATGGTAAGACACATGATACACCCCAAAAACGTGATTAAAACGGGGAATTTGTAGAGATTCACTCACATTGGGTGCGTTCGGTTGGAGATGATGAGATGCGCACGAGTTTGAAGGATTGATCAACGAGGATTAACTAACCTAAATAATAACGGAAGGTATAGTAAATGAGTGGATTTATTAGGATTTTTAGATATATTTTTGTGAGTTTAAGGCTGTCTTCAATCTTTAAAAACATTATTTTTAAGTATTTTTAATTGATTTTTAAATTAAATTAAATAAATAAAAATATAAAAAATGTTGACTTTTGCGTTGACCATTGACCGTTGACTGTTTAACTGTGACTGTTGACTGTTTGACCGGTTCTATTGTGTGCATGTATGCGCCGGGCAGGACTCGAACCCGAGACCTCCCGTACGCGTGCACGCAGCTCTACCAACTGAGCTACGTGTCTAACCCGAAATAATTCTGTTTTTAATTATATTTATATACTATTTTAGTTTATTCAAAATTCTTTTATTTTCAAAAAGGGTTTTAATCATCGAACCGGAGTGTGCAACAGGTCTCGAACCCGGGACCTGTGGGTTAGTGTTGCACACAGTCCACCGCTGGACTGTGTGTCTAGATTATTTCTATGTGACTTTATCCACAAGTTATGATTAGTTCTATGTGACTCTACAACAAACACAACAACCACAAGATACTGATAATGAAAATGTCTGTGCGATCAAGGCTCAATCAAACGGAGCCGATCGTATTGCATGTACTGAAAATGAAAATGTCTGTGCGATCAAGGCTCAATCAAATGGAGCCGATCGTATTGCATGTACTGAAAATAATAAATTTAATCTAAACAATAATCACACAAACATCCTATACATGGAACCTCTCATAACCGCCTGATAATGCCTCCGATCCTTTGACAAGAATACTTATATATAGGAAGTACCAGCGGCGTATCCACCATATTCTTGTCAAATTTTCATTGACTTTATCCACAAGTTATGATTAGTTCTATGTGACTCTACAACAAACACAACAACCACAAGATACTGATAATGAAAATGTCTGTGCGATCAAGGCTCAATCAAACGGAGCCGATCGTATTGCATGTACTGAAAATGAAAATGTCTGTGCGATCAAGGCTCAATCAAACGGAGCCGATCGTATGTGGGCACGCCAGGTTCAACCTCATAATGAAATGGGGAACATGCTCAACGCTCATAATGTAATGGGGAGCGGCGGCCTATGAAATTGCATGTACTGAAAATAATAAACAATAATTACTCAAACAGTTTACACATGGAACCTCTCATAACCGCCAGATAATGCTTCTGATCCTTTGACAAGAATACTTATATATAGGAAGTACCAGCGGCTTATCCACCATATTCTTGTCAAATTCTCATTGACTTTATCCTTAAGTTATGATTGGTTCTATGTGATTCTAAAACATAAAGAAAAACATAAAACTAAACGATTGGAGTTGAATCTGGATTTTCGGTGAAGAGGACTAGTTGGGTATCTTCGTTTGGGCCGTCGTTATCTTCGACAGGATTGGCGTTGATGTTGCAGACTCTTCCCCTTGCTGGTGGCCTAGCGGTTTGGTTTTCTTGGTTTACTTGGTTAACTGGGTTTGATTGGGCTTGAGCGTTTATGATGTTAACCAATCGAGGGCACGTGTTTCTAAAGTGGGTAGGGTCGCCACAATTGAAACAAGCTCGAACATATGGGAACATGGGGTATTGGGGTTGTTGATAGGTTTGGACCATGTTTTGGGTAGGGGAAGAGATTAGGTTTTGAAGGGTGCGGCAAACCTTTCTCAAATGACCATAGCGTCCACAAGTTGCACATAGTCGACAAGGTAAGGTAAGGGGATGGTGATAAAAACAGTTGTTGCATCGAGGGTGAGGTCCAAGATATGGTTTCTTATTTGGGTAAGTTGAGTTGGGTGCCACTTGAGTGATTGGGATAGCTTGGATGGGTATGGCGTGTAAAACTGGTTGATTACGTTGGGTAGTAGCGAAAAGTTGCCCGTCTCTTTTTCTCTTAAAATTGGGTTGCGAAGGGGATTCGGTTTGGGTGTAGTCGGAGGTTTTAGTCGATGCTTTATCCTTCTTCTTCTCCTCCTTGAAGTCTTTGTTCCGGATTCGGTTCTCGGTGAGCGCTGTTGCTAGCTCCATTGCTGCTTCCAAAGTTGCAGGCGTGGTACTTATTACAGAGTCTTGAATCTTTGACGGAAGACCTCGAATGTAGTGCTCGATCAAACGGTAGAGGGGAGTGAACATGTTGGGAACCATTTGATGTAACTCGAGGAATCTTTTGTTGTACGTGGTGTGGTCGCCTTCCCTTTGCTTCAACAAATAGAACTCATCTTCTAATTTCTTGATTTCGCTCCTTGGGCAAAATCGTCTGGTCATGATTTCCTTTAATTCATTCCAAGTTAAAGTCATAGCATCTTCAACACCTCGTTTGGCCTTCTCTGTATTCCACCAAGTAAGTGCTATTCCATATAAACGACCGGTAGCATATCGCACTTTGCGATCATCGGGGCAATCGCAATTTAGAAAAGTGTTCTCCATTTCTTCAAACCAATGGAGGAGAGCGGTGACGCCTTCAGTCCCTTTGTATTTTGGAGGGTCGCATGATTTGAAATGCTTGTAGGTTCATTTAGTGGTATTTAGGGGAGGGTTGATAACGTTTTGATTTTCTTGATTGACAGGATTAGCGGTAAGTGCTTGTTGAACTTGGATTACAATGTTGGGTATTACGGCAGCCATTTGTTGAGCGATTAGGGCAGCCATGCGTTCGCGGGCTTTTCCTGCTCTCATCTTCCTACGGGCGTGGTTAGAAGACATCTACAAGGAATACATGTCAAGAGTATGAGTTGGATGCTTTTGGGATCATGGGTCGCACTTAGGAATGAACATTCATAAAATAATTATAGAAAAATAAATCTACTACATCTATAGGATGTCTTGGGCTTTGCTCGCCATTAGGCCCTACATGCCGCCATACTTCACCTTCGTAATCATGTGGGCCCCCATGAATACCGGGTTTTTCATATGGTTCGCATGTGTTAGCCTGGTTGCGTACACTAAAACCGGAGAAAATCGAGAAATATGTATACAACGTATGGTATTCGGAATGTGTCCAGGTGTAGACACGGTGACACCTCAAAGTGGGTTAGTTCGAACGACGTTTGGTGTGGCATGCTTTGGCCTAATAGGTCCTTCGTACTCTCATCGTTAGTCCCCAGGTAGGCAAACTGGTCCGTTATATTGGATTTATACGAATGCCAACCTAGACAGGACGTTCCGACTACCGGTACTTGTACCCTTCCAGTTACTACATGCCCGTCGCAGAACTTACTTTGATGAGATTTGAAAATTGCAACAAAATCTTTGAATAAAAAATGTATGAAGATGAATTGAATATATGAACATTGATATATGTATGATAAATGTGTATATAAGTATGTATGTTTGACTGTAAGTATAAACAAATATGAAACAAATAAATATCATAAGTTTGTATGTAACCAGCTAATCAATTAAAGTTTAGGCAGACTATAGTATAGGCTCTAAGGGTCTAATAACCAATCCTATATCCCTATAGTCATGGCTCTGATACCAATCTGTCACACTCCGACCCGCAGCGGAAAAGGTGATTGGGGCATGATTGGGTTATCATCAAAGCTCATGACATTTATTTTAACGTTTCATATTCATTAATACACTTTAATGGAAAATTACAATCAATATTACAACATGTCCTAAATATCAATCTAGGCTTCATTGTTTTCTTCTAAGGCATTTCCTATGTTTTCCTTGTTTCATCCTGTTCACCTGTATCATGTGTATAAGGGTTTTTGGATCAACAAAAAGTTGGCGAGTGAATCCTATGGAAAACATTTGAACAAGTTTATTTAATTGATTATAAAATAAAGTGCACAACCACACATGAGTAAAAATAGATGTAAACTTATTCATAAATCAATTTAATATTAAACAATACACACATGAACAATAATGGATCGTTTAGAGGCACGCGTTGCTCAACTCGTCTCTCACGAGGAACTGATGGGCCTAATGAATGAATTGCATAAACATGATAATATGAAAGACATAACTACAAACAATATAACTCAATAATACACACATGAACAATAATGGATTGGTTTTGAGGCACGCATTGCTCAACTCGTCTCCCACGAGGAACTGATGGGCTTAATGAATGAATTTCATATAAGTTGACAAAATGAAATACATAATCACAACAATATAAACAATCTAAGTTTAGATCACGATATGGTATGGCACAAGTTTAAATAAACGAGTTAATTATTTTGTGACACATGACACACCCCAAAACGTGTAACTAAAAGGGGGAGTTGTAAGATTCACTCACAGTGGGTGCGTTCGGTTGATGATGTTGAATGCACGCGAAGTGGTTTTAACCACGAGTGAAATTAACCTAGATAATGGCATAATGTTTCGGTAAGTAAACGGATTTTATTAATCCATTTTAGTAGGATTGTTGGGTGTATTTTTGTGAGTTTAAGGCTATTTTCTAACCTTAAAAATGTTATTTTTAAGTATTTTTAATTGATTTTTAATTAAAATAAATAAATAAAAATAATATAAAAGTTGACTTTTTTGACCGTTGACCGTTGACCTTTGACCTTGACTGTTTGACCGGTTCGTATGCATGTAAGTGTG
The DNA here is from genome assembly GCA_947069175.1 of Scalesia atractyloides. Lineage (NCBI taxonomy): Eukaryota > Viridiplantae > Streptophyta > Magnoliopsida > Asterales > Asteraceae > Scalesia > Scalesia atractyloides. The sequence continues at coordinate 74,079,722 of CAMTDV010000010.1, read as the reverse complement.
CGCTGGGTGAGGCTCGAACCCGAGACCTCCCGTACGCGTGCACGCAGCTCTACCAACTGAGCTACGTGTCTAACCCGAAATATTTCTGTTTTTAATTATATTTATATATTAATTAGATTAATCCGAAAATCAACTTATTTCTAAAAAGATTTTTAATCAGTGACTCGGTGCGCTCCACAGGTCTCGAACCCGGGACCTGTGGTTTATGTTAACACACAGTCCACCGCTGGACTGTGTGTCTAACTTGTTAAATAAACCGATTTTTATTATCCTTATATACAAACTAAACATTTTCATTTCTGTCTTTAATAAAAAGTTTAATAATTGTCCGGACCGGTGCGGTAGTCCGGATTCGAACTCGTGACGTGTGATTAAACTTCACACAGTCCACCACTGGACTGTGTGTCTAACTTGGTTATTATTCCGGTTATTATTAATCTTAACATATAACAACAGTGACTCCGGTTCGGTTAACAAAAAAAAAGACATTTTTATTAAGGCAGCATGCGTGGGACAAGATTCGAACTCGAGACGTTTACGTGTTTATTGTGCACACAGTCCACCGCTGGACTGTGTGTCTAACCCGAGTTATAACTTGATTTTAATTATACTTATACACAACTGGAACTTCGTCTTCTTCGTTGAATTTAACCAGAATCGGAAGTCCGACTGGTTCGATGTTTTAATCATGTTCTTTAGTGTTTTGAGGTTAATTACAGATGAGATATGTAAAAAGAATGAAAGATTTAAGCGTAAGGTATACCGACTGGACTCCTCTGTTTCTCCGGCAGAACTCCGGCGACAGCAAAAGATTCCGGCGGCGTGTGTCTTGCAGCAGAGAGTCTTCAGCAAGCTTGAAAAGGATGTGGGTGACTTCGGTATAAGCTCAGGGGGTTCAGTAAGGCTCAGAAGTGAAGGGTTCGGTTTTCCGGCGATGTGCAGAAGTTTTCCGGCGAATGGAATTACGTCGGGTAAAGGTGCGGTTTTGAGCGAAAAAGCTTGCAGAGGTTCGAGGAGGTATTTATAGGGCAGGTCATCGATGAATTTGGTCCTATTTCCGACTTGATTCGTCGGTTAGAAATTCTCCGGCAGTTATAGCTTGTGTCGCGGACTCAGGCGTCGGTTATAACCGATGTAGTGATTAAGTTTTACGTTATAACTGAAGATATCGTAAATTCTTGGCGAGTTAGTCGGGATTTCCGACGACTGAAATTTGGGCGACGGTTTTTGAATTTGGGAATCATGATATGAATTAATTGATTCTAATAATTAACAAGAAACACTAGTGGCGCAGTGGTTGGAGAGTTGAGTGTTAAGTCTGTTGACCCGGCTGACTGACCCGGGTTCGAAACCCGGCAGAAACATTTTATTTTTATTTTCTTATTTTTAACAGTTTTTCAAAAAAAAATTATATATTCCAATTTAATAATTAATTATGTATCATTTAAAATTAATTTGGGCATTAAATACGCCACGAAATTTTAAACTGATTGTTCCGGTTAAAAAACGGAGCGGGTTTGGTAAAATCTGTTTTTTGACGGATGTTACACTTCATTACAAAATCACAGACTACGATTACTCTACTGTTTCTTGTTTAATTCGATTGACAAACATTCAAATGACTAAAATGAAATGGCAGAGAAGATTTTGGAAGTAAACATACCGGAGAAACGATTTATCTCAGAATTCCGGTGAAGTCGTCGGCTCTGTTTTTACGGATTTCGTCTGAGCGGACAGATTATCAATTTGATTAGCTAAATGCGGAATTGAAGCACTGAACAAGGATTACCAGAAGGTTTAAAAGACTATACCGTTTCACAGCGAGAATTAAGAACTTTCAGAAGTTTTTCGGTGAGAGTGAATTATCCGATATCGACGTCTGAAACTGATTCCGATTGAAGGGTTTGAGTTAGCAACAGCTTAACAACTGATAGACTATGAAAGAATTGAGAGACTTACTGATTTGATGGAAAACATGGTTTTCCGGTGAAAGTCCGGCGAGTTCAAATAGCTTTTCCGACGAACTGAAAGTATTGCGAAAGTGAAATTGAAGGTCTGCAGATGAGTTTGAGTCGCGAGAGGGGACTATGATTGGAGTAATTCAGGAAATGCAGGTTTTCGGTTATTAAAACCGATCAACTCTTGAATTCAAGTCCATTCAAAGCTAAATTGATTGGAGGTGCCGGTGTATCGGTTATTGACAGAAACCACGAACACTCAAACGTTTTTGGACATTTGGAAGCCGATTTCGGTTACAGTTAGCGTAAACCGGTTGATTTATGGTTGAACATAAGATTTAATTGATTCCTAGAACTAACAGAAAACATCAAGTGGCGGAGTGGTTATGAGTGGCGCGTGTTAAGTCTTTGAGTCTTTCCGGTTGACCCGGGTTCGAGTCCCGGCAGCCTGTTTTTCATTTTATTTTTACTTTTTATCAATTATAACTTTTATATTCTAGTTTGTTTATTAATTATGCATCATTAAAAATTAAAATTGACATAAATACGCAACGAAACATTTATAACTTGATATTCGATTACAAACGAAGCGCGTTTGGAAAACCCGTTTTTGACAAATGTTACACGAAACTCAGTGTAGCCAAATCTGTTCTCCAATCTATGATCAAGATGGCCAAGGAGGCTGGTGATCCAGATTTCGACAAGTCTTCATGGGACACGTCTTCTTGGGAGACAGCATTGGACAACCTTGGCGGCAGCACGCCGGAACTTGCGATTGTGGTGACAGGCGAGGCAGGATCCAGCGGGGTGCAGAAGGAGGTCGAGGATATGGTGGTTGAAGGCGGAGCTGGCGAAGGTGAAGGCGGTGAGGCAGCAGTGGTGTAAGCTGCATAAGTGGGCGATGATGGATAATGTAGACGAGGCCGGAGCCCACTTTTTTAGGATTTGTGGTTTTTGTTGGTTGTTTTGAACAATAGTTCTAGGTTTAAGGATCACTGATCCTTCAGACAATAGGTAGAATAACAAAGGTGGAGGGATCCTCTGTTTGGGGGATGAAGCCTTTGTTATTCTGCTCTTTATTTCCTGCATTTTACTTTTTTGCATAAACATTAATTGTTAGACAAACCCGATCTGGCCTGGATGGATGGTCCATGTTTTGCTGGTGAAGTCCAGGCCGGATACTTTTGGTGAATATCAATGGGCCTAATAATATTAAACTTTTGACTATGTTTGGTGTTACAACTTTTCTTTTGAATTACTACCTTTACATGTTTGTGTTTGGCAAAATCATATTGTGTAAAGTTCTTAAAATTTCACCTTTATAAAAAGATTTTAAGTCTGCAATTGTAACAACTGCTAGGCACAAAACATCATATGATTTTGAACGACTTATCTTTAATTCCATGGTTAAGGGTTGAATCATTAGAATAAAATAAGCATAAGTCATACCAGGGAATCCAAGTTAGGATTCTATATCCTTGACACTTACAGTCGTGTCAATCAAAGTATAACAATCGATTCAATCTTAGGATTCAGGATCCCTAGCTGGTCAATTTCATAGACCTGTGACAGTATATAGCTTAGGACTAAGCCAAATATCAAATAAAAGAATGATTAGTTACTGGGGGTAAGCCCAACAAACTGGGGATAAGCCCAAATAACTTGGGGACAAGCCCAAATAAACTAGAGACAAGCCTAAATAAACTGGGGACAAGCCCAAAGTAAGTGACATGAAAATGCTAAAACCTTAGGATTCTGGTGTATGGCCCAAACTGGTGACTAACCGATCGTAAGTGACATGAAAATGCCAAAACCTTAGCTAACGTGAAAACGTTAGAAACCTTAGGAATTGATGTATGGTACGTTTACCATTATACTTGAGATCCTAAATATAGCCAACAACAATGAAATTGTCAGCCCCTAAAGCGGGTACTGGTCCCATTGCCTCGAACTATACTTGGATAGCGTGCGCTACTGGCGGGGTGTCAAAACCCAATTCGTGTGAAAGGTGAAAACCTTTAAATCGTAGAAGGTATTAGATACCTTAAGCTGGGGACAAGCCCAAAAACTTTGGAGAGGTGGCTAACCTCTTGATCCTTTGTCGTAATTTCTGCAAAACTTAAAGACTGATAAGGTTGAATGTTGGAAGTTCAACATCCTTACTTTATAATAAATAATAAAAGGTATAATACAAATGAAAGCATTAGTAAAATGTTACCAAAGGGAGGATCATATATCCTGTGAGGATCCTTGATCCTTACGTAGATTACTTCTTTAGGTGGACAACATTCCAGGCTCTTGGCAGAAGGTCACCATCCATAGTTAACAAACGATATGCCCCCTTTCCTGCCTCAGCTTCAATTAGATAGGGGCCTTCCCATTTCGGTGCTAACTTGCCATTAACATGATTCGTGGTATTTTGGAATGCTTTCCTCAATACCATGTCACCAACTTGAAACCTTCTTACTCTGACATTTTTGTTGTAAGAACCAGCCATCCTTTGTTGATAACTAGTCAGCCTTATCCTTGCCAAGTTTCTTAATTCTTCCACGGTATCTAGGTCTTGAGCCAGAGTCTCAGTATTTGCTTCAGGATCACGGATGCTTGTTCTGGCTGTAGGGACTACCATTTCTGTAGGGATCACTGCCTCAGCTCCAAAGACTAAGGAAAAAAGAGTTTGACCCGTAGCATTCTTGGGAGTTGTTCTATCTGCCCATAAGACATATGGTAGTTCTTCAGCCCACTTTCCTTTCTTTGATCCAATCTTTTTCTTCAAATTGTTGTTGATGATCTTATTGGATGATTCTGCCTGGCATTAGCTTGTGGGTGGACTGGTGTTGATGTTATCATCCTAATCCCCCAGCTGTCACAAAAGTTAGTAGTATGTTTCCCAATAAATTGGGATTCGTTATCACAAACAATCTCAGAAGGAATACCAAATCTAGTAATGATATTTCTTTTAATAAGGGATATAACTTCCTTTTCTCTGACTTGAGCAAAGGCTTCAGCTTCTATCCACTTGGAAAAATAGTCGGTCATAGCTAGCATGAACACTTTTCCTCCTGGTGCCTTGGGAATCTTGCCTACTATATCCATTCTCCATCTCATAAATGGCCAAGATGAGGATATAGGATGCAGAGGTTCTGCGGGCTGATGAAGGATATTACTGTGCCTTTGGCAAGCATCACATTTCCTTGCATACTCCACAACATCCTTTTTCATTGTAGGCCAATAATATCATGTTCTGAGGATCCTTGAAAATAGTGCTCTGCCCCAAGTATGATTTCCACAATCTCCTTCATGAAAATCCTTCAAGACTTCTTGGATCTCAGGATCCTCAATACATCATAGATAGGGTCCTGCAAGAGATCTCTTATATAACATGTTATTAATGATAGTGAATTGGGATACCTTTATCCTGAAGGTTCTAGGATTTTCCCCAATGGGAACTTCCCCATTTTGGATATAATTTAGGATTGGAAGGATCCATGATCCTGGAGTTGATTGTGCATCATCCCTAGGTACGATTGCAACATCGTCCACTATTTCCATTGTCTCACTCTCCTCAATTGCAGGAATTAGAACATGGATAATGGGTATCTTCACATCATCAGGCATCTTCAATGAGGATCCTAGGTTAGCCAAGGCATCTGCTTCTGCATTTTCTTCCCTGGGTACCTGTGTTAGACTAAAAAAGCAAAAGAATCCGCCAATTTCTTGACTATCTCCAAATATTTGATTAGTTTCTCACCTTTAACAACATAAGAACCATTATAGTGATTAGTAATTAATAGAGAATCCGCAAATACTTGAAGATACCTGATCCTCATATGCTTAGCTAATTGCAAACCTGCTATCAAAGGCTTATACTCTGCCTCGTTATTAGTGGTTTGGAATTCACATGCTATTGATTGGGGTATAATGCCCCCTGTGGCGATTTTAGTAGTAGGCCTAGTCCAGTTCCTTTGACATTCAAGGCTCCATCTGTGAAGAGTGTCCAAGGATCCTTGGTCTCCTCAAGTTGTTGTACCTCCAATTCAGCTTCTCTTTGTAGATCACTACTGGAATCAGCCATAAAGTCAGCCAAAGCTTGGGATTTAATAGCAGTTCTAGGCTCATACTTAATGTCATATGCACTTAGTTTAACAGCCCATTTTGCCATTCTCCCCGATGTTAGGGCATAGATTTTTATAACTATGGATCCGGTATCCTGAAGTGTTGCTTGGATCACTTATCCTTAGCGGATGGTGCAGGGACTCGGAGGATCAAGGATCCTTAACATAACTTATGATTTCTAACAATTGTCACGTTTTTAATGTTTATGCGCAGATAATGGACTTAGTGGACTGACTCTTAGCTGGAATTTCGGGGAATATTCGTTCAAGATGCTGCACATGTTGAATTCCACTAACGGTCATGTGAACATGGGCATGATCTTCCTAGAAAATAGGACCACATAGTTAGCTTATTTAAATGGGGTTGATCAAGTGTTTTAGGCTAATTATCACATTCATTTACACACACTCTCTCGAAATCATCACAAACCAGAGCTTTCACAACACACTTAGCATTCAATCATTGTACCACACTTGATCAACATCCAAAGTTGTAATTTTTTTATGCAATATAGTTGGTGATCGGTAGTTTCCATCACCCGAGGTTTTTTATGCCAGAGATCTTCATCGATCAAGGGCTTTTTCCTCGTATAAATCTCTATGTTCACTTTTGTTTACGTTACGCATTTGTTCATACAATTGTTCATCATTCAAGCACTCAACCTCACAAAATCAGATTTGGTTACATTATCCTTATTATGATTTTTGACCAAAACAGTTTGGCGCCCACCGTGGGGCAATTGGTGCTTCAATTCTAAAAAATTTCGTTCATTTCATTCATATCTATTCATTTCCATCAATCACATGGCTTCTCAGGGAAAATCCACTTCAAGTGCCATGCCGGCGGTTACCTCATCTCAAGCCAGTGCATCGTTGCCTCCTATTCCCCCTGCATTCCAGAAGAATGCTGAAAATTCTCAGAAGAAGACATCATCTGTCTTCATAGGATCAAAAACCTCTGTTGTTTCTTCATCTATAAATACTAACAGTGATGTTTCTACTTTGATTTTGAAGATGAAAGGCTACATGGAACAACAAGAGAAGACCAACCAGAGGATCCTTCACGAGATTGATGAAATAAAGAAGCAAAAGAGAACAGTGGAAAATCGGTCTCCACTGATGCCTAGAGCATTGGATTTTGCTACTCCATCGTCAACAATCCAGCAGTCCAAAGGATCCACGACTCAACCCCAAGGATCCTATAACAAAGATCACTAGCAATGACGCAGCCGCAAGGATCCTCTATCCTTCAGCAAGGATCATTGGAGGCAACTCAGAATCAAGGATCCTTCCTCCATTCGAGAGGATATATGGAGACGTTTCCAGCTCAAGGATCCTACTTTTAAAATCAAGGATCCTCGTCTCAGATTCAAGGATCCATGGATTACCCTCCAAGGCCTTTAGCACCAATGTATCCAGGATCCAACATCTTTCAGGATCAAGGAGTCAGCCATTCAGAAGTTCCGAAGTACATGAAGGGGATTTCATTCCTATGCAGACCATTGCTTCATCTGGTCCTACCATTGCACCAGACATGTCTTACCCTAGATATACTTCTGGGATACTAGTTCCAAATCAATCAGGAGGTAACAATTTCAATACATCTTTCGATACTAACTTAACTTACATGCAGGATTCAGGTATCAACCAAGCCATAGCCAGGGAATTACAAAAACTCAAGGATATGATATCCAGCATTCCCAGAGTATTTAAACCCATTCCTGAGATCCCGGATGGAAGCCACAGAGTATCTCGCTTTGCACATCACATAAGCAATGCTGAGATACCAAAACGCTTTCAAACCCCCGACATGAAGCTATACAATGGTATAACTGATCCGGAGGAGCATGTGGCCCAGTACAGAGAAAGGATGGAGACCAACCCTATCCCTGAAAGGTTAAAGGAAGCCTTTTTGTGTAAGGGCTTCGGATCCACACTCATTGGATCAGCACTCAAATGGCTGCTAAGTCTTCCTCCTTATTCTATAACTTCATTTTCACACTTAATTAACTTATTCAATAATCAGTTTTCTTGTAGTAGATCTTTTGAAAGGTTAACTAGTGACTTATATAGGATTACCCAGGGATGTGATGAATCACTAAGAGATTATATCACTAGATTTAGTAGAGAATCCTTGGAAATCTCTAGTTTAGATATTTCACTATGGAAGCCTTTAAAATAGGATTACTAAAAGATTCTCATTTCTATGATGATCTTGTTATGACACCTTGCAGGAATCTAGATGAAGTAAGAAATAGGGCCTTGAGGTTCATCCGATTAGAGGATGACAAGAGGATCCAGGATAGGTTGTCAGGATCCTCAAAAATAGGAGAATCAAGGATCCTTTCACAAGAATAATCGATCCAAGCAATACTCCAAGCATGACAGTCACAATGATCATGCATATTGACAGGAGGAAGACGATGAGGATTATCCTCATATTTCTGAATATTGTTTTTCTGTTGATAACACTGAACTAATCCTTGCTTTGCAGAATTTAGGTGACAAGGCTAGATGGCCGAGGAAAGATAAGTCGAAATGGTGTGCTTATCATAAGGATTTCGGTTACCTCACTAATGAATGTATAGCACCAAGGAGTTGCTCGGAAGGAAGAAGTCAAGGATCCAGGATCCTAAAAAAAATTCCTGAAAGAGCTCCTCCACCGCAGCAGATGCTTAGATCATTAACTTCATCTCTGGAGGCTGTGATATTTGTGGAACCTCATTTTCTGCAGCTAACAGGCACGCCAAGGAGACAAAGATGGAGAATGGATAGAGACTTCTTCGAACGACCACTCTGACTCAGCAGAAAGTTATATCTTTTGATGAGGATGACCGCGTTGACATACAGGATCCTCATTACGAAGGTTTAGTCATAACATTATTTATTTCTAACTACTTTGTTCGCAGGATCCTTATCGATGGAGGAGCTAGGTGAACATAACCCAGTTGGATGTCCTTAAAAGAATGAATATTCCTGAATCCGAAATCGTTTCAAGATCATCAGTCCTTGTGGGATTCAGCGGAGAAACAAATAATACCATGGGGGACCTCAAACTTCCAATCTACATTGAGGGAGTAAACTCTATTAAAAAATTTGTGTTATTGACTGTTTATCCTGTTGCAATGTTATTCTTGGCAGGCCTTGGATACACGATATGAAGGCAGCTCCCTCGACATATCACCAATGTGTTAAGCTACCAACACCTTAGGGAGTGGTGAAGATAGAAAGTGATAAGCAGGAGGCGAAGAACTGTTACACCTCTTCTATGAAACCAACTTCGAAATCGAGGAAGCATAGCAATTAAAGTATCCTCCAAGGGATGTCAGGGAGGTAAGGGAGCAGGACGTCAAGGATATTCCGTTGGACCCTGAGGATCCTGTATCCAAAATTTTTATAAGATCCGGGATCCCGGATAGCATAGAGCAGGATTTGGTATCCATCTTAAAGAGAAGAAAGTCTACCTTCGGTTGGAAGCATGAAGCTGCACTCTAAGCTCTCAAGGATTATCTATCCTCTACACCAGCTTTCATGAAACCGGAAGATGGAGAACCTTTATCCTTATACTTAGCTGTTTCAAGTAACACGGTAAGTGTGGTCCTAGTCAAGGATCATGAAGGCCAACAACATCCGGTATACTATGTAAGTAAAAGCCTACTTGATGCTGAGGCCAGGTATTCTCATTTAGAGAAACTAATTCTTGCTTTAATTGTGGCTTCTATTAAACTTATACGTTATTTCGAAACTCACACTATTGTTGTTAAAACTAACTTTCCCATTAAGAATGTTCTCAGAAAGCCCGAGATGTCGGGAAGGATGGAAAATGGGTTGTCAAGTTTAGTGCTTATGACATTAAGTATGAACCCAGGACTGCCATGAAGTCCCAAGCTTTAGCTAACTTTGTGGCTGATTTCAGTAGTGATCTACAGAGGGAAGCTGAATTGGAAGTGCAACAACTTGAGGAGACCAAGGATCCTTAGACACTCTTCACAGATGGAGCTTCAAATGTTAGAGGAACTGGACTAGGTTTACTACTAAAATCGCCACTGGGGGGAAATTATACCCCAATCCATTGCATCTGAATTCCAAACTGCCAATAATGGATCATGTATCTTCAAGTGTATTTAGCTAAGCAAAGGATCATGTATCTTCAAGTGTATGTAGATTCATTATTAATTAGTAATTATTATAATGGTTCATATACTGTCAAAGGAGAAAAGCTAATCAAATATTCAGAGATAGTCAGGAAACTGACATATTCTTTTGGGCTTGTCCCCAGTTTGTTGGGCTTGTCCCCAGTGTATTGGGCTTGTCCCGAGTTTATTTGGGCTTGTCCCCAGTATATTTGGGCTTGTCCCCAGTGTATTGGCTTGTCCCCAGTCTATTGCTTTTTTCAGTTTGACACAGGTACCTGAAGAAGAGAATGCAGAAACAGACGCTTAAGCTAACCTTGGATCATCCCTAAAGATGCCAGAGGATTTCAAGATACCTATCATCCATTTTTTTTTCCTGCAATTGACGAAAATGAAGCAATGGAGATAGTGGAGGACGCTGCAATTGTAGCTAGTAATGATGTGCAGTCAAATTCAGGATCCTGGATCCTTCCAATTTTATATCCTGAAACGGGAAATTCCCACAGGAGAAAAACCTAAAGCCTTCAAGATTAAGGTATCCTAATTCACCATATTAAATAATATGTTATATAAGATATCTCTTGCAGGCTCCTATCTACGATGCATTGAGGATCCTGAGATCCAAGAAGCCTTGAAGGATTTTCATGAAGGAGACTATGAAAATCACACTGGGGGCAGAGCATTATTCTCAAGGATCCTCAGAACAGGATACTATTGGCCTACCATGAAGAAGGATGTTATAGAGTATGCAAGGAAATATGATGCTTGCCAAAGACATAGTAACATTCTTCATCGACCAACAGAACCTCTGCATCCTATATCCTCCTCTTGGACATTCATAAAATGGGGAATGGATATAGTAGGCAAGCTTCCCAATGCACTAGGAGGAAAGGTGCTCATGCTAGCCATGACAGATTATTTCTCTAAATGGATAGAAGCAGAAGCTTTTACTCAAGTCTGAGAAAAGATGGCAAGTTATCAACAAAGAATGGCTGGAGCATATAACAAAAATGTCAGGATCAGAATATTTCAAATTGGTGATTTTGTGCTAAGGAAAGCATTCTAGAACACTACGAATCCGGCTGATGGCAAAGTAGCACCAAAATGGGAAGGTCCCTACTTGATAGAAGCTGAAGCTGGAAAGGGGGCATATCGCTTACTAACTATGGATGGTGAATTTCTCCCAAGAGCTTGGAATGCTGTTCACCTGAATAAATACTTCATGTAAGAAGGATCGATGATCCTTAAAGACTCCAGTATTCTGATTCAGGATCAAGGATCCTCAAAGGGTATATGATCCTTACTTCGGTAACATCTTACTTTCACCCTCTTTCATTTTATACTTATTATTCATCATGAGAAAAGGGTGTTAGATTTTTAACATCCAATTTTATCAAGTTTTAAGTTTTTGCAGAATTTTTACAAAGAATCAAGAGGTTGGCCACCTCTCCAAGACTTTCGGGCTTGTCCCCAGCTTAAGGTATCTATTACCTTCTACGGTTCAAAGGTTCACACGAATTGGGTTTTGACACCCCGCCAGTACCGCACGCTATCCAAGTATAGTTCGAGGCAATGGGACCAATACCCGCTTTAGGGGCTGACAATTTCATTGTTGTTGGCTATATGTAGGATCTCAAGTATAATGGTAGACGTACCATACATCCGCTCCTAAGGTTTCTAACATTTTCACGTTAGCTAAGGTTTTGACATTTTCATGTCACTTACGATGGGCTAGTCGCCAGTTTGGGCCATACGCCAGTATCCTAAGGTTTCTAACGTTTTCATGTTAGCTTAAGCTTTGGGCTTGTCCCCAGTTTGTTGGGCTTGTCCCCAGTTATCATTGGCTTGTTCCCAGTTCTTTTGGGACTGTCCCTAGTTTATTTGGGCTTGTCCCCAGTTTATATGGGCTTGTCCCTAGTTTATGTGGGCTTGTCCTCAGTTTATATGGGCTTGTCCCCAGTTATCATTGGCTTGTTCCCAGTTCTTTTGGGCTTGTCCCCAGTTTATTTGGGCTTGTCCCCAGTTTATGTGGGCTTGTCCCTAGTTTATATGGCTTGTCCCAGTTTATTGGGCTTGTCCCTAGTTGTTTGGGCTAGTCCCCAGTTTGTTTGGCTTAGTCCCAAGTTGATTTCAACAGGTTTTGGAGCCTCGAAGATTCACAAGTTGATTCAAAAAGGATCTTGGATCATTAAAGTTTATCCAACAGTGACTTGTTTATTTGTACAAAGGTAGTTCCTAAGGATACAAAATCCTAACTTGGATTTTCTGGTATGCTTTATTCCTCATACCTATTTATCTTATTGACTTCACCCTAAGCTTTGCAATTAAGGGTATATGACTTATTTACATGTATCTAATCTAATTATATCTATGATTATTATATACAAGAATTGGCAATTTTTAACAACATGAATTTTTTTTAAAATTCTTATAAGGTCAAACTTATGATTTTTCATAAACAATCTGTTTGAATGTGGAAACACAAGCATATCAAGTAAACTTTACCAAACAAATGAACAACACCAAGTATAGTCAAAAGGTTAAAATTTCTATTAAAACCCTGCTAAGGTTACTAATATGCTCAACCCGAGCTTCGCCATCAATCCGTGGCCCATTCACTCGGGTTGATACAGGGAGTTACTAATTATTTTAAGTGCAGGAAGGTTAAGAGCAAAAGGTCTAAAAGGCTTTATCCTCCACAAACAGAACGATTTTCTGATCCTTAAAGAAAAGGGAGTTATCTTTAACCCTATATTTCTCAATGATGATTATGGCAGGTCTTATCAGTGGCGTCAAGCAGTGTAACGGCTAGTTACATGCGGCAACGACTAGTTCGCATCCAACGGAAATATGACAGACTTGATTCACATCTTATCTGCCATATTTGGGGGCAATTGTTAGGGCATAGATTTTTTATAACTATGGATCTTGTATCCTGAAGCGTTGCTTGGATCACTTATCCTTAGCGGATGGTGCAAGGACTCGGAGGATCAAGGATCCTTAACATACTTATGATTTCTAACAATTATCACGTTTTTAATGTTTATACGCAGATAATGGACTTAGTGGACTGACTCTTAGCTGGAATTTCGGGGAATATTCGTTCAAGATGCTGCACATGTTGAATTCCACTAACGGTCATGTGAACATGGGCATGATCTTCCTATAAAATAGGACTTGTAGTTAGCTTATTTAAATGGGTTGATCAAGTGTTTTAGGCTAATTATCACATTCATTTACACACACTCTCTCGAAGTCATCACAAACCAGAGCTTTCACAACACACTTAGCATTCAATCACTGTACCACACTTGATCAACATCCAAAGTTGTAATTTTTTATGCAATATAGTTGGTGATCGGTAGTTTCCATCACCCGAGGTTTTTTATGCCGGAGATCTTCATCAATCAAGGGCCTTTTCCTCGTATAAATCTCTGTGTTCACCTTTGTTTGCGTTACACATTTGTTTATACAATTGTTCATCATTCAAGCACTCAACCTCACAAAATCATATTTGGTTACATTATCCTTATTGTGATTTTTGACCAAAACACCCGGCATCTCTGGTTTCCTGAGAACATTCTTGATAGGAAAGTTAGTTTTAATGACGATAGTATGAGTTTCAAAATAATGTCTTAGTTTGGTTGAAACCATAATTAAAGTAAGAATAAGTTTTTCTAAATGAGAATACCTGGCCTCAGCATCAAGTAAACTTTTACTTACTAGTATACCAGATGTTGTTGGCCTTCATGATCCTTAACAAGGACCGCACTTACTGCTTTACCTGTCATATCCTCGTGCTTCCAGGCTAAGGTAGATTTTCTTCGTTTAAGGAATGATACTAGATCCTGCTCTATGCTCTCCTGGATCCCAGATCCTATATACACCTTGGATTCAGGATCCTCAAGCTCTAAGAGTATTTCCTTGACGTCCTGTTCTCTTGCCTCCATGACGTCTTTTGGAGGATGCTTTAATTGCTATGCTTCCCTAGACTTGGAAGCAGGTTTCATCAAGGAAGTGTAGCAATTCTTCGCCTCCTGCTGATCACTTTCTATCTTGACTATTCCCCATGGACATGGAAGCTTGTATGTTGATGGGACCGCCTTCATGTCATGTATCCATGGTCTGCCAAGGATAACATTACAGCAAGATAAGCTATCTATTACACAAAATTTCTGGATAGAATTCACTCCCTCTATGTAAATTGGAAGCTTGATGTCCCCCAATGTATTCTTGGTTTCCCCACTGAATCCCACGAGCACTGATGATCTTGGAATGATCTCAAATTCAGGGATGTTCATCATTTTGAGGAGATCCAACTGGATTATGTTCACTGAACTCCCTCCATCGATAAGGATCCTGCGAACAAAATGATTAGAAATAAACAAAGAAATGACAAGACCATCATGATGAGGATCCTGAATGTCTACGCGCTCCTCCTCATCAAAAGATATCACTTTTTGCTGTGTTAGGTTAGATGTTCGAACTGGTCTCTCTCCATTCTCCATCTTTGTCTCCTTAGCATGCCTCTTAGCCGCTGAAAACGAAGTTCCACAGATATCAGAACAACCGGAAATAAAGTTAATGATCTGAGCATCCGTTGGCGGTGGAGGAGCTCTCTCAGGCACTTTCTCAGTATCCTGAGTCCTTGAACGTTTCCTTCCCAGCAGTTCCTTCAAATACCCTTTGCTAAGAAGATAACCATTTCCTTCCTCAATGCTATACATTCATCAGTTAGGTGGCCAAAATCCTCATGATAAGCACACCATTTGGATTTATCTTTAGTAGCTCCAGGTTTATCAGTTTTCTTTGGCCATCTAGCCTTGTCACCTAAATTCTGCATAGCAAGGATTAGTTCATTATTATCAGCAGAAAACAATATTCAGAAATTGGAGGGTAATCCTCATCATCTTCCTCCTCTTCGATCGCATGCACATTGTGATTGTCATTCTTAGAGTATGACTTGGATCGGTTATTCTTAAAGAATGATCCTTGGTTGTCCTGCTTTGAGGATCCTGACAATCTCTCCTGGATCCTTTAATCATCCTCTAAAAGAATGAACCTCAATGTCCTGTTCCTCACTTCGTCTAAATTCCTGCAAGGTGTCATAACAAGATCATCATAGAATTTTGAATCTCTAAGTAATCCCATTTTAAATGCTTCCACAGTAGTGGCAATATCCAGATTGGGGATATCTAAGGGTTCTTTACTAAACCTAGTGATATAATCCCTTAAGGATTCATCACGACCCTGTGTTACCCTATATAAATCACTAGTTAATCGTTCAAAGGTTCTACTACATGAAAAGTGATTATTGAACAAATTAACTAGATGAGAAAATGAAGTAATTGAGTAGGGAGGAAGACTTAGCAGCCATTTCAGTGCTGATCCAGTGAGTGTGGATCCAAAGCCCTTACAAAGACAGGCTTCCTTTAACCTTTTTGGAATGGGGTTGATCTCCATTCTTTCCCGGTATTGTGCCACATGCTCCTCCGGATCAGTTGTGCCATCGTACAGTTTCCTATTGGGAGTCTGAAATCGTTTTGGTATCTCTGCATTGCATATAGGAGGTGCGAAGCGAGACACCCTGTGACTTCCATCCGGGATCTCAGGAATGGACATAACCACTCTTGGGACGTTGGATATCATATCCTTAAGCTTCTGGAGCTCCCGCGCCATAGCCTGATTGATACCTGTATCCTGCATGGAACCGTAATTAGTACCAAAAGATGTATTGACGTGGTTACCTCCTGATTGGTTTGCAACCGGTATCGCTGAAGTGTATCCAAAAGTAGACACTTCAGGTGCAACAGTTGGACCAGATGAAGCAATAGTCTGCATAGGGATGAAATCCCCTTTGTGAACTTCAGAATCCTTGAATATCTGACTCCCTAAAGATCCTTGATCCTGAAAGATATTAGGTCCAGGATACATGGGTGCTGACGGCCTTAAAGGATACTGCAAGGATCCTTGAACCTTATCCCAAGCAGAGGATCCTTGATCCTTAGAGAAGGATCCTTGATGCTGGGAATAAGGTCCCTTTGGTGCAACTGTCTCCAAATATCCTCCTGAGCTGAGATAGCCTCCTTGATACTGATACGATGATCCTGGAGATTGGGATGAAGATCCATAAGGCTGGTCATGAGATGCTTGTGGCTGCGTCATTGCCAACGATCCATGCTGCAATCCTAAGGATCCTTGAGCCCGTGTCATCGCCATTGATCCCTGCTGGTAATTGGAGGATCCTTGTATTTGAACACCAGATCCACTTGAGTGCTGGATTGCTGACGCCGGAGAAGGAAATCCAAGCGGAGAGTGATCCTCCACTGATCTCTTATGCTTCTTGATTTCATCAATCTCCCGGAGGATCCTCTGGTTAGCTTTGTCCTGTTGCTCCATGTATCCCTTCATCTGCAAAATCCAAGTAGAAAGATCATTGTTAGTTACTGTAGATGAAGAAACAGTGGAGGTTTTCGATCCTGTGTAAACATGTGTAGTTTTATTCTGAGGATTCTCAGCATTCTTCTGATATGCAGGAGGAATGGGTGGCAATGATGCACTAGGTTGAGATGTGGTAACCGCCGGTATGGCACTTGAACAGAATTTTCCTTGAGAAGCCATGTGATTGATGGAAATGAATAGAAATGAATGAAATGAATGAGTTTTTAGAATTGAAGCACCGATTGCCCCAGGTGGGCGCCAAACTGTTTTGGTCAAAAATCACAACAAGGATAATGTAATCAAATTCGATTTTGTGAGGTTGAGTGCTTGTGTGATGAACAAATGTATGAACGGAATTAGAAATGCAAACAAAGATGAACACAGGGATTTATACGAGGAAAAGCCCTTGATCACTAGTAGATCGCCGGCATAAAAACCTCGGATAGTGAAAACTATCACTATCAACTATATTGAACAAAATAAGATTACAACTTCGGAAGCTAATGAGCTCGGTACAATATGATTTGCTATCGTGAGTGTGCGTGTTTTAGAGAATTCGAGTATGTTCCACTGTTGTGTGTTCTAATGAGCCCATTTACCCCTTAATTATCAAATAAACGGCTACTAACTAACTATCCGCAATATGGGGGAAGCTCCCACGTTCACCTTCAATGTTTCTATGGCCTTTATGCACGTGTTTTATTCCCAGCATATTCCAAGATTCGATCTTGACTTAGTCTTCCATCAATACCTGCACTAAATTCAAATAAAACATTGAAGACAATTGTTAGAAACTGTCATAAGTACTAAGGATCCTTGATCCTTCTAGCATCCGGTACTCAGTACATGGATAATATATCCTCAATATACTGAAGGATCACTGATTCACAAGTAATTGGAAAACCAGCCCTAACAGGACGGACGAGGAATTATCATCTATGAATGTCTTATTAACAACATTCTATTGGATGATATCAGCCATGATCCACAATGATCATTTAGGCTATACGAAAGCTTGGAAGAATCCAAATACTTTGGCGACTGGTGTGGTTTCTCAAGCCAAACTGCCAGGAGTGTTAACATGTTCTGGATGCTAACAAGGATTTATAGTCTTAAGAGGGTTCTACCATCATAACCATGTTCGTATTGACACATAGGCTAGGTTATACCATTAAGAAGATCTTTTGGAATTTCTTGGCAGATCAAATAAAATCGAAATGAGTGCTTGTACAATGATGCAATATATATATAAAAATTCAAAAAGAAAATTTTTCATTAATACCACTAATGGTTACAAAATTTCCCTAAACGGGTCTTTAGATATCATAGATTGTCCACACAGGGACTAAAAGAAAAGAAACAAGTCCTCGCAGGGACAAAACATAAGGATAATGTCCACGCAGGGACTAGTACTAAAAAGAAATATCCACGCAGGGACTAATACTAAAAAGAAATGTCCACGCAGGGACTTAATTAAATAACAAATACAAGATAAAAGCAAAGAAAAAAAAACTTCAATCGCCACTCCTTTTTCCCCTGATAAATTTTGCAAGATTCTTAAGAAACTTATTGTTCTTTTTCTCACCTCTTTCCACTCTACGTTCCACCTCTTGCACCCTTTGGAAAATTTCTAATTGTTGTTGCTGGGGTGGTTGTTCTTGTTGAGGTATAGGGTGTTGATACGTGTAGACAGGATACCCAGTTGGGTATACTGGAGGAAAAGATGAATGATAGAGAGCATTATGGTTGGCTGCTTCGACATATGGGTCGATAGCAGGGGGTTGGTAGTTAAACTCAACAGGAGCTTAAGGCTCAAAAGGATTATACTCTGTCGTAGGCGGGTAGGTAGGAATTGGGTTATCATAACCCGTCGGAGGTGGTTGAGGTGCAAAGGTGGCCGATGTGATGTCAATCTCCGGCTCAGGATTCGAAGGTCCACCCACTAGAACCTTGAGTAGTTGTAAAACGTGTGCCCCCTCGCATAGACATGCGTGCATTTCTTCTCCTCTTTGGCGGTTCTGGTGGCGGCGGAGGTTGCTCCTGCTCAGGGAGCGGTGGTGGTGATGGTGTCATTGCTTGAAAAGTAGTTCCTTGAGTGGAGGTTGTGGTGGGGTGTTATCGGAGGAAGGAGTGTTCACGAATTTCCACTGTCCCCACTATTCAGCAAATTCATCGGGTCCATGATAGGGTGATCCGGTGAAGGAAGAACCACTAGATATGTCAATGGGATGTCTGGGCGTTCCCGAAGGCGGCTCGGATGGATCTGGGTCATCATCCATATCCATATCCTCGGGGAAGTGATCCTCAGGACCCAAGAGGTTATGACCCGCTGGTGAGTTAATGTAATCGTTAGGGTTAAACTGTCTCGGAGAATAAGGTGAAAGATAAAGCGAATGATGGGAAGAATGATGGGATTGGGGCGGCTGCAGCGAATGCTGCGAATGGTGTGAGTGTTGTGGCTCTTGAGGCTCTAGTGGCACAAATGAATGGTGGTAAGATGGCGAAGTGCTCTATGAAACGGATCGCCTTGCGGGTTCCAATGAACGTCTCCATTCGGAACTAAATGATTCTAAAGGCGTACGACGATGAGAAAGCCCCGCTTGGGTAAACGATCCTCCCTCATTGGACCTTTCCCTCTTCCTCTGACACGTGGCGGCATCTTATATGGAAGCCTATCAAAACACAAATAACAATATCTATATAAACCTAATAAAGATTAAGAGTAATCCTAGGTCGTTGTCTAGATTCGAAAGTCTAAAGAATGTGCTATTGTGTCATTGAGATTAAACACAAAGGGCTAGTGTTTAATTCACTCAACGTTGGCTCTGATATCAACCTGTCACATCCCGATTTCCACGTATAACCCGGTGGGCCCGGTGGGGAGTATCGTGACGTAGTTGATATCATCATAGTCAATTATACACAGTTATAGCACAGCGGAAGGCTTGAAATGAAATTACTATTACCACCCGAAAGTTTAAAGTACGAATAAAATAATATACAGACGGTTGTTAAAAGGATCGACATGCGGATCTATAAATGAATACATAAAACTGAGTTCCACAGACTTATGGCATCTAGGGATTTGCAAAGTCCTCTTGTTATGCCAAGTAGCTCCAGCCTATTTCGTGAGGTACATGTCACTTAGTCTTTGGAAAATACGTCAGTTTTCACTGGTAAATACAAATAACTGACTCATTTTGTAAACATTTGAAAATGTTAATTTAGATGCAAAAGGCACAAAAATCTTTTATAACCTGGGACAATTACATTTATAATCTTATATACAGTTTTACATGTTTGTCATACTATTAGGATCGGTTTGAAAACCGAACATGATTAACTAACTCACCACATATAAAACCCACAAATGAGTTATCCCCAACTTGTGGGTATTGCATCTGTCAGGTGTATGCCTACACCCCGTGCTTAGGTCGTGGCCATCAATAACTTAGATGGGCCGAGGATATCCAAGACATGGTTGTTAACCCCCATAGTTTATGTTATCAAATAAACAGATTAAATCGGGTTATGCGAATTTATTAATCACAATCCGACTAAATTTTCCCATACCCGACCAAGTGGCAATAATTCACCGTATCCCAAGCCCATATAAGGGAAAATAAGTTAAATGTATTTACCTGAGTTTAAATGCAAGATCCTACTCAGTCGTATCTCACTTAAGACTTTATGAAGGTATTTTCTACTGGGCTACTTAATCTGGAAGGAAGGTTTTATATAACCTATTAGGATACTAACGGGTCTTTATTGAAGTCAAAGACTTCGACCGGTTAGTTTAAAAGATGATTTACAGTACAAAACGCTAGATTAAGCGGCGACCGGAAAGGAATGTAATTTAGACCCAACAATATGAAAACTTGTATAATATGGGTAAACTAAATACATTCTGGATTTTGAAGTTTAGATGACAAGGTGAAACCCGTCCCGGTCCGTTTGTGAAAACTAGTCACATAAGCCGAACCGAACGCATAAAAGCATGTACGGGTACCCGGACAAGACATATACAAGTTCCCTAAGTTTTTATGCTCATGATATGTTATAATATCAGTAAGATGTCAACAAGTATGCCCGTAAAGGTAATAAAGTCGAACTATGCCCTATAAGGGCGTTTTGGTCATTTAAAAGTTCATAAAAGGGGTTTTTATGTAAACTGAGGTTCTGGTCATAAACATTCTGTGAAAACATTTAATTTATGATATTAGAATGGTAGGATATCATACATATGCGTGGTTTAAGGCTTATGGCCAAACTATGCCCCCGGAAGTGTATTTTCGTCATTTCACACATGGTTTTAGGGACTTAATTGGGATTTTGAGTTCATGACTTATCCTTACTGTAAAAACACTTACAATCATTTATAAAGTCAGTAAGTATTAAGTCTTTGGTGCTAGATATGATTTAAAACCATATTAAAGTCGGTAAATGACGATAATTTCGAAGTTAAAGTGATTATGAGAATTTGACCAACTTTAAAGTGTTAAAATATTTTGTTTTTCATAATATATCAATAGCAAAAGGTTTTGCATGTTAATTATATGTAAAACTTATTTTATTTGTAAAAGAAGGGTATTATCGTAATTTATGAGCTTTATGCAAGAACCCAAGGTTAAGGTCATTATAAAATCTAACTCAACATCCCAACAAATCCTAAATATGATATCACAACAGTAAGCAAGGATTTTTGTGTCAAAGTTATGTTAAAACTTGATTTACATGCATAAAGGGCATCTTAGTCCTCATAAAAGTATGAATTTCGCTTTCTACATAACTTTAGTTTATGACCAGGTTTGGAGCATCAAAATACTCTAAATGTGTTCACTAATCAGTACCTATTTTGTTTGTATGACCAATTACCTTAAAGGTCTCATTTTTGACAAAAGGGCATACTAGTCAACATAAAGCATAATAACGGAAACAAGCATATAATCTTAGATTACTAAAGGACCATGTAATATAACTGTAACATCCGTCGAAAAACGAGTTTAACCCGTTTCGTTTATTAATCGAATAGTCAGTTTCAAATTTTCGTTGCTTATTTAATGCCCATTTTAATTTTAACAATACATAACTAATAAACATTTTAGAATATGGAATCTAAAATTGTTAAAAAGTAAAAATAAAGTAAATAAAAATAAAAATAGGCTGCCGGGTTTCGAACCCGGGTCAGCCGGAAGACACAATCAACAAACACTTAACCACTCCGCCACTTGGTGTTTTTGTGTAATCAAGGAAACAAATAAAACTTAACTCAACCCGTGAACTCATCTGTTTGCGCCAAAACTGAAACCGCTCATCGGCTTTCAACTGTCCAGACTGTTGAGTGATCGCTATTACTGATTATAACCGATAGATCAATTGCTGCCCACGTTCTTAATCAATTCGGTCATCAATTGTCTCGATTCATATGATTTTGGGAGTTGAAAACCGAAATCATTTACTTCCTGATTTACTCTAACAATATCATCGTCTCATAATTCGGAAACACTCACAAAACCTCCAATTTCACTTTCGCTCTAATTTCTGTTCGTCGGAAACGTTTTCTGATATCGCCGGACTTTCGCCGGAAAACCGTGACATTCATCGAATCGGTAAATTTCTCAATTCTTTCATCTTCTATCTATTGTTAGACTTATACTAACTCAAATCCTTCAACCAGAATCGGTTCCAGACGACGATACCGGATAATCTGCACCCGCCGGAAAATCTCTGAAAATTCCGAAATCACGATGTGAATCGGTACGAATATCTAAACTCTCTGATAATTCTTGTTTAGTCATTTAATTTCACAATTAGTTAATAAAAACTGTTAATTGGTCCGCTCAGACGGAATTCATAAAACAGAGCCAACGACCTTTGCCAGAGTTCTGAGAAAATCATCTTTCCGGTACATTCATTTCCAAAACTTTCTTTGTCCATTACATTTTAATCATTTATATGTTCGTTAATCGAATTAATCAAGAACTGTCGAATATCGTTGTCTGTGTCTTTGAACGAAGAAGATGAAGTCGAACAATAAGTATAAGTTTAATTAAAACAAGATATAAAACCGGGTTAGACACACAGTCTAGCGGTGGACTATGTGCAAACACATAGCGCACGTCACGAGTTCGAATCTTACAAACGCACCGGCTTTCCGAATTAAAACCAATTTTTTTGTTACTGAATTAGAGTAGGACCTAGGATGTTCTTAAGATTAATTTAAATTGTAAGTTTAACATATAAGTCACACAGCCCAACCGGTTGGGCGGTGCGCTTACAAACCAAGGGACCCGAGTTCGATTCGGTTTCCCTGCAACCGGTTCAATCATTTAAATTCTTTTAGTATAAATCGAATAAATTAAAACATTTAATTAGTATATATATATAATTAAAACTTAGAATATTTCGGGTTAGACACGTAGCTCAGTTGGTAGAGCTGCATGCATGCGTACGAGAGGTCACAAGTTCGAACCTCACTCAGCGCAAACAAACACAAGGTCCGAACCGGTCAACAGTCAAAGTCAATGGTCAACGGTCAACGGTCAACCCAAAAAGTCAACATTTTTTTATATTTTTATTTATTTATTTAATTTAAAAATCAATTAAAAATACTTAAAAATAATATTTTTAAAGTTAGAAAATGACCTTAAACTCACAAAAATAAATCTAAAAACCCTATTAAAATTGTTAATAAAATCCACTTATTTACCGTACCTTTTTGTTATTATTTAGGTTAGTTATTCCTCGTCGATCAACCCTCTAAACTCGTGCGCATTCAACATCATCAAACGAACGCACCCAATGTGAGTGAATCTCTACAAATTCCCCGTTTTAATCACATTTTGGGGTGTATCAGGTGTCATTTATTATTTATTATATTTAAACACTTGTGCATCCATCATATCCATGATCAAATGTGTATCCAATATGTATCAATTGTTTGTGTGGTTAATGTTTAGACATAATTTATCATTTTCAGTACATACATCATCATAGGCTCGTCTGTTCCCCATTACCTATGAGCGGAACCGTTCCCCATTACCTATGAGTGGAACGTGGCGTTGCCAACATACGATCGGCTCCGTTTGATTGAGCCTTGATCGCACATACATCATCATAGGCCATCCGTTCCCCATTACCTATGAGCAGAACGTGACGTTGCCAACATATACATTATCATTCATGTCATATACTCATGCAAGGTGGTTTGTTATTGTATGTTTATTTACGTTTGCTCACATATGATTATTTCACATTTTTTTTTCCATATTAAATACAACAAGAAATCAATAATAAATGTTTTCTAACAAGGTTCACTCGCCAACTTTTGTTGACCCAAAAACCCCCCCATTTTTACACATGATACAGGTGATCCAGTTGAAGCAAGAAACATATAGGACGGCCTAGAAGAATAAAACAGTTTAGATTTTGGATTGTTTATTTAATTTTCCTTTCCTTGTATTGTATGAATTTGATTTGAACATTTGAGATGTAATTTGAATTTAATAAATATGAAACATATTAGTAAACATCATGAGCTTTGGTGATAACCCAATTATGCCCCGACTCTTATTCCGCTGCGGGTCGGGGTGTGACAATAACCTCAGAGGGTTATGCTACAACATAATATGGTCCTAAAGGAACCCTAATGCATAAAGAAAATAAGCTAATTCGGGTCAGAACTGAAAGTCAAAGCAAAAGTCAAGCTTTTGCGACTTTCGGTTGCGAACCGAGCCTAAACTCAGAATTGTCAGGTTGACCATGTTTAGACATGTCCTAATAGTATTTACCAAGTTATTAAAGTGATAAAACATGTTTTATAACCTCTACATTATCAGATTTGATTTTTTTTAAATCTGACTAGTTTGACTTTTATTATTAATTTCTTTGACCCGACAATTAACTAAGTAAACGTGGTAATTAGGAGATGCCCTTTAGAGGGATTAACACCCACCTAATTACGATCACGGATTCACCTCGAAAAATGGCTGGACCGTTTAGGTCTAAGCCAAAGGTCAAAACCGTTTTGCGGCAACTTTGACTTTCGGTCTTTAAACGCATAAAAACCGAACTAGAGTGGCTAAGAACACTTAGCACTGGTCCTAGCACGAAAATAGAACTTAGAGGGGCTTCCTTTTTGGTCAGGAATCCCAGAGAATGCCAAGCAAGAGAGTAAGAAGTGATTTTGAAAGGTGCAAGGATGAAAGGCATCATGAAGAACCTATTTATAGTGCAAAGACCTTTTCAAGATCAATCCAGGTGTTACCAAGTGTTCTAGGATGTCTCCAGGTGTCCCTACACGAGTATTGAGCAAGTATGCAGCCCTTTGTTTCGAGAGGATGGTTTCGGAAGCATACGTGTGAGGAACAAGCAAAAATTCGCCCAGTACCATGCCTTACGAACCGTAAGCATAGGACCCTTACGGGTCCGTAAGGAGCCTATCAGCGAACCAAAATTTTAATTTTGACAAGTTTGGCCCCTTAACTTATATAATCGCATTTAGGGTCTTGTAACTTGTATAATGCCATTATAAGCTGATAATAAGCATGTATGGGAGTATGAATGAATATTTTAGGATTCCCAGTTCGCCGGTAGACCTCCCGAAAGCACAAGTTTCGCTCGTTGACACTTTTAACCCTTTAAAGTAGACTTTCAACGCTTAGGGTCTAGGACACGTGTCTTCATATCAATGGTCCTGATTTTACGAGGTGTTACAACACACCAAGGAACGACAAGTCATAATCTTGCTACAAGGGCAGAAGAAGACCTTGCAAAACCTTACAAGCCCAGCAACCTGTCGTGCTTTTCCCAGCAAATTGCCGACTACGAATTCCAAACAAAGATCAAAATTTCGTCTCACATAAAAACATATGATGGAACCGAGGATCCAGAAGATCACCTCCAGATCTTCACCGGTGCAGCTAGAATTGAAAAATGGTCCAACTCTGAGTGCTGCCTCATGTTCATGCAAACTCTTGTTGAATCCGCCAGGATATGGTTCAACGACCTACCCGCCAAAAGCATTCGAAGCTTCGATGATCTGAGCAAAGGGTTCCTGGCCATTTTTTCACAGCAAAGGAGATACGTCAAGGACGCCACTGTGATTTTCCAAATCAAGAAAAGGACCACGAAAGTCTTCGAGAATTTATTGAGAGATACAATAAAGAAGGTCTCACCTACGTGGGTGCAGACGAAAAAATGAGGGTAGCTGGTTTTATGAACGCTATCACCTCCAAATATCTCACAAGAGACTTCAACAAAAGCCTACCCAAGTCTCTTAAGGAAGCCCTTGAAAGGGCCGAAGCACATATACGAGTAGAGGAAGCCGTGGATATCAAAGAACAAAGGAAACAGGCACCTAGCTGGCGAGGCAGCAGCCCGAGCAGAAAGAGGGGAAATTTCAGTCACTACGATAAATGGTTCAAGGGTTCAGACTCCCGGAAACCTGAACCTCGGAACCCTCCAAGCAGGGAAAGAACTGCCAATTTCACAACCCTGACCAAAACCCCTCAAGAGATCCTAGCGACTGAAGAAATCAAGCACAACTTCCAACCTCCAAGACCTTTACCCAAAAGTAAGAAGAATGAAAACTCCAGTCAATACTACGAGTTCCATGAGGAAAAATGCACCACACAAACGATTGTTTTCAGCTCAAGAAAAGAATTGAAAAAGCCGTTAAGTCCGGGGAATTGGCTCATTTAGTGAAAGGAGTCAGGGACAAAATGGCTGAAGGAAAATGCAAAGAAGTAAGCATGGTAAATTTCGATCAAGAAGTTTCTTGGAGGCTTGGGAGCTTCAATGTGTCTGCTTCCCACCACCCCAGGGAAACCTACTTTCAAACCCCCCTGGTGGTCGAAGCGATGGTGGGAACAAGTAAGACAAGCAAAGCCTACGTTGACACAGGGGCGGCCACACGAGATCATGTTTGAAAAGTTTTTCAAATGTCTCACTGATGAGGAACGTTCAAGGCTTCAACCCTCAGGGTCATCTATAAAAGGTATCGCTGATATACCCCTCAAGCCTTTAGGCCAGCTAACCCTTGATGTCTGTTTTAGTGAAGGCCAGATGGAAAGAACCAGGTGTGGTTATCGACATTGTAACATCCGTCAAAAACGGATTTACCAAACCCGCTCCGTTTAGCAACCGAACAGTCAGTCAAAATTTTCGTTGCGAATTAAATGCCCAAAATATTTTTAAACGATCCGTAATCAATTATTATACGGGGGTATATATTTAGTTTTTGAAAAACTGTTGAAAATTGAAAAATAAAAATAAATTGTTACAGCCGGGTTTCGAACCCGGGTCTGTACCGAGTCACCTAGTGACTTAACATCTCACACACCAACCACTGCGCCAACTGATTTGTTTGATAAATAATGAAATAATTTAGTTCATAAAGTGACTTTACAAATTCAAAAATCGGCGCCCAACGATTCAGTCGTCGGAATCCCGGAATATCCGCGAGCCTTAACTACGATTTACGTTATAACGTAAACCTTTAATCAGATGTCGGTTATAACCGATGTTTGAAGTCCGCGACACTTTTCAAAACCGCCGGAAAACTTAAATTGATGAATACAGTTCAAAATCAGACCAAATACATTTCGATTATTCCCTATAAATTCAACCACAATCGTCTGCAAACTTTTTCGCTAAAAATCACATCTTTTCACGGCGTAATTTCTCTCGCCGGAATAAGCCTGTTCGTCGCCGGAAAACCGGTTTCCCCATTGCCGAGCTTTTCTGAACCTCTGAAGCTTATACCGGTGATACCCTTACCTTTTCCAAACTTTTCGGAGACTAGCTGGTACAAGGAACACGTCGCCGGAGTTGAATTCAGTCGCCGGAGTTTCTGCCGGAAACAGAGAGTTCAGTCGGTATATTCTCCGCTCAGTTTCTTTTCCTTTTCACTTCTATCTTATCAATAATTAACCTAAAACACTAATGAAACTTGAATAAAAACTCGAACCAGTCAGACCCGGTTTCTGGTTCAATATTGATGAAGAAGACGACGCACTTCCATATCATATAAGTATATTATAAATCATGATTTTAATCGGGTTAGACACACAGTCCAGCGGTGGACTGTGTGCACATAAGACGTTAATTATACAAAGGTCTCGAGTTCGATTCCCGTCTCACACGCTGCCTTAATAAAATCTATTTTTTTTAATACTGAACCGGAGTCGCCTTAGTTATATGTTAAGTATATTAATAACCGGAATAATAACCAAGTTATACACACAGTCCAGCGGTGGACTGTGTGTTTGTTTATATCACAGGTCACGAGTTCGAGTCCGGTCCTCAGCACCGACTCGGACAATTATCTTTTCTTTTAAATAAGGCAGAAAAGGAAATATCTATTTTGTATTTAAGTATAATAAAAACCGAATATTATAACATGTTGAACACACAGTCCAGCGGTGGACTGTGTGTTAGATTAACACACAGGTCCCGGGTTCGAGACCTGTGGTGTGCATGACCGTTTCGCCTTAAACTGTTTTTAAAATAAATGATTTTCTATTAATTCTAATTAATGTATATATGAAATTAAAATCGGATATATAACGGGTTAGACACGTAGCTCAGTTGGTAGAGCTGCGTGCACGCGTACGGGAGGTCTCGGGTTCGAGCCTCACCGAGCGCACAACAATATTCCGCAAACCGGTCAACGACCAGTCAAAGTCAACTGGTCAAGGTCAACTGTAGCAGAAAAAAAATAAATATTTTTATTATTTTTATTTAATTATTTTAATTAAAAATCAATTATAAATACTTAAAAAATAACATTTTTAAGATTAGAAAATAGCTTCAAACTCACAAAAATACACCCAACAATCCTACTAAAATAGTTTAATAAAATCCGTTTACTCACCAAACCATAATGCGATTTATCTAGGTTAAATCTCACTCGTGGTTAAAACCACTTCGCGTGCATTCATCATCATCAACCGAACGCACCCACTGTGAGTGAATCTTAAAATTCCCCTTTTTAAATTGCACGTTTTGGGGTGTGTCATGTGTTATGAATTAATTAATTTATTTATTTAAACTTGTGCCATACCACATCATGACTTAATCTTAGATTGATTTATTGTTGTGATTTATTTATATTCCGTTTGTCAAATTACATGAAACTCATACATTAAGCCCATCAGTTCCTCGTGGGAAACGAGTAGAACATCGCGTGCTTCAATTCAAATTCATTATTGTTCATGTGTGTTTTCATTGAGTTTATATTGTTTGTAGTTGTGTTATTCATATTATCATGTTTATGCAATTCATTCATCAGGCCCCTCAGTTCCTCGTGAGAGACGAGTTGAGCATCGCGTGCCTTTAATTGTCCCATTATTGTTCATGAGTGTTTTCATTTAACATCTTATGATTATTGATCAAGTTACATCTAATTTTACTCATGTTTGGTTGTGCACATATTTCATACTCAATTTAAATAAATTATTCAAATGTTTTTCCATAGGATTCACTCGCCAACATTATGTTGATCCAAAAACCTTTTTACACATGATACAGGTGAACAGGTTGAAGCAAGGATAACATAGGATATGCCTTAGAAGAGAACAAAGAGATTTAGTTTGTAGTTAGATCATGTTGTAGCAATCATTGTAAATTTCCATTTAAATTGTATTAATGAATATGAAACGTTTAATAAATGTCATGAGCTTTGATGATAACCCAATCATGCCCCGATCACCTTATCCGCTGCGGGTCGGGGTGTGACAGATTGGTATCAGAGCCATGACTATAGGGATATAGGATAGGTTATTAGACCCTTAGAGCCTATACTATAGTCTGCCTAAATTTTAAATTGATTAGGTGGTTACATACAAACTTGTGATATTTATTTGTTTCATATTTGTTTACATTTCAGTCAAACATACATGCTCATATACATATTCATTATACATATATACATATTCATTATACATATATCGATGTTCATGTGTTCAATTTATTTTCATACTCTCGTTATCCAAAGATTTTATGCAATTTTCAAATCTCATCAAAGTAAGTTCTGCGACGGGCATGTAGTAACTGGAAGGGTACGAGTACCGGTAGTCGGAACGTCCTGTCTAGGCTGGCATTCGTATAAATCCAATATAACGGACCAGTTTGCCTACCTGGGGACCAACGATGAGAGTACGAAGGACCTATTAGGCCAAAGCATGCCACACCAAACGTCGTTCGAACTAACCCTACTTTGAGGTGTCACCGTGTCTACACCTGGACACATTCCGAACATCACACGTTGTATACATATTTCTCGATTTTCACCGGGTTTTGTGTACGCAACCAGGCAGAAACCGTGCGAACCATATGAAAAACCAGTAATTCATGGGGGCCCACATGATTACATAAGGTAAAGTATGGCGGCATGACGGGCCTAACAGCGAGCAAAGCCAAAGACATCCTATGGATGTAGTATTTTTGTATAATTATTTTATGAATGTTCATTCTTGAATGCGACCCACGATCTCAAAAGCATCCAACTCATACTCTTGTCATGTATTCATTGTAGATGTCTTCTAACCTCGCCCGTAGGAAGATGAGAGCAGGAAAAGCCCGCGAACGCATGGCTACCTTAATCGCTCAACAAATGGCTGCTGTAATACCCAACATTGTAATCCAAGTTCATCAAGCACTTACCAATAATCCTGTCAACCAAGCAAACCAAAACATTTTCAACTCTTCCCCAAACACCACTAAATGCACCTACAAGCATTTCAAATCATGCGACCCTCCGAAATATAAAGGAACTGAAGGTGTCACCGCACTCCTCCATTGGTTTGAAGAAATGGAGAATACTTTTCTAAATTGCGATTGCCCTGATGATCGCAAAGTGCGTTATGCTACCGGTCGACTATATGGGATAGCACTTACTTGGTGGAATACAGAGAAGGCCAAACGAGGTGTTGAAGATGCTATGTCCTTAACTTGGAACGAATTGAAGGAAATCATGACCAGACGATTTTGCCCAAGGAGCGAAATCAAGAAGCTAGAAGATGAATTTTACTCATTGAGGCAAGTGGAAGGAGACCACACCACCTACAACAAAAGGTTCCTCGAATTACATCAAATGGTTCCCAACATGTTTACTCCCCTCTACCGTTTGATCGAGCACTACATTCGTGGTCTTCCGTCAAAGATTCAAGACCCTGTGATAAGTACCAAGCCTGCAACTTTGGAAGCAGCAATGGAGCTAGCAACAGAGCTCACCGAGAACCGAATCCGAAACAAAGACTTCAAGGAGGAGAAGAAGAAGGATAAAGAATCGACTGAAACCTCCGACTCCACTCAAACTGAATCCCCTTCTCAACCCGAATCCCCTTCTCAACCCGAATCCCCTTCTCAACCCGAATCCCCTTCTCAACCCGAATCCCCTTCTCAACCCAAACCTAAGAGAAGAAGAGTCGGGCGACTTTTCGCTGCTACCCAACGAAATCAACCCGTTTTTCACGCTATACCCATCCGAGCTGTCCCAATCACCCAAGTGGCACCCAACTCAGCTTACCCAAATAAGAAACCATATCTTGGACCTCACCCTCAATGCAACCACTGTTTTTATCATCATCCCCTTACTTTACCTTGCCGGCTATGTACAACTTGTGGACGTTATGGTCATTTGAGCAATGTTTGTCGCACCTTTCAAGACCAAACCTTTTCCCCTACTCAAAACATGGCCCAAACTTATCACCAACCTCAATACCCCATGTTCCCATATGCTCGAGCTTGCTTCAATTGTGGCGACCCTACCCACCTTAGAAACACATGCCCTCAATTGGTTAACATTATCAACACTCAAGCCCAATCAAACCCAGTTAACCAAGTAAACCAAGAAAACCCAACCACTATGCCGCCAGCAAGAGGAAGAGTCTTCAATATCAACGCCAACCCTGTCGAAGATAATGACGGCCCAAACGAAGATACTCAGCTAGTCCTGTTCGCCGAAGATCCAGATTCAACTCCTATTGTTTAGTCTTTCTTTATCACATGTGTAGACTGTAGAGAAATTATTGGATATTATATATTATATATTGTTTTCGGTATATGCTTTTGCCGAGGCCGTGGCTCCCCATCCATCGAGGTTGAGTTGGATCCCCATTTTATTATGTGGTTGATCTTGGCGTGCCCGCACGATCGGCTCCGTTTGTTGAGCCTTGATCGGTTACGTAATATTACATTTCAATACATGCAATATGCTCGGCTCCGTTTGATTGAGCCTTGAGTACACAGATTTATTTACATTTCCAGTTCATGCAATATGCTCGGCTCCGTTTGATTGAGCCTTGAGTACACAGATTTATTTACATTTCCAGTTCATGCAATATGCTCGGCTCCGTTTGATTGAGCCTTGAGTACACAGATTTATTCACATTTCAAGTCCATGCAATACGCTCGGCTCCGTTTGATTGAGCCTTGAGTGCACAGTTCAATTTACATTTCAAGTTCATGCAATACGTTCGGCTCCGTTTGATTGAGCCTTGAGCGCACATACAATTTCATTATCAGTATCTTGTGGTTGTGGTGTTTGTAGTAGAGTCGCATCGAACTAACCATAACTTTCGGATAAAGTCAACGAAAATTTGACAAGGATATGGTGGATACGCCGATGGTACTTCCTATATATAAGTATTCTTGTCAAATGATCGGAGGCATTATCAGGTGGTTATGAGAGGTTCCATGCATAGGCTGTTTGTGTGGTTAAGTTATTCATATTCAGTACATGCAATATGTTCGGCTCCGTTTGATTGAGCCTTGAGCACACAATTTCAATTTCAGTACATTCAATACGTTCGGCTCCGTTTGATTGAGCCTTGAGCGCACATCCATTTTATTTTCAGTACATGCAATACGATCGGCTCCGTTCGATTGAGCCTTGATCGCACAGATATATTTCATTTCAGTATTTTATGTTTGTTGTATTGATTGTAGAGTTATAGGACTAATCATAATTCACTGATAAAACTAATGAAAATTTGGCAAGAATATGGTGGATACGCCGCTGGTACTTCCTATATATAAGTATTCTTGTCAAAGGATCAGAGGCATTATCGGACGGTTATGAGAAGTTCCATGTAGGATTTAGTATTGCCTTGGTTGGAATTTGTGTTACATTTATATCATCATGTTATTTAAAGAGATTGGATTGTGTTCCATTTCTACATAAATTAACCTCTCCATCATAACAAACGAGAGAGGAACTTCCATCATTCAAACATATATGGATTCAAATACTTGCTGTTGTGTTTATTCATGTTCAAATATTTGCTGATGTGTTCATTCATGTTCGAATATTTGCTGTTATGTTTATTCATGTTCAAATATTTGCTGATGTGTTCATTCATGTTTGGATATCAGCTGTTGTGTTTTTATTTATGTTCCATGTAGATTGTAGTGTTAGAAGTTTTGCCTTAGGATATAACCATATTTTTCCCAAACGTATCTAAACTCTTATGCATGATATCATTATTTAGAGAATCCTTCCTGTTTATCAATATTCATACAGTAGACAACAAAAAGCGATTCCTGAATAGGGTACTTAACCTTTACAAGGAACGTTACCGCCTCGAACAAAAACTTAAACCCTCATTTTTGCTAAGCATACAACTGTCAAACAAAACATCATCATTCTTATAGTCAAAATATATCATTATTTAAATTTCGGGACGAAATTTCTAAAAAGCAGGGGATACTGTAACATCCGTCAAAAACGGATTTACCAAACCCGCTCCGTTTAGCAACCGAACAGTCAGTCAAAATTTTCGTTGCGAATTAAATGCCCAAAATATTTTTAAACGATCCGTAATCAATTATTATACGGGGGTATATATTTAGTTTTTGAAAAACTGTTGAAAATTGAAAAATAAAAATAAATTGTTACAGCCGGGTTTCGAACCCGGGTCTGTACCGAGTCACCTAGTGACTTAACATCTCACACACCAACCACTGCGCCAACTGATTTGTTTTATAAATAATGAAATAATTTAGTTCATAAAGTGACTTTACAAATTCAAAAATCGGCGCCCAACGATTCAGTCGTCGGAATCCCGGAATATCCGCGAGCCTTAACTACGATTTACGTTATAACGTAAACCTTTAATCAGATGTCGGTTATAACCGATGTTTGAAGTCCGCGACACTTTTCAAAACCGCCGGAAAACTTAAATTGATGAATACAGTTCAAAATCAGACCAAATACATTTCGATTATTCCCTATAAATTCAACCACAATCGTCTGCAAACTTTTTCGCTAAAAATCACATCTTTTCACGGCGTAATTTCTCTCGCCGGAATAAGCCTGTTCGTCGCCGGAAAACCGGTTTCCCCATTGCCGAGCTTTTCTGAACCTCTGAAGCTTATACCGGTGATACCCTTACCTTTTCCAAACTTTTCGGAGACTAGCTGGTACAAGGAACACGTCGCCGGAGTTGAATTCAGTCGCCGGAGTTTCTGCCGGAAACAGAGAGTTCAGTCGGTATATTCTCCGCTCAGTTTCTTTTCCTTTTCACTTCTATCTTATCAATAATTAACCTAAAACACTAATGAAACTTGAATAAAAACTCGAACCAGTCAGACCCGGTTTCTGGTTCAATATTGATGAAGAAGACGACGCACTTCCATATCATATAAGTATATTATAAATCATGATTTTAATCGGGTTAGACACACAGTCCAGCGGTGGACTGTGTGCACATAAGACGTTAATTATACAAAGGTCTCGAGTTCGATTCCCGTCTCACACGCTGCCTTAATAAAATCTATTTTTTTTAATACTGAACCGGAGTCGCCTTAGTTATATGTTAAGTATATTAATAACCGGAATAATAACCAAGTTATACACACAGTCCAGCGGTGGACTGTGTGTTTGTTTATATCACAGGTCACGAGTTCGAGTCCGGTCCTCAGCACCGACTCGGACAATTATCTTTTCTTTTAAATAAGGCAGAAAAGGAAATATCTATTTTGTATTTAAGTATAATAAAAACCGAATATTATAACATGTTGAACACACAGTCCAGCGGTGGACTGTGTGTTAGATTAACACACAGGTCCCGGGTTCGAGACCTGTGGTGTGCATGACCGTTTCGCCTTAAACTGTTTTTAAAATAAATGATTTTCTATTAATTCTAATTAATGTATATATGAAATTAAAATCGGATATATAACGGGTTAGACACGTAGCTCAGTTGGTAGAGCTGCGTGCACGCGTACGGGAGGTCTCGGGTTCGAGCCTCACCGAGCGCACAACAATATTCCGCAAACCGGTCAACGACCAGTCAAAGTCAACTGGTCAAGGTCAACTGTAGCAGAAAAAAAATAAATATTTTTATTATTTTTATTTAATTATTTTAATTAAAAATCAATTATAAATACTTAAAAAATAACATTTTTAAGATTAGAAAATAGCTTCAAACTCACAAAAATACACCCAACAATCCTACTAAAATAGTTTAATAAAATCCGTTTACTCACCAAACCATAATGCGATTTATCTAGGTTAAATCTCACTCGTGGTTAAAACCACTTCGCGTGCATTCATCATCATCAACCGAACGCACCCACTGTGAGTGAATCTTAAAATTCCCCTTTTTAAATTGCACGTTTTGGGGTGTGTCATGTGTTATGAATTAATTAATTTATTTATTTAAACTTGTGCCATACCACATCATGACTTAATCTTAGATTGATTTATTGTTGTGATTTATTTATATTCCGTTTGTCAAATTACATGAAACTCATACATTAAGCCCATCAGTTCCTCGTGGGAAACGAGTAGAACATCGCGTGCTTCAATTCAAATTCATTATTGTTCATGTGTGTTTTCATTGAGTTTATATTGTTTGTAGTTGTGTTATTCATATTATCATGTTTATGCAATTCATTCATCAGGCCCCTCAGTTCCTCGTGAGAGACGAGTTGAGCATCGCGTGCCTTTAATTGTCCCATTATTGTTCATGAGTGTTTTCATTTAACATCTTATGATTATTGATCAAGTTACATCTAATTTTACTCATGTTTGGTTGTGCACATATTTCATACTCAATTTAAATAAATTATTCAAATGTTTTTCCATAGGATTCACTCGCCAACATTATGTTGATCCAAAAACCTTTTTACACATGATACAGGTGAACAGGTTGAAGCAAGGATAACATAGGATATGCCTTAGAAGAGAACAAAGAGATTTAGTTTGTAGTTAGATCATGTTGTAGCAATCATTGTAAATTTCCATTTAAATTGTATTAATGAATATGAAACGTTTAATAAATGTCATGAGCTTTGATGATAACCCAATCATGCCCCGATCACCTTATCCGCTGCGGGTCGGGGTGTGACAGACATCCCTTCCAACTATGATGTGATCATAGGAAGGCCAGGTCAGTGTGCATTCGGTATGGCTGTCTCAGTTGGCCAAGGCACTGTCAAGTTTCCCACTGAAAGAGGGATTGCAACCCTTCAACCAACTCAGGAAGCTTACATGGTCGAAGGGAAAATTCAAAAAATGAAGACAATGAAGGATTGATCATAAACCCCAAGTATCCTGAACAAAGGATAAGGGTTAACATGTACTTATCCCAGGAAACTTTATCATACCTTGAGAAGCTGCTCATACACTATATCGATGTCTTCGCTTGGTGCCTAGAAGACATGACGGATATCCCTCGAAGCATTGCTGAACATGAGCTAAGAATACCACTAGATGTCAAGCCTGTGGTCCAAAAGAAACAGGAGTCTAGCTCCTGAACGAAGCCTGACAGCATGCCAAGAAGTCAGAAAGCTTGTTCTCGCTGGAATTCTTCGAGAAGTAAAATGGATTGCCAACCCTGTTATGGTTCGAAAACCCGAAAAGTCTTGGAGGATGTGCATCGACTTCAAAGACTTGAATAAAGCATGCCCAAAGGATTGTTATCCCTTGCAAGAAATTGACCTCAAAGTCGACTCTCTTACCGGTTATCCTTTTAAGTGTTTCCTCGATGCTTACAAAGGTTATCACAAATCCTCATGAAAGAAGAAGATAAAGAAAAAATCGCATTTCACACAGATAAGGGTATTTTTTGCTATTAAAATATGCCTTTTGGTCTAAGAAACGTCGGTGCGACTTACCAACGCCTAATTGACAAAGCATTTGCTAGTCAAATTGGAAAAAAAAACATGGAAGCTTACATCGATGATTTAGTGATAAAAAAAAAAACCGAGTATCAAATGCTCGACGACATTCAAGAGACCTTCCAAAATCTGAGAAAATCAACATGAAGCTCAACCCAGTAAAATGTTCATTCGGATTTGAATAAGCCAAATTTCTGGGGCATATTGTGGGGAAACAAAGTATAAAAGCCAATCCAAAAAAGGTTAGAGCTGTTTTGGAAACCAAATCCCCACAAAGAAAAAAAGAATTTGAGAGTCTAAACGGAAGGCTTGCAGCCTTGAAGCGTTTTACCTCCAAGCTCGCTGAGAAGTCTCTCCCTTTTTTCAAGACACTCAAGGGGTGTGCAAACAAAAAAGATCTCAGATGGGCGGAAGAGGCAGAAGAAACTTTTAACTAGATGAAGCAACACTTAGCTTCACTCCCGACCATAGCAGCCCGAGAAACGGGAGAAACGATCTCTGTTTACCTCTCAGCAGCTGAAGAAGCCATAAGTGCGGTCTTAACTATCGAACGAGACAAAGTTCAGGTACCTGTTTATTTCTTCAGTAAAACGTTAAAATTGGCTGAGATCAAATATCCTCCTTTGGAAAAACTTGCTTTAGCCCTAGTCCAAATGGCTAGAAGGCTTAGAAGGTACTTTCAAGCACATCCAATGCAAGTGGTCACTGACCAACCCATCAAAAGTGTGCTTGAAAAACCAGAAAATTCAGGACGATTAGCCAAATGGGTTGTGGAACTAGGTGAACATAACATCACCTACGTCCCCAGAAAAGCTATCAAAGCCCAAGTCCTGGCATATTTCATCGTTGAAATACCAAAGCAAGACACCACCTAAGTTAATGTAACAGCCACTGAACCTGCTGACCCTGAAGCCTGGAAGCTTTTTACCGATGGGGCTTCCAGCATCGAAAGGTCAGGGGCCGGGCTCATTTTAATCAACCCTGAAGGGTTAGAGTTTACAAACGCTCTCCGACTTGAATTTCAGACCACTAACAATGAAGCTGAATACGAGGCACTGATCGCTGGTCTAAAGATAGCCAAAGAAATGAAGGTTCAAAGGCTTCAAGTCTTCACAGACTCGTTGCTTGTTTCAAGTCAAGTCAATGATAGCTATGTAGCAAAAGAGCCCAACATGAAGAACTATCGGGAAAAGTCAAAAGAGTTGATGAACACATTTCAAGCATGTACCATCAAGCAAGTCCCCAGATCCCAAAACAAAAGAGTCGACGCTTTGAGCAAACTTGCATCTCACGTTCACTCACCTTACCAAAAAAGTTTTGGTTGAAGTGTTGAAAACCCCATCCATCCAAGAATTGGAAGTTCAAGACGTAATCACTGAAAAAGGCCCTAATTGGATGACTCCTATTGAAAATTTTCTCAGAAATGGTGAATTACCAATTGATCCGATAGAGGCCGAAAGGGTTCGAATAAAATCTAGACAATACGTGTTGCAAGGGGAAACCCTTTTCAAGAAAGGATACTATTAGGGCTGGTTTTTCAATTACTTATGAATCAGTGATCCTTCAGTATACTGAGGATATATTATCCATGTACTGAGTACCGGATACTAGAAGGATCAAGGATCCTTCATACATACGACAGTTTCTAACGATTGTTTTCAATGTTTTATCTGAATTTAGTGCAGGTATTGATGGAAGACTAAGTCAAGATGGAATCTTGGAATATGCTGGGAATAAAACACGTGCAAAAAGGCCATAGAAACGTTGAAAGTGAACGTGGGAGCTTCCCCCATATTGCGGATAGTTAGTTAGTAGCCGTTTATTTGATAATTAAAGGGTAAATGAGCTCATTAGAACACACAACAGTGGAACATACTTGAATTCTCTAAAACACGCACACTCACGATAGCAAATCATATTGTACCGAGCTCATTAGCTTCCGAAGTTGTAATCTTATTTTGTTCAATATAGTTGATAGTGATAGTTTTCACTATCCGAGGTTTTTATGCCGGCGATCTACTAGTGATCAAGGGCTTTTCCTCGTATAAATCCCTATGTTCATCTTTGTTTGCATTTCTATTTTCGTTCATACATTTGTTCATCACACAAGCACTCAACCTCACAAAATCGGATTTGGTTACATTATCCTTGTTGTGATTTTTGACCAAAACAGTTTGGCGCCCACCGTGGGGCAATCAGTGCTTCAATTCTAAAAACCCATTCATTTCATTCATTTCTATTCATTTCCATCAATCACATGGCTTCTCAAGGAAAATCCAGTTCAAGTGCCATACTGGCGGTACCACATCTCAGCCTAGTGCATCATTGCCACCCATTCCTCCTGCATATCAGAAGAATGCTGAGAATCCTCAGAAGAAAACTACACCTGTTTACACAGGATCGGAAACCTCCACTATTTCTTTATCTACAGTAACTAACAATGATCTTTCTACTTGGATTTTGCAGATGAAGGGATACATGGAGCAATAGGACAAAACTAACCAGAGGATCCTCAGGGAGATTGATGAAATCAAGAAGCAGAAGAGATCAGTGGAGGATCACTCTCCGCTGATGCCCAGATCATTGGATTTCACTTCTCCGACGTCAGCAATCCAGCACTCAAGGGGATCTTGTGTTCAAATCCAAGGATCCTCCAATTACCAGCAGGGATTAATGGCGATGACACAGGCTCAAGGATCCTTAGGATTGCAGCATGGATCGTTGGCAATGACACAGCCACAAGCATCTCATGACCAGCCTGATGGATCCTCATCCCAATCTCCAGGATCATCGTATCAGTATCAAGGAGGCTATCTCATCTCGGGAGGATATTTGGAGACAGTTACACCAAAGGGACCCTATTCCCAGCATCAAGGATCCTTCTCTAAGGATCAAGGATCCTCTGCTTGGGATAAGGTTCAAGGATCCTTGCAGTATCCTTTAAGGCCGTCAACACCCATGTATCCTGGACCTAATATCTTTCAGGATCAAGGATCTTTAGTGAGTCAGATATTCAAGGATTCTGAAGTTCACAAAGGGGATTTCATCCCTATGCAGACTATTGCTTCATCTGGTCCAACTATTGCACCTGAAGTGTCTACTTTTGGATACACTTCAGCGATACCGGTTCTAAACCAATCAGGAGGTAACCATGTCAATACATCTTTCGGTACTAATTACGGTTCCATGCAGGATACAGGTATCAATCAGGCTATGGCGCGGGAGCTCCAAAAGCTTAAGGATATGATATCCAGCATCCCAAGAGTGGTTAAGCCCATTCGTGAGATCCCGGATGGAAGTCACAGAGTGTCTCGCTTCGCACCTCCTATATGTAATGCAGAGATACCAAAACGATTTCAGACCCCCAATATGAAACTGTACAATGGCACAACTGATCCGGAGGAGCATGTGGCACAATACGGGGAAAGAATGGAGATCAACTCCATTCCAGAAAGGTTAAAGGAAGCCTGTCTTTGTAAGGGCTTCGGATCCACAATCACTGGATCAGCACTGAAATGGCTGCTAAGTCTTCCT
This sequence comes from Scalesia atractyloides, assembly GCA_947069175.1. Lineage (NCBI taxonomy): Eukaryota > Viridiplantae > Streptophyta > Magnoliopsida > Asterales > Asteraceae > Scalesia > Scalesia atractyloides. The sequence goes on along the minus strand of CAMTDV010000010.1, from coordinate 74,039,414 downwards.
CCCTACTCAATTACTTCATTTTCTCATCTAGTTAATTTGTTCAATAATCAGTTTTCATGTAGTAGAACCTTTGAACGATTAACTAGTGATTTATATAGGGTAACACAGGGTCGTGATGAATCCTTAAGGGATTATATCACTAGGTTTAGTAAAGAATCCTTAGATATCCCCAATCTGGATATTGCCACTGCTGTGGAAGCATTTAAAATGTGATTACTTAGAGATTCAAAATTCTATGATGATCTTGTTATGACACCTTGCAGGAATTTAAACGAAGTGAGGAACAGAGCATTGAGGTTCATTCATTTAGAGGATGATAAAAGGATCCAGGAGAGATTGTCAGGATCCTCAAAACAGGAAAAGCAAGGATCATTCTTTAAGAATAACCAATCCAAGTCATACTCTAAGAATGACAATCACAATGTGCATGCGGTCGAAGAGGAGGAAGATGATGAGGATTACCCTCCAATTTCTGAATATTATTTTTCTGCTGATAATAATGAACTAATCCTTGCTATGCAGAATTTAGGTGATAAGGCTAGATGGCCAAGGAAAACTGATAAACCTGGAGCTACTAAAGATAAATCCAAATGGTGTGCTTATCATGAGGATTTTGGCCACCTAACTGATGAATGTATAGAGTTGAGGAAGGAAATTGGCTATCTTCTTAGCAAAAGGTATTTGAAGAAACTGCTAGGAAGGAAACGTTCAAGGACTCAGGATACTGAGAAAGTGCCTGAGAGAGCTCCTCCACCGCTAGTGGATGCTCAGATCATTAACTTTTTTTCCGGTGGTTCTGATATATGTGGAACTTCGTTTTCAGCGCTAAGAGGCATGCTAAGGAGACGAAGATGGAGAATGGGGATAGACCAGTTCGAACATCTACCCTAACACAGCAAAAAGTGATATCTTTTGATGAGGAGGATCGCGTAGACATTCAGGATCCTCATCATGATGGTCTTGTCATTACTTTGTTTATTTCTAATCATTTTGTTCGCAGGATCCCTATCGATGGAGGGAGTTCAGTGAGCATAATCCAGTTGGATGTCCTCAAAAAGATGAACACCCCTGAATCTGAGATCATACCAAGATCATCAGTGCTCGTGGGATTCAGTGGGGAAACCAAGAATACATTGGGGGACATCAAGCTTCCAATTTACATAGAGGGAGTGAATTCTATCCAGAAATTTTATGTAATAGATAGCTTATCTTGCTGTAATGTTATCCTTGGCAGGCCATGGATACATGACATGAAGGCGGTCAAGCTTCCAAGTCCATGGGGAATAGTCAATATAGAAAGTGAACAGCAGGAGGCGAAGAATTGTACACTTCCTCGATGAAACGTGCTTCCAAGTCTAGGGAAGCATAGAAATTAAAGCATCCTCCAAAAGACGTCATGGATGCAAGAGAACAGGACGTCAAGGAAATACTCTTAGAGCTTGAGGATCCTGAATCCAGGGTGTATATAGGATCCGGGATCCAGGAGAGCATAGAACAGGATCTAGTATCCTTCCTTAAAAGAAGAAAATCTACCTTCGCCTGGAAGCACGAAGATATGACAGGTATTTTGAAGGATATCATTACTCATAAGCTTGGTATTGACAGGTCTTTTAGGCCAATTCACCAAAAGAGAAGAAAGTTTGCTCCTGAAAGAAATGCAATCATCCAAGAGGAGGTAGATAAGTTACTAAGGGCATGTATGATTAGAGAAGTCAAGTATCCAAGATGGTTAGCCAATGTGGTTGTTGTTCAAAAGAAAAATGGAAAGTGGAGGGTATGTGTCGATTTTACTGAGTTGAACAAGGCATGCCCCAAGGATCCTTTCCCTTTACCCCACATTGACTCCATGGTGGATGCTACGGCGGGTCATGAATTGTTAACCTTTATGGATGCTTCATCTGGATTTCAGCAAATTCAGATGGAACCATCTGATCAAGAGGATATTGCATTCATGACACCCACCGGCATATATTGTTATATTGCTATGCCCTTTGGTTTAAGAAATGCAGGTGCTACATACCAAAGGTTGGTGAATATGATGTTCAAGGAGCAACTTGGACATACAATGGAAGTATACATAGATGATATGGTGGTCAAATCTAAAAGAGCCGAGGATCACTTGAAGGATCTTGAAGTAGCATTCAATATTCTTGATCAATACAACATGAAGTTGAACCCGTCTAAATGTCATTTCGGGGTCAAAGCTGGAAAATTCTTAGGATACATGGTGACCAAGAGAGGGATCGAAGCAAGTCCTGCGCAGATAAAGGCTATAATCAACATCAAGTCCCCTGCCAACGCCAAGGATGTGCAAAGATTGACAGGAAGAATCGCCGCCCTAAACAGATTCGTTTCAAAATCCTCATAAAGATGCAAGGATTTCTATGATATTCTGAGGAAGAATAAGAAGTTCGAGTGGACGGAGAAGCATGAAGCTACTCTACAGGCTCTCAAGGATTAACTATCCTCAGCACCGGCTTTAATGAAACCTGAAAATGGGGAACCATTATCTTTATACCTAGCTGTTTCAGGTAAAGCAGTAAGTGCGGTCCTTGTTAAGGATCATGAAGGCCAACAACATCCGGTATACTATGTAAGTAAAAGTTTACTTGATGCTGAGGCCAGGTATTCTCATTTAGAAAAACTTATTCTTGCTTTAATTATGGCTTCAACCAAACTAAGACATTATTTTGGAACTCATACTATTGTTGTTAAAACTCACTTTCCTATGAAGAATGTTCTCAGGAAACCAGAGATGTTGGGGAGAATGGCAAAATGGGCTGTTAAACTTAGTGCATATGACATTAAGTATGAACCTAGAACTGCTATTAAATCCCAAGCTTTGGCTTACTTTGTGGCTGATTTCAGTAGTGATCTACAAAGAGAAGCTGAATTGGAGGTACAACAACTTGAGGAGACCAAGGATCCTTGGACACTCTTCACAGATGGAGCCTCGAATGTCAAAGGAACTGGACTAGGCCTACTACTAAAATCGCCACAGGGGGACATTACACCCCAATCAATAGCATGTGAATTCTAAACCATTAATAACGAGGCAAAGTATGAGGCTTTGATAGCAGGTTTGCAATTAGCTAAGCATATGAGGATCAGGTATCTTCAAGTATTTGTGTATTCTCTATTATTTACTAATCACTATAATGGTTCTTATGCTGTTAAAGGTGAGAAACTAATCAAATATTTGGAGATAGTCAAGAAATTGGCGGATTCTTTTGCTTTTTTAGTCTAACACAGGTACCCAGGGAAGAAAATGCAGAAGCAGATGCCTTGGCTAATCTAGGATCCTCATTGAAGATGCCTGATGATGTGAAGATACCCATTATCCATGTTCTAATTCCTGCAATTGAGGAGAGTGAGACAATGGAAATAGTGGACGATGTTGCAATCGTACCTAGGGATGATGCACAATCAACTCCAGGATCATGGATCCTTCCAATCCTGAATTATATCCAAAATAGGGAAGTTCCCATTGGGGAAAATCCTAGAACCTTCAGGATAAAGGTATCCCAATTCACTATCATTAATAACATGTTATATAAGAGATCTCTTGCAGGACCCTATCTACCATGTATTGAGGATCCTGAGATCCAAGAAGTCTTGAAAGATTTTCATGAAGGAGATTGTGGAAATCATACTAGGGGCAGAGCACTATTTTCAAGGATCCTCAGAACAGGATATTATTGGCCTGCAATGAAGAAGGATGCTGTGGAGTATGCAAGGAAATGTGATGTTTGCCAAAGACACAGTAATATCCTTCATCAGCCCGTAGAACCTCTGCATCCTATATCATCCTCTTTGCCATTTATGAGATGGGGAATGGATATAGTAGGCAAGCTTCCCAAGGCACCAGGAGGAAAAGTGTTCATGCTAGCTATGACCGACTATTTCTCCAAGTAGATAGAAGCTGAAGCCTTTGCTCAAGTCAGAGAAAAGGAAGTTATATCCTTTATTAAAAGAAATATCATTACTTGATTTGGTATTCCTTCTGAGATTGTTTGTGATAACGAATCCCAGTTTATTGGGAAACATACTACTAACTTTTGTGACAGCTGGGGGATTAGGATGATAACATCAACACCAGTCCACCCACAGGCTAATGGCCAGGCAGAATCATCCAACAAGATCATCATCAACAATTTGAAGAAAAAGCTTGGATCAAAGAAAGGAAAGTGGGCTGAAGAACTACCATATGTCTTATGGGCAGATAGAACAACTCCCAAGAATGCTACGGGTCAAACTCCTTTTTCCTTAGTCTTTGGAGCTGAGGCAGTGATCCCTACAGAAATGGTAGTCCCTACAGCCTAAACAAGCATCCGTGATCCTGAAGCAAATACTGAGACTCTGGCTCAAGACCTAGATACCGTGGAAGAATTTAGAAACTTGGCAAGGATAAGGCTGGCTAGTTATCAACAAAGGATGGCTGGTTCTTACAACAAAAATGTCAGAGTAAGAAGGTTTTTAGTTGGTGACATGGTATTGAGGAAATAATTCCAAAATACCACGAATCCTGCTGATGGCAAGTTAGCACCAAAATCGGAAGGCCCCTATCTAATTGAAGCTGAGGCAGGAAAGGGGGCATATCGTTTGTTAACAATATGGATGGTGACCTTCTGCCAAGAGCCTGGAATGCTGTCCACCTAAAGAAGTACTTTACGTAAGGATCAAGGATCCTCAAAGGATATATGATCCTCACTTCGGTAACATTTTACTAATGCTTTCATTGGTATTATACCTTTTATTATTTATTATAAGTAAGGATGTTGAACTTCCAACATTCAACCTTATCAATCTTTAAGTTTTGCAGAAATTACGACAAAGGATCAAGAGGTTGGCCACCTCTCCAAAGTTTTTGGGCTTGTCCCCAGCTTAAGGTATCTAATACCTTCTATGGTTTAAAGGTTTTCACCTTTCACACGAATTGGGTTTTGACACCCCGCCAGTAGCCCACGCTATCCAAGTATAGTTCGAGGCAATGGGACCAGTACCCGCTTTAGGGGCTGACAATTCATTGTTGTTGGCTATATTTAGGATCTCAAGTATAATGGTAAACGTACCATACATCCGTTCCTAAGGTTTCTAACGTTTTCACGTTAGCTAAGGTTTTGGCATTTTCATGTCACTTACGATCGGTTAGTCGCCAGTTTGGGCCATACACCAGAATCCTAAGGTTTTGGCATTTTCATGTCACTTACGTTGGGCTTGTCCCCAGTTTATTTGGGCTTGTCCCCAGGTTATTTGGCTTGTCCCTAGTTTATTTGGGCTTGTCCCCAGTTTGTTGGGCTTACCCCCAGTAACTAATCATTCTTTTATTTGATATTTGGCTTAGTCCTAAGCTATATACTGTCACAGGTCTATGAAATTGACCAGCTAAGGATCCTGAATCCTAAGATTGAATCTATTGTTATACTTTGATTGACACGATTGTATGTGTTAAGGATATAGAATCCTAACTTGGATTCCTTGGTATGACTTATGCTTATTTTATTCTAATGATTCAACCCTTAACCATGGAATTAAAGATAAGTCGTTCAAAATCATATGACGTTTTATGCCTAGCAGTTGTTACGATTGCAGACTTAAAATCTTTTTATAAAGTCGAAATTTTAAGAACTTTACACAATATGATTTTGCCAAACACAAACATGTAAAGGTAGTAATTCAAAAGCAAAGTTGTAACACCAAACATAGTCAAAAGTCTAATATTATTAGGCCCGTTGATATTCACTAAAAGTATCCGGCCCGGACTTCACCAACAAAACGTGGACCATCCATCCAGGCCGGATCAGGTTTGTCTAACAGTTAATGTTTATGCAGAAAAGTAAAATGCAGGAAATAAAGAGCAGAATAACAAAGGCTTCATCCCCCAAACAGAGGATCCCTCCACCTTTGTTATTCTACCTATTGTCTGAAGGATCAATGATCCTTAAACCTAGAACTATTGTTCAAAACAACCAACAAAAACCACAAATCCTAAAAAAGTGGGCTCCGGCCTCGTTTATATTATCCATCATCGCCACTTATGCAGCTTACACCATTGCTGCCTCACCGCCTTCACCTTCGCCAGCTCCGCCTTCAACCACCATATCCTCGACCTCCTTCTGCACCCCGCTGGATCCTGCCTCACCTGTCACCACAATCGCAAGTTCCGGCGTGCTGCCGCCAAGGTTGTCCAATGCTGTCTCCTAAGAAGACGTGTCCCATGAAGACCTGTTGAAATCTGGATCACCAGCCTCCTTGGCCATCATGATCATAGATTGGAGAACAGACTTGGCTGCACGGAGTGTGGCTTGTTCAGTGATCACCTTTATCTGTTCCTCGGCATCGGCCTCAGCTTCCCTCAGCATCTTCTCCAGGTATTTCTTTTCCTTCTCGAGCTTGGACATATCCTTGTCCTTGGCAACAGCGATGGAGCGCATACCAGCCAGAGTGTCCTCATACTCAACCATCTTCTTTTCATAATGGACCTTCACCCGGCTGAATTCCTACAAAGACAATGGGAACTCTGTAGGATAAAGGATCCTTACGAAGGATGGAGTAAACAAATCAGGATTGGGGATCCTTACCTCACTCAAAGCTTCATGGAGGCGCTTTTCGATGTCAGCAAGGTCGCCTTCTGGTTCACAGGAATTCTTCCTCTTTGAACCAGATTTGGCTCTGTTGGTAACTTGGCGTGGCTCGGCAGCAGTGATCTTCATTGGCTCCTTCATCACAGCTTTAGAGATGATGATGCTTTTGATGTCATCAAGAGCGAAATCGGCAGATTTGGAAGTGGATTTTTGAACACCTGTCATCATACATCAAAAAAGATAAGTTTTTAATTCAAACTCAATTCTTTCATTTATATAACACGTTATACACGATTACTTACTTGACATGTTGTAGGATGATGAGGTGTGCACTTCTTCAGAAGGGTCCTGGATTCTCGTTGTGAATGTCTTTCTGCAGGGTCGAGATCTAGAAATGCTTGAACTCTTTCGGCAACGCCTGGAAGATTGGCAAGGACTGCAAAGTTCTTCATTGCAAAAAGACAAAGAAATCAAAATACAGTTATAACAAGAAGATGACTCATACACGACCCCTAAATCCTACCCTTGGTTAGCCATCTACGAGGAAACAATTCCCCTTCCGGCAGAGAGTCTCGTCTAACAAAGAAGAACTGATTCTTTCAGGCGGAATCATTATGGGTGGTTTTGAGGATCGGAACTGGTGGGTGGAACAGAAATCGGTTAGAACCGTGGGTGGTTAGAGAATACATGAAGGTTAGGTCAGATAGGTTTACTTGAATCCCTTTCTTTTCGATAATTTCTTCAATGGTGAACAACGTCCTCCATAACATCGGCATAACTTGGCAAAAGCTAATGCCGGTTAGCTTGAAGAAGCTTTGGGTTAGGGACGTAAAGGGGTATGAAAACCCTAGAAAGAAAGGCAAAGCATGGAAGCAAATCCAAGTATCGGACAAAGCGTCACTTTGAGCGCAAGGATCGAAGGGACGGAAAATGGCTTCCGGAGGAAAAGACGATTTTAGGTTCTTGATTTCTGGGTTTGTGAACTTACAGATCTCAGATGAGGGATCCTTCAGTAAGTTTTGCGACGAGAGTCGGTCACCGGATTTTTTAGAGCCGGACCTCGGAGAGGATTGGGTGTTCATGTCGTCGGAACTCAGAGAAAAATTGAGAGAGAGAGAGAAAATACCTGATACAGAATGCTTGATGAGGATTTATGATGAAGATATACAGATCTTTAAAGGGAGTTATCTCTTCCCCATAAATAGTGATGATGGTTATTTAGACTGTGCAAGTCCCATCGGTTATCCTAACGGCTACATTTGAATTAATATGACAGCTGTGATCTACTATCACAACCGCCATATTGGAGGCAATTGTTAGGGCTGGTTTTTCAATTACTTATGAATCAGTGATCATTCAGTATACTGAGGATATATTATCCATGTACTGAGTAACGGATACTAGAAGGATCAAGGATCCTTAGTACTTACGACAGTTTCTAACGATTGTCTTCAATGTTTTATTTGAATTTAGTGCAGGTATTGATGGAAGACTAAGTCAAGATCGAATCTTGGAATATGCTGGGAATAAAACACGTTCAAAAAGGCCATAGAAACGTTGAAGGTGAACGTGAGAGCTTCCCCCATATTGCGGATAGTTAGTTAGTAGCCGTTTATTTGATAATTAAGGGCTAAATGAGCTCATTAGAACACACAACAGTGGAACATACTCGAGTTCTCTAAAACACGCACACTCACGGTAGCAAATCATATTGTATCGAGCTCATTAGCTTCCAAAGTTATAATTTTATTTTGTTCAATATAGTTGATAGTGATCGTTTTCACTATCCGAGGTTTTTATGCCGGCGATCTACTATTGATCAAGGGCTTTTCCTCGTATAAATCCCTGCGTTCATCTTTGTTTGTATTTCTAATTTCGTTCATACATTTGTTCATCACACAAGCACTCAACCTCACAAAATGGATTTGGTTACATTATCCTTGTTGTGATTTTTGACCAAAACAGATACCCGCAGTTGCTGAGAGGTTCACGAGGGAATATGTGGAGCTCATTTTGGACCAATATCAGTGGTTGCTAAATTGATGAATCTCGGGTATTTTTGGCCTTCTATGCATCGAGATGCCTTCGAGAAACTAAGAAAGTGTGAAGCTTGTCAAATACATGCACCGATCCCCAAATGCCCCAAACACGATCTCGTTCCCATCACTTCAGCTTGGCCATTTCACAAATGGGGAATGGATATCGTTGGACCATTCCCGCAGGCCAAGGGTGGAGTGAAGTTTCTATTGGTAACCGTGGACTACTTCACCAAGTGGCCCGAAGTTAAGCCACTTGCAAAGATAACAGGGAAACAAGTTATCGACTTTGTTTGGGAAAACATAATATGTCGCTTTGGGTTGCCAGGAGTTCTGGTCACGGATAACGAGAAACGTTTTGTTGAGAAGCCTTTCAGCACATGGTGCAAGGAATTCAGAATAACCCAAGTCTTCAGCTCGGTCGCATACCCACAATCCGATGGTCAAGTCGAAAGAAAAAATCGCAGCATAGTCAAAGGTATCAAGACCCGGTTAGGAAAACATGAAAACAATTGGCTCGAAGAACTCCCAAACGTTCTATGGGCGATAAGAACAACGGAAAAAACAAGCCATAAAAGAACACCATACAGCTTAGTATTTGTATCAGAAGCTGTAATTCCAGCAGAGGTTGGAGTTGTGACTCAAAGAACAGTCAACATGGACCTCTAAACGAACAACAAAGAGACCATGTTGAACTTACAACTCCTCGAAGAAATTCATGATCAGGCCGCCATTCAAGAAGCTAAATACAAACAAAAAATGGAAGCCTATTATAATGCAAGGGTAAAACACGAACGTTTCAAACCAGGGGATCTCGTGCTTCGAAACAACGAGGCTAGCAAAAAAGAAAACCGAGGAAAACTTGGCCCGAAATGGGAAGGGCCATAAACAATCCTTGAGGCCCACAAAGGAGTATCCTACAAGTTGGCCGACGCAGAAGGCAAGAAGCTTCCCATGCACTGGAACGGCCAAATCCTTAAAAGGTTCCATGTCTAGACAAGAAATTTAGAATGTATTCCAAGAATTGTGCAATCTCCCCTTTTCTAAACGAAAAACCTCTTGAATGAATGATGAAGCTTTTATCATAACTTGTCTAAACTATCCTATAATCAGGTTGAGAACCTTGCAAAAAAACTCCATGGCAAGGGCTATGAAAGGGGATGAGCTCCCAGGCCACATCGCTCAATAGGTTCAAGGGTTAAATGAACCCATATAAGGGGTGAGTTCCTAAATCAATACAACTCCATGAGACTTAGAAATTTTTCAACAAACTTGTCTCATAGACGGGTTTGAGCAGCCTACATCAAATGTTCCTTAAACTTTAAAAAAGTTTACGAAACACAAACACACTAAGTAGCAATATAAAGGATAGACAACATGCGCCATTTACCTAATGAAGCCTTGAAGCCAAAGTGACTGCAGCACTAAAACTTCTTAAGGAAAATTAGATAAACAGACACATAAAATAAACAAGACAAGAAATCACCAACACATGTCAAACAAAAACATAGAACATAAAAGCATAAGGATGCATAAACATAAAGGCCTCAATGGCCATAAACATTGTTCCCATAGCCTTCAAGGCAAACAACCAACAGAAACCTTAAGGGTTTCAGTAAAAACCTAAAAATTGTCCAAACAGCCATTAAGGCTAGCAACAACCACAAGACAGAAACCTTAAGGGTTTCTGCAAAACCAAAAATTGTTCAAAAAACATTGTTCAAAGAGATTGCTAAGAAAGCTATGAATGATAGATCAGTTAGCAGCATCTGAAACAGTTACTTTCGTTGCCCCCAAATCTTAAGCACTAGCTCCTTCGCTTTTAGACCTCTTCACCTTCTTCTTCTTTTTCTTGCCAGCATCACCAACTGCCGCCTCAGAGGCTTCAAGGCTTACATCCTTCGAACCAGCAGCACCCTCTGATGGCGCATCTTCACTGTCTCTAGAGTAAGCTCGTTTCTTGGAAAGGGAGCTCAGTATCTCATCACAAACAGCCTCATTCAAGCCACGAGGTTTCAATCCCTGTAAAACAGATAAAGGCTTACCAAAACACTGAGAAACCTCACCAACAAAGGGGTAGGTCATATGCTCCATCTTCAAAACCACATCCTTGAACACCTCAAAAGCTATTGGCTGAAACAAAGTAGATTTCTCTTGAGGCCACCAGCAACGCCAGCCTTATAACCAGCAAGGTAACCTTGGTGTCGACCATGGACAAGAAGCTTCTTATAAACATCACCAAGAGCTTGGTTAAATTCAGAGGAATGAAGGAGATAGGTGACAGCCTGTTGAAATCCATGTTCTATTAACCATTTGTTGTCCACAGTCACCTGAGCAAGGGAAGCTTTCAACCCCTATTTCTCATCTTCAAAAGCTTTCCTCTGAATCTCCAAGGATGCCTTCTCAGTCTTTACTAGTTGCTTATCCGCCTCCAAACGTCTCTCAACAGCCAACAGCTCATTTTGATGACCAACAGTAAGCTCTTCCATCGCTTCCTTCAAAGATCTCTCACTCTCTGTCAAATCCTCTACTTGCTTCTTCAAACCAGCAATAGACCCCTTCATTTCCCCTTTCTGTTTAGAGAAACCCTCATATTCTCTCATCCTATGACGAAAGCGGGAAACACCTTCTGGAAGGATAGCCATAAAATTACATGCTAGAGTCATAAGTTTGGCAGTCATGACATCATCATCCATCACAGAGGCAGTAGCTTGAACAACAGGAGGAGAAAAATGAGTAAGCACATCTTCACAAACAGCAGATGACCTGAAATTATCTTCGATAGTAACCTTCCAGTCTGGCACATAAACCTCACCCTGACTCACAGTTGAGGAACCTCCTGTTCTTTTCATCAAACCCTTCGAAATTCCAACCTTTTTACCAGCAGCCTTATCTTTCCTCAAGTTGACAAAAGGTAACTCCTTCTTAGTAATAGGATTAGCCTCAACATCATCAGAATTTTCGATATCATCTACATCCACCGCCTCCAGAGAAAGAGGAGGAGCAGTATCCTTCATCAAATCATGTTTGGCCTTTCTTGTTAAAGGTTTCGTGGAACCAGCTTTAGTAAACCCCTTAACATCCGGAACACTAACATACCCGAAACCTTCATACCTACTCTCTGTGGTCTTAACAACAACTTTCTCACAAGGAGTCGCCTCAGTTTCTCCAAAAACAACATCAGAGGTATCATCACTCTTGATAAAGTCTAAAGCAGACATCACTACAAGTAGAACAATAATCAAAAGTTAGTATCAAAATAATAATACAAAGTAAAACTTAAAAAAGGCCATACCCTAGTCACCCTTCATAAGAACAGGATCATGATTTGGTTTATCCCAAAGAACGCTCACACCGCTCAAAACTAAAAACAGTTCAGGAAAAGGCCGAAGCCTTGAAGAACAAGCACTAATGGATTTCAAGAACAACTCGTTCAACTCAGAATCATCAGGCACATGATCATTCAAAACAGCAGAGGGAACTCTCCAAACAGACTTAAAAGGCAAAATAGAATCAGAAACACAAAAAAAGTGGTCCTTCCAGGACTCCAGAGTAGTAACATACGACGAAATCAGGTTAACATCAACCTGGGATGTCTCAAATGTAAACCAATCACCATTTTTCGCCAAACGGAAAAAACGGCGAAACATTAACAATGGAGGGATCATACCCCAAAGCGCGACATAAGACCTGAAAATGCATAACCCTAAAAACGCCAAAAGGGTGCAACTGACCAAGAGAAACCCTATAATACTCAAGCACATTCAACAAAAACATGGAAAACGGATATCGAAGATTCGAAAAATCGAAATGACGGCAGTAGAGAGCAATCGAACCTTAGGGGCAACGATCAATCGATTTATACGCACCCGGAGCAACCGGTTTGAACTTAAGATCAATACCCCATTTTGTGCAAAAGGTTTCAACTTGTTCTTGTGTTAAGCAAGAAAAACTAATCGACAAATCCTTTTTGGCACCCATGTGAAAAAGATGAAGAGAGAGCAAAGGGAAACTAACCTGAATTTTGAGAAATTGAGGGAACGGTAAAAATGAAATGAGAAATGAAAAGATAAGTAAAATATATATACAAAAACAAAATATACTAACAACTGCCATAATTAAGGGCATTGAAAACCGCCGACTGAAAACTGCCACCCATCAATCAACTGTCACATCAAAATTCAAAAAAGCAGTATCTCAACCGCCAATCAAAGCTTCCAAGCTTCGAATCACGTACATAACACTTGGGCCATCACCCAAAAATACGTTTGCAACCTTCTAAGCTTCGATGCCTTGAAATAAATATTACATTCAGATAACATTTGGACTATTTCAGCAATTACTGAACAACAACCTTCCAAGACTTGAAGCCTTTAAGCAAAGAAAAAATTGTACAAAAGTCAGAAGTCTTTGGGCCTTCACCCCAAACCCTCTGACTTGGGGGGCTGATGACGGGGGTAGCCCAAAGGAAAATATGAAGCATAATAAAATGACTAAGATATAATACAACTTAAAAAGTTAAAAGGTTTAAAGGTTCAAAAGTGCTAGAATATCTCAGCCAGCAAAAGGAACACAACAGGGTCTTGTCACATCAACCTTTGTGTATACTACAACCCAAACAGTGCTAGGCCAGAGCATGTGTAATGGTAACAATCCTTTATCCACAGGTCCGATCTCTTCAACCCCATAAATGAGTAAGCCACCACTACATTCAGGATCACGAAGTCAAAGGTTCCCCTTTTGGGAGATACCACTCCCCTATATGTAACAACTCTCCAAAACACCCTCAAATTTACCAAAACGTAAAACCGGACACGCGAATCGAGACGTGGCACGCAAAACGAGACAGGTCCACCTGGATTGTCCAGGCGCCACGCGCCAGAGACACCAGTCTCTGTCGCGACGCGTGGGAGGTATCCAGGTGACGTGTCACCGTATCGCGCCATCTGGCAACCCTACACTTATGACCAGTCTGACCTAGCCTAGCTAGGCACCTCAGGCACCACGCGAGAGGGAACCTAGATCCCCACGCGACGCGCGGGGGAGGTCAAATTCGGGTATAAATAGAGCAGTATGGGACGAAGTCCAGTGCTCAATTGCGATCGATAAAATCGAACGTATGCTCTCTGAATCTCTGTTTCTTCGTGCAACACCCCCCTAAACCCCTAAACCGACGAAGCGCTGCCCGCTGTAAGTAACTTAACCCCCGATCACTAAATTCACTATCCTACCCAATCGATCTAGAATCGCCAACGCATGTCTAGGCTCTGCCCGACTACGTTCGTTGGAGTTCTGTCGAGTGTTGTATGGACACCCTACCCAATCGATCTAGAATCGCCAACGCATGTCTAGGCTCTGCCCAACTACGTTCGTTGGAGTTCTGTCGTTTGTTGTATGGTTAAAGTGACTTGGGTTAACTTACTAACACATGTGCATTGTATGTTTTAATAGAAATCCCATAAAGTAATCAAGAACTATCACCAGGAACTCCGTAGAAATACTTAAAGTGTTCAAGGCGAGTACATTCTTTTTTTGTAACCCTTTTTGTGAGTCAAAATGTGTTACCAAAACCTCAAATGTTTTAATTATGCTTAACAGTAATTGAGTATATGTATTCTACAATTACTGCCGGTATGTTGGGGTTTTGTATACATTGCTAGTCCAAAGTCACGGGAGGGTGACAGGAACCGTTACTGTTAGGTGGCAGGGCCCAAAGTAATATGACCCACAAGTCAGGATTGACAGTATTGATTGAGTAATTGTGTAGATATAGACATTGTAAATGCGGATGCTCCTCAATAACTGTAAAGTATAATCACTTGTTTTAATAAAACTGAGATGCATTCGCCAGTATTTCTTGCTGATAAAATGTTTTTAAAACGCGTTCAGGTAACTTAATGTGAAGCTAACAGAAGCCAGCTGGAGAGCACTGAAGGCTTAGAAAAGTGGCTATAAAAGTTACCTAAATAAAAAGGAGTTTATGTTTTCCATAAATTAGGGTATGTCCCTAAATTTATGTATGGAATGGAAACATGGGTTTTACCCCATTTGTTTAATATAAAAGTCTGGTGTTTTGAAACTCTGATATTTATTTTCTAACTATGATCCTGATATCGTAATTCCGCTGCCAAGATAATAAACACCGGTACCACCAGCTCTGTGTCCCGCGGCCCCCGCTCCCGGGGTGGGGTCGGGGGCTGCGACACTATAAAAGGGACACCTCCTAGCTTTCATAAGGGGACCTTGTTCACTTTTCTCTCCTCAGCTTTTGCTTATGGCTTAAGTTGTCCTTCACTTCAAATTACGCTCGATCAAAGTTCTGGGTTGAATCCTCATTCAATACTTAACATCAAAAACAATAAGAACAAGAACAAGTGATCCACCCCACGTAATGCAAAACGTGGGAGGACCCCACGACCTGCGTTAGGCTAACTGAAGCTCTGAACCCTTTTAGCCTAACCAATCCCTCCACTATCTTTGGTCTCATATCTGTTATAACAACAACACGTGTTATTCTTTTAAATATTTTAATCAGTTTCAACAAGAAGGGGAGAAAGAAATCAAGGAAATAAATGTGCTTAATACTTTTATGTTGTTAGGTTAAAAACGGCTTTAGTATGGGTATAAAGTTTGATATTTCCTTTTGTGAAAAGTTGTTCTAATAAAATGAGCAAATGATGGGCATAATGGTTGTCATGACTCATGAACTTAACTTAAACGGTAGGTGGACGAAAGCTATAACGAAATGCAATTCAAGAGACAATTATGGCCCTTTTTTCTTTCTTAACCCTAAAATATACTTTATTCTAATTTAAAATTATAAGTATAGTTGTTATTCTAGAATTTTGAAAGAGGGCTCAATT
This sequence comes from Scalesia atractyloides, assembly GCA_947069175.1. Classification (NCBI taxonomy): domain Eukaryota; kingdom Viridiplantae; phylum Streptophyta; class Magnoliopsida; order Asterales; family Asteraceae; genus Scalesia; species Scalesia atractyloides. The sequence goes on along the minus strand of CAMTDV010000010.1, from coordinate 74,023,931 downwards.
AGTAGTTACATATAAGGCTATAAACGAACCGAACAAACACGAATAAGGCTATGTTCGTGTTTGTTTATTAAGGAAATTAACATGTTCGCGAACTGTTCACGAACGTATACCGAATATAAGTTTATTTTCGTGTTCGTTCGTTAGGGAAATTCAGTTGTTCACAAGCAGTTCGTGAACACTAGTCTCGAACACAAACGAACGCAAGCAGATAAAAACAAAGGTAAACGAACATTTAACTTGAAAATAAAAACATGGTTATCTTAAACATTGGACATAAATAGTTAAATACAACAACCAAACGATGAATCAAGTTTAACTAACTTAGACATAATTATTCTAAAAAATGTCATAGAATGTCCAAATTTTAGCTAACTTACAAAAAATAGGGTTAAAGTTTTCAGTATGTCTAGATAAAAGGTTTATTAGTTATTATCTTTTTATAATCAAACGAACACGAACGAACGTAGGCGAACATATTACTGAACGTTCACGAACGCAGACGAGCAAACGATACCTGTGTTCGTGTTCGTTCGCTAAGCTAACCGAACAAAATTATTTGTTCGTGTTCATTCGTTAAGCTAAACGAACGAACATAAACAAACTTCCTGCCGAACGGTTTACGAACTGCTCATTGAACGTTCGATTCGTTTACAACCCTAGACTTACATACTTTTAAGAAAGAGTAAAATGCCCGGATAGTCCCTGTGTTTTGTAAAGTAACACATATAGTCCCCAACTTTTGGAAACCGCTGCTCCCTGTGGTTTATTTTTTTAACTCGGATGGTCCCTGGAGTGGATGGGGGTTAGTTTTCTCCGTTAAGTCCTTATGAAATTACTTGTTTACCCCTCTCTTATTCACCCTTTTAAGCCCTTGTCTCTTTCTCTCTCTCTCTCTCTCTTTCTCTCACCCACTCCTACAAAACAACCAGCCACCATCACCATAGCCATCCACCTCCACCTCCACCTCTAGCTCCACCCACACCAACCTCTGCCACCTAAACCTAACCCCTAACCCATCACAAAACACCACCACAATCACCACCGCCACAACAGCAGCCACCATCGGCCACCAATGAGAGAGAAGTGAGGAGGCAGCAGAGGGAAGGGTTGGGTGTTGCCCCCTCTGCAGCCCATGATCTCCGATTTCCCCCCGAAATTCAACAGCCCTTACATCTGGGATTGAACTCGGATCTGGATCTTCTGATCTTCCGATTGCTTGTTGACTGGACTGCTCTGTTTCTTCTATAATCGTTTCTTTTTTACCAAATACGGTGAAATTATTATTGATTTGGTACTGCTTCTTCTGATGTTGTTCTTTGTAGTGGTAGCATCGGCTGCAATAATACTCAATTCCAAACACCCTTTTTTCTCTTTTCTTCAACATCGTGAGTTGCAACAGCAATCATTAGAGGCAATGATGATGATGATGAATTTGTGGTTGTCGTCTGAGTGAATAGAACGAAGGTTGAGACTTATCATATCTTGGCGGGGTAATAGCCGGAGGCTTGGCGGTAGAAACTAGTGTCTTTACCAGGTTGGATGAAGGGATCTGGGATGGAGGAGGGAGTTAAGGTGTCGGATATGTTGACGTTGGTGGAGTTGCAGGTGGTGGTGGCTGGTGGTACGTGGTGGAGGCAGGTGGTGGTGAGTGAGTGTGTGTGATAGAGAGGGGGGAAGAGAGACAAGGGCTTAAAAGGGTGAATAAGAGGGGGGTAAACAAGTAATTTCATAAGGACTTAACAGAAAAAACTAACCCCCATCCACTCCAGGGACCATCCGAGTTAAAAAAAGTAAACCACAGGGAGCACCGGTGTAATTTTCAAAAGTTGGGGACTATAGGTGTTACTTTACAAAACCACAGGGACTATCCGGACATTTTACTCTTTAAGAAAAGTGAACGCTTCATACTTTTTTAGAAGAAATATCAATTGATAGTAGAGAACAATATTTACACACACACACTTTTTTATTCTTTTGAAAAATTAAAATGAGTAATTATATAATTTACTCAAACAAATAATTATAAGGGAAAAAAAATCCCATACAAGGATCATTCGGGCAGCCCTGGAATACGTCTACCTCGTCTTCGATTAAAGATGTATATGTGGGTTAACAAATATCAATAAAGTATGATACATACCAGGATCTAGTTGTTATTTTCCATATGAGTAGGGTGTCTTAGATCACGAAGAAGCAGTGGCTAGAGAACTTAGATCTAACCATAGGTGATTTATGTGTGGGCGAATGGTAGTCCGGGATACCCATCAACTTTTTAACGAAGTCCAATTTTATTTTTAGCGTTTTATTTATCGGGGATACCCCTGAGCAAACGTTGGGATACCCCAAGTGTAGGTGACGATAAAATGAGATGAAGTTTTGCGGTTGGTGGAAACGAAATTTTCCAATACACTACATCGGCACTTGTTATTTATCAGAGAAGATGAAGTTATATGTTTATATTATTAATATATTATATATGAGCATGGGGAACATGAGTGAAAGAGCAAAACTATACAAAAGTCAGAAGTCAAAATTGGTCAAATGGTTTGAGTTATAGTATAAAGAGTTTAAAAATTAAAACAGTAAGAAGTCATTGTAGAATGACAAGGGTCAAAAAAAAATCAAGTGAGAAAGGTAAATTTATTAAAATCCTGTCTTTTACATACGGCTAGGCTTATTGACACAAATTATCTTTCTTGTTAGGTAGCTAATTTCATTCAGTTGATTATATACTAAATTTGTTCCTTCCAGGCTTTCAGGCTGGCATACATCTTCTCTTTTTAAACATCTCTATGCAAAGCTTCGTGTTGATCCACCACCTATTTGGCTTGATGGGGGTATTAATGATAAGCTTATAAAGATAATAAGATAGAGTTGATGCCTATTTTTTCAAGTTTGTTATTTAGGGTATCCGGGGTGCATGGGGAAACCAGAGGGGAGTGGAGTTGCCGCAGGGGGAATGTGCCGGCAATACTTCATGTGCCGCACGCGCGTGCGCAGGGGGTCGGGGGGGAGGTGAGCTCACCACATGCGAGAAGAGGATGGAGAGGGGGTAATGGTGGGTCCCACTCTCTTTCAACCAATCATACATTTTTCCTTTAAAAAAATATATAGTTTGGTTGAAACCACTCTTTGTGATTAAGTGCTTGAGGGGAGTTAGAGAGGGGAGTTGACATAGACGAATTTGATTGGCTCCGGTGAGAGGAGTTGAGGGGACCTCTCACCCTTATGCAATGTTTTAAAAACCGGTTTCTAAGTGATACCGGGTTGGGCTCTAAAATGGTTTAACCGGTTAACCGAGTTGTATCGGGCGGTTGAACCGGGTTACTAGTTAACCCTGTAAATTTCATAAAATACAAATTCATCTAAAAAACTATCCAATCTCAACTAGGATGTATGTAACTGATCATAATTTTATCTAAAAACAACTATTTTTATTGTAAACTATTAAGCATTTAAGAATATTTTTATTAGTCATAAATAATATTGCATTGTACGAAGTAGGTAACAATTTCATAATGATGAAATATTGAAATAGAAGACACTAGCTTAATTACCAGAAATATGGAAGATCAATATTACCTTAATATTGTATTTTATTAAAATTAAGAAATCAAATCTTAAGATAATGCAAACCGTTTCAATGGTTTGAACCGGTAGTACCGGATTTACCGCCGGTATATAAGACATACCGTATTCGGGTTTTACAGGCCTTTATCGTACCGGACTCGTGTCTGATATCCGATTTAACCGGTACAACCAACTGGTTCATACCGGTATTTAAAACATTGCCCTTATGTTTATCCTAGACTAGGTTATAGAGTTGATTACTCATGTTTAATAAATACTAGGTTGTGATTTGTATCCGTTGTATTATTTATTATACATAATCAATTGAGGTGAGTTTTCACAAATCCTACATGACGTTATCTACCTTAGTAAGTAAAAGTATATATACGTGTAACATTTCATACCATTAATATTGTCTATTTTGCCCAGTAGAACTCTCAACTTTGTTTTTTGTTGTGTAGGGAAAAACTTCCTAAGAGGTCACCCATCTCGTAACCATTCTCACCTGAGCACGCTTAACTAGTGGCAGATCCCGACAAGCACATACAATCAGATCGTTGACCCGTGTGGGCATACATTTTGAATAAACAATTTCAGCGAAATCACCACTTTTACAAAATAGCATGCTCCAAACTGTGTAAGTGACCACTAGGTGTTTGTATATCTCTTTCCTCACACATTCTGTTTTGGTCTGCTCCGATGTCAAATGTAGACACCGGGTACAAAGAATTTGAGATTACTAGAACAAGGAAGTTTCCATAATAAGTAAAAGTTAAATATCAATTAGACAACTCATGCATGCCGGCAATATAGTCTACTTGACTACTAAGTGGATACAAGTATCAACTCAATTATTCTCGCAAAAAGGCAAGTGTATGCAACACACACATGGAATTAATATCGACAAAATATCAATCATTGTGCATAGATTCCTTTTCTTTCTTGCAAAGAATGACGATGAAGAAATATTTATATATTTTCTCATTATATACACACACATCTTTTGAAACTTCTATCTAGTTGTGTACTAATTAACATAGAAGATATATATACATACATATAATTCCTACTCAAATTGCTTTTAAAAGCTAAAAGACATGAGAAAGATAAAGAAATGAACTTTTAAGCAACTTTTGAAAAGATAAATAGAATATTGTTGCCTCGATGCTTTTGCAAATAAAAGTTACCCTAACTAAAGTGGCATATAGGATTCTTTGCATGTGGTGTAACATATTAGATTTCATGTGTGTAGTGTGTATGGGTGTGCATGGTTCGGTTTTTTATTTTTTATTTTTTAAGAACGGTTTAGTTTGATTTTTCAGGTTTTGAAACAAAATTATTTAAGATTCAAAAATTAAAAAGTATAACTCAAGATTTAAAAATCTTTTCGAGATGTTTACATTTAAGTTGCTATATTTATAATTTTTAATTAATATTGTTCACATAGATCTAATCTTTCTTAACTATTTTTGTGTTTCTTCAAAGTTTTTATTAAGACATTTTCTTTTATAATACTTTAAATATTATTTAATTTTTATGTTAAATTTTGTTATTTCTTGTAAGTAATGGATAAATCATTTCAAAGATAAATAAATATGTTAATGTTTTTATTATAAATACATAATATTAAAGACTAAAATAAAAAATTACAAATCAGTTTATAACAACAAAAAAAATGATTTTTTAGATTATTCGGTTTGGTTCGAGTTTTTTTTTTTTTTGGGTTTTTATAAAATGCAAAACAGTAACCGAGCCGTAAATTTTGGTTTTTTTTTTTTTCGGTTTTTTGCCTTCGATTTTTTTCCAATTCAGTTAAAACGGGTTTTTCAGTTTCGATTCGATTCGGTTTTTTTGGTTTTATGCTCACCCCTAGCATCTATACATAAAATAGGTTACTATCAGTTAATGTAACTAGATTAAGCCTCCCCGTGTTGCGGGGAAGGCGTAAAATCATGCCAAATAGCACTAATGACACATCACCGGTAGCGACCACCAACACTAAAGAAATTAGACCGCAAAGTAAAAACGGGTAAAAGAATAACTAAGCCAATCTAGGACCGTGCGTTACGACGAATCTATCAAACGGGTAAAAATAGATGTAAAAACGTTGAACTCCACGTGCAAATTGTGTCGTGTTATAAAGTTTACTCTTTTACTATTCACTAACTTTCCACTAACTAAAATGCTACCGCAACTTTTATTAGTGGTGCCAATCGTATCAAATTAATTACAAAAAGAGTAAAAAAAATCTTTATCAAATGAATCTATATAAAAAAATGCATTATATTTCTTTATCTCAATCATCATGTATGGATACTTTATTTCAATCACCTTGCTAATATGAAATCTCTTTCTTGCATGTGGATTAATTAAATCGTTCACAATAATACGAATATGAAATATAAATTGCTTTTGTGTTCATATTGCAGCTTGTGAATAGGCCTTCAAATTAAATATGGTTTTGTTAATAGCCCGTCAAAGTTGCCATTTTTTTATTTTTAGTCAGTCGAAACTACCTCAATATTAAGAAGACTTTTTAATAATTAACAATACACAAAAACAAGATTTCAACCTAAATATCTCCAAATATCACAACAACAAAAAATCATTGAAGTACTTTATCTCAATCATCATGTATGGAGCCTTTAGATCGAGGCGTAATCTTAGTTTGTGAACGATCGCATAGATCTAGTGAACCACACACTCTTGTTTACTTTTTTACTTCTCATAAAACATGGAGAAGGACCCAACATTAAAAGTAAATTCTCTCTTACTCACACAGGGAGTACTATATACTATCGGGGTACCTTTAGCCAAACCCAAATTTATATATTGTATCGCTTATGCAATTGTGCAAACGTTATACAATAAAAAGTTTACATATATTAACTCAAAAAGTTAATTACTTGTTATTTTCAACATAAGCTAGTCTCATATATAACTAATATTACAAGGTACCAAAATAAAGACTAGAAAAACAAATGAGTGATGGCAATGTCACATGATGGAACATGCATTAGGGTTATCATCGCTAAAGAGGTGAGTGATATGCTCATCGGTGGTGTTATGGGCCGCGACTGCCTGGATGACGTTCTTAACATGGCCTGCCGGAGCCCTCTTGTCGTAGGCTTGAGCCACGTACGGATAACTCACCAAGTTGTAGGGAATGTAGGGCCAGAACTCGGCCCTCTTTCCGGTGCTCTTCACATTCTTTAACACCTTGTTTGGATCCACATTTCCACTAACGGTTACCCGGCTTTGCTTTCTGTTAACCTCCACAGTCTTCACTCCTAGTTAAAGATCCATTTAACAAAAACAATAATTTTAAACCACGAAATATATTTATGAAAATAATTGAGTGCGGATAGATATATATAGAGGACGGTTTATATATTTCCACGTACCATTACATGTTAATTATTCTGGTAAAATTATTAAAGAATTGGGGTAAAATAGTGATTAGAGGGTTGTAGAGACCTTTCATGGATTTAACTGAATTCTTGACCCTTCTTTCACATCCATCACAGTCCATTTTCACTTTTATTTCAACTGTCTGGGAAACAAAACCACAACCCATTTTTTGTTAGATACACACACACACATATATATATATATGTATATTGGATATATATATATATAGAGAGAGAGAGAGAAGGAGAGATGAGTATGCATGCATGCCTGCATTGGTTTTCTTCTGCTTCTGGTACTTGTGGCACTAAAAAAATTAGAAAGATAGTCAAGTGCTCCCATTTTTTAGCTAAGTTGTGTATGTTTATGAGAGAGAGAGAGATATAGAGGGGGGGGGGGGGATGTAAGGAGGTTTTGGTCTAGATGGTATGCACTAGGCAGGTTGATATTTATAAAAGGGCAAGTAACCATTGGGGGTACAAAATATGTACACCAAGCATATAACGATGTGGTAATTAACTTTTTTCCTTGATAATAATATTTTATGACTTAAAGGTGGAAATTTTATTTTAATACCTCATAAGCAAATAATTAAAAATCTAGGAATGTAATAATGTATATACTATAAAGTTTGTAACCTCCTTTTACTAAGTTTTGATCTTGTAATATTATAACGTATGCTCTAATTAAACCACTAATCTCTATTATAATGAAGTGAACGTGTACAACGTGTGTTATATTATATAATAGGAGGAAATGAGCAATATATAAGGGGACATGATATAAATAAATGGAACTAGATTAAATATATTGTACAAAGATAGTATCTCGTTTGTTTGTCATATATGTTGTATAAATACGAGGATAAGAATATCCATACTCTTATACGAACCATAGATAAATATATACAGAATAAAATGTGGAATCATGATTTCCATATTATGAGGTAGATCTAGTAGGGCGGAGCTAGTGTATTAAAAAAGGGTAGCACGTACTACCTCTCACCCCTTCTTTGTACTTTTTTCGTAGTTTAAAAAAATAAAAAAAAAATTGGTTTTAAACAAATGATACCCCCTGAACCCCATATATATATATATATATATATATTGGGATGTTCCTAAATTTTTAGACTAGCATCGTCACTAAGACCTAGTCTACATATATGCCCCTAATTTCAATTTGATGATATAAACGAAGATTTAAATGTAATACATGATCAATATTAAGCTAGAAATTATGATAATAGAATGAACACTTGTATTTTTTGTGTATGGTATGATATGTAAGTTGGTTATACAACTCTTTACCTCACTTCTTTTTAACTTGCAATAAACCATCTAGCTATATGTAGATTTGTTCACTAAAAAATGATTCTGCCGAAATTTGATTCGTTGATATGAAATTGAAACGAAAGATATTAGAAAAAGTTAAATCGATTTTATTACGTTTTTAATTCAAGAAAGAATTTGTTTATTGCTTTGATTTCCACTCATTGGATGTGGGTTTTCCCTATTTGATTTTCAATTAGTATAATAATATTAAGCATCCACAATAATGAGCCTTTTGTATTTGTAGATTCTATTATATCCATCTTTCTTTTAAAGCCACAACTCCTTTTCTTTTCATTTTTTTTCATATTCCTAATAAAACTACTACCAATAATTGAATTGGCAATGAGAAAAGAACAGTCAACAATTTGATATTCCTTAGCAATGTTTGAATTTTTTTTCATATTTTATCGTTGATTCTCATCGGCTTCAAGTTCTTGTCGTACAATAATGTTTCTAGATGTCACAAACATAGGGGGGTGGGTTGGAGATCAAACTATTCCAATGATAATTGGTAAACTTGTACTATAGGTTGTAACAAGGTCATGCCGACACGAAAAATACGCCTTTTTTTCTTTTTTTTTTTCTATTTAGATGTCACTATAAAACTATTACAATAATGCAATCCGTCTTAGTTGTACGACTTGTAAGGTTTTTAACGTTTAAAATAAACGTTAAACAACTTTCAACTCATTTAACGTATCCTGTTTTAGCAAATTTTACTCGTACAACCTTTTAGGAAGTTGAAACATGTAATCCCCCAATAGTTTCCATGAGTCGCATATGCAATATTCAAACTAAGTCGACATAAAGCGAGACTTTATGTAGTAATATTTACCGTACGTTTGATGCATATGCTTAACGCACTGTAAAGCAGATTCGCAACGGACTTCATGTAAATAATAAATAACATTTATCTTTCTACAACCCCCCACCCCCAACTTTTATGTCCATTTTTGTTCATTTTAGTGGTCTATGGTATTTAGTTATCAACCACAACACATGCAAAAGTTATAGAAGCTGCCTAAAGAAGATGCTTGTATACTATGGCCTATAGAGATATAAGTCATGATACTATTCTTTTCTTTGCATCAAAGCTTTTCTTTTTGTGTGTGGTGCTAAGTAACTTCCATCACTAATTACCTCGATTAAAACATTTCGGCCGTTGAAAGCACTCGAATTTAGCGATGCCAAACCAACTATATAAACTTCAAGTGATCATTCTTAATATTAAGGTTAAATATATGTTGTTAATAAACTAGTTGGTGGGAGTTAAGTACTTAAATAGGTAAATATTATTAGAAACTCTAATGACATGAAGAATGCAACAAGGAAGGCTCAAGGAATATGATTGTGGGGGGACTAAAGGTGGTATGCAAAGTGAAAAGCTCAGAGATTCGAATGACAGAATCTATCTTTTAACCTGGGTTTTGTTTGCTTATGTGATGCCCATAGGTAACTGTTGATAGTGGACAAAGTCTTGATGTTTATGACCCCATGTGTATATCGTCATGTGTATATCTTCACACGTGGCTCTGTAGAGGACCGCTGCAACACCTAGCTTCCGGCCCCCATCCTATCATTTACATGTTCACTGGTAGCGTTAGAGATCCAGAGCGGTTCGACTCATTAGGACCTGTTAAAGATAGTAAGTGTCATAACGTACAACAGTAACTTTTTTGGCCCGTTGTACAATTTAGATAAACGCAAAGTCACAAACAAACCTATTAATCAAACATAAACTACGAAAGTACTATCCATACCATTGACAAATCAAGCATAGTGCACTAGGCAAATAGGGTAAATTGTATTTTACATCCTTTAAGTTTCAGCAAAATTTCAGGCGTTGCGTTGTCCTTTAACTGGTGAAATTACAACGGATGTCCCTTATGTTTTAATCTCTTTACATGCGGTATCCTTTCTCCCTAAAAAGATACAAAAATAAGGACATCCGTTGTAAAGAGATTAAAACATGAAGGGCAATTGCCGTAAAGAATTAAAAACATAAAGGACATCTGTTGTAATTTCGTTAGTTAGACATTGCCTGAAATTTTGCTGAAACTTAAAGGACGTAAAATGCAATTTACTCAGGATAATACAATGACAAACTGGAAACTCACCTGTAATATAGCAGGTGACTATTGGATAATATGCAAAATTATATTCAAATAACTCCCAGTATTTAGCTATATATGATGCTTCATTGTTTCAAATATAAAAACCAAAATAAAAATGAGAAAAAAAAACCCGCAAGATGGCTATTACCTACACTTTCTAATCCAAGAAAACCGAAAAAATATGATTTCGAAACTCTTTTAAGATCTTACTCCAACTAAATCCGATGAGTTCCATATACAAACCTCCAGATTCAGCTCCCCACATGAATTTAGAAACCCGAAAGGAACCAAAAGAAAATCGGAAGGAATCCCATCAACCCGACCTGGTAAAGTCTGTGTGTACGACTTGAGTTTTAACGAGCTGTTTCCTCTTTCCGATACTAGACAATAAAAAAAGCGTTCGTTAGAATTGCTTGGGCCAATGCAAGTAACCATAACAGTGTGGCCGATGTTTTCGGTCCCTTTGTTGAGTAGGAAAAGAAGCCCGTCTTCTTCTGCTTGAAGTACAAGAAACGTTTCGTCCATGCCTAACGATACAGGTAACGGGCAATTGTACTGGAAACGGTGTCCCGAGCCCCAGTGTTCGGTTGTAAAGTGATCGGATAAGTGTTCATAAAGACCTGTGAAATTACAGCTTGGAAGAGGGCATATACTTTGACTTTGACTTTGACCGTATGTTATTATATCACTATGATCGTTCATGTTTGAGAAATCCAATGCGTTATTGTACCCGTAGCCTTCGATCTTGGATGAAAGGGTAGTTTCGTCTTTGTATGTGAGAGCCTCGTTCCCCTGCATCAATCACAGATTACATACTCAAAAAACATTATAAGCCAGCTCATTACTATTATGATTATATATAGAAAAAAGACAACATGTTAGCTACAGTAGAAAAATTATTAAAATAATAGTGTGGTATATAAGAACTTGATTGTTTATTGAGTGGTGGTATAAGGACAATTCGTGTAACTTTTGCTATTGTTTTTTTCATAAGACAAGAGTCACAGTGCAACTTTTTTTCTTTTACCAAAGACAGTAAATTATTTAGGAATAGGAATGCATGATGTTGTCAATTCTCATCAAGATTAGACCGTGGGGTATGGGCTTTGGTTGGGGGGGGGGGTTGCCCTTCAACGCCAGCTTTTCCACCCCGGGTTGGCGTTGGGCATGGCGTTGCCCCTTTGGCGTGGGGCGTGGGGCGTGGGGCAGGGTGACTTGGCTGGCTTTGGTTGGCTACTTTAATTAAAAGAAAAATCCACATGGCTGGCCACGCCAAGCTAAGCCACGCCACACCACGCCCCCTCCACACCCCACTTTTTTTTGGGTGGCCTGGTGGAGCCCAACTCCGCCACGTGTCGTACAAAGCCCACAACCCAAGCCCCCCCCCCACCCACACACACACCCCGCGGTCTTAGCGGGTTTTTTTTTTCTTTTATAACTTTTAAATACGATATGTTATAAAGTCATCTCGCGGTTTAAGTTTCTTTTATTGTTTACTCATTTTGTTATTTTTATAAAATAATGCGACATGCTTATTTTTATCTATGTTTCGTTAAAAGTGGACAGGTCAAATATACTTGATTTTTTTGTTCTATATCGTTATGAGCCGAACCGATACCGTTCGAACAACATCATCAGTACTTACACGGGTATTCGTTTTATGGTTTTCTTGATGTTTCTACCAGTGTCGGTATTATTTGAGCCGATACCAATATCCGTTTATATGGTTTTCTGTCAATGTCTCATTCAGTTTCTAATTTTCTATACCGAGAGCCGGTATCGTCCGGTACTGTAACGAACCGATACCGACTGAATAGCCGCCGCAAGGCGCGGAGAATCCCACTAGTTTTTATAAAATTGTATAGACTGAACTAAAAACAACAAAACAATAGCAATATAACTTTACCAGATTTTCTTCATGTAGAGGCAGAATAGCGCGATTAGTTCTAACTGTCAATGGGAGCACACCAACATTAGTCTTCTCAGCTAATAGACTCAACCCTAGACCTCTCTCGTTGCAAACCACCTGCACAACGGCATAACTTAATAACCTGTTGGGCCCACCCATTTAGCCCGTTAACCAACCTGTTGGGCTCATCCATTTTAGTCAAGTTAATTACCTCTCCAGATCCATAACCACCGAGCTCTTTCTCTTGTTTCTCTCTCTCGGAAATATGTTCTTCGGTCCATGAAGATAAGCACGGGACAACAACCGGAGCAAGCTCGTAAGATCCTCCAATGGCGACACTCTCGTAGTAAAACAACTGTCAACGTTAATAACATCCATAAATAAATCATCATCAAAAAATATAACAATACATAAATACTTAAAAATAAGAACACTCCGTTCACCTGGAGAAACAGAAGACAACCACCCACCGCACGTTGTTTTCCTTGACGAAAACGCGTTACCTCCCTAACCAACTTATCAAGCAAAAACTTTGCCCAATTATACTTGTGAACGGAATCCATATCCGTCAAAAAATGGAGAAATGACGGGCTAACGTCTAGCCTTGCCGTAGGACACAAAAGAGTGCCCAAGACGTAAAGAAGAAACGCTCGTTTAAAATCATCTCCGGCTTCCGGTTCTCCCAATTGCTCCTCCAAAAACCTAACAGATATTCCCCGATTTGAAGCGTTGTATTTTAAACGTAAACCGGCTACTAGATCATCGGGCCCGGAATTCACCACGTCTCTCCCGCTAGCGGGCAATCCCATTACGAGTTCCACATCACGGGGCGATAAAGGAATCCGTTTACCGCAAATTTCTAAACTTCGCCTAATTGTGTTGAATCGTTCCAATAACCAAAGGCACAAACTACGGCGTAGGGTTCTACATTTAAGATCGAGTAGGCTACCGAATCCGATGGCCCTTACTGCTTCCTTTTGGTCGGGAGTAAATCGTTTCATCACGTTCACTAAACGACCTGGTGAACACCTCGTGACAAGGTTGGCCTGTATGTTCATAAAGTTTGTAAGAAAAATGTGTTAAAAATAATATATCATATATCGTATATGACCTGTTTTCTTGGTTTCGGTTCACGAGGTGGAGTGGAACTCAAGTAATCGTCCCACACTTCACGAGCACGTTTAGTGTATTTTTCTTTCTCTTGAACAGTCATAACTTTCCAAGCATCCGATGCAGCTTTTGTTGCCTAAAATACGATCAAATTAACTTTTTATAGGATGTTTCTTGATACAAAATTAGGCTTGTTAATAGTTAATATGGAACCAAAATGCTTACAACTTTCAGACCAGAGGATTCAGGATGCGAAGCGCTGTACTCCTTGATGAACTCGCGGCTAGAAAATTAATTATACTTAAGTACGTCAATAACATGAAAAAAAAAAGATAAAGATAACATGTAAATAATAAAATTTTATACCTAAAATGCACCCAAGAGGAAGCAGGGCGGGGCGTACCACCTTGTTTCTTCTTCTTCTTTCTCCTACTGCTCTCAAACTCATGACTTGTTGCTTCTTTCCTCTTGCTCGACATTGAATCATCGTCATCACTATTCACCTAAACAGATTAAAATCCCATCAAATTCTTAAACTCCTCCAGAAACAATAAGCAATATATACAATCGTTAAACGTTGAGCCGTCGAGTCCTACGGGCACAAACCCGTATTAACAATATGATAAACATACATTCTAAACTTTCTCTTGGTATATACTCTATACAAATATCAAACCGCTTCACATGCCTCTTTTTCCACTAAACCCTACTACAACTGATCAAGCCATTTAGCCATTTAACAACCGGAACTTTTCTCACATCATACGTCACGTAAACAGCCAACGCAAAGCAAGTTTTCACACATCATAATCACACTACTCACTACTTATGTCCAGTTAACTACCATAAATATCAAAAAATATCTGCTTTGCAGAGGATAAACCCTAAAAGCATAATAATATAATAAACATACATTCCCTATCAAAACCAAAATGACCCATCACAAACTCCAAATAACCAAACAACACACACCAAATTCACCTACAAAAGAACACCCATTACACATTTACCCAATCATCATCATAATTCACCCAAAAAGTTAACATTAACAGAAAAGAACACCACTAAATGTGAATGTCAGATAAAACAAAACTAAAAACAGAACATTATACCAGTGGGGAGATGTCAGTTCTGTCAAAATCAGGAGAGCTAACATCAGCCATGTATATGTAAGAGTTAAAGTTAGTTAGGGTTGTGAAAAGGGGGTAACTTTAAATCATTCTTGGTTTTGTGGGATAGGGGTGCTGATCGAGTTATTTAGGTGAAAAGTTGTGATTTTGATGATGATCAGGAGGTGGGTATGGGGGTAATGGGTGCATTTAGTGTCTGACGATGAGACGGTTGGTCGAGGAGGTTCAGGTTGAGGTTCCGATCGGGTTGAGTTGCATTGCAACGGGCCACCGTTCTTGTAAGTTGTGTAACTTTTTTCTATGTAGAGTTGCTATTTTCTACCCTCTTTTATCACTTATTTACCCTATGGGATATGATGATATTTTTATGTTAATGTTTTAGAGTTATTTTGGTGTTTTTTAGTAATTATTGTGTTTAATTGCAGGGTGTAAAGATTTAGCATTACACAAATTTAAGTCTTAATCAGGTAAATCAAAACTAAATACACACCCTTAATTACTAAATACAACTCTCTCCTTTCAGTCCTCACATAGTTACAGGTGGGGCCTGTGTGAGACTGGTAAATACACCTCCTTTAATTACTAAATAAACCCCTCTTCTCTCATATACTTACAGGTGATGCCCGTGTGAAACTGGTATTTTTTTCTCTCATAAAGGGGGTATGATCAGTAATGGGGGAGTGTATTAACATGCCTAATAAATTTGTTAGAAGGGGCAAAGATTTATCATTACACAAATTTAAGCCTTAACAAACTTGTTAGGAAAGTTTTGTGGAAATGGCTTTTTTAATGGTTCTGAACGAAAATAGTTATATGAGTTTGTATTCTATACGAAAAGATTTCGATAACAAAGTAATTAGTGTTTAAAGAGTGAAGGTACTATAAGTAATAACGAGAAAGTAAAAACGAAAATAGTTATATGAGCTTGTATTCTATACGATAAGATTTCGATAACAAAGTAATAAGTGTTTAAAGAGTGAAGGTACTTTATAAGCTTCTTACATGTGTTTTAGAAAACCTGAACTTATGATATGTGCGACCGCGTTTTGCTCTAAATAACATATAGATTGTCAAAAACGAGAAAAACGTTTATAGTTTGTAATTATTAAATAAATCGTTAAAATGCATTTAATATCTTACTACAACTAAGTGATTTTTGACAACTTTTAAAAGTTTAACGTGGTTATAAAATCAAGATCTCTAATCCATCATAGGTGCTCTATGGAAAACCTCACAAAACTGGAAGTTTATGGGCAATACGGTAATTGGTGCAAAAACGACCCCGTTTAAATACAATTTTATAATCAGCATTTTGACATAAATCTATTATAAACTAGACTTGTTATCATTATACATATTGACAAACCCTTTTAGGCATATTAAACAATTCGGTATTCTTTTGTTGAAGTTTACCATCATGTTGGAATCCAAAAGATTTGAATTTTGGTCGATATAATCAGTTCGGTTTCTTTTCATGGTTTAGTTTTTGTAACGGTGTAAACGAGACAAGTTACTTGTAAATGAGTCTAAATGAAAAAGAACTCGAAAATTTACTTATCAGCCGAACTCAATGTCTTTTACATTAAATGAGCCGAAATGAAAATGGCACCAGAGAAGATTGGAAGAAGATCTAGAAGTCCCTAATTCCTCGTTTTCCAATGTGTCGCCCGTCGATTGTGATTTCTTGAAGAGAGACGATGAAAAAAAATTTGAGAAGATGGGGAGTGTAATGGAGAGGAGGCCTTTTCAATTAGACCGTGATAGGTTGTATATAAAGGTCAGAGGAGGAAAAAAAAGGATCTAATGGAGCTCAACTTCTCTCAAACCCCCCCCCCCCCCCCCCCCCCCCATATTAGAAGATTTTTGACATTGTAATCGGTCAAATCTAAAATTGAAGACTTTAAACATATAAGATCATCTTTAAAAAAAACCAGTATTATAGAAACAATTCCACAATTTATCTTATTTAGAAGAGGTTCTTTTTAATCATAACTAGTGAGTTTTCCCCAACGCTTCGCAGCGGGAATTCCGTCGTTATCTGCTCGGTTCGTTACGGTATCCACACTCGTTATTGCAATCGAAAGAGAAAACCTTATATAAAAAAAACAATAAAAACAAATATGATGTTGTTTAGTTGATATCGATTCGGTTGATTTATGTTCTATGTTTACTTTTTTCAACATTACAATTACGATGTAATTTTATTGCAAACGAATAATTTCATTAAATTATAGAGTTAAATGCCCGGATAGTCCCTGTGGTTTGACCTTTTTTCACCTTTAGTCCCTAACTTTCTAAAATTACCTCTATAGTCCTCAACTTTTCAATTTCCATTACCGGATAGTCCCTGGCATGGATGGAGGATAGTTTTTAGTGTTAAGTGAATGTGAAATTATAGAAAGACCCTTGCTATTAAAATAGAACAATTAAAATATTAAAGGCTAGCCATTCATGTGGAGCCCATCACTAGCTCTCCTTCCTTTTTCACACTTTCATTCTTGATTCTTGTCTGCAACTTCTACCACCACAAAAAAAAAACTCCACACCACCACCATAACATCTCCACCCTGCACTTTCATTCTTAATTAGAGATTAAGGCAAACGAATATACCCTTGTAACTGAAAAACCATAATCAATCGATGTTTAACGCGCAAATCCTAGGATTAGTACTATCAATCGATGTTTAACGCCCAAATCACGGTACGAAATTGACGAGTTAGGGTTTCGGTGAGTTCTTATAAGTCGTCTTCTAGGTTTTCGTTGTCGAGTTTGAGGCTGTTGGCGATGGATCTGGTGAGCAGAGTCGAGTTTGAGGCTGTTAGGTGGTGTCCGGGCAGATGGTCGGGTTTTGGGTGGTTCGAGGTTGTTTGCAATGGATCTAAGTACGATGGTGATGGTAGCCGGAGGTAGAAGGTAGGTTGTAACAACTCGAAAATTCGTTGATTGTCATTTCATTTGTCTTTCCGATGTACCTATCTTTTGTAATCCCGAGATTCGGTTAATAATAAAGTTTATGTTAATTACTTATGGTGTTGTACGTTATTATCGCATCTAATCGCTATTTAAATCGCATCGCTCATCTCATCGCATCGCAAAACGCAGTTAATTATGTGGTTTTATGTTATTTATGTGTTATGTGTGTTGTGGTTATGATTACGCTCGCTATCGCATCGCTCTCGCACTCTCGAATCGCTAAATCGCACTATTATATCAATTACAACGCTTAACGCTTTAATTTAACGCTTAATATAACTAACTAATACGAACCGAACCGCCAAACGAATACTTAATGCGAAATCGGCAAACGAAACTTGGTCACCAGGCCAAGTTCGGCCGAACTTGACTACCCCAAGTTCGCCCGAACTTGACTACCCCAAGTTCGCCCGAACTTACCTGATGACACAAGGATCCTTCATAATCCTCAAGTTCGCTCGAACTTGTACATATATGTACAAGTTCAGCCGAACTTGGCTATTATCTCATGGAAATCTAGCAAGTTCGCCCGAACTTGCATGAATTTCATGCAAGTTCGACCGAACTTGGCCCCACCAGCTCACCATTTTGCCTTCTCCTATAAATACCCAGCTCATTCCTCTCATTTGAACTTGCTGTAAGTTCGCCCAGAGCTCTCAAAACACCGAACTTCGTGTTCTAAGTAAGAATCAACCCGATTTCAACTACAACAACGTTTATCAACAACTTACAAAGGTTTACAACGATTTTGGCACAAGGCATACCCTTCGTTTTAAACAAATCTTCTTTGTTTACGAAAATCTTCATCTTTTTACATAAAACTTCTGTTTTTCACTCAGCTCTATGCTCAGATCTAAGCAAAACCTTTTGAACATTGATTTTTACACAAAATTACGGACTATTGATGATGTTTTGTTCATTTTCTGATATGAAACGAAGCATTTATCATACAAGATCCCAGATCTGGAAGCACACGGACGTTTATGTTGGTTTACACAAGCCGGACTAACCCGAACGAACCCCGAGTTCGTACGGATTAGCCCACGCTTTTGTAAAACGGTTAAAATAGCTCTAAAAGACCTCTCCGACCTAGGTTTGCTCAGTAGCACAGGGTTGGAGGGATGAACACTCGATTTACTCAGCAAACGACGCGAAAACGCAAGATTTTGGACCCGAAAACATCAAGTTTGCTCGAGAATCACCAGCACACCAGGTCAAGTTCGACCGAACTTGAGTCATTGTCACCAAGTTTTCTCGCAAGTTCGCCCGAACTTGTCATTTCAGTAAGGTTTTCTCACAAGTTCGCCCGAACTTGACAAGTTTCTCAAAGAAACTCCTCAAGTTCGACCGAACTTGACACTAAACCACCCAAAACCCTACAAGTTCGCCCGAACTTGGCTACTGCTCAACTCAAACTTCACCGTTTCGGCTTTTCGGAAGACTGATGCACTTCTGTTCGTTTACAGGCTGATCCGGCGTACTCTGCAACTCTCCTCAGAATCTTAAGTCTTACCAAAACGCACCCACAGTGAGTATACTTAACCCATTTTCGCTTTAATGCACTTTTTGGGTGTTACATACGTTCCTATATCAAAAACACTTCACAAATCAAAACTGTTTTTCACATGCGAATAATCTGATTGTATATGCTCGATACGTGATACTAGAACATGTGACTAGGACTTGTTTTCGTTAACTTGCCTCCTTAGCTAGTATGGTACTATAATTTGGCTAACACCCGAGGGGGTCTAGTTAGGATGGTCGCGCAAGCCTTTTCACGGTCGTTAGCATGAGAAATGAGCCCATGTTATGTTAAGTGTTTTGGTGTATCATGATATGTAATTAGATTGTTTCGCAAACGCTTTCTCGACTATGCTAGTATTATTCAAACTCGTATGCTCACCTTTACTTAATTGTATTGACTTGTATTTTAACGTATGTAACAGGTTGAGGATTTAGCTTGGATGCCTTGGATGTTGCATGCGTAGTTTAGTTCGTTTTGTTAATTTGTTTAGAATGGTTTGTAAAAAAATCTAGGGGAGATCGAATTGGATTATGTTTAAGGGATTTTGTTGAAATGTAATGGTTGTTTTGAAGGTTTATGAGTTTGATAGTATGGGATATTGAATGTTGATTATTATCTTTGAAATGGCTGTTATGGAATCTCTTGATCAATCTGATTCGCCTAGTGCCACTACCCCGATGATTCTGCCATCGGTTGTGGTGTGACAGATTAGTATCAGAGCGCCATAACCTTAGGATAATAGGTAGAATTGCCATGTTCGACTTAGAAGCATGTTTAAGTACCCGATTGACCTATCTTTGACTTAAATGTTAAACTACTTGCCATAAATGCTTAAATGTGCCTTTCCTGAGGCTAATACAATATACACGATTATGAAATGCTCGTATCTCACCAACGAGTGATCAAGTCGAGAATAGGTGTGAAAACCGAGAACTCTCGATGAGATCATTCACTCCACGCATTCTCTCACATGAGATATCTTCGTTGAGTTAGGGGTGACATCCAAACCTCGACGAAAATCTCCATTTCTAACTAGGAATGATGTTGTTAAGTTAGGGGTGAAACTCGCATCTTAATAACAAATTTCGTGCTTCGATTTTCAATCTCACCAAAGTCTCGGTTATGCCGATGGTTTGGAACACGTATTAACTGGAAAGGTAAACGTCGTTAGCCGCTTGCAGTGAGAACGTTTATCTATTAGGCCAAAGCGTGGGACCGAATGCAAAGGGTAGTCGAACCACTTTGGGTAGTCAAAAGTCTCAAAACCCCGGACACTCCCAATTGATCTAAGCCTATATCGTCGATTTACGCATCATCGAGTTTATTATTATTTATGTGTTTAAATTTTAAGAATTTTCCCTTTGTTCGATTTCTCGCTTTGATGATTTGTCATAATTATCGATTTCTCGAATTAGCGCATTTACGCTCCATCGAATATATGCACAACTCGCACAGCTCTCGAAATCTAAAACACTAATTAGCACACCAACCAAACTAATCGCTTAACTCGCTTACGCCTATGAGGACATGTGTGTCTCATACGCGGTATTATCTCGCCTATCTCGCTATTATATATCGCATATATCCCGTTTATATCTTGCTATTATATCGCATCTCATATCGCGCTACGCATAATGTTTAATTAGAAGGTGAATACGTGCAAAGTGTGTGCTTACGTGGATTATGTGCTTACGTGCTTATGTGTCTACTGTCACACCCCAACCGATGGCGGAATCATCGGGGTAGTGGCACTAGGCGAATCAGATTGATCAAGAGTATTTCAAAATAACCATTACATACCAACAAAATCTCTTAAACGCAATCCAATTCGATCTCCCCTAGATTTTTTTACAACCGTTCTAAAAAAAAAATAAAACAACTAAACTACGCATGCAACATCCAAGGCATCCAAGCTATAAATCCTCAACCTGTTACATACGTTAAAATACAAGTCAATACGATTAAGTAAAGGTGAGCATACGAGTTTGAATAATACTAACATAGTCGAGAAAGCGTTTGCGAAACAATCTAATAACATATCATGATACACCAAAACACTTAACATAACATAGGCTCATTTCTCATACTAACTACCGTGAGAAGGCTTGCGCGTCCATCCTAACTAGACCCCGTCGGGTGTAAGCCACACTATAGTACCATACTAGCTAAGGAGGCAAGTTAACGAAAACAAGTCCTAGTCACATGTTTCTAGTATCGCGTATTGAGCATACACATTCAGATTATTCGGGTATGATAAACAGTTTGATCTGTGATGTGATTTTAATATAGGAATGTATGTAACACCCAAAAGTGCGTTTAAAGCGAAAATGGGTCAAGTATACTCACTGTGGGTGCGTTTAGGTAAGACTTAAGATTCTGAGGAGAGTTGCGGAGTGCGCCGGATCAGCCTGTAAACGAATAGAAGTGCATCAGTCTTCCGAAAAGCCGAACGGTGAACTTTGAGTTGAGCAGTGGCCAAGTTCGGGCGAACTTGTATGATTTGGATGGGTTTAGAGTTAAGTTCGGTCAAACTTGATGAGTTTCCTAAGAAACTGGTCAAGTTCAGGCGAACTTGTAGAAAAACCTTACTGATTTGGCAAGTTCGGCCGAACTTGTATGGTTTCCTAAGAAACCAGGCAAGTTCGGGCGAACTTGCGAGAAACTTGGTGAAGAAACACTCAAGTTCGGTCGAACTTGATCCAAATGGGTACAAGTTCGGTCGAACTTGACCTGATAAGCTGGTGATTCTCGAGCGAACTTGATGTTTTCGGGTCTAAAATCTTGCGTTTTCGCGTCGTTTGCTGAGGAAAATCGAGTGTTCATCCCTCCAACCCTGTGCTACTGAGCAAACTTAGGTCGGAGAGGTCTTTCAGAGCTGTTTTAGCCGTTTTACAAAAGCGTGCGCTAATCCGGGCGAACTCGGGGTTCGTTCGGATTAGTCCAGCTTGTGTAAACCAACATAAACATCCTTGTGCTTCTAGATCTGGGATCTTGAATGATAGATGCTTCGTTTCATATTAGAAAATGAACAAAACATCCTCAAAAGTCCGTATTTTGTTTCAAAATCGATATTTATCAAAGGTTTTCTCAGATCTATCACTTACAAGCTGAGATCTTACAGATCTCGTGTTTGGGAAGTCTCTACTATCGCCAAACGAACTCGTATTGTGTAGAACTAAGCTTAAAACAGATGTTTTTGAAGAGAAAGATGAAGATTTTCGTAAAAGAATGGGTTTTGATGAAAACGAAGGCTTGCCTTGTGCCAAAATCGTTGTAAACCTTTGTTGGTTGTTGATAAACGTTGTTGCAGTGAAATCGGATCGATTCTTACTTAGAACACGAAAGTTTCGGGTTGGGAGAGCTCTGGGCGAACTTGCAGCAAGTTCAAATGAGTGAACAGAGCTTGGTATTTATAAGAGAAGGCAAAAAGTGAGGCTGGTGAGACCAAGTTCGGCCGAACTTGCATGAAAACATGCAAGTTCGAGCGGACTTGAGAGATTTTGGAGAGCATGAGGTTAAGTTCGGCCGAACTTGCCAAATCTCTAAAGATTCAGGCAAGTTCGAGCGAACTTGAGTTTAGAGGAGAGAACCTGAGTTTTGTCCAGTCAAGTTCGGCCGAACTTGGGGTCACCAAGTTCGAGCGAACTTGACCCAAAAGTGGGTTTTCTTCGATTATTTCACGTTAAGGGTTCGTTTGGTTATTCGGTTCGCAGTAGATAGCTATATTAAGCGTTAAACTAAAGCGTTAAGCATTATAGTTGATATAATATAGTGCGATTTAGCGATTCGAGAGTGCGAGAGCGATGCGATAGCGATTGTAATTATAACCACAAACACACATAACACATAAATACCATAAACCACATAAATAACTGCGAATTGCGATGCGATGAGATTAGCGATGCGATTCATTAAGCGATTAGATGTGATAATAACGTACGACACCATAATTAATTTACATAAACTTTATTATTAACTGAATCTCTGGATTATAAAAGAAGTACAGCGATAAAACAAGGAAAAAGATAACAACGAGAGTTGTTACACTTACGTACTTATGTGTCTACGTGTTTACGTGCTTACGTGTTTATGTGATTTTGTGCCTTGTATGAATAATAATAATAATAAATATTTAAACATAACTCTATTATAATCGAATCTCATCTAATCTAAATCCTTCGTGTAGATGTCTTCTATGGGATCGCACACCCGAAGGAATCTCCAGCGCAGCAACGCCGACAAGCGTATCGCTACAATGGTAGCCAAGGAGATAGCTAAAGTCATTCCGCAAATCGTCTCAGAAATTCATGCCGTCAGCAGTAACTCATCAGTCGACTCAAAGACTGAGAATCCCAAGCCGCGATTCAGCTTCAAGAACTTCATGGCTTGTGCACCTCTCGCCTTCACAGGCAATGACGGACCGACTTCTATGTTTCATTGGTTCGATGCTATTGAGGTTACTTTTAGGCAAAGTGGATGCCCCGATGACCTCCGCACCGTGAACGCTACCGGAGTCTTCTAGTCCCGTGCTCTCGACTGGTGGACAACTGAGAGAAACAAGCGTGGAAATGATGAAGCCTACAGTCTATCTTGGGAGGAACTCAAGGAAGTAATGATGAAGGAGTTCTGTCCTCCGCATGAAATGCAAAAGCTCGAGAATGAGTTTTGGGGTATCAAACAAGATGGTCCCGACAATGCTGGTTTTACTGCTCGGTTTAAAATTTTGAGCATCATCTGTCCCAGCCAGGTTGATACGATGGAGAAAGCTATCAACAAGTAGATCCACGGTTTACCCGAGTGTGTTGCAAGTTTCATGAAAGTTGCTCATACTACAACCATCGAGGAAACCTACATGCTCGCCGTTGGGATCATCGATCAGCGAGTTCAGGATGGTTATTTCAAGAACTCTGCTAAAATCGCCAATCAAGCCGTCGTCGAACCAACCGCTGCTACCGAATCGTCAAGTGAACCAAAGGGAAAGCGTCAGGGACACAAAAGAGGAAACCCGAGTAAGAACTATGCCCTCGCCGCTCCAGCAAACCCACAGCCGCTTCAGTCAGCCGCTCTGAACGCACCCCCAGCTAAGCGTGCGTATATCGGACCTCACCCACTGTGCCCTAAGTGCACTTATCATCATGCCATTGGTGGCAACTGTCGTTTTTGCACAAACTGCAATATCTACGGCCATTTTACTGTGAGTTGCCCATCAGGCCCTCGTCAGCCAGCTCCTCAGGCTCCAGCAGCTCCAGCATTACCCGCTCCTCCTCAAACCAATCAGCAGCAAGCTCCAAAAGCACGTGTGTGCTATGTGTGTGGTGATCCAAATCATTTCGCCAATGTCTGTCCAAATCGTCCTGTCAAGCAAGAGCAGCCAGCACCGCAGCCTCAGCAGCGGCCTCAGCCAGCAGCAGCAACCACAAGCTACGCGTGGCAGAGCCTTCAATCTCAACCACCGCCAGGCCCAGAATGACAACAGTGTTGTCAAGTACGTTTCTCGTTAATGGTATTCATGCTTCATGTTTATTTGATACTGGTGCCGATAATTGTTTTGTATCGTTAGAATTCGAGAAGGTTTTAAAATGTAAGCGCGCTAAACTCTCAAAGACTTTCGATGTGGAAGTCGCCACCGGAAGAACCGTTACCGTTAACTCCGTTTTACGTGGTTGTAATCTCGATCTCAACAACCACATCTTCTCGATCAATCTCATACCTATGCAGTTAGGTAGCTTCGATATCATAGTAGGTATGGATTTTCTTCGTGAAAACCATGCTGAAGTTGTATGCTTCGATAAAATTATTCGTTTTCCTCTCCCTAACGGTGATCAACTTCATGTTTATGGTGAAACTCCCTCAAAGAAGTTGATGCTTTTGTCATGTACTCGAGCACACAAATGCTTGCAAAAGCGATGTGTTGCCTTCCTCGCTCATATCGTGAACCCGGAGAAAGAAAAGAAGATTTATAAAGATGTTCCCGTTGTTTGTGAATTTCTTAAAGTCTTTCCCAACGATTTACCCGGTTTACCCCCTACTCGAGATGTTGAATTCCGTATCGATTTAGTTCCCGGTGCAACTCCAGTTGCTAAAGCTCCTTATCGTCTCGCACCATCCGAAATGCACGAGCTATCAAGCCAACTTCAAGAGCTTCTTGATAAAGGCTTCATACGCCCGAGCACTTCGCCATGGGGCGCACCTGTCCTTTTCGTGAAAAAGAAGGATGGATCATTCCGAATATGCATCAATTATCGTGAACTTAACAAACTCACGATAAAGAACCGTTACCCTCTTCCTCGTATTGACGACTTATTTGATCAACTTCAAGGTGCTACTTGCTTTTCTAAGATCGATTTACGTTCCGGCTATCATCAGTTACGTGTGTTGGAAGAAGATATTCCGAAAACCGCCTTTCGTACCCGTTATGGCCATTTCGAATTCGTGGTCATGCCTTTTGGTCTTACCAATGCACCCGCGGGCTTCATGGATTTGATGAACCGTGTGTGCAAAGCCTTCTTGGATCGTTTCGTTATCGTTTTCATCGATGACATTCTTATCTACTCGAAGTCGAGGGACGAACACGCGCACCATCTCTGTTTAGTCCTCGAACTTCTTCAAGGTAATCGCCTTTACACTAAGTTCTTCAAATGTTAATTCTGGCTCGAAGAAGTCCAATTTCTCGGCCATATCGTTAATAGTCAAGGAATTCACGTCGACCCTGCAAAGATTGAAGCCGTCAAGAGTTGGATTACACCGAAGAATGCTTCCGAAATCTGTTCATTTCTTGGATTGGCGGGTTACTACCGTCGATTCATCGCCGACTTCTCAAAAATCGTTGTTCCGCTTACCGCTTTGACTCATAAAGACAAGCCTTTTGTTTGGAATTCTAAACAAGAGGAAACCTTTCAAACTCTCAAGCGTATGCTATGCAACGCTCCCGTTCTCGCCTTACCTGACGGAAACGACGATTTTGTTGTTTACTGCGATGCCTCTAACCTTTGTCTTAGTTGTGTTCTCATGCAACGAGACAAGGTTATCGCGTATGCGTCTCGCCAACTCAAGATCCACGAGAAGAACTACACAACCCACGATCTCGAACTCGGTGCAGTTGTTTTTGCATTGAAGATATGGCGACACTACCTCTACGGTACTAAGCGTACGGTCTTCACCGACCATAAGAGCTTACAACATATCTTCAACCAAAAGGAACTAAATATGCGCCAACGCCGATGGGTTGAACTTCTTAACGATTACGATTGCGAGATACGCTACCATCTTGGCAAAGCAAACGTCGTCGCCGATGCTCTAAGTCGACGGAGCTATGTATATAGTGTTCGTGACTCTCAAGCTTTGAATGATCTCGAAATCAAGATTCGTTTCGCTAAATTTGCTTGTTTTAACGAGAATACCCTTCAAGACGAAATGAAATGTGGTGCCGAAACCCAGCTCGTAGCTAAGCCTAATGGTTTTTATTACAACCTCAATCGCATTTGGATTCCTACCCGTGATAATATTCGGAAGTTGCTAATGACCGAAGCTCATTAATCTCGATACTCCATTCACCCCGGTGCCGACAAGATGTACCAGGACCTTCGTCCTAAGTACTGGTGGCCGGGCATGAAAAAGGATATCGCCTTGTA
The DNA here is from genome assembly GCA_947069175.1 of Scalesia atractyloides. Taxonomy (NCBI): domain Eukaryota; kingdom Viridiplantae; phylum Streptophyta; class Magnoliopsida; order Asterales; family Asteraceae; genus Scalesia; species Scalesia atractyloides. The sequence goes on along the minus strand of CAMTDV010000010.1, from coordinate 73,997,229 downwards.
CGTCTCAAAATGTTTAACTTGTTCGAAAGTTAAAGCCGAACATCAAAGGCCCTCTGGCTTGCTCGAACAACCCGAAATCCCGATGTGGAAGTGGGAGAGTATAGCTATGGACTTCGTTACCAAACTCTCGCGTACTTCATCCGGTCACGATAGCATTTGGGTTATCGTTGATCGTCTTACTAAATCTGCGCACTTTATTGCTATACGAGAAGACTTTAAGGTCGAACGGTTAGCCCAAATCTATACCAACGAAGTTATATGTCGACACGGGACGCCTCGTGACATCATCTCTGACCGAGACAGTCGCTTTACTTCACGTCTCTGAGAGACTTTTCAATCCGCTCTCGGTACTACTCTCAATCTCAGTACCGCTTTTCACCCTCAAACCGACAGTCAGACTGAACGAACGATCCGCACCCTCGAAGACATGCTTCGTGCGTGCATCATAGATTTTGGTGGTAACTGGGATACGCATTTACCTTTAATCGAATTCTCGTACAATAATAGTTATCATACCAGCATTCAAATGGCTCCTTTTGAGGCACTGTATAGAAGAAAATGTCGATCGCCTATGGCATGACACGAGATCGGAGAAGCACAAATCACCTGTCCCGAGCTAATTCAAGAAACGACGGACAAGATCCTCCAGATCAGATACAATCTCTTGAAAGCTCGGAGTCGTCAAAAGAGTTACGCCGATAAACGCCGCAAGCCCCTACAGTTCAAAGTGGGAGATCACGTTCTCCTAAAGGTTGCACCTTGGAAGGGAGTGGTCCGCTTCGGCAAGAAAGGAAAGCTAGCGCCTCGATATGTTGGTCCCTTTAAGATTCTGGAAAGAATCGGTAAGGTAGCCTATCGTCTCGAATTACGGAGGAACTTAACAACGTACATCCGACTTTCCACGTGTCTAACCTCAAGAAATGCCTCGCCGAAGAAAATCTCCATGTACCTCTCGAAGATCTGCAAATCAACGAGACTCTCCATTTCGTGGAAAAGCCTGTCGAGATCATGGACCGAGAAACCAAGAAACTATGGCGCTCTCGCATCCCTATCGTGAAGGTCCGATGGGAGAGCAAACGCGGCGCCGAGTTTACTTGGGAGTTGGAAAGTGACATGAAGGCCAAGTACCCGCATCTATTTGTTACAGCTACTACTTGAATTTCGGGACGAAATTCCCTAAAGTAGGGGAGACTGTAACAACTCGAAAATTCATTGATTATCTTTTCATTTGTCTTTCCGATGTACCTATCTTTTGTAATCCCGAGATTCGGCTAATAATAAAGTTTATGTTAATTACTTATGGTGTTGTACGTTATTATCGCATCTAATCGCTATTTAAATCGCATCGCTCATCTCATCGCATCGCAAAACGCAGTTAATTATGTGGTTTTATGTTATTTATGTGTTATGTGTGTTGTGGTTATGATTACGCTTGCTATCGCATCCGCACTCTCGAATCGCTAAATCGCACTATTATATCAATTATAACGCTTAACGCTTTAATTTAACGCTTAATATAACTAACTAATACGAATCGAACCGCCAAATGAACAGTTAACGTGAAATCGGCAAACGAAACTTGGTCATCAGGCCAAGTTCGGTCGAACTTGACTACCCCAAGTTCGCCCGAACTTGCCTGATGACACAAGGATCCTTCATAATCCTCAAGTTCGCTCGAACTTGTACATACATGTACAAGTTCAGCCGAACTTGGCTATTATCTCATGGAAATCTAGCAAGTTCGCCCGAACTTGGCCCCACCAGCTCACCATTTTGCCTTCTCCTATAAATACCCAGCTCATTCCTCTCATTTGAACTTGCTGTAAATTCGCCCAGAGCTCTCAAAACCCGAAACCTTCGTGTTCTAAGTAAGAATTAACCCGATTTCAACTACAACAACGTTTATCAACGATTTACAAAGGTTTACAACGATTTTGGCATAAGGCATACCCTTCGTTTTAAACAAATCTTCTTTGTTTACGAAAATCTTCATCTTTTTACATAAAACTTCTGTTTTTCACTCAGATCTATGCTCAGATCTAAGCAAAACCTTTTGAACATTGATTTTTACACAAAATTACAGACTTTTGATGATGTTTTGTTCATTTTCTGATATGAAACGAAGCATTTATCATTCAAGATCCCAGATCTGGAAGCACAAGGACGTTTATGTTGGTTTACACAAGCCGGACTAACCCGAACGAACCCCGAGTTCGTCCGGATTAGCCCACGCTTTTGTAAAACGGCTAAAATAGCTCTAAAAGACCTCTCCGACCTAAGTTTGCTCAGTAGCACAGGGTTGGAGGGATGAACACTCGATTTACTCAGCAAACGACGCGAAAACGCAAGATTTTGGTCCCGAAAACATCAAGTTCGCTCGAGAATCACCAGCACACCAGGTCAAGTTCGACCGAACTTGTACCCACATGGGTCAAGTTCGACCGAACTTGAGTCATTGTCACCAAGTTTTCTCGCAAGTTCGCCCGAACTTGTCATTTCTGTAAGGTTTTCTCACAAGTTCGCCCGAACTTGACAAGTTTCTCAAAGAAACTCCTCAAGTTCGACCGAACTTGACACTAAACCACCCAAAACCCTATAAGTTCGCCCGAACTTGGCTACTGCTCAACTCAAACTTCACCGTTTCGGCTTTTCGGAAGACTGATGCACTTCTGTTCGTTTACAGGCTGATCCGACGTACTCCGCAACCCTCCTCAGAATCTTAAGTCTTACAAAAACGCACCCACAGTGAGTATACTTGACCCATTTTCGCTTTAATGCACTTTTTTGGTGTTACATACGTTCCTATATCAAAAACACTTCACAAATCAAATCTGTGTATGACACGCGAATAATCTGATTGTATATGCTCGATACGTGATACTAGAACATGTGACTAGGACTTGTTTTCGTTAACTTGCCTCCTTAGCTAGTATGGTACTATAGTTTGGCTAACACCCGAGGGAGTCTAGTTAGGATGGTCGCGTAAGCCTTTTCACGGTCGTTAGCATGAGAAATGAGCCCATGTTATGTTAAGTGTTTTGGTGTATCATGATATGTAATTAGATTGTTTCGTAAACGCTTTCTCGACTATGCTAGTATTATTCAAACTCGTATGCTCACCTTTACTTAATTGTATTGACTTGTATTTTAACGTATGTAACAGGTTGAGGATTTAGCTTGGATGCCTTGGATGTTGCATGCATAGTTTAGTTCGTTTTGTTAGTTTGTTTAGAATGGTTTGTAAAAAAAATCTAGGGGAGATCGAATTGGATTATGTTTAAGGGATTTTGTTGAAATGTAATGGTTGTTTTGAAGGTTTATGAGTTTGATAGTATGGGATATTGAATGTTGATTATTATCTTTGAAATGGCTGTTATGGAATCTCTTGATCAATCTGATTCGTCTAGTGCCACTACCCCGATGATTCCGCCATCGGTTGGGGTGTGACATAGGTGGTAGTGGTCCTGATGTAGAAGAAGAGGATAAAAGGGCATTTAAGTTTTTGTAATTTATATAGGTGGGGCCACCTGAATAAATGGCGGAGGGTGGTTGTGGTAGTGGTGGTTATGGCGGTGGTGATGATGGTGGTGATAGGGAAGAAGTAGATAGAAAGAAAGACAGAAGGGGTGGGGTTTTTTTATTTTATAGTTAGTATATATATTAATATAAAGGGTATTTTGGTCATTTCACACGCACCTAACATAAAAAACTAACCTAGTTATGCGCCAGGGACTATCCGGGAATGAAATTGAAAAAGTTAAGAACTATAGGTGTAATTTTAGAAAGTTATGGACTAAAGGTGAAAAATGAGCAAAACACAATATCCAAACATTTTTTTTCTCTAAATTATATAATGAAAGTGATAATTTGTACATAGTCTAAGCGACGTTCATCATATTTGATGATACGCAAAACCAGGAGAATCCATTCTCAATTTCTCATCAACATCAAAACAAAAAGATTAAAAAAATCATGGGGATCGTATTCATGGCAGCGATGCTGAACCGGAAACCGCCCCCGAATCGCCGTTAAAATTTGCGGATTCAACCGAGAAATTCAAGAGGGTTTTTGAGGTACTCAATCCATTGCTTCAACCCGAAGCTGCAACCCTCACGAAACCTTCTTCAACGAGTAATGAAAGATTTGAAGGTTTCATCTTCCTTGTTGTTCATTAATTCCATTCGTGTTCCTCTAATCTTCCCAATTCTCATGTCTATGTGTTCGATTATCATACATTATTGCCCATTATATCTCAATTAATTCCTCGATTAGCGTTTCGGAATATATTGTTCAGGTTCTCTATTTTCTCCTTAATGTTTATATTTTACAACTTTTTGTTACAAATAAAGGGTACCTCTGATTTGAATATATTGTTCTTGTTATGTTATTAATAGTGCATTTAAATCTATATATCTTTCACCAATGAGTGGTGGTGGAGTGGAGTGGAGACTTGGTGTTCTAAGTGACCCAAGTTTGATTCCTGCCTCACCACTATTTTCTACGGCACCTGGTATATGGGAGACGAGGCGAATAAGTGGAGATCGCTTGAACTGAGCGGGTTTTACCTCACTGCACTGTCGTGCCTTCGGGCGAGTGTTCACGGGCTTCGGCCCTAGGTGAGGGTTTTCCCTGGTTTGGACGCGAGTGTATCCCGATGTGGTGAATTTCGCCAGTAGCCCATTTGGAGGATTCATTGGCCGTTCAAAAAAAATCTGTATATTTTTCAAGGATTTATGCTCAAAATATGTGGGTGCATCATGGTGTTCATGCAGCTTTAAATGCTTTGTAGTTTATGCAACCAACACTTCCATTATTTGAGATATAATAGTAGTTGTGAACTCATTTTTGTAGTTGTAATCATTTAACATTTGTAATAAGTGAGCTCAATTATGTTTTTAACATTGATTATCTATAAAACTGCAGACCTATAGTGAAGGAACAAACAATCTTTAAAGGTAAAATTTATTCATTGCGCCAGTTTGTAAACTTTTGTTGTGTCTTGTAATCTAAAACATGGGGGATCAATCCACCGTTGATGATGTCATCGAGAGTCAAAATCGGTTGCATATTCGTACAGTAGCCTTAACAAATGAAGCCATGACTACTGATTTTTCTTCTCACAGGATGGATCTGTGCATCGTATCGTCGCCAAGAAAAATGGTGCAATGCAGAATCTGCCATGATGAGGATCAAGATTCGAGCGTGGAGGTACCTTGTGGATGTCGTGGAAGCCTTAAGGTACTCGGTTTCTTTGATTATGTTCCAAGATTTTCAATTCCAAAAGTTATACATTTTCACAATGTGTCCATCATATAAAGTTTCTTAATTTACTCATTTGAGTAATTTCTTTTAGTTTTTACTGTTATTTTCAGTATGCCCATCGTAAATGTGTTCAGCGGTGGTGCAACGAGAAGGGAAACACAACATGTGAAATATGTCTTCAAGTTTGTCTTCTATGATATATATATTTTAGTTATCATATGACCATTTAACATTAGTTTTCAACAAAGTTAAAAAGTACAATTTTGTGAATGATTTTTTTTTGTCTGTGAGTTTCAGCCATTCAAGCCTGGTTATACATCACCGTCTCAACTCTTCCACTATGGTGGTGTTCCAATGAATTTCCGGTGAATGTTCATCCAACATTTGCTCTTTTCATCATCAAACGACAAATTTAAAATAAATCCCATTTTATTTCAGGGGAAACTGGGAGATTTCCAGAAGGGACCTCTACAATTTGCAGTTTTCATCTATGGTTGACACTTCCTATGACTCATTAGAATTTGACTTCGATGAGTACACAGCTCCAAGTTCAACAAGCCCTTTTTGTTGCCGTATAGTTGCCATATTCGTAAGCACACATTTTATCACCCTTTGATCACGTGAATCATTTGTTGCTATGTTTTCTATTCAGTTTCTTCATTTGTTTTCTTGCAGTTTATCGCTCTACTGGTGTTGCGCTACACACTGCCAATCATCATCAAACTAACCGGAGCATACTCCAGTACGGTTTTAATGGTACCTTCCATATTTCTTTTTTTAATTATATTGAAATATGAATCTTTTAATTTTCTTATTATTTTTTTTTACCACAGTTGAACTTGTTAATGGTCATTGGCATTCTGCTGCCAATATATATCATGGCTAGAGCTTTTACTGCCGCCCAACATCTACATCGCCATCAACAACAACCGGTAAACGTTAAAACAAAAAAAATTAATCCACGCATGTGTGTGTTTAAGATTTACTTAAAAAGTAAAATGTTGCTTACGTGTGGTAGGATCTGTCACAAACAGAGTCTCAGCCACATCTGATTCATGTTCACTAGGAAAACGGTTGCTGTTTTTGCATGATGGGTGCTGGGTTCTGCAAGTTGCTTCTATCGTCGATCATAGCTCCGTTTTATTTCTCAGATTTGCAGTTAATGTTAAAATATATTGAGTTATTGCAAAGCTTGTATATACTGACTCAAAATACTGGAGAAAACCGGTGATTTATACCCTGCAAATATGGGAAAAGTGTTCAGTGAATCAGTGCTATCCTGAGTTGTTTCTTGCAGTTAAGCTTAGAAATAATTATAAAACCAAATCATGAAATGAGAAATAATCGAAAGCTACTAGTAGTCTAAACGAGCTGAGCCGGAACCTTGGTGCGTTTAATTTACAGGAGCGAGAACTCTGTTTGTTTCAAGATCTATTTTTAAACCTCAGGCTTGGCTCGTTAGTTATTTGTTAATTTCTGTACATGTATACTGAGATGTATCAAAATACATCCAAACTATTTCATTTTTGAAGATAAAAATGTAGAAAGTAGGGTTTATTTTAAGATGAAGCTTGGACCATCGGTAGTGGTCCACCCTCAGGAGCGTGGATCGATCCGATTCAGCACATAGGTGACACCACTTTTGTAGGTTTTGGGCGTGTACACCGCGCCAGTGGCCGTGGAGGGGGGAAGGCGTGGTTCTAACCACACATGAAGGGGTGGAGGGGTAAGGCGTGACTGATGTGGCTTGATGGTTGCCGACGTGGTCTGGTTGCCATGCCCTAGACTTGGAACACTGCACATGGTCTTCGAAGGGTTCATTTTAAGATAGAATCATATATTTTATTGGTTTGATTTTTCTTTTAGCTAATTATATGTAGAGAACTGCATAGCCTTTTTTCTTTTAGCTAATATGTAGGGAACTATATAATTCTACCATTTCTTTATTAAATTGTTTTTGTGTTATAATTCTACCATTTCTTTATTGTGTTAGTACGTGTATAATGCTTGTGTTAAAAGTTAGATACAGCCACTTCAAAATTAATGGTACGTTTAGAACTTAAAGTACATAATGTTTGTATATCAATTTTAGCTGGCATTCAAATTTAAAAAAGAATATAATGATTGAGATGATTTAATCGGCCATTATTTGGTAATTTGACTAGATAATAAATATAATCTAAGGCATAGAAATTACACATTGGATGCTTAGATTTGGGAAATTCCATTATCATCTAATCAATAATAAAAAAAAAGAAAATTTTGAACGGGAAGGAACGACGTGTCAACCACCGTGACACCGGGCGCTGTAGCCAAGGTCGACTACTTGACCGCTGCCAGTCCCTTGGCTCTCCCTAGATGCGCGGAAACCCGACCTCCACCCGTCCGAGGGCACGACGGTGGAATAATCGGTAAAACCTCACCTCCCATCCAATCGAACCGGTGCCACCCGTATTCGCCCTTCACCTGGATGCCTTAGAAAATATTGAGGAGAGTGGAAATCGAATCTGAGTCACAAAGAACACCAATTCTTTCCCAACCACTCAACCACTACCTCTTTGGCTCAATAATCAATTATTAATGGGAAATTCCAGTTTTACTATATAAAACAATCGTCAAAAAAACTGAATTACAAAGATTGACAAATTAAGTTAAAACATTGCATCTAGAGATAAACTTTTCTTGTATATAACTATGTTTCAGATTATTTTTAAGGCATGCATTTTTTTTTTTCTGTTTGTATAACATTTGAGTAAGATTAACACGTTAGATGGATGTTTTGAATTTGATCGAAAGTTAGAAGGTCGACAAGTGAATGGTTCAACCTGAATGATCCAAAGTTGAATGGTTAAAACTGAATGCTCTATCTAGCGGTGACCCAAGATTTTTTTGTCACTGGGGTCCGTTTTTCTGATGGTCCAATCATAATGTCGCTTAACTCGACATCCGAATTTTGGTTTGAGTCGGATCAGGTCACATAACTAATGATAATTTGTCTTTCTAACTGGTAAAATTAAGAGCTAAATAAGATTATCATGACCTCAAAAAGGTTATGTAGTATTAGATAACCATCTTGAAAGTATAAGATAAGTGAAGTACTTAAACAAATTGGTACTCAAGTTTTTTGTTTCTCTTTTTGTTTTTCAAATGCAACATGTATAGATTTGATCTTTTCTAAGTTCAAAAATCTTCCATATCGGCTATTAGAAAACCATTATATACATTAAATATAAGGTAAAAACCAATGGGGTCAGTTGACCCGACACCTTATATCCGTCCGTGGGCTCTTAACCACTTAAATCTCCACATTGAAACAACTGCCATTGAAGAACATGTTGGTTTTTTGCCTGACATTAAACAGTTAAATTGTATATTAAAACTTACGTGATTGCAAATTAAAGACATTAAACAGTTACGTGATTGCAAATTAAAACTTTTAAATGAGCAAAAAAAGAACTTGTAAGTTTATCTCTTCTCTGGACTCAGAGATTCTCGCACAACAAAGAAAAGCCATCGTTTCGTTTACTTGATGCTAGAAAATTGCACAAAGGTTCATCTACGATCATTAACCAAAATCAAATGGCCTATCAGATTTAGAAGTCACATTTTTTGTGTAATTGTATATATACCCTTAAAAACAAATAAATAATAATTTCAAAAATAAATATCAGCCACCAAACATCAAACAATAAAAAGATTTTTAAAAATAAGTAACACTCCATTGTATATTAGCAACCTTAAAAAACCAATTGTTACATATGAAGGAGTAACTAGTAAGTAATTAACCCAATTCCCTTATTGCTTTAGCAAAAAAGAATATGTAAAAATAATATTGTTATAAATTCAAATTCACAACCCTTTGGGCCACGAAACAACAATCATCTTGTTCTTGTAGAAACCGGTTCTTCAGCTATGGTCTCCAACAACGGCTTCTTCGATCTACACATCGAAATCATCTTCTTAAACTCAGGAGACGAAAACTCTTCAATCTCCTCCAAACTCAACCTAGGCGGCGTAGGCAGATTCTCAGGCAAAACTCTCACACTTCCTATTTTATTCGCCCCATTTTTAGCCGCGAGAAACAACGAAGCCAGATCAGCCGTGGTAACAACCGAATTAAGCCTATTCATTGGAAACAATACGTATACGGAGCTAACTTCGAGATCTTCATCCGCGTTGAGTGCGGAGAAGCGTGCTCCAATATGGAGAGTTTTGGAGTTAACTAGAAACGTGTTGGGTGACTCGAACATGAGTTCGGCCGCTTTGGTTGGTTGGTTTAGTTTTTTGATTTCGCCGTCGGGGTAAATGACCTTTGTGGCCTTTGAGTGTTTTGTGAGGGTGCATGAAGCGTAGTTGCCCATGGCAATGAGATGAATGTTTGTTGAGTTATTTGGAAGTTTGATTTGGTGATGGGAAATGAGGGGATTGATGAGTATATATGGAGATTGGAACGTTTGACAAGATATATTATATTAAATGAATAAATAATATGATATGATTAAAGGATAAAATAATTGAAGGTGACAGTTGGAATGGATGTGTTGACAATGAGATTTCCGCGTCCGGAAAGAAAGTAAAAATCGTCGATCTGGCTAATGGGTATACTTTCATATTGGTGTGGTACAACAAACTTCACGGAATGTACAGTACACCGTGAGTACATAATGTGTTGTCATGTATCATATTAGCTTAAAAGAGTAACACGTATATTATGGGTGTGTTATTTTTTACATGACTATATAGGTATAATAGTATAAGCAACGTGTCATTGGCTCTTTTAACATTCTAAGTGCGACTGTTATTGATAGCGTTGTGTATTTGGATGCTCATTCTACGGTATGGTACGGATGACTCCAAGAATGAGGGGTTACGGGCCTCTAAGCTATTGAAGAAGCGATATATATTTCGTACAAGAATAAATATGAAATAATCTAAATACAACCTTAATTTCTTATGAATACATGTAGGCTACCAATATTACATTATATTGATAATATGATTAATGTCAATTATTAGATTAGTTACATCCTAAAAAACTTGTAGAAGCATTCAGTTGTTTACATATGGAAAGAAGATGTGAACACTATGTTGAGCGACGCCCTTTCAAGTACTTTAGCTTCCTCCAATCTTGTATTGTCACGTTATTTTTACCCTAACTCACCCTCAAACCACTAAAACATTGGCTCTACTCCTTTGAATTACGCTAGAACTTTTTTATTTTAAATAAAAAACGAATTCAACAAATTAAAATAACTAATTTATAATTTCATAAAAAATCAAATAATACGTAAGTTAGAAATAACAAATAACATAACAACAATTAATAAAATGCATAAATTTTAAATTAAAGAAATTCTTTCAATTGTGAATGAGTTCGCATAATCTTCCATGTCTTAAGGTGAAAAACAAATTCTTTGAGCTCGTATCCATGTTTATATTCACTTAGGGCAACCTGAATAGCATCCTCGTTTGGCATTTGTTGGTTGCTCATCGCCTCTTTGAGTAGTTTGTCGAACTTGACACCATTGATCTTGATAATATCTCACCTATTCACGGTACACTTTGCAGGTTTTGTTACCAATTTTTTCGTGAAATACGTCAAGGATTTGTAGCCACATATCACAAGACCCTCGAACCTTTTTCGCTAATCTAGTCATCCAAACACTCGTCAACGTCATTTCTTCATTTTCAGCCCACTTGACCATTTGATTGATACAAGAACGTGTAATGTTTGTGTAAAGATTGAGAAAGAAAGTAGTATGTGAAGTGTGGTGTAGTGTTAGTGAAGGAAATGGGTTGTATTTATAGGGTTTTAATTGTAAAGTATTTTTTTAAGCCACAACGGTTGAATGAGCGTTCTACCAACACATTCAACGGTCACATTTGACCTCCATGACACAGCCTCCACCACCCTCTACACAAAACCACCAAGGCTACCCGCAAAGGTGGCAGCAGTGTACCCGACAAGGGTACCTATCCTCAAGCTAGTACACGCAGACACCCTTTCCACCTTTATTTAGTTTATGGCCTACTTTGTATTATATATATATATATATATATATATATATATGTATATATATATATATATATGTATATATATATATATATATCATTTATCAAATTCATTAAATAAATTAAAGTAGCGTTAAAAAAATCAGGTAATCTTTCCCGTGTTTGTAGCATGTTTCTGATTAGAAAAGTGTTCGGGCCTTCTCAATATTTAGTGATGTGAGTTTAAATATTTGCAAAACCAATGTTAAGCGGTATTTATGAGTAATAAATGTTAGTTAAAACTTTTCTATCAATCATAAATTACCGGGGAGAATGGTCAGGAAGATATTATCATAGCCTAAACATTTAACACATGACATAGCCTAAATATCAATCATAAATATGAGGGAGAATGGTCGGGAAGATATTACCATGGCCCAAATTTTTAACATATGACACTAGCCTAAATATCAATCATTGATATTGGGGAGAATTCGGTTTAGGGAGGAACCATTATTAGTTGCGAGAACCATGAGAACTCTTATCCAACGGAATTTTAACACATACCTGTAATCAAGTTAACTCAAAAGGGTATTTTAGTCTTTTTCTCTGATTGTCACATCCCCTCTCTTTTATATCTAAAACATATCACATCATCATTTATATGTCTGCATAACAATATCTTTCTCATTTCATCTCTTTTATACTTTTTATATTTAAAATTGAGAAAAAATATCTTGTGTTTTAAATTCAAACACCAAAAGTATTACGTAATTTAGAAAATACAAAAGTATCGAAAATGATATTTATTTCTTTTTGCTCTATCTTCCCTAATTATGATATAATGTTTTTTTTTATAAAATGTAAGCTATATTTATCTTATATGTTTATTAGAAAATACAAAATTATTGAAAATGATATCTATTTCTTTTTGCTCTATTTTCTCTAATTCTGACATAATGTTCTTTATAAAATGGAAGCTATATCTGTCTTATATGTTTTTTGAGAATTTTCTATTTCATTTGTTAAGGTTTGATGACTTTGCAAAACTTTAAAAAAAAACATTAGACAACGTGCATAAAAAGTTTTGACAGCGTGCGCAAAAAAGTTTTGACAACGTGCGTAAAAAAAAGTTTTGACAACGTGCATAAACATTTACACAAACTGAGTATGAGAACACCACTATGTAAAAACAAATATATTAATGTTTTGACAACGTGCGTAAATTTTTTTTTACACCCCTGATCGCCGGCCCGAGCTCATTTTAAACGTCTCGCGTAAATCTAATTTTCAAGCGTATGTAAAAACGGAAGGTGTAAAATAGTTTTTACGTACGTTTAAAAATGATTTTACGTAAGTTGTTGAATGTAAAATGTTTTTTTGCGCACGGTTTCGAATGAAAAAAATGTTTTTACGCTCCTGATCATCGGACCGAGCTCCTCTAAACGTCACGCGTAAATCCAATTTTCAAATGTATGTAAAAACGGCACGTGTAAATGTTTAGTTTTTACATACGTTTGAAAAATTGTTTCTCGTACGTTGTCGAATGTAAAAAAATTTCGCGGACGGTCTCGAATGTAAAAAAATAAAATCGTGCACGGTGTTGAATGTAATTTTTTTATTACATACGATAAAAAAAAATTTTTTACGCCCTTAATAGCCGGCCCGAGCTCCTCTAAGCGTTTGTGGAGTGTAAATGCTTTGTTTTTTCTTTGATTTTCGTAGGTATTGGGGCTTTTACGTTCAAATGACGAGGATAACGAACAAAAAATAAAGATCAAGATCAGAAATTGAAGACGTTTTCTTTTCATACATGTAGTGTAATTTTTTTGTATAAAAATCATGTGTTATAATTAATTCTTTTTTTAAATAGATAAATGTAATTAATGTTGACATAAAAGTGATATAGTCTATGATGTTTTATTGTTAGGTTGATAAGTTGACATGAATAGTACATAAGTCAAATTTTACAACATACCCTTCGTATACAATTTATTCATTTTTAATCAATAAAACCACTAAAAGACAAATTAAACTTAAACAATTTAATCTCAACCACTCATACATGAAAGATCTATGGTGAATAATGGTTTCTACAGATCTCGCATCTAAAGGTGGTTCCTATTTTACCCCATCCTTGGTTCCTTGGAGGAGAATGCCTTGGAAGATATAATCATAGTCTAAGTATTAATCATAAATATGAGTGGTTTGATGCCACATATTTAACATGGAAAGTTGATTAGCAAAAACATATGAATTTTGTGTCGAACATTACAATTATTTTACATAACTAGATAAGTATATAAGCTAAAAATATTTTAGTTTTTTTCATTTCAACTAAGAGACATCTAATGACGTAACACTTTAATAAAGTAGAAGTAATTAACTTTTAATACTTTGTAACACTTTTATTGAATCTACATATAAAAAGGATACGTAAACAGAGATAAACAACATGAATACAAAACAATCTTTTACCATTTCAGAAGATTCATGATCTCTCAACTAAAATAAACAAAGGATAAAGATATTAACGTTGACATTTAAACATACAAACACATATTGGAATAATAATAACCAGAAATGACTTACTACTAATTTACTCATTTCCGTAAGACATAACTAGACTATACACGTCGTGGGACTCAACCCATTCTTCGCTAATAACTTCCAACATCGCCATTTATGTGTTACAATGTTTTTTTATTAAAACTCGAATTTGTGTTAACTATTTCTGGAGATTCATGACCTCATAACAAGAATAAAGATACTAATGTCGAAATTCAAACATACATACATGTATTTGAATAATAATAACTAGAAAACAGACTCGATACTGATTTACTGATTTTTGAAAGACATAAAGAGACTATGCATGTCGTGGGATTCAACCCATTCTTCACTAATAGCCTTCTAACAACGTCATTTATGTGTTACAACATTATTTGATGAAGGATGAGAAAGAGATAGGGACTGGATTAAGAGAAGAAGACTCTTGATTGGTATAATGAGGAGTTTGATAGAGAGAGACAAGGTTTTATGAATCGATTAGGCTATGTGTTACCATTTCACAGATTTCACTGCAACGTAGACGTGAGCTCTCACTCACTTTTTCACCTTTAGTATGCAATAATTTCACAAGTTTTCACCATTCACCACCCATTAAAATAATATTTTGAATTTAATAAACTGAAAAAAAAAGAAAGAAAGAAAAGGTTTGATTGATTGAAAAGCTTGGAGCCCACCAATCGTTCCCCTTCACGAGCATTGTCTGCATCACCGCTCCCCCTTTTCACCGGCAACAACGCCTAAAGGAGTGGTGTGTCGGATCACCTCTACTGTGTGGGGACGTGATCCGGTAACACACGGTCTTACATTTAAAGATAAAAATAAACTTATTCGATAATTACTTAATCTAACAACTACTAAAAAACTCATTTTTATTTAATTCAGGGTTGGCTTCTCTTGTTTTTTTATATCTTTTTTAATTCCTATATATATGTGTGTGTAACATGATATTATCAAAAAATATCTATAATTTACAGTTGTTGGATTTGGCACTAATTTGTTGGGCATGATGATGATGAGTACGTTCCAAGTTTGTCACTTGTGTTAGGTTATCTGGTGAATGATGTATCCGAATGAGATCAAATACAAACATTTATGTTTGTAAGAACCAACATATTATTGACAAGTATCTCTCTATAAAAAAATTAGTTTAGGGGTAACTTAGACCTTTTTTACTATATTTATTATTAACTAATTAAATATAATAATTAAAATATCTCTAAATCCATGCAAGTTTAATTCAAATCAAATTTTGATTTTTAACATATCCATGATCCGGTAACTCTTCATGATCGAACCAACATGCAAGAACCACCACCCAAAAATATATAATCAACACTACACTATATAATTAGCATAACATCCTTAATCATTCTCCATTATCAGCACATAGTCCTCAATCGTTCTCCATTATCAACATAAACAACATTAGCACAACATCCTCAATCTTTATCATTATCAGCACATCTGATATCCTTATTATATCTACTTTTGTCTGTTTGTATTATACTGTAATTAACATATAATCAGCACATTAGCAGCACAACTATCATAATCAGCACATTATCAGCACAATTATAAAACACCTGTTGGTAACTTTTTTAAAAGTCACTTTTATAAATAAAAAAATATAGCAATATGATACTCATATTAAAGATAAAAAATAATTGATTTTATGGTATATATTTTTTTTAAATAATGAAGCATTTAAAAGTTATTTTAGTTTAAAAAACATTGGTGGAATTTGTATTTAATGGAAAATGGTCAAATGACTAGCAATTTTACGAAATTACCCTTCAGATATTAGTACTAATTTTTAATTATAAGGGTTTTTTTTAACCAACATCAACCCATGATTTAAACTATCAATGACTCAGATCTGTTTTTACGATTTCTTGTAATTAGCACCGTTTGTACAGGATCTGAACCCTGATGTATCCCTTTTTTGGTTGGTTTAGATATTTATAACTAGATAGTTTATTTGCGGCCATGTTTCAGATATTTATTTTTAGTTTTGATTTATATGGACATGCTACATAATACATGTACCTTTAACCAATTTGTCACCTAATAATGCAAGAGTGACTACACATTAATTAGTGAGTCAAGATACACAAAACCGGTTTCATGAACTTAAGTCTATGGTGTTTGGCAGAATTGACATTTATTATTATATGTTACTTGTGAAACAAAAATTAAAGGGCTGGTTGTTATCCACTTTGACAAGTGGACTATGTTGTGAGGGTCAAAACTCGAAGCCTCCAACTTTGCGTCTCTCAAAAGCATTGTACATTTTGATTTCCAATAATTATATATAAATAGTAAAAAAAAAAAAAAAACAATGTCAAAACCCAAAATACTTGAAAAATTAGTTAACTTTTTTTAAAGATGGTCATATATTTATTTGATTAAGTTTCTTTTCTTTTTGAATGGCGGAAAGATATAACATAAAACGAAAGACAAAGAAGAAGCTAGCCACAAATGTAAAATTACAAGAGAGACATCGGCGAATAACACTAATCTAACCAAGAAATACAGGTGTTGCTAAACATATCCCTCTCCTCTCCCCCTATCTCTTTTACTTGATAATGATATACTCTCCTCCTAAACTTATCAAATATATTGTTTCTAACTTAAATTTTTCTATGTAACATATTACCATCTTCAACTTTTTCTTCATTTAAAATCTCCTTTAGGGTGTTCTCCGAGTTATCAATACGGGTTTCTCTTAGGTTAATCAGATATATATATTTTTTTGAAAATCTATTGATTTGAATAACATTCGGATTGATCGGATTCGGTTTATTCAAATATCAGGTTGTTTGGACCGAGTTTTGGGTTATTTTATTCTGGTTTATATTTAATAACCGGAACCCCTATAACTATAAATACACGGTACAATTGATAATTATTCCTTCTGGTTTGGTTCAAAACATACAAATTAACCACAAAATCATACAAACTAGTATACCAGCTACTAAATGGCATCCAAAACTTTAGTTTTGGAACCACATAATACACGATGACCAATTAGTTTAAATTCTGGAAGAGCGATGAATTGTATTGGATTGGAAAATAGCCGAGGACAACAAGCTAGTAAAATTCGAGATTTATTTAATAAACTAGTTCGGGTTTATTGGTTAATTCCGGGACACATTAGCTTTATTTTTTTCTTTGATCCCTTAGGAGGACCCTCCATGAGTTTAATAGGACCCGACTTGTTCAAAGGAACAACCAACAATCCTCACCAGCCACATAGCGAGTTCAAATTTGAGATGCAAACGACCATGCATACAACACATGATTTGCTTGGATCGCCAAGTGACAAAACGAACAAGAAATCGTTAGAACACCAACCCCTCTCTCTAATCAAAAGATTCTTAGAAGTACCTAAGAGGATAACATGATGGTAAAGTGATGCATCCTCTAACCAAGTGGTTGGGGGTAGGGTTGTAAACGAATCGAACGAATACGAACAACGCCTTGTTCATGTTCGTTCGTTAAGGAAAAAATGTGTTTACGAACGGTTCATGAACACTTATCGAACGAGATTTTATGTTCGTGATCGTTTATTAAGGAAATGAGCGTGTTCACGAACGGTTCATGAACAAAAACAAAATTTGGCGAACACGACGAAGGATAAAGTTGGATAGCCCAAAGTAGCACTGGGGTGAAACTGAGTTTTCTAGTTTAATTGTTAGGGTAATAAAATAAATAAAAGTTTAATAATATAAAAAAAATATAGATAAAATATATGAAAGTACAAAAATCTTTAATTAAAACACAAACATACGGACATAAACGAACGCAAATGAACAAATGTTCCTGAACACGTTCACGAACACCTTACAGAACGTTCACAAATGCAAATGAACAAATGTTCCTGAACACGTTCACGAACACCTTACCGAACGTTCACGAACACAATTGAACGAATGGGACCTTTGTTCATGTTCGTTCATTTAACTAATCGAACGGAATTTCTCGTTCATGTTCGTTCGTCCAGGAAACGAACTTCTCGTCGAACGGTTCACGAACTGTTCGTTGAAAGTTTGATTCGTTTACAACCTTAGTTGTGAGTTCAAATCCTGAAAAGAAACATGTATAGTGTGATTTTAGCCATCCAAAAAAGTCAAAGTCTTAGAAAAAATTCAAGTTTACAGAAATTAGTCGAAAATATACAAAAAATGAGAAAATGTAGAGGAACGTCGGTTGCGGTGGTCAGCTGCAAGACTATGATTGGTTAAAAATTAGTTAACAAGAATGATGGGAGTTCCTTGTGTGTAGGAGCTTAGGAAGGTGCCTTTGCACGTTACATTGGCCTTACTTTATTATATAAATATTCATATGATTTCATTATATTCATACGAGTTCATTATATATTTATATTCATATGAGTTTTAAGGTATGCAGCGTCATAGTCACATGGATCATAATGAGTAGGAAGAAACCAGGGTTGTTCCATATTCATATTTATAACGTCCTGGTTTTGAACAACATTTTAAAAATAATATCTATAAATGTCAAACTTTAATCTTTCTTTCTTATTTATAAAAAATATTAAAGAAATGATCACAAAAAGTGTTTGTTCCAAATCAAACGTAACAATGTTTTGAGTAAATTACACGGATGATTCTAGTGGTTATCGAGCGTAGTTGTCCTAGCTAGTTCTTATTGTTTATCAGAATAAAAACAAGATTCTTAACAACTATGAATATTCGAATATCGTGTGGTTGAAGTTTTAAAACATAATTTTGGACATCATAGGGTCTCACATGCGCACGTTTATTTCAAGGCATGATTTATACTGTTGCGTATCAAAGAAAATGTAATTATATGGGCAATTTTAGCAATATTACTTAAGTTTTTTTTTTTCTGTATGATGTTTGACTCAGCGAGCCATGTCGTGTCCTCAACATCACACAATGAAACATATGTAGAATGATCGATAGACCAAGATTCGTGTTCAAGTGCTATAGCTTTGTTGGAAATCCATGGGCTAGCTTGGAGATTCATTTGGGGCACGTTTCATACCTTTGGAGAGTAGTGACGGATTTAAGAATTTTTTCAGTGGGGTTTCTTATGGTAAATTATTACTAATTCTCAATATTTTCTTTTTGTAAATCATACAAGGTTTCCATTATTTTTTTTTTTCACTTTTTTTTCAAACCGAGGGGGTTCCTAGGAACCCTAAAAAACCCTTTGGATTTGCCCCGATTAGAGAGACACTATCACAACAAACCCTTATAAGAGATTTGAAACAAAATTTATAACAGCTTTGAAACAAAAGAATACGGTATCTTTAAATACTCCCGTTCTAGTTTTTTTTCTCATGCTAGCATTGGTTTGAGATTTTCTTTCTTTCTTTCTTTTGGTTTTTGTGAATTCTTTTAGTTTACTTTGAATGCAATTTATATTTTCTTTCTTTTTTTTTTTGGTTTTTGTGAATTCTTTTAGTTTACTGTGAATGCAATTTATGATAATTTACATTCTGTGTATGCTTTTTTATTCTTCTCTGATTACACGCTAGTGGCCTAGTGCTTTTTATATATCGGCAGACTGGGCTAAAAAATGGGCTCACATAATTGGGTTTCTCTTTACCTTTTATGTCTATGATTTAAAATAAAATTTTAGATTGTATTGGGTCCATGACATTACATCCCTCCCGGGTCCAACTCATTGACAACATTTTGAACCAAAAATTACTAATAAACTCCGAAACCGAAAATGGTATTGAAAAAAATGTGACAACTCTGAATTTTCATTCCAATAGAAAAGCATCATATTTTCACGTAACTTAAATTTATATCCGTCCTTAAAATTTATAATTCATATAACTCGTTCACACTGTTTAGAACAACATATTCTTTTCAAAATGGATGGAAGATTATGACTTATGAGACTGAAACCATTATCCATTTTGAACTCTCACTTGAAATAGTCCATGCTTTTCGCACCCTTTTCACGCATAAACAAGTTTGTCCGTCAAATACCCTTTTACATATTAACGTTTCACCTAATTTTTCACACATATGTCACATACTTGTTCGCTACTCACCCTTTTCTTTTTCTTCTCATGGACCTTTAGTGCGTGGCTATTAGACTTCAGGAACAGGCACTAGGGCGGAAGGGGCACCCACATAACGCATTCCAACTTGTGAATCAAACAAATAGGAAAGTGTCACCTCATTTGAACCCATTCCATCTAATTTCACCCCTAAAGGGACGAGCACCCATCTAGTTGAACCCATTACCCATTTCAACCAGCATCCAATAATATTGTGCCACATCACTGTCTAATACACTTTTAATTAAAATTAAATGAAAAAATATCAAACACCTTCATCTAGTTCTAGTACCGATCATGAACTCGTGAGTGAGCCCACGTGGGCATCTGCTTTACCAAACTGTAACTGAATTAGAAGCACAAAGATTACTAGATGACGTAGATAGTAGTAAAAAGATAGAACCAATTAAGAGTGTTACAAATGACAAAATAATAAAAGCTGTGAGACCATTGATTGTGTTTGGTATAGGGGGGGCAGCCATAGGGAGGCCTGAAGATGAACTTAAAATTTTGGTTGACAAAACTGAAATCCCATTTATACCTACACCAATGGGTAAGGGTTTGTTGACCGATTCGCATGGGCTCGATTAAATGCAGGGACATGGAGGACAAAGGGGGTTGGTTTAGGTTATTGCATTGCTGCAGCCGTGGCTTCACCTGATCGGCTCGTGGTTGCTGTTCAACTCGGTTGTGTAAATGTGCGTAACTGAACCGATATTTTCTGTTACCAAGTATATTAAAACTAAACAATCAGTTTCATTTAATTTGATTTGATTATTTCGGTTCACATTTCGGTAATAGTTGGGCTAATCAGTTTTCTGCTCACGCTTACAGTTTGAAGGGGATCTGTTTCATTTGCGTGCACATTGTTTAATTATCCTGCGCACATACTAGATAACAATCGTCTCACATCTAAGATTTATGCAGAAACATCAAATGGGTGACCCCTTTTAGGAAACAGAAAGCATATACCAAAAAAAAAACCATTGAACTTTCTGTATTAAGCATGCACATCTATTTAAGTCGGTAGACATAAGCTTAACATACGCTTCTCCCATAAACATTACCTACGGCGGATCGAACCAAGGGGGAATGAAACTCGTTGACGGGTTCCTGGCAGCACGTTGGTCCTCATTTCTTGCGATGTGTTTGGTGCATTCTCACCGCTTTTACCAACATTATCTTCCACCTCTTGTTCTTCAACCGCTTCACTTGATCGGTTCATTTGGATTTTCATCAGGTGGTTTGAAGCAATCAGCGTGTCCCATGCTGGAGGAAGCGACGGCCCATTTAGTGGCCTCGGAATCGGTTTACTGTTGACCTTCATTGCCGCATCTTTGACCTACATAATGCACGAGTAATATGAGTTCCTTTCGCAACAAGAAACTAATATAATAACGATTATGATAAGAAACCAGAATGTAACGTACCTCGGGTGCAGGGGAACCAGTGAAGCTGAAATAGCTTTTAGACTTGATAGCAAGCGTTACGTCATCTTGATCAACACGAGCCTTTCCAGCATGGTTCGAGTAGGTTTGTGCATCCGTTATTAATTCAACAGCAGTACGATAATAAAGTTCTAGAAACTGGCGTACGACACGAGGTTCATAATTGTCAATACCGACGGATTTCAGCAGGGCTATAATCGTCTTCGCATCTTTTGGCAAGTTGTCATCTCCACCAGCCATTCTTTTGATTGTCTACAATCATTCAACAGACCAATTTGTTTCTATGAAACTATCACATTGTAAGTTAAGAACCCCATACATACATGGATGATACTATATTTCGCATAGCAACGCTCTGCAGATAAGCGTAACAAATACATGTATTCATGCACACTTGTGTAAACACATAAACTAATAAACATCTACATACACAAGTCAAGTATTAAACCTATCAATCTTTCATAAACACAACTAAAAATCGCCTTAAGAGATCCAAAACAAACAGCCGAAGACAAATATAACAAACGAATAAATGTGCATATCTTTACACTATGTATAGGGTAAAATTGTAAACAAATGCTAAAAAATATCCCCACACCACCCCCTTACTAACAGAAGATAACTAGTTTAAATTTCAACATTATATGATCCATAGATTTTGTGTCCTCTTATATGGACAAATTATCTGTGTATTTATCTGTGTTAGGAAACAAAATTAAATAAAGGTAAATTCATATGTGAATAGGCGTTTTTCATCATCAATTAAATAAACATAAATACATATCAACTTTTCAAAATTTCAACCAGATTCAATGCATTTTACAAAATTTTCTTGCAGATTTGAGACGACTCGTCACTTTGTACAGAAACTGGTACGATTGAGCATAAAATAGAACACTGGATTCACACAATTCTTTTTGTATGATGAAATTTATAAATTTCTAACTGCAACAAACAAAATCCATAACTTCTCTACGATATCAACATCGATGAACTTAACAACCGTATGATAGTCAGGTTGCAGGAAAAAGAACCGCCGTAAGTTGAAGAAAAGATGAATAAAATCCCTAAATAATAACATAAAATTAAATCAACAAGAATCAAGTATGAAAGCACACAATGATCAGCATGTTAACATGTAGCATGTATGAATAAACAGCAAGAAAGATGCAGAGATAGAGAGAGAAGCAGTATGTACCTGATGGTGGCGTAGTGTGGGCTTCAACCGCACCGTCACAGGGAGAAATAGCGTTGAGGAAGAAACGTAACGTAGCGCCAAATGGCAGGATTTTTTGGGTTTTTTTTAAATTTTATTTATTTTTTGTGTGTTTTTTGGTGGGGTCCACAGCATTTATTGGATTTGAACATATTTATTATTGTGTGATTTAAGTTGAGAAATAATATATTTTCTAAACAGATGACTTACATTTTTTTTATCTCATAATGCGTTATTATCAAAATAATATTTACATATAAGAGGTGCTAAATATTTCATGTTGTGTCACATATTTGAAGAGAACATATTGTTTCAAAATATTTTTTTGTTTCACATTATACATAGAATAGAGTTTTATTTCAAATTTCACAAACAAATTATGTGTTGTTATATTTATTGTCTTTGTGACTATTTTTATAAAAATATTTGCACTAATTTATAATGTTGATTTTGGCATTTTACCAATTTTGAATGTCAATGTTGGGCTAGTTTATAATTTATTTGGTGTAATTGAAGAGATGTAAGGTTTGCCATTAAAAAATGGATATATTATCATGTTATTAAAGTGTTTAGATAGTTTAAGCCCTTGTGTAGTGGAGCGTAATAAAAGGAGGTTGTGTAACTCATAGCGCTTGGAACACCACCCCCGGGGCGTAATAGAGAGGTTATAGTTGAAGGGGTGATATATAGCGGCATTATGGGGGACTTTCTCTCAAGCAAACATATATATACCATATATACATACATATATAACCCCACTACACACTCAAATTACATAACCCATCCTTCTTACACAATTATCTCGTGTATTATAACCATGCATTTACATAACGTCATTACATATGGCCTAAAATGAATCATCCGACTAAACTTAAAGTTAAAATGAATAGAAAGTGTTCAGATACTTTAAAAATGAATCGGTTAAAATGAATATTGAGTGTTTAGATACTTTAAAAATGAATCATCCGACTAAAGTTAATTTTTAAATGAATATACTCAACTTTTGATTTACTACCATTAAATACAGAAATCAATACATGGTATTGTGCGAGTAATAGGATCCTGAATATTAATTACACACCCCAAAAACGGTTGAGTAATTATATTTTAATAAAATTAAAATATTTGAAAGCTATTATTATATATATAGTCCATCATACTCACTCCTCAGATTCAATATATCCTTGCAATTCATTAAGTTGATTGTCGCTAGAAGCTTCAGCCAACTCCGTATTGTCTCCCAAACCTTTCTCGCATGACGACACTGCACCAATAGATGATCCACGGACTCCGCCTCAAGCCCACACTTCAAACAAGTTGTATTTATGTCCAGTGTACCCCTCTTTCGGAGTTCAAATTTCACTGGAATGCTAGTTAATATAATTAACCTTTTTGGAACACTTTAGAAGTGAAACGCCGCCAACAAGACTTCCCTAAAGTGAAACACTCGGAACGCTCCTTACAGAAGACCGGCCATAGCTAAGATGGAACTCTAATGAAACCCTAATGAAGGAACCACTACCAGGGCATCAACAGGCTATACTTCCCTAAGCTTTTTTCTTTTTCTTTCTTTTTTGTTTTATTTAGGATGTGTTAATAACTTGTACATTATCTCTATTTAATATCTTGAACATAATAGTTATTTGAAGTTTAAACTATATAAATATAATAATTGGGTAAAATAATAAAAATATGTAATTTTTTAAAATGATTTGTTAAATGTTTTACATTATATGTATACCTTTCAATAATTCAATTTATTTAAGCTATTTTATTAACAGAGTATTTTTATAGTATCATCTATAAACTTCTATAAATAGTTTGATTGATTAAAAAATAATAGTATTATTAAAACTAAACCTAAAAATTTGTATTAATGCTTGTGGGAATCAATAGAAATAACTGAAAATCTAATATCACAAATGATTAGTTTTTAGTAGGGGTGTGAATTTCTGACACGACCTGAAAACCTGACACGACTCGAAAACCTGACACAAACCTAACACAAACTTCGCGGGTTTAGGTTTAGTCTAAACAGGTTCGGGTCAGTTTCAGGTTGAACTTGCCAACCTGTTTAGGTTAACGGGCCGGGTTTGGGTCAACCTGGTCGGGTTGGCAGGTTGACCCGTTTACACATTTATACCATATTATATTTTTTTTACAATATATTTTATGTCATAAATTAAATGGGGTGTGTAATGCCATTATTATAGCTTAAAAAGAGAAATTAACCAAGATTTTATAATTTAAATATGATATTATAATATACATTTGTGTTTTTTAAGTAAATTTTAATTTTAATATATTACTTTCAAAAAAAAATCAAAAAATTCAGGTTGAACGGGTCGTGTTTGAGTCAACCAACGAAACTTCAGGGCGTGTTCGGGTTCATATGTATGATAGGGTTCATATGTATGATACAATTTTCGGGTTCGGGTCAGGTTCGGGTTTGTGTAAAATCGGGTTCGGGTCGGGTTGAACCCGCCAACACGCGAACACGACCCGTTTAGCACCCCTAGTTTTTAGCCACAGAAATAGATATTTGGGATGAGATCGGTACGGTACTTGTACCCGTATCCATTTTGATATCGAATCTGAACAAAACTTGGTACCGAATACCATGTCGAATATTATGGTACAGTACGAGTACATGTGTCGGTACTTGTATTTTTGTTTGATACCCGCTTTGATACCACTTGTTTTTCTAAAATCTTTTGAGCACTCGTATAGGTACCAAATAAGTAAAACTGGTACAAGTTTGATGACATATATGGTAATGTTGGTACGAGTCGTAATACAATACGGGTATTAGTACCCTTTTTTACCCATGTACCAATACCGAAAGTATTGAATGTCGAAATTAAGAAATCTGGGTATGGGCACGGATATGTGGGAAAAATCCCATCCCTACTTCTCGTTCCGCACTTTTGGTCCCTGAAACCTCAAACGTATCTATAGTTACATTCTTTTTAATTGAAGCACTTTCTCGTGCACTTTCTCGTGCACTTAACTCTACATGGTTGCCTCTTAGTGAGTGCGATAACGTTTCGATCATCTTCGTAATGTTAAGTCCTTCCCATGCTGCGCATCTGTTCACCGAAACCCCAAATGCACTGAGAGTTACGTCCTTTTTAGTTGAAGCCCTTTCATGTGCACTTACCTTTACATAGTTGTCTCTTAGTGACTCCGATAACGTTTCGATCAACTTCATACCTTTAGTTATGTTTGTCACATGATCTAACATGTTATGGCCTTTCCGTGCCACATTTCAAGTGTTTGAAACCCAAATGTATGGATAGTTACGTCCTATCTAATTGAAGCTCTTTCTCGTGCATTTGCCTCTACATCGTTGTCTCTTAGTGACTTCGATAACGTTTTGATCAACATCTTAACCTTTATTTGAGTCTGTCACATAATCTGCCATGTTAAGGCCTCCCCGTACCACTCTTGTCACATGATCTGACACGTTAAGGCCTTCTCGTGCCGCACTTTTGGTCTTTGAAACCCCAAACATTCTGATAGTTACGTCCTTTCTAGTCGGAGCCCTTTCTCGTGCACTTGCCTCTACATAGTTGTCTCTTAGTGACTCAGATAACGTTTCGTTCAGCTTCTTAACCTTTAACTAAATCTGTCACAAGATTTGGCATGTTAAGGTCTTTCCAAACCGCACTTTTGGTCCCTGAAATCCTAAATGTACCAATAATTACTCATTTTTAATTGGAGCCATTTTCTCGTGCACTTATCTTTACATAGTTGTCTCTTAGTGACTCCGATACATGTACCGGTATCGAAAATACTGGTATAAAATCTGGACAAAACCGGGTATCCATACTATCCAATACTGTACCGAATATTATAGTACAAGTACGGGTATCGGTACCGGTATTACGGTACGGTACCCGCTTTGATACCATTTTGTTTTTTAATCTTTTGAACACTTGTATGGGTACCAAATAGGTCAAATCAATATGAGTACGGTACCAAACAAAGTAATATTGGTACGAGTAGTGATAAAATACGGGCATCAAATACGTAAAATAGGTATGCGTGCCATAATACAAACACAAAGTAGTAATATATAAAATTCAATATCAGTGCCTTTTTTATTCGTAAAAATACTCAAAAGTACTGAATAACAATAAATTTGGGTACGATACATGTACCGAATACCTAAAATCGGTACGCATACAAGCATCGGTACTGTACATTACGAATATGAATACATGTATTTAGGGGGAAAAATCTCATACTAACGCGCACACAAATTATATTACATAAAACTAGCGACGTCAACTTCCAATCATAATTTAACATCTACAATATACTTTATATACAGTACGCACCAGGTCCTTTTTTTTAAACCGGAACACCAAATCCGTTTGGAAAGGCTTAAATTAAACCTTATTTTTACTGTTGTTATTTTTGTTTTTCTTTCTTTTTTTGTGTCTTAAATTTGGCTTTAGTATTATATACTATCTACTAATATTCTTTTATTATTTTGGTCATTACTATATTTATAAAGTTACTATTATCATTATTATTATTATTACGTAATGTTTTAGTATAGTTATTATCATTGTCTTAATTGTTGTTACAAACATTGTTGTTTTTGTTATTATTATTATTAGTATTACCTTTTTATGTTTTGGATTTAATATTGTTAGTTTATAATAAGTTTTATTACTAATACTCTTATTTTTATTATTATTGTTATTATTTATGTTGTTATTGTTGTTGCTAGAGCTGCTGCTGTTGTTCTGGCTAATATGGCTACTGACGGTCCATTTTGTAAAGACGATATTTTATAGTATTTAATTCTTAGTTTTATTGTTTTCTTTATAGTTTATTTCATGATTAAATTAGAGTGAAATGCTTGGTTGGTTCCGTGGTTTACGAAAATTGCAGACTTGATCCCAATGGTTTACTAATTACACACTTGGTCCTAATAGTTGTAATTTTTGCACTCGGGTGGTCCTTATCACTAACCCATGTTAAATTTTTCAGTTAAGTCTTTATGAAATGACTATAATACCCTTATGTGTTAAAGAAAATAAAACAATATATCTCCTACCTCCTTCTTCTACCCTAGACCACCACCACCATCTCACCTCCACTGCCAGAACACCCACCACAACCACCATCTTCCCTCCACCACTGAGCACTCCCTCTACCACCAATACGTCGTCCATCATAAGATTCATAACCCCCAAATCAACAATCGAACCCTGCTCAAAATCTCCGAACTCGCATCCCCCTTCCAAATCGACCCAATCAACCTCTTATCTGCCAACTCAATGACATTTCCCAACCTATTCTTGCATCGACAGTATTCGCAAATCTGTAACAACCCATTACAAAACAAGACCTTCTGATACGTTATCCAACATCGCGGATGTTTTGTATGGTGGATCGGGGAACAATCGGCTCCATCGACTGGATCGGGGAACAATCGGCTCCACAGGCCCGATCGATGACGGATTGAAGGGCGGAATCTCCGGCGTTGTTCTTGGCCACGCACTAGAGTTTGAGTGAAACGCCGTCGGATTGTTGTTGTTGGTGGAGAGTGGTGGCGCATGAGAGAGGGCGTGCGGCGGAGGAGGGTGGGAAGCTCTGGAGACATTGTTGAAGTGGAGATTTGCAGGTGTGTTGGTAGGGTTTTTATGAGGGTGGGAAAGAGGGGAGAAAGAAGATAGTTTAATTTATTTTAATTATTTAGGGTAATCTAGTCATTTAACATCAATTTAATTGAGAAATTTAACATGGGCTAGTGATAATGACCACCCGAGTGTAAAAATTACAACTATTAGGACCAAGTGTGTAATTAGTGAACCACTGGGACCAAGTCTGCAATTTTCGCAAACCATAGGGACCAACCAAACATTTAACTCATTAAATTACAAGTTTTGTTCTTTATGTTTACACAATTTTACAGGCGGTTTTCTTTAGTGCAAAACTTTGCAAGTTTTGTGCGTTTTGTTTCAAAATCTTACATATTCTATCCTTTAGGCCAAACCCAGTTAGATTTTTTTTGTTAAACCTAGTCATGTGCCTTGTACATGAGGGCATTTTTGTCATTTTACATCCTCAGGGACTATTATATAAAGCAACTTATAGTAAGGGACTGTTGTGTAAAAAAGAAAAAAATATTTACAAATAAACAAAAACTCTACACACAGATATCCTCTCTCTCCTAAATTTCCTCTCTCCAGCCTCAAGATAGTGGGTGTTTCGGATTCCTTATTTTCACTACTTTTTAACTTAGAGTAAACTGTCATTTTGGTCCCCGAGGTTTGGGTTGTTTATTTACTTTAGTCCAAATCTCAAACCTTTTGCATCTGGGTCCCTGTGGTTTTAGTTTTATTGCCATTTTGGTCCAAAAGTGATATTTGTCTTATAAAATCCTACTATTTTGTCTTATTCCTCAGAGGCAAAATGGTCATTTTAAACAGTAATATATATATTATATATACAAATAAATCTCAAACTCTGCTTATAATTACTATTTTATCCCTGAGGAAAAGGAAAAAATAGCATAATTTTAGAAGACAAATATCACTTTTCGGCCAAAATGACAATAAAACTAAACCACAGAGACCCAGATGTAAAAGGTTTGAGATTTGGACTAAAGTGGCAAAACTGTCCAAACCTCATAGACCAAAATGACAGTTTACTCTTTAACTTGTTAACTTCTTGAAAAGTTAAAAAGAACTTTTTAGGTGTTTGGGAATTCATGTCACGTGAGGAATAAGTTAGTAAGTTAGAAATTTTAACTTATTGACTTTTTTTTAGAAGTTAAAAAGGAGTTTTGAGAAGGAATCCCAAAAACCCCCCATAGTGGTGGTGGTTTCAGAATTGAAAGGAGACAAGTAGAATTGAATGAAAACAAGTGCTTATCCAAATAAATCCAAAAACATAGGAAAAAAAAGTAATTAAACCCTTTTCACCTTCTTCATCTCCCCATCTGCAAATTCATTTCACCCACAAGTTATGCCCAATTCGGAAGAATCAAGCCAAATCCCCCTCTGTTTTCTTTTATTTTTCTCTTTCAATTACAAGATCAAGGGTTTCCAATTATAGTTAATTGTTTTTCTCCTTTTGGGTGTTGTTAAATTCAGAGAAAAAGGTTTATTGGATATATAGATTAGCTACTGAGAAGCTTGCTGGACGAAGAAAGAAGCAATAGAACCTCTATGTTTGACTGTAGATCGGTGGTTACATGAAGAAACAAAGGTGTAGTGATGCGGTTTCGTGATTTAGTTTGTAAAGTTCGAGTCTTTGTGTATGGGCAGGGACGACTGTTGTCCGTTTGATGATTGATTTTCGGCGGGCAAATGGAGCTGTATTCAGTTAGGTGGGAGGTGGCAAAGTGGGAGAGAGGGATGGTCGCAGAGAGAGAGAGAGAGGGTATAATGTTTTAATAGTTTTCTTTTTTAATTAAATGGATAAAATTACAAAAATACCCTCATCTACCTACTAAAATTACAAAAACATCTTCATTTAACCAAAAAATATAATTGGGGTTGCCCTAAAGAATAGAACGTGTAAAATTTAGAAACATAAAACACAAAACTTGCAAAGTTTTGGGCTAAAGAACACCACCTGCAAAATGATGTAAACATAAAGGACAAAACGTGTAATTTACTCTTTTTCCATTTATATGTTTGCACTTTAGAGAACGGGCTAAGCAAAAACTATAAAATTAAGTCAGGCGTGCATTGGTCCATTAGTGGGATTTTGAAACAGCCCATTATGGAAAATTAGTACACGGCCCAGGAAAAGAAAAGACCCAAGTCCCAAGAAAAGAGTTAAAGAGGAAAAGACCGCTTTTCTTTTGGTATATCGCTCGCTCGACACAACTAGGAGTTGTTTGTCAACTTTTGAATGGTTAAGTGTTGAACAAGTAAAAGGTCTGAATCATTAAGTGTTGAATTAGTAAGAGATCTGAATCATTCACTAAAAGGTAGTATAATGCTTAGCCATTTAGAGGCAAATGTCTGGTCAATTCAGATTAAAGGCAAATGATTGAGGCATTGAGAGGTAGTATAGAGGCAGCCAAATGACCAGACATTTGCCTCTAAATGGCTAAGCATTATACTGCCTCTTAATGAATGATTCAGATCTCTTACTAATTCAACACTTAATGATTCAGACCTCTTACTTGTTCAACCCTTAACCATTCAAAAGTTGGCAAACAACCCCTTAGTATAATGCTTAACCATTCAGAGGCAAATGTTTGAACCATTTAGACATCTACTCGCGAAACAAACAGTCTAAACCATTAAGTGTTGAACCAGTAAAATGTCTGAATCATTAAAAGCGTCATTAAACTAAAGAAATAGACCCTCAAAGTCTATAATAGTGAATTTGACCAATTTTAACTCGATAACTTTAATTTTCATATATCCGATATAAAATCATCAAAATATCTTTAAGCATATCATCAATAAATAAAAGTACAATTGCTTGACCACTAAACATTATAGTTTCGTTCAAGGTGTAGCATACCTTCACAAAACAAGTAATTTATTACATGCAGCAAAAAAAATTGGAAAATGAGTTTGTAATCAAATCTATGTCGATAACAAGCAACGGTTAATCAACAAGAATGAAACCAGATATAAAACTTTATTTTAACGATTGGATATGATATTGTGATTACTAAAACTTATCAAATACTTGGCCCCCATTGCCAATCCTCAGTCATTGTAAAACACCTCTTAGGTTGTATTTTTAAAATTGATCTTGCTACGGTTGACATCCCGTTCTAATGATTAAATTCTTGTTATCAAATGATAGTGTTTTAAGCATGATAACACTTCAATTAAACGGTTATGCATCCACATTAGAGCATGTATCATTTTCTTCAACAATCGGTAACTTGGATACTTAAGGATGCCTTTTACAAGGCCAATATTCCTGCTAATCGTCTTGGGATTATATCCGAGATGAAGCGTTGGCATTTCTTTATGTTATTTTGATTGCTAATTAATTTTACATCTGAACACTTGGATGTTGATTTTGGTTTAAATGAATATTATTGAGAAATGGTTTCAAGTTTCAACCATCTGATTATATTAGTCAGGGACAATTGGTGTTGTAATGTACACTATGTGCCCACATTTGAATTGACTTGATTCGATTAACAATCCTAGGTTATGCCTATGTAACCTAAATGAAACTTAATTTCAAATAAACAATCATGTAACAAAGAGACATTTTGGGTCCCATAAGTTCTTTTGGATTGGATCACAACATGCAATGTCAAAAGGATGTGTTGATTGTTGAAACATGAAAGGCATAAGTTGGTGCCAAAGCTTATCAACCTTTTATGTTCTGGTGACCTAAGCGAGGGACAAAAACTGTATGATGCAAACTACAAACCAGCCAATGATGGAGACCCATGCAGCATACCAATTCTTAAACTATTGACTTAAAACAAACAATTAAACCACCTTCATATCCAATTAAATGAGATCCAAAATCAATTACAAGAGCCTAATCCAGAAATGTAACATAACATTTTAACTTGTAAATGGTATAATCATGTGTTTATAAACTTCACCTCTAAGCTATATACTTAATTACTCTACACCACTGCTTATTTAAGTATTCATGAAATTAAGAGTGTAGATGAACAAAGTTCCCTTGATATACATAACCTCATAAGTCATATCCGATCACGGTTATTCAGAAAATCTAGCGTGGATTGACGCCCATAAGCATTTCCTCATCAGTAAGCGAGTGACGAAAGTGACAACGGTGACCATACGGACAGATATCACCAGCAAGAACCATACGACACACCTCGGTCTTGTAACGAGGGTGCCTGATCACAGGCCTCAGCTCGCTTATTCCATGTGCGAAATGACAGTTGTCCCCATAAGGACAGGTTCCAGTCTCCTGCCACTTGTTGCACAGCTCGGTTTTCGACATTCCCTGATTGTACACCTCAAACTCCAATCCATCTGCTGCTTTCTTCTCCCCGGGGACACGCACCCGTTGCTGTTCATATCACAATTATAACAACTTACTTTATTAGGTCAGGTTGTGAAATTGAATAAAGCATTAAAGCATTCGTCCCTTTTAAGCAAACATACATAAATTCAATTCTAAAGTCAAACTTACATAAGATATTAAACTGAAAATGACTAATGAAAAGTCAAAATATCTAACAGATTGAATAATAAAAATTAGATCTAATTCAGGCATTTTACCGATTGACCTAAGGAAGGAGTTGTAATCCGTTGGCGATTAGGTTGTTGAGTCGAAATCAATTTCAGATAACCTTTGGAACGAACCGAAATACTTTTAGGCATTGAAACTCTCTCACTATTATGCCTAACAAATTGGTTAGGTTCAATCACGCTCGTAGGACTCACACTCGGAACCTTCTCGATTGAGCCACTGCTTTCAGAAAACGATGCTCCAATGCCGAGACGGTTAAAATCACCGATTAAGTTCGACGAAGACGAACGCATAGACGTCGTAAGGTAATTCTGCCTCTTTGCCTTCGAAAACAGGTTCAATCTCTGCACCAAATCACTATTCGCAACGCGTAAAGCTTCGTTCTCAATACGAAGACCGTCTACCTCTTTAACACATTCCTGTAAGCTCTCGAGACACATTGTGTAGCTGTTATACAGCTGCTGGTACTCGAGGATGAAACTCGCTTGACTGAGGCGATTCTCGGTTGCGATAGCGTTCGCACTGAACGTATCGTCATCGAACGAACAGTCAGATGGAGAAGAGAATGACAGCTGTGAGTGCGATAGCAGTTTTGGCGGGAAAATCGAGGAAGAGAATGAAGCAGGAGGATTGAATAATTCACCGGAACTGAAATCGAATTCTAATTGATCGTTGTGAGATGCGATAGCAGAGAGAAATAGGTTGTCAGATAAGTTATTACTATCGTTATCAGTTCCGGTACCGTCGAAGGTTATCGATGAACCTGTATCCTTCTTCTCCATCTCCGTCACTCACAGATTGATAAGTTATTCCTCTGTTTCAACATCAAAATCACAATCACAATTAACACAACGGAATCAGTTACTTGAAGCAAAAGTTATCACACAAATTAACATGAATAATCACCATAACTCACTCGAGAGCATATTAACAAACAACATTTCTAAACACAGACCGATAATTTTCTCTGTGCATCAAAATCACAACAAACCCATCGGAATCACACAATTGAGCCAAAAATCAGCTCGCAAACACGAATAATCACCATAACTCACTCGAAACATAAAAACAAGCAGATTAACATATCTTATCACACTCATGTAACGAATAACTTGAAGAAGTTAACCGGATTAAGGTGAAAACTCATCGGAATCACATACTTGAATCAAAATTTAGCTCACAAAAACGAACAATCAATGAATCGCCATATATAACTCACTCGAGAACATATTAACAAGCAAATTAAAATATCTAATCACATTCATGAATCTAATAACGAAAACACTGAAGAACTGAATCGGAGTAAGGTGAAAACACATCCGAATCACATACTTGAATAAAAAACTAGCTCACAATCACGAACAATCAGTCAAATCAGCATATATAACTCATTCGATAACATTTGAACTAGCAATTAGCAAACAAACATTTGTAATCACATTCATATATTGAATAACGAAAACATTGAATGATTTGATCGGAATAATTAGGTGAAAACGATGAATACCTGAAGATGCTGTGATGAGGAAATGGGAAGTTAGAGTATGCTGAAGGAAGAAGAAGGAGGAAGCAGTATAAAAGAGGGGATGGGGAGAGGGATCAGGTGTGTCGCGGAACAGAGTAGGCTTGGTAGGAAAGGAAAGATGGAGGGTGGATAATAATTGGGTAAAGAATTGCTTGAGGCGGACGTTGAAACCGTTAGAGATACACAAAGCTCCTTCACAACAGCAATGCCAGTGCGTCCACTTCTAACAAACCGGCCTCTTCACCAACCTACAGCATTCCATTTTATATTATTTTATTATTATTTATCTCAATTAAATAAATAATAATATATTTATGTTTAGATATATAGAACTCAATACAACATTGTTTTATACGATTTATCTTTACCACGATGTCCCAGCTCTGAAACAGTGAGTAATTTGAAAGTTTGAAAACGTCGATATCTGGTCTTTTTGTGGTTATATTATATGAATTGTTAAAGAAAAATATTGTCCATACATACATATGTTTATTGTGTTGATTTATCATGTAAGTCAGCAGGTGAGTATATGTTTTATGACGAAATAATAATATTGTATATTGTCATACGTGTGATATGAATTAAAACTTTTATATTAAAACAGTACATGCAAATTGAATTTAATAACATATATGTTGATTGATAATAATAATAATAATAATAATAATAATAATAATAATAATAATAATAATAATAATAATAATAATAATAATAATGTTGGCAATATAACAAATCCTCTCAACTTTCATTTCCGGTATCAATAACAATCTGATTTTACGGAAATGTAACTTCGTATGCTTCTAAATTAATTTGATATACGTACTTTCGATACAATTTACAACATTCTGATCGAAATAAAAATAAGTTCATCCTTTATTTGTGGCCACTGGTTACTTTTCTGTTAGAAATGAATTGATATTGACAACGAAATGGAAACGTTAGGAGTGACTTGATTATGTTACCATGTTATCAATACAGATTATTATCTGGCACTGATTTTAGTGTGAATTCTAAAATCCAATATGGCTTTATAAAATCAGATATGAATATCAGACTAAACTAGCATATATATAGCTTGAAAACACAATTGAGCTTCATTAGGTGGATGCATATTTGATAAGTAGATTAAGTTTGGTTTTAACCTAGTTTAGTATTAAATAAAGTTATGGCTTCTTAGTTTGAATTTATGTTCTAGACTCTTAGTTGTGGGTTAACCCCATGCCACCTAAGCGGGAGGTGATATCCTCTTAACAGGCGTGAGAGGGTAAGGGTCTTTGGTCCACCCCCAATCAACCAATCACACTTTTTATTTTTATTTATTTTTCTTTTATTTGATTCTTAGTTAAAACAAAGTGTGATAATTAAAGTTTGCAATGACGTGGTAGGATGTTATGTACTTTTATATTAGAGTAAATTGCACAAAACATCCTTTATGTTTCTTCAAACTTGCAGGTTCCAGCCTTAATGTTTAAAAGTTGCTAAAAACAACCTTTAAGTTTATTTTTGTTGCGGGTTCAATCCTTTACAGCTAACCACGCTATTTTCTTCAGTTAAGTTCCCTCACATGATCAACCAAAATGATGAATATACCCTCACATGTTATGCATGTGAGGGAACTTAACTGAAGAAAATAACGTGGTTAGCTGTAAAGGATTGAACCCGTAACAAAAATAAACTTAAAGGTTGTTTTTAGCAACTTTTAAACATTAAGGCTGGAACCCACAAGTTTAAAGAAACATAAAGGATGTTTTGTGCAATTTACTCTTTATATAACCTTAAATCCCATATCTAGGGAAACAATGTTGCCATTTTTCATCATTATACACTATATTTGTGTATATGCCGTGCGCACACGTGTGTACAGAGAGCATGTTCTTGTAGAAAGTAGAATTAGCCTAAAATGTGTTGGAAGAAATTAGAAGGTGACATGTAATTAGAAGGTGACATGTGTATGTGTATGAATGAGGTTTTATGTACAAGGGTATTTGTGTCCATTTATTAGTTCCACTAATTTTTTAGAACTTGAATAACTTTTTATGTACCTCACTATTTTTAAAAATAAATTATATCATAAAATTGCCTATTTATGTTTGTTTAATATGTGTATAATATTGATATATATTTTATAAATAATGGAGTAAATTGCACAAAACGTCCTTTAAGTTTCACCAATCTTGCTGGTTTCAGCCTTAATCTTTAAAAGTTGCCAAAACCAGCCTTTAAGATTAATTTTGTTGCATGTTTAATCCTTTATCACTAACCCAGTTACTAATCCATGTTAAATGGCCTCACATGATGTGAGGGTAAAACCGTCTTTTCATCTCTCTCTCTCCACTTTCTTTATCTTCAAACTCTTTCACCTTCAACCTTCACCTTCACCTTCATCTTCACCATTCTCCAGCTGACAAAAATGGCTTCCAAATCTCAAGATTCACAAAACCCAGATACAAACCCATCAGAACTCCAATCTCACCTCCCCATTATCCCATTCACATCGATCACACTTTCTCTCTCTAAATTCACACCTACCCATTTCATCTCTCCACCAACAATCTCACCTAACAACTCTAGAACCTAACATACCTTGATTTTAATTCAATTTCAATTTCAATTTCAACAAATTGCAGAAACCCTAAAATCACACCTAAACCCTAGCCTTCACAAATCTTCCACACAAACATCATGCATATTTACATATATATATCGACAGCAAGCAATACCGGTTAACCAACAATTCAGCGGTTATCATCATCCTTGTTGTTCGAAGATTGTGGCAGAGGACCGGAAAGTGACGCAAGCAAATTCAAATGTCCATGAGTTATCGGCAGATAATTCCCAACCCTAGCCGCCGATGCCTCTCCCATCGGCTGCTGAATAAACCTCCCCTGTGCCGTCATCACATTCGACGGAGACACCACGGTCTCCGGCGCCGCCGCGAAGCTCCACACCTGTCCAAAATCAGGTCTCCCTGGCAACGCCCAAAATCCCCCCCCCCCCTCCGCCGCCGCTAACAGATTGCGGTTTCTGAGAAGTGTTGTGATTTCATTGACTGTTTCGTCGTTGATTCGTGTGGTGTTTGTTGATGTGTGGATAGGTGAGATGAATCTGTTGGTGATGAGTGGTGACTTTCTGTGTGTGAATAGTCTCATCGTTGTGTTTGAATTTAGGGTGTAAATTGCATTTGTGAATTTAGGGTGCATTTGTGGAATTGGTGAAAGAGTTTGAAGATAAAGAAAGTGGAGAGAGAGAGATGAAAAGACGGTTTTACCCTCACATGGTATGCATGTGAGGCCATTTAACATGGATTAGTAACTGGGTTAGTGATAAAGGATTAAACATGCAACAAAATTAATCTTAAAGGCTGGTTTTGGCAACTTTTAAAGATTAAGGCTGAAACCAGCAAGATTGGTGAAACTTAAAGGACGTTTTGTGCAATTTACTCTAAATAATGAGTTTTTTAAAGAGCGTGACACACTGCTCGAATAAATTTGTTGTTATACTGTTTAGTCTATATTGTTATGTGTCCAACTTTGGAATAATTTTCCGTTTACGAAAACTAGTGTGTTATCCAATTTTACACGGTGTTGCTATGACATGTGTTTGTAAAATTGGAGCACATAACATCATCGTGTAAATGTTATAACAAACACAATTATTCTCGTAGCGTGTTGCACTTCTGCAAAAAAATGATTTCTTTAACCAAAATACATCAATATTATACATGTATTAAAGAAAAAATGTCCTATTTTATAGTATAACTTGTTTTAAAAAAGAGTGAAATGTCTAAAAGTTATCTGAGTTTATAAAAGTTGATGAATCTTCCTATACTATAAATGAAAATCTATTTTGGACATGTGTCACTTTCTGGTGCATTCTCACCTTATTTTCCTATTTATCTCTTATATTAATTTTAAATAAAAAACTAGATAAAAATAAATATTTGTTTTTCTATAAATAATTATAAACAAAAATTTAGATAAGGATAAACGTTAGTTTTTATTATGATCACCAGGTTATAGTCCCGTACACGAATTAAATAATTAAAACTGTTTGATTGCAGAACACAATAACATAATTATGTGTATCTGATAATAATGACACAAGCTTGCAATCTCTTGCTTATGGTAATCAATACTCAACCCACTTCTAAAGTGATTATCAACTTTGGTCATGATAATCATTTTTTAGGAATTTTGTTAATTATTTTTATATTGTTAGCCAATAAAGTAATGAAATAACTTTTATCAAATACATGAGAGAATTTATTGCATATTTGCATAAAAATATGAAAAAATATCATT
Organism: Scalesia atractyloides; assembly: GCA_947069175.1. Taxonomy (NCBI): domain Eukaryota; kingdom Viridiplantae; phylum Streptophyta; class Magnoliopsida; order Asterales; family Asteraceae; genus Scalesia; species Scalesia atractyloides. The sequence goes on along the minus strand of CAMTDV010000010.1, from coordinate 73,958,666 downwards.
TTCATTATAAATATAATATAAAAAGTTACATAAAAATATTTTTTTTGGTAAGGTTTAATTAAAAAATACCATTAACATTATAAGTTAAAGATATATTTGAAATAAGACTTGCTTATGGTAATCAATAACACACTTCTAAAGTGGTTATCAACTCATGAAATAAGACTTGCTTATGGTAATCAATACTCAACACACTTTTAAATTGGTTATCAACTCACAGGTCATGATAATCATTTTTTTAGGAATTTTTTAATTATTTTTTAATCGTTAGCCAGTAAAGTAATAAAGTAATGAAATAACTTTTATTGAATACATGAGAGAATTAATTGCATATTTGCATAAAAATATGCAAAATATTATTATCATTATAAATCTAATAGAAAAAGTTACATAAAAATATGTTTTTGGTAAGGTTTAATTCAAAAATGCCATTATCATTATAAGTTAAAGATATATTTGAAATAAAAACGGATTTTGTAAGAATATTTAGCCGTTTTAATAAGACTAAAAATATTGGTGAACTTAAAGATATATATTTGAGTAAAGACAAATATTAAGGTAATAATCAATCTTTTCATTTTCTTACATTAACCTGATTTAAGAAACAATTAAAGGTAATTTTGATTAGAATAAACTTTTTGAGAGATGCTATGGTGGTGACATATGATAGTATCTATAATTGTTTATTAGATTTTATATAAAATGACATAGTTTTTTTTCTTCATCTTTTTAGATAATGATTCCCCTTCTCTAATTTTCTAAGATTAAGAAAAAAATATTGTGTTAAAATAATATAAGTTATATCAATTGATAACTATGGTGTCTTATCTCTTTTTTACCAAACTATGTAATGAGAAAAAATATGCACGTATCGATAAGTGGTACATATTTATATATATTAATTATTAAATACCATATTAAACAAAATAAAAATAAAAATTACAAGGTTGAAGAAGAGAATATCATGTGGTATTAATTGTAGTCTTTTATTAGATATTAAATAATAATAATAATAATAAACAAAAAATTAGATAAAATTCTATAAATAATTTTAAAGAAAAATTTAGACAAGGATAAATGTTTGTTTTTATTATGGGTATATTCAAAGTTCATTTTTAAAAGATAAATCTTGACGACTATGACATTATATTTTATTTAACACGTGCAATATATGAGTTTTTAAAAAGATATATTTTTTATTATTTATTACATAAAATTACATTTAGAGTAAATTCCACAAAACGTCCTTTACGTTTCTTCAAACTTGCAGGTTCCAGCCTTAATGTTTAAAACTTGCTGAAAATAGCCTTTGTGTTTATTTTTGTTGCAGGTTCAATCCTTTACCACTAACCAAGTTAATTATCTCAATTAAATTCCCTCACATGCCTAATATGTGAGGTTATATTTGTCATTTTAATTTTACTTCTTGTAAAACCCAAAAAACCTACAGGATCATTTTAATTCTCTTCATCACTTCAATTAAAAACCTACCCCATTCTTCTTCATCTTTATTGACCCCTAAGTTTGATGAGTTCCATTTGTTAAATTGAGCTTGCATATTGTTTTCCCACCCTTGTTCATCAAGAGTCACTGCACAAATGCATAACATAATCAAACAAGATCAAGCGAACGGGATGATGAACGGAGAGGTTGTGATGGTAATGACAGCCGGAGATGGGTGAACGATGATGGAGATGATGACGAGCTGATATAACGATGATGATGATCTACGATGGTAAGTCGCCGGAAATGATGATGAATGTGATGACGGCGTGTACGGTGGTGACGGAGGGTGGTTATCGACGAAGATGAAGACCGAAGGGTGATGAAAGACGATGATGGCAGCGATGGATGTTGCAGGTTTACGGTGTCCATTCGAGAGGATGATCGGAGTTCGCATCAGAGAACAATGATCGGTGAACGGAGAAGATGACCGGAGAAGATGAAGGTGTTGATTATCTGCGGACGATGAACAATAGTAGGTGGGCAATGGAGAAGGTGGTTGGAGACGATGCTACTGTTGTCGGATATGAGGATGTAAGTGATGAAGTAGTATGGGTGTGGTTTGCAGGTGTTAGGGGTGGTCCAGTGAGATGGTTAGTGATCGGAGAATGGAGATGGTGAAAGGTGATGTCGCAGGTTAGAGAGATGGTGAGCAAGACGGTTCAAGGTTGAAGATGATCGGCTTAGCGGTGGTTGCATATTGGTGGCGTTTGACGAAGGTTAACGTAGAAGGTGAAGAATGGTGGACTGGGTTGAACCTGCAGGATAACTAACGGAAAAAAAACGATTTTACCCTCACATGATATGCTGTGAAGGCATTTAACCATGATAACTAACGAGGTTAGTGGTAAAGGATTGAACCTGCAACAAAAATAAACGTAAAGGCTGTTTTCAGCAAGTTTTAAACATTAAGGCTGGAACCTGCAAGTTTGAAGAAACATAAAGGACGTTTTGTACAATTTACTCTTACATTTATACAAAATAAAAAAAACAAAGTAAAATGTTACTATGTGTAAATAGTAACAGCTAATTAATTACAAAATTATCACCAAATTAATCTCGTTTACCCTTTCCATCCTTTACCAACAGCTAATTAATTACAAAATTATCACCAAATTAATCTTAACCATTTAATAGATATGATCAAGAGCCTAGATTGTTTTTTGGACTTTTTGTTAAATCTATTTTGTTTGCACTTTTTGTTAAATCTATTTTGTATATGATAATCTCTATGTGTGTATGTATATATAGATAATAGATTTATATACACAATGTCATTGTGTGAGCTCATATACACATATATATTAATGCTTGTGTGTAGATGTGTGTTTGATTGTATGACAAATATATCTTATACTAGCTAACTTGACTATTTGAGAAACACTTGGATCTTTAGTAGTTGGATCTTGAATCTTTTCTTTAATTCGTCGATTGGTGAGATAGATAAGTTTCAATATCCAAAAGGGGTTAATAAATCTACACATGAGACACATGCTTGACAAACCTAGTGAACATTTTCATCCAACTAGACACTTTGTTGAACAAAAATATGAAGCACATTGTGTTATTGTAAACATGGTATGATGAGCTAAAATAATGGTCGGTTTCTCCTTAGGCCATACGTAATGGTTAATGTCCTCTAAGGGGCATTTTCGGCTACATCAACGGTATAATGCCCTTTAAAAATATGTGTAATGGTTAACCCCCTTAATGCACTCATTCCATCATTACTTTCCAATTTTGTTATCTTCATTGGGCATTGTATTAGAAATGCTTTTTTCTCTTCATGCCCATATAAAGCCCACGGGGGTGGTGTTGGAGGCATTATCAAGCCACTTCACGCCCTTATAATGCCCATTACTCCTAGTCTTATAAGCGAACATTGTATGATTAATAGAGCCTAATTGTTCGTCTAGAAATTTATTTTCTACTTGTTTTCTGGATGTCGAATCAAATATTAGAATATGTTTTCTCATAAGACCAAGTTGTATTTGATAAATTGTATTATCAAATTACTAGTAGTGTTAATTAGGAAGTTACAATATATCGTTTATGTTTAATATGTTTTTTTTGCCTATTTGAGCTATTTCATTATAACACTTTTTAGTTCTTCATGTTTTACTCTTAAAAATGATTTATACATGATTTCTACCCAAGTCATTCACATGATCGGTTGAAATGATCACATCTAATCTTCATCCAAATTTAAAATCATTATATGGTTACTATTTTTGATGGAAAAAAAACTATGAGATTTAGAGTGACAATAAAGATTAGGCACAACACATAGAAAAGTTAAACTTTATTTCGGAATTGAAATTTGGAATGCACGTACACAATATTGGCAATTTAGAAAAAAAAATATATTTTAATTTAAACAATGTCGTGATACTTAATCAATTGAAACCAAAGCTTTAAATAAAAAGTTTTATATTTTGAAAGTTGAATTATTGGACGTGTATTTGAATTTTTAAAGGCATCATCAAAGTTTTAGGTTGTGTTTTTTTTTTCTAAAAAAGATCTGCACAGCTTCTTCTGGTTGCTCTGCGTAGACATTGCCATCTGCAGACTGTTTGTTTTTTCTGAAGACGTTTCATTAAAAAACGTATGCACGAACTCGTCTTGGTGCATACTTGGTCTAACCACTTTTAACATCTTTTAAGGTCTGTGGAAGGTTAAACACCACCACCGTCCACCAACCACCATCATCGTCCGTAGACCATCACCAGTTTATTTTAGAAGTCTACATACGTTACAAAAAACAAACATTTTTCTTCTAGCAAGCTGTAGAGGTATGGTCCACCTCTTCTTCTACAGATATACTCTGCAGGTTGTAGACATTTTATCTCTTAAAAAATAAACCGCACCTTAGGATCTCTCTCAAAAATCTTACACTTTATACCGAAAACTCTCTACTTTACGAACTTTTACATTATTTAATAATGATATATCATCTTAATAAAGTTTCTACATATTACTACCAGGTAAACATATATAAAATAATATATTAAAGAATCCGATTAGTACATATAATACAATTTTAGTTGTACGATCATACTCTTTAACTAATATAATTAGGTTGTTAGAAAGATATATGACCTTTGTTAAGCCACTAAAGACCACCCCATTTTGATATCAGAAAATAGGAGCTATAGAGGTTTCGGATGAGGTGTGAAAAGAAGTCAAGGGGAGTTAATGATGAATGATCTAAGTTTTTATGTATGCTAACAGGAGTTGTAATAGTTGATAAATAAAAGATAATATTCGACGTTGATTAAGCTTCGTGAGAAGTCAAACAAGTATGTAAGGTATAATGAAAACCAGTAGCTTCAAGATTGTATTTATGTTGCAAGAAAGAACGCATTTAAAACAAGTTGCTACGTGACATATTTAGTGACATTAAACAATAAAGTAACGTAAGGAATAAAAAAAAATAAAAATAGAGAACATACCATGGTATCGAAAAGGAGTCTAGAGCTAAAGTACCCAACGGAAAAAAGGAAAGAGGAACGCTGAAAGAAAACTTATCGACGCACTTGTTTTGATTTACCAAGAAAAATGACTTCTGAACCCTTATCGACGAGCCCATTTCGTGGTGAGCAAAATAGAATCTTGTTGTTAACAACAAAAAAAAAAAAAAAAAAAAAAAAAAAAAAAAAAAAAAAACCAAGTTCTATTACTTTATGCAACGCATATGTTTTTGGAACGATGGATAGAGCCCAATTGTAATCACAAGCTGGATTCTATCACGTTATTTTTGGTGAAAAAGAGTTTTTTTTTTTTTTACCAAGACGTTGTGTCCTATGTATTTGAAGCACAAAAGTCCAATATTGAATCCCGTTATTATAAATTCTAATTGTATTTGAGGGGACATATCTCGTATGATATAAAAGCAGATATCTTATTCCGTAACTTACATAAATAATTTATATACCTTTAATTTACAACATTTGTGTGCATAGATGTGTGTACCTTATACGAGGTTTTAAAAAAATGACTTTTCACTTTTAGCCCAAAACTTTCATCTTTTGTCATAAGAATAAAGGATTTTCATAATCTCAACTATTAGCCATTGGTCGGCAACGATCTCAACTTAAAAAATAACCGGTGGTGGTCTCTGCTTTTCACATATTGTAAACCAATGGACAATATGTTAAAAGGTTGGACCACCACTGGTTATTTTTTAAGTCGAGACCGTTGCCGGCCAATGAACTAATAGTTGGGATTATTAAAATCCATTATTCATTTGTAATATAACATCACAACTTTTGTACTTTCAATTTTAGTCCCTTATACTTTTCATCTTACTCAAATTTTGCGTTCTACTTTCCGTTTTGAATTTTGAAAGTTAACACGACGCAACGTGTGTGTGAATCAACGTTTTTATGTCGTCTATTTTTTCCCGTTTGATAGATTCATCACAACGCGCGGGTTCTAAATCAACTTGGTTATTCTTTTCTATGCTTTACGTTTCGGTGTAAGTTATTCACATTAACACGCTGCAAGTTCAGCGTTGATGGTCCCGCCGCAACGCAGGGTGCTTAATACTAGTTTTGTATAATTATGTGTTCTCACTATCATCTTACATGTACGGGTGCATTCATATATATAAGTATATAACCCAAAAACTTAGATGATTATTCTAACAGATATAATATTAATAAATTGACGGTCATTGAATTTTAGCAAGTCTAATTACAACCTTTAAATGATGGTTTATAAAGAAGATTATGTAATTAATTAATGTGTCATGTGTGAGAAGAGTTAGAAATAGGGTCGCTATTAAACGTGGAATAAAATTAGTTAGAAATTGATTAAAATTTGACACGAGAAAAAGAAAGGGGAGGTTGAGTGGGTTTGTTTGTGTTTAAATTCAAATAGCGTGAGGTGCAAGAATTAAGGTGTGGATTTTCATTTTGAATGATTGATGTTGTTGGCTTCTCTTAATCACCCTTTGTTTTTTTCTTCTTCTTTTGCTTCCTTATTACACCTTTAACTAATATCACCCTTCAACACACATATTAATATTCCATTTCGGATTTCATGTTGTTTCATAACCTACGATAGTTAAATGAATAACATATAAATTCGATAACTTTTGTAGTCATATGAGAAAAGGGTGGGCTCAAGTTGGTCTCTTTTGTACAACCTATATGAATTTAATTAGGTTTAAAAAGAATAATAAAGAGCATAGCTAAATAAATTTGCGTTTAATGAGATGTGATTTATACATGGCAATAAAAAGATTCATACTAAAACATTTTTTATAACTTATACTCTTAAGCATGGTTGTACGAATCTCTAGACGCTAGTCAGCCAGCGAGGTACCAAATGACGATTAACCGGGATTGATCGAGATTAATCAGACTGAGATTTTTATATGCAATTTTCAATTTAATATATATAGACACACATTTTTATAGGTAATAATTTTAAGTAAATGGGTTTTAACCCCTCCTTAACCCATTTTTTTAAGTATACAGGATTAATCACCGGAATCTTAAATTGGCCGAAATTAACAGATTTTGCCGGAATCTGACAGGAATTGCCAGTTTTTGGCTGGTCGACTAGGGCCAACTACCGATTAATGAACCGATTAACGAAAAATTACTCAATGATAGTGTAGCAATTAATCGCTGACTATTCTGGATTTATACAACACTGCTTGTAAGTAAAAAAAGGTATAATAAAGTTTACTTATGTAACAACTCTCCAAAATACCCTAAAACAATCCATAATCGAAGCCCCAGATGCACGCAGCGAGACCCGACGCGAAAACAAAAAATTTTCAGCAGAACATCCCAGGCGACACGCGCCAGAAACCATGGCATCTCCCGCGACGCGCGGGAGAGTACCAGGACACGTGGCTTCTGAATGCGACTTCTAGCGAAGCTATGCATGCAACGTAGCATGTCTAGGCCAAATAGGCTGCCCAGGCGCGTCGCGAGGGAGTCCCCAGATGCTGGCGCGACGCGCGGGAGAAGCCCATCTGACCTATAAGAAGGCAGCCGTGGGAGTGAAGTCTGCGCTCATTTTCGATCGTAAAAATCGTTCGAATACCCTCTGTATCTTCGTTTGTTTTCCCGATACCCCCCTAAACCTGCTAAGCATTGCCCTGTTGTAAGTGTTTTAACCCTAATTACAGATTCGATACGTTGCCCGATTGATCTAAAATCCAGCAAGGGATGCCAAAGTAATGCCCGTTAATAAGGCTATGCTTTGTTAACTACTTTGGGGTTTTGTCTCGGGAAGTATCATTCATGTTAAGTTGGGTTATTGCACTAACACGTGTTGCATTGTAATTTTATTATGAACTCAGAATTAGTACCAGGAAGCTCTAAGATAACAACCCTAAATCTACAAAGTGAGTCATTCTCTTTTTCTCATCGTTTGTGAGTCATTTATCTTTATACCAAATTGCTTTACAAAACCTCAAATGTTTTTCAGTTATACTCACAGGGATTAAGTCTGTGTAATCTATAATTATTGCTGGTAGTTGGGGTTTTGTACATTACTAGTCCACAGTCACCAAGGGTGTGACAGGAACCGTTACTTGTTGGGAGACAGGTCCCACAGTAATATGACCATAAGCACATGGGAGTGTCCCCAGTCGCCTACTATGTTGAATAATTGATAGAAAACTGACACTGTAATCGCCCTTAATACTTTAAAGTATAACAATGTGTCATTTTATAAAATGGAATGAACTCACCAGTATTTTTAACTGACCAAAATGTTTTCAAAACGCGTTTCAGGTAACTTGCTGTGAAAGTCATAGAAGCCAGTTATGGAGCACTGAAGGCTTAAATAAAGTGGCTATGATTACCTGAATAAATGAAGAACTTATATTTTTGTTTATTAGGGTTTATCCCTGTAAAACATTTTAATGGAATATAGGTTTATCCCATTTGTTTAATACTAAAACTTTGGTGTTTGAGAAACTCTGAATTTATTTTCCTAACATCGATCCTGATGATATTTTCCGCTGCCAAATTAATAAACACCGGTACCACTTGACTGTCTCGCGGCAACCGCTCCCAGGGTAGGGGTCGGGGGCCGTGACAGAAGGTGGTATCAGAGCAACTGGTTTAAGCTATTTAGGTGTTCCTCTAATACCTAAACTTAAACACTAATGTTAGGAATTTTGTGTAAAAAACTTATTTGTTATATCTGTAAAAATAAATTTCAAAGTATATAATTTAATTTCTTTGTCATTTTAACAATTTATAAGTTCGCAGCATGAGTGATAAAAGTGTATCCAATGCTTTTCTCCACATGGCTGATTCGGAAATGGAGGAAGGACCCTCTAGAGCCACCTCCGGATACGAAGCCGAAACAGAAGGATCTTTTGTTTTCGAGCCAAATCAGCTGAAACTTTTCCACCAAAGACACGTGGATGGTTTAATAAAGAGAAAAAGGAAAACCGAAGGAAAAAGAAAAACCAAGAAGCAACTATAACCCTACCAGAAGGACCAGCTCAGATAAATGTAACCACACCTCTGTGGGAAGAATTGGATCGGAGACTGGCAAATTGTCTTCCAACCAGCAGAAGACCAGCTAAATCTAAACTTACTAGCAAACCCTGAACCACCATTTCCACTATTTCAACCAGAGCAACCAATAGCACCTATACCAATGTACCTAGAACCTAACCTAGTAAACCAACAACCAATACCCGGAGGAAATCCCTAGGTTTCCTGCACCAGCACCAAATGCCCTGGAACAGTGGATGTCAAATGATTGAGCATTTTCAAAATTTAATAAATGATCCATATTTTCCACCAATAGGACCCAACCCGAGATGCACCCACTAATGGACCCTGACCGCGTAGCAGAACTTCGTCACTATGGGGAAGAACTTATAAATGAAGGAACCCGAATACGCACCATAGGGGAGAACCTCGTCTGGAAGTACGACGAGAGGGATGGGCACTTCTGAAAAACGACAACCTTAATATAATACTATATATATACATATATATCATATTTTGAAAAAAAAAACAATGAATAACATATATAATGCATAATATAAATATCGCCTATACATATATAACAACGCATAATGTAAAATATCGACCTGTATAATTGTAATAGTTTATACTGATGCATATATATATATATATATATATATATAAAGAGTAGAAAGTCGCAATGTTCGACGATTTTGATCAAATGTGTTTGAATATTTGTTTATCTTTATTTTTCCTTCTGTGATATTAATATTGAATAATGTTTGCAATTCAGATGTCGAATGAAGTTAATCAGGGAGTCCGGAATAATAATGATAACGGAAATCACGTGGATAAAAGTGCTATAGAACACATAGTAGCTCAAGGAATAATCAATGCCATGCCATTTATTATTAATGCTATAAAGAATCCTGCGCTTGAAAACAACAGTAATACTATAGGCAGTAAACGTACTCACCCTGAACCTAGTCTCAGCGTCAATGGAGATAACGGCATTCTTGTCAAAGCTCCATCTCTTAAACGAAAGAAAACCATCGCTTATGGTTGTTCTTATCAAGAATTCTTGTCCTGCAAACCAATTGAATTCTCTGGTAATGAAGGAGCCATTGCAGCTTTGCGCTGGCTAGAAAAGATTGAAGCAGTATTAACTATTAGTAAATGTGCTGAAGAAGATAAGATAATGTATGCTTCTAATCTTTTCAAGGACGAAGCATTGGAATGGTGGAATACCATTCTTCAGTCAAAAGGGAGTAACAAGGTCTATAATATGGAATGGAATAATTTTAAGGATATAGTTGAAAGGAAATTCTGTCCTCCTCACGAAAAGGAACAGATAGCTAACAAATTCCTAAATCATAAAATGATTTGGGTAAATTGTCGTGAATTTACTACCAAATTCTTTGAATATGCAAGAATAGTACATGCCCTAGCATCACCAGAATCGGTATTAATTTCTCGTTACATATGGGGTTGATTAGCGAAATTCGAGACATAGTCAAAGCAGCTAGACCACAAACAATTGAAGAAGCAGTAGAGCTTGCCATCACTCTGACAGATGGACTGATACACACAAGGGAAGAAAATCAGAAAAGGGACTTAGCCCAGAAGATTACCCAGGAACTACGTTCTGGTAATTCCTATCGTAAGAAAGGAGCAGGTTCATCTTCTTCACCTCTATGTAAGATCTGTAAAAGAAGGCATACAGGAAAATGTGCTAAGTACTGCAATTTCTGTAAAATACCGGGACAGAGGGAAGAAGAATGTAGAAGGAAAATGAACACTAAAGTATGCTTCAATTGCGGGGAGGCAGGTTATATTCGATCAAACTGCCCGAAACTAGCCCCAGCAACCAACAACCAGGCAAAGACAACTGAAGGAACTAAGAAGACCGCTAGAGCCTTCGTACTGACAGACAAAGAAGCCGAGTTGATTCCCGATGTGATTACCGGTACGTTCCTAGTTCATGATGTATGCTAAAGTATTATTTGACTTTGGCGCAAACCAAAGTTTCATAAATACTACTTTCTGTAAATTTCTCAATCAATCTATAACTAAACTTTGCCAAGTGTACACGGTGGAAAAAGCATACGGAGATTCTGTTAATATAAGCGAAATCCTTCAGGAAGGAAAGATAGAATTTTTTGGTCATAAATTCACAGCTAACCTATTACCAATGAATCTAGCCGGATTTGATGTCGTACTGGGAATGGATTGGTTAGTAGCCAACCATGCACGAATCTTGTGTGATCAAAATTCTGTTGAGATTCGTACGCCAACAGGAGAAACAATCACAATCCAGGGTAACAAGCCAACAACATCTGCAAAATTTATCTCTGTGATGAAAGCTGCAAGCTATGCTTGAAAAGGAGGAATAGTATATATGATCTCTGCGATCATTAGTACTAAAGGAAAAGAATTAAAAGATATTTCTGTAGTATCGGAATTCTCAGATGTTTTCCCAGAAGAACTACCAGGATTACCACCCGATCGTGAGGTGGAATTTAGAATTCACCTAATACCAGGAACTGCACCGATTGCCAAAGCACCATATCGACTAGCACCAACGGAGATGCTGGAATTGAAGATGCAACTAGACGAACTACTGGAAAAAGGGTTCATACAACCTAGCTCATCTCTTTGGGGAGCGCCGGTGTTATTTGTCAAGAATAAGGATGGATCGATGCGCATGTGTATCGATTACCGGGAGTTGAATAAAGTCACAATAAAAAATCGGTACCCACTACCAAGAATTGATGATCTATTCGATCAACTTCAAGGAGCTCGGTTCTTTTCCAAAATTGATTTACGTTCAGGATATCATCAATTGAAAGTACAAGAGAAAGATATTCCGAAGACCGCTTTTAGAACTAGATATGGCCATTATGAGTTTACAGTCATGCCATTTGGTCTAACAAATGCTCCAGCTGCATTTATGGACATGATGAATAGAATATGTAAACCATACCTGGATAAATTAAAACACATCTTCATAGACGATATACTCATTTATTCAAAGAGTAAGGAAGAGCATGCTGAACATTTAGAGACACTTCTGACACTGTTGAGAAAGGAAAAGCTTTACGCTAAATTCTCAAAATGTGAGGTTTGGTTGCAAGAGGTACAATTTCTTGGACACATAGTTAATCATGAAGGAATTCATGTAGATCCCACAAAGATCGAGGCTATTACCAAATGGAAAGTCCCTAATTCACCAACGGAAGTAAGAAGTTTTCTTGGACTCCATTAACCAAGTTAAGCTGCAAATCAGTTAAGTTTGAATGGGGACCAAAACAGGAAGAAGCTTTCAAGATTCTAAAGCAAAGATTAACTAATGCACCAATCCTTGCCTTGCCAGAAGGAATTGAAGATTTTATAGTATATTGTGATGCATCAAAATTAAGATTTGGATGTGTACTGATGCAACGTCAGAAAGTGATTGCTTATGCCTCAAGACAACTTAAGAAGCATGAAGAAACTATGCAACCCATGACCTGGAATTGGGAGCGATAATATTTGCCCTCAAGATTTGGAGACATTATCTTTATGGTAGTAAGTTTACTATCTTTACCGATCATAAAAGTTTAAGATAGATTTTTGGGCAAAAGGAATTAAACATGAGGCAAAGACGTTGGATGGAAATCCTCAGTGATTATGATTGTGATATTCAATATCACGAAGGAAAGGCTAATGTAGTAGCTGATGCTCTAAGTCGAAAGTATCATGAGAAGCCAAAAAGAGTACGTGCTCTCAGATTAAATCTGCAGATAGATTTAATAGGACAATTGAAGAAGACTCAGGAGATAGCTATCATGGATGATTCTGAGGGAATGAAGGGAATGATAAAAGAATTAGAACAAGGAACAGATGGAATATGGAGATTCCATAAGAAAAGAATTTGGGTACCTATCCAAGGAAATTTACGAGACAGAATTTTAGAAGAAGCTCATAAATCCACATATACAATGCATCCTGGAAGCAACAAGATGTATCAAGATTTAAAGAAAAGTTATTGGTGGATAGGAATGAGAAAGGACATAGCAAGTTATGTTTCCAAGTGTCTAACTTGCTCATAAGTTAAAGCCGAACATCAGAAACCTTCAGGCTTACTCCAGCAATTAGAAGTGCCAGTTTGGAAATGGGAATTGATAACAATGGATTTTGTTACCAAACTACCCAAGACGCAAAAAGGTAACGACACAATCTGGGTGAGTGTGGACAGACTAACGAAATCTGCACATTTCTTATCAATGAAAGAAACCTTCAGTATGGAACGATTAGCTAAACTGTATGTAGATGAAATAGTTTCACTACATGAAATCTCTTTATCGATTGTGTCCGACAGAGGTAGTCGTTTTACTTCTCATTTTTGGACAAGTTTTCAAAAAGCTATGGGAACTCGATTAAATTTAAGTACAACTTATCATCCTCAAACAGATGGACAAAGTGAAAGGACGATTCAGACACTGGAAGACATGCTTAGAGCCTGTGTAAATAGACTTTGGAGGAAGTTGGGACGATCACTTACCATTAATTGAATTTTCTTACAACAACAGTTATCATACCAGCATCAATGCTGCACCATTTGAAGCACTCTACGGACAAAAATGCCGAACACCTGTTTGCTGGGCAGAAATAGGGGAAAACCAATTGTCAGGACCGGAGATTGTACAAGAAACAACTGACAAGATAATTCAAGTCAAGCAAAGACTGAAAACAGCCCGAGATCGCCAAAAGAGTTATGCAGATCATCGTCGGAAGCCATTGGAATTTCAGGTGGGAGATAAAGTATTGCTAAACTTGGAAAGCAATTGTCAGATTTGGTAAACGAGGAAAGTTAAGCCCAAGATATGTTGGACCTTTCAAAATCATCAAACGCATTGGACCAGTAGCTTATCAGCTACAGCTACCTGAAGAAATGGCAGGAGTACATGATGTATTTCATGTATGTAACGTAAAGAAATGTCTAGCCGATGAATCATTAATAGTACCCCTTCAAGATGTAGAGGTAAATGAGAAGCTGAAATTTGTTGAAAGGCCTATACAAATTGAAGATAGAAAGACCAAGAACCTCAAGCATAAAAGGCTAATACTGGTCAAAGTAAAATGGAATTCAAGAAGAGGAGCAGAATATACATGGAAACTGGAATCAGAAATGAAGCAAAAGTATCCTTACTTATTCCAGTAAATCTCGGGGAAGAGATTTAAAACAAGGTAGGGAGGATGTAACAATTCTCCAAAATACCCTAAAACAATCCATAATCGAAGCCCCAGATGCACGCAGCGAGACCCGACGCGAAAAACAAAAAATTTTCAGCAGAACATCCCAGGCGACACGCGCCAGAAACCATGGCATCTCCCGCGACGCGCGGGAGAGTACCAGGACACGTGGCTTCTGAACGCGACGTCTGGCGAAGCTATGCATACAACGTAGCATGTCTAGGCCAAATAGGCTGTCCAGGCGCGTCGTGAGGGAGTCCCCAGATGCTGGCGTGACGCGCGGGAGAAGCCCATCTGACCTATTAGAAGGCAGCCGTGGGACTGAAGTCTGCGCTCATTTTCGATCGTAAAAATCGTTCGAATACCCTCTGTATCTTCGTTTCTTTGCCCGATACCCCCCTAAACCCCTAAATCTGCGAAGCATTGCCCTGTTGTAATCTAATTACTGATTCGATACGCTACCCGGTTGATCTAAAATCCAGCAACGGATGCCAAAGTAATGCCCGTTAATAAGGCTATGCTTTGTTAACTACGTTGGGGTTTTGTCTCGAGAAGTATCATTCATGTTAAGTTGGGTTATTGCACTAACACGTGTTGCATTGTAATTTTATTATGAACTCAGAATTAGTACCAGGAAGCTCTAAGATAACAACCCTAAATCTACAAAGTGAGTCATTCTCTTTTTCTCACCGTTTGTGAGTCATTTATCTTTTTACCAAATTGCTTTACAAAACCTCAAATGTTTTTCAGTTATACTCACAGGGATTAAGTCTGTGTAATCTATAATTATTGCCGGTAGTTGGGGTTTTGTACATTACTAGTCCACAGTCACCAAGGGTGTGACATGAACCGTTACTTGTTGGGAGATAGGTCCCACAGTAATATGACCATAAGCACATGGGAGTGTCCCCAGTCGCCTACTATGTTGAATAATTGATAGAAAACTTACATTGTAATCGCCCTTAATACTGTAAAGTATAACAATGTGTCATTTTATAAAATGGAATGAACTCAACAGTATTTTTAACTGACCAAAATGTTTTCAAAACGCGTTTAAAATAACTTGTTGTGAAAGTCATAGAAGCCAGCTATGGAGCACTGAAGGCTTAAATAAAGTGGCTATGATTACCTGAATAAATGAAGAACTTATATTTTTGTTAATTAGGGTTTATCCCTATAAAACATTTTAATGGAATATGGGTTTATCCCATTTGTTTAATACTAAAACTTTGGTGTTTGAGAAACTCTGAATTTATTTTCCTAACATCGATCCTGATGATATTTTCCGCTACCAAATTAATAAACACCAGTACCACTTGATTGTCTCGCGGCAACCGCTCCCAGGATAGGGGTCGGGGCCGTGACAACTTAAGTTAATACGAGAGTAAAATTAATGAAATAAAGGTTAATATCTTGTGAAGTAAATTTTTTGATGAACAAGTGAATGGTATTTAGTTTATTGAGTGAGTATTTATGATTTACTGCTAGGTACTTAACCAATTTTCTCGTACAAACCTTAAACCTACATTGTCTCTCCTATCTTGTTCTTTCCCTAAAAAAATATTGGGTGGATGTGAGATGAAAGAAACAACGTATAGCCAAAATATTATCCTACAGGGGCGGATTTACTCTCAATTAGGGGTTCCCAGGAACCCGTTCGGTTCGTAATTTATAGTGTTAAGTCACATACAAAATTCTAAAGGAACCTTTTAATATTTTGTAGAGGAACCTTATAAGCAAATGAGTAA
Organism: Scalesia atractyloides; assembly: GCA_947069175.1. Lineage (NCBI taxonomy): Eukaryota > Viridiplantae > Streptophyta > Magnoliopsida > Asterales > Asteraceae > Scalesia > Scalesia atractyloides. The sequence continues at coordinate 73,942,729 of CAMTDV010000010.1, read as the reverse complement.
GGTGGTCCACTGGTAAGTCTGCGATCTTGTTAACACAGAGGTCACAAGTTCGAGTATTGTTAAACCGTTTTTCCATGTTTTTCTTTTGTTTTTCTTAATACAAAAACAAAGAGTTAATTGCCCGGATGGGTCCCTGTGGTTTCACATTTTTTCATGTTTAGTCCCCACCTTTTGGAAATAGCAGGTATGCTCCCTATGGTTTGTTATTTTGTTACTCGGATAGTCCCCTGACATTTACTCGAGGGATTATCCGAGTAACAAAATAACAAACCATAGGGAGCATTCCTGCTATTTCCAAAAGGTGAGGACTAAACGTGAAAAATTGTGAAACCACAGGGACCATCCGGGCAATTAACTCCAAAAACAAATTAGATAAGCTTTAATAGGTTATTCCTTTGAAAAGAAACGACCCTGTAAATTTAGTTCATGTGTGTTAGAAGATAACAATATTAAATTAAAAGAAGGGGTGGTGTGATTTGGATACTTCGTATGTGTATTAAATCATGCCGGTTCATTACTTGTTCTCATCAACACAGCCTTTAAATTGGAGATGGTTTTTTGAACGAATTGGTTTGGAAGAAGTCGAGGAGACATGTCTCAAAATATTAAATCATACTAAAGATACGATATAAACGATCCCAATGGGGTGCTGATCCATTGGCAAAGGTAAAACCTTTAAACATATTGGGAGTGGGAGGTCTTGGGTTCGAGTCCCACATACAAAAGGAATAAAAGAAATTTGCAATTCAAAAAAATACTAAAGACACGACGGTTAGTGATGCCTCAAGTTACTTTTTGTAGGGTTATATAATATAATTTTATTATGTGATGAACCTTAACCGACCCGAATTATCGAACCGACCGTTAACTTTTTTATGTTTGGACATATGATTTTGGAACACTTAAAAAAGGGAACCACTTGGCAAAAAATTATGGATCCCCCACTGATCCTGCCTCATGACAAACACTTTGTCATGTCAATTTCTTATTACTATGTCCCTATCACTACCATTCCTCACATATGCAAAAGTCGAAAACCTTCTTTCACATCGTTGCCATCTTCAAATCATCGGTCATGATTTTGCTTAGCGTCCTTGGTTTGAACAGTTGAAGACAACCATTTATCTTGCTACAACGGGTTCTTACTCGTTAATACAATGATGAAAAAAGGAAAAATACTTCAACACCAGAAGTCTTTTGCCCTATTTTTGATACTATTTTGCAGTTGCTCAAAATTTTGATATGTTTAGCAATGTTAAACTATAGCGAATGTTATATATTTTTCTCTTCACAATAGTTGGTCAGTGCCCTTAACATTTTCTTTTCCTTTTCTACGAGAGGTTAAATACACTCCAAAAAATACTTCTAAAATAAGTCAGCTTACGTTGTTGAGTCTAAAGTTGTATTGTAAAGATCATTCATTATATAAACATGTCAAAGTAGTGCAACTTTCTACTCGGAGGGTGGTTCGACTCACAAAGAAGCTCCTACTATCTTTCGAAGGCTATATTGACGGACGGAAAGCTCATATTATCTTGTCCAAAGGCCCTCTAGCAATTAAACTATTTTGAACATACATATAAACAATATAACATATATGTAACTTTAAAAACATTTAAATCACATGCATTCCACCCGAAAATTAAAAAGAGTAAAAAAACAATACAACCAACCTTAACCTCTTCTCTTGTCATCAAATTACCAAATATTGTTCTTTTAAAAATTAACAACTCTTTACTTTTCATTCCTCCTATAATGTAACGGGTATTAACGGTAATGTTTCATAGTCAAATCTTATAGAGGAATTGACCTGTGATAATCTCACCTAGACCTTTTTGGTCATTAATAATCCCACATGAGAATATTCCCCCTATTAATCCCACATTTTACCTATTTTTCCTACAATGGTCCCCGTTAAAAAAAACTTAACGGAGTTAAGCTTTTCTCCAAATTACAAACAAATTTTTTAGGGCTTTTGATCAGAACGATGATACGAGTCCATTGATGTAAAACTTACTTCGCAATGGTGCTCAAGTGACTTGATTTTGGTTAATTGGAAATTTAAACACCCGAATTGAAGCGTCGTTTTCATCGTTTGGAGCACCGTTTCGAGGCAAGTTTTACATCAATTGACTCGTATCGTCGTTCTAATCAAAAGCCCTAAAATTATGTTTGTAATTTGGAAAAAAGCTTCCCTCCGTTAAGGTTTTTTAATGGGGGACCACTGTAGGAAAAATAGATGAAAAGTTGGACTGGTGGGGGAAATATACTGAGATAGGATTATTAATGACCAATAAGGTCTAGGTGGAATAATTACAGGCCAATTTACCAATCTTATACAAAGAACTAATAATATCTACAAGGGAATCTTGACGGTTGTTGGTATATGACTGGGTTCGTTTAGTTTTGTTTTTACATTCAAACGTCCGACTGTGGACCGACGTATATAAAACTGGTTTAAAGGGTTGCAAGACATCTCATAAAGATTCATTGTTCTTGATACATTTAGATAATTTAAGTATTTTTAAACTTATTCATTTCACATTTAATTACTCAAGATAATTAACTTGTTTAAATAAACTTAAGAGCTGTTTGTTTACCTTTTAATGAAGCTCTTAATGGTTCCGACCTCTTAGTGGTTCATCACTTAATGGTTCAGACATCTTACTGGTTCAGCACTTAACCATTCAGAATTTTCCAAACAGTCCCTTAATCAGTAAAATTACTAAAATCCCTTTATACAATGCTAATTAAATTCAAGGCGATCATAGGGGTGATATCCTTACTAATTTGAAAACACCACCGCTACCTATTTTAGTTGGCCCAAATGGTTGAGGAGCTACCGATCCCATTAACCTTCTTGTGACTAACGTTTTTGGACAAATTTGACCGTTGAATACGGTTACTGATTTTGTATGTTTTAGGGTACTTGAGGGTAAAAGTAAGGTGAGAGTGAGGAATTGGTGGAATTCATGGTAGTCTTGTTAAGCACATCTCTCACCCTAAATTGGTTGGTTACTAGGATCCAAATTTAAGCAACTAGATAAGTAGTAAGTAGTTACTGACAGGGGCACAACATAATGGGCCGGATAGACTTAACCAGGACTCGGTTTACGACTTTAATTGTTGTCCCACGCAAGACCCATATATTCATTTATGTAAAAACATAAATCTTGACCCGCTCATGCTTAACATCGTGTATCCTTAACACAATGTACTTAGCTCATTAACATATCAAACAAGCCAACGGGTGTTTACCAAGTTGTAACCATCTTAAATCATATTGTAAAAAATAGATAATCCCACGGTTGACACATTCAACTAAGCAAACCAAACCAAACCAAACACAAAAGACTTATTACATAGATATGATACCCATAAACTTGATTATTTCCGTGTCATGTTTTAGGATTCGGCTAGTTTAGTTTCAGATTTTAGTACATCCTTTGTTTGCACTTCTTTTCGTTTGGGTCGTAATACTTCATTTCCTTTCTTATTTTTACCACAAATCTGTCTATTTTACACTCATCATAATTTTGCATATCATTCAAACAACATTACCATCATAAACAACTTCAAGCACTTACAAATCAAAAGCATAAGATTTACACAAACATAATATCATCTAAAATCAGCATAGGAAGAGGCTGCAATATCATACAGCAGTGTACTACATACTACTGGGTGCCAACATCACATAAGGAAGCACCGTAAACATGGTTGATGTATCTCCCAAGATACCCCCGCGTCTAGACAGCAGTCCCTTATAATCAACATAAACTTAGAGACCCCAGCGAAAGATACAACACCTAATAGAACAAAATTAACCACAAATACTAAAACCACACTGCTCCAATCGGCTTCTTAAATTCAACAACTTTTGATGCAGTCATGATTCACTATCATCATGATTGAATCCCAAAGATTACAACATGATCAAGAAACAATGTCTCGACTCCAAACCCAAAAAAAAGAATGCAGCAAACCTCAAAAGGTTTGCTGCAGCAACTCCTACCAATCTCATGTAAGCCGAATACCCCTTTCACCCATATGTTTCTATATTTTTTTTTTGTTTTGGTCAAACTTCATATCCTTTCCACCTTTACCAGAAAACAAATGTTACATTTAGAACACAATTTAAGATAGCATTCAAGAAACTGTGCCTCTCTACCATCATAGACAACCACAGACACTTCAAGATCAAAAGCTGTTATAAAATTTTCACTTAAACATACTATTATCACCTAGAACAAGTGACAGGCAATATAATACAGCATTACCATATGTCACTGGTTGCACATAAAAAGCCTAGAAAATTGTTTAATGCTTGTTGTTCAAGTGTCTATCCTCCAAAATACCACACGTCAATAAAGTAGTCTCTCATAACAGTAAACTTGGGAGACTAATGGAAAAAAAATAAACTCCAAACACAAGATCGATAAAGCCACAGAAACGTTGGTACAAAAAATGAAATAAACTTCTTATATGCAGCAATTTCTGATGCAGTCATAAATCAATATCAACCTTATTTGAATCCCTAAGATTATATTTGGATCTAGACTCTATGACTCAATTCCAAATCCATAAAATCTAACAGTTTTGCTACAAGTCACTATATGCGCTGTCTGTTAGCCATAGATTCATAATCTAGCCAATTAAATAACTACAAACCATAATCATAAAATCATCTTCAAACAAACATACATGCACAATGCAAAGATCAAAGCATGTTGTATCAAACAGAATCCATTCAAAATAAAGGTCATAATCAAAGTACGGTAAAAGCATTAAGCTCTGTAAAACGATAACCAAAACTTAACAAAACATAAATGAAAACCTAATCGATCTCTTGAAGAGAAGCACCAGCAGCAACATCTTCAGCACTAAACTTCCCCTTACTCTTATCAGCAGCACGCCCCTTCGCCTTCCTCTCAAGCAACGATTTCCTGTCCTTATCAAGTTTCAGCTTCGTAACAACAACCTTCGACGGGTTAATCCCGACATTAACGGTCTGACCGTTCACCTTCTCACGAGTAATCCTCTCGATATGAATAACCCATTTGCGACGGTACACCTGCACAACCTTACCTTCACGGCCCTTGTAGGTCCCACGAACAACCTGCACCTCGTCGTCTTTGCGGACCGGGACTGATCGGACGTTGTACTTGGTTCGGAGCTCGGTGGATAGGGGTGCGCTCATCAGCACACGGCGGACGCTGGATGGTGCGGTGAAATGGGCCTTGCGGCACTTGCGACGAGAGCTGGTGACTCGTGGGTTGTACTTCATGGCTGGGTCTCTGTAGGGGATTAGGGTTTTCGGGGTTGAAGAACGGCGGTGAGTGTGAGGGGGGTGGAGTGTTATAGGATGGATGGTGAGTTAGGGTTTGGTTGAAAAGACTGTTGGGCCGTTTGATATGGGCTGGGTCACGAAATTGATTTTGGTCTTTTAAACCCACTAATATTTGGTCTTGATATAAGTTTGTGTACAAAAGAAAAAACTTGGTAGCAAGTTTGGAGCATCGAGCTCAAAATCTACACGTCTGGAGCAACAAATTCATATTCTTTTTAAATACGTCTTGTGCTTATATTCTAGGTCGTACGGAAAAGCTACGAATATATAAGCTTTGTATATTTATATCACCGTAACCTGAAAAAAAAAAGTGTGACGTGACCTTACAACTAATGGGTGCCTAGCAAGGACAGTGAGGAACTATTTCCAATAGCTAAGACTGAAGACCACTGACTTGTAGGTTTGGCTTGGAATATCAACATCGGTAGAAGAGTCCAAAGATGTCACATTGTAAGTGCTATATGATCAGCTATCCATAATCTCACTCTCAATAATCGCACATTGTTGTCTTGAAAACCATACTTACTCTTAATAGTCGGTGTGAATAAAGTAGATGTTGGCAAATGGGTCACGCTATGCCAATATTTTGAAAACCATATCAGTTATTGAGTCAGACACTTTTGTTTGATTCAGAATTAAAAAGTCTATCCGGGGTTTAAAAGTGTTATATTTAATAAGATGATTATCTCCTTTTACTTGTTACGTCATTTTCTTTTACATTTTACATGTTATGTAATTCCAAGGACACACAAAGTGAAGGTCGGGAAGCTCTTGTAGTATGCGTCCGCACTTGGAACAACCCTCCCCCCCCCCCTTCCCCTGTGCGACCTCAAAAATTTGGTGAGAATATTTTGGTGGCTTTCCCGATTGTCTCCTTGAATGGCAATTCTCCTTCTCTCTGTTTCAAACACACGCATACCCTATCCTGAATACAACTCCGCTTTCAACAAAATTTAGCCAACATTATTAGAGAAAAACAAAATCAAATTATAATAATTGAGTTAAAAGCATATTATACTTTATAGTATAAAGGATGAAACTGAAACTAAAAAAACTAACTTAAGCATAAGGAAAAATGTTATATGTATAACTACTATTATTATTTTTTTAACTTTCAACTTCTATGTATTATCCTAAAATGATATACGTTTCTACTCATATACTTTTCATTGAAATTGATTTTCATTTAAATAACTTGTGTTTTTTTTTTTACTTTTAAAGTTAATATAATGTAACGCCTCAAAACTCAAATGTTTATATTTGCCATATATCCTTATATGATATATCATGAAATAAATAACTAAGCTAGTTAACCTAGTTAAATGCATGATAAAAACTATTAAAGAAGGAAAGTAGTGCCAAATATGTTTTAGTGGCAAATACGAGGGGCTAAAGTGGGAAAGGATGAAAGTTTAGTTATTAAATGAAAGGTTAAACACACACAAACACACACTTCGTGTGTGTTCTAGGTCGATCATCAGGAGCTCCAAGAGAGCCAAAACCCTACCTCAACCAAATCACCAAATTGAAGGGTGAATCGAAGCTCAAATGTATAAATGAACATGAATTAATGATCACCTACGCAAGGGGATCGTGAGGTATGCCTTAAAACTTAGATTGGTGATTTTGTATGAAGTGGGTTATATTCTAATCCGTGGATTGGTATGAAATTGAGTATGAATATGTGTTGGAATCACCATATAGAACATGGATTATGCATGGTTTGGATTAATTTGATGTTTTGGATTGAAACCCGCTTGTAATAGTGAAGATGATGATAAGGATGATCATCCATGTCCAATTCTTGTTCGATGTTGATGTATTATGTTGTGTATGATGAATTCTTGTTAGATTAATTGAAAGAAATGTGGTGTTAATATGTTTGATGTCTATATGTTAATGATACCGGATGATTAGTAAGAAGATTTGATGAATAATGTAGGAGCTTAGAAGATTATGCATGAATTAGTTGTACATGGTGCCTAGAAAATAGTACGCACACCAAGTGTTTGATGAAATGTCTAAATGACAACAATATGTGAAGATTATGTAGAGATGATGTTGAGTATGCTTATGTTTGTTTGAATGGACTAGTGAAAGTCATATGTGAAATGTGAATTTGATATGACCGTTCATATGTATAATCATATATGCTAATAAGAATGTAAATGTAATGACATGAAAGTATAGGAATCATGTCAAGATGGATGGGAGCGTGGAAGGCTAACGGGCCATGAAGACTTAAGTAAGCAAATGCAAATACGGACGCGTAAGGTAAGTGAATTCCGGACTTACCCTTTAGTTGGTAATGTATTTTATTCGTATGGTAATTATTTGGATGTTACATAAGAAAATATGAAATGATGGTTTACTAAGTAAGCTTTAACGGAAATGAGTCGAAAGTGGATAGGAAAGAGTTCGTATTAAGCTGGGGTAAGAAGGAAGCTTACATGATGGTATTACGCATAACAATGAGATAAGTAATTATACATATAGGTATGGATTTGATTGTAAGTATGTGCACGAATAGAAAGATATGTATGAAGGAGTTGGTATTTAGCGATACGCACGAACGAATGAGACTTGTTTAGGTGTATATGTGGACCTACATATATGAAATGAGTCTAATGATGCTAATCGTTTTCTAAACATAATGGAATGGAAGTGCAGGTATAATAATAATGGAAGTTGAAGATTAGTTACTAAAGTTCAATGAGATGGTTCGAAAGGATAGGCGAATGAATTTACATAAGCGAGACCAAGGGATGTTGATGCCTTATTATGCAAGTGTTAAGATTATGTATGAAGCCACCAGTTACTGATAATGTGATTGTATGTGGTGACTGCAGGTTGTACAGGCTTATGGATTTCTCATCATGGAGTGTAAGCGGTTGAAGATCGAGTCAAGACATGGATTGTACGTGAGTGTGCGTGGTCACGTAATATTACATATCTATGTCAGCTTTTAGTTAAATTATAGAAGGGATTAAAGTATTTAAGGTGATTGAATGAATTTAATGAAAGACATTTTAAATATGTAATTTCCGCTGCGATAAATTTGGTTAAAACGCGTTTAGGGTGTTACATATAAATACGCTGTGTTTATTTTATTTCTATCGAAGTTATAGTATAAATTTCACTGAATATAGAGTTGTATTCAAAATATAGTTTTTTTGTATGATAAGTTATATGAATGTTATGTCGTACCGGTCCCATGATGAACCAATCCGATTCTGACCAAACAACATAGGTAATAGTATCGGTATTATCGGAGCCGGTACCGGTGTTCATTTTTATGGTGTGTGTCTATATTCTGTTGGCGTATTACGGCTTTAATTTTAGGCTTTCTCTTTCAGTTGCTATAACAAGTTTTAGTACCATAATAAACTAAACCCATATCAGTGGAATCCCTTAATAAAAAAATAAAAACATCCTCGAAACATGGTCATATCAAGGAGCAGAAGGTCCTGAATCATTGGAAATAAAGTTAACTTTAATTTTAATGGATTCTTTGGATTGCATAAGGTTGGAAGAGGTACTCCTCAAATAGAGAGTAGTAAATTTTTCTTCTAACTATTAATCTTATACTATGTCAACTTTCTATTCTATTTTTTATTTTGCACTTAAACACTTGGGTTAAAAATAATAATAATAAAGAAAAAATAAAAGAAAAAAATAAAAGAATTTTTATTTTTAACAATTTTTAACAAAATAAAATAAAATAAAATAATTTTTATATTTCACCGCTCCCCGATTTAAGGCCGGCACCACCTCACCGTCCAGCAAACATAAGTCACCGATGGTGCCCTTCCACTCAGTATAGTGCTCCTGTCTATTGGGTATCATGATTACTTTCAAACACTCTCTCAATGCCTCGTAGCGATTCTATTCTGTAAATGATTACATAACATGTTCACTTCCATCAAACATCTAAGAATTGTTTCCCGCCATAGCAAAACACGCCCCTTTTTCAGCACGGCAACAATTTCGCTTCCTTGGCTCACCAAACCCTCTCATGTCGTTGAAAATTTTCAATCAATGCTTAAACCAATTATGCTCAAATAATCGTTCATGAACTCCATACAGTATGCAGATGCTCAAATCATTGTTCATGGACTCCATACAGTATGCACACCAGATGTTCGATCATATGTCTCAACGAAATAAACACATGTATAATAGTTTGATCAGGGGGTATGTGAATAGTGGCAACTCAATAAAGGCTCTCACCTCTTTTATCAAATGATTTGTGTTGGAACTTGGAAGTTCACCAAATGAGTACACATACCCTTTTGTTCTTAAGGTATGCGTGGTGTTAAGTAGACTTTTAGATGGGGTTTTGATGCATGCTCGGGTTATTAAGGCCGGATTTGAGTCGCATGTGTATGTGCAACATGGGTTGATTAGTGAGTACAGCAGTTGTGGGGATATTAAGGATTCGAGAAAGGTGTTTGATGATATGGTTGATAAGAGTGTGGTTTCTTGGAATCCGGTGACTGGTGGGTACTCTAAATTAGGCGATTACAAGGAAGCGTGTTTGTCGTTTGGAGAAATGAGGGAACTTGGTGTCGAGCCTGACGACTTTGCGTTTGTTAGCCTATTTTCTGTTTGTTCACAGAACTGCGAAGAAGTATTAGGAGGATTATTGCATTCATATATTGTGACAACTGGAGCTCATATTGATATGCTATTGTGGACATGTGTGGGAAATGTGGGCGTTTGCAATCAGCTCAAACATTCTTTGACCGAATGGGCCATAGAAACGTGGTTTCATGGACAGATGGTCTGTGCATATGCGAACTTATAGTCTCATGACGCCTGCAAAGAACTCAAGTCTTTTCGGGTTGAGTTGGTCTCAGGTTGAACCAGGACGAATATGATATTTTAGACTAAGATGTTTCATATTTCGTTTTTTACCAGTGAAGGTTGGTTTTTTTTTTTTTCATCAATTTATAGGCATGATCAACTAATACCATATGCCCTCATTGGAGCCAATAGGATAGGAAGAACTAAGGAGAAGCATGTTCTTTTAATAATCATACAATTGAAGTGTCGAACTTGGGAACATACATTCATTTTGATTCCGGAACAAACATCATCAGTCTAGTTATAGATATCATTCTGTTTTAAGAGCGAACATCATTTAGTGTCGCTTTAGGCTGATTTTAGACTTGCTTTAGGCTGATTTGTTTAACAAATGTTACCAATGTCAAATTGAAATATGGAAATGAACCTTGGATTTTTACTTCCTCTTAGACCCTAAACAGTTTAGCCCTTGATTTACTTGAGCTTATTGTACAAACCTGAACCCATGTAAACTCCTGTATACAAAGCTGGCAACAAAATCGTTTCATGTGAACAGAAAGTATTCAATTATATGTTACATCTCAAACATATCTTGAAAAAAAGTTGAATTAGTTGACTGGTATAGTTTTTTGTATCCATTTTTTTGGCATGAGCATCCTATAAATTTACAATTTAGGTCACTATACAGGTTAAATAAGTCGTTTCGGATATTTGATAAAAACGACTTATTTAACCGATTTTTAGTGACCCGGAAAATAAAAACGATACCCGTCAATTAACCCTAAAAAACTGTAATGGCAGACTTATACACTCTTCTAACCCTATACATCCACACACACAATGATTATTCAACTCACACAATATGAAGAAACCTTCATCATCAAACCACTCCCTCATCCATTGCAACATTTTTTTTGCTAAACAACCTCGTTAGATTCGGCACCATTTTTTCTCTCTTCACCGAACCCAACTTACCCGAGTTCCGAGGCCCCGGAGTCCGGACCTTTTGCAAACTAACCTGTTTAACCGACACCTTGTTCCTGACTTTGGTCACCGATCTCCATGGTGAAGCCGCCACAACCTTTTCCCGTAACCCGACCCCAGGACCCTCCGCATCGATCTCCGCGTCCACCTCAATACTTAATTTGCCAATCTCTCTTTCTGTCATCTCAATTTTCATCAGTAACTCCTTTTCACTTGCCTTCAAAGCCTCCATCCATGCCTGTGCTGCCGCAATTTTCTTATCGGCAAGCTCCCCAGCCCCACCTGCTTTCCCCGTTAAGTACTCGTATTCGAAGTCGGTGATCGTTATCATCAAACTATCTTTACTAGCCATGTCTCTACCTTCCACTGCTGTATTAATCAGATTCCTTAAATTCCCAAAGCTTTAGATTCTGATGATTTGATTGCTTTCAGTTCCTCCATTGCTGCATCTAATCTATCCTCTGCCACATCGATTTCGTATTCGGTTTTCTCAATCTCCCCCTTCATGTTTTCAACTTCATTAATAACATCTCTATCTTTCTTTGTTGTTTCCACTTCTGCTTTTAACTGTTCGAGTGTAACAGCTAGATTCGACGCAACCGTGTTGATTTTTGATTCAGCGGATATAAGAGCTTCTAGTTTCGCCTTTGCCCGTAAAATCTTCGAGTTCAGGTTTTGAACCGTTACCTCCCGTTTCTGTTCTGCTTCCTGTAATCGAACCGTTTCAGCTCGAACATGAATCAACTCGTCTCTAATCACATCCATGGATGTTTTGATTCTATCCCCTTCTCCTTTAACCAACGCAAGCTCCCGTTTCGCACCCGCTAACTCATCGGTTACCGAATTCATCGGAGACCCTTCTTGCTTCACCAAATTCACATCAAACAGAGTCATTTGCATCTGCTTGTTTTTAGCCTCTTCTTCTCTAGCCAATTCAATCGATTCGCATTCTTTAACCGCTTCAATTCGAGCAAATTCGACAATCGTCTGCTCCTCATCAAGCTCTTGCAATTCCTTCTTCATCAATTCCATAGAAGCCAAAAGCGTCGATCGTTTTGAATTCGACGCTTTTGTTGCTCTCTCCGCGTGTCGTTTCTCCTTTATCACACGCTCCATATCTACCTTTAGTTTTCGCATTTCTTGTTTCATATGTTCGAGTTCGTTCATCGCTTCTGTGTATCGAACATCTTCGGTTTTTACAGATGTTTCTGTGTCTTCTTGTTGGCGCCATTTTGGTTTTCTTTGTAATCCTCTAGACCTCGAATTCGCTTCTTCGATCTTTAAGGATAATTCGCGTACCGCTTTCTTGGCTTCGGATAGCTCGATCTCTATGCTTTCGAGTTCAGATCTTTGCATTGGGGATTTGTCTTTTTTCTACAACAATTGTGGATTAGAATTAGAGTTGCAAAACTTTATAAATATAGAAACGAGCCAACAATAAGCTAAATACAGAAACGAGCCGTAAATTAGAATCAGAGTTGCAAAACTTCTGTATAAATATAGAAACGAGCCAACAAGAAGCTAAATATAGAAACGAGCTAGTAAGAAATCACATCATCTCTGAAAAATGAAACATGAGAAAATGAATAAATAATATGAATCATGAGATATTGAAGCAGGATTGGAGGATTGGAGTTACTTGATGGATCATGATTGGTTTGTAAAGCAAGGTACAACACAAGAAGCAAAAAGTACAAGCATTCACAGCAGCACACACCCTACACAGAAAAGCATGATTTTTTAACGAATGGTATTGAATACCCAGAAATCTTAAAAAAAAACAGTTTTGTTTTCTTTAGACAGCATAGCTTACCAGATAAAAAGTACAACTGTGGATGCAAAAAGTACAAGTTGTCACTGCAAGACACAGAAATAGGATAAGTAGAAAGTGGGATGAGATGGATGGTTTTGGATAAATGGATGGGTATGTTAAGATATTGGATGGTTAAAGTGGTAATTAAATGGAAAATGGAGGTTGTATATGGAGTGGAAATTCAAATCTTGATGATTGCTTGGTGTTGGAAACGTCTTAGTCTCTAGTTATTAAGCCCTTATTGGGACCCACTCATATGTTGTGAATATAATCCTTTTTCTACAAAAGTCAAATAATGTCTTCTTCTTGCATGCCCACAAAGATTCCTTATATTACAATTCAACCACTGTCTATCAAACAGTCTGGAAACTTTGTTGGTGTTATCAGTGTTAACTTAAGGCCACGGGGGTATGGTGGGGCGGGGGTTTGGGGCATGGTCCGACATGTGGAGTTGGAGGGGCACCGCCGGTCATGCATCCATGCAATGGGTATGGTGGCGTGGCTAGTCCGCGTGGCTAGGCCACGTGTTAATTTATTTTATTTTTTATTTTTTTTATAAATAAACACAATACTAAAAAAGCTAGAAATTCAAATAGGTGTCAGCCACCTAGCCAAACCGCCAATCAGCCTCCGCCATGTCATCTTGGTAGCCCCGCCCAACGCCCGGTCTGAAAGCCCTGCACAATGGGCCACGCTGAAACCCAAACCCATCCGGGGTGGTGCCTTGGACGTTTCCCCCTAACTAGAGATGGACATAATAACCGGTTCCAAACCCGACCCGGTGGAACCTACCTGGGACCGGTTCCGGTTCCTACCCGACATATAGTAGAACCGGTTCCGGGTTCAAAATACCCGATGGTTCCTACCCGGTTTCACATTTTTGGAAAAAAATAAGTTCCGGAACCGGTTCCAACCCGTAACCGGTTCTTATCATACCCGGTTCCTACGATAACCTTCCAGACCCTGCGTCAATATATTTTTAATGTGAGTTTTTTTTATAAGTCTTTGCTAGAACAAGGTATAATACATAAACATAAAACTATTTATTACGAGAAACAAGTACCCGGTTACACAAACAACCTAAACAAGAAACGTTAAACAAAACACATAAAACACTAAACATACTAATCATAAAACACAAATGGGTTTACAATACATAAAACAAACTAAACTTTCTATGACCCGGTCCCGGATGCTTCACCCTTTTCATTGTTTTTCGCCTTTGTCACCGGACAATGGCGGTCGGTGTGTTTCTTGAGCGTCGAGTTGGCCGACGCCTTTATGAACTTCCCGCACCCCTTGCATCTAGCCATTTCATGGCTATCCGACATCAAGCACAAGTCAAAGTGCTTCCAAATAGCGGGGTTTCTTTTGGTTTCCAAAACATCCACGACCTCATCGGTTGCAAGCCATCGTTATCTCTTTGATAGTATTAGATTTGAAGTATAAAGTGTTAAGTTTAGAAATGGTAAGTAGGAAGGGGTTTATATACAAAAACCGATTTTTTAATCAGGAACCGGTTTCCAACAGTAACATTTATCAGGAACCGGTTCCAACTGTAACATTTTATCAGGAACCGGTTCTGAACAGTAAATGGCAGGTTTAACTGTCAGGAACCGGTTCCCAATAGTAAAATGGAAGGTTTGACTGAACAGTAAATGGCTGTCAGGAACCGGTTCTGAACAGTAAATGGCAGGTTTGACTGCCAGGAACCGGTTCCCACACTATCAGAAACCGGTTCCGCACCATACCCGGTTCCATAATACCCGTACCCGGTTCTACACGGTTCCATATTCTTGGGTGTGAACCCGGGTAGGAACTGGACCCGGTTCCACACCATACCCGGTTCCAATGACATCCAAGCAGAACCGGGTCCGGGTTGGAACCGGTTCCGGGTAACAATAAAACCCGATTATGCCCATCTCTACCCCTAACCCACGCCCCACCCATAGCCTTATGTGTCAAAGAGAAGCAAGATACAAAACAAGAAAGATGTCACTTTTAAGGATCATTGTAATATTCGTATGCTAGCAAAGATTTTATTTTTTAATGGGACATAGAAAACAAAGGTTGTAAATTTGGTTTTGATGTTTGTGGTATAGCATACTAGGAGAATCTTTTGTGGTTTATTTTATAAACTTTGGTAATAAACTTTGTCCCAATATGTCGCTTGCAAAGACAATGTATCGGGAATGAATTTCCTGTGGAAATTGAGACGGCGTCGGCGAGCATGTTTTGGGAAAGGCGGGTTTTGATGTGACCGTCTGTTTTAGTCCGAAGGATTTTGTAATGGGAATGTTTTGTAAGGATGCTAATTTCTAACATTACATGACCGTCTTTTTGTTTCACTAATTCACTATTCCGGATACGTCATGGTACGGGATTATTTAGACTACAAAGCAAACTAGATTATAGAGCAAGATCTGATAAGTAATAGTCAACAAATTACGCACGTTAGTAATTTGTATTATAGATTTTGGGTATTTGCTAATTTCAATGAACTTTAAATTCAAATTGCATTTTGATTGTTGTTGATCTTTAAAGCCTTCGTGTCAAAAAGAAATTAGTTGCCCATTAATTCATTTAGGGTTGAAACTAGAAAGTTTGAAATCAAGGTTCGTTTGCCTTGACATCCACATCAACTCATTATGTTTTATGTTAACATGTATTTACATCCATTAGTTAACAATTAAGTTATCCTTTAAAATTTTAATATTTCAAATAATACTTATGATTTTTTTCTCAAGTAAAATAATACTTTTGGTTTTTTCCATGGTTGTAAAAATCATGACTAGCATCTGATTCGTAACTGATTAATCGCTAATCGGAAGTTCACCGAGTAATTTTCCTTTAATCGGCCAATTAATCACTAAAAGTTCTAATCAGCCAAAAATCAGTGGTTCTGGAGAAATTTGAGGGATGATTGGTGGTGGTGGTTCTGCAGTGCGGTGGACCCGATGGTGAAGAAGAAAGAGAGAGATAGTATATGATATATATATATATATATATATACATACATACATATATATATATACATACATACATATATATATATATATAGTGTTCATGAGTAAACAATAGTGTATTTGTGAACAAAATAAACTTATCATGACCATTGATTTTGTAGATCTAGATTTTTTCTTTAGTGGCAAGATTATAATTATCTTTTGTAAATTAAATGTATTTTAATGGACACAAGGGTATAATTGTATTTTTCTCTCTCAATTTAATTAATTGATTTTTTTTTTCTCTCTTGATTTCTCTTTCCAATTAAGAGAATATTTAATTACATTCTCTGTATTTTTTCCTCTCACAAATTACCTAACTTAATATTTGATAATTTTAAAAAAAATTCAAACATTATGAAATATTGTTCTATCTACAACACGATTAAAAATATTTAATTACATTCTCTATACATATGTGTATTAGATCAATGCTTGATGAAAAAATGCATAATGGAAACAAGATGTAATAATACACAGGTGTATAAGTCTGGTAAATATCGACATGTATACACTATGTACTTGAATAATACAAAAGTGTATACGTCTGCTATATACCAAACACAATGTACCTAATCATATATATATATATATTGTGAGAATAAATCTTAGTCATTCAATTCTTTTCCCTTTAACTTAAATTAAAAGGGTACATTGGTAATTGTTGAACATGATGATCTTCCATGACTCTCTCCCTGGTATCTCCTATGAAGCATGAGTTCTCCCATCTTTAGCGACGCGATCTTCAGTCGATTTCTCTCATCACGCAATCTTCATCCGATTTGAGTTCTGCACTACATAGCCATTCCTTTGTAGCTATTAAGATTCATCAGATTTTGTTCATAATCTCTTGGTTTTAACTGGATTTAATCCTTAATCAGCAGGTTTAGACTTGATTCAAGTTTCATTGTTCACAAATTGTAGATAACCTAGGTATTTGGCTACGATTTCAATTTTTTATTTGCCCTAGTTTCTTTTAATTTGGTGAACTGCAATCATGGTTTATCAAAAATCGTATGTGGATAATCACTCTAAAGAATCTGGCATATCCAATGTTTAGGCATAAATTAACATCATGTTGAATGTGCATAATGCTTCAAATTCCAATGATGCTCTCAATAATACCATGAATCTGAATTTGTGATGAAGATGGTACTACTGAGGTGTTCATAGGAAGATGTTAAAACATTATTGTTCAAGTTAAAGTAATTAGGGTTTTCTTGATGCTAGAAATTGTCCAAAACAATAGATTGTTGGGTTCATTATGTTTACAAGTACTTTTAATTTTATCTATTGCATATGATTGTACGGACGTTTTTGAAAAATTAATAAAATATCGGTGTTTCTTTCCCTCAATTGTATGTTTTTTTTATTTTGTATTCATACATTGTGAAATTTATTCATATAATTGATATACTAGATATGTATGTGCTTATAGATTCATCAAATTTACTATGTTTATTCAATTCTTTTGTTTTATACATGTAATATTCGATTTGGAGCATCATAAATTGGTTAACATTGGGGATTGTTGTGTATTATGTGTGGCAAGAAAGAAACATCTGTACCCATGCAGGAACATTTAGACCTACTCCTGAAGTTTTTAAACCGATCAAAGAAGCAGTTCGACTTCGTATAAAAGGTCTCAAGTTATTGAAACCGCTGTAACTTTTCAAGTTTGCCATACCAGAGATCTGCATAATATGTAGTGGATTCTCTTAAACAACACCAATCACGCTCCTAATGAATAACCATACCTTGTTCCTTCTTCTCTTCTTATGATGATGGTGGTGTCTTTGCTGTTGTCGTCTGCGAGAGAACGTTGAGAGGTTGATTTCCATCTGGACTAAGATTTTTTATCACACAAAATTTTAAAAACCTGGCCATTATTTCCTATTTGCAGCAGTTTTGGCTATTGCCTTTTCCTGCAGATGGGTGGGTGGTGTCACACCCCAACCGATGGCTTGGAAACATCAGGGTTAGTGGCACTAGGCAACCAGATTGTCTTATGAGAATTCCATAACAATTATCTATCAACAACATTTAACATTTAACGTCTCATACCATTAAACATAATATTTCAAAATAATCATTACAGAAAATTGTTTTTCCCACAAAACTAATCGGGTGCGATTTTCCCTAGATTTATTACATTTGGAAGCTAAACAAAAGCAAACTAAACTAAGCACGCTACATCCAAAGCATCCAAGCTAAAATCCTCAACCTGTCACATACGTTAAAATACAAGTCAATACAATTAAGTAAAGGTGAGCATACAGGTTTTTGTAACACTAGTATAATAGAGAAAGCGTTCGCGAAATAGTCCAATTACATATCATGATACAACAAAACACAAAACACAGATAAACATAGGCTTATTTCTCATGCTAACTACCGTGAGAAGGCTTGCGCGTCCATCCTAACTAGAACCCGTCGGGTGTTAGCCACACTATAGTACCATACTAGCTAAGGAGGCAAGTTAACGAAAATAAGTCCTAGTCACATGTTTCTAGTATCACGTATTAAGCATACATAATCAGATTATTCGCGTGTGATAAACAGTTTTAGTTGTGAAGTGATTTTGATAGAGGAACATACGTAACACCCAAATAGTGCATTAAAGCGAAAACGGGTCAAGTATACTCACTGTGGGTGCGTTTAGGAGAGAGGAGACGACTGCCGAGAGGTGAAGAGGAGCGCTGGATCAGCCTACATACGCGAACGGAAGTGCATCAGTCTCCGAAAAGCTGAAACGGTTAAGTTTGGGTTGGGCAGTAGGCAAGTTCGGCCGATCTTGTATGTAAACATACAATTCGAGCGAACTTGTATAGTTCTGCTGAGGTTTGAGTCAAGTTTGGGAGAACTTGTAAGTTTCTCAAGGAAACTAGACAAGTTCGGGCGAACTTGTGGAGTTTTGATAGTGGATGACAAGTTCGGTCGTACTTGGGGGGTTTTCTGTTGGAAAGTTGGTCATTAGTACTCAAGTTCGGCCGAACTTGACCCTTAGAGGGCAAGTTCGAGCGAACTTGACTTCTTGTGCTGTCAAAATCAGTTAAATCTCGAGCGAACTTGATGTTTTCGGGTCCAAAATCGTGCGTTTTCGCGTCGTTTGCTGATGAAATCGAGTGCCCATCCCTCCAACCTTAGGCCACTGAGTAAAGCTTAGGCCGGAAAGGTCTTTTGGAGCGAACTTAGCCATTTTACAGAAACTCGGGCTAATCCGGGCGAACTTGAAGGTTCGTACGGGTTAGTCCAGCTTGTGTAAAGTGATGATTTCGTCCTTGTGCTTCCGGATCTGAGATTTAGCTTCAACAACGCCTCGTTCCACTCAAAAGTGAATGAAACATACATCATTAGTCCGAAAATGGTGTAAAAATCAAGGTGTTAAAAGGTTTTGCTCAGATCTAGTATAGATCTGAGTGAAAACAGAAGTTCTTATAGAAAAAGATGAAGATTTTCGTAAACATATGAGATTTGATGAAAACGAAGGCAATGCCTTGTGCAAATCGTTGTAAAACGTTGTTGAACATCATTGTAGTTGAAATCGAGTTGATTCTTACTTAGAAAACAAAGGGTTTTGGGTTTGAGAGCTCTGGGCGAACTTACAGCAAGTTCAAATGAGAGAATGGAGCTGAGTATTTATAGGTGAAGGAAAAAATGGAGAGCTGGGAGTCAAGTTCGGTCGAACTTGCATGAAATTCATGCAAGTTCGGGCGAACTTGCTTGATTTTTTAGAGAAGTTAGCCAAGTTCGGCCGAACTTGTACATATGTGTACAAGTTCGAGCGAACTTGTGGAAAACAGAAGGTTCTTGTGTCTCAGGCAAGTTCGGGCGAACTTATGGTAGTCAAGTTCGGCCGAACTTGGCCTGGTGACCAAGTTTCGTTTGCTGATTTCGCGTTAAGTGTTCGTTTGGCGATTCGGTTCAAATAGTTATTTTAAGCGTTATAATTGATATAATAGTGCGATTTAGCGATTTGAGTGTGCGAGAGCGATGCGATAGCGAGCGTAATCATAAACGTAACACCTAAGTAACATAATACCATATATTTAACTGTGATTTGCGATACGATGAGATTAGCGATGCGATTTAATAAGCGATTAGATGCGATATAACATACATAATTGTAATTAATTACATAATTTTTTGTTATAAATGAATCTCGGAATACAATTGGAAATACAACGGGAATAAACTGAAATGAAGTAACAACGAAATTTAGAGTTGTTACAGTCTCCCCTACTTTAGGAAATTCCGTCTCGAAATTTAAGTAGTGGTTGCAACAAAGAGGTGCGGGTACTTGGCCTTCATGTCACTTTCCAATTCCCAAGTGAACTCGGCGCCGTGTTTGCCTTCCCATCGGACTTTCACGATAGGGATGCGAGAGCGTCGTAGTTTCTTGGTTTCTCGGTCCATGATCTCAACAGGCTTTTCCCTAAAATGGAGAGTCTCGTTGATTTGCAGATCTTCGAGAGGTACATGGAGATTTTCTCCGGCTAGGCATTTCTTGAGGTTAGACACGTGGAAAGTCGGGTGGACGTTGTTGAGTTCCTCCGGTTATTCGAGGCGATAGGCCACTTCACCGATTCTTTCCAAAATCTTAAAGGGTCCTACGTATCGAGGCGCTAGCTTTCCTTTTTTCCCGAAGCGGATCACTCCCTTCCAATGTGCAACCTTTAGGAGAACGTGATCTCCCACATCGAGCTGCAGGGGCTTGCGGCGTTTATCGGCATAACTCTTTTGACGACTCCGAGCTTTCAAGAGATTGTCTCTGATCTGGAAGATCTTGTCCGTCGTTTCTTGAATCAGCTCGGGACCGGTGATTCGTGCTTCTCCGATCTCGTGCCATGCAATAGGCGATCGACATTTTTTTCTATACAGTGCCTCAAAAGGAGCCATTTGAATGCTGGTATGATAACTATTATTGTACGAGAATTCAATTAAAGGTAAATGTGTATCCCAGTTACCACCAAAATCTATGATGCACGCATGAAGCATGTCTTCGAGGGTGCGGATCGTTCGTTCAGTCTGATCGTCGGTTCGAGGGTGAAAAGCGGTACTGAGATTGAGAGTAGTACCGAGAGCGGATTGAAAAGTCTCCCAGAGACGCGAGGTAAAGCGACCGTCTCGGTCAGAGATGAAGTCACGAGGCGTCCCGTGTCGACATATGACTTCATCGGTATAGATTCGGGCTAACGTTCGACCTTAAAGTCTTCTCGTATAGCAATAAAGTGCACAGATTTAGAAAGATGATCAACGATAACCCAAATGCTATCGTGACCAGATGAAGTGCGGGGAAGTTTCGTAATAAAGTCCATAACTATACTCTCCCACTTCCACATCGGGATTTCGGGTTGTTCGAGTAAGCCAGAGGGCCTTTGATGCTCAGCTTTAACCTTCGAGCATGTTAAGCACTTTGAGACGTAAACGGCGATATCCTTTTTCATGCCCGGCCACCAGTACTTAGGACGAAGGTCCTGGTACATCTTGTCGGCACTGGGGTGAATGGAATATCGAGATTTGTGAGCTTCGGTCATTAGCAATTCACGAAGATTGTCACGGGTAGGAATCCAAATACGATCGAGATAGTAATAAATACCATTAGGTTTAACAACAAGCTGAGTTTCGGCACCACATTTCATTTCTTCCTCCAAAGTATTCTCGTTGAAACAAGCGAATTAGGTGGAGCGAATCATGATTTCGATATCATTCAAAGCTTGAGAGTCACGAACACTATATACATAGCTTCGTCGGCTCAGAGCATCGGCGACGACGTTAGCTTTGCCGGAATGGTAGCGTATCTCACAATCATAATCGTTGAGAAGTTCAACCCATCTGCGTTGGCGCATATTCAGTTCCTTTTGATTGAAGATATGTTGTAAGCTCTTATGGTCGGTGAAGACCGTACACTTAGTACCGTAGAGGTAGTGTCGCCATATCTTCAATGCAAAAACAACTGCACCGAGTTCGAGATCGTGGGTTGTGTAGTTTTTCTCGTTGATCTTGAGTTGACGAGACGCATACGCGATAACCTTGTCTCGTTGCATGAGAACACAACCAAGACCAAGGTTTGAGGCATCGCAGTAAACAACGAAATCGTCGTTTCCGTCGGGTAAAGCGAGTACGGGAGTTTTGCATAGCATACGCTTGAGAGTTTGAAAAGCTTCCTCTTGCTTGGAATCCCAAACAAAAGGTTTGTCTTTATGAGTTAAAGCGGTAAGCGAAACGACGATTTTCGAGAAGTCGGCGATGAATCGACGGTAGTAACCCGCCAATCCAAGAAATGAACGGATTTCGGAAGGATTCTTCGGTGTAATCCAACTCTTGACGGCTTCAATCTTTGCAGGGTCGACGTGAATTCCTTGACTATTAACGATGTGGCCGAGAAATTGGACTTCTTCAAGCCAGAATTCACATTTTGAGAACTTAGCATAAAGGTGATTTCCTTGGAGAAGTTCGAGGACTAAACGGAGATGGCGCGCATGTTCGTCTCTCGACTTCGAATAGATAAGGATATCATCAATGAAAACAATGACGAAACGATCTAAGAAAGCTTTACACACACGGTTCATCAAATCCTTGAAGACCGCGGGTGCATTGGTAAGACCAAAAGGCATGACCACGAATTCAAAATGGCCATATCGAGTACGAAAAGCGGTTTTCGGAATATCTTCTTCCAACACGCGTAACTGATGATAGCCGGAACGAAGGTCGATCTTAGAAAAACAAGTAGCACCTTGAAGCTGATCAAATAATTCGTCAATTCGAGGAAGAGGATAGCGGTTCTTTATCGTGAGTTTGTTAAGTTCACGATAACCGATGCACATTTAAAACGATCCATCCTTCTTTTTCACGAAAAGGACGGGTGCGCCCCATGGCGAAGTGCTCGGGCGTATGAAACCTTTATCAAGAAGTTCTTGAAGTTGGCTTGATAGCTCACGCATTTCGGAAGGTGCGAGGCGATAAGGAGCTTTAGCACCGGGAACTAAATCGATACGGAATTCGACTTTGCGAGTAGGGGGTAAACCGGGTAAATCGTCAGGAAAGACTTTAGGAAATTCACAAATAACGGGAACGTCTTTATAAGTCTTCTTTTCTTTCTTCGGGTTCACGATATGAGCGAGGAAGGCAACACATCGCTTTTGCAAGCATTTGTGTGCTCGAGTACATGACAAAAGCATAAACTTCTTTGAGGGAGTTTCATCGTAAACATGGAGTTGATCACCGTTAAGGAGAGGGAAGCGAATCATTTTATCGAAGCATACAACTTCAGCATGGTTTTCACGAAGAAAGTCCATACCTACCATGATATCGAAGCTACCTAACTGCATAGGTATGAGATTGATCGAGAAGATGTGGTTGTTGAGATCGAGAGAACAACCACGTAGGACGGAGGTTACGGTAACGGATTTTCCGGTGGCGGCTTCCACATCGAAAGTCTTTGAGAGTTTAGCGCGCTTACATTTTAAAACCTTTTCGAATTCTAACGATACAAAACAATTATCGGCACCAGTATCAAATAAACATGAAGCATAAATACCATTAACGAAGAACGTACCATTGACAACATTGTTGTCATTCTGGGCCTGGTGGTGATTCAGGTTGAAAGCCGTTCCACGCGCAGCTTGTTGTTGCTGCTGAGGCTACGGTGGTGGCTACTGTTGCTGCGGATCTTGCTTCACGGTGCGGTTTGGGCAGACATTTGCAAAGTGATTCGGATCACCACACACGTGCTTTTGGAGCTGCTTGTTGCGGGTTGTTCTGGGGAGTACGCTGAGGAGCTGGCAGTGCTGGAGCTTGAGGAGCTGGCTGACGAGGGCCGGTACGGCAACTGACAGTAAAGTGGCCGTAGATATTGCAGTTTGTGCAAAAACGGCAGTTTCCACCCACCACATGATGGTATGTGCACTTAGGGCACAGTGGGTGAGGGCCGATGTACGCACGTTTAGCTAGGGGTGCGTCCTGAGCAGGAGCCTGATAAGGCTGAGAGTTGAGCGGTGTAGCAGCGGCGTAGTTCTTGCTAGGGTTTCCTCTTTTGCGTCCCTGACGCTTTCCCTTCGGGTCACTGGGTGGTTCGATAGCAGCAGTTGGTTCAGTGACATCTTGATTGGCAACTTTCACAGAGTTCTTGAAATAACCATCTTGAACTCGCTGATCATTGATCTCAGCGGCGAGCATGTAGGTTTTCTCGATGGTTGTAGTACGAGCAACTTTCACAAAATTCGCGACACATTCGGGTAAACCACGGATATACTTGTTGATAGCTTTCTCAGTAGTATTAACTTGGCTGGGACAGATGATGCTCAAAATCTTAAATCGAGCGGTGAATCCAGCATTGTAGGGACCATCTTGCTTTATGCCCCAAAACTCATTTTTGAGCTTCTAAATCTCGTGCGGAGGACATAACTCCTTCATCATCACTTCCTTGAGTTCCTCCCAAGACAGATTATAGGCTTCATCATTACCGCACCTATTTCTTTCGGCGGTCCACCAGTCAAGAGCACGGGACTGGAAGACTCCGGTAGCGTTCACCATGCGAAGGTCATCGGGGCATCCACTTTGCCTAAGGTGACCTCAATGGCGTCAAACCAATGGAACATAGATGTTGGTCCATCGCTGCCCGTGAAGGCGAGAGGTGCACAAGCCTTGAAATTTTTGAAGCTGAATCGTGACTTGGGGTTTTCAGCTTTCGAGTCGACCGATGAGTTACTGCTCACAGCATGAATTTCCGAGACGATTAGCGGGATAACTTTAGCGATTTCTTTGGCTACCATTGTTGCAATACGCTTATCGGCGTTGTTGCGTTGGAGATTCCTCCTGGTATGTGATCCATAGAAGACATCTACAATTGAAGGATTTGATAAGATGAGATTCAATTATAATAAGTTTATGTTTAAAATATTTATTATTATTATTCATACAAGGCACTTAAACACACAAGCACGTATCCACGTAAACACATAAACACTTAGGCACATAAACACGTAAGCACATAATCACGTAGGCACGTAAGCACATATTTTGCACGTATTCACTTCTAATTAGCCATCATGCGTAGCGCGATATGAGATGCAAGATATAAGCGAGATTTAAGCGATATGTATATAAGCGAGATAATACCGCGCATGAGACACACATGTCCTCATGGGCGTAAGCGATTAGTTTGGTTGGTGTATTAATTAACGTTTAAGATTATGAGAGTTGTGCGAGTTGTGCATGCGTTTAGAGGGCGTAAAGCGATAAAGCGATAAATCCATAATGCGAGAAATAAATAAGCGAGAAATCGAATAAAGCGAAAATTCTCAAAATTTAAAACATAAATAATAATAAACTCAATGATGCGTAAATCGACGATGTAGGCTTAAATCAATTGGGAGTGTTCGGGGTTTTGAGACGTTGACTACCCAAAGTGGTTCGACTACCCTTTGAACTTGGACCCACGTTTTGGCCTAATAGATAGATGCTCTCACCGCAAGAGGCTAATGTCACACCCCGACCAGCAGCGGAATAAGAGTCGGAGCATAATTGGGTTATCACCAAAGCTCATGATGTTTACTAATATGTTTCATATTTATTAAATCCAAATTACATTTCAATATTCCAAGTCAAATTCATACAATACATGGAAAGGAAAATTAACTAAAACAAATCCATAATCTAAACTGGTTTATTCTTCTAAGCCGCCCTATATGTTTCTTGCTTCAACTTGATCACCTGTATCATGTGTAAAAATGAGAAATTTTGGGTCAACAAAAGTTGGCGAGTGAACCTTGTTAAAAACATTTGTTATCAATTTATTATTGTAATTTATTTAGGAAAAACTGTGCAATAATCATATATGAACAAATGTATGTAAACATAACGATCACAAACCACCTTGCTTAAACATGAAATAAGGATGACAATGTATATGTTGGCAACGTCCCGTTCACGCTCATAGGTAATGGGGAACGGACGGCCTATGCTAATGTATGTGAGATCAAGGCTCAATCAAACGGAGCCGATCTTATGTTGGCAACGCCTGGTTCACGCTCATAGGTAATGGGGAACAGCTCACGCTCATAGGTAATGGGGAGCGGCGGCCTATGAAATGTATGTACTGAATGATAAAATTAATCTAAACTTCAACCACACAAACAATGGATACACATTGAATACACATTTGATCATGAACATGATGGATGCACAAATATTTAATTATAATAAATAAATACGACACATGATACACCCCAAAATGTGATTAAAACGGGGAATTGGTAGAGATTCACTCACATTGGGTGCTTTTGTTTGAAGATGTTGAATGCGCACGAGTTTAGGGGATTGGTCGACGAGAGATAACTAACCAAATAAATAACGAAAAGGTACGGTAAGTATGTGGATTTTATTAACTATTTTAATAAGATTTTTGGGTATAATTTTGTGAGTTTAAGGGTACTTTCTAACTTTAAAAACGTTATTTTTAAGTATTTTTAATTGATTTTTAAATTAAATAAATAAATAAAAATAAATTAAAAAAATGTTGACTTTGACCGTTGACCGAGACCGTTGACCGTTGACCGTTGACCGGTTCGGTCGGTATATGGTTGTACTGAGCGAGACTCGAACCCGTGACCTCCCGTACGCGTGCACGCAGCTCTACCAACTGAGCTACGTGTCTAACCCGAAATAATTCTCTTTTTAATTATACTTATGTACTATTTAACTTAATCCGAAAATTATTTATTTTTAAAAAGCTTTTAAACGTATCGGACCGGTGCTGACCACAGGTCTCGAACCCGGGACCTGTGGTTTAGCGTACACACAGTCCACCGCTGGACTGTGTGTCTCACTTGGTTATTAACTCAGTTTTTATTATACTTAACATAGACTCTGAGTCAACCCGGCTCAGTTAAAAAGACAGATTTTTATTTCAAGTGAGTAAAGCTGGGACAGGATTCGAACTCGCGTTGCATGTGTGTTTGTTGCACACAGTCCACCACTGGACTGTGTGCCTAACCCGTTCATTAAACCGATTTTAATTATTCTTATATTATACAACACTTCATCTTCTTCGATCAAAACACAAACATCGACCAATTGACTGTTATTAGTTAAATTAGCTCCATGAATGTTATGAGCCATCGCAACGAAGATGAACGGAAAGAGATTGGAGGGTTGATTGTACCAGCTGTTCGTTTTTCTTCAGATGTCCGGCAAGGTCGTCGGCTCCGTCTTGGTGAGCTGCGGCTAATAGAATCTACCAACAATTTGGAGGGATTAGATGTGGAATGGAACTACTGGGTAACGACTTATCAGTAAATTAGAAGAATCATACCGATTAACAGCAGTTTCCTTGAAAACTCAGAATTTCTCCGGCGAACACAGATAATCCGGCAACGTCGACTGGAAAGGATTCTGGGTGAGGGATTGATATTAGAATTTTGTCTAATAAAGGAATGAGCCAGAAAAATCGAAGTAATTACCGTGTAGGTGGAAGTCTCGGTTTTCCGGCGACTTGCAGATGTTTTCCGGCGAGTAAATTTTCGTCGAGAAAAGGTGCGATTTGAGAGCGAAAAGGTTTCTGGTGAATTGTGGGTGAATTTATAGGGTAGTATCGAGATGTATGGGGTCTGAATTCGGTCTCAATTCGAAGTCAGCCGTTCTCCGGCGGTTACGACTGATGTCGCGGGTTCAGACGTCGGTTATAACCGTCGTTAGAGTTAATTCTTCGGTTATCTTGAACGGAAACGTAAATTATCGGCGAAGTCGTCGGGATTTCCGACGACTGCTATTTGGGCGCAATTTGAATGAATTTGACTTCCGCACTTTATTATTTGAATTAATTGATTCATTATATTATCAGAAAATCAAAGTGGCGGAGCGGTTGATGGTATGAAAGTTAAGTCTTTGGGAATGTCCGGCTGACCCGGGTTCGACTCCCGGCAGCCGGTTTTCCTTTTTAATTAATTTATTTTTTTATTTTTTTACAATTATAATTTATATCATCTAATTTGTTTATTAATTATGTATCGTTTAAAATTAAAATAAGCCATAAATGAACAACAAAAATTTAAAACTGATTGTTCGGTTATTAAACGAAGCGGGTTTCGAAAACCCGTTTTTTCGACAAATGTTACAGCTAACGCCATTATCCTTCCGGTTACTACGTGTTCCAACCCATCGGAATAATCGAGACTTTGGTGAGATTGAAATCGAAAGGCGGAATTTTCTACTAAGATGCGGGTTTCACCCCTAACTTAGCAACGTCATTCCTAGTTGTGGCTACGCGCACCGATCACATCGGGCGTTCACTAGATAGAAATGGAGATTTTCGTCGAGGTTTGGATATCACTCCTAACTCAACAAAGGTATCTTGTGCGATAGAGATTGCGCGAAGTGAATTATCTCATCGAGAGTTCTCGGTTTTCACACCTAATCCCGACTTGATCACTTGTTTTGTGTGATACGAGCGTTTCCAAGTGTGTAATTGCATTAGCCTTAGGAAAGGCACATTTAAGCATTTATGGCAAGTAGTTTAACATTTAAGTCAAAGATAGGTCAATCGGGTACTTAAACATGTTACTAGGTCGAATCATGGCAATTCTACCTATTATCCTAAGGTTATGGGCTCTGATACCAATCTGTCATACCCCAACCGATGGCGGAAACATCAGGGTTAGTGGCACTAGGCGACCAGATTGTCTCATGAGAATTCCATAACAATTATCTATCAACATCATTTAACATTTAACGTCCCATACCATTAAACATAATATTTCAAAATAATCATTACAGAAACTTATTTTTCCCACAAAACTAATCGGGTTGGATTTTCCCTAGATTTATTACATTTAGAAACTTAACAAAAGCAAACTAAACTAAGCACGCTACATCCAAAGCATCCAAGCTAAAATCCTCAACCTGTCACATACGTTAAAATACAAGTCAATACAATTAAGTAAAGGTGAGCATACAGGTTTTTGTAATACTAGTATAATAGAGAAAGCGTTCACGAAATAGTCCAATTACATATCATGATATACCAAAACACATCACACATATAAACATAGGCTTATTTCTCATGCTAACTACAGTGAGAAGGCTTGCGCGTCCATCCTAACTAGACTCCATCGGGTGTTAGCCACACTATAGTACCATACTAGCTAAGGAGGCAAGTTAACGAAAATAAGTCCTAGTCACATGTTTCTAGTATCACGTATTGAGCATATATAATCAGATTGTTCGCGTGTGATAAATAGTTTTAGTTGTGAAGTGATTTTGATAGAGGAACGTACGTAACACCCAAATAGTGCATTAAAGTTAAAACGGGTCAAGTATACTCACTGTGGGTGCGTTTAGGAGAGAGTAGACGATTGCCGAGAGGTGAAGAGGAGCGCCGGATCAGCCTGCATACGCGAACGGAAGTGCATCAGTCTCCGAAAACCTGAAACGGTTAAGTTTGGGTTGGGAAGTAGGCAAGTTCGGCCGATCTTGTATGTAAACATACAAGTTCGAGCGAACTTGTATAGTTCTGCTGAGGTTTGAGTCAAGTTCGGGCGAACTTGTAAGTTTCTCAAGGAAACTTGACAAGTTCGGGTGAACTTGTGGGGTTTTGATAGTGGATTGACAAGTGCGGCCGAACTTGTGAAGTTTCCTTGGAAACTTTGCAAGTTTGAACGAACTTGGGGGTTTTCTGTTGGAAAGTTGGTCATTAGTACTCAAGTTCGGCCGAACTTGACCCTTAGAGGGCAAGTTCGAGCGAACTTGACTTCTTGTGCTGTCAAAATCAGTGCAATCTCGAGCGAACTTTATATTTTCGGGTCCAAAATCTTGCGTTTTCGCGTCGTTTGCTGAGGAAATCGAGTGCCCATCCCTCCAACCTTAAGCCACTGAGTAAAGCTTAGGCCGGAAAGGTCTTTTGGAGCGAACTTAGCCATTTTACAGAAACTCGAGCTAATCCTGGCGAACTTGAAGGTTCGTACGGGTTAGTACAGCTTGTGTAAAGTGACGATTCCGTCCTTGTGCTTCAGGATCTGAGATTTAGCTTCGACAACGCCTTGTTCCACTCAAAAGTGAACGAAACATACGTCATTAGTCCGAAAATGGTGTAAAAATCAAATTTTAAAAGGTTTTGCTCAGATCTAGTATAGATCTGTGTGAAAACAGAAGTTTTGAAGGAAAAAGATGAAGATTTTCGTAAACATAGGAGATTTGATGAAAACGAAGGCAATGCCTTGTGCAAAATCGTTGTAAAACGTTGTTGAACATCATTGTAGTTGAAATCGGGTTGATTCTTACTTAGAAAACAAATGGTTTCGGGTTTGAGAGCTCTGGGCGAACTTACAACAAGTTCAAATGAGAGAATGGAGCTGAGTATTTATAGGTAAAGACAAAAATGGAGAGCTGGGGAGTCAAGTTCGGTCGAACTTGCATGAAATTCATGCAAGTTCGGGCGAACTTGCTTGATTTTTGGTAGAAGTTAGCCAAGTTCGGCCGAACTTGTACATATGTGTACAAGTTCGAGCGAACTTGTGGAAAACAGAAGGTTCTTGTGTCTCAGGCAAGTTCGGGCGAACTTATGGTAGTCAAGTTCGGCCGAACTTGGCCTGGTGACCAAGTTTCGTTTGCTGATTTCGCGTTAAGTGTTCGTTTGGCGATTCGGTTCAAATAGTTATATTAAGCGTTATAATTGATATAATAGTGCGATTTAGCGATTTGAGTGTGCGAGAGCGATGCGATAGCGAGCGTAAAACACACATAACACTTAAGTAACATAATAACATATATTTAACTGCGATTTGCGATGCGATGAGATTAGCGATGCAATTTAATAAGCGATTAGATGCGATATACCATACATAATTGTAATTAATTACATAAACTTTTCTTATAAACGAATCTTGGAATACAATTGGAAATACCACGGGAATAAACTGAAATGAAGTAACAACGAAATTTAGAGTTGTTACAGGTGGGGGATTGGGACCTTATGGCTGCTTCTTGTTTGATTGTTGGGTTTGGGGTCTGGTTTGGGTTCTACACTGCTGCTGTGATCTTTCAAATAATGGGTATTTGGTCTGGGTTAGAGTTATAAGGAGGCAAGGGTAGAATTATCCTATATAATTTCTAATAGTCTTTTGGTTGCTTCTTATCATTATTTTTTTTTCCTTTTGATCTTCATGATGCCACTCCACTTAATGCCTTTGTCTTAACCCCTGTTGCAATAACATGAGACACTTGTTAGATTTATGGAGACACCGGGGTGTAGGTTTAGATTTTTGGTCGGGGATCTGCCCGGGAGATATAAGGAAGGACTGGCTAGGGGAGGTTTTTTTTTGTGGTAGCCAGTTTTGTTCCGTGCCCCTAGACGAGAGGCCTGTCTATGGTCAAACCTTGTGTCTTTATGTGTTTGATCTAAATTTTGTTGCTATGGGCTTACTGGAATATTGGGTTAGGAAATGTATTTTAAGGGTTGCGTAGGTTAGGACAGGTAGGTGCGATGGAGTTACTATCGTGTGAAAGAAGTTGATACAAAGGAGCTGATGTCTTTACATCTTGGGTTTGTTCACAGTCCTCTAATGCGAACTATAGAAAACTGGAGGCATCAGGTCTGGAATATAAAAGTCCTTTACAATAATGACTGGCTGAATTGCTGCTGGTAACTACCTCTTTCATATGTACTAGAGGCTAAAGTAGCATTAAGTGGTATTTGGTGAACTACATGAGTCTTGGCTACCAACGGGTTGCGTTAGAACTAATGTGAAGACCCTGTCTTATATGGGGTTCGCTTTTGTCGAATGGTTGAAGTCTAAAACTGAACATTACTTGTTGAGTTTTTACTTGGGTTATATCAGGTATTTTATATTTTTTTTAAAATCTATATACGCATGTGTAAGTTAACACTTCACCTTATTTTCTGTTGACCCGTTCCCATTAAAATTGTTGGCATTACTTCTTGTTCGGATTTGCACATATGTAACCAATTATTATGGTTATGAATAGGAGACTTGGTGTAGTTGGTGGTTATGGGAATTACACATGTATAAATACCATATTATCAAGAGCTTGGGTTAACTACTTGTGTAAGTGTGTGTTTTACACATATTTAAGTATATGTTTTACACATGTGTAAGTGTCATGTATTTTTATGCTATATATCATACACAGGTGTAAACTATTTATTATCACATAGGTGAGTGTATGTTTTACACATTTGCGGTCAACTTCACATATGTAAATTACATATTAAACATATTATCAAGAATTTGGGTTATGTGCTTGTAGAAGTCTGTTTTACACTTTTGTAAGTTCAATGTATTTGTATATAATAAGCCTTACATGTGTAAATTATTTACCATCACACAGGTCTAAGCTTCTATTTTACACATTTGCAGCTAAATTACATATGTGTAAATAGCATATTATCAAGAGTTTTGGTTAACTACTTGAGTAAATGTATGTTTTACGTATGTGTAAATGTCATGTATTCTTATGTAATATGTCTTACACATGTGGATATTATTCATTATGACTAATTTGTATCTGTTTTACACATTTGCATATAAATTACACATGTGTAAATTTTTCATTGTCACTTGTTTGTTCTATTTTACACATGTTCAATTGTATTACACATGTGTAAATTGTTCGTTGTCACTTATTTGTTACCGATTGACACATTTGCATCTGAATTACACATGTGTAAATTGTTCACTATCAAATATTTGCTTCTATTTTACATATGTGCATTTATATTACACATGTGTGAATTTGTTTAGTGTCACTTATATGTTTCTGTTTTACACATATGCAGTTCTGTGAATTAAACCAGGATAGTATTAAGCAAAAAAATCAAAAGTATTATATGACCAACAAGTAGGATTTAAACCAAAATTTTGTTATCCAAAACCAAAAGCATTAAATTGACCAACATGCTAGTCATAATCCTTTATATACGATAGCCACGATAACATAAAAAATAAAAGTCGCGATCCTTGATACATACCAACCATGGTAACATATAAACAAGTCATAATCCACATTACAATCTACTGCTTTTTTTAATCATTATAATCTCTCTCAAACTCCAATGCTTTCTTGATCACATCTTCTCGGTGAATATTCGCTTTCTATAGTACAATCTTCGCAACATTTTCTGGGCTTCTACAATTCACCTCTCAAAGTTCTCCTTATCCTTTTCTAACCAAGAGTATAATGTACCAATTTTTCTTAAATGTTCCTGGTCAAAATAACAAAAGTACAAAACCATTACATCATTTGTTTATATTGATATTGTAAACAAATAAACCCGCTGACCTACACATGTGTAAATTGCTCACTTACACATGTGTAAACTTTTGTCAAATCTCATGTCTATCACCATCTTTATTTACGTTTTAATTAAACAAAACATGTGTAAACCTTTAGATTTACACATGTATAAACCTTTAGATTTACACATATGTAAACCTTTATATCTATACTACCGTTTAAACTATTATGATTTAAACATGTGTAAAATTCCACATTAACGCTTATTTTTTAACAGTTATGATTTACATATGTGTAAACCTCCATACATATGATTTATGCATGTATAAAAACATATGGAGATTTATTATACTTTTATTTCTAATCTATTATGATTTACACATTTGTAAACAAGTAACTTACACATGTGTAAACTGCCTATTTACACATGTGTAAACTGCCTATTTACACATATGTAAACAAGTTACTTATACTAAATTGCTTAATTACATGTGTAAATTGCTTAATATAGTCACTAATAAAGGATATCGAAAATAATTTTTGTGTTAAAAAATAAGACAATGAAATTGAGCTTGAACATAACTAAAAAATTCATTCATACTACTTTTTATTATCTTTTCCGTACTATAACGATATTTTTTATATCAACCGACACCATTTTCTTGTAATGACTGATTTCAGTCTTATTACGTGCACTCAAAACAATATGGTGTCAATTTCATGAGTAGTTATTTCCTTCCATCTGCTGGTTATGGACCCGAGCATAATGTTATGATCAATAATAAAGTAAATCTCTATACAACCAGGCGAGTTTATAGGCCGAATCACCAACATAGTTGATTAAGAACAATAGAACATTGAACTTAAGAGACGTTTCAGGATAATTTCATGTAAGTGTGAATTAGCCAAACAGTAGCCATCATATGTAGTTTGAAAATTAGCTAAACATCAATGAATCGATGAAGGACTATCCAAACAGTAGGCATAAAAAATAGTGTAACAATTAGTTAAAAAGTAGGCATCATGAATAATTTGAAAATTAGCCAAGCAACAATGAATCAGTTAAGAATTAGCCAAACAAAATCTGGTAGGCCTTGGCAAAACATAAGTTAATCGACAAAATGAAAACCTAATATGTTTATAATATCAACATCACCATGGTACCCATAACCAGAAATTAGATAAAGTTAATACAATAACAGCAGAATACGAGTAGTCGTAGATCATAATATGATCAAACATCAACTGATTACCAATAATTAGACTAAAATTTGCAATCGGAAAAACCCTAGCTTTACTAAATTCAGAAAACGAAACAGAATTATTACCAGATCAAGAACATTAGCCTCTTTACGTTCACTGCTAGTTTTCGTTGTCCTTCGTTCTTCCTTTCTCTTCCTCAAAAAAATTGGTAACTTCTGATTTTGCTGGTTAATTCTAGAGAAAGAGGGTGGATTTGGGATTCTAGAAGACGAAATCTGATTTCATGACAGAAGAAATGCAATTGCAGGGGTTATTTAAAATGCCCATTTACAATCTTGCCCCTTTCATTTTTTATTTTATGGTCCCTCTTCTCATTAAAACCTCATTTAATCTTAGCCCTTTATTGTAGATGATTTATGGATGAAAATTGTTCCTAGAGTTCTCACAAAAATCCATGTTCTCAAGATAACCCTCCTATATATATGTGTGTGTGTGTGTGTGTGTGTGTGTTGGTTACAATCGTGTGGGAAACACTAAGCTAATTGAGAAACTTGAGAAGCATTCTAGACGACAAATTTTCCTTAAGCTTTTCATAATATACACACATGTATAGTTTAAAATTTACTATATACATACGTGTATAATTCAATATTTAACAATATACATATATGTATATAATCAATTTTAAACTATACATATGTGTATATTACGAAAAGCTTAGAGAAATGTGTGGCCCATAATGTTTCTCAAGTTTCTTAAATATGGTTAACTTCTCTTAGGATTCCTACCCCATATATATACATATATATATATATATATATATATATAGGGGATGGATCATGAGAAAACTAATTTAAATAAGAAAACCACAAAACTAACTAAAAAAGCCAAAAAAACATCAATTTTTTTGATTTTTTTTATAAAAAATCGCTATATATATAATATAAAAAAACTTTAAAAAATAAAAAATAAATAAAGCATATAATGCACATGTGCAACATATACATATAATGCACATGTGCAGTACAAGTTTTTTTTTGAAATAATGTTCTTTTTATACATAAAAAGCAGCGATTTTTTTATAAAAATTGTAAAAAAATTGTATGTTTTTATGCTTTTTTTTGCTTGTTAGTTTTCTAGTTTTCTCACATTTAAGTAGTTTTCTCATGATCCTCTCCCTATATATATATATATACATAGGGGAAGGTTCATTTGAGAAGAAAATTTTATTAAGAAGAAAAAGAACAAAATGGTACAATTGTAAAACATTAAATAATTTTTTTGTCATCTCATTTATTATTATGTTTGACTAATTAATTAGTTATAAAGACTATCATCGTACACACTAATTTTTTTTTACTTACACATATCAAAAGTTATCCTACACATTTCGAAAATTATCCTACACATATTGAAATTTATCCACACAACTCGTAATTTATCCTACACCCCTCGTATTTATCCTACACTATAAATGAATTTTTATTTTTATTTTTTGAGAAAAATATTTATCTTAAAAATAAGTTACAAATATAATATAGTTAGTTATTAAAGTTGAAACTACCAATTAACGATGTATATAAGTTTATCAATATACCCTTTTAGTTACATTAAGTACAAATATTAAATGAAGTCTAATGAAACATTCCTATTGGTTGAAATTTCTTCTTTTTTCTTCTTTCAAAAAATTTCTTCTCATTTGAACCCTCCACTATATATATATGTATATATATATATATATATATATATATATTTACTAAATAATATTAATAATTATAATAGTGAAACGACCAAAATACCCCATCATTCAATGCGAAATTGACAACAAAGTGTGATCGTGAGGGACTCAAGAAAGAAATTTCAAGTTTTAGGGATCCAAATAGAAATTTAGTATATATCATATGGGCGCAAATTGTAGTTTATATAATTATATTATAGTTATTTGATTTTTCTTTTCGCTCGTGATACCTACAACAAGAGATTAACCAACATGTATCATCCTTAGCATTTTTATTAATAGGTCTACAAAATTTTTAGAGCACCTTCAACGTAGGTGCGTGTGAGTTTATAAACATCTAGGTGTAAGGGAGAAGGGGTGCATACTTGATGGAGAGATATGAGTAAATAATATCCGTGTCCATAGACGACCACAAATGGAGAAAGAGGCGATTGGGAGAGGGAAAGAATAAAGAGTAATACTCAACAAATAAAATTTTAGCCCATTGTTTTTTTCTATTCACCATAAAACCTTCAACTTTTAAACTTTAAAATTTTAACCCTTATATAGTATTAATCCATTTTACAAACGTTCTAAAGTCCATGACATTTACAAAAAAACGATTTCTCCCTTTTCCACTCATCATACGACCCTCAACTTTTGAAAATTACGGTTTTAACCTCTACACCATTACTTCCCCCGTTAACTTTTGAGATTGCAATTTTTATCTAACGCAAACTAATCCCTACATATAAAAATCTAATTTGTCGATGTGTTTAAGAACTTTGTACAATATCATTTTGACCCACAAGAGTTTCTAAGGTTCCGAGTTTACCCCTTTTGTTCCTTTACACAAAAAAACTATTTTACTTGCGTATTTTTATTTATATATTGGTATAAATTCAAGTTGGTCTACGTTTTAACGTAAACATATTTTGGAAGTAAGTCAGGTCAAATATAATAAGTTTTCGTGCTTATTTTATGTACATTTTCCATTGGTCTAAGTTTCGCTGTAAATTTACTTCTGTATCGAATGAGGCCAAATATAATATGTGTTCATTCGACAATATATGCTCGAGTTACTTTATGTTTTAACCCCGCCTACACGTGTCAGTTTTCCCTTTATACAAGTGTTATGCTTTTTGTACGTTTCCTATGTATGAGTCAGGTCACATATAAGCACTTTGTGATTCTACAATATAAATTCGATTACTTTACATTTTGATCCAACCACAATGTTATTGAGTTAAATCGGATATTTCAAAACACGCGTTTTCATATGGTGTACGACTGTACGCATCACATAACTCTTGGACTAATTGTCAATGTTTACAATGTACCCGTGCCGCAACGCCGCGGATCTAATTACTATACATCTTAAAGTATGATGTCGGTGGATATTCCACCATCAACCCCTAACTTTATTAAAATTTCCTTTTTTAGCTTATACTTTTGTCATTTGCATTTTTTCACATAGAATTTTCCTTTTTTTATCCCATACTTTTGTAACTTATATTTTTGGCCTATACTTTGGTAATTTACATTTCTTTGCATTTTTACGTTTCGACGTAAATTTGGTATACGCTTTTATGCTTTATTTTATATGTTTCCTACATATGAATTGGGTCACATATAACACGTTTTGACTTGACGGTATACATTCGAGTTAGTCAGGTTGCCAATAATTCGTTATGATTGTACGGTATAAACTCGATTTACTTTACGTTTTGATCCATCGCAATGCAGCGATATGTTACAGTGAGTTCAACCAAATGCGTCGAAACGAGCGTTTTCATATGATTAACGCATCACGTAACGCTTAGACTAACTCGTTCTACGTTTGCGATGTATCCGCGCCGCAATGCGCGGGGTTCTCATTATTAGTTCTTTCAAGATACATACGTTTATAGGGTGATTGGACTAAAAACAAGAAACTCATGGTAAGTGGTAGAAAGTAACAAGAAGGTGTCACGTGTACCACAGGGAAGGGTAAATATGTCCGACGGAAAACATAAAAAATCCAGCCATGAAGGCGCACTATATAGACACACCATTATATGGCTTAAACTCACCGTGTATTGTGTGGACGTTGTAGTCAGATAAATGGTTCTTACCAAAGGGCCTCTAGTGGATAACCTATTGGTATTAAGGGGTGTAAGTGGTGTTACCCCCGTAAGGTTAAGTATTTCAGTCTCAGCTATAGCTAGTAGACATGGAATTAGGAGTATAATTCGAGTGGGTGTGTCTTAGCATTTCTAGAAATAAGCAAATGGTGTATTTATAAACGCTTTAAACAAAGTATAAAAAAATGTAATATACAGAATTAAAAAGAAAAAAAATATTCGAATTTGCGGAATCGTTATTTTCTTAGAGTAATGAAGATTTAAAATTGTCCGTCAAGATTTTTTTAGTCTATGTAACTTTATTGTCTAGATTTTTACGACTTTGATGCATTTACCACACATCCCTTGATACACGCCACCATCTTAATGCATATCACAAGTTAAACCGTTTTTAAGCATAAAATTCCATATAGGTTTGTGCATGTATGTATGTAGACACATATGCTATATGTATACCAAAAATAGGAAAGGTTTGACCAAGAAGTATTTACTATTTACCGTACGCGTGCATATTATACGGGAGCCACTGAATATCGGACAAAGTCCACAAACCATGTTTTATTTGTTGCCTTTTAATTTGGTTTCATTTTTTATTTTTAGTAATTACAATCCATGAACCCACTTCCTCTTCATTCATATTGTCATGTAATTACATAATGGGAAAGAAAAGGGTCACATACGCTTTCAATGACGAAGATAAACCACCAAATGATCATGTCCCAATCGATCACCACCACCATCGTCACCACAATCGTCAAAAGCCCAAGAAGGTCAAATCCGAGGCTAAACTGTTACACACTCTCAATTCCCATCTCAAGAAACTCTCAAAGTATCGCTCTAGAAAACTCATTTCTCTTTCAACTCCGCCTTCCCCCAATATTTCGCTCGAAAATATCAAAAAACATCATGGGCATCTTTCATCTTGGTTGAAGAACGATCAAAAGGATGATGGTTATGATTGGTTTATGGAATTTGATCATGATGATCTAGGTGACATGTGGGCCTTTGAATTCAGTCAAGAGTTATTTAAAACAACATCGTTTATTGGATACGAGAACAATGAGGATCTTTTTGGTGGAGATTTTGTATTCGAGCCTGATTTGAATGCTAGTCATAATGTGGTGATGATGTTTGAGGATTGTGGGTTAGGGTACTACATACCTGACCCGATTATGACTTTTGATAACGATGATGAAGGTAGACACATATACGATATGTTGAAGCTTTCGTCACAGGAAGAAATGATTAATGAGTTTCTAAAGGTTAACCTTTTCGTTTCTTGATTAAGTTAATTGATTAATTTATTTCCATTAGAAGATAACGGATGGGGATCTATTCTAATAAATTCTTTTATTTAATTAAATAGTTCTTCATTATATGAGCAACTGGTGAAGTGGTCATTTAAGTAATTAGAGAGTTTAATTTAAAACCTTCGCACATTTTTATCACCTCAAATAAGTAGGAGTAAGAGTTACAACGTAACAATGTTGTAATTGACTTTAAATGTTGTACTCATGCAAAGAGATGCAGTTAAGTAAACAAAAGTTTATATTACTATCTTTGTTATTAATCTGTATGTTAACACTAAAATTGATAATTATTGAATATGGAATAGAATTACATCTATATATAAAAACATAGGGGTGTGCGCGGTTCGGTTCGGTTTTTGGGCAAAACCAAAACGGAAACCGAAATGTTGGTTTTTGGTTTTTTAAAACCGTTCAGTTTTTTTTTTTTTTTCGGTTTCACTTTTATAACCGGTTCGGTCCGTTCTGTTTTCGGTTAATTATGTTTTTGAAACAAAATTATGTAAGATTCAAAAATAAAAAGTATAATTTAAGAATTTTTCTTATATGTTTATATTTAAGTTATCAGATATAAATTTTTAATTTAATAATGTTCACATAAACCTAACCTTCTAATCTATTTTTATGTTTCTCCATAGTTTTTTTAAGACACTTTCTTTTATAACCCTTTGAAGATTATGTAATTTATATATTAAATTTTGTTATTTGTTGTAGAAAATAAATAAATTATCTCAATTATAAATAAGCATGTTAATGTTTTTATTATAAATTATAAATACTTAATTTTAAGAATAAAATTAATAATTTCTAATAGTATGGGTTAAATAATACTTAAACAACTTAAACTTAAACACAAAAATATATGTTTTTTCCGTTTCGGTTTGTTTTTTTCAGTTTTTGAAAATGATTATCCGAAAACAAAACCGAATTTTTTTTGGTTTTTAAAAATCCGAAAACCGAACCGTCGGTTTTTATTTCGGTTCAGTTTTGTCGATTTTATTCGGTTACGGTTCAGTTATTTCGGTTTTCTGCTCACCCCTATAAAAACATAGTATATATTATGTTATAAAAGTGTGATTGTCACTAATAGCAGTATTACCAGTATAATTAGTAGTAAACAACAATGATAACAAGAAACCATAGGAATGGAATACGAGAAAATCATGAAAATGGTGATTTTCTAGGTGGTATACATTTGTAGCTTTGTTGGAAACAAAATGCTTGTCAAGCAGTCGTTTTATTCACTTTTATTTGTGTATCATAAGGTTTCACTATAAAAGTTTTAATACATGAATTAAAGATAGTATTATGTAATTTTATAATAAGGTGTATATAAATTTACATAACTAAATTATTTTTATTACATACTTCAAAACACAATGATTTAAATTTACATATTTAAATCTATAAATATCACATGCTTATTCCATGAAATTCTAGACCGTTAATGATTGCAAAATGATCAATCATAAACATAATAAATAAAATAAGAATCTTATCTAAGTGATTTGGAATACACAAATTTACATAACTACATTACTTTTATTACTAAATCTATAAATCTTTCCCCATGCTTATTCCATGAAATTCTAGACCATTAATGATTCCAAAACGATCAATCATACACATAATAATTAAAATAAAAATTTTATTTAGAATTCTAAATAAATATTACTTTTGATTAATATTGTTATATGAATGTATAATCTCATGAAAATTAGAATTCATAAGATATATATTTAATTAGATGATAAATAAAGTTATATATTTATTTAGGTGATTTTTTTCTATATCTTAAGTTTTAAAAGATTATTAATGGTAACATATTAATACTAATTAATTAACATGGAATTATAATTTTGAATGAGGAAGGAAAATTGCCATGTGGCATTATGTGGAATCAAGAAATTAACATGTGGCATTAAATGAAATTGTTTATTAGTATTATTAGATCATGTGGTTACTTATAAAAGTTGAGATAAAGTTGGATGTTACATGATAAACTTTACATTCACTTATTTTCATCAAACGCCCTTATTATCATTGGTGAGTCTTAAACTTAGTTTTGAGTAAAATCAGAAGAGCAGACTCTCAAAATCCAATATTTTATCAAAAAAATTTCGACAAAATTCACATTAAAAATCGAAAAAAACGGGGGGTGGGGGTGGGGGGGGGGGGGGGGGAGGGGTGAGAAAAGCTCCGCCCTTGCTTATTATCAGCAAACAACGTAATTCGTGACGCATGTTGGAGAACTTCATATAGCCAAGCTTTGCGCGCAAGGCAAGGTTGGCGAAAATATGAAGCGGATAATTATAAACGGTTTGAACGTGAATTGGTTGAAACTTGAAACTGTTAAAGAGAATTATTACATCTTTATTATTAATATATAGCAATCATAGTTGTAGGCTAACACGTAGAGACTCGGTTATAAATAGTTGTATCAAGGATTAGTGATTGTAATCAAGTTTTTGCGTTAGTTTTTTTGACGATAAAATTTGGGTGCTTAGCCAAAGATGAATATTCTGTTAGTTGCTCAATACCGAATTAATACTAGAACATAACGTGCGTATTTTATATTATTCAGCGTATTTGTTTGTTTCCTTTTCGAATCAACCCAAGTTAACAATCCATATTATTTCCAAGTGGAAATGACAATAGACATGTTTGAGATGATTTTCCGGAATTCTCGGTCTCATGCCGCCTTATAAATTTGTATCGTATAGTTAGTTATAAACCTTTTAAATATCGAATTACTCTTTACCGCCTTATAAAAATGTATCGTATAGGTAGTTGTAAACCTTTTGAATGTTATTAGTTTTTTTCCAAAGAAAAATCAAAATATTATTCTTTATTGTAATTTAATTATATAAACTTTATACTCTGTCCTATATCGGAATACATATTCTTCATATTGCAGGTTGCGGGCTATTGGTTCGGATTTTCTAAAACCCTAATTCCAGGTAATTTTTATAATATTATTTCCATTTTATCCTACCGAAATATATTGATTGTTCCTCCGATGTTGAAATAT
Source organism: Scalesia atractyloides (assembly GCA_947069175.1). Classification (NCBI taxonomy): domain Eukaryota; kingdom Viridiplantae; phylum Streptophyta; class Magnoliopsida; order Asterales; family Asteraceae; genus Scalesia; species Scalesia atractyloides. The sequence continues at coordinate 73,900,140 of CAMTDV010000010.1, read as the reverse complement.
AATAATAATAATAATAATAATAATAATAATCTTTTCTTTCTATACTAATAAATGAAAAAAATTGGACACGTGTCGATTTCTGGTGCTTTCTCATTTTATTTTCATATTTATCTCATGTTAAATAATAATAATTTTAAATAAAATATTAGATAAGAATAAATATTTAGATAAGGATAAAAGTTTGTTTTTATTATGATTATATTAAATAATAATATTAATAATTTAAAAAATAGATAAGAATTTATGTTTTATTTTTAGTGTATTCCGTTTAATTTTTCTTAAATAACTGATCATGTTTGAGATTTTTTATTATCTTGTTGACTATATCCATAATCTACACGATCATGAATTTTGTTTTTATTATGTTGTAAATAATAATAATAGTTTTAAACACGAAATTAGATAAGAATAAATATTTTTTTCTATAAATAATTATAAATAAAAATTTAGATAAGAATAAACATTTGTTTTTATTATGAGTATCGATTTATAGATTTTGGAGTTCGGTGATTGAAAATATGATAAATTAGGAATCAAAGGTTCCCGTTTGATATATGCTTAACAATTATATTATTTTTTCCCACTAGAATCAAATAATTATTCTAGGTCGGATATATGCTTCTATCAAATTGTAAGTGTTTTTAGACACATCGCTATAATGGTAGGTGTACTATTATAATTGGTTTAAACTCATCATTTATCGCACATTGCATCAACACGTAGAAAGAACATCATTTTTAAATATAACATTTCTATACTCCATTCAAAAAGAATTTTATTCTCAATTTTATGGTATAAATCATAAAAAGGATGAAATATATTAAAAGGTGGGGATCGATCTCCACATTTTTGTACCGTAAACCCTCTTGAATACAATTTAAGACGAGTGTTTTATGAATGAACTAAACAAATAAACATGAAGGTGTATAAAAGCTAATTAAAATAATTGTATCTCATGACTTGAATGTATCATAAAAAACGAGATTCAAAGTTATAAAAAGTAAATAGTACATCAAAGTTCATTTTTAAAGATAAATCTTGATGACTGATACGAGTTTTTTTACACACAAATATATATATATATATATATATATATATCTTCTTTTATTATTTATTATATAAAATTACATTTTTATGCAATACAAAAAAAACAATGTAAAATGTTATAACAAGTAATAGTACATCAATGTTTATTTTTAAAAGATTAATCTTGATGACTATTTGTGCTAACACATGACATTATATTTTATTCAACACGTGCAATATACGAGTTTTTTAAAGATATATCTTTTCTATTATTTATTATATAAGATATATCTTTCTTATTATTTATTATATAAAATTATATTTATTATATAAAATTACAGCTGTGTAATACACGGGCTTAACCTAGTATTATTATTATTATTAATAATAATAATTCAGAAAAATGTGTGGTGGAGTCTATTAGTGAGGAGCCCAATAATCTGGAGGCATATGACGATAAGAGGCCAATCAACAATAATTCTACAGTCTGGAAAGCGATCTTCTCTCTCACAACACCACCGAATAGGTATAGGATGGTAACATATCGGGTAGCGTGTTTGGCATGTATTGAAAATGTCAATCTCATATTTATTAATTTCAGTCTAATTATAAAATAATGTCTTATATATTTCAGTGTCCATTACTTATTGCCGAGTTTATGGTTATACTCGTTAGTGGTCTTATGCATTTAAAATTTGCTCGTTGGATGTCCATTACCCGAGACCCAATCATGACTCAGCCACTTCAAATATGATCTACTCAAATACATTTTTAATAATTATACAATATTAATTTGTAATTATATTGACATATCACTAAAACATTTTTAAGATTATATAATTAGTTATTAATTCGATTTTAATGCGTTATACAGGTTTGGGTAACTAGACGGGTATCACCATACCTCTAGGTTTGTAAAACCTAAATGTCCTTCCCAGTTCCCATTACCATTCCTACATGTTTCGCAATTTCTGTCTGATCTGACAAGTGTATTTTCTGGCATACGTGAATTATACTCGACTAGTTTTACCAAACATTTATTTGTGATTCATATAATGAAACATATAATCTGAGCTTGTACATTGTGCTCTGATGATTTTTTTCATTTTTTTAACTCCTTTTTTAATGGTCAAAAGAATCAATCTCGAACACTCTCGGGACACCCACTGGACCAACGGAGTACTCCGAGAGTAACCCGAGCCCAACACCGATTTCGGGGAAAACCCAGTAACCCACCCGCTTGTAGGCACGACAATGAAATTAATGGTAAAACTCGTTTGGCTCAAAGATTGAACCCAGATTTCACTAAGTCTCCTATCATTGCCCACCAATGTCTCACTCTGCACCAAGTGAGAGTTAAACCTGTGTCTCCCAACAGAAATGCAAGCCTTTCACCACTTGACACATAAATAATTGGCAAATTTTTTTTAACTCGTATACCTTTCATGTTTGATAAATTGTTTTAGTGAGTTTCTAATTCAGTTTAACTTATAACCCTTATAATTTCCATCTTCTATAAATTGCTTTAATGATTCTTTTTATTTAATCCATTTATTTGTCTGAAAGACTTTTTTTTCATTTTAAGTCCAATATTTTTCTACTTTCAATTTTGATTTCTATATTTTTCATTTTTACAAGTTTTTTTTGTCTAATTCAATTTACCTTATAACCCTTACAAGTTTAACTCGTATACTTTTCATGTTTGATAAATTGTTTTAGTGAGTTTCTAATTCAATTTACCTTATAACCCTTATAATTTCCATCTTCTATAAATTGCTTTAATGATTCTTTTTATTTAATTCATTTATTTGTCTGAAAGACTTTTTTTTTTTCATTTTAAGTCCAATATTTTTCTACTTTCAATTTTGATCTCCTATATTTTTCATTTTTACAAGTTTTTGTTAATGTTTCGATCTAAATTTTGCAAGTTTACACGCCAACGCACGTGTATGGTTCAATGATTTTACGTCTATTTCCCCCGTTTAACGGCCCCCATCTCAACGCATGGGTCCTAATCTTTTCATCTTTTACAAATTTTTCGTCTAACGTTTCGGTCTAAATTTTGTATTTTAACATGTTGCAACGCACGTGTGTGGTTCAACGTTTTTACGTTTATTTTCCCCGTTTAACAGTCTCGTCCCAACGCGTGTCTCATAATTGACTTAGTTATTGTTTCTATGTTTTTCATGTCGGTCTAATTTTTGCGATTTAGCATGACACAACGGGCGTGCGTGGGTGAACGTTTTTACGTCTACTTTTCGTTCGGTTTACCAATGCCGCCGCAAAACGGGTCCAACGCCCCTTTCAAAACACGGGTTCTATAAAACGTTTCAACATTACTTTTTTCCCAGTTTTACGTCTTCGTTACAAAGTGGGGACTTAATAGTAGTAAAACAAAATCATCAAAATTCTTCAAGAACAACTGTTTTTTAATAGTTATACACTTTTGTTTAAGTGATTTACACGCCAGTCGACCAATCAAGTTAACAACCCAAATTGTGAACTTCGGTGAACATGTAATCTGAAACAATGAGAATTTATAAAATCAATACAGTTACATAATAGACAGATTGAAATTAAATAATAGAGTAAAATGCACGGATAGTCCCTGTGGTTTGGTAAAATTTCACCTTTAGTCCCCAACTTTTAAAAATTACAGTCATAGTCCCTGTGGTTTGTTCGGATGTTACTCGGATAATCCCTAGCATGAATGTAGGTTAGTTTTTAGTGTTAAGTGAATGTAAATTGACTAAAATACCCCTATTATTAAAAAAAAAAACTAAAACACTAAGTGACCCCACCTAAATAACAAAAAACAATTTATTTAAAATAAACCTTGTGGGCTCACCCCACCCTCATCTCTTCTTCATACACCACCTACAACCAAATCACCACCTGCAACCACCATAACCACCACCTGTAACCACCTTCACTAAATCATTTCATCAAAATCCTAAAACCCTTAGATCTTCTTGCACTCATCTCCACCCTTTTTTACTCAAACCACAATCAACAACCCATCTGATTTCCATCTTATCCTCATCACGAACGCAGAAACCCACCACACATTTGTGTGTGTATTAACCAAATGCAAGCTGTAATTACAATTTACAAGTTACAACATCATAAATTAGAATTCAAGCAATCTATATGCTTAATTCTCAATCAGTAACATTCTAACAGTAGCAATCATACAATCAATCTAACAATAAGAAGGTTCATGTAACCTAACATCCCAATCCCTAACACTCTTCGACCTAACAAATCTAACAAGTTTCGGCCTACACTCATCACCAACACACACACCAGTCCGATTCCAACTCACCATCACATTCTTCCTCATATCAAATTTCACCACAAACTCCAACCCTTGGTTGTTAATCTCACCACCGCCGGTAATCCCTACATCCTACGCATCGATTGCGGACTGGATTAGTACGGTACCGTTGTGGATTTCATCGATTGCAGACTGGATCGGTGCGGTGTCGTACAGGTTCCGATCTGCATGGAAGTGAATGAAGACTTATGTATGATGACGTGTGTAATGATGTTTGAGTGTAGAGAATGAAGGAGGAAGGTGGTGGTTATGGTGGAGGTTGTTAATGGTTGTGGGTGGTAGGTTGTAGGTGGAGAATGAAGATGTAGTAGATGGTGGTGGTGGTAAGTGAAGGTTGAAGACAAGTATAAAGTGGGTGGGTTTCACAAATAAATGAAAATAGAATAACATAGATTACATTTTATATATTAGATACGTAATTTTGTCAATTCACACTCACTTAACGCCGCAAACTACCCTTCATCCATGCCAGGGACTATCCGAGTAACAACCGAACAAACCACAAAGACTATGACTGTAATTTTTAAAAGTTGACGACTAAAGGTGAAATTTACCAAACCACAGGGACTATCCGTGCATTTTACTCTAAATAATATAACTACGAATTAGTGGCCTATAATAATAATAATAATCCACATTAGGAGGTTGACTAGTGTTACTTATAACTTAATACTTTTTTATGCTAAGGACATTCTCACTCAAGCTAAAAGGTAATTACGTCCGCCTAAAATAATCCATATTTTAGACCGTTAAATGAACTTTTTAATTTAAATTTTTTATGTTTTACCTTACATTTTTTTGAATTCGGATTTTGAAAAAAATATATTAAATAAAGTAAATAATATTTCGCTAAATAAGTTTATTTTGTTATAATTTATTTTAGTTATACTTACTAAATATAGAGTAAAATTAAATTCTAAATGCATGTAGATTATTGTAAAAGATTTAGGTTTTCTTAACCAAACTAGTTCTTAATATCCGGTTCCTACCCTACCCTACCCTACCCAATTTCTATAGGGTTAGGTATTTTGAGCAAACATAGTTCTATGCTTGACCCATTTTCAACAATACCCTCTTTAAACCTGAAATAGGTTACAACCCGTAACCAGGTATGAGAAAAATATCTGGTTTGTATACCTTTGGAGATTATAGTTGGTCCAAGGTCCCGTAACCCGGCTCTGAAAACCCATTCATAGGTCCACATGAACCCCGAATGTTACGAACAAAAATGGTGATCAAGTGATAAAGAGCTAAAGATGGTGAAGAAAAAGAAATCACAGAGTAAAAGGAGATTGACTTTCAAAATCATTAGCTATCTTTCTCATTGTTAAGTATAAAGATTAGACTAATACAAGTTTACACATGTGACCCTACTTTGCTATTATCACAAATGACCCTTTGTACTATTATTTATTATAATTTGATACCTAACACCAAAATTCCTGAAACTCTGAAAGTATCGACCACAATTGAGCCATGTTAACCCACTTACAACACCTGTCCCAATCAAAGTCCGGTTGAACCCGATCATAAGTGCTCAGTTTTCATATAAGCATACTTAGGGGCTGTTTGTTTATCTCTTAATGAGGCTCTGAATGGTTCAGACCTCTTACTGGTTCAGCACTTAATGGTTCAGACTGTTTGTTTCACGAGCAAATGTCTGAATGGTTAAGACATTTGTCTTTGAATGGTTAAGCATTATACTAAGTCTGAATGGATAAGACCTCTAATCTGAATTGGTCAGACATTTGCCTCTTAACGGTTATACATTATACTGGCTCTTAATGGTTCAGACCTCTTACTGGTTCAGCACTTAATAGTTCAGACCTCTTAATGGTTCAGCACTTAACCATTCAGAAGTTGTCAAACAACCCCTTAATTAGAATTCTGTTCAGTTTTCATATAATGTTACTTCTTACGCTTATATTCTATATAAAACTGATCAATTGTACGTTTAAAAACATTTTCGTTGCACTTAACTATTAATTTATTGTAAGTTCTTTAAACTATTTTAGAACACTTTTATTTTTGATATTTTACAATAAAGTTCAATAATACTTAACTAAGTGTTAACCTTTAAACGATAAAAAAAACATAAGAGTAAACTTCCGTTTTGCTCCCTGTGGTTTGGTCACTTTAACGGTTTTGCCCCAATCGTTTAAAAATATCCATTTTCCTCCAATAGTTTGTTATGTTTTCTCCATTTTGCTCCCCGCCTTTAACTCCATCCAAATTGTGTACTAACTGAAAGGGTATTTTGGTAACTTTAAATACAAAATTAAGGGTATTTTAGTAACACTATAAATAAATATAAATAAAGGTTACATTATATAAAATACATAACAAAATCCAATCTGATTATCTCTCTCTCTCTTTATCCTTTCTCTGTCTTCTCCGTCACCAACAACCACCTCACCACCACCGTGTGCACCGCCCCCACCTGACCACCACCTTGAGCCTGCTCCATTGGACCACCACCACCAACCCTAAATTAGAAGATCATTATAATATACATATGAGTTAACTTCCATCAGCAACCAAAATACCACCACCACCCATCAGCAACCATCACTACCAACACCATCATCAGCCATACCACCACCCATGTTCCATCAGTAACCACCACCTTCTACCACAATAGCCACTGTCACCACCTGCTCTCTCTCTTCCCCCCCCCCTCTCTCTCTCTTCCCCCCCCCCCCCTCCTCTCTCTCTCACACACACACGCACAAAAAAATAAGAACACAACCATCTCAAACTAGATCTTGTGAGTGCTTAGGGTTCTGTCTCAAACCAAATCTGGCAATATCATCATTCACCACTACTAACCTGCTCCGCCTCGAAATCCGTCTGCCACCGCCGTTCAGCGTCTTTTAGGGCTTCGATTGAAAGCTCAGACCACCATGTTATGCGTGTGTAAGGCTCAGATTTAGGGTCACCGCTCTTCCATTACATCTGGGTTTGCGATGATTTGAGATTAGTGCTCAGATTAGATATGGTTAGGGTTTGTGATTGAACTCATGTGTGTGTGTGTAGAAATTTGGGGATAAGTATGTTGTTTGGGCTAGGGTTAGGGCTAATCTCAGTTCAATCGCCGTTTGGATCTGAGAAAAACAGGTGGGTGGGGAGGTGTCTGATGGTGGTGAATGTTTGGATCTGATGGCAGATTGGCAGGTGGTGGCGGCTGGACGGTGATGACGGGGGTGGTCGAATGGGGATGGTTCCGTGGTCATAGAAGATGGTTGTGGTGGTGTTTGTAGAAGGTGGTTGCGGTGGTTGTCCTAGGAGGTGGCTGTGGTGGCAGGGTATTTGAATAGAGATGGAGGTGAGAAAAAAGAAGAAACAGATGAAAGATGTTGGGATGGTGATGATTGTCACACCCCAACCCGCAGCGGAATAAAAGTCGGGGAATAATTGGGTTATCACCAAAGCTCATGATGTTTACTAAGATGTTTCATATTTATTAAATTCAAATTACAAACTTAAATATCCAAAACAAATTCATACAATTACAAGAAAATGAAACTACATAATTATTCCAAAGCATAAACTTGTTTATTCTTCTAGGCCTTCCTAAGTGTTTCCTGTCTCAGCTGGATCACCTGTATCATGTGTAAAACGGGGGAGAATTTGGGTCAACAAAAGTTGGCGAGTGAACCTTGATAAAACATTTTTACTAATTTCTTGTTTTATTTAATAAAGAAAATTCGTGCAATAATCACATGTGAGCAAACATATATAGATAAACAATCACAAACCACTTTGGATGAGTATATGACATAAATGATGATGTATGTGAGATCAAGGCTCAATCAAACGGAGCCGATCTAATGAGGCTCCTGATGCTCAACCCGTATCCCACGGGGAACTGATGGGCCTAATGAAATGCGTGCACTGAAAATGATAAATCCAATCTACATATAATTCACACAACAATTGATACACATTTGATCACGGATAAGATGTATGCACAAGTGTTTAAATAAAATAAAAGAATTGTACGACACATGATACACCCCAAAACATGATTAAAACGGGGAATTGGTAGAGATTCACTCATAGTGGGTGCGTTCTTTGATGACGATGAATGCGCACGGATTTATGATTCAATCGACGAGGGAAAAACTAACCTAAATAATAACGAAATGATTCGATAAATAAATAAATTTTATTTGAGATTAATATTTTTTAATTAGTGCTCTTAATGGGATTTTTAGATTTATTTTTGTGAGTTTAAGGAAATTTTCTAACTTTAAAAATCCTATTTTTAAGTATTTTTAATTAATTTTCCAATTAAATAAATAAATAAAAATGAAATAAAGAGGGTTGACTTTTGTCAGGTTTGACCGGGTCTTGACCGGTCAGACTGTGTTTATTTTATGCGGCTAGTGAGGTTCGAACTCGGGACCTCTCGTATACGTGCACGCAGCTCTACCAACTGAGCTACGTGTCTAACCTGAAATATTCTCTGTTTTAATTATATATATATATACTAATTAACTTTAACCTTATTTAGTTTTTATTAAAAATGATTTAATATGGCCGAACCGGTTGCAGAGACCCGGAGTCGAACTCGGGACCTTCGGTTCGAGTTCGCACAGCCCAACCAGTTGGGCTGTGTGTCTAATCTGTTTAACTACTGGATTATATTCCTCTTATGTATATACTGTGACTTGATCTGATTACGTTTTAAAAATATTGGTTTTATTTCTGAAAGTCGGTAACATGTGCGATTCGAACCCGGGACGTGTGTATTGTATTTGCACACAGTCCACCGCTGGACTGTGTGTCTAACCCGGTTAAATACTCGATTTTAGTTACATTAATATACCATTTTGTCTTCGTCTTCTTCACTAAGAGAACACAGAACAGTGAAAACGACTGTTTCTGCTTAATCGACCAACAAAATTATACTCGATTGAAATAGAAAAGGAAAAATAAAGATTAAAGAATAAGATATACCAGACAAAGAGTTTTCTTCAGATTTCCGGCAAGTGTTCGTCGGCTCTGATTTGCGATTTCCGGCTGAGTGAACTGTTTTAACAGTTTCGATTATTGTGTTGGGCAATTAGATTATTAATCAAGAGATAGCAAGAAGGTTTAGACAATTATACCGTCTGAAGAACGAATGCGGTTTTCTGATCAGCGATTCCGGCGATATTCCGGTGAAAATGAAAATCTCCGGCGACGAGCTTTGGAAGGAATAAAGCTTCGAAAGAGAGTGCGGCTCTGAGCGAAAGGTTTACAGGAAGTTTGAGTGGGTATTTATAAGGAAGAACAGGCTGAATTGGGTTCGAATTTGGGTCATGATTCGCGGTCAAAGGTCTCCGACGGTTATGACTGAAATTGATGGTTAGACATCGGCTATAACTGATGTCGAAATCAGTTAACGCGTTTCAGTCAAAGGGAAATAGCCAAAATTGCGGAAATCTCGGTTTTTCCCGAGACTGCGATTTTCGGGTTTTACTTTAAGTGTTATTTGATTCAGTGTTTATCACAAGTGTAGTGTGTGGCGGAGTGGTGTGGTGTGTGTTTGTGTTTGTGGGAGACCCGGGTTCGAGACCTGGTAGCTCCATTTTATTTTTTATTCACATATTATTATTATTTATCAATTATGGTTTTTAAATTCTAAATGTTTATTAATTATGTACTATTTAAAATAATCTGAACAATAAATACGCAACGAAATCTTATAATTGAATACTTGATTATTACACGAAGCGGGTTTGGAAAACCCGTTTTTTCGACGAATGTTACAATGATGATGATGAACTTTAGTTTTTATTTAATTGTTTTAGGAATAAAAGAATTAAATATTTTTTTGATTGTAAAATTACTAATACCCTTTTAGTTAGTACACAATTTGGATGGAGTTAAAGGCGTGGAGCAAAATAGAGAAAACATAGCAAACTATTTGTAACATTCGTCGTAAAACGGGTTCCAAAACCCGCTCGGTTTAAAAATTTTAGAATTTATTAAAAGTTTCGTTACGCATTTTTCATTTTATAAAATGTAATTTTCATAATTAATAAATAAATTAGATAATTAATATATTGATTAAATAAAAGAATACAAAGTATATATATTAACAATATTTAAGATTTTAAAATATAAAACAAACAAAAAGGGGGGAGCCGGTAGTCGAACCTGGGTCCCTACCTAATACACACACCGTATTCACCACCGAGCTACATATACTTGATGTACTAAAACTCAAATTAAGTAAATTTTATACGCTCGCTAACCTTTAACCTGCAACTCCATCGATCTACTGGTAACTGCCAAAATCAAGAATTTAGCAATCAATCCGCGGATATTTTTGTCTGAAAACGAATAACTGATTCCTATCATCAAATGTAACTGAAATACGGAATCAAATTAACATAAAAACCGAGTCAATCTTTGACCCGAAATTTAAGCTTTGAAACCGAAAAAAATAACTGCCTTCCACACTATAAATATTGATCGTAACACCACACCCATACTCGTTCATTCTCTTAATCTCACTCTACGTTCTCGGAGTAACATTTCGGTGCAACTGTGCCCTTCGCTGGAAAACCGTGCTTTGCCGGAATCATACCGGAGAGTTTGCAAATTTCAGTATAAACTCTTGATTCTTTTATTCTATATCGTTTTATGTTTAGAAATCGTAAACCAGTTAATCTAACTGGAATAATTTGGATTAACAGTCGAGGGTGATACTTTTTGGGTTTTATACATGAAGAAGATGAACAGATTTAGTATTTTTGTATAATCAAAATTGTTGTTTAAACAGGTTAGAGACACGGTCCAGTGGTGGACTGTGTGCAAACGCAACACATATGTCTTGGGTTCGAGTCTATACACGTTCCGGGTTCGCAAAATTAAGCAAACTTTTTAATCCGGGTATGAGTCACTCCAGTATGTACATAAGAATAATTAAGATCTTAAATCCACCGGGTTAGACACCCAGCCCAGTTGGTAGGGCTGGGTGCAAAACATCACCTAAGCACGGGTTCGATTCGGAGTCTCCTCACCGGTTCGACCGTTTAAAAATATTTTTAATTAATTAAATTATAGATTAAAACCAGTAAGTGTATAAGAATAATTAAATTCAGAATACTTTCGGGTTAGACACGTAGCTCAGTTGGAAGAGCTGCGTGCACGCAACCGAGAGGTCACGAGTTCGAGCCTCACCACACGCTGCCTATAACATACATCGAACCGGTCAGACCCCCCTTGTCAGGTCTGACAAGTTTTTTTAGTATTTTATTTTTTTTATTTTTAATTTTGTATATGTATATTTTACTTAAAAATTAATTAAAAACCCTTAAATAAAAAAAAAACATGATTTTGGAGGTTTAAAATTCCAATAAATACCACAAAAATAATCTAAAAATCTAACAAAAAGTACTAAATCAAAATATTAATCGGTTTATATTTATCAATTTATCGCGTTATTATTTTAGGTTAGTACTCGTTTGTCGACCAAATCCTCAATTCGTGCGCATTCATCATCATCAAGGAACGCACCCAATGTGAGTGAATTCTTACAAATTCCACTTTTTATTCATGTTTTGGGGTGTATCATGTGTCATTTATATATTTCGTTTACTCAAACCCTTGTGCTATTACGATTATATGAACTATCGTGTGATGTAAATGATGTTTGTTGTATTGCGAGTTTATATTTTTGTCAAGTTGCGTGCAAATCATTCATTAGGCCCATCAGTACCTCGTTGGAGACGAGTTGAGCCTCAGGTGCCTCATTAGATCGGCTCCGTTTGATTGAGCCTTGATCTCATTGTTCATCATTTGGTATGTGTGTGTGTGCATTAATTGATATTATGTGTTTTGTGGTTTAATTTACATATACGTATACTCATATTTGGTTATGCACATTTTTATTCAAATAACCAATATAACTAATTCTTTCAAATATTTAAATAAGATTCACTCGCCAACTTTTGTTGACCCAAAACCCTATTTTTACACATGATATAGGTGGACATGTTGAAGCAAGGAACACATAGGAAATTGCCTTAGAAGAAAAATAAAGAAGTCATGAAAAATGTATTTGAACATGTTGTGCTTGTATGTTTATTGTAATTTCTTCTTTAAATAGAAATAATAAATATGAAACTTTATAGTAAATGTCATGAGCTTTGATAAAAAAAACCCAATCATGCCCCGACTACCATTTCCGCTGCGGGTCAGGGTGTGACAGATTGGTATCAGAGCTTTTGACTATAGGGATATAGGATAGGTTATTAGACCCTTAGAGTCTATCCTATAGTTGATTAGATTTTAATTGTTTATGTGGTTACATGCAAACTCACGATGTTTATTTGTTTCGTATTTATTACACACACTAATGCATGCAAACACTTCCACTATCATTTTGTGTGATACTTAATGAGTTATACTTGTTGTCAAACGTAACATGCTTACATATACATTCATCACGCATATTTCAATGTTCACATATTCAAATCATCCTCATATTTTCTTTATTCAAAATTTTGTGGTATTTTCGTTTTTCAATCTCCTCAAAGTAAGTTCTACGACGGGCATGTAGTAACTGGAAGGGTACGAGTACCGGTAGTCGAAACGTCCTGTCTAGGTTGGCAATCGTATAAATCCAATATAACGGACTAGTTTGCCTACCTAGGGACCAACGATGAGAGTACGAAGGATCTATTAGGCCAAAGCATGCCACACCAAACGTCGCATGGACTAACCCCACTTTGAGTTGTCACTGTGTCTACACCTGGACACCCTCCGACTTTATACCTTGCAATCATGTATTTACGATTTTCATTCGGGTAGCGTGAATGTAACAGGCCATCACCAATATGAACCCTACCAGAGCTCAGTAGTCATGGGGGCCCACATGACCACCAAGGCCAAGTATGGGGACATATGGAGGTCCAAACATGAGCAAAGCCCAAGACATCCTATGGATGTAGCAAATTTATTTTCTTCATTTGTTTTGTGAATGTTCATTTCTAAATACGACACATGACACCTAAAACGTCAAACTCATACTCTCGGTACGTATTCCTTGCAGATGTCTTCTAGTCACTCTTGTAGAGGTAGGAGATCAGGAAAATTCCGCGAGCGCATGGCTGCCCAAATCGCTCAACAAATGGCCGCCGTAATACCCAACATCGTAGTTCAAGTCCAACAAGCCCTTGTCGCCAATCCTATCACCCCAACCAATCTAGAAGGACAAAATGTCGCCAACCCTCCTCTCAACACCACTAAATGCACCTTCAAGCATTTCAAATCATGCGATCCTCCAAAATACGAAGGGACTGAAGGTGTCACCGCTCTCCTCCATTGGTTTGAGGAGATGGAAAATACTTTCTCAATTACGACTGCCCCGATGATCGCAAGGTGCGATATGCTACCGGTCGTTTGTTCGGAGTAGCACTTACATGGTGGAATACAGAGAAGGGCAAGCGAGGTGCTGAGGATGCTATGACTTTGAATTGGGAAGAGTTGAGGGAGATCATGACAAGACGTTTCTGTCCAAGAAGCGAAATCAAGAAATTAGAAGATGAGTTCTACTCTTTGAAACAAAAGGAGGGCGACCACACCACATACAACAAGAGATTCCTTGAGTTGAATCAAATGGTCCCCAACTTGTTCACTCCCCTCAACCGTTTGATCGAGCACTACATTCGAGGTCTTCTTTCAAAAATTCAAGACCTTGTAATAAGTACCACACCTGCAACTTTGGAAGCAGCAATGGAGTTAGCTACAGAGCTCACCGAAAACCACATACGGAATGAAGACTTCAAGGAGGAGAAGAAGAAGGATAAAGCATCAACCGAAACCTCAAACTCAACCCAGACCGAATCCTCTTCTCAACCTACTTCTAAGAGAAAACGAGATGGGCAAAATTTCGCTGTCACCCAAGGCAATCAACCAGCTCCACAAGCCGTACCCCTCCAAGCTATCTCAATCACTCAAGTAGCACCCAACTCTACTTGCCCAAATAAGAAACCTTACATTGGACCTCACCCTCAATGCAACACCTGTTTTTATCACCCTCCAACTACCATACCTTGTCGACTGTGTGCTAATTGTGGGCGTTATGGTCATTTGAGCAAAACTTTTCATACCCCTCAAAACCAAGCTTCACCCCCTACCCAAAACCTGATCCAATCATATCAACAACCTCAATACCCCATGGTTCCACATGTTCGAGCTTGCTTTAATTGTGGGGACCCTATCCATTTTAGAAACACGTGCCCTCGATTGGTTAACATCATAAACGCCCAAGCTCAAGCAAACCCAGTTAACCAAGCAAATCAAGAAAACCCAGCACTACCACCAGCAAGAGGAAGAGCTTACAACATCAACGCCAATCCTGTTGAAGATAATAACGGCCCAAACGAACAACCCAACTAGCCTTCCATCACCAAGAGTCAAGACTCAACTTCAACCGTCTAGTTCTTAATGTTTTCTCAATCCTTGTGTATCCCTGTTATAATTTGGGAATTTATGTATCCAAGAATCTTAATGCAAATTGATATTACTATTTTACATCTTTACTCATTGATTTAACTTTCATATCATCATACATCACGACGTATCTCGATCTCATTATTTAAAGAAGTTGGGTTGTGTCTCACTTTTACATAGACTGACCCTTTTATCATAACAAACGAGAGAGGTACTGTCGTCATCAGTCATGTATTCTTTCAGATTTGAAACTCAAGCTTTGGCTGTTGTGTTTGTTTATGTTTTGTAGATTTTAGAATCACATAGAACTAATCATAACTTACTGACAAAGCCAATGAAAATTTGACAAGAATATGGTGGATACGCCGCTGGTACTTCCTATATATAAGTATTCTTGTCAAAGGATCAAAAGCATTGTCAGACGGTTATGAGAAGTTCCGTGTAGGTTTTAATATCGTCATGGTTGAAGTTTTTGTTTTATGATATAACCTTATCTTTTAAAACGTATCAATTCTCTCAAAACTCTTATGCATGAGATCATACCTAGTCAATCAACTCTATTTATCCATGTTTCGCATTTCTATACTTTAGGCATCAAAAAGCGATTCTTGTAGCAGGGTATTCAAACCTTACTAGGAACGTTACCGCCTCAACCAAAATCCAAACAATCGCACCTCCCTTTTTCTGTTAAAAGATTTTCAGATATTAGTCAGAGTACGTTGGGAGTCAAAAATGAAAACCTGAGTCTACTTGGGAACGCGAAGACTTCCGCATCTTTTCCCTATTACAACTTCTACTACTTAAATTTCGGGACGAAATTTCCTAAAAGTAGTGGGATACTGTAACATTCGTCATAAAACGGGTTCCAAAACCCACTCGGTTTAAAAATTTTAGAATTTATTAAATGTTTCGTTACACATTTTTTCATTTTATAAAATGTATTTTCATAATTAATAAATAAATTAGATAATTAATATATTGATTAAATAAAAGAATAAAAAGTATATATATTAACAATATTTAAGATTTTAAAATATAAAACAAACAAAAACGGGGGAGCCGAGAGTCGAACCCGGGTCCCTACCTAATACACACACCGTATTCACCACCGAGCTACATATACTTGATGTACTAAAACTCAAATTAAGTATATTTTATACGCTCGCTAACCTTTAACCTGCAACTCCATCGATCTACTGGTAACTGCCAAAATCAAGAATTTAGCAATCAATCCGCGGATATTTTTGTCTGAAAACGAATAACAGATTCCTATCATCAAATTTAATTGAAATACGGAATCAAATTAACATAAAAACCGAGTCAATCTTTGACCCGAAATTTAATCTTTGAAACCGAAAAAAAATAACTGCCTTTCACACTATAAATATTGATCGTAACACCACACCATACTCGCTCATTCTCTTAATCTCACTCTAACTCTCGGAGTAACATTTCGGTGCAACTGTGCCCTTCGCCGGAAAACCGTGCTTTGCCGGAATCATACCGGAGAGTTTGCAAATTTCGGTATAAACTTTTTATTCTTTAATTCTATATCGTTTTATGTTTAGAAATCGTAAACCAGTTAATCTAACTGGAATAATTTGGATTAACAGTCGAGGGTGATACTTTCTGGGTTTTATACACGAAGAAGATGAACTGATTTAGTGTTTCTGTATAATCAAAATTGTTGTTTTAAACGGGTTAGACACACAGTCCAGTGGTGGACTATGTGCAAACGCAACACATATGTCTTGGGTTCGAGTCTATATACGTTCCGGTTTCGCAAAATTAAGCAAACTTTTTAATCCGGGTATGAGTCACTCCAGTATGTACATAAGAATAATTAAGATCTTAAATCCACCGGGTTAGACACCCAGCCCAGTTGGTAGGGCTGGGTGCAAAACATCACCTAAGCACGGGTTCGATTCGGAGTCTCCTCACCGGTTCGACCGTTTAAAAATATTTTTAATTAATTAAATTATAGATTAAAACCAGTAAGTGTATAAGAATAATTAAATTCAGAATACTTTCGGGTTAGACACGTAGCTCAGTTGGAAGAGCTGCGTGCACGCAACCGAGAGGTCCCGAGTTCGAGCCTCACCACACGCTGCCTATAACATGCATCAAACCGGTCAGACCCCCCTTGTCAGGTCTGACAGGTTTTTTGTAGTATTTTATTTTTTTTATTTTTTATTTTGTATATGTATATTTTACTTAAAAATTAATTAAAAACCCTTAAATAAAAAAACATGATTTTGGAAGTTTAAAATTCCAATAAATACCACAAAAATAATCTAAAAATCTAACAAAAAGTACTAAATCAAAATATTAATCGGTTTATATTTATCAATTTATCGCGTTATTATTTTAGGTTAGTACTCGTTTGTCGATCAAATCCTCAATTCGTGCGCATTCATCATCATCAAGGAACGCACCCAATGTGAGTGAATTCTTACAAATTCCCCTTTTTATTCATGTTTTAGGGTGTATCATGTGTCATTTATACATTTCGTTTATTCAAACCCTTGTGCTATTACGATTATATGAACTATCGTGTGATGTAAATGATGTTTGTTGTATTGCGAGTTTATATTTTTGTCAAGTTGCTTGCAAATCATTCATTAGGCCCATCAGTTCCTCGTTGGAGACGAGTTGAGCATCAGGTGCCTCATTAGATCGGCTCCGTTTGATTGAGCCTTGATCTCATTGTTCATCATTTGGTATGTGTGTGTGTGCATTAATTGATATTATGTGTTTTGTGGTTTAATTTACATATACGTATACTCATATTTGGTTATGCACATTTTTATTCAAATAACCAATATAACTAATTCTTTCAAATATTTAAAAAAGATTCACTCGCCAACTTTTGTTGACCCAAAACCCTATTTTTACACATGATACAGGTGGACAGGTTGAAGCAAGGAACACATAGGAAATTGCCTTAGAAGAAAAATAAAGAAGTCATGAAAAATGTATTTGAACATGTTGTGCTTGTATGTTTATTGTAATTTCTTCTTTAAATAGAAATAATAATTATGAAACTTTATAGTAAATGTCATGAGCTTTGATAAAAAAAACTCAATCATGCCCCGACTACCATTTCCGCTGCGGGTCAGGGTGTGACACTATTGGAGGAAAATGGCTATTTTTAAACGATTGGGACAAAACCGTTAAAGTAATCAAACCACATGAAGCAAAACGGAAGTTTACTCAAACCATAAACTTGTAGTTTCCTCGGCCCAAAGCATTCCCATAGGCCTTATTTGAGATTCAAGACCGGGCCTAACACGGATTGGGCAATATCAACTGGGCTCGGCCCATTTCAATAGGATTTCCAACTTTTGTTTGGGATGTGAGACCAACGTTTTTAGTGCTAATCTCTAAAGTAAAAGGCGTACACACAACCGAAAGAACAAAAAGTAAGTCTAACGTGTCCCCCCTCATTGTACTTTTACAACTTATAAAAAACATGCACAAAGAAAAAAATCAATCTTATCTCTCTATTTGACCTTAATTTTCTTTCTACATGGTGAAAAACAATATTGCCTCTTTGACCGTGTTGGCATTACTCTTGGTTGCGGCGGTGCACCAGACCGATGCACAGGTTTGCAACCTGTTCTCACTTAGCCCGTGTCTAGGAACGGCCTTGTTCTTCATTCCACCGTCGGGAACATGTTGTAGAAGGCTAAGGGACCAAGTGCCATGCTTGTGTGAGTACACCCAAGGCATGGGTTATGGTCAACTCCTAGAGTCTGGAGCTCGAAGGTTCGCTCAAGGTTGTGGTGTGGTTCTGCCTCCTTGTTATATAAAATAATGTTACTTTTATAGTTAATCCTATAAAAAAGCAATGATAAGTTGGGATTATATTATTATAAATTTGGTGTTTGCTTCATTTAATATGTAGAAATGTACTTGGAATTATTAGGAGTAAATCTAGGTTATAACATATATGAATATAAATATAATATTGTTAAACAACGTCTTTTTATGAATCGATATGTTATTTGTATTATTTAAATTATTCGTTTCATCGGTAGAGCTGGTCAAGGGATCCGTTAACCCACTGGTCACCAGAGTTCATCAATTAAGAAAAACGCATTAGTAAAAACATGGGTTGACCATCGAATTACAACGGATGGTTTGGGAACTTTATATTAACCCTTAACAAACAAGTAATATTCGTCGTCATTTATCAATTTCTATACGGCATGTTATAATGAATTATGAACTTTGTGATATTCTTTGTCATTTCCAATGATAGTTCCAAAAGTTACGACGAGAATAGTTTGAAGGAGGTATTAAAAGTAAAAGAAAGTACTATAATTATTTTTTGAATGCCTAGCGTTTAGGGTGCAAACTCGCGAGCTACTCGAGATCGGCTCGAAAAAAAGCTCGACCGAGTCCAGCTTAAACGAGCACGAGCCCGAGCCTAAAAAACAAGCTCATTTAATAATTGAGCCCGAGCTCGAGCTTAACTTATCAAGCTCGAGCCGGCTCGCGAGCCTAAATGAGCCTGCTATTTATATATTTTTAATTAATATATTTTATATAAAATATATATTTAAATACTAATGATTAATATTTATAAATTGATGAAAAATTACTAAATTATATATTAAATAATAATTAATATTATTATAAATAATTAGGATACGATAAACGAGCCGAGCTCGAGCTTGAAAAATTCCCTGCGAGCCGAGCTCGAGCTTTCATAACCAAAACGAGCTCGAGCCTGGTTGTCACACCCCTAATTTCCACATGTAACCCGGTGGGCCCGGTTTGGGAATATCGTGACGTAAGTTGATATTATCATTACCAAACCATATAATATAACACAGCGGAAGTCTGGATAATTACTATTACAAACGTACGAATGTTCAAAGTTCAAAAATAATATACAACGCTTGTAACTAGATCCACATGCGGATCGAAATGATTACAAAAAGAAACTTGACAGACTAAGGCCTTCTAAGCAAGGGTTGCAATTCCTTCTAAGCTTCGCCGAGTACTTCCAGCCTATTACGAATACTTGTCACCTGCGCTTAGTCTTTTGAAAATACGTCAGTTTTCACTAGTAAATACATTTAACCGACTCATTTTGAAAACTTTTCGAAGACATTTAGTGTACGCAGTGGTACTTAATTTTTATAAATAACTTGGGACAAATAATTTTCATGTTATCAGTTTTACATGCTAATAATACATTTAGAGCCCGAAAACTAAGCCGGAATCATGACTAATCGACACACCACTTTGACACCTTTAATAGGGGCACCCCTAATGGGTTATAATTTAATGTAGCATCTGACGGGTGTATGCCTACACCCCGTGCTTAGATCGTGGCCATTTGCAATTAAATGAGCCGTCGATATCCAGGACACGGTCGTTTTAACCCCCAAATGTTTAATATTAAGCAATACGAATTAAAATAGATTATTTGAATTCCCGACTCATTGGTCTTTGATCCCATATCCAACCATGCGGTATTAGGATACCGTATCCCAAGCCCATATAAGGGAAAATAAGTTAAAGTATTTACCTGGCTTGCAAATCTTTAGTAAATAAGAAATAAGCAAGGCACAACCGTAATCAAATTAAACTAGCTTGGGGACAATCTACCGGAAGTCTCTAGTCAGGAATGGATGGTATTATTAACCGATTCGTTAGCTAGCGGGTTTTTATTTAGTCATTGACTTAGACCGACTAACTTAAAATAAAGATAACGGTATGAAACACTAGATTAAGCGATGACCGTAAAAGAATGTATTTTGGACCGGACAAGTACTAAGACTTATATAATATGGGTTACCATTTTACATTATGGAATTTGAGAATATTTGATATGGTTAAACCCGTTTCGGTTAAATTGCGTAAACTAGTCACGTAGGCTTAGCCGTACGCATATTAGCGAAACTAGGTAACCGGGTGAGTCCTACACAAGTTCCATATGCCATTATGTTTAAAATATGTTATTATAGTAGTAGGTTACTGATATGATGGCCCGTTATGGTTTTAAAAGCAAACTATGCCTTAAAAGGGCAATTTCATCAATTAAAAATGTAATAAACGAGCTTATACGTAGACTGATGTTATTAACATAATCATTCTGTAAAAGTACCTATTTTATCTTGTTATATTAGTAGAATATCAATTATATGTGTGGTTTATAGACTAAGACCAAACTATGTCCCGAAATGGCATTTTGGTCATTTCACATATAATTTCATAAATTATTTGGGAGTCTGAGTTTGGGACATGTACCTACTGTTAATAAGTTGAAAATATGTTTTGAAATCAGTAGGTATCAAGCCTTGATGCTCTAATATGGTTTTAAACCATATTATGCGCCGAAATGGTGATTAAGTCGCTAAATGACGATTTGAATGGTATTTAAGTAAAACTGTCGTTATGACCAGGTTTGTATGACCAAAATAGGTTTACATATCTATATATTACATCAGCGGGTATAAAGTTTTGGTTCATTTAAATGTTTAAAACCCATTTAAAGTGCCGAAAGGGCATTATCGTCATTTAAGGACATAATATGCAAACTATAGCTTAAACTTAGTTTGCAACCTGAATGAACATCCCAAATAATTCTAATTATGATACAACAGTAGGTATTGAGTTTTGATGTCAAGTTTATGTTTAAATCGTTTTATGCGCCAAAAGGGCGATTCGGTCCTTTAAAAGCATGATTTGGGATGATTAAACAAAACTCAGGTTATGACGAGATTATTGACATCAAAATAAGTTAGTCATGTTTATAAATCAATACATAATTCATTCGTTGCTCGTTTATATTAAAACAATGCTTTTGAGTATGAAGGGCATTTTAGCAAAGTTTAGGCATATTTATCGGATGCTCGCATAACGACTCGGATTACTACATGACCATGTCCTATAACTCCAGAGGGTTATAATATTATAACATGGTCATAATGCAACTTAGGGACAGAAGCTAATGTTGCTAAATCGGGACAGAACTGAAAGTCAAAGCAGAAGTCAACTTTTGCGACTTTCGGTTGCGAACCGACCTTAGACCTGGGATTGACGAGCCGAACATGTTCCTATATGTTCTTATGATTATTACCAAGTTGTTAGTGTGTCAAAACAGGTTTTATAACACCTATATTGTAAGTTATGATTTTATTTTAAAAATGACTCGTTTGACTTTTTATTAATATAACTTTGACCCGTCAATTGACCAAGAAACGTGGTAATCAGGAGGTACCCTCTTGAGGATTATCACCTACCTTATTACGATCACGTAGCCATGTTCGTTACGAACATTGGCTGGACCATAATGGTCTTAGCTCAAAGTCAAAGCGTTTTTACGTCAACGCTTTGACTTAGGCAAATTGCCTAATAAAACTGAAAAGAGAAGGCTAAGGATACTTAGATAAGTCCATTAGCAGGAAATTTGATTAGGTTGGAAGCTCCTTTAGATCAGGAACCTCCAGAGAGAGAGCAAGAGATGATTGAGAGAAATGAGCAAGTGACTTGGTAGCACAAAGATGTTATTTATACTTGAACCAAGCATACATGATCATGCCATGTGTTACCATGGCTTGTCACATGATGACAAGCAGGCAAAGAGGTGTAGGAACCAGAGGAAAGTAACATTCTCGCGACATAGGTGGCATACATGGCAGGCTGCCATGCAACCTGTCGCTGGCGACCCCTTACGGATCGTAAGGGTCATGCCTTGCGGTCTGTAAGGACCTCTGGCGCCCACTGATTTGAATTGGTTACGGACCGTAACCATTGAGGCTTGCGGTGTAACATCCGTAAAAAACCGGGTTATCCAAACCCGCTTCGTTTATTAAACCGAATAATCAGTTATAACTTTTGTTGCGTATTTAATGCTCAAATTAATTTTATACGATACATAATTAATAAATATATTAGAATTTAAAAACCATAATTTAAAACTTCTTATAAAAAGTGAATAAAAAAATATTTACAGACGCCGGGTTTCGAACCCGGGTCTCCCGTGCATACACGCAAACTAAACACCACTACACTACACGTGCTTTTGTTGATTAAATCAGAAACATATATCTTATATAGCCGAGTTAGTATATAAAAACCTGCAACTTCAGTTTCAACTTCTGAATTCACGCGTCAAGATCAATCACGGAAATTAAGGAAGAAACGGCTCCTGTTTGATTGCAAATGGATATAACTGATGATAAACATCAGTTATAACCGATGACTCAAATCAATTTCATTCATAAACTGTGAATTTCATAACCGAAAACTTGAAATCACCTCTACTTATAAATACTTCTTATCAATCATTCTAAACCCACACTTTCAATCATTCTCGAAATTACACTGATTCAAGTCCTCTGTTCTTATCGGAATTTCGATTCTGTTTCGCCGGAAAATCTTCAGTCGCCGGAACTTCGTCGGAGATCACCTCTGTCCGGTATATCGTTCATCTAATCTCTTTTGTTTTAATTATATCTTGTGTAGACCATTAAGAATGGGTAAGGTGTTATCAAAATAATCAAATTCAATTGAGATTCTCCATTCGGTTTACTGTGATGAAGAAGACGAATTAAAAATATCATTTAAGTGAATTAAAAACGGTATTTTAACCGGGTTAGTCACACAGCCTAGTTGGTTGGGCTGTGTGCATATGAAGTCAAGGTCTCGGGTTCGACTCTGTCCTTGTTCCGATTCGTCACAATATTCAAACCTTTTTATAAAACCCAAATATGGAACTTGACAGTAAGTATATAAGAGAAATAAAAATCATAATATAAACGGGTTAGTCACCCAGCCCAGTTGGTAAGGCTGGGTGCGTTGCAAGACTGAGGTCGCGGGTTCGAGACCTGTTATGTGCACCGGTTCGACATAATTACAAATCTTTTTAAAATAAATGATTTCTGAATAAATCTAAATAGTATATAAGTATAATTAAAAACAGAAATATTTCGGGTTAGACATGTAGCTCAGTTGGTAGAACTGCGTGCACGCGTACGGGAGGTCACGAGTTCGAACCTCACTCAGCGCACATAATAAACACAGTCCGACCGGTCAACGGTCAGGTCAACGGTCAAAGTCAACGGTCAACATTTTTTTATTTATTTATTTAATCAGAAAATTATTTAAAAATACTTAAAAATAATATTTTTAAAGTTAGAAAATGTCCTTAAACTCACAAAAATAAATCTAACAATCCAATTAAAAACACTAATTAAAAATATTAAACCCAAATAAAAGTTTATTTATTTATCGAATTATTATGTTATTATTTAGGTTAGTTTTTCTCGTGGTTAAATCCAAATTCGTGCGCATTCATCATCAATCCAAGAAACGCAACCAGTGTGAGTGAATTCTTACAAATTCCCCTTTTTATTCATGTTTTGGGGTGTATCATGTGTCGCTTGAATTAATTCTCTTATTCAAACTCGTGCTATACCATTATATGATCTAAACTTAGAATGTAAATATTGTTTGTTGTGATGTATTACATATTGTCAAGTTGTGTGCAAATTATTCATTAGGCCCATCAGTTCCTCGTGGGAGACGAGTTGAACAACGCGTGCCTCAAAAACATTCATTAGGCCCATCAGTTCGTTGAACAACGCGTGCCTCAAAATCATTCATTAGGCCCATCAGTTCCTCGTGGGAGACGAGTTGAACAACGCGTGCCTCAAAATCAATCATTTAGTGTATATGTGTGCAATAATTAATATTATGTGTTTTGTGATTAAATTTACATTTACGTTTACTCATGTGTGGTTATGCACTTTATTTTATAATCGATACAATAAACACGTTTAAATGTTTTTCATAGGATTCACTCGCCAACTTTTTGTTGACCCAAAAACCCTATTTTTACACATGATACAGGTGGACAGGTTGAAGCAAAGAACACATAGGACATTGCCTTAGAAGAAAAATAATGAAGTCTTGAAAGATGTATAGAACATGTTGTACTTGTATTATTGATTGTAATGATTCTCCATTAAAAAGAAATAATAAATATGAAACTTTATAATAAATGTCATGAGCTTTGATGAAAACCCAATCATGCCCCGATCACCATTTCCGCTGCGGGTCGGGGTGTGACAGATTGGTATAAGAGCTTTTGACTATAGGGATATAGGATAGGTTATTAGACCCTTAGAGCCTATACTATAGTTGATTAGATTTTAATTGTTTAAGTGGTTACATGCAAACTCATGATGTTTATTTGTTTCATATTTATTACATACACAAATGCATGCAAACACTTCCAATATTATATTTTGTGATACTTAATGAATCATACTTATAGTCGAACATAACATGCTTACATATACAATCATCACGCATATTTCAATGTTCACATATTCAAATCATCCTACTTCCATTATTCAAGATTTTGTCGCATTTTTTTCATTTTTCAATCTCATCAAAGTGAGTTCTACGACGGGCATGTAGTAACTGTAAGGGTACGAGTACTGGTAATCGGAACGTCCTGTCTAGGTTGGCATTCGTATAAATCCAATATAATGGACCAGTTTGCCTACATGGGGATTAACGATGAGAGTACGAAGGACCTATTAGGCCAAAGCATGCCACACCAAACGTCGTTCGAACTAACCCCACTTTGAGGTATCCACCGTGTCCACACCTGGATGTACTCCAAATTTCATACGTTACATTCATATTTCTCGATTTTCTCCTGGTTTAGTGTACGTTATCAGGCTAACACATGCGAACCGTATGAAAGACCTGGTAATCGTGGGGGCCCACATGATTACGAAGGTGAAGTATGGCGGCATGCAAGGCCCAATTACGAGCAAAGCCCAAGACATCCCATGGATGTAGTAAATTATTTATTCTATATTTATTTTATGAATGTTCATTCCTAAATACGACACATGACACCTAAAACGTCAAACTCATACTCTCGATGCGTATTCCTTGTAGATGTCTTCTAGTCTCGCTCGTAGAAAAATGAAAGCAGGAAAATCCCGCAAGCGCATGACTGCCCAAATCGCTCAACAAATGGCGGCCGTAATACCCAACATCGTAGTTCAAGTTCAACAAGCCCTTACCGCTAATCCCGACAACCCAATCAATCAAGAAGATCAAAATGTTATCAACCCTCCCCCAAATACCACTAAATGCACCTTCAAGCATTTCAAATCATGCAACTTTGGAAGCAGCCATGGAGTTAGCTGCAGAGCTCACCGAAAACCGCATACGGAATAAAGATTTCAAGGAGGAGAAGAAAAAAGATAAAGCATCAACTGAAACCTCAAACTCCACCCAAACCGAATCCCCTTCTCAACCCATTTCTAAGAGAAAACGAGGTGGGCAAATTTTTGCTGTCACCCAACACAATCAACCAGCTTCACAAGCCGTACCCCTCCAAGCTATCCCAATCACTCAAGTAGCACCCAACTCAACTTACCCAGATAAAAAAACCTTACATTGGACCTCACCCTCAATGCAACACCTGTTTCTATCACCATCCATCTACCTTACCTTGTCGACTATGTGCGAATTGGGGACGCTATGGTCATTTGAGCAAGGCTTGTCGCGCCTCTCAAAACCAAACCTCACCCCCTACTCAAAACATGATCCAAGCATATCAACAACCCCAATACCCCATATTTCCATATGTTCGAGCTTGTTTTAATTGTGGTGACCCTACCCACTTTAGAAACACGTGCCCTCGATTGGTTAACATCATAAACGCCCAAGCTCAAGTAAACCCAGTTAACCAAACAAATCAAGAAAACTTAACCACTAGGCCACCAGCAAGAGGAAGAGCTTACAACATCAACGCCAATCCTGTTGAAGATAATAACGGCCCAAACGAACCACCCAACTAGCTTTCCTTCACCAAAAATCAAGATTCAACTCCAACCGTTTAGTTTTTATGTTTTCTTTATGTTATCTCAATCTTTACGTATCTCAATTATAAATTGGAAATTTATATATCCAAGAATCTTAATGCGAAATACTATTTCAGTTTTGTTTTATACTCATTGATTTAACATTCATATCATCATACATCTCGACGTATCTCAATCTCATCATTCAAAGAAGTTGGGTTGTGTCTCACTTTTACATAGACTAACCCCTTCATCATAACAAACGAGAGAGGTACTGTCATCATTCAATCATGTATACTTTCAGATTTGAGACTCAAGTTTTGGTTGTTGTGTTTGTTCATGTTTTAGAGTCACATAGAACTAATCATAATTTACTGATAAAGCCAATGAAAATTTGACAAGAATATGGTGGATACACCGCTGGTACTTCCTATATATAAGTATTCTTGCCAAAGGATCAGAGGCATTGTCAGGCGATTGTGAGAAGTTCCATGTAGGTTTTAGTAATGTCATGGTTGAAGTTTTGTTTTATACTCACTGATTTAACATTCATATCATCATACATCTCGACGTATCTCAAACTCATCATTCAAATTGGGTTGTGCTTCACTTTTACATAGACTAACCCCTTCATCATAACAAACGAGAGAGGTATTGTCATCATTCAAACATGTATACTTTCAGAATTAAGACTCAAGCTTTGGTTGTTGTTTTAGAGTCACATAGAACTAATCATAATTTACTGATAAAGCCAATGAAAATTTGACAAGAATATGGTGGATACGCCGCTGGTACTTCCTATATATAAGTATTCTTGCCATTGATGGTTACGGTCCGTAAGGACCTTCCAGAAAAGAAAACTTTGGCATTTTTGCCACTTTAGTCCTTCGACTTGTCCGCTGCTCGTTCAGAGGTTATTAAAATAACATGACGGCGTCCCTTAGTCCTTCTCGGCTACACGTGGCCACCAAGAATTTTCGGGACACGTGTCAGAACTTTATTGGATGAAATTTTCGAGATGTTACATCTTCACCCCCTTAATAAAAATCTCGACCTCGAGATTTATTCAAATAGATAAGGGTACTTTTGTCTCATATTGGACTCAACTTCCCAAGTATATTCGGGACCTCGACGGCCATCCCACTTGACCTTCACAATAGGCACATGTTTTCTTCGAAGCTTTTTGACTTGCCGATCTTCGATCGCAATTGGTTTCTCTA